>CM062820.1:979055460-980453999 GCA_031772625.1 Pinus tabuliformis | reverse complement strand
TTTAGGGATGATTTTTTTCTTCTTTTCTTATTTTAATTTTCACGAAAGGATTCCATTCATGCATGGAGAAATTGTGCATTTCTGTGGAGAACTGGTAAACTCACTGGCACATGCATCAGGTAGTTGTTGAGGGAATTCTTCTGCATAATTCCTAAACTGAGTGGCTCTGGCTTCCTCTCATGCTCTGCACAGTTTCCCAGCTAAAGGTAGGCTACCAATTGGGTATGTGAAATTCTGGAGCTGAAGCTCACTATTGGCTTGAAATGCACATTACCTAAGAGTAAGGTTGGTTTCCCTCTAGGATTGTGTAGACCATTAAGGCAATGCTAGAACCAGATTGAAACCAAGTGAAGAGGTCATCATGTGGTTAAGCAACAAAGCAAGTAAGCAAACACAAGTTGTAAAGCAACAAATAAAACTAAAATGAAAGTACAAGCACCTAGTTAGTGTAAGATAAGCTCCTGAGATTTTAGTAGGGAGTCGCCAAAACGAAGCTTAGGAAAAATTTTGGAGGCTGGTTGTAGCTGCTACAATAGGCATATTGCAGAAAATTGTTGGAACAGAACATATATACCATATCAACATAGATTCTAACAATATTAGCAACCAAGGAGAATGGCCAACATGTATACTTGTGATTTTTATGGTTATTGTAACTCATGTCACTTGTTTGGCCATAAGGTAATAGATTCCAGTCTAACCATTGGAGGAGAGACACATCTTATGCACGGTTTAGATCTAGCATGAGTAGAAGAGTTGATCCTCTTAGCTATGTGGAGTGCAATATTTGCCATAGATTTAGCCATATGACAAGAGATTGTTTGCTGCCACATTACTTAAGGAAAAACCTTCAAAAGAAGTAAAAACAAAGGGGATCTAGCTCAAAAGAAGTGAAACAATGAGCGAAGCAAGAGAAGCAAGAGAAGAGGCATATCAAGGAAGAGAAGAAGTAACCAAAGACCTTGTGGAAGAAGAAGGAGCTTCAACTCTTCAACTAGTGAAGAGCATTCCCTTTTGCAGTCCATGATTTTTCATGCATACTTATGGAGGAATGCAAATCATGAAAGGTGCATAACCTTAGGGGGAGCATATGATGGAGTTTGTAGTAGCATATGATGAGTTAATTTAAGCCTCATGCACATCCAGGTCCACGGGATCAACCTGTATTATTGGAGGTAATTTGAGCTCAGGGGTTGTTATGCCTGGTATGGAGACTCATGATTTGTATTGTCTCTTTCATTCCTTTTTTCTCATGTGATTATAACAACTTTATATATATTTCATGAGTAGAATAAGGATCACATTTTTCGACCATGTATATGTTTTTGGTTTCCACTAATAGTCGGTTGAAAAGATGTGAAACCATGCATAAATTGTGATTGTGACTCCAGGATGTATTATGATCATTTTTTACATGGACCACCCACATATATGTTGTCATATGAAGTTTACTACAACCATGTATTTACGATATTTTTCATCATTTTATTATGGTATTAAGTCTAGTGAATAGTTGTTGAGTCATCATGGTGATAGGATTGTTTTGGAGGAATCTTATGGAGTCATATTGCAATCACTTGTATGGGATAATGGTGATGTAATAGTCTTGATGTTTCATGTTTTGGAGTCATTAGTCCATAGGATATTATCATAGAAGCCATTTATTTATTGATATATTAATGTAAACTACTCATGGAGCCATGTGCTTATGTTGTACTATCATTTGGGTCATTTAGCCATGAGTCATGAAGTCATATTATGGTCATATGAGTATGTATAAGGTATTTTATGTCACTACTACAACCATGTATTTATCATGTATATGTCACTTGATTCATGGTCACATGGAGTCTCAGTCCATATGGAGCTTCTATCTATCAAAGGAAGCATTGTTTGTAGTAGAAGCGGTCATTTCAGCCCAACAATTGGTATCTCTACAACTTGGAGATGGCACGTGTTCAGGGGGAGCATTATATGTTCCTATTTATTTCAGCTACACATTGTTGGCATTATGATATGCTTGGAGGAGGTGTTCATGCTATACCTCATACTATGCTATAACAGTGGGGTTCTTGGCCTCGTGCGATGAGATGTTATGGAGTTGTTGCTATGCAGTCATGGGGGAGATTGTGTATGGTTGCCTCATATGATGTTTCTATATGGAGGAGTGTTATTTGATGCTCATGTGCATGTTGTTTCTATACTTGATGTTTCTCATAGTTGCATATTATGATGATGTTGCATATGATGCTTATGGTTTCCTTATGTTGGCATGTTGTTGCTTGCTACTAGTAGTTGTTGGTTGCTATTATGCTCTGAATGGTGATTGGATTATATGTTGCTTCTTGCTTATATGGAGATATGGATGATTCTTGATGCATTATATTTTAGCCGTGTAATGATGTATGCTGTAGTATGTACTTCAATTCCTATTTCCTATTCATATAGATTTGACCCTTTCCCATTGATGTCAAAGGGGGAAATAATTTCGAGATAATTTGGATGTATGGAGATCAACCTCACATGTTGATGAGGTTGAAATCAATGCTAAAAGGGGAGTTTGTTGGCATTTTTGTGTTCGCATTGATGTCAACAAGGTCATGGCCATGATCATGTATATATGAATGTGACTTAGTTGGTATGGATTTATTGACAACGAAATGGTTGTGTTAGCATTGATTTCAACCCAGTAGCATTTTCTTTGGCATATCTATTAGCATGGAGATGTGCATATGGATTTGTGATTTGTAGGTGTTGCATACAAAGTGTGAGTAGAGGATGACATGGTCCTCATGATTATGTTGCATAGAGTGGGATGTAGTGATGTGTTTGGCTATACATTGGTTATGAATATGAATGTTTGGTTATACATTGTCACTAAGGATGGTTCCCATGGTATTTGGTATGGCAGTAAAATGGTTTACCTTTGTATTTGAGTGAGCATGAGTGTAGTATTACCATGGTACAAGTATTCTTTGTATTGGAATAAACATGGTAATTTCCCTAGGTATTGATTGTTAAGAATAATTTGACTTAAATATTTCAGAAAATTAAATAATATAGGAAGAGAAGAAAAGTTATGTTAGTTCTCTTGCATGAGGAAATTGTCAAACATGCCAACTTAGAAATTCACAACATAAAGAAGTGACAAGTTTTCATTAGAATTTACTAGAAAATGAGGATGGATCTCAAAATTCCAAGACATGGGTTTTGTGTAGAACAGAACAAATTAGTTTTCCATAAAGCAATTTTTCAAAATTCAGTCTATAATGTGAGAAACAAAATGTTCTTCGAAGGCAATTTTCGCAGATGTTTTGTTGTTCAAACACACCGACTTAGAAATTCTCTCGATAAAGAAGGGACAATTTTGCGGATGATTTTTTAAGTAAATGAGGATGGGTCTCAAAATTATGACACATGGGTTTTGTGCAAAACAAACCAAATTAATTTTTCCAATAAGACTTATTTCAAAATTTGGTCTAGATTGAGAAAAATGAAAGGTTCTTCAAAGGAATTTTTTGTAGATTTTCTGTTGTCGCCATTTTCCAAATTTCCCTAATTGCAAATTCGATTTGCTTCCAAAAAGTGATTAACATTGAAAATATCAAAAGACAAGTGGAGATGACAGATTGATTGAGTCAATGAGTTGAATCTGGATCTAATCAAGCATATGAACAAAGTTGTGATGCTGAGTAGTTCTGTGTAATTATTGAGTTGAGCACTTGAGTTCATCTTTATATTGGATATAACTCATTGTAAGATTGTTGATTGTGAGTTGTTTTGAGTTGAGGATGTTAGAGAGTGTTTTGGAGAAGGTTACATTGATTTTTGATGCTTTAGATCATGTGTAGAGCCTAGATGCTTCATTCCATGAGTTTTTATGAATGAATAATGTCCAGACTTGGAGCATGCTGCATATAGATTAGAATTGGAGATGCTATTGTAGTGATTGATTTGGAGTGTTTTTGTATGTTGTTGGAATATATGTTGTTGATCCTCTCACATTGTTTTTACAGGAGCCGCTGATGCATGTAGAACATAGCCATGTGTTTTATGATGTTATTTGTATTATGAAGCATCTTGTTGTTGTGATCATTTGATTGTATTTAGTTTTTATGTGGCCAAAAATTTACTTTTTTTATCCTTTATTTTGATTATGAGATCTTGCCACTAAGAACATGTATGCATAGTTGATTTCTTGTTGAGCATAGTGTCTTTGGATCCAATTTGAAAATAGATGAAAGGAGGTCTGCATGGTGGTGAAGAGCAGTGAGTTCATGGAGGTGGACCAGTGATAACGAAGCTTCAACAAGAGGAATAAGTCTCTCAATCCAATGGTGGTTAGATAGTCCAATGGTAGTTGGGTGAGGATCAACTGATTGTGGTGGCCTTCAACAGATGGTAGTCCATAGAGATTTGTAGAGAAGAAAGTATTCCAAGATGATCTAGTAGTATTGAGTCCCCTAGTCGATGGGTGTTGGAATTATGTATATGAGGTCAAGTCTCCACGCTGATGGGAGTCAATACACTATGTAAAATATCAATTGCTTGACATAATAGAATTTAGAGCAGAGCAACAACAACAAGGATGGTTGTTCTCCTAGAAGGGTTTCCACTAGAAATCTTGTGTCTCATGTGTAATGATGGTTTGTGTGGATGTGCTTTGATGGTTTTCTTTAGTATATGCTACTTATTGTTTTAATGTTTATTGTTTACTCATATGAAGCTAACATATTGTGAGTTGTTGCAATAAAAAGTGTGTGATTTAGTAAAATAATAAAAGGAAAAAATCGTATATAGATCACACTACTAATTCGCGCCCCCCCCCTTAGTAGTGCTCAAATGTTTCCAGCAATTGGTATCAAAGAAGGGATCTTTGTTGTAGCTTGATTGCTGGAGAGTAGAGTTGGGGTTTGTTGGGGATTTTTATTTATTTATTTATTTTTAAATTTATTTTTATTATTATTTTTTTTTTATCTTTTTTTTATTTTTTATTTTATTTTTTATTTTTTTTATTTTATTTATTTATTTTTATTTATTTATTTATTTATTTATTTATTTATTTATTTATTTATTTTTTTTTTTTTTTTTTTATAAAATGGATGTCCTCACTGCTGCAAATTACAAGGTATGGCACAAAAATGTAAAATCTCAAATTTTATCTTGTGGATCTAACATTTGGAAAGTAGTGTGTGAAGGTTGTGGCAAATATCCAATTCCAGATGAAGTTTTGCAGCAAGATGCACAAGCATGGTGTATAATCTATGAGAATATTCATAATGATGATATGAAGAGACTAGCGGGTTTGAAACATGCCAAAGAGATATGGGACAAGATAGAATCCATATTTGGAGATGGTAATAGTGACAATTTTGAAAATGAGAAGAAGAGAAACAAGAAGAAGAACAAAAATAAGAACATGAAGAAGAACCTCCAAAAACAAGAATCTCAACCACAAGAGTATCATTCTTCCAGTGCACATGATTCAGTAGATCATGAGAAGAGATCGTAAAATCTTGCACCTAAAGGTATAGACATTAATGATTTTCTATTGATTTATAATTTTGATGATTCATATTTAGACCATGCTTATGCACATAGTTAAGATAAGAATGATGTTAAGATTCTTAGAGCTGAGATTTCTAGAGTAGAAGTTGCATGCAAGGATTAAGAAAAATTGTTGCAAATCTATGGTGATAAGGAGTCCAAGCATAAAGAAGATATAGTGAGTTTAAAAGTTAAAATGGCATAATTTGAAAGAGTTAAGGAAGGAACAAGGAAACAATATCAAGTAAAGGTAGTGTAGGTTTTAACCTAATACAGAAATTACTTGCATACGAATTCTAAAACACATAAAATAAACAATGCAAGAGCATAACACATAAAACACATATACACAAAGATTTTCCCTTGGATCCCAAAACCAAGACTACTAGCTTGATTTTTCATTATGTTCCTTTCAATGCTATAATACATATTTATACATGCCGAAGCATCCAATACCATGGACAGAAACCATCGCGTCCAATACCATGGACTAAAAACCATCGTGTCCAAAAAACATGTGCGAAAAACATGCACAAAACCATAGGTGGGTCTACCCAACCTAACATAGGTTCCAAAACCAAAATTTTCTGGGGTGCTGCCCCGGACCCCATAGAGTGGGGTTACCTACACCCCTCAAATTGCCTGTGACCACCTCGCTATGCAAATCGGCGCAACGAAGGGAGGGCTCCACCCCCCCTCTAACCTCCTAGTTAACTATGTGGGCTAGTCGTGGAAAGAATATAACACAACCCAACATTCTCCCACTTGTTTTTTTCTTTCCACAGGGGGCCACAAGAGAGCTTAGTCATTTATCTAGCCTTGCAACGCCCATTATTTCTCTACACCAAGATAACTTCTCAGAGCTCACAAATTTTGTCAATGCATCTGTAGTATTCTTCAAAGTGTCCACATTTACCAGCAACACCTTTTTATATTCTATCATATCCCTCACAAAGTGATACTGAACATCAATGTGCTTTGTCTTTGAATGATATGCACAGTTCTTTGCCAAGAAAATTACACTTTGGCTGTCACAGTCTATCCTTATAGCTCCCTGTAGTAACCCCATACCTGAACACAATCACTGCAACCAAACTGCTTCCTTGCTTGCATGAGTGGCTACCATGTATTCTGCCTCTGTAGTTGATAGTGCCACTATAGATTTTTTCTTACTCATCCAACTGACTGCACCTCCAAATAGGTTAAACACATACCCACTTGTAGATCTTCTCTGATCCATATCTCCAGCCCATTATGCATCAACAAAGCCACAAATATCCAACACTATGTCCAATCCTAGTCTTCCTTGGTAGCAGAAACCATAATCACTAGTGCCACACAAATACCTGAGAACCCGCTTCACTGCTGTCCAATGCTCCTTTCCTGGTTTTGACATAAACCTGCTCAATACTCCCAATACATGTGCAATGTCTGGACTAGTACAGACCATTGCATACATCAAGCTACCGATTGCACTTGCATATGGAACATGGGACATGTCCTCTTCCTCTTCTTGTGTCTTGGGACACTGTTCAACAGATAACTTTACACCTACAGGAATAGAAACCTTCATCGGTTTACTATCCTGCACATTCAATATCTGCAATATTGTCTCGACATACTTCCTCTGGTTTAACCAGAGCTTCCTCTTTACTCGATCTCTTTTAATTTCCATGCCCAAAATATAGTTTACAGCACCAATATCTTTCATGTTGAATTTGGAGGACAATTGGGTCTTCAAATCTTGGAAAATTTCTTTGTCATTTCCAACCAGCAACATATCATCCACATACAAGACCAAATAAATAACATGGTCACCAATTAATTTAAAATACACATAGTGATCTGCTTTACTTTTGGTGAAGCCAAGTCCCCATATAAATGTATCAAATTTTTGATACCACATCCTTGGTGACTATTCTAACCTATACAGAGACTTCTTTAACTTGCATACTAGTTCTTTCTTACCCTTCACTGCAAAGCCTTTAGGTTGCTTCATGTAGATTTCCTCTTCCAGATCCCCATGAAGAAATGTTGTCTTCACATCCATCTATTCTACCTCAAAATCAAAAGCAGTAGCAGCAGATAAAAGTAATGTAATAGAGGTTACCTTGGCAACAGGAGAAAAAATATCACCAAAATCAATTCCTGGCACTTGGGAATTATCTTTTTCTACCAACCGAGCTTTATATTTCTCCATCTTTCCTTCTACATTTGTCTTCTTCTTAAACACCCATTTGCTACCAATGAGTTTCCTTCTAGCCGGAAACTACACCAAATCCCAAGCCTAATTTTTGTGCAAAGATGCCATTTCATTAACCATGGCCTCTTTCCAGAGTTTTCCATCCTCTCAATCTATTCCTTCCTTCACAGTTCTGGGATCAGCATCAGTAATAAATAAAGCAAAATTTGAACAGAATGCAGGTGGACTATACCTTTATGGTTGTCTTCTTTCTTGAACTGATTCTCACACCCGGAGTTTGTGGCCCTTCATCTTCTGATTCCTCCTCTACTATAGAGTCTGATTCTTCCTCCTTTGGCTCAAACTCTATCTTCTCAAGTTCCTTTGGTTGGACTTCATGTTTAATAACATCTTTCACCTCTCTGAATACCACATCTCGGCTGTACACAACCTTCCTTATTACTGGGTTCCAAAGCTTATAAGCCTTTAAACCATTCTTATACCCAATAAAGATGCACTTTTCAGATTTAGTATCCAACTTGGTTTGTTTCTCCTTTGGAACATGTACATATGCATCACATCCAAATACCCTCAGATGTGAAAGAGATGGTTTCTTACCAGTCCATCCTCTTTTCGAGTTTTATCCTCCAACAGTGATGAAGGTGATTTGTTGACCAGGTAACATGTTGTCTCCACTGCCTCTACCCAAAATTCTTGTCCTAACCCGGCACCACTGAGCATGCTTCTTTCCCTTTCCATCAATGTCTTGTTCATTCTTTCTGCAATTCCATTTTGTTGAGGTGTATATGGAGTATTCTTCTGTCGTGCTATACCACACTTCTTACAGAATTCTTCAAATTCCTTACTGCAAAACTCTCCACCGTTATTTGTCCTCAACGCCTTTATCTTCTTCTCTGTTTGGTTTTCCACCAAAGCCTTGAATTATTTAAACCTGTCAAAGACTTCAAATTTATTCTTAAGGAAATATATCCATGTATTCCTTGAGAAGTCATCTATAAATGATGCATAGTACACAGACTTACCCAGTGATGGAACCTTCAAAGGTCCAAACACATCACTATGCACAAGCTCTAATATATGTTTTTCCCTCTTACCACCAGAGGGGAAACTCACCCGATTCTGCTTCCAATATACACAATTTTCATAGAAATCAAAATCTAAAGAGCTATTACTCATACCTTCTACCATACCTTTACCATGAAGTATTCGAAGGCCCTTCTCTCTAATATGTCCAAGCCTTTGATGCCACAACATGGTCTTCTCTCCAGAGACCACTAGATTTTCTGCTCCACATTCAGGAACCACAGAACTGTTGCACCCATCAACAACCATGCTACCTTGCAGCTTGTACAGAGTTCCAATCCGAACTTCCCGTATCAATACGAGTGCTCCCCGAACCATCTTGTAGGTATCCTTCTCAAACACTGTTTTTACACCTGCATCATCCAACTTGCTTACAGAAATTAGATTTCTGGCCAACACAGGAATATGTAGAACACCTGGAAGTGTTCTAACCCTTCCACCTTGCAACTTCAACTTTACTTTTCCGCGACCAATGATTCTAGACTTCCTATCATCACCTAAGAAGACATCACCACCATCGTGTTTCTCATACTCGCAGAACCACTCTCTATGGGAAGTGAAGTGAAAGGATGCATCTGAGTCAATCAACCATGCCTCATGATCTACATGTGTACTTGAAGAAGCCAAGTACACATCCCCACCTTCATCTGAGGTGGTTTTTGCCTCTGTAGAAGGAGCATCATCAGATCCCTTTCCTGTATCAGGAGCTTTATATTACACTCCCTCTTGTAGTGCCCTTCCTTTCTGCATTTCTAGCACACACATTTACAAGTTTTCCTGGAGATTTAGATCTCCCTCTAGATTTAGATCTCCTACTCGATGACTTATTTTTGTTTCTATTTTGGGACCGTCCTCGTATAGAAAAGGCATCACCATTCTATCTCTCCATATTTTCCTATCTCATCTCGTCTGTTAGCAAGGATGAGACTATTTCATCAAACTGCATGGTAGTTGCATTACTACCTATTGTAATAACCAGACTATCCTGTGAATCTGGTAGAGAACACAACAAACTGATGCACTTATCTTCATCTAAAATTTTAATATCAACAGATGCTAACTGACTTACCATAGTATTAAATGCATTCAAATGCTCTATCACCGAGTCTCCATCTTTCATCCTCAGGTTATACAGCTCTTTCTATAGGAACAGTTTATTCACTAGAGACTTAGATTGGTACAAAGTCCCTAACTTGTCCCACAAAGACTTCACCGTAGCTTCCCCTGATACATTCAATAATACTGAATCTGAGACACACAGTCATATTGTGCTCTTTGTCATCTGATCCAAACTCTTCCATTCTTCATCGGACACTCTTGTTGGTTTAGTACCTGGATCTACCGCGATCCACTGATCTTTATCCACCAACAGATCCTCCATCTTTAGTTTCCACAACTCAAAACTATGACCATTAAATTTCTCGATCTCTATCTTTCTACTACTTGCCATCTTCTTTCACCACCAGAATCAATCTCATAGATCTCCCATTGAACAGGGTCTACCATAGGCCCGAGTGAAACCCCTCAGCAACAAAGGCGTCCCCTTGAAGCCAAAACAGATTTGATACCAAATGTAGGTTTTAACCCCGTAGAGAAATTACCTGCATAAAAATTCTAAAACACATAAAATAAACAATGCCAGAGCATAACACATAAAACACATATACACAGAGATTTTCCCTTAGATCCCAAAACTAGGACTACCAACTTGTTTTTCATTATGTTCCTTTCAATTTTATAATACATATTTATTCATGTCGAAGCATCCAATACCATGGACCAAAAACCATCGTGTCCAATACCATGGATTGAAAACCATCACGTCAAAAAAACATGTGCGAAAAACATGCACAAAACCATAGGTGGTTCCACCCAACCTAACATACAGTGGGGTTACCTACACCCCTCAAACCCCCTGTGACCCCCCCGCTACACAATCGATGCAACGAAGGGGGTGCTCTACCCCCCTTCTAACCCCCTGGTTAACTACGTGGGCTAGTCGTGGAAAGAATATAACACAACCCAACAGGTAGAAGAGTTTGAGAAATTAGAATCTGATTTTTTTTCCTAAAGAAAGCAGTGGAAGATGGAGAAGAGTACCATGGGATTGGATAACTTGTTTGAAATCCAAAGATATCCATTGGACAAATCCAGTCTTGGATTTCAAAAGAGTGAGTCTAGTTTGCACGCAGGTAAGAACACCAAAGAAGAACCAAAGAAACCTATAGGAAACAACACCAGCAACAAAAATGAGATCAAAGAGAACAAGAAGTAGATCCAACATCTAGTTAGAAAATAAAAGAACCAACAACAAAAAATAAACAAGAAAAAGTAGCCAATCAAGTAGAAAAACCAGCGACGGAGAGGAAAAAATGAAGGAGCACATACATTCAAAAGATCCTTTGCTCCTAGAGATGATCGCAACAACTTCGTTAGATTTAAAAGGAAGCGAAGTCCTTTCATTCCTTTGATGCACGAGATACAATGCTATAGTTGTCACAAGTTTGGGCATATTGCAACAAATTTTTGGAGAAAAACATATATACCATATCAGTAGAGATTCCAACAATATCAGCAGCCAACGAGAATTGCCAGCATGTATACTTGTGATTTTTATGGTTATTGTAACTCATGTCACTTGTTTGGCCATAATGAAATAGATTGCTGGTCTAATTGTTGGAGGAGAGACACATCCTATGCATGGTTTAGATCTAGCATGAGTAGAAGAAGATTTGATTCTCTTAGCCATGTGGAGTGCTATATTTGCCATATATTTGGACTTATGGCAAGATATTGTTTTCTACCCCATTACTCAAGGAAAATCCTTCAAAAGAAGCAAAAAGAAAGGGGATGTATCTCAAAAGAAGTGAATCAAGGATCGAAGGAAGAGAAGAAAGAGAAGAAGTAGATCAAGGAAGAGAAGAAGTAACCAAAGATACTATGGAAGAAGAAGGAGCTTAATCCCTTAAACTAGTGAAGATCATTCCCTCCCATAGTCCTTGATTTTTCATGCATACTTATGGAAGACTACAGATCATGAGAGGTGCATAACCTTAGGGGAGCATATGATGGAATTTGCAGTAGCATATGATGAGTTCATTTCAATGTCATACACATTTAGGTCCACAGGATCAATATGTCTTATTAAAGGTAATATGAGCTCAAGGGGAGCTATGCATGGTATGGAGACTCATGATTTGTATTGTCTCTTTCATTCCTTTGTGATCACGTGATTATAGCATATTTATATACCTTTCATGAGTAGAATAAGGATCACATTTTTTAGCCATGTATATGTTTTTGGTTTCCACTAATAGTTAGTTGAAAAGATGTGCAACCATGCATAGATTGTGATCGTGACTCCAAGATGTATTATGATGACTTGTAACATGAACCAACCATGTATAGGCTATCATATGTAGTTTATTACAACCATTTATTTGCTATTGTTTCATTATTTTATGATGGTATTGGGTCTAGTCAATAGTTGTTGAGTCATCATCATGATAGGCCTGTTTTGGAGGAACCTTATGGAGTCATATTGCAACCACTCGTATGGGATAATGATGATGTAATAGTCTTGATGTTTCATTTTTTGGAGTCATTGGTCCATAGGAGATGATCATAGCAGCCATGCATTTATTGATCTATTAATGAAAAATGCTCAGGGAGCCATGTACTATGTTGTACTATCATTTGGGTCATTTAGCCATGAATCATGAGGTCATGTTATGGTCATATAGTATGTATGAGTTCTTTTATGTCAGTGCTACAACCATGTATTTATCATGTATATGTCACTTGAGTCATGGTCACGTGGAGTTTCAGTCCATATGGTGCTTCTATCTGTCAAAGGAAGCATTGTTTGTAGCATAAGTAGCCATTTTAGCCCAACAATTGGTATCTCTACACCTTGGAGATGACAGGTTTTCATGGGGAGGATTATTTGTTCCTATTTATTTCAAACATACATTCTTGGCATTGTGATTTGCTTAGAGGAGGTGTTCATGTCATAACTCATACTATGCTATGAAAGTGGGGTTCTTAGCCTCATGTGATGAGATGTTAGGAAGTTGCTACTATGAAATCATGGGGGATATTGTGCGTGATTGCCTCATAGGATGTTTCTATATGGAGGAGGGATGTTTGATTCACATGTCCATGTTGTTGCTATACTCGATGTTGGTCATAGTTTCATATTATAATGATGTTGCATATGATGCTTATGGTTGCCTTATGTTGGCCTATTGCTGCTTTCTGCTAGTAGTTGTTTGTTGATATTCTTCTCTGAATAGTGATTGTTATATGCTACTTGTTGCTTATATGGAGACATGGATGACTCTTGATGCATTATATTTTATCCAATTAGATATGTATGTTGTGGTATGTACTTCAGTTCTTGTTGCCTATTCATATGGAGTTGACCCTCTGCCATTGATGTCAAAGGGGGAGAGAATTTGGAGATACTTTGGATGTATGGAGATCAACCTCAAATGTTGATGAGGTTGAAATCAATGCCAAAGTCAGATTTTGTTGGCATTTTTGTGTTGGAATTTATTTCGACATGGTCATGTTTATGATCATGTGTGTATGGATGTGACTTGGTTGGTATGGATCTATTGACAGTGAGATGGTTGTGTTGGCATTGATGTCAGCCTAGTAGCTAATCTAGGTGGATATTGGTGGCCACCTACCTATTCCACCTCGACCCCCACCATTGTTTCTTTCAGTTTTTTAGTTTCCTTATTTGTAGCACAATTTACTATTTTTGGCAAATTTTCAGGTCCTGAACTTCCGGAGTCGTTTTGAGGCCCTAAACAACGTTTTTTTGGGAACACCAGGAGAAACATTGTTTGTGGATCATTTTTTCTCACTGCAAAGTTGTAGTCCTCACATATATCTTTCTAATGAGGTATTGTGCATGCCAAACAAAGATCATATGCCAAAGTTACGACCCTAGGAAGTTGATGTACCAATTTACCCAAACAGGGCCCATAGTTTGGCGCTTCATCTCCTAGGGTTAGGTTTTTGGATGTTTAGAGTTTTCCATTGTTTCTCAATAATAAATATGCCTTGGAGCCTCATTGTAACATAGTTCAGAGGCATGTAGCCACCACATCTCTTCTTAGAGATAAGCTACCATCACCCGAGCTAGTCTTATTTCCATTCTGTTTGTAAGCATATTTCAGTATTTGATATTAATGAAATGAAGTGTTATTTCTATTTCATATTTGTATTTATGGTTATATATGTAATTTGTTGTGTTCTTGTTTAAATCTGGATTAGTGGTATCAGAGTGGGTTGCTCTTTCTCTGTTTTTCTTTGCAAGTCCCCAATGAGGTCGGGATATAAGGAGTTAGGGCTTGAACTGGTTGAACCTTTGCAAGACTAGCCTCACAAATATCGACGGCCTCCCATGGCGGATGAAAAGAAAGATGAGGGGGTAGGAGATCCTATCAAAATCTTTCTTGAATAAGCCCTTGAGCGACAAAGGAATGCAATGATGGATAACCTTGCCCAGATCCTTCAACGGCTACCCAGGTGCGACGCAACTCCTTCCACCAGCTACTCTGGAAATGCCACACCCTTTAAGGTACAAGTTAACTTTGAAATATCCATATTCGAGGGTTAAATAGATGTAGATGCTGTAGATAAATGGTTAAATATGCTAGAAGGGTATTTTTCTATTCATGATTTTTCCAGCTGGGAAAAGATTACTTTCGCTCTTCTCAAAGTCGCCCCCCTATGTCAAGGACTAGTGGGAAACCTACTGTGAGCAAAAGGATGAAAGTATGGCCTAATTTTTTTAGATGCAACCACCTGGAATTAATTTTGGGATGCCATCAAGGAGCAATACTACCTTGTCAGGAGCTATGAGGAAAAATACATAAAGTGGACCATGTTGCGGTAGGGAGGGGACCAAGATGTGTCGGAGTTTAGCAATGTTTTTCATACCTGAGAATGAAGTTGGGTGTTATGAAACCAGCTCAAGAAAAGATAGAAAAGAAAGATCAACGCCTTAGAATTCAGCCTCTTCGAGGGGGCAACCTCCTTTACATTACATAAATGAACAATTCTTGGATGATACAAATGACAAAACCTCCTTTCTATATATAGGAGTCTAAGGAGTCACAATATAATCCAGCCGACCTAACAATAATAATATAAAGCCACAAAAATAACAATAGAGGGATTCTATGGGGCACAGAAATAACAATATGGGGGTAATAGGGGCACAACAATATAAATAGGGGGTATAACTACAATAGTAATGGGGTAATCACTAGTATTATAGGGACCCAACATGCCCCTCTCCTTCAAAAAAGTGTTGTCCTCAACGCTTGAGTAGTTCTGGATACTTCTGCATAAAATTCTCATCCTCCCATGTGGAATCTTCAGCGGATAAGTTCTTCCACTTGATAAGATACTCTGAAATTGATCGATTTCGTAGCTGTCGAGTTCTTGTTTCTGTGACTGCTTCCGGTTCCAATATAATTTTTCCTTCCTCGTCAAGTTCTGGCAATATTGTTTGAATTGGGAGCTTGTCACCTATAACCTTCTTTAAACATGAAACATGGAAAACTGGGTGCAATCGAGAAGCTGCAGGAAGCTCCAATTTGTATGCCATAGTACCAATCTTTTGCAACACCTTGTACGGACCATAATACTTTGGTGATAATTTATTATCCTTCTTAGCTTGCTTTAGGGACATTTGCTTATATGGTTGTAGCCGTAGGAATACCCAATCACCTACATCAAAACTTCTTTCACTGCGATGTTGATCTGCCTGTTGTTTCATTCTATTTTGTGCCAACACGAGGTTATCCTTTAAGAGTTGGAGGACTTGTTGTTGATGTTCGATGTGATGTTCCACTGCCTGAACCTTAGAATTTTCTCTTAAATATGATGTGATGGATGGTGGTTGATACCCATAAAGTGCCATAAATGGGGTCATTTTTGTTGCTGTATGGAAGGAAGTGTTATACCACCATTCAGCCAGAGGCAACCATTTGACCCATTGTGTCTGTTTATCAGATACAAAGCAACGAAGATATCCTTCCAAACATTTGTTTACTATCTCAGTTTGCCCATCAGATTGAGGATGATAAGATGAGCTATGAGCTAACTGAGTACCAAGACAAGAAAATAATTCTGTCCAAAAATTTCCAGTGAAAATGGGATCTCTGTCACTTACAATAATCTTTGGGTTTCCATGTAGCTTTTGAACTGTTTCCATAAATGCAGTAGAAACTGTACTGGCTTTAAATGGATGTGATAATGCACAAAAGTGTGCATACTTGGTAAGTCTGTCAACTACCACCATGATGACACTCTTTCCCTCAGACTTGGGTAAACCTGTGATAAAATCCATTGAAACCTCCTCCCAACGTTGGCTTGGAATGGATAAAGGTTGTAATAGACCCGGTGTCTTAATTGTTTCAACTTTATTTTGTTGGCAAACCAAACATTCCGCCACAAACTTTTGAATATCTGATTTAAGGCCATCCCAAAAAAATTCCTTCTTAACCCTGTGGTAAGTTTTTAAAAATCCTGAGTGCCCTCCTAAGGGAGAAGTGTGCAATTCCATAAGAATCTTTTGTTTTAGCTGGGAATTCTTACAGAGGTATAAGCGATCTTTGTACCATAACGAATCATTTTGCCAGCTAAATGTATCAGAAGTACTGGAATCTTGTTGTAGCTTTCGAATAAGTGCCCACACTTCTTCGTCATTCTTCCATTCCTCCCTTGCTTCGTTTATCCAATCTGGTTGGATAATAGAAATGGCACACAACAATGCTTCCACATCCTCATCCTTTCTTGAGAGTGCATCTGCCACCACATTTTGCTTCCCTTTTTTGTAGATGATTTCAAAGTCATAACCCAACATCTTTGTGACCCACTTTTGTTGCTCTTCAGAGGATAATCTTTGTTCTAAAAAGTATTTAAGGCTATCATGATCCGTTTTTACCTTGAAGTGTCTTCCCATTAGGTAGGGTCGCCATTTCTTAAGTGCATGGAGTATTGCCAACATTTCCTTCTCATAAATAGCTTTGCTTAAAAACTTTCCCTTGATTGGACGACTTTCAAAAGCAATGGGTCTTTCATCTTGCATTAGAACAGCACCAATTCCATTTCCTGAAGCATCACATTCCACAATAAAGGTTTTTGTGAAGTCCGGTGTAGCTAAGACCGGTGCTTGGCACATTGCCTCTTTAAGATGTTCAAAGGCCTTTGTTGCTTCCGAAGTCCATGAAAATGAATCTTTCTTCAATAATGTTGTTAGAGGTGCTGCTATTCTCCCATAATTCTTAACAAACTTGCGATAATACCCTGTCAACCCAAGAAATCCTCGCAGATGCTTTATGGATGTGGGGATTTTCCATTCCTTAATGGCTTTAATTTTGCTAGGGTCTACCTTAACTCCTTCATGAGATACAATATGACCCAAATATTCCACCTCCTGGACTCCAAAGAAACATTTGGATCTTTTTGCATATAATTGTTTCTCCTCCAATAGTTGTAGCACCCTGTCAACATGTTCAACATGATCCTTCCAAGACTTGCTGTAGATTAGTATATCATCAAAAAATACTAACACAAATTTTCTAAGGAATGGTTTGAAAATTGAATTCATCAAACCTTGAAATGTTGAAGGTGCATTGGTAAGGCCAAAAGGCATGACCAAAAATTCATAATGACCCTCATGAGTTCTAAATGCCGTTTTCGGAATGTCTTCAATCTTCATTCTGATTTGATGATATCCCGAACGAAGATCCAACTTGGTGAAGTAAATTGATCCATGCAATTCATCCAGTAATTCATCAATAACAGGAATGGGGAACTTATCTTTAATAGTGAGCTTGTTGAGCTCCCTATAATCTGGACACATGCGCCATGATCCATCCTTCTTGTGCACCAATACTACTGGAGCTGAGAAAGAACTTTGACTCGGTTGAATTATACCAGCCTCTAGCATTTCTGCAACCATACGTTCAATTTCACTTTTTTGGACATAGGGATATCTGTACGGCCTGATGTTTGGAGGAACACTTCCTGGAATCAGATGAATAGCATGATCATGATCACGCATAGGTGGGAGACCTTTGGGAGTCTCAAATACCTTGGAATGATTGTCCAGGACTTTTTGGAGATCTGGAGAAATAGATGATTCCAATGTGGAAACATCTAGCGAACATAATTGTGCAATTACACCTCTTTGCTCCTTTTTTAGAAGCTTTGTCATGCCATTAGAGCTGATTATCTTTCCTGGTTTCCCTGCAATACCCCTTAATTCAACTTCCTTTCCTTCCACAGAAAATTTCATGAAAAGTTCTTGAAAATTAAAAGCTATTGTACCCAAGGATTGTAGCCATTGGACTCCTAGTACAACATCAGCACCTCCCATTGGAATGGAAAGCATTGGGCTAGTCAATACATATTCTCCCATGGATAGCTTGATATTATGGCACTTTCCAGAACAATTTATTGTTCATTTGCAATCATCACTTGACACTCTGGTGCTGGATATAGGAAGCAATTCAATTCTTTTGCTACCCTACAATGAATAAAATTGTGGGTGCTTCCTGAATCAATCAACACTATTACCTTTTTCTTCTTGATTTGTCCTTCTATCTTGATGGTTTGAGGAGTGGTAATTCCCGCCAATGCATTACAAGATATGGTCGGATTTATTTGTTCTTCATCTAGGCTTTGTTCCTGGAATATATCCTCTTCTTTTGACCTTTCTTGCTCCTTTTCTTCTTCCTCTTCACAATCTATGTAGAATAATTTCTTCTCAGCACACTTATGACCTTTTGTGTATTTGCTATCACAATTGTAACAAAGCCCTTTTGCTCTTTTTTCTTCCAATTGTTGTGGTGTCAACCTTGTAGGTTGTGGAAGACTATGGGCAACAACACTTCCATCTTTATAGTTGTGAATGGTATGCTTCCTAGTTGCCATAATTTTGCTTTCCATTTTTCTTGCTAACCTGAATGCCTTCTCTAATGAATCAGGTTCCCAAAGGCGCACATCATGTTGGATATTATCCTTTAAAGACCCTATGAACACATCAATCCTATGCTCCTCTGGAATATCTTTTACCCTTATGTTCAATTTTTGGAACTCCTCAATGTGCTCCATTATTGAACCCTTTTGTTTGAGACTTATCAATTGGCTAAAAAAAGTGTTGCTTTTTGTATCCTCATAATGTGCTATCAATTCTTCCGTAAAAATTGCCCAAGTGATAAATTGTTTACGAGAACAAAGCCATTGATACCATACAAACTGATTTGGTTCCAAATATAAAGTTGCCATACGTACCTTTTGTGTGTTTTGCACATTATTGAGATCGAAGAATTGCTCCATCTGTAATATCCATGTGGCGGGATCCTTGCCATCAAACTTCCTCATATCGATTTTTGGAACATGGTGAGTCTTCGATCCAACATTAGAGTCTATGGAATCATGATTAACATTTCTTTTGTTCTCATCATGAGTTTCCTTTACTACCTTTTCACCATTAGTGACCCTTTCTTGTAGCAACTTCTTCAATTCTTCCATGTCTGTCTTCAAATCTATCTTCAAATTTTCCATCGAATCCTCCATCTTAGCTTCCATGCCCTTTATCTTAGATTCCACGCCATTTACCTTAGCTTCTGTTAGCTTTTGTGAGCGTGACATTTGTTGCACTTGTTCTTGTAATTTTGATATATCATGTAGCATTTCTTCCTCTTCTTCATGAGTCATGCTAGAGCTTTCAGGTTCCTTACTAGGTGTTTGCATTTTCTTTCCTCGGGGCATCAGTTACCGATAATAATGCTTTACTATGCCCTTTGAATTCTATTAAACCAAGCTTACACAAAAATAAAAAAAAAAACTACACACCTTTTTTCACTTTATAGAAGCCTGATATTGAATCTGATGTATCTCTGTAATTTCAGATCATCCAGTTCTGAATTTGTGACCTGTAGTAGCCCTCTGTGTCCTCTTTCCAATGCCACAAGTCTGACCCAAATTGGATTCTCCAAGGAAGAGTTATGTGAAATCTCCCACAGTGACTTGCTTATAGACTAGTTCAGTAGAGAAAACTTGTACGACGTGCCACGAGTCACTGTTTCGACCTTTGGATCTGAAACACACATACAAGAAACTACAGTCCATCCTCTTTCTGTACCTTTTTACGAAATTTCAATCTGATCCTCAGAGAGAAAGTTATGACGATTTTCCCCAGGTCACCTGTTTTGAATGTAATTCAGGAGTCTGCAAAAAGACCAACTTCCTCAGATCATATCTCCGAAAATATCACGCGAAAAGCTCTGAAATTCGGACCCAAGGTTTAGCACCAATTATTCTCAAATTGGTTTTTTTTGCGACTTCTGAAACGTCACAGAAAACAAGTTATAGCGAAAATTCCACGATGACCTGTTTGGAGCAGCGAAACCCTAGAATCCAAAGCTCTGATACCAAATGTTATGAAACCAGCTCAAGAAAAGATAGAAAAGAAAGATCAACGCCTTAGAATTCAGCCTCTTCGAGGGGGCAACCTCCTTTACATTACATAAATGAACAATTCTTGGATGATACAAATGACAAAACCTCCTTTCTATATATAGGAGTCTAAGGAGTCACAATATAATCCAGTCGACCTAACAATAATAATATAAAGCCACAAAAATAACAATAGAGGGATTCTATGGGGCACAGAAATAACAATATGGGGGTAATAGGGGCACAACAATATAAATAGGGGGTATAACTACAATAGTAATGGGGTAATCACTAGTATTATAGGGACCCAACATTGGGAATCAAGGATTTTGAGAAACATTTTGTGCTCAAATACTGCGACTGCCTACACAGGTAAATCCAGGACGAGATGGAGTTCCTAGACATCTCCTCGCTTGGAACGATGTACCAATACATTTTCAAGATCGAGCAGAAGTTTACACAGAAGAAGCGAGACTTTGGATCGAAAAATCCAAAGAACAAAGGACAAATCAAAGGCGGGGTGACCCAAGACAACCCGTCAAAGACACAAGAAAACAACAACACCATGAAGTCAAAGAAGGAAAATGAAAGTGGTGTGAGTTCCATAAGATCCCCACTCATAACACAAGTGAGTGTCGGTCGAAGCAATCGCTGGTGGCTGAGTTCAAGGCTTCAAAATGAGATGAATGTTCCAAACCTGAGTTAGAACCTGACAAGAGGAATGACAAAGGGAAGAAAATTATTGATGCAGAGCCCAATGCCAATATTGTCATAGCCAAGATCCATAAGAATGAGCCCGAAGATCTAGAGAAAGTGGGGTGTCTTTTCCACTCGCAAATGTGGGTGAAGGGTTCACCGCTGCAATTCATTTTCGATAGTGGTAGCCAAAAGAACCTCATTTTAGCAAAGGTTGTGAAGTGGTTGGGCCTACCGACTACACCACACCCGCAATGGTATAGTATCAGGTGGCTTCACCAAGGACGAGATCTCTGAGTCCTCCAGCAGTGCCACCTTCCCTACAACATCAGGCCCTTCAAAGATGAGGTATTGTTTGATGTTGTTCCTCTTGATGTTTGTGATGTATTATTAGGCCAACCATACTTATGGAAGCGACATGCTGTGTATGAGTCAAGGCCCCATGCTATTATTATTTCTTTGGGTAATACATTATATAGGATACTGGAGGTAGCCCCACCTACTGCCACTTCTTTTATCTCTACTAAGAAATGCAGTAAGATCATCTCCCAGACTAGGAAATTTATTTTCTTTCTGATTTTCTCTCAAAGTAAGGGGAATATCATAGCCACATCCATGGCCCCTGGGAAGGGTTCCTCCATGCATCAGAAGTAGGTGGATACGGTCATGAAAGAAGATAGGAACATATTCTTCTCACCCATAGGGGTACCGTTGCACTGTCAGGTCAAGCATTCATTCGATCTAACTCTCGGAGCACCTCTACCAAATGGGCCAATATATTGTCGCTCCATTCTAGAAAATTCCAAGTAAAAGCAGTGACAAGATCAACATCGGGTGCCACACAAGTTTCAGGTGGGTGACAAAGTCTGGTTGCATTTGCAAAAGGAATGCCTTACCGGAGCCTATCAAAAACACATACCACTCCGATATTGTCCTTACACCATTACCAAAGCTATGGAAGACAATGCATTTGAGCTCAACATTCTGCCATTCCTTGGCTTGCATCTAGTGTTCAATGTGGACTGCCTTCGACCATACTTCCCACCATTGCTAGACCCATCAGACATTGTAGAACAACTCACACCTACATAGTTAAATCCAAATTGCATGGAACAAGCCACAATTGATTAGATCATGGACACACAGATCAAGAACACCTGACAACAAACTATCGAACTATACCGAGTTGTTAAAGCAGGCCAACTCCTTCAACGGGGAAAGTGGCTCACCAGGGACCAAGTTTAGCAGAATATTAATGGCCACCTGCCTATTCCACTTGGACCCCCATGATTGTTTCTTTTAGTTTTTCAGTTTCCTTATTTGTAGCACAATTTACTATTTTTGGTAGTTTTTCGGGTCCTCAACTTCCAGAGCCGTTTTGAGGCCCTAAACGACGTTGTTTGGGAAAAAAGGGAGCAACATGGGTCATATACCAATGTTTCTCACTTAAAAGTTGTAGTCCTTAGATAGATATTTCTAACAAATGGAGATTGTATGCCAAAGTTACGACCTCGGGAAGTTGATGTACCAATTTACCCAAATGGGGCCCATAGTTTGGCACTTCATCTCCTAGGGTTAGGTTTTTGGATGTTTAGGGTTTTCCATTATTTCTCAATAATAAATATGCCTTGGAGCCTCATTGTAACATAGTTCATAGGCATGTAGTGGCCACATCTCTTCTCAGAGATAAGCTACCATCACCCTAGCTAGTCTTATTTCCATTATTTTTGTAAGCATATTTCAGTATTTGATATTAATGAAATGAAGTGTTATTTCTACTGCATCTTTGTATTTAAGGTTATATTTGTAATTTGTTGCATTCCTGTTTAAATCTGGATCAGGAGCATTGGCTTTGTCATATCTACTAGCATGGATATGTGCATATGGATATGTGATTTGTAGGTGTTTCATACAAAGTGTGAGCAGAGGATGTCATGGTCCTCATGGTCATGTTGTTGCATAGAGTTTGAGTGGTGAGGTGTTTGGCTATACATTAGTTATGCATATGATTGTTTGGTTATACATGTTAACAAGGATGGTTCCCATAGTATTTGGTATGGCAGTTAAATGGTTTACCTTGGTATTTCATTGAGCATGAGTATAATATTACCATGGTACATATATTCTTGGTATTGGAATAAACATGGTAATCTCCCTAGGTATTGATTTTAAGAATAATTTGACTTAACCATTTTAGAAAATTAAATAATAGAGGAATAAAAGAAAAGTTATGTTGGTTTGCTTGCATGAGGAATTGTCAAACATACCAACTTAGAAATTCATTGGATAAAGAAGTGACAATTTTGTGTTAGATTTTACGGGAAAATGAGGATGGATCTCAAAATTACGAGACATGAGTTTTGTGCATAATGGACCAGATTAGTTTTATTAAGACCAATTTTTCAAAATTCAGTCTATATTGAGAGAATCAAAAGGTTCTTTGAAGGAAAGTTTTGCAAAATTTCCTATTGTTTAAACATGCAAACTCGGAAATTCATTGGATAAAGAAGTGACAATTTTTGGACGATCTTCTATGTAAATGAGGGTGGATCTCAAAATTCTGAGACATGGGTTTTGTGATGAATAGATTAAATTAGTTTTTTTGAATGAACAATTTTTCACAATTCAGTCCAAATTGAGGGAAATGAAAGGTTCTTTGAAGGAAATTTTCATAGACTTTCTATTGTGACAATTTTCCAAATTCCCCCAATTGGAAATTTAATTTGCTTCCAGAAAGTTATTAACATTGAAAACATCAAAAAGAAAGTGGAGATATTCGATTTATTGAGTCAATGAGATGAATCTAGATCTAATCAAGAATATTAACATAGTTGTGATGCTTAGTAGTTCTGTGTAATTATTGAGTTGAGCACTTGAGTTCATCTTTATATTGGAGGTAGCTCATTGTGAGATTGTTGATTGTTAGTTATTTTGAGTTGAGGATGTTAAAGAGTGTGTTGGAGAAGGTTTCATTGAGTGTTGATGCTTCAAATCTTGTGTAGAGCCTAGATGCTTCATTCCATGAGTGTTTATGACTGAATAATGTCTGGATCTAAAGCATGTTGCATATGGATAAGAATTGTTGATCATGGTGTAGTGATTGATTTGGAGAGATTTTGTATGCTACTAGAATATATGTTGGTGATCATATCACATTGTTTTTGCAGGAGTTGTTGATGCATGTAGCACATAACCATGTGCCTTATGATGTTATTTAGATTATGCAACATGATATTGTTGTGAGGATTTGATTGTTTTTAGTTTTTATGTGGCCATGGATTTTCTTTGTTTATCTTTTATTTTGATTATGAGATATTTCTATTGAGATCATGTATGTAGAGTTGATTTCTTGTTGAGCATAGTGTCTTGGGATCCAGTTTGAAAATAGATGAAAGGAGGTCCACATGGTGTTGAGGAGTGTGATTTCTGGAGGTGGACCAGTGATAACAAAGCTTCAATGAAAGGAAGAAGTTTCTAAATCCAATGATGGTTGAATAGTCCAATGGTAGTTGGGCGAGGATCGAATGATTGTGGTGGACTTCATTGGATTGTAGTTTATAGAGATCCTTAGAGAATAAAGTATTCCAAGATGATCTAGTAGTATCGAGTCTCCTAGCCAATGGGTGTTGGTGTTATGTATATGAGGTCAAGTTTCCATGCTGATGGGAGTAAACACACTATGTAAAAGATCAATTCCTTGAAATAATAGAATTTAGAGTAGAGCAGTAGAAACAAGGGTTGTTTTTCTCTCGAGAGGGTTTCCACTAGAAATCTTGTGTCTCATGTGTGATGATGATTTGTGTGCACGTGATTTGATGGTTTCCTTTAGTATATTTTTAGTATTTACTCATATGCTACTAACATATTGTGAATTGCTGCAATAATAAGTGTGTGATTCAGTAAAGTAATAAAAGACAAAAATCATATATATATCACACTACTAATTCACACCCTCGTCTTAGTAATGCTCAAAGGTTTCCAACATAGTGCCAACCTGATGTCCCCCTCAAAAAAACTGATTTTTACAATTAGTATCAAATCCATCCCGATCAAATAGATCGGTAACAACAAATCTCTCCCAATCAAACTGATCGTTAACAACGAGCATGTAAAACATGCTATGAAAAATTATGAGATTTTTACCTATACAAACACAACCCCAATAAGTAATAATATTTCAAATGTACACAAGTAAACACAAACCTCTGAGGTCTTCTAGAAAACTGATGTTCCTTCTCAATTTGTCATAGTAGGACTTCCAAACGAATCTTGACAGAAGATTCCTTAATCATATATCTTCCTCTCCTACTTCACATGCGACAACATATTCTACAAATAGATCCTACTTTTCTTATATCAACAAATCCTCAAAATACATTCTCTAATTTGCTTCTTTCAAGGTGGTCGTCATGACTATAATATGCCCTCCCTCTTAACTAGGAACTTGTTTCCATGAAGATAAGAGTCATGTGTCCCTCTATCACTCATGGCCTTCACCAAGACTGATGGCTATTAGTCTTGGTCTAGTGCATGACACATGAAGTAGAGAACCATATCCATCACTCCCTCTTAACCAAGGAGGATCTAATCATTCCTATACAATGAATATACCGATGCTCCCTCTTAACCTAGTGTGATAAACTTATTTTCTACAACATCGGAGAAGATTTCATGGCTTCCATCCTTCTCATCAAAGTTATCATTAGCATCATCATTCTTATCATATCAACTTTACTTACAAACATCTTCATCGTCATGAAGATTATGTACCTGCACAACTTAATATAAAGTAAGTACAACCAAATCTATACAAGAATGAAGTTAACCTCACCAAAATCATACAATATGGAAGCACTAGACTTTATAAACATAATCAACAAGAGAATTTACTTCTATACTTTAAATTCTTGCACAGGTTTTGTTACAAACCCTAAATCACATCAACAACTCAAGATATCAACCTCATTATATCTAGGGCTTTAATATTTATTTAAGAGATATGACAAAATATTTTATAACATATAGAAAACCCTAGAGACCAATATAAAAATGCATATAATGTCTTTCAGAATTCATATGTTAGACTTCCTACTTGGGTTTCATACAAGCTCTAGATTTCATACATAAGATTCAACAATCAAAACCAATCACAACTTAATCAACAACATGACTAGCTTCTACTAGGATTTGATGTAAACCCAAGATTTTCATTTATTAATTCTCAATAATCAAACTGACCACAATACAATTTTAGGTTTTTATTAACCTTCCCCAGATTTTTCAAATCATATACTAGAGAATGTAACTTCTACTATGTTTTAGCTACAAAACCCTAGAATTCACAAATAATATCATCTTAGAATATCAAAATTAGACTAGGTATTAATTCCAAACCTTAGGACTTATAACTATCAACAATACATATCTATTATTTCATCATCATGCATAATCATATCAAAACAACATACGTCAGGAAAACCCAATGAGACAAAGACATTAAAGTCAAACATATAAGAAACTTGATCAGATGAACACATATATACCTAGGGATTCATTTCCAGTTCATAAGGGTCTTGATCATAAACCCTAAATATCTATGGTTTCAATACATAACATAACAAACCCTAAATTACCAAAACTTCAAAGGTTTTAGTTTTCAAATATCACCTTTCAACCCTAACAAGTTAGGGTTTTCATAACCATACCAAAACCCCAAACATGACATCATCAAATCATCAAACATTTTCTTTTGACTTCATCAATAACCCTACGTAGGCTAGGGTTTCACACATTATCATTGACATACCCTTAAGTTAGGGTTTTACGGAGAACCTATTTAGGTTTCCACAAGAATAATAAAATATGTGAGGAGGGTATATTTATCTATGATGAATCACCCAAATAAGAATCTTTATGATTCAAGAGTGCTAGACACAACAATGTTAGTAATGTAGAATAGGATACCAAAAAGAATAAATATACCTTTATCATGAAGAGAAAAAAGCTTATGGTTTAAGGCATACATTTGTTTCCTAACAAACCTTGTAATCCCAATTATTTTTCTTCTGAGACCTACTTTCATAATTCTTGAGTATTTAGTAGGCCTTTCCTAAACAAGGAAGATATGAATAGAAATGTGATTAGTATTTAATATAAACAAACTTAGATAAGTAAGGGAAACCAAATATAAAATATAATACGAGTAATTTACTTATCTTTGGAAAGTGGTAAGGGCTCCTTCTTAGTCCAAACATAAGGGATAAAGTCCCTAACAAATAGGTCTTTTACTTTGGATCCTTCCATCTTGTTCTTCTTTGGTGAAACTTCTTCGAAAAAGTTTGCTTGATCCCTATTCCTTCTTTTATCCTCGGGATTCTCAGGAAAATACCTTTTAAAGTGACTCATCTTATGACAATTGTACCATTGGCCCTTTTGAATTCTTGAAGGTTCCTTTCTTCTCATGATGATTGAAACAATCATTCGATATTTTCTCTTCTTTGCACTCCTTATTGATTACTGAAGATATTATGACTCCTTCTTGATTGCATGCATTCCATCTACTATTAGGCTCATGGCTAAAATATTTGTTTCTCTAAATTTTTCCTTCTTTTCTTCACTTGATTCATCTATAGACTAGATCTAAAATTTTATTCTTTTCTAGGATTAGGTCTATCCTCTTTTTTCATGACCTTTAATTTGATGCTCCTTATAATTTGTTCATGAAACCCATGATTTAATAAGTCATAATAATAATAATAAAAGTTCTTTTCATTCTTTTTCATAAGTACATTTTATTATAACTAAAATACAATTATGAAGACCAAACCTAGTTACATTTTTAAACATAATAGGGATAATTGTTTGTCTTGATAATTTACACCCCCCAAAGATTTCAATAAAATACCTTGTTGCTATTTTTCAGGTCTGGAGTCTGGCCGAATGAGTATCCCACCATTGAGTTGATTGACTAGTGAAAGTTTGCAATAGACTCTGCATTCTCACTTGATCTCTAATAGATTTAGTCGCTCACTCAACATGATTCACAGTAAAATCTCATTCCTTGAATCTAAGTGGATTGCTGGAGTCTTCATTTAAATCAAATGGTAACAATGATGGAGTTTATTTGATTTTTATTTCTTGGATTACAGGCACGAACTTTATGGAAAAACATGGGCAAATGTTCTTCATCAATACTTCTTCAATTTTCCAACACTCTTTTTATTTAGATTCATATTTATTGATTTTCCATCGGTAGAGCTCAGTGTCATAATTTTGTCCAATAGAAAGTGGGGAGACACTTAAGAAATCTCTGAATGCATTGGGATTCATGTTGTCTTTGTCTTCATGCAAGACTTGATACAACCTCCTTGTCTTTGAATCTTCTTCCCATGGTTCAACCCATGGATTTCCTTCACAAGGGTCAAGAGGAATGCTTATCTTCTCATTACTACCCTTTAGTTTAATTCTATATTTTTGCTAAGGATATAGTGGCTTTGATCCTTCGACCCATGAACTCTTGAATAAATTCGAATAATCCAGAATTTCATCAAATGAGTTGGTGACTTTGAAGTCGACAAAGGTTGGAATTCCCATAATCGATGTTTTTACTTGCCACATTGTTCTAATTGGCTCAATGAAACTCTGGTCCGTTAATTTAAGATATTTAGTCATCCTATGAAGTGATTGTCTCCCAAAATTAATCTAGGTTTCTCTCGAAAGTATATTTACTTGTGATCCAAAATCAACCATGAGTTCTTTCACCATATATCCATTTATTCCAAATTGACTAGAGGGTTGTGATCATCTAGATGTTTACCTTGAGAAAATTGGTGCAAGTTTTTGCTTTAATTTATTCCTTCATTGAAATATTTTAGTATATTTAAAAGTTCAACCACTAGTAGAAAATGATGAAATTAGCGACCATGTGACTATACTACAAAAAATGAGCAATATTAAGTGACCCAACTAAAAATGACTAATATAAATGACTAATTTAGTTCTGAGTTAAATTAACAACTAGGTAATAAGTAGTACAACTAAAAGTGACTAATATGAATGACTGATTTAGTGTAGAAACAATAATATGACTACCTAAAAATTACTACAATAATATGAATCAATCATTTATGTTAGTCGTTTTAATTGTCACTTCAACAATTTGAACTTACAAGTGATAGGGGATTCAAAGGCCGTTATAGATTGGATGAAAGGTTTTTTTTTTCTCGTAGAAAAAATCGTAATTTATATTCATATATGAAATAAATTACATTTTGTAGATGCTTAGAGCATATGCAGATAGCTGTCCATGAATAGGACAAGTACACTGATAAAAATAAAAAATAATTAAAAACATCAAGCCTATACTTTTCTGCCCTTCTTCTTCTCCACCCTTCGCCAACCCTGAGAGTCAGAAGGGGGAACAATGATGGCCTGCGGGTTCTCTTGTGTGTTCACTGGAGGTTCTTTGTCGGATTCTGATCCTTCAGATCCATGAGTTCTTTTGTTGCCGCTAACTTCCAGCTGTGGAATTTGCTGCTGCTGAAAATGGTCCTCCACTTGAGGGTCTGGTGCTTTTTCTTCCTGTGTGCCCTTCTGTTCCATATTTATATCAGGTTCCTCTTGGTTCACTGTGTGCTCTGGCTGAATGTCCTCTTCTTCCAGCGGTTCTGTATGCTGCCACCCATTTGGCTTTTTTTGCTGTTTCTTGTTTCCTTTTGGATTCTTTCTGGCCAGTGGGCAAGAATTTTGGAGGTGTCCTGTTTGCCGGCAACTGCGGCATCTGAATGCAGTGTTTTCATAGTCTAGTGGTTGTGTCCACTCAGTATTGTTAAAGTTTAATGAGATTTGATCAGGCAGCCCCTGACTCAGGTCCACTTCAACGCAAATTCTGGCAAAAGTGAAAATTCCTCTGCTATATCTGTCTTCATCAATTTTTAGGAATTTCCCCAAGGAATTCCCAATGGCAGATAATACTAGATGATGCCAGAAGTGTAATGGGAGGTTGTGAAGCCTCACCCAAACAGGCGTTGTTGAGATTTTCATAGTGTTTGCGTCAAAATCAGCGAACCAAGGGGTAACAAAGAGGCCTGCATTACCCCAAAACCAAGGCCCCTCATTGATGATACTATCCCTTTCTTCCTCTGTGTGGAAAGTTACAATGAAAAAACCTTTTGAACATAGGTATATATTACATTCTGGTGTCCAGCGGGAATAAATCCATTGATGTAAAGCATCGGATTTTGGCCAGTAGCCATTAAATCTACATATGACAGCATGTTTAGAGAGGTCAGAGTGTAGTGCAGTTACCTCTGGTATAGTAACTTTGAGCATTGAGTATTCCAGTTTTTGTTCTACTATATGTGGACCTGGTTGCTCTGGTGGTGACTTTGGTTTGTTCTGCATTTTTTCTTTCCCCTTGACTGCATCACGAAAGGCTGTGCCCTTTGAGCTAGATCCAAAACTTCCTCCTCTCAGCCTCATACTCAGAAAAATTGTTGAATCTCTTATTATTCCATAATGCTGCACTGAAAATTTTTCCTGTAAAATGTGTCCTGCATATACCAAGCTCAGCAGACTTGCTGGTATGCCTAATAATTCTTGGATTTCATCCTTTAAGTTTTTTATCAGCATCCCTGTTCTTATTTGCTTGCAGATTGTGTTCCCAGACAGGGTTCTGATGAAGATTTGAATCATTTCATGACCGGATTCTTTTATTGCTCCTTTTGTTTTTTGCCTGGCTCCTTCTGCTGGTTGATTCTCCAGCACAAGAAGGGGGGTAGGCTTGCCATGGTGAGGACCTGCAGGAGGCTGGGGGGCTTGGATCTCTCGACGAAAGGGGATCTTGTAAAGGGGAGTCTCGAAACTTAATTTTTTCGCTGCCAAAAAAGCAGTCTCCCAAATCTGCGCCACCGAGGACAGAGGAGTCTCAGACCTCAGGAAAACCAGATCCAAATTCCCGCCCCTTAATTGGTCTTCAACCAAGCCATTTAAAGACAGCCATAGGGCGGCAGATCGGGCCCGCGGTATACCGAAAAGGGACAGAGGAGCAGGTAACCGGCTCTGTTTCCTATTGACGCAGACAGAGCTAACTGGCCAGGGCAAGTCACCCGCGTAGAAGGGCGTATCAACCTGAGACTGGATCGGTTGATTTGAAGCATAAAACCCCGGACAATGTGGAGGGGTGCCCTGAGCCGCCCTGAGGAAAACGGCCTGTGCCAAGGAAGGGGGGAAACCCTCCAGTTTCTGTATGCTTTGATTCGAATCCTGATGCTCCTTTCCATCAAAGGATCCGGGCCAAGTCCTGAGGGTAGCATCGAGCTCTAAAGGTCCCGCGGCCAGGCTCCAAGCCGTTCCAGAAAACAGCAGATCTTTAGGTGCGGCGGCGGCAACAAACGGGCCTTCTGAAACCCTAAGCTCGCGAACACCTGCCATCCTCGCTCCCTGGATGAAAGGTTTTACTTCCTTAAACAATTCTTTATTGGATCAGTGGATGATTAGAGTTATGGAGTTGATTAGAATATTTAGGGTTATATCCTTCGATAACATTAACAGGGATTTAAATTTAAAGCATTTGTCAATTGTGAATACACATAAAATCCTTGTGAACCTTTAACTAATAAACACCTCACACTTCCAAAGACCATTTAGCAATATATATGGCAAAATAAAGCAATTCCAACATCCAACAAAAACCCACATAATGAAGAGGAAACACTAATAAAAACACATAGAATCCTCAATCCTTAGTTTCAAAGATAAAACAACCCATGCAAATGCTCAAACCAACCAAACAAAATTTAGGTTGTCGATTGTTAATGTGGTAATATGAATGAAAGGAAAAACATTAGCAAATAATGGACTCGAACTTCATTCTCACCCACACTTAGCACCAAGCATGACAATTGTTCCAAAGCATCTACACTACTAATGAGTAGGAGAAAAGTTGAGCAATGTAAATAATAATACTTACAAAGACCAAGGGAGATCCATCTAATTGTGAACCAAAATGTTGATGACCACAACATCAATAATAAAAAATATAAAATGTCACAAAATAATTAAGATCCATCCACTTATATATTGAAATCGGGACCCTTGTAACATCATCCCGCCAATGGAGAACTTCCAAAATGTTCATTTATGGGGAAAATAAGCTTGAGTATTTGATGCCAATATAGTTAAATTCAAAGTACATTTCAATAAAACATTGAATTTGTGCATAGAAATTTTTTCCAATTAATCATTTAAATTGATGACTTTGAAGCTCCTAAATTCTCCCTCGGCCTTGATTTTGAAATATAGCGTAGATAATTCACCCTTTCATTTGATGATGATGAGGGAGAATATGAATAAACAACCACTTCTAACCAAGATCACTAAATTAAATTCCAACATGATATCACAGACATATTAGAATCGATCCTTGGACCATGGGGATTTCAAGGGCAGGGATGGAGCCTAAGAGCTCAAGTTTTCCTAGATCAAGATGCTAAGGTGACGCCCCCTATGAATGATAATCACATCCTTGTTGTTAAATCCCATTGTCAAACTTTGGTTCAAGGGACAAAACTAAACAAACCCTCCATTTATTTTGATGATGTTGAATATTTTTCTGCCGATGACGAGTTTTTCAAAGGTTAGTTGAAATTAACCCTCAAGTAAGAGAAAATTTATGTTTCAACAACTATCAAATTCTACCTTGTAGTCTAATTCTCTCACCACTAATGAAACCCATAAATGGGAATCCAAAAATTCCAATATTGATAACAATTGTAGAGAGCATAGGATGGGCAAGGATTTAACCCACATTTTTCATAATGAGAACTGGCATGGAATGTTTTTTTACTTGAACAACTATGTTTCTTTATTTCTGACATGTTCCAACCTAAAATCTCTACTATAGGAAAGGAAGGTCCATTCGCACATTGTTTAGAATAGATTTTAGGGGAACATTTACCTTGATACCAATATTTTCATAATTTATACCAAGTTTTGTAGTCTAGAAGATGCACACCCAATTTTCAATAAAATCGCTGACAACAATTTGGTATCATGGATTCCATGATTAAAACTTATGTAAGGTATGGTAATTATAATAAAGTACTCAAGCTCTTTCATGAAATGCAAAGGAGTGGGGTGAAGGCGAATATTCTTTTCTATCCTAGCTTGCTTAAGTTATGAACTGGTTTAAAAACTTTGCAACAATGTAAGCACCTCCATGGATATGTGATTAGGAATGGTTTTGAGTCTGAATTATTTGTTGGGAGTGCCCTTGTAGCCTTGTATACAAAATGAGAGAGTATGGAGTTTGAACACCAAATGTTTGACCAAATGCCTCACAGAACTAAGACAACATGGAATGAAATGCTTGCAGGGCATGCACAAAGTAATCACTGTAGAGAGGCATTGAAACTATTCCACAAAATGAAGCTTTCCAGAGTAAAGAATGATTCCTTCACCTTCAATAGTGTTGTTTCCATGTGCTCAAACTTAGTTTCAATCATGAAAGGGAAATAAATATATGGATACATAATTGGAACTGGATTTGAGTTGAATGTGTTTGTGGATAGTGCCCTTGTAGATATGCATGCCAAAAGTGGAATTGTAGGAAATTCCCACAAAGTATTTGACAAAATGTCTATGCAAGAAGTGTGTTACATGGATCACCATGACTGCAAGATATTTCAAAATTAGGAATTGTGAAGATGACAAGGGCCTGGTGATCTTGAAATGATCAACAAAGAAGCAGTAGATTTGGAAAATACCCCCATTGAGGGGGTTTTGTAACCTTTGATGCAAACAAGAATGTTTGATATCTGATGAAGTTCAATTGTGTTTGGATATTTTTGGACCCAAAAAGCGCGAAGAGAAGAAGGAAAGTAAAATATTGAAAATTTTGGGCTTCATGGGGAACCCTTTATCATGGGTCATGGAAGCTACAATAATGATACCCATTGCTTTGGTAAATTGAGAAGTAAATACTTTTTATATAGTAGTGTAAAACCAAAACTCAATAGAGGGAAGTGTCTAGATGGAGATGTCAAAATAAGTGACATGAATTACTAATAACAGATGAATGTTTATATGTTTTTGTTAATACACCATGAAATATAATTTCATCACTAATAGTGTATGTTGGGCATGGATGTAATGAAATATTTGGGTTTGGGTGCATATAGTAATGTTTTGTGCATGTTGGGCATGCATGAAATGAATTTGAATGCCCACTTTATGGATAAAACTCATTTATATTTCATAGAGGTTCTCATCCTTGTTTTCACATTCTTTAATTTTATTCTACACAATTGACATTAGCTAGGCAATGATAAATTATTATCAAAATATGGGGTGCCTATAGGCACTCAAGATTCAATTGTCACTCAAGGAACTCCATGTTTTTCAAGGGTGGTTCTCCATTTCCAAATGATGGTCAAGAGAAAAGTGAAATTTCATACTATCTGGATCAAGCATGTGCTTCTTTAAGGCAACAATGTTTTGTTAATTATCTTATGGACATTCTGTAATAGCTATTGTAATTTTTCAAGATTCCATATCGAAATATAGAATTTGGGCCAATAAAAACTTCTTAGACAACATGTGGTGCCTTATTAAGAGTGAAACGATAGTTTTTAGCTAGAAATTTTGTTCGTTACTCTTCAGATTCTTATGCTAAATCTCACTGTGTTGATCCATTTTCATATTTCCATGGGATTCTTTTCGAAAATACACTTTGGGTGCTTTAGAATTTGATATGACTAGAAAAACGGATATACCATATGAAAGAGTAGATTCTACATACAATTTCCTTGTCAATAAAGATATTAAACCCAATTTTTTCCATAAACAAACCTAGATCTTCTGAACCTGGTCACCTGCCTTGTAGTTGTCTCTTCATTACTTGACTAGGAAGGAAACATTCTAATTGGGTGACTATTTTTTCTCTCAATACAAATGAGATTTAACTTTTATCCCTTTCACAAGTGTATGTTTCACAATCTTTATTTACTACTTTATCTTCATCTGCTTGAGTAGAAGTGGGTGATTATATCCCTATAACTTCTCCGTTTCTAGTTTTCTAACTTATTAAAGTGTAGGTTTTAGAGTCATTAGCAAATGTTATGTTGGATTGGGTAAATTTGGCTCTTCAACAGGATGTTTTCTTTGAATAGGTTTTTCTTATCAAAAGCTCTTGATCTAGTGCGGAGTTTGAGGAACGGGTATTATTACAACTTCCTTTTTTCATAAATCGATTTTCTTCTTTTTATTTCCATTTGAGACTAGTGTCATGAAATAAGTATTATTAAATGATTTAAGGGGAGATGTAATGGTAAATTTTTTGTTCATGTCATATATAAATGATGTCTTTTTATTTACTTAATAATAAATCTGCTATATCCTCTGCAAATGTATATATTGGGGTAGACGTCAATGGTAGCCATTAGTTGCATTAAACCTGTAGCATGGTGGAGTAAGAGATTTCTACATATGCTCCCTCTCTTCTAGGTATAGATTTTTAATTGTAATTGGTTTTGGATCATGTCTAGTTAGTGGTTAGTGTTATGTTAACATTATAAAAAGATCATTCACCATAACCTGATAACATTTAAAAATATGTAAAATATCAAAAGCAACATTTCGGAAAATTTTAGAAAAATTGACTTTAAATGGATGGTAAGTTTTTCCAAATGCCTTCTGAATCTTGTGTTAGTTGATGAATGTTGTTGGATTTTTTATCAGTGAGGTTATGACAAATTTTTATGTTATGAGGGTTAAACCTATTCACCACATTTCACAATATTGAAAAAATTAATGAACAAGATTGAAAACTTTGAAGAACTCATGTTTTTTTACTTGAAGTTGGTCATTAACTGATCATTTCTATGTTTCATTAGGGATTTTTAACCTTACTATGTTCTGAGTGGAATGGTAATTAAGAATTTTATAATTAATTATTAAATAACATAACATAAGGGTTTGAGACCTAAATCAATAATTGATCCTTATGCCTTTAAAATATAGTGTGAATTAGTATTTTTTTAACTTAAAATGCATGCATTCATATAACTAAAGCACATGTATAGACAACTACAAAAGGACATGATACTATTGGAAGAAAGTGCATATACATGAATACAGGAAAATAGTTTTTCCTTACCAATGGATTTGCTACTTGTGCTTTTACAGGTTGTGTATTTTGCACAACTGTTCAGTAAAAGTTATGTCCTTTTATTTGGAAGGACTATTGTATATAAAGGAAAACTCAAACTTGACCAATTGAAGAGCTAATACTTTTCATATTTGGGTGATGAAAAGCTTACGAGCTATAGGATTTGGTACATATTATATCCTTACTCTCATTTTAAGTTAGTAATGAAATCCAAAGGCTCAATCAACCATTTTGTAGACTTTAATTCTGATTTAGATGACTTAGTTCCAAAGTGTGGTTGTTGCTACAAACCAATCGTGATTTTGTTGGCATTATGGTACATGTGTTGTCCTTGATGGAAACCCAGATATAGGTCAGTTAAGAAATGATAAAGTGATGTATGATGGAAACTCACATTGTAACATGGCTATTCAAAGGTAATAGAGAAATGGCACATAAGAACAGGATAATGGGACAAAGGATTACAGATCAGAAACAAGAAATTAAGGAAGGAAAATGTTTTAAGTTTATACACTGGTTCACCTAGTCCAACTCGAGTATACATGTGGGTACACAGTATAAAATGAGCGTATACATATTCATGTAGTTTCACAGAAGGAAAAACACGTATGGGATGGAAAATTAAGGTTAAAGAATACCAAGGGTCCATACCATGGTATTAGCCCACAATATTGAGTGGAATAAGGGTTACTTGAGCCTGTCTAAGAATACCATAGGTTCTAAGTGTTGTTTTGGTGCATGGTATTGATCAAGGCCCTAGTATATGAGGAGGAGAAGATTAAAGCCTAAGAGTGGAAGTAAAAAGGTTTTTCATGAATACTTCTATCTGAAGTATATTTTGTGTTGTAGGGGCTATGGTTATGATATAGATCTGAAATATCTTGTGCACCCTTGGATACAATGTTGGATCAGGATCGTGAGACCTGAAATGACTTATAATTGTATGATCTGATAATGGATAGTATAGATCTGATTGCTAACGCATATTTTATCCTTTATATGCTATGATCTAGGTATATCTGAAGTCTTGAAAACATGTGAAGTTATAATTCATTATTTGCAGATCTAGACGAAGGTTCGCCTTGGTGAAGGCGCATATACACGTGGGGTTAGCACTTCCAAGTAGTGTATACAAAGGAATGGCTTGTTGTTTAGAAATGACTGATCTATCTGATCAGTGCTGTTGGTTTACTGTTGTTTTTCAATGATGTATTCATCAGATCTAAAGTAAAACTGATTGTATGAGGAGATTGAATCTAGTTGACTGATTGATTGAGTAAGAAGGGTGATCTTTGCTGCCATCTATTTATAACTCTGTAATATGATAGTAGATCTTCAGAATGTCTTTAGTTAGTACAGTTTTTGGTTTAGATGTTTAATGATCAATATCTTTAGAGGTATAAGTAGGTTGGGTTATAGAAAGTAGCATATATACGCAGGTTGGCCTAATTGAAGTAGCGTATACATCCTGACATATGATTTTGAGGTTGTAGTTGATTTTGATTGTTGATGAAGTGTTCTGGGTTTAGCTCCATGTTCTAGTGATAATGATCTGACTGTTCAGATTGATTGATTGTGTTTTTCTTCATTAACGATTGGGTTTTAGTGATTGGTTAATGTAGTTGTATTATAGTTGTGGTGATTGATTTTGAGCTTCAATGTTACTGATGGGTCCAGTACGAAAATTTGATGAAACGTGGCCTACATATTGTGTTGATGTGTACCAGGAGTATCCAGTCTGAAAATTTATGAAACGTGGTCCTTGGAGAAAGAGTGAAGGTGGTAGCCTTTTGTAGGTTGACTCCTATGTACTGGTAAACATACCAGCCAATACAAGAGCTAAGGGGGGTTGGAGCTCCCTTCCAGTAGAAGCTGGAAAATGAGTGAAGGTTGTAGCCTTTAGCAGGTAGATGCTTGCATACTGGAAAATGTCTGCACTAGTACAAAACTTATAAAAAAAATTTATAATAAGAAGATTTAAGACTGAGAAGACAAAAGCGGTTGTTTTTTCCCACACTGGGTTTCCACCTAAAAAATCATGATGTTCATGTGTGTTGCTTATGTGTGTTAATTTATTCTATTTTTAATACATCTATTTACTACTCAAGAAATGCATCACACTCTAATTTAAGTTCAACACACAATGAATTAGTTGTTTTACAAGTTTATTATATATATATGCTGGTTCCATTCATTATAGTTGCGAACATACGTTGTTTGGTATCTGTAAAGTAGCATATACATTTTGAAATGAAAAAATTATTATTGTGAAAGTTGAAATACTAATTCACCCCCCCTCTTGGTATTTTTCCCAACAAATTTTTGTTTTCAAGTTTGTATGTTCTTCATTATTTTTACATTTAGGTTGACAATCACATAGGTGAGGTGGGGTAGACCTTGATGTGGAGTAACACACGTTGCAAAGTTGATACATTGCTCCACATAGACAGTTCAATGGAGGATCCATATCCGGGACAAAGAGATGAATGGAGCACATGAAGCATGTGATGTTCAAACTTGGATATGGGGGGATTATTTAGTTGGAGTTGAGATGTCAAAGTAGCTGAGGGTTTCAAAATATTTTACAATGGGACCGAGTCTAAATTTGTCTTTTCCACTTCATTTAATTTCATTATTTGAAACAATTTTTTCCAGCCTAAATTTTTAACACCCCTCATAAATGAAGGAAATGCCAACCATAAATATGTGTGTTTGTGATATTATCCAAGATAAATTTACTTGTTTTACTTGCAAATTCATTGGCGGTTTTCAACAAACACATTTCCTAGCTGGGATCATGCTCAGCCCATGCGCATATTAGGGCACAATGGGGAGATAAATACTCTGTGAGGAAATGTCAAATGGTGAGTTTTTTCCCTCTTTTGCATCCTCTCAAGAGAGAAAGCAATGTCCTTGTGAATGTAAAATTACTTATGGCTTGTATACTAACTATTTTTTGTTTGTATGCATTGTTTCTGCTAATTTTGTTGCAGAATGAAAGCACGAGAAGGATTATTAATGTGCCAAAAACTTCATCTTTCAAAGGATGAAATGTAGAAAATTCTCCCTATTGTGGACGCAATCTCTTTATATTTAGGTAATCCCATGAATGCTTCTAGAGTTTATCCATTTGCTTCATCATCAAGGATTTTGTCACCTGAAATTGTTAATGTCTTTCAGGTGTTTTGGATGGTGTATTAGACCTTCTTGTTGAAGCTGGAAGGAGTCTTCCTGAAGCAGTAATGATGATGATTCCAAAGGGGTGGAAGAATTATAAAAACATTGACCCTGACCATAGAGATTTATATGAATACTTCTCAGCTTTAATGTGACCATGGGTTGGGCGAACCCTTGTAGCATGTATATATTTGTTTCTCTCTATAGAGGATTAGAATTTATTTTCTGCATTTTCTTTTATATGAAAATATATTTGAGAGTGTTTGAGACTTATACCATGGCCCATTTCCTCACCAAATACACATGTTTCCAGCCTCTCTAGATGAAGAATATCTGGATTTTTAGAAACTGTTGTTGTGAAAAATGACTTTTTCTCACATTCTCTAACGCTAACCAAAATAAATTGAAAAAATTAATTCTTGCGGTTATTGTTATCTCAAAATAATGGACTAGAGAGTTATATTTTGTTCAAATGGAAAATGCTTGTTCAAAAAGGATATCTAGATGAAATTACTGGAAATATGACTTTTACTCACATGCTTTGACACTAATAAATAAACAAATTATTTTAATGGGCACATGCTTTTCAAGTTTCTATCACATAGATAATAACCCTATAAATATTCTATTATGTTCAAACATTGCAGTCATTTACAGTCGTTATCTCAAAGTAACTCTAGACTATAATCTACTACGTACTAACTATTTCTATGTAACCTACAGTGGACGAGCTATCATGGGAACTGAAGTAGGTTTTGTAGACATTCCACCTGAGGATATTTGCGAAAAGGGAAGGCTTAATCTTGGCATGATGCTACTTGTAGATTTTGAAAAACATGGTATTGTGGACGATGAGGCCTTAAAAAAGAATTATTCCATGTCATGTCCCTATGCATAATGGATAAAGAGACATAAGATTACCCTCAAAGATATTGTCTATTTTGTTCCAAAAGTAGAAAGTGCATGAACAATTTATTGGATCAGTAAAGGTGATTTCTGAACTCTCAATATATCTTGGGAAACTTGGATGTGATCTATAAACTTTCCCTAGCTTGCTGATTGTATTGGTTTATAGGTTGACAATTTGGATGATACAATTAAAAACATGGGAATATATGGCTTGTTTTCACCATTGAAGGCTTATGGGTAAGTGATTTGTATGTAAAGATGCTATCAGGTATTTTTAAATGTATGTTTGCATGTTTTATGAGCCATTTGTTTAAATATGCATTTCATTATCCAGGTATACAGTTGAGGCTTTGGAAATGTTGTTTCTTCCTATGGAAAAATATGGAACATAATCTCTTGGTTCCATGGGGAATGACACACCTTTAGCTGTGATGTCAAATAGACAAAAATAATATTTGAGTATTCAAGAAGATGTTTTCTCAAGTAATAAACCCTCCTATTGATCCAATTCATGAAGCAATTTTCACCTCAATGGAATGCATGATTGGTCTAGAAGGGGATCTTACAAAAACTAGTCAGAAGTAGCGCCATCGGATTTCTCTTAAAGGTCCTATTCTTTCCATTGAGGAAAAAAAATCAATATAAAAGTGAATTACCAAGGTTGGCGTAGCAAAGTGCTTGATATCACATTTCCAAAAGAACATGGCTCTAGAGGATTGGAGGAGAAATTGGATAGGATATGCTCAGAGACTTGTCTTGCAATTTGTGAAGGTTACAAATTACTAGTGTTATCAGATAGAGGTGGGTAATATAAATTCCTTTACTTCCTCAACTTGTCTCTTATGGTTATTATAATAGCCAAAATAGACTTTAATCATTGTTATTTGTATACAATATTTTCCCTTATATAGATAGTGGTTAAATTTTCCTAACCCCAATAAGGATGAAAGTGTCACTAAACAAATCTTGACTTTTGCAGCTACATCATCCAAGCGGGTCCCTATTAGTTCTCTATTAGCTGTTGGTGTTGTGCATCACCATCTTGTCTCAAAGTTAGAGAAAACTCAAATTGGATTGATTATAGAGTCAGGGGAGCCACAAAAAGTGCATCATTTTTGCATGCTAGTAGGGTTTGGAGCAGATGCTATATGCCCCTACATAGTAATTGAAGCTATATGGAGACTATAGTTGATGGTAAAATCCCACCAAAGAAGAATGGAAACTTACATACTAAAAAAGAGTTGGTTTAGAAATACATCAAAGCAAGTAAATATGGCATGTTGAAGGTTTTAGGAAAGATGGGAATTTCTACTTTGGCGTCTGACAAAGGTGCTCAAATTTTCAAGGCACTTGGACTTTCATCAAAAGTTGTTCAAAGGTGTTTTACTAGAACACCAAGGCGGGTGGAGAGGGAAACGTTTGAGATGCTTTCTCAAGATACACTCTGTTTGCATAATTTGGCATTTCCTAGTCATATTTTACCCAAAGGGAATGTTGATGCACATGCTTTTCCCAATCCTAGTGACCATCACTGGTGTAAATATGGTGAAGTGCATCTAAATGACCCGCATGCCATTTTAAAGCTTCAAGAAGCAGCTCACACAAAAAATGTTTCAATGTATAAGAAATACTCTAAAATAATTTAGGATGTAAACAAACACTAAAATTTGTGAGGGATGATTAAATTTAAGTACCAGATAGGAAGATTCCTTTGGAGGAAGTTGAACCTACTAGTGAGATTGTGAAGTGATTCTGCACATTTGTTGTTTTTCATACAACTTTGGCTATTGCAATGAATAAAATTGGAGGAAAATCTAATATAATTATGCATCTTCATTATCTTTTGGAACAATATTAGGATAAGGAAAAATTATGCAACAACTAATAAGAATCAACAAACCTACATGAGTTTTTACTTATGAAAACACGACACTAAAATATATCTTAAACCAATTTCTTTCCAACATCATGAATATTAATATTTCTTTCTGCCTTGGTTTATGTGCATTAGATGAAGGGGAAGAGTGCATCATGGTTAGGACCACTCCTTGATGGCTCGATGAATCCTAAAAGAAGTGAAATCAAACAAGTTTCAAGTGGGCGGTTTGGTGTTTCTAGTGTCTATCTTACTAATGCAGATGAAATTCATATTAAGATGGCTTAGGTATGGAATTTTATTTTCAAGGAGTCTACAGAAGGTAATTTATTGATGATACTGGTGGCAGTTTGGGAGAGCACATCTTCTGAGATAGCATCACGATTTGCACTTATTTCCAAGACATGTTGTTAGGCTTATTATGTTTTGTGCAAGGTATACTTTTAGGCATGCATGTGAAGGATCCTCCCTACATTAGACTGGATATTTGCTATTAACATTTATTTTAAATGTTCCTCTACAAGGTGAAAATCCTAGCGAGGGTGGTGAACTTCATGGCCATAAAGTCATTGGTGATATTGCAGTTACAAGAAATTCAACTACTGATGTGGGGCTTATTATCCCTCCACATCATGATATTTATTCTGTTGAAGATCTTGCACAACTTATTTATGATCTTAAGGTAATTATAGAGATTAGACTTGAAGAATTTTCATTTTTATTTTTAAAGAATTTGTACACATTTTTTGTTATGCGATATTTTATTTTTATTCAGTTCATATAGTGGTCCAAGAATTTCGCATACATTGGGATATACTAGAAGGAGATGGATTGGGCATTCTAGTTGAATATTATAAGTCTTTATTCCTTAAATTTATATGTAGTTCTTTCAACTAATCTGTGGAAAATTAATTTCATAATTTATGCTTAAATACTAGTAGGGACCTTTTTTTCAGACATGAAATGTTGCACAACTTTCATCTAAACTATAGAATGTAATTTGATGTGCCTATTCTAGATGATCTCGATGCTGGAGGTTTCTTTTAGTATTATCTTTATTACCAATCCATATTTTCTTGAACCATACACAATTTCAAATGTTTGTTAGCCCGAACAATGAAATGTACATCTCCTAAAAGGACTGTCAACCAAAGTTATCATAAACCATCTGACTTCCACTGAACCAAACACTGGGGGCCTTTACATGTTGGAAGGTTTCATTTTCAAGATATGAGGTTTGTAGTGCTAGAAGGTGAGAAAGAAATATCTTACTATTTTGGTGGATTTTGCTGCAGAATCCTAATCTAGGAACCAAAATAAATAGAACATTGGTCGTTGAAGTTAGAGATGGAGGGATAACAAGTGATGTAGTAAAGTTCCATGCAAATCATGTATTTATTTTAGGACATGATGGTGGAACTAGAGGATCTTGTTGGATAGGATAAAATATGTTGGGCTTCCATGGGAACTTGGGCTAGTAGAAACTCATCAGAAATTAGTGGCTAATGACTTGCATGGTCATATAGTTCTACAAACAGATGGTCAACTGAAAACAAGAAGAGATGTTGTCATAACTGCTCTCCTTGGTGCAGAAGAGTTTGATTTTAGTACATCACCCCTTATTAGTCTGGGTTGCATCATGATGCGCAAATGTCACAAAAGCACATGTCTAGTTGGTATTGCTACTCAAGATCCTATTTTAAGGGAAAAATTTGTAGGAGAACCAGAACATGTCATTAATTTCTTCTTCATGCTTGCCGAAGAGGTTTGTGAACTTATGTTTGAGATGGGTTTCAAAATTATAAAGGAGATGGTCGGTCGTGAAAATATGCTAGATATGGATAAATAGGTTATAAAAAGTAATGAGAAGCTTGAAAATATTGATATTTCTTTGCTACTTTAGCCTGCAGTGAAGATTCGCCCATAAGTTGCTCAATATTGTGTTTAGGCCCAAGATTATGGTCTAGATATGGACCTAGACCAAGAGATGATCATGATTTCAAATGAAGCTCTAGAGAAAGGGATACTTGCATATATGGAGATGTCCATAAAGAATTTCAATAGATATTTTGGTACAATGCTTAGCCATGATGTTACAAAAATATTAAATATGACGTGTTTTCCCACATACACGATTCATGTAATAAATAACAGGAAATGGAAGTAAGAGCCTTAGGGAATTCCTTCGTTTAGGTGTTACCCTTGAGTTGGAAGGGGGAATAAGTGATTATGTTTGTAAGGATTTCTCAAGAGACAAGATCATGGTTTACCCTCCTAGAAGAAGCCAGTTTGATCCTAAAGAAAACATTTTCATTGAAAATGTTTCTTTATATGGGGAAACATGTGGAGAAACATACTTTAATGGTATGAAAGAATAGAGGTTTTGTGTGAGGAATTCAGGTGAAAAAGAAGTGGTTGAAGGAGTAGGATGTCATGGATGTGAATACATGGCTCATGGAATTGTGGTTTTCTTGGGAGAAAATGGGAGAAATTTTGCAACTAGAATAAGTGGAGGTATTACCTATGCTCTTAATGTTGATGGAAAATTTGATTCAAGATGCAATCTCAAGTTGGTAGACCTTGAAAATGTTGAAGAGGAAGATGATGTCATGACACTGAATAGGATGATATAACAACACCAATGTCACTCTAGAAGTTAGTTGGAAAGAGAACTCCTTGCTAATTTTGAAGCTTTCCTCCCAAAGTTTGTGAAATTATTCCCACAATACTATAAAAGAGTGTTGCAAGAAATGAAGGCTAGGAATATTGTGAAGGAAGCAGGGGAGGCTAAATTTATGAAGAAAGATGCCCTTGAGGAGTTGAAGAGGATAGAAAAGGTTGCTTAAAATCAACATAAAAATGACATGGCTTACAAGGTACATTTTCATGTAGTTCAACTCATTTTTTGTTTATTTTTAATTCCAATTGTATAACATGTATATCATCATCAAATATTAACTCCACCGTATAAAATCCTTGACTCTTTTAAATGATTTGACAACATCATGAATATTAGGTTGTATAAATGTTGAGTGTGATGGCTTGGTGATGGACAAACATTTCTATCTAGTTTGTAGCAAAGTGAACATAAAGTGGTGGCATAGAGACCTACCAAAATATTGAGAAACGACAACAAGAAATTCTAGTTTAATTTGTCCTTACATTAAACTATGAATTAAAATCGAATTCTATTCTCATAACCACTTTTAAATAGTTAATTAAGTTTAATTAACTTAATTATCTTAGGAGTTCTAATTTGAAAGTATTTCTGTAGTCATGTATATGTTCTCCCTAAATTCTAGGGGTCCAGGAAGAGTCTATTTAAGTTGTAATTAGATAACTCAGTTTGACTGAGTTATAGACTGTTAAACTAGTTCTAACTATTTGTGGAACTAGTAGAGGTCTAGTAGTGAGTTGGTGCATTGGTGCATCCTCAGTGCTACTCTAGCTAACTGAATATTCCCTCATGAGAAACTCATGCATGTCAGTTTAGAGAAATACCCAGTTGAGACTAGAGTGTAGGGACAATGTACTATCAGTTGTATGATGATCCGAGTTGTATAGGTCATGCATGAAATCAGAGAAGGACCTAATTTTGGATTGCGCAATTATGGAGGAAGGATTTCCCAATTAAATATGGGTTGATACTCACAAGAATTGCACAAGGAAATAGGGGCTTGGCAGGACACAGAATTTTGCTAAGTGTTGGTCTGTGTGGGGTTGTACAGTGGAGAGTTGATCATACTTCTGTAATAATTATTCTTGTGAGAACAAGCTTTGTATTATAGCTCAAATTTATGATTAATGCAATAGATAGTCAAGGTTTTGAGTAGTATATTTCCCCAGAGAAATAATTGTGTTATGTGTCTTTGATTATCTTCCTTCGATTATTGTTTTCATCGATCATTTTTTTCTATTGTTTAAAGAGTAGAGTAGACTATTGTCTTGTGTTTTAGTACATTACATGAGCCGTGAATCTATAGAAAAATCTACATGGTATCGAAGCTGAAGAAATATACTAGAGGAGATTTCAAATTTTTGAGTTTTGGGTTACAGGTGAAATGCGAATTTGCAATACCTACTTCAAGATTAACAAATGGATTTCTACGGTTTGAGGCTAGAGTATGCCTTGGAAGGTAGCTCTAATTACATAGTCAGGAAGGACAAGATGGAGGCAGTGTTGGAAGATAATGGCCTCAAGGTATTCATTGATCAAGGCATTCCTAAGCCAAAAAAATTAGATGCATAGAATCTAGACTAATGGAAGAAGTGTGTGGCAAAGGCGAGGCAGATAATCCTTGAGGGAGTTTGAGACCACATTGTCTCGAGTATCCATGGAAATGAAAATTTGTATTCTATATGGAAAGAATTGATGAACCTATTTTCGAATAGCAATCACCATAGGAATTTGGCACTGAAAGACAAACTTCAAAAAATCAAGAGGGAGAAAGGGAAGACCATTCAAAAATACTTGACCAAGTTCACTCACTAACATGATGAGCTTGGAAGTGTTGGAATAACTGTTTTCAAAGATGATATGGTGAGCCTAGCTCTCGTAGGCCTTCCCAAGAGTTGGAATAGCTATCAGGACTCTATCAATGGAAGGGAGAAGTTGCTAGATTTGAAACGACTGTGGTCAAATTTGATGTAGGACTAGATTAGAAGGAACACCAAAGATGGTTCCTCATTAAATATTGATGATGAGGAAAACCATGCCTTAGTAGGTAAGGAAAGGAATGGGAAAGGGAAGGTGTCCCATGCCAAATCATATTCTTATCACGGAGGAAAGAATAAAGATGTGTTTAAAGTTAAGTTCTTTCATTGTTATGAGCTGTCACATTTTATACAAACTATCTACTCAAGAAGTACAAGAAGAAGTCCTCAAGAGGAGCAGAAGGTGAGGCTTTGGCCTCTCAATTCGAATTAGACTTTACTCTCATTGCATGCATGGTGTCATCAATGATGGGTAGTGTATGGTACCTTGACAATGGAGCTTCATTCCACATGAATGGTGACAAGGATTTGTTCAGTGACTTGGAGGAGAAGGATCTCTAGATGCATATCGAGATGGGTGACAATGGGAGGTATAATGCTACAGGATTGGGCATGATTACTTTTCAGAGGGAGTAGGGTGCTCCTCTCAACTTGAGAGATGTTATGTATGTGTCTGGGATGACGAAGAACTTAGTATCGGTCGCTATGTTGGAAGATAGAGGCTATGATGTGGTCTTTAGCAGAGGAAATGCATTCCTTCGACACATAGCCACAGGTGAGGTAAAGAAGATAGGGATTCGAGTTAAGAATCTCTATAAGTTGGAGGTAGAGGATTGTGCTACTTTGATCATGAAATTGAAGAAGGTGCAGGTCCGAGATGTTGGCAAGTTATGGCACAAGAGATAGGGTCACCTGCAACATGGGGCTTTGAAAATCATGCAATAGATCTCTACTAGTCTTCCCAAAGGTACAGTAGAGCAAGTTGATACATGCAAGGGGTGTGCTTTGGGAAAATAAACCAAGGCTTCCTTTCACGAAAAAGATAGTCAATCATAGGTGATTCTATATAAATTCCATTTAGATGTGTGTGGACCATTATCGATAGCATCCACGACCAAACATAGGTACTAATTTATATTTGTTGATGATTTTTCTCATAAATGCTAGATCTTTTGCATGTAGAAAAAAGATCAAACTTTCACAAAGTTTTGCGAATTTAAAGCATTGGTCGAACAAGAGTCTATCAAGAAGGTTAAATCTCTTAGGAGTGATAATGGTGGTGATTATGTCTCAAATGACTTTAATAAATTCTGTGTAGCAAAAGGGATTAAATGAGAGTTGACAATACCCCATAACCCACAACAAAATGGGGTGGTCGAAAGGAAGAAAAAATAATAATTTAGGGGCAACACGAGCAATGTTGCATGATCAGGACCTACCACTACACTTGTGGGATGAAGTATGCAACACAACTATTTATTTGCAAAAGAGAAGCCCACATTGGATACTTGGGATGAAAACAACAGAGGAGGCTTTCTCCGATAAGATATTAGATGTTGGTCACTTTAGGATTTTTCGGTGATCGATATATTTCCATGTGACCAACGATGCACATAAGAATATTGAGCCGACAATAGAGTTGGGGATATTTGTTGGGTACAATGATACACCTCACAATTATCGTGTGTAATTTTCGACCAACAGGTTGATAGTGGTTCGCAGGTATGTCATATTTGTTGGAAATAATACTGAGAGGGGGGGGGGGGGGGGGGTGAATCAGTATTATCAAGCCAAATATTCCCTTTTTAAAATTCAGAGGATATACGCTACTTCAGTTAGTAAAACCAGCGTATATACGCAACTATGTAGAAGGAAACCCACGTATACAATGAAAACTTATGATTTACTTTATCTTTCAGATGTTGATTATTAATTTGTGTATAGACAGTAAACAGACCAGTAAAACAGAACAAAAGACAGTCACACACAAGAACACAAGATATAAGGTGGAAACCCAATGTGGGTGAAAAGCACCTACTGCAATTCGTCTCTATATTTCTTTAATTAGAAACTTCCTTTTACAATGTATTGGTGCAGTCCTTTACCAGTACGCAGGCTACAACCTGCAAAGAGCTACAACCCTCTCTCATTTTCCAGCTTCTCCTAGAAGGGAGCTACAACCCCCTTAGCTCTTGTACTAGCCAAGATACTAGTATGTAGGTTCTAGCCTACTGAAGGCTACAACCTTCTCTTTCTTCCAGGGACCACGTTTCATAAATTTTCAAACTGGATCCATGAACATCAATCAATTATCAAGTATATATGCATCAAGCAATCTCCTTTTCTCCAATTAGCACTGAATCAAGTAAACACTTCTCTAACAGTTGTACCCAGAACACAGTAACAGTAACCACACACCAAATTCTAAACCCAGAATACTGCAGCAATAAACAGAGGTAGCTAGATCATAATTTAAAAGATATACGCTACATCAACAACCTGAAACCTGTGTGCATACGCTCCTGTGTTTGGACCAACCTGCGTATACGTCGTTTTCATTCACTAAACCAACATGTATACGCTCTTTCACTTCACTGAACCTGCATGTAGATCTATAAAGAATAATTCATGCTTTCAAATATTCAGACACTAATTAACCCAGATTGTCAGATTTATAGATCAAGCATGTGCCTCATATAACAGATCAAAATCATACAAAGATACTATTATTTAAGCTTAAAGATTATGACCCATCAATAGAACTTATCCGTCTTTATGCGCTAAGGTTCCTCCTTCATTCAGATCCAGATCTGCACCATAACCCCAATCACAAATATTTCATATCTAGCACTTATTAGATATTCAATTCATTTAGATTGATTGCCTTGCCAAATGATCTCCTTCCTCTTTTATAGTATTAGGCCTTTCACAATACCACGATCCAAAACCATAATAACACAATACCATGAACCCAATACTTGGGGTCAACATTTTGGACACAATACCACGGACCAAAAGCATAGGATCAAAAACTGTCAGACTAATACCATGAGCCAACCATGAAAGTGCGTGAACTTTTCTCTTCATGAAAGGAACTTTTCTCTGAATGAAAGTGCATGAACTTTTCTCTATATGAAAGAAACTTTTCTCTGCATGAAAGTGCGTGAAATTTTCTCTACATGAAAGAAACGTTTCTCTGCATGAAAGTGCGTGAACTTTTCTTTACATGAAATAACCTTTTATCTTCATGAAAGTGCATGAACTTTTCGCTACATGAAAGAAACTTTTATCTTCATGAAAGTGCATGAACTTTTCTCTACATGAAAGAAACTTTTATCTTCATGAAAGTGCGTGAACTTTGTTGCACTATAATTTATCGTCTGAGATGAGTGGGTTGCCATCAAGTACAAGATATGTATCATAATGCCAACAATCTCCCCCTTTGGACTTGATGGAAACAACAACCAATCACTCTCCCCCTTTGTCATCAAGGGAAAGGGCAGACCAAGATAATCTCTTTCCTAGATAAACCTTCCACTGCCCATACTCCCCCTAAGTACCTGCTGAAATCTCTGAATGAGCTCCCCCTTTGTATATGCCAAGGTGTACCACTCTGTCCATGCTTCCTCTGAGTACATGTTGAAGTCTCTGCTCTACTGAAGTGTGCTGTTCATGCTCCCCCTGACTATAAGCAAGGTCTGCAAAAAGATGTTTTACAAGAAGAATGATGACTTATACATCATAAAATACGTTCCTATCACCAAAAGACTCAATACACACATCCATCACCCAACCAAGTGGGAATCATCCACCCAACCAAGTGGGGATACATCAAAAATGTACATATGAAAACCAAAAACATTACATATTCATCCCAGGCATAGTGGGGAAACCAAGATAGGCTGTTACATGACCTTGACACCATAGAGACGAAATATCTAGAGAAATACTTATGAAAGACACCAAAAACTAATAGCAGTAGCATCTGTTAATCACCATTCAGATCAGCAACCATGATTTCCTTCTGTTCTTTCTCTGCATTTGTTCCACCTAAAACCAACAACAGTTGTGAACTAGAACCAAAAGCTTCTAAGATAATGCCAACAATGCATCATTAGAAGTTTATCTGCTCCCACTGAACCTATGCCAGAAGGTCTCTGTCAGACCCAATTCAGATTATCTCCACCATAACCAGAGCCTGTCCCTATTGATATCCATCAAGCATCCATATACACGACTATATCTGCACAAACCTGCGTATGTACGTGGATCCTTCCTTAGGCAACTCGCGTACACCCATTTTTCTCTAAAATAGACAAGATTTAACAACAAGATGATGCATCAACTACCCCCAGCTTCTATTTGAGGTATTCAAATGTCTCCCGGGGCAATGGTTTGGTGAGAATATCAGAAACTTGTTCCTTAGAAGGAACATACTCCAACTTGACCTTTTGTTCCAACACTTGTTCCCGGAGAAAGTGATACTTGATTGGTATGTGCTTGGTTTTTGAATGCATGACTGGTTTCTTAGAAATGCTGATTGCACTTGTATTATCACATAAGATGGAGATAGGTGGTGTACAAGTGATTTGAATGTCTTGCAAGGTTTGCATAATCCAAAGAAGTTGAGTGCAACAAGATGCAGCAGCCACATATTCCGCTTCAACTGTAGATAAATAAATCGAAATTTGTTTCTTGCTGAACCAAGATACTAATTTGGAACCCATAAAGAATGCTCCACCACTTGTGCTCTTTCTGTCATCCATGCTTCCAGCCCAATCTGCATCTATATAAGCATGTAGAGTGAGATCTGTATCTCTAAGATACCATAAGCCATAGTTTTGAGTTCCTTGAAGATACTTGAAAATTTTCTTTACTGCCTGAAGATGGGTTTCTTTAGGATTTGCCTGAAATCTTCCAACTATTCCCACTGCATGCATGATGTCTGGTCGAGTACCTGTCAAATAAAGAAGACTTCCAATCATGGATCTATAGGTTGGTTGATGCACTGCTACAGATTCATCATTTGCACTGAGGCTGCATCCTGTAACCATAGGGGTACATACTGGTTTTGCATCTTCCATGCCATATTTCTTCAAGATCTGCTTGAGATACTTGGTTTGAGACAAAAAGATACCGCCTTCATTTTTTTGGATTTGCAATCCAAGAAAATATGTCAGTTCTCCAAGCAAAGACATTTCGAATTCTTTCTGCATTACCAAGGCAAAGCCTTGACTCATAGCTTCTTCATTGCTACCAAAGATAATATCATCTACATACACAACAATTATTAGCAATTTGTCATTTTCAATTTTTATATAAAGATTGTTATCTATTAATCCTTTTGAAAAACCCTGTTGATGAAGATATTTTTCCAAACAGTAGTACCAAGCCCTTGGAACCTGTTTAAGACCATAGAGAGCCTTTTTAGTCTACATACAAGATTTGGATCATTCCCAAGGATGAAGCCATTTGGTTGCTCAATGTACACATCTTCATCTAAGTCTCCATTCAAAAAGGTTGATTTCACGTCCATTTGAAATACTTTGAACTTCTGAAAGCTTGAGAGAGCAAGGAACATTCGGATGGCCTCAAGTCTAGCAACGGGAGCAAAAGTTTCTTCAAAGTCTATACCTTCTTGTTGAGCATACCCTTTACAAACAAGTCTGGCCTTGTTTCTAATCACTTCCCCATTTTCATTCAACTTTTTTTAAAGATCCATTTTGTCCCTATGACATTCTTATGTTTTGGTCTATGAACCAACTCCCAAGTGTTATTCTTTTCGATCTGCTCAAGTTCTTCATCCATTGCCTTGACCCAGAATTCATCTTTGCATGCCTCTTTTACATTTTGAGGTTCAGTGGAGGAGAGAAATGCCAAATAGCTTGAGGCTTCTGCATTGTTCTTCTTGTTTGTACACCTGCCTCTTTCTACCCCAAAATCTGAGATTTTGGATGATTCTTCTGAACGTACCCGGATGGAGTCTTCTCTTCTATCCTTATCTGTTCCTCTGGTGCCTCTTGAGGTTCTTCTTCATCATCAGTCTGATTTGGAGAGTAGTCTTCATCCTCTTCGATATTTTCATAATTTACTTGCCTAGGAATGTATCCTTTTTCATCAACCACTACATCAATGCTGTCAACAATTCTTCCAAGTCTTTTATTGTAACACTTATATGCTTTGCTGTGGGGAGAATAACCAAGGAGAATGCCTTCATCTACTCTAGGTTCAAGTTTGCCAAGCTATTCATCATTATTCTTAATATAGCATTTGCTTCCAAAAATTTTGAAATGCTTTACCGAAGGAGTCTCACCATACCAGAGCTCATGAGGAGTTTGAGTGCTGTTCACTTGGACATTTGTTTTGTTGAGAATAACAACCGCAACAAATGTAGCTTCACCTTAGAAGGTTGCGGGAGTTCCAGACTCATCAAGCATAGCACGAGCCATATGTTGGACCGTTTTGTTCATCCTTTCCACCACTCCATTTTGCTGAGGAGTCCTTGTTGTAGAGAATTCCCTTCTTATTCCATTTTCTTCACAGAAATCGAAAAATTCATTTGAGGTAAACTCCCCACCTCTGTCGGACATGAGACACTTAATTTTTTGTGATCTGATTCGTTTTCAGCCAAGGCTTTGAAGGATTTGAATTTTTCGAATGCTTCGTCTTTGTACTTCATAAGTCCTAACCAAACCATCCTGGAGAAGACGTCAATGAATAATATAAAGTATTCATCTCCTTGAGGTGACCTTGTCCTAAATGGACCACATACATCTGTATGGACTAGCTCAAGAGGCCTGCTAGCCGATCCTTCCTTCTCAGGGAAGTTAGTTTTGGTTTGCTTACCAAACTGACATGAGTTGCATATTGTGTTGTCTGGAATTTTGATATCTAGAAGACCACGAACTGCCTAGTATTTGCATGCTTTCCTTATTTGTGAAAAGCTTAGATTCCCCAACCTCTGGTGCCATAACCAGTGTTCATCATCCTTGCTCAAATAGCATTGTTGTTGTCCTTCTTCAAATATGTATAAATTATTTGGAGTTCTTCTACCTTTGATCATTGTTTTTCCTGTATCAAGATCACGAACACTACATCCATTCGATCGAAATATTACCTCGGTTCCTTGATCACACGTCTGACTGACACTCAGTAGATTATGCTTCAAGCCATCAACATACAAAACATTTCCAGCTTTGACCTTTTCTTTCAACTGAGAAGTGCCTCTTCCTTTTATGACTGCAGGGGTATCATTTCCAAAAGAAACTTTCTTTCACTTTTCTAAAACATTATATGATTCAAGTTTTTCTTTATCACCTGTTATATGCTTTGAACATCCACTGTCGATGTACCATAGATTTTCCTGTCCTTCTGCATAAAAATATGTCCCACACCTTTCTGGTTGTGGTTCCTTTATTCTCCATGTTCAAGTACTTGAGGCTTGTTCCTTTGTCTGCCAAAACCTACTCCTGCATTCAGAATCTTCATGACCGAAGTTATTACAAATAGAACATTCAATTTCATTTTCAAGGGCCGAAAAGTTGTTATAGGTCCTTTTCGTAATCCCAGTCATACTTCTTTGTTTTTGAGCTTCTCTAGTCATGATTGTCTTATAGGCAACACATTGAGCTGCTTTGTGACCAAAGTTATGGCAAGAGAAACATTGGCCATTGAAGAAACTCCTGCAATTATCAAATCTACCAGCCAAATGATTGTAGTTTCTATTGTCATCCATTCTTGAAGAAAATTGAGAAGTTTTTACCTGTGGCTGGTTGTAGCTTTTGTTCACCCTTAAGATGGATTGCCCCTGGTTTACCTGGTAGTCTTTGTTTATTCTTGATGTAATTCATCCCTATTTTACCTGGTGATCTCCATTGAGCTTTTGCTCATTCCTCCTTGCTGCATCAAGATAAATATTTGAGGTGGATGATTGAGATGCTTCTCCATTATACCCTAGACCTGTCTTGATTAGTGGAGAACGTTGTACATTGATAATCTCATCCAGAGTTTCAGATCCTTTAACAAATTTAAGATTAAGAGCCTTTGTTTTCTCAATTTCTTTTCTAAGGCCAACAATTTCACATTCTAACTTCTCAAGAAATTTTTCTTTTTCATCAAATTGGAATTGCAGAGTATCAATGATCATATCTTTTTCTTCTAAACATGTTTTGAGTCTAGAAATCTCTTCATAAAAACTATCTACATCTATAGCGTCCATGTAATCATCATCTTCAAAAGACATTAAAAGTTTATAATCATTACCTCGTTCATCTTCGTCACTATTTGATAGACCATCTCTGTCTTCATGAGTGTAGTAACTTTTCTTAGTTGCATTCTGTTTCTTGTTCCATCTAATAGGTTCCTTCCCTTTGTCAATCTTATCCTTATGAGGAAACTTGGTAGAATATTGACCGACTCTTCCACAAGCAAATAATTTGAAAGGTAACTTACCTCGGAATCTTCCAGCACCTCGTTGAAGATTCTTGACAAAATTTGATTCTTCTTCTTCTTCTGACATGTGTCCTGACTCATAGTAGTCTCCTTTGCCTGAAGCCTTGAAAGCAGCTTCTCTCTTGTCCGATGGTCCTCCTTTCCTAATTTCATAAGTAGTTAGAATCCTGTGCAGCTATGACATGGTAAGGTTTCGTAGATTCTCTTTTTCTTCTATTGCAGAAACTTTAGATTCAAACCTAGGGGACAAATATATTAGAAATTTTTCAACCACAACAGCCTCTTTTATTTCTTCACCCAAGTTTTTCATACAATTAACAATCTCATCCACATGAAGGAAATAGTTATCCACACTTTCATCATTGTGCATTCGAAGATTTTCATACTGAATTCTGAGGGTTTGAAGTTTTGCTTGTTTTACCTGTTCATCTCCTTCATAGCTCAGAACAATCTTGTCCCATATTTCCTTTGCGGATTTATACTACATAACCTTGACGAATTCTGATTGAGATAGACATCCTAATAGGGTATTGACTGCCTTTGCATTTGTTTCATATTTCTTCTTCTCAGCCAGATCTGTAGGAGTTGCCAACGGAAAAGTGTACCCTGTATCGATGATATCCTAGACTTCTGTACCAAGAGATTGAAGATAGGCAATAACTCTTACCTTCAAATATACGAAGTTTGTCTCATCGAACATCAGTGGCCTGATAGATGCTTCTCTCTCGTAGTTGCTCATGATGATGGATCTTCCTCCAAGCGATCAAGCTTCTTCAGAAGGACCTGCTCTGATACCAATTGTTGGAAATAATACTGAGGGGGGGGGGGGGGGTGAATCAGTATTATCAAGCCAAATATTCCCTTTTTAAAATTCAGAGGATATACGCTACTTCAGTTAGTAAAACCCGTGTATATACACAACTATGTAGAAGGAAACCCGCGTATACAATGCAAACTTATGATTTACTTTATCTTTCAGATGTTGATTATTAATCTGTGTATAGACAGTAACCAGACCAGTAAAACAGAACAAAAGACAGTCACACACAAGAACACAAGATATAAGGTGGAAACCCAATGTGGGTGAAAACTACCTGCTGCAATTTGTCTCTATATTTCTTTAATTAGAAACTTCCTTTTACAATGTACTGGTGCAGTCCTTTACCAGTACGCAGGCTACAACCTGCATAGAGCTACAACCCTCTCTCGTTTTCCAGCTTCTCTTGGAAGGGAGCTACAACCCCCTTAGCTCTTGTACTAGCCAAGATACTAGTACGTAGGTGCTGGCCTACTGAAGGCTACAACCTTCTCTTTCTTCCAGGGACCATGTTTCATAAATTTTCAGACTGGATCCATGAACATCAATCAATCATCAAGTATATCTGCATCAAACAATCTCCTTTTCCCCAATTAGCACTGAATCAAGTAAACACTTCTCTAACAGTTGTACCCAGAACACAGTAACAGTAACCACACACCAAATTCTGAACCCAGAATACTGCAGCAATAAACAGAGGTAGCTAGATCATAATTTAAAAGATATACGCTACTTCAACAACCTGAAACCTGCGTGCATACGCTCCTGTGTTTGGACCAACCTGCGTATACGTCGTTTTCATTCACTGAACCAGCGTGTATATGCTCTTTCACTTCATTGAACCTGCATATAGATCTATAAAGAATAATTCATTCTTTCAAATATTCAGACACTAATTAACCAAGATTGTCAAATTTATAGATCAAGCATGCACCTCATATAACAGATCAAAATCATACAAAGATACTATTATTAAATCTTAAAGATTATGACCCATCAATAGAATGTATCCTTCTTTATGCACTAAGGTTCCTCCTTCATTCAGATCCAGATCTGAACCATAACCCCAATCACAAATATTTCAGATCTAGCACTTATTAGATATTCAATTCATTCAGATTAATTTCCTTGCCAAATGATCTCCTTCCTCTTTTATAGTCGTATGCCTTTCACAATACCACGGTCCAAAACCATAATAACACAATACCATGAACCCAATACTTGGGGTCAACACTTTTGGATGCAATACCACGGACCAAAAGCATAGGATCAAAAATTGTCAGACTAATACCATGAGCCAACCATGAAAGTGCGTGAACTTTTCTCTTCATGAAAGGAACTTTTCTCTGCATGAAAGTGCGTGAACTTTTCTCTATATGAAAGAAACTTTTCTCTGCATGAAAGTGCGTGAACTTTTCTCTACATGAAAGAAAATTTTCTCTGCATGAAAGTGCGTGAACTTTTCTTTACATGAAAGAACCTTTTATCTTCATGAAAGTGCGTGAACTTTTCTCTACATGAAAGAAACTTTTATCTTCATGAAAGTGCGTGAACTTTTCTCTACATGAAAGAAACTTTTATCTTCATGAAAGTGCGTGAACTTTGCTGCACTATAATTTATCATCTGAGATGAGTGGGTTGCCATCAAGTACAACATATGTATCATAATGCCAACAATATTTGATGAGGAGAAGGCCATGTGAGTTTCCCTTGAGAGGGACCTTCAGCTACATGTGGTTGAGGATATTTTAGCTCCTAAGGTTGAGGACCATCATATTGATGTCAAACAGCCACATGCAGAGGATCCAAGAGTGGAGACGTCCACTTAGGCAGAGTCTTCCAGTGATGGGAGAAAGCACACCAGAGAGGATGGCAGGTTATTGCATGATGCATAGGAGAATGTGGGAGCACCCACATCTTAGTGCAGGCAGAGGAGATCACCTGAGAGGTACACTAGATAAATGGCTCTTATGAGAATATGTGTTGAGGTAGAACCATCTTACTTTAAGGAGGCAATAGAGCAACCAGTTTGGGTTGATTCCATGGTGGAAGAATATGACTCCATAGTTCGTAAAAGTTTTTGGGATGTGGTCCTAAGATCGGAGGACAAGTTAGTGGTGAGCTCTCAAAGGGTTTATGAGGTAAAGCAAGCTACAGATGGTAGTGTGGAGAAGCATAAGACCATGTTTGTGGCCCATGGATTTTCACAGGTAGAGGGGATTGACTATGATGAGACGTTTTCTCTTATTAGAAGGTACTAATTGATTAGATCTATATTGGTAATATCAGTGCAAATGGGTTGGAAGATACATCAGATGGATGTAAAGACAAACTTTCTTAATGGCATGATTGAGGAAGAGGTGTGCGTAGAGCAGCCTGAAGATTTTGAGACCTTCAACCGTAAGTCACATGTGTGCCGGCTCAAGAGAGTGTTGTATGGGTTGAAGTAGGCAACCCATGCTCAATACACCAGGATTGATAGCTACTTCATTGAATTGGGCTTTAACAAGAGTGAAGCAGTGTGAACTTGTACCACATAGTGGTGGAAGTTAAATTGTTGATCATTATGTTATATGTCGACAATTTGATTTTGACAGGTGATGATTAGTTGATCAAGTCTTGTAAGGAGGATCTTACAAGAGAGTTTGAGATGAAGGACATGGAGGTCATGCATTCATTTCTCGGTATGGAAGTATGGCAGGGTGATGGGGAATTGTTTGTGTCTCAGGGAAGGTATTCCAACAAGATACTCAAGAGGTTTTGCATGGAGAGAAACAAACCCATGGAGACTCCTCTAGCAAGTAACTAGAGGGAGGAGGATGCTACTTCATGGGAACTAGTGGAATCTATTGTTTATAGGAAGCTTGTGGGTTCACTCATGTATTTGGTGAACACACGACCGGATATGTGCTATGTAGTTAACCAACTTATTCAAGTGATGGTTAGGCCTACCAAGTTGTATTGGAAGGTGAAAAATCATGTGTTGAGATACCTCAAAGGAACTACTTAGTATGGATTGGGGTACAAATGAAAAGAGAAAGGGAAGATTCAAGGCTTCATCGATGCAGATTGGGTAGGGAGTCCATCTGACAGGAAGAGCACATCAGGAAGGATATTCAACATTGGGTCAGCAATAGTTTCTTGGTATAGAAGGAAACAAAGATCGGTTGCACTCTGTTCAGCAGAGGCAGAGTACATGGCTGCAAGTCAGGCAACATGTGAAGCCATCTAGATGAGAAAGATTCTGGTTGGTTTGTTTGGTCAGTAAATGGATCCAACTATGATTTACTGTCATAATCAGAGTTGTATCAAAATCTCTGAAAATCCATTTTTTCGTGATCATTCCAAGAATATAGATATCCAATATCATCATCTTCGAGATTGTGTATTGAGGCAGATTATGTTGTTGGAGTACATTCCCATGGAGGAGCAAGATGTTGACATTTTTACAAAGACATTATCAAGATGTAAATTCGAGTTTCACATAGAAAAGATTGGGGTAGCTGATAATCCCTTTCTTGTTGAGAGGGAGTGTTGAGAAATGACAATAAGAAATTCTAATTTAATTTTTCCTTGAATTAAACTGTGAATTAAAATCGAATTCTATTCTCATAAAAACTTGTAAATAGTTAAATAAGTTTAATTAACTTAATTAGCTTAGGAATTTGAGTTGGAAGTATTTCTATAGTCATGTATATGTTCTCCCTAAATTTTAGGGGTCCGTGATGAGTTTATTTGAGTTGTAATTAGATAACTCAGATTGACTGAGTTATAAGCCATTAAACTAGTTCTAAATGTTTGTGGAACTAGTAGAAGTTTAGTAGTGAGACGGTGCAATTGTTATGAAACCAGCTCAAGAAAAGATAGAAAAGATAGATCAACGCCTTAGAATTCAGCCTCTTCGAGGGGGCAACCTCCTTTACATTACATAAATGAACAATTCTTGGATGATACAAATGAAAAAACCTCCTTTCTATATATAGGAGTCTAAGGAGTCACAATATAATCCAGCCGACCTAACAATAATAATATAAAGCCACAAAAATAACAATAGAGGGATTCTATGGGGCACAGAAATAACAATATGGGGGTAATAGGGGCACAACAATATAAATAAGGGGTATAACTACAATAGTAATGGGGTAATCACTAGTATTATAGGGACCCAACATGCCCCTCTCCTTCAAAAAAGTGTTGTCCTCAACGCTTGAGTAGTTCTGGATACTTCTGCATAAAATTCTCATCCTCCCATGTGGAATCTTCAGCGGATAAGTTCTTCCACTTGATAAGATACTCTGAAATTGATCGATTTCGTAGCTGTCGAGTTCTTGTTTCTGTGACTGCTTCCGGTTCCAATATAATTTTTCCTTCCTCGTCAAGTTCTGGCAATATTGTTTGAACTGGGAGCTTGTCGCCTATAACCTTCTTTAAACATGAAACATGGAAAACTGGGTGCAATCGAGAAGCTGCAGGAAGCTCCAATTTGTATGCCATAGTACCAATCTTTTGCAACACCTTGTACGGACCATAATACTTTGGTGATAATTTATTATCCTTCTTAGCTTGCTTTAGGGACATTTGCTTATATGGTTGTAGCCGTAGGAATACCCAATCACCTACATCAAAACTTCTTTCACTGCGATGTTGATCTGCCTGTTGTTTCATTCTATTTTGTGCCAACACGAGGTTATCCTTTAAGAGTTGGACTTGTTGTTGATGTTCGATGTGATGTTCCACTGCCTGAACCTTAGAATTTTCTCTTAAATATGATGTGATGGATGGTGGTTGATACCCATAAAGTGCCATAAATGGGGTCATTTTTGTTGCTGTATGGAAGGAAGTGTTATACCACCATTCAGCCAGAGGCAACCATTTGACCCATTGTGTCTGTTTATCAGATACAAAGCAACGAAGATATCCTTCCAAACATTTGTTTACTATCTCAGTTTGCCCATCAGATTGAGGATGATAAGATGAGCTATGAGCTAACTGAGTACCAAGACAAGAAAATAATTCTGTCCAAAAATTTCCAGTGAAAATGGGATCTCTGTCACTTACAATAATCTTTGGGTTTCCATGTAGCTTTTGAATTGTTTCCATAAATGCAGTAGAAACTGTACTGGCTTTAAATGGATGTGATAATGCACAAAAGTGTGCATACTTGGTAAGTCTGTCAACTACCACCATGATGACACTCTTTCCCTCAGACTTGGGTAAACCTGTGATAAAATCCATTGAAACCTCCTCCCAACGTTGGCTTGGAATGGATAAAGGTTGTAATAGACCCGGTGTCTTAATTGTTTCAACTTTATTTTGTTGGCAAACCAAACATTCCGCCACAAACTTTTGAATATCTGATTTAAGGCCATCCCAAAAAAATTCCTTCTTAACCCTGTGGTAAGTTTTTAAAAATCCTGAGTGCCCTCCTAAGGGAGAAGTGTGCAATTCCATAAGAATCTTTTGTTTTAGCTGGGAATTCTTACAGAGGTATAAGCGATCTTTGTACCATAACGAATCATTTTGCCAGCTAAATGTATCAGAAGTACTGGAATCTTGTTGTAGCTTTCGAATAAGTGCCCACACTTCTTCGTCATTCTTCCATTCCTCCCTTGCTTCGTTTATCCAATCTGGTTGGATAATAGAAATGGCACACAACAATGCTTCCACATCCTCATCCTTTCTTGAGAGTGCATCTGCCACCACATTTTGCTTCCCTTTTTTGTAGATGATTTCAAAGTCATAACCCAACATCTTTGTGACCCACTTTTGTTGCTCTTCAGAGGATAATCTTTGTTCTAAAAAGTATTTAAGGCTATCATGATCCGTTTTTACCTTGAAGTGTCTTCCCATTAGGTAGGGTCGCCATTTCTTAAGTGCATGGAGTATTGCCAACATTTCCTTCTCATAAATAGCTTTGCTTAAAAACTTTCCCTTGATTGGACGACTTTCAAAAGCAATGGGTCTTTCATCTTGCATTAGAACAGCACCAATTCCATTTCCTGAAGCATCACATTCCACAATAAAGGTTTTTGTGAAGTCCGGTGTAGCTAAGACCGGTGCTTGGCACATTGCCTCTTTAAGATGTTCAAAGGCCTTTGTTGCTTCCGGAGTCCATGAAAATGCATCTTTCTTCAATAATGTTGTTAGAGGTGCTGCTATTCTCCCATAATTCTTAACAAACTTGCGATAATACCCTGTCAACCCAAGAAATCCTCGCAGATGCTTTATGGATGTGGGGATTTTCCATTCCTTAATGGCTTTAATTTTGCTAGGGTCTACCTTAACTCCTTCATGAGATACAATATGACCCAAATATTCCACCTCCTGGACTCCAAAGAAACATTTGGATCTTTTTGCATATAATTGTTTCTCCTCCAATAGTTGTAGCACCCTGTCAACATGTTCAACATGATCCTTCCAAGACTTGCTGTAGATTAGTATATCATCAAAAAATACTAACACAAATTTTCTAAGGAATGGTTTGAAAATTGAATTCATCAAACCTTGAAATGTTGAAGGTGCATTGGTAAGGCCAAAAGGCATGACCAAAAATTCATAATGACCCTCATGAGTTCTAAATGCCGTTTTCGGAATGTCTTCAATCTTCATTCTGATTTGATGATATCCCGAACGAAGATCCAACTTGGTGAAGTAAATTGATCCATGCAATTCATCCAGTAATTCATCAATGACAGGAATGGGGAACTTATCTTTAATAGTGAGCTTGTTGAGCTCCCTATAATCCGGACACATGCGCCATGATCCATCCTTCTTGTGCACCAATACTACTGGAGCAGAGAAAGAACTTTGACTCGGTTGAATTATACCAGCCTCTAGCATTTCTGCAACCATACGTTCAATTTCACTTTTTTGGACATAGGGATATCTGTACGGCCTGATGTTTGGAGGAACACTTCCTGGAATCAGATGAATAGCATGATCATGATCACGCATAGGTGGGAGACCTTTGGGAGTCTCAAATACCTTGGAATGATTGTCCAGGACTTTTTGGAGATCTGGAGAAATAGATGATTCCAATGTGGAAACATCTAGCGAACATAATTGTGCAATTACACCTCTTTGCTCCTTTTTTAGAAGCTTTGTCATACCATTAGAGCTGATTATCTTTCCTGGTTTCCCTGCAATACCCCTTAATTCAACTTCCTTTCCTTCCGTAGAAAATTTGATGAAAAGTTCTTGAAAATTAAAAGCTATTGTACCCAAGGATTGTAGCCATTGGACTCCTAGTACAACATCAGCACCTCCCATTGGAATGGAAAGCATTGGGCTAGTCAATACATATTCTCCCATGGATAGCTTGATATTATGGCACTTTCCAGAGCAATTTATTGTTCCTCCATTTGCAATCATCACTTGACACTCTGGTGCTGGATATAGGAAGCAATTCAATTCTTTTGCTACCCTACAATGAATAAAATTGTGGGTGCTTCCTGAATCAATCAACACTATTACCTTTTTCTTCTTGATTTGTCCTTCTATCTTGATGGTTTGAGGAGTGGTAATTCCCGCCAATGCATTACAAGATATGGTCGGATTTATTTGTTCTTCATCTAGGCTTTGTTCCTGGAGTATATCTTCTTCTTTTGACCTTTCTTGCTCCTTTTCTTCTTCCTCTTCACAATCTATGTAGAATAATTTCTTCTCAGCACACTTATGACCTTTAGTGTATTTGCTATCACAACTGTAACAAAGCCCTTTTGCTCTTTTTTCTTCCAATTGTTGTGGTGTCAACCTTATAGGTTGTGGAAGACTAGGGGCAACAACACTTCCGTCTTTATAGTTGTGAGTGGTATGCTTCCTAGTTGCCATAATTTTGCTTTCCATTTTTCTTGCTAACCTGAATGCCTTCTCTAATGAATCAGGTTCCCAAAGGCGAACATCATGTTGGATATTATCCTTTAAAGACCCTATGAACACATCAATCCTATGCTCCTCTGGAATATCTTTTACCCTTATGTTCAATTTTTGGAACTCCTCAATGTGCTCCATTATTGAACCCTTTTGTTTGAGACTTATCAATTGGCTAAAAAAAGTGTTGCTTTTTGTATCTTCATAATGTGCTATCAATTCTTCCGTAAAAATTGCCCAAGTGATAAATTTTTTACGAGAGCAAAGCCATTGATACCATACAAACTGATTTGGTTCCAAATATACAGTTGCCATACGTACCTTTTGTGTGTTTTGCACATTATTGAGATCGAAGAATTGCTCCATCTGTAATATCCATGTGGCGGGATCCTTGCCATCAAACTTCCTCATATCGATTTTTGGAATATGGTGGGTCTTCGATCCAACATTAGAGTCTATGGAATCATGATTAACATTTCTTTTGTTCTCATCATGAGTTTCCTTTACTACCTTTTCACCATTAGTAAGTATTTCTTGTAGAAAATTTGTCAAATCTGTCTTCAAATCTGCCATGTTTGTCTTCAAATCTGTCTTCAAATCTACCATGTTTGTCTTCAAATCATCCATATTAGCTTCCATTCCCTTTATCTTAGATTCCATGCCATTTATCTTAGCTTCTGTTAGCTTTTGTGAGCGTGACATTTGTTGCACTTGTTCTTGTAATTTTGATATATCATGTAGCATTTCTTCCTCTTCTTCATGAGTCATGCTAGAGCTTTCAGGTTCCTTACTAGGTGTTTGCATTTTCTTTCCTCGGGGCATCAGTTACCGATAATAATGCTTTACTATGCCCTTTGAATTCCGTTAAACCAAGCTTACACAAAAATTAAAAAAAAAAAACTACACACCTTTTTTCACTTTATAGAAGCCTGATATTGAATCTGATGTATCTCTGTAATTTCAGATCATCCAATTCTGAAATTGCCACCTGTAGTAGCCTTCTGCGTCCTCTTTCCAATGCCACAAGTCTGACCCAAATTGGATTCTCCAAGGAAGAGTTATGTGAAATCTCCCACAGTGACTTCTTTTAGACTAGTTCAGTAGAGCGAACTTGTACGACGTGCCACGAGTCACTGTTTCAACCTTTGGATCTGAAACTCTCATACAAGAAACTACAGTCCGTCCTCTTTCTGTACCTTCTTACGAAATTTCAATCCGATCCCCAGAGAGAAAGTTATGACGATTTTCCCCAGGTCACCTGTTTTGAATGTAATTCAGGAGTCTGCAAAAAGACCAACTTCCTCAGATCATATCTCCGCAAATATCGCGCGAAAAGCTCTGAAATTCGGACCCAAGGTTCAGCGCGATTTCTTCTCAAATGGGTTTTTTTTGTGACTTCTGAAACGTCACAGAAAAAATGTTATAGCGAAAATTCCACGATGACCTGTTTGGAGCAGCGAAACCCTAGAATCCAAAGCTCTGATACCAAATGTTATGAAACCAGCTCAAGAAAAGATAGAAAAGATAGATCAACGCCTTAGAATTCAGCCTCTTCGAGGGGGAAACCTCCTTTACATTACATAAATGAACAATTCTTGGATGATACAAATGACAAAACCTCCTTTCTATATATAGGAGTCTAAGGAGTCACAATATAATCCAGCCGACCTAACAATAATAATATAAAGCCACAAAAATAACAATAGAGGGATTCTATGGGGCACAGAAATAACAATATGGGGGTAATAGGGGCACAACAATATAAATAAGGGGTATAACTACAATAGTAATGGGGTAATCACTAGTATTATAGGGACCCAACAGCAATAGTGCATCCTGAGTGCTACTCTAGCTAACTGAAGATTCCCTCATGATAAACTCATGCATGTCAGTACAGAGACAGACCCAATTGAGACTAGAGTGTAGGAAAAATTTACTATCAGTTGTATGATGATCTGAGTTGTACAGGTCATGCATGAAATCAGAGAGGGACCTAGTTTTGGATTGTCCAGTTATGGAGGAAAGATTTCCCAATTAAATACAGGTTGAACCTCAGAGGAATTATGCAAGGAAATAGGGCTTGGTAGGAAGAGTAAATTGGATAAGTGTTAGTCAATGTGGGCTTGTGAGGTAGAGAGTTGATCATACTCGTGCAAGAATTATTCTTGTGATAACAAGCTTTGTATTATCACTTAGATTTCTGATTAATGTAATAGATAGTCAGGGTTTTGAGTAGTGGCTTTCCCCAGAGAAATAATTGTGTTATGTGTCTTTGATTATCTTCCTCTTTTGGGTTAATGTTTTCATCGATCATTGGTTTCCGTTGTTTAAAGAGTAGAGTAGATTCTTGTCTTGTGTTTTAGTACATTACATGAGTTGTGAATCTATAGGAAAATCTACAAAAATAGATAATGTAGTTAACCACCATAGTTTTATGATCTATGAGTGTGAGATTCTTGCATATAAAGATGTTGCAACATGAATGAATGATTGGAAATAAGTGGTTGTGGAAAGCAAGACAAGGCCACTAAAAGAAGTGGTTTAGGAAAATAACACAGGGCCATTACTGAAGTGACAATCAACTAGGTGTATGAATTATGGAACCCCCTTTTTTCATCAGGTTATAGTCCATACATAATTTATTTTCCCTAATTATTTATTGAAATAGCAAGTGAAACATAATGTAGTTATACAATTCAAAATTCATATGTTATAACTTATATTCACAACCTGAGTGTTTTCATCTTTGTATATTGCAAAGCTTCTTAATTACATTCCTTGTGTTGTAGCTCCTAGAGACAACCCTCGGGTTGAGGAAAGAGTTAATGCTTAGGATATCTTAGAGGAGTGCTTTGAGGATTTGTTGAGATTTGTGTTGCACTCCATATTGAATATAATTGGAAATATATTGATTTAAAATTTGGTTCAATCACCCTTCAACAAGGTAGAATTGAACATACACATATGTATACGCAGGCAAATATCAGTCATCCATGGGATAAATGTCTTGATATCGTGGTCGACACACAAAAAAATGCAGCTTAATATCTATCATTGTAGTGAAATGGATAGAGACAAAATAAGGAAAGTAATTCAATGTAGAGGGCTAGATAATACTTAATCCTATGCAACGTGTTAGGGTCCTATAATTTATAGGATCTCAAGGTGATTGAGTCTTTTATCTCAGAAATATTATATTGTAAATAATTGTTAATATGCAAATGATTTCCAAAAGAAAATGGAATAAAAATGAAAAGAACGTATAAACAGAAAAAAAGAAAAAAAAAAAAAAAAAAAAAAAAAGGGAAAACAAAAAAAACATTGAAAAAAAGAACAAAAGATAGAACCCCATCAAAGAAAAAAAAAAAGTAATACTGAAAGCTTTGCAAATTTAAATGCCACTATTGATAGATATTTTTCTTCATGATTGATAAATAAAGGTTGTGTGTAGATGCCACAATGACTAGTTATTTGTTTAATCATACAATATAATCATGGTTAAACATCCTTGAATTTTTGTAAATTAGATTAGAGAATAACGATTCACCAAACAATTTAATCTTGGTAAATTAGTAGTTAGGTAGAAAATGACATTGGTTCAACTGTTTAATCTAAATCAATAGGAGAAATAAGTGATAAGATTTAAGTAGTTTTTTATTTTTCATAAAAGAAAATTATTATGGGTTTGCTAGTCTAAATGCACCCCTTTATAAAAATAAAAATGTTATCTTAGTTAAAGGGTAGGCAAGAATAGTTTGGTTAAAGGGGCTGCAATTAAATGCATTGGGATCCTCCTACCTTTTGGATCGACAACGCTCATTTATTTTTAACCCCCCCTCTCCATCCTAGCTTTATCGTCGGGGGGGTTAGAAAAGATGGTATTCTCCACTAGGCCCCATCACTACGTGGCTTCCTCTCGGTGTTTCACAGCCCCCCCTAGCCTATACCACTTATCGTCTTCTACCCCCTCTGAAAATTGTTTTCTCCCTGATCCCTTTACCGTGTCCCTACTTGACACCTCCGCCACTCTTATCGTGCCACGTCTCATTACCATTATCCAATTAAATGTCTTTCTCAAAAATTACATTGAAAATTAATTGTCCCTCATGGGTAACCGTTCAACCTCCAATGGTCTCGCACCACCCTCCAATGAAACATGTCACTCCTCCTTTTAAAAAACCTTAAACCGTCTTCATTTCCCCTTTCATTTGCTTATTCTCTATAATTCACGGGTTCTCTGCTAAACAACCTAGTTTCAAAAGGTTTGCTGAAGAAGCTCAAATTATCAGTGTTCTGTCTCCCATCCCTTGACAAATCACAACCTGAAATTTATTCTCGGTAATATTTTCCTTCCATCACCATTAATTGTTCGCTGATCTAAATATGCCTCCAAAGAGAAAGAACCAGAAGAACCATGTTATCCATTAATCTCTGAATCCATAGACTTAGATCATATTCGATTAGCTGATAGGGATTACAAGATCAGTGAGACACAGTGCGACTATGAATTTTTGGAGCTTTATTGTTGGCTAAAGGATAAACATGCTAATAAAACATATGAAATTGGACTATGGGAGTCCAATATTCCTCACTATATTTTCCCTCTGACTTTCCATGCCCCTGAAATCACTAGGAAATGCCAAGCTTGCTATGTTCCAAGACAAAGAGCCATTATGACCCTATCTGGTGAGATCCTATTTTCAATCACTACCCAGTCTATAAACCAGATGATGCTAGCTCCCCCTATGGAAAACAATGCCCCATTTTCCTTAGAAGCCCTCACTGAACTCTATCAGAAGCTAAATTTTGCCACAAGAGCCAAGTTTTTTTATATCCTCTTACCATAAAATGCCCAATTGCCAAAGAATAATCCTCCATACCCTTCCTCAATCTCCCCTAGTCAAGCTAAGTAGATCATAACCATAATTTCCTAAATTATGGGTTATTATTCTGATCAGTGGGTAGATGAGCCCATTCTAGTATTCCTCTCCATCTTTTCCACAGATATAAAACCATTTATTTTGTTTAATTTCAGTTAATTCCTGGTTGATAACATCCATCAGCAGTTTCTTAGATGTCCAAGAGAACAAGTGTTTAAGTACAGTTCAATTTTAGTTTATATGTTTCTATATTATCAAGCAAAAAGGTTCAATTTTTCCATGCAGAAGCTAGATGAAGAGGGAACTGATAGCCTATAATATTTTGGACTTCTTTGCTGATGAAAGAACAACATGAATTCTCCTATAAACAGTTTATTGAAGAGTTTGTTCACCCAACTATGAATATCCTAAACAACTCAGCACAACCCAGAATCAGTGAAGACATCAAAAGGATTCTACATTTGATAGATCAGGCAAGGACTGGAGACTGGTATTTATACCAGAATTACATTGAAATCATAATTTATGGATGCGAGTTAGCACCATAAAAACTCCCAAAATACCTCCCCATGAGGATTTTTCCCCTTGAATATATCAGAAAAATGCTAAATTTAGATGATATTCACTTTGTGGTGGAAAAGAAGAAGTCCCAGTTTCAGATAAAGACACAGGTGGGCCCTTTCATATGCAATACCATGTCAGCAGGAGAAGAAGCACATAAAATCCTTAAAGAGATGAAATTCAGATTGAGTTTCACATGGTCTTATGACCCTTGGGATAACATTTCTAAGATGAGAGTAGAAAAAAAAATTACTCCATATATCCATACTTCAAGGCTAGAGATAGAGAAATATGTGAACCAATCAGAATGGGCAGAGAATACATTACAAGAAGCTGAAGAGAAATTGTTTTCTACTTCAAATTTACAGACTCCCACTCCTCAAGAGAAAACATGTAAAAGACAAAGAGAGGATGGATCATCATCAACAATAGGTAGTGAGGCCAAGGATTTCAGAATCAGTTATAGGAAAAGTGTTAAGATGACTCCTAGGATAGATGAAGAATATGAGGTAGAAGATTAAGATGCCATCATAATTGGAGAAACACCATCTACAAGCAGCAAGTTTGTTACATCTCCTACTGAACCTTCAATATTACAAGATAAAAAAGAAACAAAGCTAGCTTCACAGGATGTCCATGGAGAAAAGGAAAAGAGTATTTTTGACAAGTATCGAGAGATCAAACTTAAGAATGAAATTCTTAAGAACAACACTTACACTTAGTTTTGGAAGAAGACTTCCAGTTCATAGATCATATTATTATCAATTTTTGACATAGAACAAAGAAAGATGTAGGTGGCCTTCCTTGAGGCCCAAACTCCACATCCTAAGACACCAACAGATTACAAGAGCACACCATTTTCATTTAGCACCAAAGATATCCATCCCATAGATCAAATGGAGATGCATAAACATACTGGTGAGATGATTTCCTCTACCTTAACTAATATGGCCATGTCATTGTGAAAGCTACAGGTGTCATATGAAAACATTTAGTCCTAGTTAAAAATGGAAAATGTATGTTCTTTAGCAAAGGAAAATAGGATCAAATATGATCCAAAATGGATCCAACCAACCCTCTATGTCTTTAGAATAAAAAACTATCGCAAAGGATGAACCTTTAATAATGGTGGAAAACACCATCGAAAAAAAAACTTGAAGAAACAGTGAAAAAATAGGCCTATTGGAGTCTATCGCGACAATGCATAGGAGCTGTTAGATCTGGGCAATCAACGGTCCAGATCTGATTGGCATATCGCAATTGGCAGTGGCAAGCAGAGGCAATTGGGCGCGACATTATGGAAATTGTGATGGCGGTCAAGCATGATTAGACGAGGACTGTTAATCAAGCGCGCAGATCCGACGGTCTAGATCTATCCGTGCTATATCGCATCACTAATATATATATATATATATATATATATATATATATATATATATGGACTTAACCGCGGCCCCACGGATCAGCGTTATGCAATTGCGATATCGCAATATTGCATTGCCAACATACAAATGATTTCTTACCAAATGGCCCGAGGACTATGCGATATGCGATTGCGATAATATCACATTGGAGTAATATAAAGGGGTGATGTCGATAAGGCTAGCAACCATGCAATGTGCCGATAGCCGATAAGGCTGATTGATGCAATCGGTGATCAGAAGCCAAAGGAAATATGCGATAGCGATATATAGCCAGACCCGATGGGATTTCTAGATGCAAATATATATTATTTGAGATTAGATAAATGACCATTTTACAGGTTTTTCCTTTGTATTTGGGGTTTTTCATTATAAACCCAAATACAAAGAAACCAAGATAGAGAGACTTGCAATAGCGATTTAAAGGCGGACCCAATAAGAGTCTAGGGCAGAGTTAATCATGTTTCAAGTCCAGAAAGAGGCATTTTGGTGGATTTTCACAGTTTTACGTGTATTTCTCTATGTAAATAGAGAACGACCATTTTGGGATTTCAAAGGCACCGATGGTCCCTTTCGTTATAGAATAGGTGGCCACCATACCTAGAAACATTCAAACATGATTGTTTAACGCTCAAGGGGAGTTTGAGTGGATAGAGGCCGGGAGCCAGAGAGCCCAGAAGAGGAAACGAACAAACAACACCGATTGGCTTAAAAGCCATAGAATGACAGAGATTGAGGCAAGTAGTGTCGAGACAGAGAGAGGATAGAGATAGAGAGCAAGACGGAGAGTCTATGTACTTAGTAAGACTTGAGGGATTCAAGCAAAACCCTTTTATTTGTTCCTGTTGTGTTGAGACTCAATTTGAGCTCACATTTGTAAAAACTCTGCTTTTGAAGACATAATAGAGAGGTCACCACTGAAGGCCAGACTAGGAGACGTAGCCCAAGAGTTTTGGGTGAATTCCTTGATTATTTGTTGTGTTATGTGTGTATCTATTATGTTTTATAACTACTTCAATGCCTATATTATTTGCAATCTTATCGATCTGTTGCACTAAGTAATATAGGAAAATCCATGCACATGAGTCTGTAATACCTTAATCTTAGTCTAGGATCTCATTTTCAGATCAAGTGGTATCAGAGCAATAGGTTTGCTAAGGTTAGACAAGCTTGTGATGGATTGTTGAATGCTAACTAGGTCAAAGCTCAAACTAGGAGAAGGAGAACTTGTTGAGGCTAATCCAGAAATTGGAAGATTCTATCCTAGGAGGAGAATGATAGAACAAACCCCATTGGAATCATAATCTCAGTTCATGGATAGTTTCATGGCCATGAGAGCCATGGTGGAAGAGATGTATCGAGAATTTAAGAAAGGTCGAGGTGAAAGTACTTCAACCTCCTAACAAGACAAAGGAGCAGAGGAACCTTCTCCAGATGCCCTAGAGGGAAAATGGAAAGGGGAAAGGCTTCCTCCATCATCTCCCCCACCATCACCTCCATCATCCTCATCTCCTAGCCCTGAAAAGAAAAAGAAGAAAACATTTGTGATTAAATTAGATGTGAAATTTGATTTGCCAATTTATGATGGAGAATTAAATGCAGAAAAGCTATATAACTGGATTAGACAGATTGATGTATTTTGTAGGGTGCATAACATTGATTCAGAGAGGAGAAAGATTTAGCTGGCTAGCCTTCGCCTTGGAGGAACTACCCTAGTGTGGTGGGAAGGTAAGACACAAGCTCATCTGAAGAGACATGGTAAAATTCTTTCTACCTGGAATGAATTCATTTTTGCCATTAAAAACAATTCTATCCACTAGCTTATATGTAGCAAGCAATGTTGAGTTTGCAAACTCTTCGCCAATTAAAGGGGAAAAGTGTACAAAGCTATACCTAGGAATTTAGAAAAAGAGCTTTAACTATAGGCATTTCTCTAGACTCACCTGAAACTTTGCTGAAGTATATAGGTGGTTTGCATAGCTATTTGAGGCACACCATTCTCATGTTTAATCCCACTAGCCTAGATGATGTATCAGTTCAGGCTACACATTTAGAGGCTAGAGGCAAGAATGTGAACCCAGAGATTGGGGGATCATCAAAACCCTCTGCAATCAAGAACAAGGAAAAGAAGAAGCTAAAATGGAAGGAGAGGAAGGCAAACACTGTACAGAAGGAAAAACGTTCATGCACTCACTACTGCTATTTAGAAGGACTTGGGGTCAAACTCAGGTGATGAAACAATAGTGACAGGCATAGGTGTAAAAGGTTATCCACTTTAGAGAATGCAGAGATCAAGAAGCAGGTACAGAAGCTACTCGATAAAGGGTTCATAAGACCAAGCACATCACCATGTGGATCTCCAATCATACTCGTGAGAAAGAAAGATGGTTCGTGGAGGATGTGCATTGATTACAGAGCACTGAATAAAATAAAGATCAAGAATCATTATCCTCTTCCTCGCATGATCTATTAGATCAGTTGAAAGAAGCAGTTTACTTTTCCAAGTTGGACTTGTGTAGTGGCAATCATCAGGTTAGAGTTGCAGAACAAGATGCATGGAAGACTGCTTTCAAAATAAATCAAGGTGTGTATGAATGACTGGTTATGCCTTTTAGCTTAACTAATGCTCCTGCCACTTTCATGAGAGTTATGAATGATGTATTTAGGCCTCTTATTGATGATTTTTTAATTGTATATTTAGATGACATTCTTGTTTTCAGTAAAACATGGGAAGAACATTTGAAGCATGTAAAGTAGACTTTAGATGCTTTGAAAAGAGAAAATATCTATGTAAAGTTATCAAAATGTGAATTTAGTGAAACATCTTTAAATTATTTGGGTCAAATTGTAGGGGTGGTGAATTGAAGATAGATCCCTCTAAGGTCGAAGTCATTTTGAACTAGCCTAAACCCAAATCTACTACAGAAGATAGGAGTTTCCTAGGAGCAGCACAATATTGGAGAAAGTTTACTGCTAACTTTTCCTTGATTGTAGCTCCCTTACATGCTTTAATAGGATTGAACAAGGTGTTTCATTGGGGAGGAAAACAATAAAAGCCTTCGACACCTTGAAAGAAAAAATTAGTACAACACCAGTACTAGCATTGCCAGATCTTCAACGACCATTTGAGATTGAAATAGATGCCAATGACTATGCCATGGGAGCAGTGTTGATGCAACAAGGTGAACCCATCTGTTATCATTCTGAGACATTTAATTTTGTAGTAGTTAATTATCCCACATATGATAAAGAATTGTATGCATTAGTGCAGAGTGTGAGAAGGTGGAAACATTACCTAATAGGCAAAGAAACAATTATACATACAGATCATCAACCACTTCAATATTTGCACTCACAAACTAAGTTGTAGCAATCAAGGCACTATCGGTGGATGGGTTTTCTATAGCAGTTTCATCTTGTCATCAAATATAAGAAAGGCATACACAATAAGGTTGCAGATATGTTATCTAGACCAATCATAAATGAATCTACTATACTTAAGCATAACTCAGTAATGCATGAAAGCTACATTGAACAATATGCTCAAGATGTAGATTTTAAAGATGTATATGCAACTTTAAGTAAGGGAAAACAAGTAGAAGAATTGGATTATCATGTTAAGGACCAACTCTTATATCATTTGGGAAAGTTATGCATTCCTCAAACTAAAAGAGTCAACATAATTAGAGAAGCACATACTTCTCCAATATTAGGTCATTTTGGTGTAAGTAAAATAGTTGCACAGCTGCAAAGGTTCTATTATTGGCCAAGAATGAATGAGACAATTTCTAGATATATTAAAGGGTGTACTATGTGTGATAAAATCAAGCCCAGTAATAGAAACTTAGGCTTGTACACTCCACTTCTAGTTCCTTCTCATCCTTGGGAAAGGGTTTCCATGGACTTTGTTGGGGGATTGCCAAAATCTAGGAATGCTCATGATTATTTATATGTTATTGTGGACAGGTTCAGCAAAATGTGCATTTTAATACCTTGTAACAAGCAGATTATAGCTGAGCAAATAACGAAGTTGTTCTTTCAACATGTCTGGGTTCATTTTGGGTTACCCACTTCCATTGTATCTGATCGAGCTTCCCAATTTTTTGGGAAGTTTTGGTCAAGTCTATGGGAGTTGACAGACACCAGATTGAAGAACAACATAACATTTCATTCGCAAACAGATGGCCAAACAGAAGTGGCCAACAAGACAGTGATCTAGTTGCTTAGGGGCTATTGCAGCAAGCATCCCAAGCTTTGAGATGAACATTTATGTTATGTTCAACATGTTTACAACCGTGCTAAAAACTCTTCTACACAGAGATCTCCTTTTGAGACTTGTTTTGGTTTTACACCAAGGTCTCCCTTGGATTTTGTCTTTAGTAAAGACATAGCAGTTGATGGACAAAATGATGTGGACAAAGCAACCAAGTTCATTGAATAGATCCAAGAAATTCACCAGGCAGTGCAGGAATAGCTGGAAAGAAGCCGGGCCAACTACAAGGCAAGGCATGACAGTCATCGGATTGATCATAACTTCCAAGTTGGTGATCAAGTCTGGCTATACATCAACAAAGACAAAATTCAAGGTGAAGGTAAGAAGTTGAAGCCAATAAGGTACGGGCGTTTCAAGATACTTGAGAAAATTGGTGAAAACACTTTTTGCCTTGATTTTCTAGCCTATATGCACATCTATTTAGTAGTTAATGCAGAGAACTTGAGACTATTTGAACCTTCATTGATTGAATATCCCGAACAACAAAGTTAGTTGCCTTCTATTGATGATCTATTGCCTAAATATCTCAATGAGTTGTAGGAAGACACAGTTCTAGATAGGAAGGTGAGAAATACGCACAGAGGGGATGTTGAGTACCTCAGAGTTGGACTCAAAGGTTCAAAACCAAGCAGTGCACAATGGATAGAGATTGGACAAGTGAGGAAGTTGTATCCTCACTTGATTGATGCTTAAAAACCAACTTTTGGTGGTCCAAAAGCTTTTTCAGTGGGAATGCGTGATCCAAAATGGATCCAAACAACCCTCTAAGTCTTTAGGATCAAAAACTATTGCAAAGTATGAACCTTTAATAATAGTGGTAAACACTATCGGGAAAAAAAAAACTTGAAGAAATAGTGAAAAAACAGGCCTATCAGAGTCTATCGTGACAATGCAAAGGATCCGTCGGATCTGGCTGATCAATGGTCTAGATCTAATCAGCATATCACAATCGGTGATGGCAAGCAGAGGCAATCGAGCACGACATTATGGAAATTGTGATGGTGGTCAAGCACGATTAGATGAGGACCATTGATCAAGTGCACAGATCTGACAGTCTAGATCTATTTGCACTATATCACATCACTAATATATATATATATATATATATATATATATATGGCGAAGTTAATAATTTTTCAAATTTGGGAAGAGGCATTTTGGCGGATTTTCACAGTTTTACGTGTATTTCTCTGTGTAAATAGAGAACGATAATTTTTGGATTTCAAAGGCGCCGATGGTCCCTTCCATTACAGAATAGGTGGCCACCATACCCAGAAATGTTCAAACATGATTGTTTAACACTCAGGGGGAGTTTGAGTAGGAAGAGGCCAGGAGCCAGAGAGCTCAGAAGAGGAAATGAACAAATAGTGTTGATTAGCTTAAAAGCCGCAGAATGACAGAGACAGAGGCAGGCAATGCTGAGACAGAGAGAAGACAAAGACAGAGAGTGATAGGTAGAGTCTGTGTACTTAGTAAGACTTAAGGGATTCAATAAAAACCCTTTTATTTGTTCCTGTTGTGTTGAGACTCAAGTTGAGCTCACATTTGTAAAAACTCTGCTTTTGAAGACATAATAGAGAGGTCACCACTGAAGGTTGGACTAGGAGATGTAGCCCAAAATTTTTCGGTGAACTCCTTGATTATTTACTGTGTTATGTGTGTTTCTGTTATGTTTTATAACTGCTTCATTGTCTATATTATTTGCAATATTATCGATTCGTTGCACTAATTAATATAGGAAAATCCATGCACATGAGTTTGTAATACCTTAATCTTAGTTTAAGATCTCATTTTTAGATCAAAATATTTGGATGATTTGGTAGTCAAGATGCAGCATTAATAAAGCAGTTGAAATCGCTAGCCACAGAGGATTAATTGACTAAAGATATTGAAGAAAATGAGGCACAAAAGGATGGCATGATGAAGTTAATCATACAGTAGAATGTTTAGATCAGAAAAATGGAGGTAGAAATGGAGAAAATGATCAAAGATAAAGAACATAGTCAAAGGGTAGCCATAGTCCCCCTAGATGCTATGCCCATCATTCAAGTCCCAGCTACAGGAATGACAACTACAACAACTTCTTCAACTAAAGCTACAAGTGCTGAACAAGTGACAAAGACACTGGAAAATATGTCAATCTAGTCAAAAGAAATTAATAAGTTGCATGGGAAGCTCAAAGCACTGGAAGAATAGAAATCCAGAACTAAAGCTTCTCATTTAGTTGAATTACAAGCCACAAAGGCTACTTGAGAGGTTATAGAGGGTAGAGAAGGATGCATCAATTGGTAAAACCTTGGCGCAAGCTAAAGAAACCATTTGGATGGGTATTTTGGACACCATGAATGAGATTTGGCCATACATCCAAATCACTTTTGAACAAAAAGAACTGATACAAAAAGCCATTGAAACCATTGTTGAAGTAAGGGAAAAGTTGGGAGACATGCCTATAGACGCTTCCAACATCATCAAATTCCTTAATTCAAAGAATAAGTATGAGCTTGAAGAGATAGGAATTAGTGACATGACTGCCACCATATTGGAAGTCAAGAAGGTTTTGACTAAAAGAAATCTCATTAATCAATTAGAAGAGAAACGTGAAACATTGGAGTTGGGAGTAAACAGATTCTTCAACAGGATTGAAGCATTAATTCAGAAAGGATTTCCCAACATATATGTAATTAATGACAAGATAATTACCCAAGAAGATTATGTTATGAAGATGAAGGAAGTGGCCAGAAGAAATATTAAATTCAGTGGTATAAAAGGCAACATGACAGCTAGAGAATTCTTAGAGACAATGGGAAATGACTTCTTTATCCAGCATGAGGTAAAACATATCTTCACAGTAAAGCCAACATTTGCAAAATATACTGAGGTCGATGAGATTTACCAAAGGGTAATTAAGTTAACCATTCTATATGAAAAAAGGTGGGAGGAACTATGTGATTTACTGGATTAAAAAAGAAACTGAAGTGCAGTAAGAATATCAGCCAACACATTAGCTCGCACATCAGCCAGCATAGCATAGTTATAGGCTGATTTAGAAACCCAATCTACCAAAACAGAGCCACCTCTTCATGTAGTTGTCCACCTTGCCTATGATTTTGCAAAAGATCGATTTTATTGTTTAGGATAATGCTAATAATACACTATGAGTTGAGACAATTATTTTGTAATTATTTTTATAAATACTTCACAGTTTGAAGTATTAAGGGTTGATTTATGAATATAATTTCCTCTGCAAATTGTAATTTTGAAGTTGTTGGAAGCATCAATAATACAAGGACATTCTTCATAGGATTCGTGTGGTGTACGAAATGGTGATGTTTTTGTTCAGTTTATGTGTTTAATCATTGTCTCATTTCTCTATCATTTCTGAAAAGCTTAATTACATAACATAAACTGCGATGAATAGGATAAGTTATACATAACACTCTATTATGGCTGTTAGTAATTTATAATTTTCTTTTGAAGTCAAATTAAGGAATTCTTCATTTGTCCTTAATTTCTACTGAATCTTACATTTGTTCTGCTTCATAATCCATTTAAAATTCTAAAATATCCAACTAGTGCAACCTAGCCCGCCCTGTGAAACTCCTTCAAAGTGTAATGCATATCCATTTAATCTTTAGACTCCATAGCCAAATGGAATTATAGCAATTTAATCAACCAAACAGTCCAATAAAAAAGATCAGTACAATAATAACTAGCCTAAAATTTACACCAAACATAGCTAAATTTTCCAAAGAGATACCTCTCTGAAGTTGGCAGGGCTAGATCCTAGCTTCCAAAATGGTTTTGATGTTGTCCTATGTGTTTACTCCCTCAACCTCAAAAATAGAGAATGACAACATAGTGGCGACCATATTAGGGAAGAATACGTTTTAAATTTAAAATAATTATTCACAAGTAGCTAATCAGTATTTCAATAAATCAAAACTATTATATCACCATGAAATACATGATCTGAGGTTGTAATCTTTGTACATATTTGAGTGTGTTATTAATTTTAATTTTATTAGTTGTGTGATGAATTTTCAATAGATCTGGCTCCTAAAAGAGTTTTCACAAGAGCACCCCCAGATCCCAACCCTGCTAAATTTTTAGATAATCTAGAGAAATTAGTGAGAAAGAGAAGTCTTACAGAGAGTGAGGGTAGTAATAGTCCTTTGTCTAGGTTCAACTCTCTTCCTGAGAACAGTCCTTTGTCTAGGTCTAACTCTCTTCCTGACAAGTTTGAAACTATTCAATACATAGAGTTTGATTTTCATTTCCAGCATAATTTGTTTACGAAAAAATATGAGAACTTTGTAGATCAGACTGTCATTGATGAAGCTATATTATGACCATATATACCCCAAACCTAGCCTCTTGAATTATACCTTTATCTAGAATACCTACAACAATTTGATAAATTACATGGTGTAGTCTAGGTTTTGGACCAAACCTTTAATGGAGCTTATATTCAACAATCTGTTGAATTTTCAGCTTTAACAATTGCAACAACTTCTTTTTCCACCCAATCTTCCCAGTTTGTTAATCTACAACCCCCTAGTCCTACTCACTCTGTAGTCTCTATTTTTTCGCCCATAAAAACTCATACTGTTGTTCACACTATCCCTGTAGTAACTACAAATACACCTTCTATAGGTCCATCTTCCAGTCAAAATCTCAGACCAACTATGTCAGCTAGGTATGCACCTTTGGTGTGACCAGCCAACTAAATGCTATGCTTGCAAACTATCAATCGAAAATTCTAACGTTTGATAAAACTGGTTCTCATACTGCTCAACAACATGTAGATAGAATGAATGATGTCTTTGACCTTCAAGAAGTAGATGAGGTTGATGTAAAGATGAGATTGTTTACTCAAAGTTTAAGAGGTGATGTCAAAAAATGGTTTAGGGGTTTACCTGCAGGAAGTATATCCAATGTTGATGCATTCCATCAAACTTTTTTATCTAGATGGGAAATCATGAAAAATCCTCTTCAACTCCTAAATGAATACAAAAGACTTAAAAGTAAACCTAATGAAACAATGGAATAATACTGTGAACAATTTAACATTGTTTACAATGCAATTCCTATAGACATCAAACCCTCCCCTGGCCTAGATTTAATTTCTTTTCCTGATGGTTTTGATGTAGACATGGAATACCAACTTAGACAGAGAGACCCTTCAACTTTAGAATAAATGCAAGCCAATGCTATAAAAGTTGAAGCTAGCATATTAGCCAAGAAGGCCAAACCAAAATCTGAACACAGGGTTACCATTAAAGAAGAGCCTTCCACTTCTACCTCCGATCAAAAAATTGATAACCTAGTGAGGGTAGTGGAAAAGATTATGCAAATAGTAAACATAAATGATCAAGCTCAAATGAGAGAAAATCAAGCTCCTCCTCAAAATAAGAACCCAAACTTCAAAAGGAATATCCCGCAGATCATAAATGAGAACAAAATGGTCCAGACCAGCAAGTCTGTCATCCTTTTCAGGAAAACTATACTGATGATGAGGGTAATATAATTGAATAATTGAGTGACAATCAAATAAATATGATGGGAATAAATGATGATGAAACTATTTCCCTCACTCAACAAGATCAATAAATTTTCCTCCTAACTCAAATCGAACTTGACTCTAAGGAATTAGATGAATATAAACAAGGTTTTGAGAATTCTATTATGGAAGTCCATAGGCAGTTAAACCTTAGGAGCAAAATGACTTCAGACACTCTTAAAAATAAGAATTATGATAATCCTGCTAAGAAATCCTCTGACACTGATGCTAGGAAAATCAAAGACAATTCTCCTAGGAAAAATGTTGATAATTCTGGCAAAAAGAAAGTAGAAACTCCTTCCAAAAAGATAGTTGATAGTGCTTCCACAACTACTCAAACTGATATCCCAACCACAAGTCAGCGAAAATAACCTATGTCAAAAGAAATTACTGATCAATCTGATTTTTCCCAACTTGATTGAGATTCAAACATCATTCAACATTGAGAATGAATAAGAAAAACTGAAAATTCTCATTCCTCTAATAGAGTTGATGAACAAGAATATGTATAGAAATCAAGTGATGAAAGCTCTAAACATAGGGGAAATAAAAACTCTATTAATTTGAATGATGACCAACCTAGACTCTTATTTGGGCTAGAATTTGAGCACAAACTATAGGAAGGAGGTGTTCCTCCATTCTATGTTAGCCTAAATATTCATGATAAGATCCTCCATAATGCTTCCCACAATTTAATGCCTAAAGCTGTTATAAAAAAGCTAGGACTTAACATTACTAGACCATATAAATATTTGTATTCCTTTGATTCCAACAAAGTAAGATGTCTAGGTCTCATCAAAGACTTATGTGTTACTTTAGCTCAAATCTCGACCAAAAGTTTGGTAATGGATATAGTGGTTGAAAACATACCCCCTAAGTATGGCATGGTGTTATCATGCTAATGGGGAGAAAAGTTACAAGGGACCCTACAAATGGATATGACCTTTGCCACCATACTAGTGTTTGGTTAGAAAAGAATATTATATAGGGAAACTTTCATGAAATTAATGGTGATTAATCAGGATAAGCTCAAAACTATCTTCTTTACTCTCTCCACTTATATTTAGACTCTTTCATTCTTTATAATGATCAAGACATCAACACTCAAGTTAACAAAGTAGAAACTTATATTTCTAAATGGATGCAAACCAAACACAAGCAGTAGAACAAAACACTCTTCATGAACCTCTTTGAAACATGAGCTTTGATGTCTGTTGTAGTAAAGATGGTTTTGGAGCAGGAGTGTGGGTCGCAAACACAGAAAAAAATCATGCTGAAGGTCATTCATACAAGCTCATTTTTTAATGTACAAACAACATAGCCGAGTATAAATCTCTTATTTTAGGATTGAAATTGTTGTACAATTTGGTGCCATGAGAATCTCCATTCAGGGGGATGCTCAATTAATCATAAAACAAATTAAAGGAGAGTATTCGGCCAAACACACTAGATTGAGAGCATACATGAATTATGTGCTTGATTTTATAGAGAGTTTTGTGGAATATGACCTTTCTGCAATTCCTAGAAATCAAAATATCCTTGCAAATAGTATGGCTTTTTCATCTAGCTCCCGTAAAATGTATTACCCTAATCAACAATATACATTGGAAGTGAAACATCGATTAGTTGTACCAGATAATATGAAGTATTAACAATTGTTTGGCAATGATAAACAAATTGAAAGCTTTCTAGAGTCTAAGGATGAATATGAAGACTATAGTATAGACTTAGAATGTGAATTAGAAAATCAAACGGTTGTGCATTCTGATGTAGAAAAGTAGTTAGAAAACTCAGATGTAAATATACATATAAATAAATTTGTAAATAAATTAGAATTTCTTGAGATAGATCGAGAGAAATAAGAGTTTGAAACACTTCAGTTAAAGGATAACATTTTACTTAGAGGTTTAGTTCCACTCGAAGAATTATTTGATTTCAATGAGGTAGCTAAGAAGCCTAAGATTGAGCCCATAGGGGCAATAGTAGAAGAATGTAACATAGGTCGTGAAAAAGATCCTAAAATCATAATATTGTCCAAATCATTGCCAACTGTTGGAAAACAAAAATATATCACTTTATTCAAGCAATTTAGTGATTTTTTTCCCTGGAGCTATGAAGATCTAAAAACTTATGATACTGAGATTATGAAACATAAAATTCCAATTAAAGAGGATCATAAACCATTTAAACTAAAACTTCAAAGAATAAATCCAATATTGATGCCTCTAATCGAGAAAGAAATTAAAAGAATGTATGATTCTAAAATCGCAGTCCCTCTTAGGTACTCTAAATGGGTTTCCAATATAGTACCAACTAGGAAGAAAATAGGTGCAATCAGATTATGTATAGATTTTAGAAACCTTAATAAAGTTTACCTAAAGGACAACTACCCTTTACCAAAAATGGATCATATCTTATAGAAGGTAGTTGGATCCTCTAGGATTTCATTATTAGATGGTTTCTCAAGCTACAATCAAGTTTTAGTTCACCTTGATGATCAAGATAAAATAAATTTTACTACTGCATGGGTTATCTTCATGTATGTGAAGATGCCTTTTGGGTTAAAGAATGTTGGAGCCACATTTCAAAGAGTAATGGATATTGCCTCTGCTGATGAAATTGGTAGGTTTATTGTGATCTATCTAGATGACATTACTGTTTATTCTAAAATTGATGAAGAACATTTATTATATCTGAGAAGAGTATTTGAGAAATGCAGAAGGTTTGGAATTTCACTAAATCCTAAGAAAACACTTGGTGGCCTTGAATAGGGAAAACTTCTAGGTCATATCATCTATAAGGAAGGTATTAAAATTGATCCCAAAAGGATTGAAGCCATTTTGAGAATAAATCATCCTAGAAACATTAAAAAACTTCAATCATTTATTGACAGGATAAACTTCCTAAGGAGATTCATCCCCAACCTTACAGAACCCCTGAGAAGCATAAAAAATATGATGCAAAGAGATTCAAAAATAAGAAGGAACATTGAGGCTAGGAAATCATTTGATCAAGTTAAACAAGCATTGACAAAAGCACTAGTCCTAATAATTATAGATTTCACCAAGGATTTTATAATTTTTTCATTTGCATATGAACACACTATTGCAGCTATTCTTTTACAGAAAAAAAAAATGATGGATTTGAACAACCCATTTCTTTCTTCAACAAGGATTTAAGGGATGCTGCATTAAAATATAACATAATGGAAAAACAATCCTTTGCATTAATAAAATAAATCAAATATTTAAGGGTGTATATCCTCCATTCTTACATAATTTCTTATGTACCAAATGCTATGGTCAAGGATATTTTAACCCAAAATGGACTAGATGCTAAAATAGGCAAATGGATTACCATCATTGTTGAGTATGACATATAAATCAAGCCCACCAAGCTTTTCAAAGGACAAGGATTAGCCAAATTGATGGTTGAGCCTAACTTTAATGCATTGGATATCAACTTTGTAGCTGCGTTAGATGATCAAGAGGAGTAGGTGACTCCACAATTAGATGAGGCTTTTATAACCTCACCCTAGTATGCAAACCTCTTTTTTGTTTTATTCAATTTAAATGCTTCTCCTGGTTTAACTAATACAAAGGCTAGATTTCTAAAATTAAAAGTAGTGAAATTTTGCATCACAGATAATGTTTTATATTGGAAATATGCTAGTGGTATTTTCTAAATTGCCTATTGAAAGATGATGCAGAAAGAACCATGCAGGAATTCCATGAAGGTTATTGCGGTGGACATCTATATTGAAAAAGCATTGCTAACAAGATCGTTAGAGCTGGTTTCTACTGGCCTACTCTTTTCCCTGATGTTCATAAGAAGGTAACCTCTTGCCACAGATGCCAAATATTTGAGGGGAAAAGAAAACTATTGTCTCTGCCTTTGAAACCCATATCTTTTTAATGACCTTTCCAACAATGGGGATTGGATTTCATTGGAGAAATCCATCCACCATCCTCTGCCCAACACAAATGGATACTCACAACTACCAATTACTTCAATAAATGGATTGAGGCCACACCTTCCAGAGTGGCCACTGATGCTATCATTATCAAATTTCTGGAAACCAATACCTTGTCTAGATTTGGTTGTTCCAATAAGCTCATTACAGATAATGTTGCAGCTTTTAAATCCAAAAAAATGATAGACTTTTTCAACTAGTATCATATTACTTTGGGGCATTCAACTGCTTATTACCCATAGGGTAATGGGTTGGTTGAATCCTCAAGTAAGAGTATGGTAAACATTATTAAAAATTTGTTGGAAGATAACAACAAGTCATGGCACAACAGGTTAATAAATGCACTCTGGGATGATAGACTTACAACAAATAAATCAATTGGCATGTCACCATACCAATTGGTTTGTAGGATGGATGTTATTTTTCCATCTTCTTTAGGAGTTCCAGTTATGAAGATAATTCAGGAATTGTAGGTTGAGCCTAATGACATCCAGAGGAGGCTTAATCAGACAATTTAATTGTATCAATCCAGGGAAGAAGTGTACAATAAAGCTCAGGTCATCTAGGAAAATATCAAAAAGCTTTTTGATACAATAACTAAAGCTTATGATTTTAACTTAGGTGACAGAGTTTTAAAATGGATTCCATAAGAGAGGACAAAGGAAAGCATGGAAAATTTGACAATCTATGGATAGGACCTTATACGATCGATGCTTTCAAAGGACACAATGCATTTTTTTATCAAACATCCAGATGGAACAGAAATTCCTAGTGGACCTGTGAACGGTAGAATGTTGAAGCATTATTTATCTTAGCAATAGAGGTTTTCTCGCATCAAACCATTGTAAATATAATTGTATTTATTATTCTGATTGGGTAAGCTATTGATAGAAGTTAAAGCTCACATAGAATTCCCTAAGCTTCGATTGATATGTTGCCATAATTACTTCAACAACAAAAGAAATCAGGTTTATATATCGCTGAAATGGAACACTCAAGGCTACTGATCAATTGTTCTTGGCACCTCACATGGAGAGTGCCATCCCCAGCTGGAGCCACTATTAGGGTCCTATAATTTATAGGATCTCAAGTTGATTGAGTATTTTATCTCAAAAATATTATATCGTAAATAATTGTCAATATGTAAATGATTTCCAAAAGAAAATAGAATAAAAATGAAAAGAGGGTATAAAAATAAGAAATAAAAAATAAATAAAAAAACCAACATTGAGAAAAAGAATAAAAGATAGAACCCCATCAAATAAAGAAAACCAAAATGAAAATAACACTGAAAGTGTTGCAAATTTAAATGCCACCACTAATAGATAGTTTTATTCATGATTAATAAATAAAGGCTGTGTGCAACTTGTTTAAAATGGCACAATGACTAGATATTTGTTTAATCATATAGTATAATCATGGTTAAACTTGTTTGAATTTCTGTAAATTAGATTAGAGAATAAAGATTTCCCAAACAGTTTAATCTTGGTAAATCAATATTTAGGTAGAAAATGACATTGGTTCAATTTTTTAATATGAATCAATAGGAGAAATAAGTGATAGGATTTAAGTAGTTTTTGATTTTTCATAAAAGAAATAATCATGGTTTTGCTAGTGTAAATGCACCCCTTTAGAAAAATAAAAATGTTAGATTAGTTATAAAGTGGAGGCAAGAATAGTTTGGTTTTATAAATGTATTTATGTGCCTTTTACCCTAAGTCTCAGTGACATTATAAAAGAAAGGCACGATGGGATAATGTATATTCATGACATATTTTATAGTCCAACTATTATCCTAAGTCTCAAAAGAAAATATTACAGGTGCATATGGACAAAAATTTGTTTTTTTAGTGTTGTCTTCCGGAGTCATCGCATTTAGGTTTTGTTGTAATCAATGTTTCGAACCAACCTTTGTGGTTCATCATTAGGAATTAGATCCATGAGTGAATAAGTAGTAGGGGTCCAATCTAGTCCTTGTTGATGTTTTCGAAAATGTATATTTTTTCCATTATGAAATTTCATTTTTGAACTTGTCATTAAGTTTTGGGTAGTGACCTTGGCTTTGGGCCTGAAAAAGTGGCACAAATTGTGGAGTCGTAAGCACAACACTGGGGAAAATTATCCCTAGATGATCGCTTGCCCTTGCTATGGGAGCTTCTGGAGCCTCCCAGGTGCACCCTTGTCCATATCAAGGGAGCGTCCATGGGTTTGATGCACAAAATATTCAGTTGGCCTCAGGGGTTGTTTACTTGAGTGGTTGGGATGGCTCCTAGGGGTTCTGTTGTTGATTTGGAAGGTTTGTGTGGTGTGTTTCCATCGATTCCACTTCCTTAAGGTTACTTAGGAGGTTTAATCCCATTATAGTGGCCTCTTGTCACATATTTAACTTAGTTGGTTGGTTACTTAGGTATATGTGGGATGAGGGCCTTACAGGCCTCCTCCCTATGATTTTGATCTCCAATATTTTCTCTCCTCCTTGAGATTTTTGCACTCAAGCTATCCCTTTTATGGCCACCATTTAACATCATTTCAAATAATTGCAAAAAGGTGTAATACGTGACAATATTGGTTCCAACTAGGGATAGTGCCTTGCTAGAAAGGTGCTAAGAACATGTAGACTAGTAGCCTTCACCATTGGGCATGGAGTCAAAAATATATTGAACCTATAAAACCAGAAGATATTCGTGGAAATTTATTCGTTGGGAGTTCTTTCCTCATAATACTGAAAGGAAGAACTATTACTTCTAGAAACTGGAAATTAAATGTTCACCTTGTGAGCTTATTTATGTAAAACTACCACTTATTTATGAGGCTCAATTCAATCAAGTGAAGTCAACCTTCCAATGTTACAATCTCAACATCTGAGTACGGGACCTTATGTCATCGTTCTCTAGAAATTCAACAACTAAAACAGACATGTACGACATACAATATTTGGGAAAGAAATTGATATGTGCCCCCAAAATGATATTTGATGCTCAACTCTTTTAATCTCCTCCATGAACCTTCTAATTGGGTTGTGTTCTTGAAAATCAGTGACTAAAAGAGGTATGCACCACATAATGACTTTAGACCAAACATTTGACACATACCTTGGAATTTATGTATATTGTTGCGGACCAAAGAAAGATGCCATGCCATCAGCTACTAGATCATAGAAATGATGAGAAAAAATTATAGTTGTTTCCATTTCTTGAAAAGTTTCCAGGTAGGAATCATTTTGAAATAGGCAACCACAGACACTACTTGGCTCCTCAACTTTGGGCTCATCTTGAAGAAGTTGTTGCTGGTAATTTTCTCTCGACGTGTTGGTAAGAAAATCCCTTTGAAAGTCCGTAACAATATCATCCTCCTGTGAATCATATGAATCATAGATCAGAGAATGTTATCGACTTTAATACTAGATTCTTTAACTTGTTCTCCATTTGAAGATGTGAATCGTAAACTAGAGCCTCTTTTTTAACCTCATGGTGGGCCTCCTCTTTTTGTGCATCTTCACATGACTAAGACTATTGTGGTTCTACATCGCTCAACTCCCCATCAGAGTCATACAAATTGTAAGAAGGAGAATCATTAAATCCAACAGAGTAAGATCTCTCAGAGTTTGTTTGCAGCTTGATAATGTCTCCTTCTTCCCTTTCTTGATTCCTGTGTAGTGAATTTTGATGAAAATATATGTTTTATTGGGGTTGAGCCCCAAAAATATCTTCAGAAGCATCATTAATCTCAAAAATATTTTCAACATTAAAATATTCACAAAATTATTCAAACAGACCACCCAATGGATATAATCTTTTACAGAAATGATTAAATGCTATGTGAAATCTCTTTAAGGAAGATATGTAGCCATGAGGTATTATTCTATTCCAAACTCTAACATCTTCATATAAAGAATACACGAACAACTTCATTTTCACATCTACAAGAACAATAACTTGTTGTTCCATGAAGTCATGAAAGTCCTTGAGGTGCTCCTGTGAGCTTCTATTTGTGCTTCTACTGAATCTAGGAAAATAGGCAGACCATTCGTGATATGGAGGAACATGATTAGGATAACCAACAATAGAAGAAAAATCTAGTGGGGAAAATTTGTTTGCCTAGAATGCAGGAAGGGCCATTTTGAAAACACTTTATGTGAGTGATCTCAAGGTAAAATGTAGGGGAAATCTTCTATTGTTTAGCATCGGAGTGAGTAGGAGGCCTCTTGAAATCCAGGATGACCAAATAAAGATATATATAGTGGAGTCACCGGGGTGAGAGATATTCAACCAACACTTCCCTTGCTCACTCGACAGAGGGAATGTAATAATTATCGTACCGAGGGAAAAATTTTATGATTCGTTCCCCGACAATGGCTCTAGAAGATGTTGTAGATCCTAGAGACAACCCCTAGGTTGAGGAAAGGGTCAGTGCCTAGGACATCTTAGAGGATTGATTTGAGGATTTTATGAGATTTATGTTGCACTCCATATTGAATATAATTGGAAATATATTGATTCAGAATTTGGTTCAATCACCCTTCATGAAGGTAAACTTGAACATACACATATGTATATGCAAGTACATATCACTCATCCCATAAATTTCCTGATATGGTGGCCGACACACAGTAAAATGTAGCTTAATATTTGTTGTTCTAGTGAAAATGGAGAGAGAGAAAACAAAGAAAGGAATTCAATGCACATAGTTGGATAATACAGAATCCTAAGCAACAAATCCCAATAGATTTATGGAAGGTTAAGGGATTCAAATGCAGAAATTATGGAGCGCATTTAATGTTTCTAGTTCTATATTTTCATGGGTACATTCTATCACAAAATAACACTGGAAAATTTGTGATCTCGAAGGTACTATTTGCTAGAATATAACACTACTAAATCTATAATTTCACAGGTACCTTCTCTACACTATAACATAAGTAAATCCATGATTTGAGAGTGACCAACAATTTCTTTACCCAATTTCAGAGGGAGATAAACATACATGAAATGAAAAATATAGGGGAACACATACTACACATTACTCTACTTGGAATCACCAAATCTGCTTCATTAATATTTGAAAATGGATTCCATATCATAGGTCCAACACATTTGACATTTGTATAAGCATTATCACCTCATGAACTAGCCATTGAACCAATAGTTGGAACCTATTTCTGTACATAGAACTCAGAACACTTGCAAAAATAGATTTCAAACCTTTGGGAATAAGATTTAGGAACCTTTAAAATGATTTTCTTCCCCCTATTATATGGAGAGGGGGAGCTTGGAACAACAACTACAAAATATATTATAAAATTTCAACTGTTTGATCAACTAACTGTCTTGACTTGCGCATATTAAAATGATTTCATAACCGATTGATTCCTTCTTTATAATGCAACAAATTAAAAAATAACAAACATAGGAAAATTGCATGATGGCCATAGTAAAATATCTCCATGCCAATTCCTGTTATCGCCTCTAATTAGGCCACATCTCTTCCATTGTGTTCCCCTACATTTACTCATTGATATACTTGTTGCTTTCTCCCCTTAACTGCTTGAATTCCCCTTTATGGAACTGAAAGCGATCAACTGGGGTGGCACTAGTGATTCTCTGTAACATAGCTACCAACCCATCATATCTACATACACTCCAAGCTATATTACCGAAACTCGATACATCTTGTAACTCTTATAAAAGATCATTACAAAAATACAGAACTCTAATCAGTGTTAGCTCCTCTTGCTGAAGCTCCTTTATCACTTCTCAACCATGGGCCCACTACCTATGACCAAAGGCTTAATGCATAGGGGCTGAAATATCAGATCTTTCTATCCTCATAACTTCATTTGAAATAACATTTCGAAAACATAATTTATGATGCCTTTCAAGATCCTCTTCCATTGGACCTCTTCTTGTTTATCCCATGGGACCGGGTGTCGTGATCTTAGGCTCAATGCTTGGGTGCTAAGCCTTTGGGCTCTTGTCAGGGGCCTATCTCCATTTGTAATTCATGCTTCACCTTTGGTTCTCTGGGTGGTCATGACCAAGCTCCACCACATATCATATCCCCCTCCATCGAAAGTTTTCACATTAAGAATTAACATTGGAGTTATGAAAACTCCAACTACCGATGGGTTCATATCTCTTGGTGCTCATCACCAGCGCTGTGTCCTTGGTTCTCTTGAGTCTTCATGACTACACTACCACATGATTTTAGAAATTCTTCCAATAATAATTAAATAAAATTTCTAATGGTCCTTCCCTATGAAATTCATTATAACGCTTGGGTGCTTGGCCTTGGTCTGAGCCCTTGGTTCTCTTAGGTATTTGTGACCAAGTACCAGCATATATTGAACACGGGGGATTCACTCAATGAACCTCTAACATATCACGTGCATTCATGGCATATTAAAAAATACCATTAATTTGACTACATATTGGCAAATACCTCTAAAATCACATTATTTAACCCCCTACTAATCAAAATCCAATACAGCTCCGCAATTTAAAACCCATACTTTCACTAGATATTGTAGGTATTCATTTTTTCATTAATATTTTTTATACCCCTGTATATTTTTTCATTAAATTTGGGCTCCATTTTTTATACCTGCCAATATAAAAACCCTCTACTCCCTATATATCCCCCAATATATTATGTCATTTTTTCCTCAATAAATATCCCCCAATATGAACCCACGTGGTATGGTATTGCTCCACTAGTGGAGCCCCCATGATATCGAAGCACCTCACATTAGAAGATTTTCGAATGTTGATTAAAATAGAAGTATGATGGCCTCTTCTTCCGAAATTTATACCTCTAAAGTGACATCATGCTGACATCCTCATCTCCACATGGTGCCTCCTTAGTGACACATGGCACCAAAATATTTCACTTTAGGCCCTCCAAAATTCTAAATATCCTACCATGTGTCCTTGTCCCATGACATCATACTGATGTAATCTTCCCTGTCAGCTTCTCAGAACCAACTATCTATTGCCATGTGTCCAATTTTGGGGATAGAGAAAGGGTCCCTAGGGTCCTTGGTTTTGCGCTAGTTTCCTTTGTACTTTCATAACGAAGTGTCAGTCTATATCGAAAGCCCTCTTCATCGAAAATTTTTCCGAAAGAGTTCTGATGCTTTCAACCTATGATATTCCTTCTTATCTCTTAGGAGATTTGATCATATTTGTGCCCTTAGTTCTTTTAAGTCTTTGTAACCAAGTGCCATCATATATAGAAGCCCCTCTTTATCAGAAGATTTCCAAAAAGGAATTAAAAGTAAGTTCTAATGGCAACCATCCTCTGAAATTCTATCTTAGCCCCTTGGTGGTCTGCCCAGTTCTATGTTATTGGTCCCTGTGGTTTGCCATGACTGGATACCACATGATTTCAGAGCTCCTCTTCATCATAATATTTTTCAAATGCTTATTAAAATAGAGTTCTGATGGCATCTTCCTCTGAAATAGAAACCTCAAAAATTTCTTCATTCTAATGTAATCATATCCACATGGAACCTCATGGGTAGTGACATGTGTCACCCATATTTTCCCCTTTAGGACCTTAAAAATGCCAAAAGTGACTGCCATGTGTTCCCCATGCTATCATGCCATGTTGACATCATCAACCATGTTTGTTTTTTTGGAACAAATCACCAACTCCTAGGTGTCTTCTTCAGAGGAGATAGTAAATGTCCCTGGGATATTTGGATTTTCAAAGGTCTCCTTTGTATTTCCCCTTCTTCCATGATTTCAGTGCTTTCCAAAGAGATGTTTTTAAGGAGTTCCAAAACCTCGATATTCTAATGACATATCATTTGAGGTCCCACTATTTTCTACATCCCCTGGTCCTTTGGAATGCTTGGCAACTGAGTGCCAACCTAAATCGAAGCCCCCGTTCTTGATATTGGGCTCTGATGTGATCGGGTCCTGAATTTTGAAACTCCTATTTCGATTTCGGCTTTTCTTTTGGATTTGAGACTTATGCTTTTGATTTTGGCCTCCTCCTTGTGATTTCGGCCTTTGATATTTGCTCTCCTCTTTGAAACTTTTTCACTCAAGCTCTCCCTTTTTTGGCCACCATTTGACATCATTTGACACAATTGCAAAAAGGTGTAATAGGCGACAAAACCTTATTCCTGTATATTTTTTGTTTCGCTACATTGTACACTTGTTTTTATTATGATTGTGTGAAACTTTTTTCTCTATGCAAGATAATAGCGGATGTCCTCTTAAGAAAAAAATAACTGGGTGGAATGAATTAGTGCACCAAGTGCATTGGCTAGAAGCATAGGACCGACTGCTAGAAACAAATAATTTTGTAGAATTCATTGGATGTGTATGCCTTGTCCCTTTCAAATGTGTGTGTGTACCAGGAATAATTAAAAATACGGTATTTATTAAAAGTATTAAATGTTCCATCATTGATAAATATTTTGAAGACAGTTGGATGGCTCCACATCCACCTGAGAAAAGTATAGGGTATGTGTCTTTCCTTTATAATTCTTAAGTCCATTCTTATGATTCTTATCATTTTGAAAATAATTTGTTTGTTTTCATTGGGTGTAGGAAGAAATTTTCTGTAGTGGGTAGTGGGCCAGCTAATTTGGTTGTTACTAATCAACTTAATAAAGCTTATGGCAACTATGTCACTGTTTATGAATGTGTTGATTGAATTGGGGGTATGTGTTATAGCACCATTTACCACTCTTGGTAGATCTGATGCTCTGATTATGGCCTACGACAACCCTTCATTCTAGACTTGGTCCAAAATCTAAAAAACAGTGTTTTATTCCTTATACGTTACTTTTCCCTATGATAAACGTGTGTACATGTAGGTCATCATATATCCAACCCATGTAAATATGTTAAAACACTTGAAAAAAAAATTCCTTAATTTCAGGTGGAGTTCATGGATTTAACCTGTTACTCACCTCCTATTGCCCGTGGCCCAAATATTTCCCTACTGAAAAAACTAATTTGGATAGGTATAAATAAAACTCCATGGGAAGGCCTTAAGGGAGAAAGGATGAGATATTGATAATATAGTGAGATTATCCTTGATTGAGTCTGAAGAATTCCTGTGCCTCCTACACTCCCCAATTCTTCAGGAAACCCTTGTTTCCTTGATTATAGGTAACCCCCATCTTCCTTGAGATATCCTTGTATTGGTGATGGAGGAAGATTGTTGAAGGCCAGAAAAGGATGGATCCTGAGGATGGTTCTAAATGGAGTCGGAGAAGGACTCAGGTGGTATTTCTCCACCTTATTTATAGCTTACTTCAATAAAAGGAATGTTGTTTTGTTTCCAATATGAAATGTGTTTATGCATCAAAATTATATTGTAGTTCATTTATGAATCTTATATTGATGTATAATTAGTCATTCATTTATATGATTTCAAGTTCAAATCATGTATATGATTTATGTTTCTACTATCGTGTATGTTCCATTTGGATAATTTTCCGGTTTCAATAACATTGGTAGAAGGTGAGGGTTTTCACCCTATAGGATCTACCCAAATGAAGGACATCTGGGTAAGGACACTCCTACACAATTTGGTAGAATAAGGATTTTTGATGTTTGTTTGAGAATTTCTTGTTGAGGTTTGCCCTCTGTTCTATTGGGTTTCTCAACCCAAAGTCCTAGGGTGGTTTCACCCATAACAGAATTGGTGACTCCGCTGGGGATAACAATATTTCTATTCCTAGTTTGGGTTGTTTGTTCTCAATCAAGGTTCACTTTCTTGATTGCTTACTTTTACAGTATTATTTGGTCCATTAGTATCCCGGGCATTGAGTTTGATCTTCTTGATCATACCTTGATTTTTTTTTCCTAATAAAGCTTTGTATACATTATTTTATTTTATTACACTAGCGTATACACGTAGGTTTCTTTAAGGCAGACTCATATATACATGAGTTTCCTGTATTAGAAACATGTGTGCATGCTTTTGTGTCTTTACACAATCGTGTATGCAATTTTTTAGATTTCTTTTTCAAATCATTTTACCCATTTAGGTCTTACTTGGTGGTTTATGCTGTTGTATGGTCATATGCTGTCTTGAGAATTCATTTTTCCTATAAGCTTTCTTTTACAAAAATCTCCTTCTTATTGAAAAGATTTGGCCTAGGATTGCTTCTTAAGCTAGTTTGTAGATTGTATCTTGGGTTCAAGGCTTTGTTCTGAAGTTCTTGGTTGTTCTTGTCTTCCAGAATAGAAAATTGTTTTCAATTTCGTTTCTAACCCGGATTTCAAATCCCTTGCTTTGTTTTCCCTTGTTTGGTGGCCTTGTTGATTTTCTTGCTTTTTGAGAGTCTTTTTGACAATTTTGAAAGTATTTCTTTCTTGAAATTTTTGTTAGTTTGTTTAAATCTTTTGTTGCTACTTAGGTCAATTTGTACAAGTTCGTAGTCTTTCTTGTTCAAGTTTTATTCATTTTTGAGTTTATAACTTGTGAGATTGAAAGACTTTTTGTGCCTATTTATTGATCTTCTGAGTTTTAGTAGTACTTTTGTCACCTTGAAAAGTTGTTTTGTTCCCTTTAAAAGAAAAAGCTCAAAAAAAAACTTTGTTTTTTTTTCTTTTTCCAAGTTTTTGGTTTTTAGTTTCTTTTGTTTTAGTGTTGAAAAGCGAATTGAGACCTTTTGTGATTTGTTTTGCTTACTTTGGAGAGCGATTTGTGTTCAAATTTTTTCCCTCTTCATTTTAAGTTGGCTTATTGTCTCTATAAAGAGTTGTATTTTATTATGAGCGTTTTTTAGGACCTTGCATCATCATTGTAATTTGCATTAGGTTAGTTTGCATTTTAAGGCATTCTTAGTTTTTTTAGTTTTTGGGTGTGTGTGGATTGTTTCAGAAAAGAAACGAAAACTATTTTCTTATATATAAGTTTTTGTAGAACCCAAGCAGAGATCACTCTTCATCGAAGAAAATGACTGCATTAATATAGTTAGTTATCTATTGGTTTCTTTTGCGTCATAAAAACATCATCAATTTCACTCTCGTAATTCCCCCTGACTTAAAAAACAACTATATAAAATCAAGTGATTAATAAAATGAACTGGAAATTTTATCGTTGTCTTTAAAAAAACACCAACAAGTTTATGTTCATTAGGGCCTTGGATTAGGTGAGTGGAGAGTTAACTCTCCAAGGCTGCTCAAATTACAAAACATAGAAGTTGAATAAAGAGCAAAACCCAATATCGTTAGAAAGACCGGGAAAGCTCTATGACTAGGAGTTAAGCACGAGGGAGAGTGAAGACAAGGAAGAGAGATACCCCCTCTCCAACTTGTTGGATCCTACCTCATGACTGTTCCTCCTAACTTTTGATACGAGTTGGTATCCATAGTTGCCTTTCCGAGGGATCGCATAGGTGGTTGCAGAGGGGAATCCTGTGGCACCTAAGGTTGTTGTTGCATCACATTTAGTAGTACTTCTGGAGGGTACCCTTGTGAGGCTTGGGTGCTTGCACTGGCAAAGGTTGTTTTTTGGAGGTCAGCGTAACTACCTCTGATACCTTCGCTAGTAGTCCTGGGGCGTAATTACCCCAGTCTATTTTTGGAAGGCCCTTGATTTTGGCTCTCTTGTATTTTGGAGTCTGGTCCTAATCACCCAGAGTGGAAATACTTGAAAGTTGTTTGATTTCTTGTATATTTAGGGACTTTTAGAGAGTGCTCTTTGCTCCTAGTTGGCCTAGCTTTACATATTTTTTTCGAGTCTTTAAGTAGATTTCTTAAAAATAATTCAAAGTGGCTGATCGACTAGCTCATTAGTCTAGGAGACTTCGTAGGCTATCACCTACGAGCCCCGAGCCTTCTCCTCGAAGGCGTAGGAGCAATACTGCCAGTGATTTTCAACCTGTGGCAGTAGGCACATCGGAGATTGATCCTCTGGTTAGAGTCATTGATTCACGAGATAGACCTGGTACAAGTAGAGAGTTAGAGAGGAACACTCCAGTTCTTTCTCAAGTCCTCTTTCAATCAGAAGATAACATTGAGGTCAAAGAGCTTTCAGAGTCTATTGTGGCTCCTAATTCTCCTCTTCCTCATGATCATCGAGACATTTTATTATATGTCGAAACCCTGACCAACAAGCATTTGAACCTAGGTTTACATCAATCTATTCCTTCGGTAACCACTGCTAGAAGCATGGCATCCATGACAAGTGCTACAAGTATGCAGACTCCTATATCTGTACAAGGAGGAGGAATAATTTCTATACCTTTTGTTACTCCTAACACTACTATATTTAGTTGTACTTCCATTCCATCATCGAGTGGAAGTTCTCAAGCTGTTGCCTCTGGCATTGGTTTTTTCCCTTTTGGAATGTCGACCAAAGCGATTCCTTCAGTTCCATTGAGTATTCCATTAGCTGCCTCCACATCCATTGCAAGTGGATCAAATTATTTTCAGGGTTTCTCATTTAGGGGTGGTCATATACCACATTCCAACCCAAATGTGGGATCCATGCCTTTTTCCTTTTCAGGTCAAGGTTAAAATCCATTTCAAAGCTGGACAAACCCTTTAGTTAGTGGGTTAGGAGCTGAGAATCAATCTTATTTCAGTGAATAGGGGAATATGCCTTATTCTTCTATGGATTATTTTCAAAACATTTCTCCCTATGCTAATGCATGGAATCCTTACCAGGGGCCTTTTTCTCCTTTTAACACTTCTTTAGGGGGTAACTTTACTAGTTACAGAGGATTTTCGATAGGAGTTGGTCAAAATCTGAATTTTGTTGGATCACAAGGGGCTCCTTATGGTTCAGTTGGGTCTATGAATTACGTCAAGCAACCTGGTACCATAAAAAATCCAGGTCATTATTTTTAGAACGTTGGGCGTTCCGCCCACACTGGGTGGAATCCTCAGGGTCCACCATGAATCCCTTTGCTATCAACACTAAATTTGCTAGATCTCACTAAATTGAGTAATGATATCATTAGGTATAACTCGGTTTGGCCTCCGGTCCCAACCAAACTTCCCTCTGATATCCCAAAATTTGAGGGGAAAATAGGTGAAGATTCGGGTGAAAACATAACCACCTTCCACTTATGGCATTTGTTGAACTCCCTGATAGACGATTCAATCAGTTTGAGATTATCTCAATGTACCCTAACTAGAAATGTGGCTAAGTGGTACATAGAGCTACCAAGGGGTAGCTTGAATTCTTTCAGTGATTTGGCTACTATATTTTTGAACCATTTTCAATTTCCTATCCAATATGATGCTGGAACTCAGCTTCTGGCTAATTTCCAACAAGATCAGGCAACTCACATTTCTGATCATATTCAAGAATGGAGGAGAAGTAAGAGGCTCATAAAATCCTATATCCCACAAGAATTCCTCCTCGAATGGTTTCTTAAATCATTACAACTTGATAACTCTAAGGATGTGTCCCTCTCCAGTGTTTTCACTGAAGGGCAGACTATTTTCAGGGCCCAACAGTTAGAACTGATCTATTCTTAGTCTGGGGTTCTTTAAAAAATTCTACCTGATGCTCCTAGATCCAAGGTGGATATAGCCAAACCGAAGCCAAGTCCCCATGCAGATGGGCTAGTTGGATCAATTGATGTAAACACGGTTAACCTACTAAATCAATTGCAGCAATTGTCTTTACAAATTACTTCCTCTATGCAGGCATCACCATCCACATCTACACCTTCTCAACCTACGTCTATAAATGTCGTCCAAACTTCTAACCCCAAAGGAAATCAACAATCTGATGGAAAGAAGAAAGGATGAGGCAGGAAGAAGAACCAGGATGGGAAGGGTAATGCGAACAAACCCGACAATGATGCCGGAGAGGGTAAGAAAGAGTCCAAGAAAAAGGTAAAATTTCCATGAAAGTTATGCAATGGGGATCATTTGACTCATCTCTACCCTAAGATCCAAGACGCTCAGTTCTTATTAGCGCAGCAGGTGTTGGCTTATTGGGGCTTGACCCAGGTTCAGAGGTGATTTAGCCAAACAAATCCCGGTACTACTGGCCCTTTCAGAAACAGTCCATGGAGTGCAGACTGAGGCCTCACCTGAAGTAGTATGGGAGGGTGCTAGAACTAGGTTTCCAAACCCTGGAGATGTCTGATGGTTTTAAGTGGTCCACAATTCGACCCAGTGCAAACATCGCTACGTGCACTTACCCGTTCCTCGCAGCCTGAGATGCTTCCTTCGTGCAGCCCTACTCGGGGGCCGAACAGTGTTATTACCCAAGTCCTTACTAGTAATTCGATATTAGTTGATTAACTTAGCTTATTTGTATGCTTTCAGTTATACTTAACAATATTCACAATTCATACAAGTGTGCGCAGTAAGGAAACAGTATATTCGCAAATGATATCAAACATATAATAACTTAGAACAGATACAAAAAATTGGTAACAAAACATTTCTTTATTAATCTCTTCTTCAATTACAGACTCGACTCCACCCTATGCACTCAGCTGCAGGGGTCCGCACACTCAGTTATATACTCTACTAGGCCTCTACGCACTCAGCTGTAGAGCCTTTTCCTAGTCTATGACGCAAGACACACTTCGTACTTCAACTTAATCTCTAGGACCTTTCATGCCCATTCTCCCTTCGATTCTATCTTTCCTTACAACTTAGAGCCTCACTCTATTTATACAATCCAATGGTCCATGGACCATGGGTAAGCCGACCTTACATTCACGACTAAGGCAGATAGCCTTATGATTCTAACATACATTTCATGCTCGCAATTCGCGGAGCTTTACAACAATATCAACTCAAAACTTGGGCTTTGAGCCCCAAAACATGTTGTGGGGGGATTCCATGCCCAACAAGCCCCCAGCACAAACATCATGACTCACACTCAAGTCACTCTGTTGGAGTGGCGATCTTAGCGCAGAGTCCCTCCAACTGTTCTCGAACGGTACTGATGTCTGCAGCACACTGAGCTGCCACTTTCTGAATGTGTTGCATTTGTTTCTTTGAGACATCTTTGTCCAGTGTGCTTCCCTGCATCTGTGCGTGCATCCCTTTTATGTGCGCAAGCTTTCCTTCAATATGTGTCGTGATCGTGAAGGCCTCATCAATCCATTGTTGAATGCACGCTTTGAGAACTGCCTCCTTATGTCACATAGCATTCACCTACTCCTTTAGTGCCTTAGCTTGCTGCATCCTCGCAAGCCGCTGAGTGAGGATGATTTTTTGCACAGTTCCTCAAACATTGTCGTATTGCTACTGGAGTTCTCGTGCCTCTGTCTCTAGGCACTGGATGTTGGGATCCTCCCGCAAAGTCATAAGGACCTCAATTACTTGTTCCAACATGCCGATATAGTCTCATAATTCACTGCCAATTTCTTCCAACCCTACTGTGATAGCACTAGCACGCTGTTCTCTGAATTTTGAGGGAGTGGAAGGCTATGCCTTCACCTAAAGCTCGACGATTTGAAGATTCAGCTCCAACTGAACCTTTGTCGTTTCTTCCCTGGCCTCACAAACTTTGGTTGCCAATATGTGGATCTGCACCTTGATCTGAAATGGGGCACTAAAAGCTTCCTGTCATGCTTACAAGAACCTCTCCCACTCCAAAGCTTATATATTCCCAAGATCTAGCTTATGCTTGACAATTTGTGGAATTAAAAGAACTTGAAATAGGTGTATGCTTTTGGTTGTCCTTAACTGTTTATGAGCTTTGTGATCGTATTCTTATGCTGAAATAAAACTAAAATAACAGTAAATAAAAGCAGCAAATAAGAAAACACATGAGACAACAATGTAATATGGAGTTCACCCTGATATCTTGGGCTACGTCTCCTTGAGCTCTAGTCAACTCGACTAGGATCTCTGGGATTATGGTAATCTTTCTTTTACAAGTTACACACTCAACTCCATTGGTTTACACTGAACCTATGGGTTAAGAATACCATCTTATCCCTGGCCATTTGGCTCTTGGCTCTGGCTCTTGGCTCTGGCTTTGGCTCTGGGTCTAGTTTTGGCTCTGGCTTTGGCTCCAGCTCTCAACTTTGGCTCTTGCTCTTGGCTCTGGCTCTGGCTTTGGCTCTTGACTCTTACGAGCTTCTGGTTATGCTTGACCTCCAAGCGACCCTCTACCTCTAAGTCAACCCGACTCCGCAGACTGCCTCCCCTAGGCTTACACTCAACATTCAAGCATCTCTGAACCTCTTGGGATTCTCTGTGCTTCTCCTGAGCATAACTCTGCCTCTCTGTGTTATCAAAGGTTCGCTCAACCTCCAAGCAAATCTCAGCAACCTGCATCCGCTCTCTCAATTGAGCTCTCTGTGTATTTGTGAGGCATCCCTCTAACTCTGTAGCTTCCATCCATTCCTCTGTGTGTAATCATCCCTCTGTCTTTTCAACTAGCCCTCTCTCTCTCTGGCTCTATGGCTCTGCGACTAGCCATATACCTCTGTGGCTCTGTGGTTCTCTACATATAACGCATTCTTTTTACAACGCATCATTGTTATAAAACGCCTACTTATAGCATGGCACAATGATTTTATAACATGGACAGTTACAAAGGAATCGGCGGCCTCTTTCCAGGAAAAAATCCACGAAATAACCATATTTCCAATACATAGAGAATATACGTGAAATACACTATCGAGTGCAAAAATCAGACATCAACTGGAATGCAACCGCATCTATAAACCTATCAGGTCTGTTTCCTTATCGCATATCACCAATCACATGGCATATGACCGAAAACCCAATACACAGAATACATAGAAAATCCGCATAAACTGGATTTCAAATGATATACAGTCACATCTATAATCCCTGTTGGGTCCATGCTTTATCGCATATCACTAGCGCATGGCATAGGCCAAAACAACCCAATACACGGGAAATACATAGAAATCCCGTAATTTCAGATTTCAAAATTTATGAAATCGCGTCCATAATTCTATTGGGTTCGTGCTTTATCACAAGTCGCAATCGCGATGTGAATTGGCCCTTTGTATCAGGGATCATCGATCACTGATATCGGCATATCACTATCAGCCCCATCGCTATATCGGCATATCACAATATCATTGTCACAATGGCCTTGGGGGTCTTCCCTTTGACTGTGCCGATCATCGATCCGCCGATCGGCCGATCGCAATTGCAATCCCTCACCGCAATCACTAATCACCTCACCCGGGGATCCGATATTGCATGTAGGCCTACCTTCGATGCGATATATCGTAGATCGTTGATTGGGAGTCCGTCCAGCGTTTGGTCTAAGTTCGCCCTTTGCACCTCTTCCAATGCGATATTTATATAGAAAGCCTTTATTTCTCCTAAGTCCCATTTAATAATAAAATGCCTCCTTTTCAAAGGACAATGGGCAATTTTCTTGTTACAATATCACCTTCATCCGAAGTTCGTTTTAGCCCATTCAAATTGTGTTAGATTTAGAATGAAGAGATCTCTGCAATGAGACTATTTCCAGGAGCATCCTTTGACTTTAATTTTTCCTCTGTGAGGAAAATTCATAGACTTAGAATTCTATGTTAGATCCATTTTGGATCACACCTCTACCAGTAAATCTGCTGGGATGGCTAGCTCGGGGATGCGTTAGCAAGCATCATCTACCATTTGCTCCAAGTGTTGATTTTGTGACACCAATTTATCATGCTGTAAGGTGAGTTGTTCCATTTTTATCTTCTATTCGCTAAGAACTTGCATCACGCGGCTCTCCCTAGTGCGCAGTTTTGCTATTATCCCATCCTGTAGTTGATACAGTGTTCCTCACATAAGGGTAGCCAAATTAAGGCCAAGGCCTTTCAACATGTTAACCAAAAACTTATCGGTCACATTCGTTGTGACTAGGGCCCCTTCTGGTAAAACTACTCTGTTTTCCATCTGTGTACACAACATCTGCTCTGCTGCTGAGGATCCTGCTGCAAGGTGGGTAGAAAGGGTACCCACCTGAGGGGGCTGCACCTGTAACTCCTGTAGCTATGCCCTGAGGGCCCCCAACATAGTCTGGTGCTCCTGCATAAAATCCTGAAGCACTTCACTTGTGACATCGTGGACCGTCTCACCGATGTCATGGAGATCACCTTCAGTTAAGGTGATCGGGTCAATGGCCAACTTCGAGGCCTTGACCTTCTTCCTTGGTCCTGCTCGTTCTGTGATGTGTGGCTGCTTCAACTATGTGGATGCGGTCCCTAGGTCTGCGCTCCCTTCTGCTATTTTTGTTTCCTCTGCCTCTTGCCCTTGCGAGGACATTGCTTGCCCTCATCCGCCTTTGTGGTTGTTGCCTCTGCCACCTATGCTACTGCTGCTGCTTCTGTAGCCTTTTTCTGCTCCGTGGATTTCTGTGTCACTTCCTGCGCTGCCTTTTCCTTAGCTACTATTGTTTCCTGCCACCTTTTTTCGGCCAATTGGATGACACGCGGCTTGGCATCATCCTTTTTCTTCTATGCTACCACCTTCTCCAGTTATGCTAGATCTAGGGCATGCCATTCCAAAGGCCATGTCTCCAAGACAGTGAAGATGGCATCGTCAGTGGCTATAAATGGGAGCTTCATCCACTGCTTTGTTGTATCCTTGCACACCCTAATGTAGACATTATGCATGTCAGCTTTAAACTCTGCAAAAATCTGCAGACTATTGTACACCGTAGGTGATAGGTGCAGCCTCTGATTGATCCACATCCAAATTCTCATCTCCATGAGCACCTATAATATTTTGGTGTCGCGTACCTTTTTTGCATCCTTTGTGGCCCAAAGAGAAGCATATTTCGCGGCCTCTAGTAAGTCTCTGTCAATGTTGGGGAATTGACTGTCTTTTGGTAGTTCCCCTGCTACGATCATGATGGATAACAACAACCATGCATAGTGGAAGGTTTTACCTTTCTCTCGGGCTTCGCGACATTTCTCCATGAATTCCGTGCAAAGGAATTCATCCCAATTAAACTGGAATCCTTCTGCACACTACTCGGCCAGTGCGATCACTGGTGCAGGTACCTCGTCTGCATGGCACTTTCACATGAATTTTCCAGTCAGGATTTGGGTAGCTACGCGTACCACTTTTTCCTTGATGATAGAGATAGCATAGTGCCTCTTCTTCTTCTCCAGCTTGTATTTTGTCTTCATGGCCTTCGTGAGGGCCAAATCACTACCTTTCTCTTCTGATATGGTCACGGGGTCCTTTCCTTTGTAGGGGAACCAAGAAATGCAGTGAATTAGGTCTATTGTAAAGAGGATAGACTCCTCCAGCCATAGATACCCATCATGCACTAGGCAAAGCAGCTGCCTGATGATGAAAATGGTTATGGGCGCGGTGTGGAAATGTGGCACCCATAATAAGTTCAGCAGGCCGACGTTTTCCACTCCGCGCAGCCACTTTCGCGATTCTAATGTTGCCACCACCCCCACTCCGTTCTGCTTCATGAGATTCCCGGTCTTTAGGTGAGGTAATTTCTCATCATTAGTGAGGTCCAAATCTTCAAACTTTAGGGTTGGTACACAACCCAGGTGCGGGCCCTCAAATACAAGGTTGTTTGGGAGGAGCAGGGTCTCGACTGAACTCTTGGTTTCATCCAGGTCCTTGGGCACATTGGCCTTCCCTTTTCACAGGGGGATATATGCCGGTAGTTTTGTCGCAGAGTGTGTAGGTTGAATATCCTCCTCCATGCCTTCGTCTTCTTCCTCTACAATGATAAGGACCTTCAAATCTTCTTCTTCCTCATCTCTATCTATCATGATATTTTTCCCCTTCTCTTCCATTGATAGTTTGTTGTGTAGAGGGTTCCTCAAGGACACATGTATAGGAGCCATTGCCTACTTATCCTTCTTGGGTCATGGTGTATGCGATGATTTGTGGATCTCTGCCACAACCTCGGCACCTTCTGGAACATCTTCCACTATTGGGGTTTATGCAGGCTCGCTGATGGTTACTTCTTCTATTCCCAAACCATCTTTAGTCACTGTCATCATTCCTAGGTTGTAATATGTCACTCATGAATTCAGGGGCTAAATTAACGCTCGACTCACAATGCTCAGGGCTCTGTTTAAATGCTCAACTCTCAAATGACCAAGTGTTATTCACTGGCTAGCCCTTTGTGTTTTATAGTGCCTTTTGAATTCAAATTCGACTGTTGCCCCCAATTTTGGCCCATTAATGCTTTCTTGGCAGCAGACTTTCCCAAATATTGCCCATAAATTGCATCTTAAATGCTCACCGCCCACTCCATTTGTTCTCAAATCGCACATCCCATCGTGAATAGTGACCTCAACAGTCCCTAGGTCCACACTCCCTTCTGCTATTTCTGTTTCCTCAACCAATTGCCCTTGCGAGGACGTTGCTTGGCCCTCATTCGGCTTCATGGTTGTTACCTCTGTCGCTTGTGCTACTGTTGCTGCTTTTGTAACCTTTTTCTACTCTGCGGCTTTCTGTGTCACTTCCCGTGCTGCCTTTTCCTTAGCTGCTATTGTTTCCTGCCACCTTTTCTTAGCCAATTGGGTGACACGTAGCTTGGCATCATCCTTTTTATTCTATGCTACCGCCTTCTCCAGTTCTGCCAGATCTGGGGCACGTCATTCCGAAGGCCATGTCTCCAAGATAGTGAAGATGGTGTCTTCGGTGGCTATAAATGGGAGCTTCGTCCATTACTTCATTGTATCCTTGCACACACTGATGTAGACATTATGCATGTCATCTTTAAACTCTGCAAACTATTGTACACCGTAGGTGACAGGCACGGCCGCCGATTGATCCACATCCAGATGCTCATCTCAATGAGCACCTAGAAGATTTTGGTGTCGCATACCCGTTTTGCATCCTTTGTGGCCTAGAGCGAAGCATACTTCACGGCCTCTGGTAAGTCTCTGTTAATGTTGGGTAATTGACTGTCTTCTGGTAGTTCCCCCGCTACAAGCATGATGGATAACAAAAACCATGCATAGTGGAAGGTTTACCCTACTCCCGGGCTTCGCGACAGTTCTCCAAGAATTCTGTGCAGAGGAATTCAGCCCAATTAAACTAGACTCCTTACATGCACTGCTCGGCCAGTGAGATCACTGGTGCAGATACCTCGTCCGCGCTGCACTTTCGAATGACTTTACCAACCAAGATTTGGGTAGCTATGTGTACCACTTTGTCCTTGATGCTAGAGATAGTGTAGCGCCTCTTCTTCTTCTCGAGCTTGTATTTTGTCTTCATGGCCTCCGCGAGGGCCAAATCACTACCTTTCTCTTCTGATATGGTCGTGGGGTCCTTTCCTTTGTAGGGGAGCCGAGAAATGCAGTGAATTAGGTATGCCATAATGAGGATAGGCTCCTCCAGCCATAGATACCCATCATGCACCAGGAAAAGCAACTACTTGATGACGAAAATGGTTATGGGCACGCGGTGCAAATGTGACACCCATAATAAGTTCAGCAGCCCGACCTTTTCCACTCCCCACAGCCACTTCCGTGGTTCTAATGTTGTCACCACCCCTGCGCTGTTCTACTTCATGAGATTCCCAGTCTCCAGGTGAGGTAATTTCTCGTCGTCAGTGAGGTCCCAATCTTCGAACTTCAGGGTTGGCACACATCCCAGGTGCGGGCCCTCAAACACAAGGTCATCTAGGAGGAGTGGGGTCTGGAGCAAACTCTTGGTTTCATCTAGGTCCTTGGGCACTTTGGCCTTCCCTTTTCACGGGGGGATATATGCGGGCAGTTTTGTCATAGAGTGTTCCCCATCTTCCTCTGAAATGATAAGGACCTGCAAGTCTTCTTCTTCCTCATCTTTGTCTATCGTGACAGTTTTCCCCTTCTCTTCCATTGATAGTTTTCTACGTAGCGTGTTCCTCAGGGACATGTGTATAAGAGCCATTGCCTGCTTATCCTTCTTGAGTCGTGGTGTACCCGATGACTTGGGGATCTCTGCCACAACCTCGACACCTTCTGGAACATCTTCCACTATTGAGGTTTGTGTGGCCTTACCGATGGTTACCTCTTCTATTCCCAAACCATCTTTAGTCATTTTCATTGTTCCTAGGCTGTAATATGTCACTCACGAATTTAGGGGCTGAATTAATGCTCGGGTCACAATGCTCAGGACTTTGTTCAAATGCTCAACTCTCAAATGACCAAGTTTTGTTCGCTGGCTAGCCCTTTGTGTTTTATAGCGCCTTTTGAATTCAAATTCGACCGTTCCCCCCAATTTCGAGGCATTAATGCTTTCTTGGCGGTAGATTTTCCCAAATCTTGCCCATAAATTGCATCTTAAATGCCCGCCACCCACTCCATTTGGCCTCAGATCACACATCCCATTGTGAATAGTGATCTCAACAGTCACTTCCTAGCCAACCCATGCAACAGTGTATCCCTCCGTGTGTTGTCGCGAACCTTGTGAAATTTTTCTTTTGTGTGCATCTCCCTTATCACGTATCTCCCAGGCAAAATATTTTATAGTCCCGTGCTCCCTTTCAACTGCTTGGAGTGCTAAGACTATTCTTCCTACAGATATTCAGGTGTTCGCACCACCCATGTGGGGCTCCATCCCATCCTCTACCATGGTTCGCAGAGAATCCTCACATTCCATGGTTGTGATCGGCATCGCGCACTTTACTACTTGCAATGTACTACCCTAGTCACTATGTTTGTTGATATTCTTTCCATGACTAGCCCACATAGTTAACCGCGGGGTTAGAAGGGGTATGGAGCACCCCCTTCGTTGTGTCGATTGCATAGCGGGGGGGGGTCACAAGGGGTTTGAGGGGTGTAGGTAACCTCACTCTATGGGGTCTAGAGCAATGCCCTGAAAATTTTTGTTTTTGGAGTCTGGACCCGATATTAGGTTGGGCAGACCTACCTATGGTTTTGTGCATTATTTTTCGTACATGGTTTTGGACACAATGGTTTTTGGTCCATGGTGTTGGATGTGATGGTTTTCGGTCCATGGTATTTGATGCTTCGGCATGTATGAATATGTATTGTAACATTGAAAGGAACAGAATGAAAAATCAAGCTAGTAGTCCTGGTTTTGGGATCTAGGAGAAAATATTTGTGTATATGTGTTTTATGTTTTATGCTCTCGCATTAATTATTTTTTGTTTTTTTAGAATTCGTATGCAGGCAATTTCTGTATGGGGTTAAAACCTACATTTGGTATTGGAGTTGTTTTGGCTTCAAGGGGATGCCTTTGTTGCTGAGGGGTTTCACTTGGGTGTGTGGTAGACCTTGTTCAGTGGGAGATCTGCGGGATTGATTCTAGTGGTGAAAGAGGATGGCGGGTAGTGGAAATATAGAGATTGAGAAATTTAATGGTTAGAGTTTTGAGTTATGGAAACTCAAGATGGAGGATTTGTCGGTGGATAAAGATCAGTGGGTCGTGGTAGATCCAGGTACTCAACCAACGAGAGTGTCCGATGAAGAATAGAAGAAGTTGGATCGGAAGGCTAAGAGAACAATATGATTGTGTGTCTCATATTCAGTGTTGTTGAATGTATCAAGGGAAGCTACGGCGAAGGCTTTGTGGGACAAGTTAGGGACTTTGTACCAACCTAAGTCTCTAGTGAATAAACTGTTCCTACATAAAAAGTTGTATAACCTGAGGATGAAATATGGAGACTCGGTGATAGAACATATGAATGCATTTAATACTGTGGTAAGTTAGTTATTATCTATTGATATTAAAATTTCAAATGAAGATAAGTGCATCATTTTTTTGTGTTCTCTACCAGATTCGTGGGATAGTCTAGTTATTGCAATAGGTAGTAATGCAACTGCCTTGTAGTTTGATGAAATAGTCTCATCCTTGTTGACAGAGGAGCTGAGACAGAAAAATATGGAGAACTAGAATGGTCATTCCTTGTCTGTACGAGGACGGTCCCAGAACAGAAACAAAAATAGGTCATCGACTGGGAGATCTAAAACTAGAGGGAGGTCTAAATCTCCAGGAAAACCTGTAAAGGTGGTGTGCTGGAAATGCGGAAAGGAAGGGAACTACAAAAGGGATTGTAAATCTAAAGTTCTTGACAAAGGAAAGGGATCTGATGATGCTCCTTCTGCAAAGGCGAAAACCACCTCAGATGAAGGTTGGGATGTGTACTTGGCTTCTTCAAGTACACATGTAGATCATGAGGCATGGTTCATTGACGCAGGTGCACCCTTTCACTTCACTCCCCATAGAGAGTGGTTCTATGAGTATGAGAAATATGATGGTGGTGATGTATTCTTGGGGGATGACAGGAAGGCTAGAATTGTTGGTCATGGAAAAGTAAAGTTGAAGTTGCAAGGTGGAAGAGTTAGAACACTTCTAGGTGTTCTGCATATTCCTGCATTGGCCAGAAATTTTATTTCCGTAAGCAAGCTGGATGATGCAGGTGTAAAAACAATGTTCGAGAAGGATACCTACAAAATGGTTCAAGGAGCACTGGTATTGATGCAGTGAGTTCGGATTGGAATTCTATACAAGCTGCAAGGTAGCACTATATATTGATGGGTGCATCAGTTCTATGGTTCCTGAAAGTGGAGCAGAAAATCTAGTGGTCTCTGGAGAGAATACCATGCTGTGGTATCAAAGGCTTGGACATATTAGAGAAAATGGCTTCCGAATACTTCATGGTAAAGGTATGGTAGAAGGTATGAGTAATAGCTCTCTAGATTTTGATTTCTGTGAAAATTGTGTATATGGGAAGCATAATCAGGTGAGTTTCCCCTCTGGTGGTAAGAGGGTGAAACAAATATTAGAGCTTGTACACAGTGATGTGTTTAGGCCTGTGAAGGTCCCATCACTGGGTAAGTCTGTGTATTATGTGTCATTTATAGATAACTTCTCAAGGAATACATGGATATATTTCCTTAAGAAGAAATCTGAAGTCTTTGACAGGTTTAAAGAATTTAAGGCTCTGGTGGAAAACCAGATAGAGAAGAAGATAAAGGTTTTGAGGACAGATAATGGTGGAGAGTTTTGCAGTAAGGAATTTGAATAATTCTGTAAGAAGTGTGGTATAGTACGAAAAAAGACTACTCCATATACATCTCAGCAAAATGGAGTTACAGAAAGAATGAAAAAGACATTAATGGAAAGGGCAAGAAGCATGCTCAGTGGTGCCGGGTTAGGACAAGAATTTTGGGTAGAGGTAGTGGAGACTGCATGTTACTTGGTCAATAGTTCACCTTCATCAGCATTGGAAGATAAAACTCCACAACAGGTATGGACTGGTAGGAAACCTTCTCTTTCACATATGAGGGTATTTGTATGTGATGCATATGTACATGTTCCAAAGAAGAAAAGAACCAAGTTGGATAGTAAATCTGAAAAGTGCATCCTTATTGGGTACAAGGATGGTTTAAAGGGTTATAAGCTTTGGAACCTAGTAACAAGGAAGGTTGTGTACAGCTGATACGTGGTGTTTAGAGAGGTGAAAGATGTTATTAAACATGAATTCAAACCAAAGGAACCTGAGAAGATAGAGTTTGAGCTAAAGGAGGAAGAATTAGACTCTACAGCAGAGGAGGAACCAGAAGATGAAGAGCCACAAACTCCAGGTGTGAGAAGATCAGTTTGAGAAAGAAGGCAGCTAGAAAGGTATAGTCCATCGGCTTTCTGTTCAAATTTTGCTTTATCTATTACTGATGATGATCCCAGAACTGTGAAGGAAGCAGTAGATTCAGAGGATGGAAAATTCTGGAAAGAGGCCATGGTTGATGAAATGGCATCTTTGCACAAAAATGAGGCTTGGGATCTAGTGGAGTTGTCGGCTGGAAGGAAACCCATTAGCAGCAAATGGGTGTTCAAGAAGAAGAAAAATGCAGAAGGAAAGGTGGAGAAATACAAAGATCGGTTGGTAGCAAAAGGTTATTCCCAAGTGTCGGAATTGATTTTGGTGATATTTTTTCTCCTCTTGCCAACGTAACTTCTATTAGACTAATTTTATCTATTGCTGTTTCTTTTGATTTTGAGGTAGAACAGATGGATGTGAACACATCATTTCTTCATGTGGATCTAGAAGAGGAGATCTACATGAAGCAACCTGAAAGTTTTGCGGTGAAGGGTAAGAAAGAACTGGTATTCAAGTTAAAGAAGTCTTTGTATAGGTTAAAATAGTCACCAAGAATGTGGTATCAGAAATTTGATATATTTATATGGGAACTTGGCTTCACCAGAACCAAAGAAGATCACTGTGTGTATTTTAAATTAATTGGTGACCGTGTTATTTATCTGGTCTTGTATGTGGATGATATGTTGCTAGTTGGAAATGACAAAGAAATTATCCAAGATTTGAAGACCCATTTGTCATCCAAATTCGACATGAAAGATCTTGATGATGCAAACTATATTTTGGGCATGGAAGTTAAAAGATATCAGACAAAGAGGAAGCTCTGGTTAAACCATAGGAAGTATGTCGAGACAATATTGTAGATGTTTAATATGCAAGATAGTAAACCAATGAAGGTTCCTATTCTTGTAGGTATAAAATTATTTGCTAAATAGTGTCCCAAGACATAAGAAGAGGAAGAGGACATGTCTCCTGTTCCACATGCAAGTGCAGTCGGTAGCCTGATGTATGCGATGGTCAGTACTAGGCCAGACATTACACATGTAGTGGGAGTATTGAGTAGGTTTATGTCAAAACCGGGGAAGGAGCACTGGACAACAGTGAAGCGGGTTTTCAGGTATTTACTTGGCACTAGTGATTATGGTTTGTGCTACCAAGGAAGACCAGGTTTGGACAAAGTGTTGGATATTTGTGGCTTTGTTGATGCAGACTGGGCTGGACATATGGATCAAAGAAGATCTACAAGTGGGTATGTGTTTAACCTATTTGGAGGTGCAGTAAGTTGGATCAGTAAGAAACAATCTGTAGCAGCACTATCAACTACAGAGGCAGAATACCTGGCAGCCACTCATGCAAGCAAGGAATCTATTTGGTTGCAGAGATTGTGTTCAAGTGTGGGATTTGTATAGGGAGCTATAAGGATAGACTATGATAGCCAAAGTGAAATTTTCTTGGCAAAGAACCTTGCATATCATTCAAAGACAAAGCACATTGATGTTCGGTATCACTTTGTGAGAGATATGATAGAAGACAAAAGAGTGTTGTTGGTAAAGGTGGACACTTTGAAGAATACTATAGATGCATTGACAAAATCTGTGAGCTCTGAGAAGTTCTCTTGGTGTAGAGAAACAATGGGTGTTACAGGGCTGGATAAATGACTAAGCTCTCTTGTGCTTCCTTGTGGAAGGAAAACAACAAGTGGGAGAATTTTGGGTTTTGTTATATTCTTTCCATGACTAGCCCATGTAGTTAACCATGGGGTTAGAAGGGGGGTGGATCACCCCCTTTTTTGCATTGATTGCGTATAGGGGTGAGCGTCAGAAGGGGTTCTAGGGGTGCAAGTAACCCCACTCTATGGGGTCCGGGGCAGCGCCTCGGGAAATTTTGTTTTTGGACCCTATATTAGGTTGGGCGGACCTACCTATGGTTTTGTGCATGATTTTTCACACATGGTTTTGGACGCGATGGTTTTTGTTCCATGGTTTTGGATGCGATGGTTTTCAGTCCATGGTATTGGATGCTTCGACATGTATAAATATGTATTGTAACATTGAAAGGAACATAATAAAAAATCAAGTGGGCAGTCCTAGTTTTCGGATCGAGGAGAAAATCTCTATGTATATGTGTTTTATGTGTTATGCTCTCGCATTGTTTATTTTCTGTGCTTTTAGAATTTTTATGCAAGTAATTTATGTACAGGGTTAAAACCTATGGTACTACCCTGGTCACTACATTTGGCGATATGCATTCCAAGCTAAGGAAGCAAAGTAACCAGTTCACACTGATAGTTACCCAACATGTTAGTATGATCGTATGCACCTTGCCTTACCATCCTTGATTTTTCGACGAGAAATGCTTCCTTTATTTTGTCTTCCAGCTTCTTAACCTCCACATCCATCAAAGTGCTTTTATCCTTTAGCCATACTCGGTCTTTTTCAAGTTTGCGAAGTATAAGTTTTCCCTGTCGGATTTCTTCCTCAAGTCTTATGTGTTCTGTTTCTCGTGGCTATGTGATTCCTTCATTCCGGGCTTCGCAGACCTTTGTATCTATGGGTGCTGCTATGCACGGACTAGGCTTCATATGCTCCATAAGGATTATAGCCCCTGCTTCATACTTTAGCTTCGAAACTTCTTGTGCGGTCAAGGTTTTGCATATGGTTCTATAAGCCCATAGAACCATTGGTACGTGCAGGTCCTAGTCAGTGCGTCTCACCTGGTGGATTGTGTTCAACACTTCACACACCTTGTCAAAGGCTTCTCTGTGTATAATCTTCGACATTGTTGGCTGTATCATACTTATTCATTTGCATCCTCGTCATGCTCGCTCCTGCTTGTTGTTCTTGTTTTATATTGCGAGGAAGGTGTACGTTTGTTCAGGTTATGTACCATACGCATGTACCCATATGGGGTGGTGGGCACGCAGGTTGTTTTGTCCATCATATCCAGCTTTCATCTGCAACTGAGGCTTTCCAAACTATATAAGCATCATCATTTTGCATTCGTGCCAATTCTCAAAACTCCTCTGATGCGTACCCCACCATCTTGTAGGTGTAGGGCGCAGTGCCCATTTCAGAGTGTCAAAATTTTGCTGTTCTGGCACCTCTCTTTCAAATTTGTTCAGGAATTCATCCACTGTTGTCAACCAATCATACATAGGTAGATCCCTTGCCTCTATTGTCATGCAACGCAATGATCTTACCATCATGTTGCAATTGAGCGTGGTTACCTCGTGTAACCAGTTCTGCCATCATACTTTTTCTTCATCTAAATCCGATGTGCAGGAGCTTTCTCGATCCCACGAAATCCTACCATCTGCTATAGGATTCACTGAATCCTGTTCTCGACTGGTTATCTTGTAGATATAGTCTATATTTTCGCCACTTTCATCATTGCACACTAGCTCCGTGTAGAGCGATACTTCAGCAGGGTCTAAAGGTACCACTATGCACAGTGACTTTCTCAAAAATCATCTTGCACTTCTTGAGATTTATCACCCCATTCATATCAGTGGCCCAATCTATTCCCAGTAGCACGGGATAGGGATTGTTTTCATCGACAATCTCTATTACTTCAAAATTTGCAAGCGCGCTCACACCTTCAATATCAACTGTTACTCCATGCAATCTTCCCATGGGTAGGATCTTTTGCTGGTTCACCATTCGTAATTGAATAGGGGACCACTGCAACGCAAGTCTTCCCATGTGCTCCCATGTCTGCTTTGGCAGTACATTTGCGTCTGATCCTAGATCCATAATTACTTGATCCATTTCATACTCCCTGATTTGCACAGTCAATCTCATTTCCCTTCCTGTTCGCGATGTGTGCTTTCCGAGATTTCGAATTACGCGCAGTTCCCCTGATCTAGCACATCTAGTGATGAGTTCTTACAATCCTTTCACTACTTTGCTATCATGCAGCAACTTCATGCATGTCTCCAAAAAGGTAGTGAGCATTGAAGGATCCATCTCTGGTTTTAGTTGATCCTTCCTACCTGAAGTGGACACCTCTATGAAGCTCTTCTTAGCTTCCACGAATGTCTCCTTCGCACACTCCAAATCGAACTATGGTTCCTTTATTGGAGCCTTGCGAACCAACGCGTTCTCTTCTAGCTATTACCTTTGTCATGTCCTATTTTGATACCACTTCGGAGCACGATGTTTACATTCAGGGCCTCTTCGCGCGGCTCAGGCCTCATGATTTTTAGGTTCTGAGTCAGTGGAGGCTCAAGTATTCCTTTATCGCAAAACTTCATTATCAGTGTAGAGCAATCCTCCGTCTCATGGTCAAACTACGTACAATATAAACATGATGCCCTTGTCAGATTTGTACAATTGCGGGCATAATGCCCTAGCCCTCCACAATTGTAACAAATCAGCTGTCTGTGACCCCTTCTTGGTCCCATTCCACCTCTACCTCGTCCACGCCCATGGAATCCAGTGCACGCCATTCCTGCATTTTGATCAAGGGCTCACATTTCGGTCTAAACTCTATAGGCAGGAGTCTGATCGATTATCAGTTCATAACTTCTACATGTGTGTTCGTCATGGCCTACTAATCTGCAGAAATTACAGAACAACTATTGGGACATCTACATATACTTCTATAATAGGTGACAATTATCCGTAGCATGTTTTCTTCCTATCTGAAAGATCATGCACCATAATGAAAGTGCCACGTTGGGTCCTGCTTTTTCTTCTGGTCTTAATGGCATCGGCCCTCCTCCCGCCAAGTAGTTTGCGAAGACTAGAAAATGGTCCTTGTCGTGTCCCTGTCCCTTGCACTTTATGCACCATACCTCCTCGCACACCTCTGGGCAAGCTGTCCTATCCTATTTCAAACTCTGCATTTCTAGATACAAATGTTTCAGTTGCGTGTGGATTTGTTGGACTCCTAGGTCAAGATCTTGTATCAGTGTCTCATGCAGTCTCATTGCAATCTCCAAAGCTTCGACCTGGGTGGACAACTTTTGTTGCGACAGTGCGGTCCTTAGATGCAGCATTAGTGACACTACAAACCATGCCATCTTTCAAGGTCATGTTGCCTTCTCAAATCATACTCTTTAGTCTCTGATCTAGCTCCTAGGGGGTCTCGCCTGGAAGCATCACGATTTCATTAAACCTGATAATCGATTATGTCTCCGATTTTGGCTTGCTAAATTCCTTGTTCAGCGCAGCCTGGATATCTGCGATCCCCCCGTTTGGATGGTCATTAGAATGTTTAATGTACCATGTCGGTGCACGATATTGCACGCGCTTACCATCATTTCCTTCTTTATATTGTCATCCACAACTCCTTGTGCTTCCCATACTGCTTTTACTATGAACCAAAATTGGTCTGGATCTTTGTTCCCTACTCCTTTGAACACTGGAAATTTTATTGCGCTTGCAATATTGAACTGTGGTGGTGGCAGAGGTGGTGTGGGCAAAGATGGGGGTGAATATGGTGAGACTGGTGGTGGTGTAGGCGGAGGTGGTATGTGTGGAATTCGCTGCCTTATCAGATTGATCACACTTCTTGGTGAAACTTGTGTGAGCTCTTCCTCACTTTCTCTCTGAGGTGAAATCAAGGGGCTATTCTCTATCTCTGTGCTACCTTCATTTATATATATCCTCCCACTCTGCGTAGCTCCAAACATCAATTTATTCGCATAACCCGCTTTTCACACAATAGCATTTTAATCCATGTGTTGAAAGATGTAATGTACCTACCCCGCGGTCCTTTGAGGAAGCGTTGTTCCGTCTTGCTATAGCTGACTAAAGTATCTACCACGAATTCTGTGATAAACCCCCTATACATCAATCCAGCTGATGGTCCACATCGCACACGATCTTATCTTCCGATGCTTCTAGTCTGCGCACCAATTCTGGAGTCCACACAATCAATTTGTCGAACCTACACCTTCCCTGACTGTTTTCTAGATTCGCAATCCACTCATACAACTGAGAGGGGAAGGGTGCAAAGAAAATTTCATGGATTTACGTATATAAGTAGCGCTCTAACCATTGTTCCTTTGATACTCGTGGATTCCTGTTTTCTTGCACTGCGAACTAGTGAATATTTTTGTCCAACCACCCTTCAATTTCTTTCTTCGTCGGATTCCAGTGACACGACATCATACATCCCTTATGCAGATCCTGGTCCTACCAATAGAACCATTTGTTGGCTTTTTGGGGCCTGACCCAGGTTCAGAGGTGATTTAGCTAAACAAATCCCGATACTACTGGCCCTTTCGGAAACAGTCCACAAAGCGCGGGCTGAGGTCTCACCCGAAGTAGTATGAGAGGGTGCTAGAACCAGGTTTCTACACCCTGGAGATGTTTGATGGTTTTAAGTGGTCCGCAGTTTGACCTGGCGCTCACGTCGCTACGCACACTTATCCGTTCCTTGCAGCCTAAGATGCTTCCTTCGCGCAACCCTACTAGGGGTCGAACAATGTTATTACCCAAGTCCTTACTAGTAATCTGGTATTAGTTGATTAACTTAGCTTATTTGTATTCTTTCAGTTATACTTAACAATATTCGCAATTCATACAAGTGTGCGCAGTAAGGAAACAGTATATTCACAAATGATATCAAACATATAATAACTCAGAATAGATACACAAAATTGGTAACAGAACCTTTATTTATTAATCTCTTCTCCGATTACAGACTCGACTCCACCCTACGCACTCAGCTGTAGGGGTCTGCGCACTCAGCTACGAACTTTACTAGGCCTTTGTGTTCTCAACTACAGAGCCTTTTCCTACTCTACGACCCAAGACGCACTTCGTACTTCGACTTAATCTCTAGGAACTTTCATTCCCATTCTCCCTTTGAGTCTATCTTTCCTTACAACTTAGAGCCTCGCTCTATTTATATAATCCCATGGTTCATGGACCATGGGTAGGCCGACCTTACACTCAAGAATAGGGCGGACAACCCTATGATTCTAACATACATTTCACGCCCACAATTCATAGAGCTTTACAACAATATCAACTCAAAACTTGGGCTTTGAGCCCCAAAACATGTCGTGGGGGGATTCCATGCCCAACACAAGGGGTCTTCTAGCTCCTAGGTTATTCTCACTAACCCTTTTCCCCAAGGGTAGCAATTACTTTCTAGCGCAAATTCTAATGATGGTACCCCCACAGGGGGCAACTAGGAAGGGGACGATTCATGAAATGTTTATATAATGAGCTCACATATCGACATCACTATGTGATCAGATGATTATTTTGAATCAAAATCATCTAAGTCTAAGTCTGCTTCTGATGCCTCAGAGCCACTCCATATTAAGAGGCCCTCTATTGAGTTTATAGCTCAAATGCCGAAAGGCTCCGTGAAGTGCTCAACCATTAATCCTAATGCTAGGGAACCATAGAACTACTCGATTGTAGAAGATCTAGCTCAAAGTCCTTGCGCTATGTCAACATTAGAGGTACTCCAATCATGCCCTACTCAAAGGAGTGCTTTGCTCTTGGCAACCAAAGCAGTAGATGCAAAAAATTATCTTGTGCTCACTTTTCATATGTCAAAGATCAAAAATAGACTTCCCCATCATATGTCTTTCCAGATAAAGTCTACATATCGAAAGACTAACATCTTTTGAACAGTTATAGATGAGGGAGCTTCCACATGTGTTATGTCCATGTCATGTTGGAAGGCCATTGGATCACCTCAAGTTGTTCCTTCACCGACTCTATTAATGGCATTTGATGGACATTCTCATATGCCACACAGGATTATTCCAGCCTTTCCCATCTGTGTTGGGGGAAAGGTGGTAAATATTGAGGTGGAAATTGTTGATGCGAACCTAAATTACAACCTCCTCTTAGGTAGGTATTGGATTTACAATATGGATTCCATAGTTTCATCATTATTTCGCATCCTTTGTTTTCCTCATGAGGGAAGGATTGTAAAATTTGATTAGATGGATTATTCTCTAGGTGATTCTCACGCATCCTCTAACTCTACTATTCCATTAATGGACATGAGAATTTAGGAGTTGGGATGTACTCTTCTTTAATGGGTAGTTTTGATCTCCCTGCTCCTTCAACTAGAATCAATGCTATTTCATCCTCCAGGGGACCTTCTCGAAGAGATTTCTTTCAAACTCATTATTTTTCGGACCCTTAGCCTTTACCCTCATCTACCACCACATTAGATGGAGGGTAGGTAGGTGGAATGGCATGTCCTATGTTTGCAGTAGAAATTTCTTATCAGTCTATTTTTAACTCTGCAGACTCCCAACCTACTCCTTTCTCACCAGAGGAGTTATATGGAGATGTGGCTCTAGCCTAGACCCTCGATTCAACTTTAGCTCAGGATTGCTTAGATACAATCTTACCATATGAGGAATCAATTCTAGAAGCAATGATGGGTGTTGATAGACCATGGGATGATTTACATCATCATTCATATTTCCTCCCTCATTTGCGAGAAATTGAGTCAAGTTTGTCCAGTCCGTCTACTAGTGATGTTCATATAGTTTTAAACCCTTTGGCACCAGCACAATTTTCTGCTGAAAGTAACATGTTTTTTATCTCATGAACTGTACTTGTGAACATCTTTAGGAATCCCATCATAATCAAAAATGTGTTCATCGGAGCTGACTATTCCCCTGAAGAAATTCAAATTTACACTAATATCTTCAAAGAGTTTTGTGATGTGTTCGATTGGTATTATGAGGAAATGCCTGGAATAGATCCATATATAGTCCAGCATGAGATCAAGACATATGAAAACGCTAAACCTATTCGTAAAAAAATTTGACCGGTCAATCCTAGAAAAGTAGCAACTATTAAAGTTGAAGTTGAAAAGTTGCTTAAGGTGGGATTTATATACCCCATTCCTCTAACTGAGTGGGTCTCTAATCTAGTCCCAGTAGATAAAAGGCAAGGAATGATCCAAGTATGTATTGACTTTAGGGACCTAAATAAGGCTTGTCCAAAAGATAATTACCCCATGCCCTTTATTGATCAAATTATTGATGAATGTGTGGGTAATGAAATTTTTTCATTCATAGATGGATTCTTTGGTTACAATCAAATTACAATCCATCCAAAATATCAGCACAAGACAACCTTTATTTTCCCTTGGGGTATGTTTGCATACAAAAATATGACTTTTGGCCTTAAAAATTCTAGAGCGACTTTTCAACGGGCCATGTCTTATGCTTTTCATAACATTAAACACAATATCGAAGCATATCTAGATGATTTAGCTACTCGTTCTTGAAAGAGAATTGATCATCCTAAACACCTTTAGTTGATCTTTGAATAATGTCATTTTTATAAAATATGGTTGAATCCAAATAAATGCGTTTTCACAGTCACATCTGGTCGGTTATTAGGATTCATCATATCGACATAGGGGATTCATGTTGATCCCTTCAAGGCTGAGGCAGTACTTCAATTTCCTCCCCCATCTTCCATTCGTCAACTTCACAGTCTCCAAGGAAAGGCAAATTTCTTGAGGAGATTCATAGAAAATTATGTCAAGATTACAAAAGGATTTATGCGTTTGCTTAAGAAAGGAGTCCCATTTTTATGGGATGATTTCATGCAACGACCTTTTGATGCTTTGAAAAAAGCATTAACTTCTACTCCATCATTGAGTCCACCAGATTATAGCAAAGACTTCCTTTTGTATCTCGCTACAACAGAATCAACCATTGGTATGGTTCTGGTTTAGAAAGATGATGCTTTCTATGAGCATGTAATCTAATACCTAAGTCGAGGCTTGGTAGGCCCTAAACAATGTTATTCTCCCATCGATAAATTGGCTTTGGCAGCTGTCCATGCTATCCAGTGGCTTCGACATTACATTCTACTCTGAAAAAATGTTCGTCTTATTAGCGGTCAATGCATTTAAGTTTGTCCTCAGTAGGCGAGTGATTGGGAGAAAATATAATAGATGGATTGTCATTTTTCAAGAGTTCGATCTTCAATTCATTTCGGCTAAATCAAAGAAATCTTTAGTATTTGCAAAGTTGATGTTAGGGATGCCTTGTGAGGAAGAAATTATTCACGAGGAAAATTTTCCCGATGAACATGTATTTCTCATTTCTCCAAAGATGAGTGTAGAAAGTTGCGTCACCTCGCTAAGAATTATGTTATTATAGGTGACACATTATATCATCGTGGGATTGATTCAATCCTTAGGCATTGTTTGATTTTGGAAGAAGTTGAGTCAATGCTCAATGATTGCCACAGTGGAGCTTGTGGCGGTCATCTATCAGGGCTTGCAACAGCCCAAAAAAATTTGCGAGTAGGCTACTTTTGGCCCTCGATTTTCAAAGATTGCATTGAAGTTGTCAAAAGATGAAATAATTGTCAAGTCTATACTCGGAAAATGTGCACACATCTAGCTCTGCTTTTCCCTGTTATCACTGTCGGTCCTTTCTTGAAGTGGGGAATTGATTTTACTACTTGTAATCCACCTTCGGCAAGGAATCAAAAGTACATAATTGTGGTCGTAGACTACTTTACAAAGTGGTATGATGCCATGCCTACTTTCAAAAATGATAGTGAAACAACGACCTTGTTTCTCTTCAATCAGGTTATTTCATGATTTGGTATCCCTAAAGAGATTGTCACTGGCCATGTTAGTCATTTCCAAAATAAACTGAAGTCCGAATTGGATCTCAAGCTGAGTTTCCGGTAGGAGCATTCATCTCCATATTATCCTCAAGCCAATGGGTAGGTTGAAGCCATGAACAAGTCCCTTAAAATAATCCTACAAAGGATGATTGACAAAGCTCGATCCAATTGGCACATCACATTGTATCTAGCACTTTGGGCATACCGAACATCAGTTAAGACTGCCACTGGTTTTACTCCTTTTCAACTAGTTTATGAGTTGGAATCTATCTTTCCTATTGAATGTGAAATTCCTTCTCTTAAGCTAGTTGTTTAACCTCCTCCGGAGACTTCTAATCTCGAGGAACGCCTCATTAATTTGGATCATCTTGATGAGTAGTGTCGAGATGCCTCCATAATAAACGAAGCCCATAAAAAGAGGGTAAAATCTCAATACGATAAAGTTGTCCACCCTTGGAATTTTTCTAAAGGTGACCTTGTCCTGGTCTATGATCAAGACAAAGATGCCCTAGGGGAGGCAAGTTTAAATCTATGTGGTACGGTCCCTTTATAGTTAAGCACATTTTGAAAAAGGGGGCTTATGAATTAACTAACTTTGAAGGAAACAAGTTGGCGAAGCCCAAAAATGGGCTCTACCTTAAGAAGTACTTTTCTTAGGCTTTCACCGAGCACTTGCTTGTTTGTATATATTGTATGTTTGTACATATCTATCTAGCAGTTTTAGTGATGTCGAAATTTTTTATCTGCTTTGGCCAGGTATTGATGGACGATTTAGTATATCTAGGATTCACCAATGGTGCGAGAAGGCATACCCGAAACCTTGCTTCCGTGGTTTGGGTGGTTTATTATCCATCTGGCCAGTTGATGGTTTTGAGAGAAGTATGTATCGGTCCTGCTTCAAATAATATTTCCGAATATACTACCATTATTAATTTTCTATCTGAAGAAATATCCCTTGGTATTGGTTCGTTAGTGGTTTATTTAGACTCACAAATGGTGGTATGTCACCTAAATAACACTTATCAGGTATGGGATCCCTATTTATATCGCCAATTTTTTAGAGTGAGATTGTTGAAACGATCATTTGTTTATATCACATATGTCCACATTCCATGATCACAAAATTCATTAGCGGATTATGTTGTTAATCAAGCATTAGATTGGCATATAAATCATTCATCAAATTAAAAAACATCAAAAATAATCAAAATTTCATCTGAATATATCATAAAATCACCTGCATATAGATAAAGTGTTTGTGTCCAAAACAATATACAAAAATTTGGGACAAAATGCCTTACAAAATCTAGGCTTATGCCCATCATCATGTCCAATCATAAAAAGCTCTGATCATCTATCTAGCTACCTCAGGATGAGCAGCCATAAAATAAACAACAACATTGGCTACATGCCAGAATAGTTGCACCTAGTCCCGTGGTACTCCTACCACGTGACGCTGCATCTCCTCAGGAGTTCTTCTATGGCTATCATGGGTGCCTAGTGAGTCAGCCTCACTAAGTTCCTCTGAAATGCATGAAGAACTCTCTCTGTCTCAGCTGCATCCCCTTTAGCATCTCTCCAGCGACGCCTATGTCTAGGAAATCCATTGGGTCTCACTAGTCCCACATCTAAAACATGATCAATATATTTTGTAAGTGTCTTTCTCATCAAAAACATTTTTAAGTTCATTTAAAAAAAACCAAAAAAAATCTTAAAAAATCTTAAAAATTAAAAAATTGTTACCTATGGCACTCCATGTTGCATTCAATGGTAACATTAAATTTGGATCTCCTCGGAAATCCATCATGGCATAGGGGTAGTCATCAACTACGATGACATGTTGATCCCACCATGCGAAAAACTTGTCATCAAAAGTCATCCTGGGAACTTCGCCACCCCCAAGGTGTTTCATCAGGTCAGCCCACCTACCCATTCGTGGATCTCTAGGGCTGCTGATAGTCAATAATACCTTGGGTTGAAGCCCAGGTACTTTCTCAAAGAAGAATGAGCATAATATTGTGCCATATCTAAAATTCTTTGTTTGACCCTTCTGAATGGAGGTCAGTTGGTTCTTCATATTAGTCAGTAGAGGTGTACACCAATCAAACGCTATGGTGAGACATTCCACTGCTAGGCTCATAGATACTCATGAGGCCTGATGTAAAGAAGCAGAGCCATTCACCATGGCAATGGTAAATAGTAAAATCTTCAAGGACAATCTCTCTATGTGTTTGATTGGAATCTGACTTCCAATCTTTTTAGGATGATCGGGACAGTATATGTGGACATAGTCATCTACAGTAAGACTACCCCTCATCCTACCAGTCAAATGCACCACCTCTCCCCTTCAAGAAATACCAATAATAAAGTATATATCTTCAAACTCGATCCTTAGGGGCATCTAATCGATCATGAATGCGTCATCCTCTGCACTCCAGTAATGAATCAAAATCTCAAGCAATCATGTGTTGGATTTCATATTTGGCATCTTAAAGAATTTTAGCAAGCCACAACCTCTTAAAGCATCCAAAGCATTTTGGTCCTCCATTACTTGATTATCTATAGCACTATGATCTCTTTCTCGCCAGGTGATGGTCATCCTACCCAAAAAAATGTTTCAAACTATTAGATTTATGTTTTTACTTGCGCACATGTGGGTTTTCTTTTAACACAGTGGTGTGTAGGGCCCTCATATATGTGGGTTACCTATATTCAACCCGCATGTATGCAGAGTTGAAATTTTGGATCAGTTTCTTGGCTTCAGTGATTAGCTTCATACTTCAGCATCATTGATCAACGCTTTATATGTGATATTCAGACATGTACTTTCTTGATTATGATCAGATGATCCATTATGTATTTCCAGTTCCTTTAGACTTGTATGCATATTGGATCCAATTTTGTACTTGACATGCCTACATGCTTTACCATTTCTGAGCATGGTTATGCCCGCCTTAGACAACAGTTTCTTTTTGATCTCTTTCGATGGCTTGGCAACCTAAATTCTGGTGAACTCCTCCTTGGTCTCGACATGATTCCTTCCATACACTTAATACATTTTGGCCATCATGTACCCCTTTTGACCTCATATATTAGCGGGCATATGTTGTAGCACCATTTACCACTCTTGGTAGATCTAATGCTCTGATTATGGTCTAGGGCAACCCTTCCTTCCAGACTTGGTCCAAAGTCTAAAAAACAATGTTTTATTCCCTATACACTACTTTTCCCTGTGATAAAAGAGCGTACACGTGGGTCAGTGTGGAGTACTAAAGAAGGTATGTTTTTGGTAATTATTTCAGCATCTTTTCATTAGAACTTACAAACCTTTTGCATCATGAACTAGGAAAATGATAAGGAATTGTAATAAAACCTATGAGATTAATGTGCAAAGCGGAAACACTGAAAATTTTCATTTTCTTATGCAGAAAGAAGGGAAAACAAAAGACTACCATTCCGAAGGAAATAACAAGGTCGGGTTAACTGTTGTCCCTTTGACGGGGAATCGTATGCAAACAAGGCAAAACAGATCAAAGCGAATCAGCCCTGGAAAGGAAGTGGAGATGTCAGCTCGGCACAAGAAGGAAAAGAGATAACTGAGAACTAATGGTTTGGCGAATCCCTCAGGATCCTTTGATCCTGAGGGATCGTTGCTTTAACTATTTTTCACCTAGACATCTTCGCCTTCATCTTTATAAAAGGGGCAGCACTGTTAGCTCGAGGGGTCAGTCGAATCCTTATGTTTTATGTAATTTCTCTGAATATTGAAACTTTGATCATCAAGTCTCGTTGAGAACTGATCTACTGTAATTCCATTTCATGCATTAATACAAACTCGGTTGCTATTTCTTACCTGAGTCTGGAATAACTTCAAGCGGTGTACCCTTGGAGGCTAAGGGCCCGGCCGTGGAGGACACTTGCTCCTATACTATTACTTTTGGTTTATGCGTGGTTTGCTTATTAGCGTTATTTTGTAATCTGATGTGTTTTGTTTGTTTACATCACATGCTCTGTTATGTTTAGTTTACTGAGACAGAACTATTGCATTGACTCTGCAATGTATCACTGTTCTTCTAAGTGTTGATATAATACTGTCAGTATTTACAGAATATTGTTGTTGTTCAATTACAGAGCCTCTGTGTTGTGCACTTATCCATTGATATTACAGAATTCATCTTAGCGATTATGTTCTTTGCGACTGTTGGATTTATAGACATTGTTGTTCCATTCTGAAACACAGTCGTAATCTTTTATAACTGAGAGTGATAACTGGTTTACCAAGATCAGGTTACTATTAAGGTGTGTCGTGTGCATATATGGTTTTGAAGTGTTGTTCTATAATTCATCATTAATCAGTGTTGTTCCATTTTGGTGTGTTGTTCAATTCGTCCTTAAGAGTGAAGGATTGCCATTTGATTCCTGTAGGTCACGATTCATGCATTTGATCTTGTAGACTAAGGTGTTACTGCTTGCTAGACTTAGTTGCTGTTACAATTTCCTATTTGCTGTTCTATTTCAGATTTGCTCTTCCATTTCAGATTTGTTGTTCTATTTCTTATTTCGCTATTTCATTTCTTATCTGCCGTTCCATTTCCTGTCCTTTGTTATTTTGGCGAGAAGAACAATCCAGGGCTGTAGTGAGCAATGACATTTACTACCTAGCTCCCAGATCATGATCTGTTCTCTAATTTACCTTAGTTCCATCAATTTACAAAGGGATGAGTTACTGCTACTGAACCCTTGATTGATAAATTGCTTAGTTTTCTGAGTGTGTAGTTTAATCTTTTGAAATAGTTTGCTGTAAACAAGCATCCGTTTACTCTTGTATTTCTGAACACTGTACTACTAGCATTACAATGGAAAATGATAACCTCAAACTGAGACACTCTTTGAAATAACAAAACGTTCCTGGATTGACAACTAATGTGAGGTAATTAGAGGTGAAAGAGACCCTTTTTATAGCTCCACATTTTGGCGTCGTTGCCAGGGAAAGAGTGTAGCCATTTGTTTTTTTAGAGTAGCGTAAGAACCTGTTAGGGAAGAATTTGGTTTTAAAAATGGAAGGTAAGAACCTACGTGTGGAGCATGTAACAGCCTTTCTCCCTTGCCCACTTTCCTACAGATTTGCTGCTGTTTTGTTTGGGTAGAATCTAGCAGTGGATTTGTGTGCATGACTAAGCAGAAAAAGCCAGAAAAGAATTCCAAACCTCTACCCAAGCTAGAAAAAGCTAAGGGGCCGGTGACCCTTGGCCGATCAACCTTCATAGATGAAATCTTCAAGAAAGCCGAATCTCAGCCTTCAGTAGGACCCAAAAAAGTTATTTCTAGATATCCTACTAGTTCCCTTCAGGCCACAGGATCACCATCTGTAGCCTTTGCTGAGGTGCATAGTCAAACTGAAGAGCAGGACTTTCAAGAATTGAAAATTATACTCCATAACTATTGCAAGAAGGGAATTTCAGCAATCTTTGTGAAGGAGGAGGAGAAACAGGGGAAACTGAGGAACCAAGGTCTCCTCTTGGGACAACTCAGCCATTAAACAACCCAGACAAGGGAAGTGCTGCAAAAATCATTGTTGAAGAAACTCAATCTCCTCAGACATTAGGCACTCTCATTATCCCAGATAGAGGAAGTGTTATTAAAACCATTCCTGTTAAATCCATTCCTTCTCAACCTAGGAATACCCTCCTAGATATCCCAGAAGGTTATTGGCATATATTCGACCAAATGGCTCAAAACCAGCCAAACACCCAAACCTCTACATTGCAATACCCCATAGTGGATACTGCAGCAAATGCGCCCATGAAAGAAATCCCTCTTCAACATATCCCTACATTCCACGGTCTTACATCAGAAGATCTAGATGCATTTCTATTTGAGTTCGATGTGCTGTGTAGGGGATATGATTACACCACCGACCCCCAGAAACTAAAATTATTTCCCTCTACATTAAAAGGGGCTGCCTTAAGATGGTTTATGGGATTAGGTGGCGGGGTTATAAATAATTGGGATCAAATGAAAGAATATTTTCTAAAGAAATATCAGGACTATTGCAGGTCTAGAGAACTGAAGGATGAAATATTCCAGATGGTAGCTAGACCAAATGAAACATTAGAGGAGTATGTGGAACATTTTAAGTATAATCTTCAAAGATCTCCTTATGCATCACTACCTTTACCTGATAATGTGTTAAAAACAACATTAATTAGGGGCATGAAGGAACAATGGATTGAAACATTAAATATTATGGGAAAAGGAGATATTTATCAAGAAAAATTTGCTGACATTATTGACTTATGTATTAGGAGTTCAAGAGGCAGAACAAGATTGAAACCGGGAGAACATGATCGATTTGTAAGAGATAATAAAATTTCAACAGAAGGAGTAACGCATGCAGAAATTGGAAATCTATTGGAAAATTTTAAAAAGTATATACTAGGGACGCTAACTACACAACTTGATGTTATGCAGGCCAAGCAGAAGCAAATGGAGGCAGAACAGAATTTGGCAATCTTCTGTCCCCGATGCAGGAAGAAACATAGCCATAAGGAGTGTCCACTAGATGCAATCCGAACATGCACCATCTGCACAAAAGATCACCTTAAGGAAAGTTGTCCCTCACTTCCCGGATTAAAAGATGTATATAAGGAAGCAGAAGAAGATCTAGAATCGGTATATTTGCTCAATCAGCGTCATCAGTGGCAACCGTGACAATCTGGTATGTTTTCGGACTCGACCTCTTCTTTTCAGTCTCCGCAGTATAACGCTCAACAATATAATATGTGGCAAAGTCAATCCCAACCCCTGCCCCCAAACTGGTCACCTCATTCGTTTCCTTCATCAACCCCGTGGCTAAATCAGGCAAGCCCATCTGGTTGGCTGAATTTTCCCTATACTCCACCATATTGGCAAAGTAACGCATACCCACCACAATGGACTCCACCTACTTCACAAAGTTTAGCCTCGCAGACAAACTGGCAAAGACCGATGCATCAGCCAGTAGGAACCATGCCACTCCCTCAACCTACACTGCCAGCCTTACAACAAAATCCCCAGTCTAATCTGAGACCGCAACCCCCAGCCCAACCCAACCCCAATCCAAATAACAGACCGGTCCAATCTGTCCAAATAATAGAAACATCAGAAATAGGAGTTGATCTAAGGGAGTGTAATGATCTTCAGTTAAGATCTGGGCTTATTATTGAAACTAAGGGAGAAAAGACAGCCCATGTTGAAAATCAGTTACCCAGAGAACATCTGTCACAAGAAGAGGATGTGAAAAAACAACAAACTCATAACCAAACAACCACATCCTCTCCCCCGTTCCCAGAATGATTAATCATACCTCAACCTACACAATATCCTGATTTTGACATTCTGGGAGAATTACAAAATTTGTACATAAAAATTCCATTCCTCCAAGCCATTCAAGATATTCCGATATATGCAAAGACTATCAAAGAATTGTGTGTAAAGAAACCAAGGGGGAATGCAACAAACAATCCAAGAGTCCAAGTAGTTGGCACTCTATCTGACTTATTATCAGGAAAATAAATTCCAATTAAATACGAAGACCCAGGAAATCCAATAGTCGCCGTACAAATTTATGGTCAAACCTTCCCTAATGCCTTAGTTGATCTAGGAGCTGCAATCAACATCTTAAAAACTACTACTTGCCAAAAGCTAGGAATTACATCTGTAGAACCCACCTCTACCTTGTTAGAGCTGGCTGATTGATCTGTGGTTAGGCCAGAGGGCACGCTACATGATGTCATGGTATCTGTTGACTCCTGGGAATATCCGACTGATTTTCTGGTAATAAATCCCAAAAGCCGACTTGATGGACGCCCATTGATTTTAGGTAGACCTTGGCTTGCAACTGCCAATGCCTATATTTGCTGCCGACAAGGCAATATGACCATAATGAGGGGAGCGAACATCAAGAACTTAGCCTTCTATCCTCCAGCACAGCCAAGTGTCACAATGATCAAAACTAATAAGCATCCTGTATCATACCTTATTGACAACATTAGATTTCCATTAACTATACAAGAGGCACTTATTTTAAAGATCAGACAGAGGACAATGGCATTAATAAATTTATTAGTCAAACTGAATCCAGATCCCGCACACAGTTTCACATGATAGAGGTAGCATTCGATAACGAATTAGAAGAAGATCCTCTTAAAGATACACATGATCAAACGATACCTGTTACCTATGTTGCAAATAGTAAAATTATGGAAATCGAACTGGGAAAAACCTTAAACATTAATGCCAACCTCACCTCTGAACAAGAAACGAAGCTCATCCATCTGTTGAGGAAATATAAAGAAGCATTTGCATGGGACTATCCTGATATGAAAGGAATTGACTCTCAATTATGTACCCACCACATTTACATAGAAAAAGCTGCGAGACCTGTTCGCCAGCCTCAGAGGAGACTTAATCCTCATCTAATAGATGTGGTAAAAGCTGAACTTCAAAAACTTTTAGATGTCAACTTCATCTATCCTATCTCCGATAGTAAATGGGTCTCTCCGCTTGTTGTGGTACCAAAAAAGAATGGGAAATGGAGAATTTGTGTGGAATATAGAGAACTAAATAAAGCAACACAAAAAGACCACTTCCCTCTCCCATTCATCGACCAAGTATCAGACACTTTGGCAGGAAATAAATTCTTTTCTTTCCTGGATGGCTTCAGTGGATACAATCAGATCCAGATTGCCCCTGAAGACCAAGACAAAACCACTTTTACTTGTCCTTGGGGAACATTTTCCTACAGAGTTCTACCTTTTGGCCTATGCAATGCTCCTGCCACATTCCAAAGGGCTATCCTCAGCATTTTTGCAGACTTAATATATGAAGGACTTGAAGTATACATGGATGACTTTACACCGTATGGAGACAATTTCGATCCAGCACTGGATACACTTGTTGTGGGGAAAAATGCCTATGCAGGACGATCCTATCCACCTAAGGTGTGACAGTGCCTTAGCAACAAACAAAGACAGCTATTCTGGTTTCTTCCTTTATGAAATGTGAAAGAAGAGAGATAAATGGACTTACCGGTGTCTTCCGTTTGTCCCTCGATCCGGTCTCTCTTCTCTTTGGGAGTTCACAGCTACTTGCCTTCTCACTCGCCCAGCTTCAACAGGTTCATGCAAGATCACAAGAGAACAGCTACTTGCCTTCTTGCTTGTCCAGCTTCAACGGGTTCCTGCAAGATCACAAGAGAACAGCTACTTGCGACAAGAGAAGAACACTACACAAAGACAGATATTCACATTCATAACTAGTTTAGGATTAGAAATAAACCAAATACACTAATGCAATCATACATCAAGAATACATCAGCATATAGGAGAAACCAAGATAGCTTTATTGATGAATAACAAGGTTCAGGAAGAGATACAACCCAGAGGACTCCAATCCCGCATCTCCTTCCCAGCAAATGGAATTCCTATCTTCACCCCCTTCAAAGCATTAAGCACCCAATGATTCCAATCTCAAACCAACAGCAATTCTTTGCAATAACAAAATTCCAGCCCCTAGATCTCATGGAGGAGAGATCCATATATAGATGTTTGGAGAGAGGATGAGTCAGCTTGAGATCTGACTAGTGTCCTCTCTCTCTGTCAATTCTTGATTCCACTTGGAGGTTCTTGCTTCCACTTGGAGATTTGGAACCTCTTACTCATCACCAGTCGAATTCCCTGAGGCAAGTGTCACTTTGGAAGCTTCCTGGGTTTTGACACCTTGAGAAATGAGCTTGCCACATGTCCACTCTCGTTCAGCGCAGGTAGCCAGTGTTCCATTTGACATTCAACGCAGGTAGCTAGTGTTGGCTTTGACATTCAACGCAAACAGCTAGTGTAGCCACTGAAATGATCCTGAATTGACTTGTTTTTGAGCAGTTTCTGGTGGAGAACTTCTGTGAATTGTTGTGGTTTGTTAGCCTTGTTCCTCTAGGGGTAGGAACAACATGTTTAGGGACTTTGGATCCCTTAGATTATGGACATTTCATGCTCAATGTTGTAAGGCACAAAAATGTCTATAACAGTTGCCCCCTAAAGTATGAGGCTGTTTATCGGGTGAAATGCTTTATCAGGGGGATCCGAAGTTCATCCAATGCTGGGAGGAGACCTGTAATAAGATACAATACAATACATTATTTTTCATACTGCTTTCATGATCTAGCTGAGGCGGGCATTCCCATGCTCAGCTTTATAAATTCATTTTTCTGTGCATGGAACAGACAATCGTCTGATGGTAGACTGATAATTTTGATGAAATTATCATCCTTTGAGTAGGATGATTATCTGCTGCAATGATGTACATGTCAATGTCTTTATCTTTCCTGAATATATATCGCAGCCCGGATGGATGAAACTAGATCCGGGGTCTTCAAACTCGTTCGATCTTCACTCTAAGTACAAGTCGATCCATGTGAGAAATGTTCTGAAGTCGAACATGGAAAGACATCGCTTGATTACTGGTCAATGATGTAAACCGTTAACAAGCGTGAGAGGAATCACCGATAATGATAATGACCCTCAAGGTACTGCAGTACAATTCACGTGGTGTGAATAAAGGACTTGGTGTTGAACACCACGCAAAATATTTCTGTCGAAGGTCATTGATGTATACCTGTCGCCGGAAGTGAGAAACTTGCCATTGAGGCATGCAAGCTTCAAAGTACTGAAGGGGTTGTTCCTAGATCAACTTCTTGGATAATGAGCTGATGTCGACAAGAAGCGATCCGTCAAAGGAGGGCCTTAATGAATCCCACATCAGTGACACGGAACGGAGCTAATGATTTTAATGGAGGTGAAAACGATCTGTGACATATGATTCAGGGTGGCGGTCATGAAAGGATGAAGGACAATGTATGGCAGTGGATGGGACACGGTTGACTTTTCTGAACGACTTCTCTTGAACATATGGCGACACTGATGCGATGGATTGGTAGCATAACCCCAAATATGGATGGTATGGCGAGACCATGGATGTGACCAGTGAATGAAACAACCCAACCCGATAGTGGTATGGAGGAAAAGTGTCATGTTCAAGAGCGACTTGCTACCATCAAAGTTTTCTTTAGTTTCTCCCAATTTTTCCCCAGTCATTACTGACCAGTACCTCTTTATTTTTGTCAAGCTTGAGGAGGATAACATATGCTTGTTCTATAACCTGCCCTTCGGGCAAGCCCATCGCTATGTTTTAACGAGCCTAGCGATAGTGAAACTCGTTCTCGTCTAAAGACAAGTTTGTCGCTATTTAATGATTTTAACGAGTCTAACGACAAGGATAACTCGGTCCTTTTCATTTTTAGAGAGTCTAAAAAGGTACATAAAGTTGACTCCAAAAGTCCTTTTTCGTCATCTAATCCCTTAAGTCCAAAAAAGTATAAAACAATACAGAAGTGATGAGTTTTCGATAGTTTTAACGAGCCGAATAAAACAAGCGCTCGATCTTTTTGTGCAATAATCCCTCAGGTCCAAAAAGATTAAAATCTAGAGGAGGGATAGCACTTCCTGTCCCTTTAACGAGCTGGAAGGCCAAGGACTCGGCAATCTTTTCATATTTTATGAGTCAGTTGAAAAGAGCTTAAAGAAGACTCGTCTTTTGAGGAACGAGTGATAAACAGGGTTAGCAGCTGATTCCAGGTACAGGTTGGAATTTTCCAATCACGGGAGTGTCACAAGGATGGCTAGGTGAAATCACTCTTCGCAGCTGTTCCTCAAAATGGGTAAACAAACATATGGAGGTGAAGGCCAAATGAAAAGTGGAGGTGACGGTGCAAACACGACCAAGGCTTTAATGGCTGATGATATTACATTCACAGTGGTCATTTACCGGGAATTTGGTTCATTTTTTATTTTAAAATGAGCTTAAACGCTGGTGGAAACACTTGCTCATTGCTTATGTTTATTTTTTAACGAGCATGAAGTCCGCGTTAAAACTGCTCGGATCTTGCGTTTATTTTTTAACGAGCATGAACTGTGTGCTAAAACTGCTCGATTACCCAGTCATATGATAAGAGTGTCTCATCAAGATTCTATTTTTTATGGAGCTTCACCTCACTAAGCTTTGCTCCGCATCCTTTCTTTATGCAAGTTAGGAAATGGCTAACCCAAAAAACAGATAAATAATCGCTCTTTGCTTGCACTCCAAAAGGTTTGCATGCCCCCAGGTATAAAGTATGATTTCAAGGTTACCTCTACTTCTTTTCCGTCAAAACAATTGTTTTAACGAGAGAGGCTTACCTCTTTCAGGCTACCCAAAGATTGTCTCGTTAATCTTTCAAACAAAACACTTCCTCGGCAATGTCTACCGAAATAGACAAAGGTGAGCGATGATGCCCGCCAACTCACATAACTTTGACAAAAGAATCTTATTCTAGAATAACCCTCTTCCAGCATGGGCGGGGTACAGACTAGTCTATTCTCCCGCGGAAATCTACTCTATACCCAAAGTTTCCCTGCCGAAGCAGACCAGGACGCATGCCCCCTGGGTTCCAGTCATATCCTCCCGGATTACTCGCGCTCATCAGGAGGACGGACCGTGGGTTGAGACACTTCTTGCGTGAAGAGACCATTTAGGGATGGTACATGACTATTTGCGATGCGTGATCCTGGAAACAAAAGTTGGTCCACGAGCTTGACCACTCTTCCTTCATGCGGAAAAGACATTACTCTAAAGATTGAGGAGACAATAGCTCCCATGCAATATATATAGTCTCGTCCAAGGAGTAGGTTATAATCCAAGGGTCCTTGAACGACCATCACGTTCATTTGAACGGTCTTCCCTTTCAATGTTATGGGCACATTGGGGAGGATCCCTAAAGGTCGACTGGTTCCTTTATCAAAGCCTGATAGATTTCTCATTTCAGGCAAAAGCGCTGGCGAACCAAGCGCTTTCCAGGCAATAGAGGAAAGGATACTCACAGATGCCCCCTCATCAATGATAGTGCCAGCCATTACCATTCTGTATATTTGAACGATAATTCTGAATGGTATGCTTGCTGGCAACCAGGGTCTACCTAGTTGGTTCCAGTCAAACGAGACAACTAGGTTGCTTGGTGGTGGGACCGAATAGACGGCCGGGTATGACTCTGACGAAGTTCCTTCCTGCGAAAAAGGAATGGGCAAATTGCCCCCTTGTTCGTCGGAGTCTGTGTTGATGAAGAGAATTTGGACGGTGTCGTCTTTATTCTCCTCTGTGATGGTATCATTCGAAGATAGAGCCTCTGAAGGCAAAACCGGGTCAACTGCCACCTCAACCTTTTGACTTTTGTCAGGCATGGATCCAGACGGTTCATCTTCAATGATAGGTGCTTCGGCTGACCACCTGGGCGGGCCGGCCGGGTTCTCAACTAGTGAAGGACTTGGCAGGAGTTTTTGATATCTAGGAGGAAGTTGCGCTCGTAAAATCGGGCGATCTTCCAGAACTCTTTTAGCCTCGTCTAAGAAGGGACAACGGTGGATGGCATGGTCGCCTTCACACAACTTGTAGGGAAATCTAGATTTCCCTTTCTATCCTGGGACTTCACTTTCACTAGTCGACGGTGAGCTGTCAACATGGCTATCAGAGGTCGACGCTACCGAATTGTGCAAACGGGGAGACCAGTCCCTTAGTATCCGAGGGATGCAGGGACAATCTCTGTGGAAGTGGTCTCCCTTGCATATGACACATGGCGATTTAGGCTTGGTCAGTGTTGTGTGTGGATTTTTGTCAGACGACACTTGTTTGCCCCCAGTCGCTTTTGGCTCCTTCTTCTTCTTTTCTTTCTTCTTCTTTTCCTTCTTCTCCTTAGGAACTTGGTTTTTTGTTTTACCAGTTCCGTCAAGCGAAGAGGAAGGAGGAGAGGAAGAGTTAGATGAAGTAGAAGGCTGGTTGGCAACTCTGGTCTGGTCTAACTGTTGACTCGACTGTTCAGGAATGGTGGTGTTCTGAACGACATTGTTTGAAAAGAGCCAGACTGGCAGGCCAATTGTCAGTCCTGGAAGCGACAATGTGGCCATATGAGGCACACCAACATCTCCCCAAGAGGAGAAGGGACTAGGATTTCCACCAAGGGGAATTCCTTGGTTGGTGTGCTCCATTTTTTCAACCTAAAGATCAACGCAGGAATAAAGGGTGATTGTTCTGTTTAAAATAAATTTTAACGATGCTTTAGACACAACTTGCTTTTTCTCTTTTAAAGAGTCGAGAAAAAGCTAAAGATGACTCTAGTCTCCTTCGATGTTTTAACGAGCCCGAAGTGACAAATGCTAGGATGGACTTTTTTTGTTATAGAGTCTGAAAAAGGCCAAAAGAAACTGCTCTGGAGTTCTAGGCAGAGGGTGTGCCAAACTTTTCGCAAAACCGCAGAATACTTTTTAGGGTACGGGCGGTCGATCTTCCTGAATGCTGTGTTCAGTGCATTGCGATCAGTAGGGCGACCAACACGGCTTCCTAAGGATAAAGGTTTTATGCCTATAGGGGTCTCCCAATATATACGCGACGGTACGTGGGAGCACAATTCGTACTGGCGCTATCGTCCCTCAGGAGGAATCACCCACCATCCACGAGATCGACAATCACCAGGCTTTACGACGCCGGAAGACATCTCTAGCCTAGACCTCTATGTTGTGCATTATGTTACAAAGTGTTGTTAAGTTCATTCAATTTATTTTAGGTTGATCTTTTTAGAAGTTTGCCTTTCAAGGTTTACCACGAGATGTATGATACAATTCCTAAATGTAGTCTAAAGATGATAAGCAAGCTTTATATCTTTTCAACATTGAAAATCCTAGCTACTAAGGGAACAGAAAGACACCATCTTTTCTCAAAGAGCAATCAACACACTCTAATGCACTTTTCCTAAATCAATCATGAAAACTATCAAAATGCAAATGCACAATGCAAGTGTTTGTTTTCCGCTTTCTTAGTATTGATGCCTACAAAAGAAAGCTTTTTGTACAACTTTGAATTTTCTTTTAAATGACAAATACAAACAAGTTTACTTTCTCGAAATCAGAGAGGGTAGAAGAGATTACAACACTTAACGATTTTCGAAATGAATACTTGTTTCGACACTTAAAAGAGACAAACTCAAACCAGCAAGAAAAAGTAAATGTATAATCAACTGCAAACAGCCAATGTACTCTCTCCTAAGATCACAATCAACAGATCTGAATCAAGGGCTGCAGGATGATTATTTCACTCATGCAAAGGAAGACTGCAAATGATGCCACAAACACATAAAAACACTCACAATCTTTTTGTACAAAAGGAGGCGGAATCTAAGCAGAGAAAAGGAGTTATCAGACTGGTACCTATGCTGGTTACAGGCTGCAAAAATCAGAGATCAAAACAGGGCAAAACAGAGCAGAGAACCCCAGCTGCACAAGGCCAAACTGGTTCAGCGCAACCTCAACACAGGGGTTTTGACATTCAGCGTAGGTAGCCTTCACGGGACCTACATTGAAATGCAGAATCCCTTCACTGGGCCTGCGCTGAAGGAGAAATTCTCATTTCCCACAGGTTCTGGGTCACAGATTGCTATTTAATTCACTATTTCAGGCCAAATAAAAGCAACAAGCAAGGTGTAATCAAAGGGATGCTTTGAGGGGCTACTAAGATCTATCACAAGGATCATCAAATCATTTGTGAGTCCATTGTTCAGATCATAGACAAGTCCAGTGATTGGATCAAAGCAGCAACTGTCTACTTTGCATCCGGGAATAGCAGATGCAGTTCGATTGTTGTTGTCAAGTCTATGAAACAAACAATGATAGAAACACAAATAAAATGACTAAACAGATCTCCCCAGTGGAGTCGCCAATTTGTTGTGGGGAAAAATGCCTATGCAGGACGATCCTATCCACCTAAGGTGTGATAGTGCCTTAGCAACAAACAGAGACAGCTATTCTGGTTTCTTCCTTTATGAAATGTGAAAGAAGAGAGATAAATGGACTTACCGGTGTCTTCCGTTTGTCCCTCGATCCGGTGTCTCTTCTCTTTGGGAGTTCATAGCTACTTGCCTTCTCACTCACCTAGCTTCAACAGGTTCATGCAAGATCACAAGAGAACAGCTACTTGCCTTCTTGCTTGTCCAGCTTCAACGGGTTCCTGCAAGATCACAAGGAACAGCTACTTGTGACAAGAGAAGAACACTACACAAAGACAGATATTCACATTCATAACTAGTTTAGGATTAGAAATAAACCAAATACACTAATGCAATCATACATCAAGAATACATCAGCATATAGGAGAAACCAAGATAGCTTTATTAATGAATAACAAGGTTCAGGAAGAGATACAACCCAGAGGGCTCTAATCCAGCATCTCCTTCCCAGCAAATGGAATTCCTATCTTCACCCCCTTCAAAGCATTAATCACCCAATGATTCCAATCTCAAACCAACAGCAATCCTTTGCAATAACAAAATTCCAGCCCCTAGATCTCATGGAGGAGAGATCCATATATAGATGTTTGGAGAGAGGATGAGTCAGCTTGAGATCTGACTAGTGTCCTCTCTCTCTGTCAGTTCTTGATTCCACTTGGAGGTTCTTGCTTCCACTTAGAGATTTGGAACCTCTTACTCATCACCAGTCGAATTCCCTGAGGCAAGTGTCACTTTGGAAGCTTCCTGGGTTTTGACACCTTGAGAAATGAGCTTGCCACATGTCCACTCTCGTTCAGCGCAGGTAGCCAGTGTTCCATTTGACATTCAACGCAGGTAGCCAGTGTTGGCTTTGACATTCAGCGCAAACAGCTAGTGTAGCCACTGAAATGATCCTGAATTGACTTGTTTTTGAGCAGTTTCTGGTGGAGAACTTCTATGAATTGCTGTGGTTTGTTAGCCTTGTTCCTCTAGGGGTAGGAACAACATGTTTAGGGACTTTGGATCCCTTAGATTATGGACATTTCATGCTCAATGCTGTAAGGCACAAAAATGTCTATAACAACACTAGAAAAAGTTCTACAACGCTACATTGCTACCAGGCTTTTTTTAAGCCATGAAAAATTCTATATGATGATGACTGAAGGACTTATTCTTGGACACTATATTTTAGCAGCTGGCATTCAGGTAGACCCAGCCAAAATCCAAATAATTTTGCTTATTCCCACTCCTACAACTCAAACGGAGGTACACAATTTTCTTGGATTTTCTGGTTATTATAGGAGGTTTATAGAACATTTTTCGCATATTGCTGCACCTCTGTATGCACTAACTGGTAACATTGATTTTCTTTGGACAGAAAAATGTGAATGTGCTTTCTAGGATCTAAAGAAGTTTGTGTCCACAACCCCAGTCCTTCGAGGACCAAATTGGGATTTTCCATTTTAGATATCATTTGATGCCTCAGATATAGCCATTGGAGCAGTCCTTGGGTAGGAAGAGGATAAAAAACCATATGCAATTTATTATATTAGAAAAAATTTATCCCCTGCTGAATTAAATTACACTGTTACTGAGAAAAAAAATTTAGCTGTAATACATGTTGTCAATAAGTTTAGACATTAAATTACTGGATACCATGTTATCTTGTATAGAGATCATTCTGCCATCCAATATTTAGCAAACAAGCCTATCACAAATAGCAGAATAACTAGATGGCTGATTTTATTACAGGAATTTGATATTACAATCAAGGATCGACTTGGAAAAGAAAATCCTGTAGCCGATTTTCTCTCAAGAATGCCAAATCCAATCGATGCAACAGCAGTTGAAGATCAATTTCCGGACGAGCATCTGTTTGCTGTTGCTGTTCAAACACCCTGGTATGCTGATGTTGCCAATTACCTAGCAGTAGGTAAACTACTGAAACATCTAACCCCTAATGAGCAGAAACAGATTGTTCAGAAGAGTGCTCGATTCTCATGGGTTGGAGGCTACCTGTTCCACACAGGGGCAGACATGCATATTAGAAGATGCGTTCGAGAGGATGAAATCTTCGACATTTTAAAAGCCTGCCATGACGGACCATGTGGCAGACATTTCGCCGATCGCAGAACTGGACATAAGGTCCTGCAAACAGGGTATTATTGGCCTACAATTTTCAAAGATGCAAAGAAATTCGTCCAAGCTTGTGATAGTTGCTAGAGAGTAGGACGCCCCGGTCAATCTGATGAGATGCCCTTGAACCCATAGTTAGTCATTGAACCATTCGAACGATGGGCCCTTGATTTCGTCAGACCAATTAACCCACCCTCAAACTAGAAAACATATATTTTGGTGGCAACAGAATATGTCACCAAATGGGTTGAGGCAGAGGCGTTGCCGAGAGCTACAGAAGATTCTGTCATACAGTTCTTGTTCCATATATTTTTGCATTATGGCCTTCCAAGAGATATAATTACAGACGGTGGACCACAGTTTGCTGGGAACAAAATAGCTGCAACACTCAAAAATTATCATGTCCAGCATAAAATCACTACTCCATACCACCCACAGGCAAATGGTCAGGTAGAAAGCAGCAATAAAATAATAGAAGCAATCCTAACAAAAACAATCGCGTCACATAGACGTGATTGGGCTGCCAAACTACTAGAGGCACTGTGGGCTTACAGAACAACATGGAGAAGTACCACTGGTTACTCACCTTATCAATTAGTGTTTGGCAAGCAACCCATTTTTCCCATAGAATTTGAAATCCAAACACTGCAAACAACATAAGAAGTTGGATTAGATTTAACTGAGGCACAGATTAATCGATTGCAATAGATCAATTAGCTCAATGAAATCAGGCTCTCTGCACTCCAAAATACTGCACTTATCCAACAACACCAAGATAAATGGCATGATGCTCTCATTAAAAATAAAGTCTTCCACAAAGGAGACTAGGAACTTTTGTACGATTCCAGGTTTTAGGACTTTCCCGGGAAACTCCAGATTCATTGGTTGGGACCATACGAAATCCAGAAGGTGCATGACAATGGTACTCTTACTCTAATCACTATTGACGGTTCTGGATATGCCTTCAAGGCAAATGGCCACTGAGTTCGCCTTTATCGTAAAACACTCACTCGGGAGTGCTTCTGCCAGCAACTATGCCAAGACTCTGATATGGAAATTTTGGGAGAGGGAGAGAAGTCTTCCTCACCTATGATTCATTAAGTAATTCATCTCTTTTCACAGTTTGTACATAATTTCTTTTGTTTTTGTACATATTTTTGAATCAAATGCTTTGTTGTTACTTTTCGAAGTAGCAGCAATGTTATTATTTTTGTTGTTCCTTTTCTCAATGGGACAACATTTTTCGTTCTGCTATTCCTTTTTCAAAAGAACAGCATCTGTTGGATCAGCCATCATTCTGCTTTAATTTGTTCTTTTTCTTTATTTTTGCTTTCTGTTATTCATTTTCCAAAGGAACAACACTTTTGCTTTTTGTTGTTCCTTTTCCAAAGGAACGACATTTGTGTGTTTTGTTGTTCCTTTTCCAAAGGAACAACATTTTCGATTTTTGTTGTTCCTTTTCCAAAGGAACGACATTTGTGTGTTTTGTTGTTATTTTTCCAAAGGAACAACATTTTCGATTTTTGCTGTTCCTTTTCCAAAGGAACGACATTTGTGTGTTTTGTTGTTCCTTTTCCAAAGGAAAAACAGTTTCGATTTTTGCTGTTCCTTTTCCAAAGGAACGACATTTGTGTTTTTTGTTGTTCCTTTTCCAAAGGAACAACATTTTCGATTTTTGCTGTTCCTTTTCCAAAGGAACGACATTTGTGTGTTTTGTTGTTCCTTTTCCAAAGGAACAACGGTTTCGATTTTTTCTGTTCCTTTTCCAAAGGAACGACATTTGTGTGTTTTGTTGTTCCTTTTCCAAAAGAACAACGATTTCGATTTTTGTTGTTCCTTTTCCAAAGGAATGACATTTGTATGTTTTGATGTTCCTTTTCCAAAGGAACAATGTTTCTTATCCTTGCTATTCATTTTTCTAAAAGGAACACCACTTGTATTCTTTTGCTCTTCCTCTTTGAAGTAGCAACATCCTCGTATTCCTTTTACTTATGCTTGTTCCCCTTGCTATTTTAAATTAAGGATGCTTACTGTTCCTGTTCTTTCAAGTCCTTTGGAATACAGCTATGCACTTATGCAATGGATACAAAATCACAACATACTGAAATTAGGTGAATTATAAAATTGTTGTTTTTATAAGAAATTGCTCTGAATTGGTAAAAGTACAGAGGGAAGGACACACTTACCCATTATCTTTTGCTGTCATTGCTTCACTAACTCTGCTCTGATTGGTTATCTTTATCATGTTGGTTCCTTTTAAATCCTCTTTGATTATTATTCAGGAATAAGAGCAAAGGGTTTATATCTTCCTATTGAGATGTTAAGTCTTCTTCCACCATTCCTACTCTTAAGGAGTGTTGAACCACCCTTTGTGTATAAATGGGATCATACTTTATGAAAAAGAAAAAAGAAGAGAAAAAAGAGCAAACTGACTTGTCTATATAAAGTTTTCAAATGCAGGATAGGGGGTCTCACCAAGAGCCAGCCTACCATGATCATGAGGAAGAAAGTGAAGTGGTGTTCCCACTTTGGCCACCACACCAGGGAGATGATCCAAAAGGTATATCAAATAAATAACCCTTGGAACAGGAGGTCTCATCACGAGCCGGCCTGCCCACCTTTCGCTCCTTCCTCATGAATGGCATTATGACTAACTGGTTACCAAGCTAGCATAATGGCATACATTTTGACATCACACAACACTTCCTAAGCATAGAAAAAGGATCATGGTTCCATGGGTGAAATAAACAACTCTGCCAAGGTTATGGACACCTGTCGGCAGCAGAGCACTGTTAATGGTATTGAAGTCACATTATTTACACCAATAGGTAGTTATTAGCACCCTTCTGTTTCTTATACCTTAGTAATCAATCACATAAGACGAATGCATATTATTTTCCGAACCATACAACGCATGTAAATCTATTATCACCAATCATGACAGAGCAGTTGACAATGACCGCATGAGACTCGGTATGTATGGCAGATGTCCTATCCTCCCAGCCTTGCATCATATCACAGCAGTCTCTTACGTATTAAGTGATCCAACTTGACACCTCAATTTCAGTAATCTGCTACTTTTGTAAACATGGCATATTGCCATACGCTGTTCCTTTATGACTCTGCTTCAGAACAGATCGGCAGACCGCTCCTTTATTTGACGGCCGGGACGGCCTATCACATTGCGGGGGGGGGAGGTTAACCTCATCATTCCTTGGATGATGTGTCAGACCGCTATTCGAGAAACTCCGTACTTGGGAATAGCACGGCTCAACGGTATACTATTTTTTATTTTTTGCATGACTTGCTGTTCCTAAGCCATTTCCATTGTATATCCTACAGCATTAGATTTTGAGCGATTCTCGCGTCCGTCAGCCTCTCTGTGTTTCTAACAGTGTGAGCAACTGCCGTTCCATTGTCAAAATTATGAGATTTCATAGCAGAACCATAAACATGGGAGGGAGATCGATTCGGAGAGAACCGCTGGTGTTAACAGTCTCTGATGTTGCATGGGAAATCCTGGCAAGAGCCGGGTGGCTAACTTATCTCAATTGCTTATAGGAATCCAACGAGACTGTAGCAATTGAATTCTTGCAAAACTTGCAAGAGGATCACTCCACGGTGAGGGGGAGACACATAGCAGTCATCGATGACATAATCGCAGAGGTCTCGGGACTGCCAGCCACTGGGCCTGTATGGACGCTAAAGAAGGAGAGATTGCAGAAGATTATAGAAACCTTCCAGGAGGAAGGCTAGAGCCTAACAATTAGAGGAAAGGGGGTTTTGCCATCAGCATTAGGAGAACCGTGGGCGGAATTTGCAAGGACCATTGAAAGCTACATCACCTGTGAAGGAAGAAAATACGTGGTAAGACCACGGCACCTTAAACTTTTAGCTGTGTTAAAACAAAAATGCTCTGTAAATTTACCTGCATTCTTGAATTCATTACTGCATGATGTTGCACGGAGCATGAAAAAGGCACATCATGTAGAATCAGTTGTTAGTCATCATGGGTTGATACGGTTAATAGTCTAGCCTTACCCAGTAGTAGAGCAGCTGGGAAGAGCTAATTGCCATGATAGATGTAAGATTGACCACACCATCTCCGAAACGTAAACATGCCACCAGTACACCTGAGCGTCCAGAAAAACGAAGGAAATTGGTCCGACTAGCATGGCTACGAGGGAGACTGGAGAAGCCCCAAGGAAATACCAACGAACCGGTAGAGATAGAAGATACAGGGGATGAGCAACCCCCATGATTAGAAGGAGAAGACAATTAGAAAGTAATGTAGGAAAATGAGGAAGGAGAAAATAAGGAAGAAACTGAGCAATCTGAGTAGGAGAAGGAAACAGAGCAATAGGAAGGAAACCTAGTGCAGGATCCATTGCGAGAAGATGAATTGGCCAAAGTTTTGGCCAATATGGGCGAATATGGCCAATCTTATAGCCCATCAGACCCCCATGCTGAAGAAGAACCAAAAGAACACTCTACTCAGGAGGGAAATGCACCTGAAGAATCACATGCAGAGGAAGTAGAAGAGGAGAGTCAGCCTATTCATGATGAAAACATTACAGGAGATGCGGAACACGAACAATCCATTCCTATCCAGATGACACCAGAAGAAACTCCGGAGGCAGGGGGGTAGAAAAGGAAGTCACCCAAGAAATAACAGAACCAGCTAGGGTTCTTTCCCTGGAGCAGCCAAAGAAAAGCAACAAAGAAGCACCCCAGAAACAAAATCAGGGAATTGATCATAGTCCAGGCCGTAGTGAACAGTCTGTTGTTCCTTCTAAGGAAATTAAGGAAATTAAGAAATTACGGAAAGAATAGCAGCGGCTACTGAATGTAATAGTTTAGCTTCGACAGCAAATCAAGATTTTGAAAGCAAGGAAAAGGGTAAAAAGGACTTCAGGGAGGAAACATGTAATCGATCCAGCAAAACCCCTCAAGAAAAAGGATCGAAGGACCGGAGGCCACCCTGTTGTTCAAAACCCTGTCGAAAAATAGGCTGCTATTCCAAGTGTTGTTGAGAAGCAGACTGTTGTTCAAATTAAAAAGGAACAACATTTAACTGATATCCACATTAAGATAGAAATGGATGATAGATTGACCTGCGATAAGGAAATTCAGATAGAGGCACCACCCTCGGGAGTAATAAGGGTCATGAACATAAGACAACGCAATAGAAAAATTTAGGTAAAACTCCCGGTCTCCACTGCCGCATGGGAAAGAGATCCGAGAACGAAAACCCTATGGGAGGGTTTGACGCAAGCTCAGCAAGCAACAGAAAAGATCATAGAGCAAACGGTCCCTCGGAAAAGGTATGAAGAGCTACATCAACAGCTTAGGAACGTCAATCTATCCGAAAGCCAGGCCTTTGAAGGGTGGCGAAGCGAAGAAGAAAAAGTCGCGAAGGTAACTCGTAGGTTAGATATAGTTATCAAGTAGATGGATACCTTATGTTCTTTGTACAATGACGTCCTAGCATGTAGAGCCCCTGCTAAGAATTATGCCTTTTTTTTTAAACTAAAGGCTGTTAAAGCAGGTGCTCCCATACAAATTAATACCCTCGATGATTTTATAAACTGCTGTAAGCACTACGGGGTAAAATTTCAAAGACTACTGTGTGAGTTTTATTTACATAACCTTGTATTAGACCATGAGACCGAGTTGAACCTTGGGCCTTTTGTTGGGGATATCCAATTGCAAGCATTTATTTCATTTGGGGTTAATCAAATTAAATGGCTTAAAGCCTATAATGCTTTCCAAAGGAAAGAAAATGGACTAGATTTGTGGGTAAGAGCTGAGCCTAGGAATCCAGTACAATTGTGGAGAGAACATAGGAACCTCATGAAGATTACAGGTGTAATTGAAGCATTAAGACCCATTCACACAGCAATCAATCAGCAAGGAATAGAGTACTTTTTCACTATTAAAGACCTTGCCATTGATGCGGTTAAATTTCGATATCAGATCTCTAATCCGAATATCCAACTCAGGGAGCCATTTAAGTATGAAAATTTTAAGTTAGCCGCCAACTGCTTGCACCTCTACGGCGAAGTCATTTTGAGGGCAGGGCCATCCTGGTTAGGATATAGATTCCGGAGTCTAATTATTTGGCACCCTGCACTTAGGTACCAAGCCCTGTATGAGATGCCTGAGGGTCAGACAAGCCATTTCTTTGAACACCTAGTTATGCATCATGGTTGTAGACCTCCACATGAGATTCCATCTCCAGCCTACTCGCTCACTGCCTTACATGTCAACTACAATGTTTTCATGAGGGCGTGAAAAAGGGTAAGCAGGGGGGTGTGTGGAGTACTAAAGAAGGTATGTTTTTTGTAATTATTTCAGCATCTTTTCATTGGAACTTACAAACCTTTTGCATCATGAACTAGGAAAATGATAAGGAATTGTAATAAAACCTATGAGATTAATGTGCAAAGCGGAAACACTGACAATTGTCATTTTCTTATGCAGAAAGAAGGGAAACAAAAGACTGCTGTTCTGAAGAAAAGAACAAGGCCGGGTTAACCGCTGTCCCTTTGACGGGGAATCGTATGCAAACAAGGAAAAATAGATCAAAGCGAATCAGCCCTGGAAAGTAAGTGGAGATGTCAGATCGGCGCAAGAAGGAAAAGAGATAACTGAGAACTAATGGTTCGGCGAATCCCTCAGGATCCTTTGATCCTGAGGGATCACTGCTTTAACTATTTTTGCACCTAGACATCTCCGCCTTCATCATTATAAAAAGGGTAGCACTGTTAGCTCGAGGGGTCGGTCGAATCCTTATGTTTTATGTAATTTCTCTGAAGATTGAAACTTTGATCATCGAGTCTCGTTGAGAACTGATCTACTGTAATTCCATTTCATGCATTAATACAAAGTCAGTTGCTATTTCATCCCTGAGTCTAGAATAACTTCAAGCGGTGTACCCCTGAAGGCTAAGGGCCCGGCCCTGGAGGACACTTGCTCCCGTACTATTACATTTGGTTTATGCATGGTTTGCTTATTAGCATTATTTGGTAATCTGATGTGGTTTGTTTGTTTACATCACATGCTCTGTTATGTTTAGTTTACTGAGACAGAACTATTGCATTGACTCTGCAACGTATCACTGTTCTTCTAAGTGTTGATATAATACTGTCAGTCTTTACAGAATATTGTTGTTGTTCAATTACAGAGCCTTTGTGATGTGCACTTATCCATTGATATTACAGAATTCATCTTAGTGATTATGTTCTTTGCGATTGTTGGATCTATAGACATTGTTGTTCCATTCTGAAACACAGTCGTAATCTTTTATCACTGAGAGTGATAACTGGTTTACCAAGATTAGGTTACTATTAAGGTGTGTCGTGTGCATATATGGTTTTGAAGTGTTGTTTTATAATTCATCATTAATCATTGCTGTTCCATTTTGGTGTGTTGTTCAATTCGTCCTTAAGAGTGAAGGATTGCCATTTGATTCCTGTAGGTCATGATTCGTGCATTTGATCTTGTAGACTAAGTTGTTACTGCTTACTAGACTTAGTTGCTATTACAATTTCCTGTTTGTTGTTCTATTTCAGATTTGTTGTTCCATTTCAAATTTGTTGTTCTATTTCTTATTTCGCTGTTTCATTTCTTATCTGCCATTCCATTTCCTGTCCTTTGTTATTTTGGCGAGAAGAATGATCCAGGGCTCTAGTGAGCACTAACATTTACTGCCTAGCTCCCAGATCCACGATATGTTCTCTGATTTACCTTAGTTCCATCAATTTACAAAGGGATGAGATACTGCTACTGAACCCTTGACTGATAAATTGTTTAGTTTTCTGATTGTGTAGTTTAATCTTTTGAAGTAGTTTGCTGTAAACAAGCATCCGTTTACTCTTGTATTTCTGAACACTGTACTACTAGCATTACTCTGGCAAATGATAGCTGGTGGGCTCCAATATTGTAGCAATAATTCTGCAACTCCTGGGACTCCCTTCTTTACTCTTATCAACCCGGTAGTTCGTAACAAACTTGGAAGCGACGGTGCTGTATGCACAAGTACTAGCTCTTGCCGCAGTTGTCACTTGGTTAGCTGGCACAACTCCGCTAGGGGCTCAAGCCAACTTCTATGAGCTCTTAGAAGAATTTTTGTACCTGATAGATGGAAGCTAACTCAAAGGAAGCTGATCTACTTGCAGAAAGAAACTGAAAGTCAAAGCGTAACATAAACCCTAGCAAACCCTAATTCTACCAGCCAATCCTACTGATGCAAAGGAGAGGATGCAAACTATTAAAAAAGATGCCATTAATTCTACAAAGGTGAAATGCACATGCCTATGCTATCTCTATCTAAATAACGCATCTTTTTTTGTATTTTTGATTACGTTATCAAAATTATCATACATGTACTTTTAACTGGCTTCTTACTGTGCAGGGGTGGATCAAGGAGGAGAAATGCTTGGAAAAGGTTGGGAACGTTCAGAGAGGGTCTAAGGAGTCCCTAACACCCTTCCAGAGAGTTTCAACAAGTTTGGCTATCCATCAACCTCACTTGTGAGCTTCTGAAGGAAGTCTGCAGGGGTTCTATAGGATGTTTCAGGGATTTCTACAGGATGTTCAAAAATTTCTACAGGATGTTCTCACATTCGATTTTGGAAGATGGGTGAGTGAAAGAGGATGCATGAATGGATAGGGAGGTAGGGTAGGGGTCTGAGATGACCCAGTGACTGATGGATGAAGTGATGAGAGGGTGTGGAGAGCTAACTTGTCTTAAGGAAGGCTAAGGCAATGGAAGAGCAAGAAGGTAGGGTTACGTGGACAACAGAGGCGTTGTGAGACGAAGAAGCTGACTAGGAGATGGAGCAGCTGGCCTGGACTAAGCTTAGGTGGATGAGAGAAAGATGGATATGCCCTGCACGGTGTGCACTTAACTGAATCAACCAAATCCTACATACAATCGAAATCTTAGCTAATCTATCCAAACTGTCAATGAAACAAATGAATAGCAGCTTTATTTCCAAAGAGAACCATGTACAACACTTAATCAAAGGAACATCTAAAAAGGTCTAAACGCATGACTAACTTCCACAAATGAAAAACATTACACCAATGATTGCATGGTCAAGCAAACTAGTGTTTTTGTTGAGCAGCACTGGCTCCACAATTCCAGCTCCTGATCCAATAAGGGAGAGGTGAAACTGAGAGTGCAGGCAACCCTTTTATGGAGCTTTTATCAATATTTATCTTATCAATCTATTCTACACATCTGAAGTAATTCTATTCCTCAACAATAACCTACTTAACCAACACAACCAAATCTAGCTCAACAAACTTCGTTTCAGATGCATAAAAGGAAAATCACAGTGCTGAAAGGAAAGATAACAATACAAATAAGGAGGCCCTTGGCTCTCAGGTTGGGCCCAACCCCAAGAGCTATGGCTCCTATAAAAAACTCAGAGCTGATATCAAATCTGACTGCTTCCCATTATCAAAAAATAATCATAAGTCAAGAGTTATGCCAATAATGGCTACAAAAGAACAAAACAAAGCTAGCAGCACGTAGCGCAGAATGTGCAATAGTTTTTCAAAAGTCCTTTTCGAAGGCTGAAGCCTTAACATTTATACACTACAAGGCCCTAGCTGGCCTCCTAAATCTATGGGACTTGGCTGCCCAAACTGTGAGTGAACAGCTCCTTCCAAGAAATCTGTTTGGCTGCCTTCTAGATCCGGTTTTGGTGGCCTTTGGAGCTCAGAGTTGGGGGTGAAGGTCCCGAGGGAGGCTATTTAATGCCATAGACAAACCCCCTACGAATCCTCAACCCAAGCTTGGCTATCTCCTAGCCCATGTCTGCTCGGTTTTGCTTCAACATGTGTCAAAAAATCCTGAAATGAGCACATGTTAGCCACCTAGGAATAGTGACTACCCTTATTCGTACAAATGACATAAACATACTAGAAAATAAGTCATAAGTTATGAAAAATGAAGGATTGAACAAGGGTAGTTAGGCCAAATGAGCCCAAAATGTTACCAAATTTTGGGCTCATCATCATCCCCCTGCTAAAATGATTGCTCATCCTTGAGCAACTAATCCAACTCCTCGTCCTTCATTGCTTTAACTGCCACTCTCACATCCCAGGCTTCTGAACTAGTATCCTCCTCACTGTCATGGAACCCGGCCTTCTTTTCCACCACTTCCCATTGTTTATGTTCTTCTTTTTCTGTGCTTCCTTCTACCAATCCCAGAAGAAAAGGTGGGCTTAGCTTGAGGTCGATACAGCTGGCCTGGAGGTTCTACATGGACTTCCTGTAGAGAGGTACCCGTACTAGGCCCTCCCTCATTCTAGTTGGAGTGTGATACTCCCTGATTTTGAGGCTGTGGGACAATGTGTTCCACCTACGGGTGCAAGCATGAACACAATTTTCCCCTAGTAGTCGCTCCATATCCTCGAAATCTGTTATAGCCTGAGCCTGCTAATCCATATATTTTAGTAAAGCCTACGGGTTGGTTGTTAGGTGTTGGTGGGCGGATACCAATGCAGTGGGGTCCCATGGATCTGCTCTGATTAACAGTGGTTCATGTAACTCCCGGTTCATAACATCTTTGACCTTTGTCGCTCTCTTTTCTTCGTGGTTTAACCATGAGGTAAATGCCATTAGCTACATATCTCCCACAACTGTGTTGGGATCCCATGAAGTTACATTAGGAAGGGCCAAATTATGGAGGTAGAACTCTGATAGCTTAGCCTTGTCCTCTGAGGAGCTACTGTTGCATAAATCTGTGAACTGTTGGGGGTTTTGGATCTGGGAGATACCCCTCTGTGCTAATGCATTAATCTGGAATTGCAGCCACTGGTCCCGTAGGTATAGGCCATAAGATTTGGCCGGCTGCCTACATTGTAGAGCATCCATAGCCCAACTGGCCATGTAGGCCAGTTGTGCCTCTTTTTCTTGCAACTGTTGTTTGAGGGCTTGTATCTCTATGTTTGCTTGCAGTTCCCTTTCCTGTAGATGCTGGTTTAGTTCCTCAAGACCAGCTTGCATTCCTTCTTTGCCTTAAGGTTCTGTTGTAGTGTCCTCTGAGGCTGTGCCCCTTTCTTTCCTCTGTTCCTGTAGCTGCAATTTGAGCTTCTCATTCTCTTCCTATAGAAATACTCGCTGGTAGTTTCCCACGTGCTTGGCCATAGCTAATTCCCTTCTTGCCTCCTTGAATTGTTCCCCCAAGGGGCCTATATCTGCTACTCCTTTAGATTTAGCTATCCTCATCCACGTGTGGGTCCATACTCTTTCTTCTTCCAATGCAAACAAGAGCGGTACTGTGAATTTTTGTGGGATAATTTTCCCAGCCTCCAAAAAGTTATAATAAGAGCTCAAGCTGGGCTGGGGGCTAGGCTCCATGATGTGTTCTACCTCTGCTTCCCTTTGTGATGAGGTGGCTGCCTCCCCCTCCATTCTTTCGGTCTCCTTGAACCTGGCTAAAGTTTCCTGTAGGACTGCTTCAACATCCTGTAGAGGGGATTTTGACGCTGACCTTTCCATTCTCTCCCTCCAGGTAGTTGTCTTGGGGCTTCCCCGCTCATATGTGACTGATACTTTGAAGGGGGACTTCTCCCTTGGCGAGGTAGGGGTGTCTTCGATGGTAATTGGGTCTTTAGATGGAGGTTGGGGCCTGCCAGTTTTAATTCTCACACTTCTCCTCGCTTTGAAATACAAAGGAATCTCCCTTTTGCATTTTTCCTTTGGCTTGGGGGAGGTACTTAGGGTGGCCAGCACAGCTAATGCCTCTCGAGCAAGAATTTCGGCCGTCTTCTCCTTCTGTGTTCTTTTCTCAGGACTTCCTGTAGAAAGCCCTGTAGTGGTTGATTTCTGGCTTCCTGTAGAAGCCGTTTTCAATTTTCTTGTAGAAACAGATGGCACCGTTTTAGCCTGCTTGGCTGAGGGTGATTTTTCTTTCAATTTTGCTGAGGCTGCCTTAGAGGTGCCCTCACTGACATGGACCTTTTCAGTCCTTTCCACCCTGCTCTGTAGTCATTTCTCCCTGGGGGTTAATGTGGTTTTGTCACCCTCTGTTTTGGCAGCTTGTTTTTCCTCTTGTTTTCCCTTGTGCTCTTTCTTTGGTGCTTTGGCCATGTTTTCTTGGCCTTTCTCTTTCTTCTCTGTTTGAATTGGTTCCTTCTCCTCGCTGGTGGAGGAGGTGATCTCCTCAGCCAACACTCAGATGTCATCATCCTTAGTCAAATTTCGGAAGGTTTCCCAGGAGAGAGGGACGGTATATGTGTGAAGTGCATATTCCACGAGGAGCTTAATGAGCCCATGATGGGCTATCTGATCTAGTGTCCCCTCTCTCAACTTAGTGGCACACTCGGTCATGGACTGCAGGAGGAAGTAAGGGATGCTCAACTTTCTCTCTGAGGGTAGGTCCATTTGGTGCCTAAGTTCCATGAGCAGCCGAAAATGGTATCCATACACGATGTTGAATCGCCCCTCGCACATGATATACTTCATAATTTGGAGGCTGACCTCACTCCAGAACGGCTATAGGCTGGTTCTTCGCACTCCATTCTTGTCTTCTGAGAATTTCTCCTCCGGCAAAAAGAATTCCTTCTTAGCCTTCTGGCCTAGTTTTCTCTCCTCCTTATCCCAAGGTACCCCCATCGGTAGATCAGTGACCCTGCTAATGAACTGTGGGGTAAGTCTTAGGGTCAAACCTCTGAAGTTGACAACAACCAACGTTTTGGACTTTGGCTGCAAGGATCGCAAGAATTCCTCTGCAACCTCTTCATCGTGACCTTGAAGCTTGTCATAGAATGACATCCACTCTGCATGAGAAAACAGGTCTACCACCTCAGGGGTTTCCCGAAGCTTCTTTGACTCTGTAGGCTCTTTCCTGATGAACCCACCTGACATGGTAAAGGCTTGCTGTGGTGGCCTGAGCTGGCTGGCGCGTATAAAAAGCTGGACCTTTGGGATTTCCTTAGACAGAGCGCAGAGTTACGCCTCTATCATGCACACAGTTTATAAATTCACGACTGTCTACAGGTGAGCCTTGACAGTGGCTCAATTATGAACCAAACCCTGTAGAAAATCCCGCATATACACTACGACGACAATTCTCATGCAGAAATAAGAAGACACTTGCAAATTCATGCACAGACTGAAATTTATGGTTTTCTACCCCTTTGATACGTCGACTTCACCACCTTTCGAACCAATTGCATGGGAGGACTATGTCCAGGCTTACCTCGTTCCAGACTCGCCACCTTTGACGTGAACAGTTTAATTTCTCTGTAACGTTGAGCTTCCTATAGCACAGCTTCTTGTAGAAGTCGTGCACGAGTTCTAGGGAGCGCTTCAGTGGTTCTGGGCCTTCTGTGCAACAACAGGACGTTTGAATAGGCCAAGAACTCGGAGTATCAACCTTCAAGAAATTGCGGATGCGTACTCGGCTGCAAAGCAGTTGGAATAAATGAGTGTAGTGCGCCATACGCGATCTATCTGGTAGATTTGAATCTCTGCAGAACTCGTGGCGCGGGGGTGAGCTGTCCCCGTTGTCTCGTTGGCCGACATCACCTGTGATCATTCCACTGCATGTCTGCCTGACCGCCGAATCATTCCCTGCATATCTACCATCGCCACTCCTATTAGATCGCCGCTTCTCTCTGACTGGACTCTTCCCACGTGTCCATTTCTTGCCTCGTCGACACACCCAAAGCTTTTCAGATCGGACGAGGCCGTCGAGCTGGTTGTGGTGGCTAGTTGAATGGCTACCCGACTTGCTCAACCCATTCATTTTCATATTTACACACATTTTAAAGCATTATTCATGTAATTTGATGAAACAGGGTGAGGCACTTACCTGTGCGGCTGTGACGTTATTTTTCTCATGCTTCAGGACGAGGGTGATAGATCCGCTTGCTGCCGCTTCGTGCACAAGAACGGGAGCTTCTTTTCGCTGACTGCTGCTGGTTACGAGACTGGTTGCTTGGCTGTGGATGGTGCATGCGCCGGCTCACGAGTTTCAGGTATCTTCATGACGTGCGCTCTAGCCGGATCAACTGCTACAGGATTCTTGTAGGACATCCTATAGCCGTTTCTCCTCCTCAGGTGCATGCTGAAATGGTGGAGTCACATTCACAGTTGCAGGGTCTTTGAATTGCCTTGACAGGTAGCGCAACGGCCTTTGCATGCTTTGTTTTTCATTTGAAAATGATTTCTTCTAAGAGTCCAACGTTCTGGTTTGACTGCGTAGGTATTTCAATCGTATGGTAGCAATGGTGGTGGAAGGAGGCGATAGCAGTGGATGATGGAGAAAAACATTGGTTGCATGCCTCCTTATTGGACTTCGGGCTTCAAATTATTCTACACAGTCTGTCCTGGCCCGTCCCAAGCTTCTATAGGAAGTTTCTTGTAGAAATACAAAACTTCCTATAGAAAGTCCTGTAGCTTCCTGTAGGAGGCTAAACTATGACCAGACCGTGCCCAAACCTTGGAAGAGATGAGTGTTTCTAGAGGGAATGCTGGTGAGGTCACCTGGTAGCATGGTAGGGACCCTTATCCTTGAGTTGAGAGGCCTCCTTTTCTGCATGGAATACCTGCAACCTGCATTAATTTCCAAAGCTTGAGCCTGTTTTTCTATTTCTGCCTTTTTTTCTTTTCCTTGGTTTTTTTCTCTTTTTTTTTTTTTGAGGAGACAGCAGGGGTGCCTCAATGAGGTTTTCACCCCTACTATCTGCCTTGGGCGCCTCAGAGAGGTTTTCACCCAAGGGTATTTTTTTGTTTTTATTCCAATTTTTTCAGAGAGACAGCAGGGGCACCTCAATGAGGTTTTCACCCCTACCATCTGCCTTGGGAGCCTCAGAAAGGTTTTCACCCAAGGATCTTTTTATTATGATTTTTTTTTTTTGATGCTCAGGGTATGCCCAAAACAGAGGCAGAACCCTTTTCTATGACCAGCACTGATTTTTCCACAGTTTTGATGAACTCTTGCCTCGAAAGAGGTTTCCTGTAGATATTTAGTTGATGCCCATTGACAAGAATGGGGATGGCTTCCTCATCGATGGTCCAGATAAGAACAGACCCATTATCATTACACTTCTCCACTGCATATGGCCCTAACCATCTTGTCCTCAACTTCCGCTTGAAATTCTTGTGTCTGGAATCATACAATAGCGCCCAATCTCTCGGTTGGAATTGCTTGTCATTGAGGTGCCGGTCATGCCATATCTTCCTCTGAAGTTGAACCACATTTGAGTGGAGAAGGGTCTGCATTCTGTGTTCATCTAGCCCATTCAGCTGCAATAACCTTTCTTGTTGGGCGTGGCTGAGATCTAGGTCCAGCTGAGCTTCCATCCTCAATGTGTTGTACTCGAACTCAATTGAAAGCAAAGCTCTCTTCCCATAGACCAATTCATAGGGTGTGAAACCGGTTGTGGTCTTCCAAGTGGTGTTGTAAGCCCAGGTGGCCTCAACCAGGCGATCTGCCCAATCCTTACTGCTGCTGCTCACCACCTTAGTCAAAATCCCTTCTAATGCTCTATTGGTGACTTCCACCTGCCCATTTTCTTGAGGATGATAGGGGGTGGAAGTCCTATGCTTGATCTTGTGATGAGCAAGCAAATCTTCAATTAATTTGGAGGTGAACTGGCTTCCTTGGTCGGTGACTAGCTCTCTTGGGTAGCCAAATTTGTAGAAGATGTTTTCTCTTAAAAACTCAGCCACCTTTTCTTCTGTCGCTGCTTTGATTGCCTTGGTTTCTGCCCACTTTGTTAGATAGTCTATGCACACAATGATGTAAGACCTTTGCCTTGAAGGAGGATTGATAGGACCCACAAAATCCATGCCCCACTTCTCGAATGGTTCAAGAGTCACTTGAGGTTGGAGAGGCATTTCGTCCCTTGGGGTTGGCTTCCCCATCCTTTGGCATCGGTCACATTGGCTGATATATCTCTTGACATCTTGATGAAGCGTGGGCCAATAGTAGCCTGCCTGTAGAATTTTGAAGGAAGTCTTCTTGGCTGCAAAATGTCCTCCACAAGGCCCATCATGACAGGTTAGGAGGATGTCAAAGACTTCCTCCTCCCTTACACAATGCCTTAAGATCTGATCGGGGCCAAGTTTGAACAGGTTGCCCCCGATCCAAGTGAACGAGGCAATCTTCCTTATAATTTTGCTTTTCTCGTTGGAAGATAGATGCGGAGGGAACTGTGCTGAGACCAGATAGTTTGCTATATCAGCAAACCATGGGGAGAGTACTGAGATAGCAAACAGATGTTCATCTGGCATCTGGTCGTCCACTGTTCCATCTTCACCTGCAGGTAAATCCAATCTAGACAAGAAGTCAGCAACAACATTTTCTTTATCTGGTTTGTCAACGATAGTCAAATCAAATTACTGCAATAGAAGTAACCATCTAATAATACGAGCATTCACATCTGGTTTATTCATTAAATATCTAATTGCAGCATGATCAGTATGTACAAATGTTTTATAGCCAGTGATGTAGTGTCGGAACTTGTTCAGGGCATAGACCACAGCCAGGAACTCTTTCTCAGTTACAGTATAGTTCAGTTCTGCCTTGGATAAGTTTTTGCTGACAAAGTATATGGCATATGGCAGTTTTTGTTCAACCTGTCCTAAGGCTGCCCCTATGGCTTTTTTCGAGGCATCAGCGTGGATGTGGAAAGGTAGGGCCCAGTTTGGACCTCTTAATATCGGGGCAGACACCAACTTATCCTTTAATTCATTCAGAGCCCTTTGACAGCCTTCCGTCCATTTGAACTCAACATCTTTTGCTAAGAGGCCAAACAGTGGCGAGGCTAGCTTACTGAAATCTTTAATAAATCTTCTATAATATCCTGCTAATCCTAGGAAACTCCGAACATCTCTTACCTTTTGAGGAGGTGAAACCTTTTTGATGAGAGCAATTTTATTAGGATCCACCTGCAATCCCTGGTGAGAAATGGTATGTCCTAGCACGGTCCCTTCAGTCATCAAGAATTCACATTTTTCCGGACTAAGGGACAGGTTCATCTCAATGCACTTGGTTAGGACTTTTCCCAGATTGGACAATGCTTCTTGGAAGTTGGACCCATAGGGAGTGAAGTCATCCATATAGATTTCCACCAAATCATGGACTAGCTCAGAAAAGACGCTCAATACTGCTCTTTGGAAAGTGGCAGGAGTGTTGCATAGCCCAAAGGGAAGGACTCGGTAAGCAAAGGTACCCCAAGGACAAGTGAAGGTGGTCTTATCTTGGTCTTCTGGGCTGATTTGGATCTGGTTATACTCACTAAACCCATCTAGGAAAGAGAAAAACTTCTTCCCCGCTAGTCCATCCAACACTTGATCTATGAAAGGCAGAGGAAAGTGGTCTTTCTTGGTGGCTTTTTTCAGTTCTCGGTAGTCCACACAGATTCTCCACTTTCCATTTTTCTTGGGTACCAACACCAGAGGGGACACCCACTCGCTATCCGAGATGGGGTAGATGAATCCTGCATCCAATAGTTTTTGCAGTTCTTCTTCGACAATGTCCTTAAGGGCTGGATTCATTCTCCTCTGAGGTTGCCTGAATGGTTTACAATCTTCTTTGATGTAGATGTGATGGGTACAGATCGAAGGGTGGACTCCTTTCATCTCCTTATAGCTCCAAGTGAAAGCATCTAGATGACTGGGCAACAGACTATACAGCTCCTTTTCCTGGGAAGGAGATAGGGAGGAGCTGATCTTTAACATTCTCTCGGGGCCAAACTCCACATTTTTGACCCTGGCAGAGAGTGGATCGGTCACACAAAGGTCCACTAAGGTGCTAGCTTGAGTATCTTCCACCAATTCCTCTAAGGACAATGCACTGGGAGGCGGATTCTAAATCAAGGTCTCAATCAAATCATCCTCAGTTTGAGGACCTCCCCTAGTGGTCTCTAAGGTGCACAAGGGTGCAGAGTACACCTCATCCTCTTCTCCTTCTTCCAACCAAAGTGGTAAGTCATGCTCTAATAGAGGTTGGGCAGGAGGGTATAGGACTAGCTGCTTGGACATAGGACCATTTTTTATGGTCATGTTTCCTGCTCGGCAGCTTATGTAAGCATCTGCGGTGGCTAGCCAAAGTATTCCCAAAATAAGGGGGTATCCGGTAAGCTTTTCCTTTGGCTAAAGAACCAAGAAGTCCGTAGGATACTCCCAAGAGTCAACAGAGACCAAGACATCCTCCACAATCCCTTCGGGAGTCACGGTGGAGCGATCTGCCAACTGCAGGACTGTCGAGATCTTCCTTAAGGAACCCTGAAGGTTGAGTTTGAGCATGGTATCCCTGGTCATCACATTAATGGCAGCCCCTAAATCAATCAAAGTGTGGGGTATGATGGTGCCATTGATGCGGACATCAACTACAGGACTCCTAGGATCCAAATACTTTGGACAGATTACTTGCCCCAACATAAGATCAGACAGTTGTCCTATGACATTGATGGTTGAGGCATCTCTTTTTCGCCTACCTGGGTGCCTGAAACACTTTTCCTTAACCAATTTGTTGTATATTGGTACATCTTTGATGGCTTGGAGAAGTGGTATTCTTACACACAACTGTTTGAGTTCTCCCAGAAGCTCATTCTCCTCTGGGTCGGGTTGTGTGGTTACTGTTAGTCTCTCAGGAAAGGGTGGAGTGGTCTTGGGTTCACTTTCCTGTTTGTCTTCCTCGTCCTCTAGGGGAGGAGGTTGGCGATCCGGAAGAGTCTTCCCAGATCGCAGGTTGATCTCCTGGATCTCCACAACATAGGTAGGGCAGGTTGTTTCCCTGGTATATACCTGCTAGGCCTGTCAGTTGTTGGGGTTCGGGTTCGGTTGAGCAGGCATTTGGGGTTGTCTCGGAGGAGCAGGAGGTAATGGTTGTGGTTGAGCTGGTGGTGGAGGCAAAATGGCGGGAGGAGTGTTGTACCGGGGCCTCCACCCCAGTTGAGTTGCATTCCACTGAGGCTGTGGCTGGACATGTGAGTGAAACGAATGAGTAGTGGGCTGAGTATGGTATTGAGGTGGGTAAGACCATGGAGGAGGCACAGACTAGGGAGGATGAGCAGGGGGCCCCCAAGAAGGCATAGGAGCAGATTGGTTGGGGCTATAATAGGCTTGGGATGTCCCTTGCATCCCCTGCTGGTAAAGTCTAGGTCCATGCGGCCTTCTTTGGTTGAGGAAGTAGAGAGGTTAAGTGGGTGCCTCAGTTCCTTGGTACATGGCCTTAAACCCAGGTAAGGTTGGGCATTGGTTTGTGGGGTGGTCCTCCTCACAAACGAAGCATACCTCTACCGAGTGTAAGGGACATTCGTTCTTAGGGTGCTTCCTTGTACACCTAGGACAGAAGATGGCGAAAGCCCTCTCAGCTTACTCTTTCTTTTGCTGGATTTGGAATGTATCAAGTTGCATGGCAATGGTCTGTCTCACCTCACTTTTGAGGTCCTCCAGCTGATTAACAAACTCATTCTTGGAGAAAGTAGCACTGGCTGAAAGGGGGTTTCCCCTACCTCTTTTCCGGGCTGCCCTAGAGTGGTTTCTAAACACAGTCTTTATATCCTCGTAAGGTAGTTGGTAGATGTCTCCTCCAGCTAGCATTTGAAGGGTATCTAGGAGGTCTTCAGGGACTCCTCAGAGCAGGACCAACTTGAGAGATTCAGGGTCAAGTGTGCACCTGGCCCGTTTATAGCTAAGTTGGAATCTTTCCTCGTAATCTTCTAAAGACTCCTCATTTCCCATGGTCATCCGAAAGATCTCTCCCTTGGCTTCGTTGGACCTACAGTAGTCCCGATATTTGGTATTGAAAGCTTGTTGCATCTGAGCCCAAGTGGTGATACTGTTTCCAGGTAATCCCATGAACCAGTGTAATGCTGCATCCTTGAGAGTAGAGGGAAAGAGTTTCAGTTTTTACTCATCTTATGTATAGTCATAGGTTCGACAAAGGACAGTAAACTCAAACAAGAAGGTATCAGGGTCTTCAGTAGTCAATCCATAGAAGTGAGGTAAAGTGGAGGGGCTTATGTTTTTCATTTTCATGTCTCCACTGGTCTCTCGGATGGGAAAGGCACCTTCTATTCTCTCATCTTCTCTTCCATCTTCAGCCATGGCTTCAGGTGGGATGATTTCTAACTCTTCTTCTGGTATAGGATCTTCGTATGTCTCAGGAGGCTCGCCTATAGGTTCTTCTGGATCACTGTCACCAAAGAAGAGAGAAGGGTGACTCAGTGAAGTGGTGGGGGTGTTGGGTAAGAATTTTCCGGTTTTATCTCTATTCCTACGAGGCATGAAATGGAAAGGCTTTTGATTGCTTTTTTCTTTTTCTGCTTGTACCTACAAAACTAAAATAGATTGAATTGCAACTAGCTATCTTGCTGGAATGAAGATGCGGAATTGAAATGAGACTAAGCTACATTGCTCAAATGAAATTGCAGGAATGAAATGCTAGTCTACGCTTGCAGAATTGAAATTGCTAGTGTACGCTTGCAGAATTGAAATTGCTAGTTTATGCTTGCAGAATTGAAATTGCTAGTCTACGCTTGCATAATTGAAATTGCTAGTCTACGCTTGCAGAATTGAAATTGTTAGTCTATGCTTGCAGAATTGAAATTGCTAGTCTACGCTTGCAGAATTGAAATTTATAGTCTATGAAAGCAGGAAATATCTATTTTGCTTTTGCGGAAATGAAATTGCAGAATGGAAATGAAATGAACTATTTAGCAGAAGGCAAGTGTAGAAAAATAGAAGAAAAGCAACAATCACCAATACTCTGACGCTTCCCCGGCAACGACGCCAAAAAGATGGTGGGCTCCAGTATTGCAGCAATAATGCTGCAACTCTTTGGACTCCCTTCTTTACTCTTATCAACCCGGTAGTTCGTAACAAACTTGGAAGCGACGGTGCTGTATGCACAAGTACTAGCTCTTGCCGCAGCTGTCACTTGGTTAGCTGGCACAAGTCCGCTAGGGGATCAAGCCAACTTCTATGAGCTCTTAGAAGAAGTTTTGTACCTGATGGATGGAAGCTAACTCAAAGGAAGTTGATCTACTTGCAGAAAGAAACTGAAAGTCAAAGCGTAACATAAACCCTAGCAAACCCTAATTCTACCAACTAGTCCTACTGATGCAAAGGAGAGGATGCAAACTATTGAAAAATATGTCATTACTTCTACAAAGGTGAAATGCACATGCCTATGCTATCTCTATCTAAAGAACACATCTTTTTTTGTATTTTTGATTACGTTATCAAAATTATCATACATGTACTTTTAACTGGCTTCTTATTGTTCAGGGGTGGATCAAGGAGGAGAAATGCTTGGAAAAGGTTGGGAAGGTTCAGAGAGGGTCTAAGGAGTCCCTAACACCCTTCCAGAGAGTTTCACCAAGTTTGGCTATCCATCAACCTCACTTGTTAGCTTCTACAGGAAGTCTGCAGGGGTTCTACAGGATGTTTCAGGGATTTCTACAGGATGTTCAGAAATTTCTACAGGATGTTCTCACATTGGATTTTGGAAGATGGGTGAGTGAAAGAGGATGCATGAATGGATAGGGAGGTAGGGTAGAGGTCTGAGATGACCCAGTGACTGATGGATGGAGTGATGAGAGGGTGTGGAGAGCTAACTTGTCTTAAGGAAGGCTAAGGCAATGGAAGAGCAAGAAGGTAGGGTTACGTGGACAGAAGAGGGGTTGTGAGACGAAGAAGCTGACTAGAAGATGGAGTAGCTGGCCTGGACGAAGCTTAGGTGGATGAGAGAAGGATGGATATGCCCTGCATGGTGTGCACTTAACTGAATCAACCAAATCCTGCATACAATCGAAATCTTAGCTAATCTATCCAAACTGTCAATGAAACAAATGAACAGCAGCTTTATTTCCAAAGAGAACCATGTACATCACTTAATCAAAGGAACATCTAAAAAGGTCTAAACGCATGACTAACTTCCACAAATGAAAAACATTACACCAATGATTGCATGGTCAAGCAAACTAGTGTTTTTGTTGAGCAGCAATGACTCCACAATTCCAGCCCCTGATCCAATAAGGGAGAGGTGAAACTGAGAGTGCAGGCAACCCTTTTATGGAGATTTTATCAATCTTTATCTTATCAACCTGTTCTACACATCTGAAGTAATTCTATTCCTCAACAATAACCTACTTAACCAACATAACCAAATCTAGCTCAACAAACTTCGTTTCAGATGCATAAAAGGAAAATCACAGTGCTGAAAGGAAAGATAAAAATACAAATAAGGAGGCCCTAGGCTCTCAGGTTGGGCCCAACCCTGAGAGCTATGGCTCCTATAAAAAACTCAAAGCTGATATCAAATCTGACTGCTTCCCCTTATCAAAAAATAATCATAAGTCAAGAGTTATGCCAATAATGGCTACAAAAGAACAAAACAGAGCTAGCAGCACGTAGTGCAGAATGTGCAAGAGTTTTTCAAAAGTCCTTTTGGAAGGCTAAAGCCTTAACATTTATACACTACGAGGCCCTAGCTGGCCTCCTAAATCTATGGGACTTGGCTGCCCAAACTATGAGTGAACAGCTCCTTCCAAGAAATCTGTTTGGCTGCCTTCTAGATCTGGTTTTGGTGGCCTTTGGAGCTCGGAGTTGGGGGTGAAGATCCCGAGGGAGGCTATTTAATGCCATATACAAACCCCCTACGAATCCTCAACCCAAGCTTGGCTGTCTCCTAGCCCATGTCTGCTTGGTTTTGCTTCAACATGTGTCAAAAAATCCTGAAATGAGCACGTGTTAGCCACCTAGGAATAGTGACTACCCTTATTCGTACAAATGACATAAACATACTAGAAAATAATGCATAATTTATGAAAAATGAAGGATTGAACAAGGGTAGTTAGGCCAAATGAGCCCAAAATGTTACCAAATTTGGGGCTGATCAATAGCCTCAGACTAAGACACTCTTTGAAATAACAAAACGTTCCTGGATTGACAACTAATTTGAGGTAATTAGAGGTGAAAGAGACCCTTTTTATAGCTCAACAGTCAGCATATATCCAACCCACGTACATATGTTAAAACACTTAAAAAAATTAAATTTCCTTAATTTGGGGCAGAGTTCATGGGTTTTACCTGTTACTCACCTCCTATTTCCCTTGGCCCAACTAAAAAAATTAATTTGGAGAGGTATAAATAAAACTCCATGGGAAGGCCTTAATGGAGAAAGGATGAGATATTGATACTATAGTGAGGTTATCCCTGATCGAGTTTGAAGAATCCCTGTGCCTCTTGCACTCCCCAAAGCTTTAGGAAACCCTTGCTTCCTAGATTATATATATCCCCCATATTGTTTGATATATCCTCGTATTGGTGATGGAGGAAGATTATTGAAGGTTAGGAAAGGACAGATTCAAAGGATGGTTCCGCTTGGAGCCGAGGAAGGACTCAGGTCATATTTCTCCACCTTATTTATAGCTTACATCAATAAAAGGAATGTTGTTTTGTTTACGATATGAAATGTGTTTATGCATAAAAATTATGTTGTAATTATTTTATGAATCTTATATTGATGTATAATTAGTCATTCATTTATATGATTTAAAGTTAACATCATGTATATGCTTTATGTTTCTACTGTCATGTATGTTCCATTTGGATAATTTTCTGGTTTCAATATCATCGGGAGAAGTTGAGGGTTTGCACCCTATGGGATCTACCCAAATGAAGGACATTCAGTTAAGGACACTCCTACATGATTTAGTAGAATAAGGATTTTTTGATGATTGTTTGAGCATTTCTTGTTGAGGTTTGCCCTCTACTCTGTTGGGGTTCTCAACCCAAAGCCCTAGGGTGGTTTCACCCGTAACAATATGATGATGTATGAAGTTCCTATTATGAAAAAACACAAACTTGATGTTATCCAATGAAGTGTTGATCTGATGGTAGAGGATGGCATTAATTTTCTTGTGAATGAAAATGTTGGATTTGACTCTGTTTTCTCTATGGAGAAGCTTCACAATAAAAATGATGCTTTGATTTTGGCATGTGGTGCAACAAAACCAAGGTACACTTTCTATATTTAATTAATTCAAATTTTTCCCATAAGAGTCGAGGCCCTTACTATATAGTGTAAATCTAGTTTATATATATATATATATATATATATATATATATATATATATATATATATATATATATATATATATATTGCAAGGATCTTCCTATGTGTGGTTGTGAATGAAGGGGAATACATTTTGTTATGGAGTTCCTTCATTCAAATACCAATAGTTTGTTGGCTAGTGGAGAGCAAGATGGAAATTTTATTTCTGCAAAAGGGAAAAGGGTGATTTTAATTAGAGGAGGAAACACTAGAATTAATTTATAGCAACAACCATAATACATGGATGTAGCAATGTTGTGAATTTGGAGCTCCTTCCATAACCCCCCAATTCTCGTGCTCCTAGGAATCTTTTTCCTCAAGTTTTTCTTTGTTCATCTTCATCTAAATAAAAATTAGCTATCTATTTTTTTATAGTATGTTGTAAGATATTACAATTCCATGACTATGGGGCTTTGTTCAATTTTTGGTAGTACCCTAAGGTTTTTCAAGTAGATTATGGTCACCAGGAAGCTAGTACCAAGTTCGGTAAAGATCCTAGGTCATCTGAAATGTTGAAAAAAATGTTTATAGATGATGATAATGGAAATGTTTTTTTTTCTCGGCAATACTAACTACGTTTATATTAATATGTACAGAAAACTTTACATCCAAAGAAGCTGGCTGCCCAGGGCCAACTGTGGCACCATGGGTGGCATTATCAGACTTGTATTTTTGCCTCGCAGGGCGATCGTATCAGAAGGATCAAAATTCACAACGCTGAGAGTTTCCAGAATGACACCATAACGACCCACGCAGGGGCACTTCCAAAAAAACATGTAACCCAGACAAACTGTAGAAACTGAAAGCATAACCATAAACATACAAAAACCGGGCAACCGAAAAAGACTTGTGCCCAACAGAAGACTCCGTCCCCACTGCGACGGTGGAGACCGCATGCAAGACTTAGCAACAAGAAGAACACAGACCACCATATAGAACAGAAAATTGAAATTGTCCATACCCCAGAATCCGACCTGAGAGAAGGAGGCAAAAGCACAAGAACGCCGCTGAGAGCTATTCCTCTGGCTCTTCTTCCATAGCCATAGGATTTTGCTCAGGTTCTGGCTGCTCGGGAGCTCGACGATGGGTGGGAGGTTGAGAGTGCTCTCTCCCCGAATTGCCCTCCTCACTTGCCGGTTCCTCCACTGGGAGCTTCCCCCGACCGCTTGCTGAACCTTCCGCTTCAATTGACGGCTCCCCCATTGGGAGCTTCCCCTTACCGCGCGCAGTGCTATCCTCAGCCAGGACCAGAGACGATTCTTCTTCGTTCTCCTCTTGAATTTTGGTGAAAAGCACAGAGATATGTGCATTAATACCTGGATTATCCCCGGAGCTACCCAGTGTGAAGATGACTGAACCAAATGCAGGGAGCTTGGCCTCCCCTCCACTAGAGCTTCCCACTTCCATGACTTGACAGGCCGGGATAGGTGTTGCTCCCATTCTTCTATAACAGTAACAGCAGCAACAATGATGATGAACATCCGCAGCTGGGGGACGAGAGGATTCTCCGCGCCCGGGTCCTCTACGACAAGGCATCCTTTCACGCACCATGATAACCACCAGCCCCTTCTTCCGTTCCCGAGCAGACGAGGTCCGGCAATGGTTCCAAGCCCTCCCCACAACTTGCAATCCCCAATTCGGGATAGAGCAATACTCAAATAAGCGTATACACAGTCCAGGGCACGCAGGTGTGAAGCGAACCTCGGCCCAACTCTCAACCACCAGCTCGCAGCATAGACGCTCAACGCTCTGTGAATTCCTCTCAATGCGATGAGCTCCCTTCCCCAACCAGTCCTCATACTTAAACCGCTTAACATCACCATTGAAATGACCTGCATTGAATGCCCCTCGCAGGTTTGCCATTCCCTCCAGCGGCTCCATTAAGGATGCCCAGAAACCTCTCCAGTTATGATGTTTCGGCGGCTTGAGGCATTAAAGGCCCAAGCTCTATCACGTGGCAGCCCATGCCCGGCATGTGGCTCGCCATTGTTTATCTCGATGCCACCCGCATCCGGGGTGATAGCCTCTGCAAGGATCAGGCTTTGGCATTCCTGGAGCTGCTGCCTGTTAGAAATGATGTTTATGTCTCCCGATAAGAGAGAGTGATCAGACTCTGTCCCGATGTTAGCAAGGAGATCCGCAATTTTGTTGCCCTCCCGTTTAGTGTGTGTGAAGGAGATGGCACTAAAATTGCTGAGCTTCTGTGCTAAGTCGTTCAACCTTGCTTCAAGCCTCCAACTGGGTGCGACTTTCCTTGCATTCGAGCCATTCTGAAGACGGGTGGCTATATTGATAAGAATTTGGGAGTCCCCTTCTACAATTAGGGGCTGTAGGTGGAGATTCCCTGCTAGCACCATGCCTTGCCATAGACCTTCCAACTCAGCTGAGTTGTTAGTGTCCCACCCTATGTTCCCAAAATAAATCCGTGTGGGATTGCCCTCAGAATCCCTTATTATGCCCCCATAACCAGCTACGCCAGGATTTCCTTTGGAAGCCCCATCAAAATTTAGCTTGTATGAATTTTTAGGAGGGGCTTCCCATTGACAGCAGTTCTTGCTGTTATTATTAAGAGCACTGCTATTGAAAGAGTCAAGGGGTAGCTGCAGCTGCCAATTGTTTAGAATGTTGTGCTCATTATCAGTGGAGGGGAGGTCATCCTTAGTCCATACCTGAAGCGCCATAGTCTCTTGAATGTTCTTATGAATCCTGTTCCAGGTTTCCTCTATAGGAGATTTCTTGTCTTTGAAAATGCGCTGATTACGTTCCTTCCATATATTCCAGAGGACGATCCCCGGAACAATACTCCAAAGATGGTTAAGGATCCTGCTGTTGTAGGGCTGCATTGGCCAGAGTCTTAAGGAGTTGATGATATCCCCTTCTCCCCTGCCACTTTTTTGACATCTGAAACTGACCTTGTCCCATAATTGATTGGCTAGCGGGCAGGTATCTAGAAGATGATGGAGAGTTTCTTCATTTTGAGAGCAATTAAGACAGATAGAGGGGCCGTGGAAGTTCCACTTTCTGAGCTTGTCCCAGGTGAGTATTTTTTTATGACTCACCAGCCAAAGAAAGTAGGTGATTTTTGGCCATGGTCCTAGCTTCCAAATTTTACTCCACACAGGGTCTGGGGGAGAAGGGAAGCTGCATAACAACCTGTATGCTTCTGTAGTAGTGTAAGACCCCTTGGGTAGGTATCCCCATCTTAGAATATCCCCGCCATTGTCCTGCCTGATGCTTCTTTTCTTAAGTTCGATCGTGAGCTCTTCTTGCTGCTGAGTGTCTGCATTGTGGAGAATTAGGTCGCTTCTTTTCCATTTTCTAAAGCTATGCTCCATCTCTGAAGACCAGAATTGGTGAACTGTTTCCTGCTGCTGGTCCAGGCCGTCAGGTATTATCGCCGGGTGAAGAATGTCTTGGAGTTTAGGCCGTTGGTTCCAGGCATCGGTCCAAAATCTTGCCGTACATCCATTCCTTATCTCCCAGAAGCTATGCTTCTGAATTAGCTGGTGATGTTGCTTGGCCGCATTCCATATTGTGGATCCTTTTTCAGTGGGAATGAAACGGATGAGTTCTTCTTGAGGTCGACTACCGGCATACTTGGCCGTCCATATTTTTCCCCAAGGCTTATCTGGGCTAGTGATCCATTGCCACCAGATCTTGGCGTTCATAATGGAATTGTTGTGTTCAGGATCCCTTAATCCAATGCCTCCCTTTTCTTTGGGCATGCAGACATTGGTCCACTTCACCAGGGCCCATTTGCGATTGGTAGCTGCGCTGCTCCACAGAAAATTGCGCTGTAGGTTTCTTATACTTTTTAAAACCCATTTAGGCGCTGCAAGGATGGAAAACAAGTACAGAGGCATTGCCTGCAAAACCGATTTGATGAGGACGATTCGGCTGGCTAAATTAAGTGATCTATAAGTCCAGAGATTGAGATGATTTTCTAATTTCTCAAGCAGGGAACGCCAAGCGGGTTGCTTGAGGGCTGAAGCCGAAAGGGGAGCACCAAGGTATTTAGAGGGCAAAGAGGCCACAGGGAATCCCAGGATGCTAGAGACATCAGCTTTGACAGAGGGCGGAGTATGGAAGGATGATAATGGAAATGTTAAAGGGCTTGAATTGATCAAAAGTAAAATGGGAAAAAGATGAGAGTGGGAAGTTCTAGTTGAAAGAGATGGAGGGCACAAAGGATATTATGGAAGTAGAACTTGTTTTCTTAGTAATGGGATTTCTTGGACTAGAATAGGTAAGATATTTTTTTCTAAGCATGAAAGTTGCTGTTAAGGTGATATAAAAATTCAATATTTTATTGATAACCACAATCTAATGATTTAGGTCCAATCCAAATTTAGTTGACAACATTCATTGCTAGACTATGGTTTACTCTTTAGAAAATTGAGTAATTCAGTGATATTGCAACGTTCCCAATGCATAACATTGAATAGACATCTTTTCAACATTTATATTATGTGTCTAAAAGATACTGGACATACTCATGATATTTTATAGAATTCCTCCATTTACATCCTCACTCTAATTTCAATTTTTTATTTGGTTTGACAAGTTATTGTAGAGAAACTTGATATGGAAATGGATAACATGTAAAATTTCAAAGCCAACTTTGGTGATTTCGGAGCAAGCGTTGATGGTGTTTTTTATTTTGGTGACTGTAGACATGGAAAATAACTTTTTGTTTGGGCCATTGTTGAAAGACGACTAAAATCTACCTAGATAAATAAATTTGTGATGAAGGATGACTAGTTGATCACAACTTGTGATGATAGAGTGGAGGACAAGGATAAACACCCAATATTAACTTTAAAATCATAAGTCGCCACTGGGAAACTTGTTTTATAAAGTCATAATCCTAGGAAAAATGGTAACAACATGCCAAACAGGCCACTCACATGCCTTGTTATTGCAGTTGTGAAGGGAACCAAAGCTTGAGTACCCTGCTTTGATTGTCTCACATTGTTATTACTTAATACTAACAAGGAGGGTATTTTGGAGGCATTAAATTCTCAGTCCATGGCCTTTGTGATGGAAAAAGTGTCTACAGGAGAAATTTCAGTCCCAATGGACATTTCATCCTTTACATTTATATCCCATTTTCTACCTATGTATAGTGGCTATGATGTTATTGTGAATTCGTCTTCAACAAAAATTCAAAAATGATTGGTTACATATTTGCTTATCCTTTCTTGATTTCGTCACTATTGTTGTGAAGGGTGACAACATGACCTTCTCAAATTTAGCAACAATTTCCTTCTTGTTACGCATCTTACTGTTCTGGCATTTGGATTGATCCATGAAATAACTTTTTCCAATCCATAATAGAAACTCACGTTGTAGATTTTGTTAAAAGGATAATAATGGCTAGTTTTAAGCAATCCTTCTCTTCCTTTAAAAGTACAAGGAAATTGCAAGTGAGTACTTTTGTTTAGTTTAAAAATTATTATATGAGATCAACATTAATTTGCTATAAAATCTAAAATTGGAAATTTATCAGTTTTAGTTACCTTTTCTTTGAGGAAATCTTCTAACGTTATGGAACATGTTTTCTCCCATAGAAAGTCAGGATTGACAATATTTATTCCCAACTAAGTACTCCAAACAGATTGGTGGCAGAATTAAGGTTCCGCTCAAAATATAGTGTGCTAGTAGAGTTTTGACATTTATTTTTGGATTAGGTCTAGATCCTTTTAGGGAATTCTTCAGATGGAGCCTTTATATTGTGAGCATGAATTATTTACTATGCCATGTGAAATGGAGATTCCCTACAAAGTTGAAAATGTAGTAGCCACTACTTGTTTCCCTCAAATTGTTTTCACATATAGAATGGTGGTTGTTAGCTACTAATTCACTTCTTCACTGCAACAAGAAATATTTTTCTTATGGAAAATTTTCCATTGACATCTATTGTCAAGGTCCAAGATGCCTCTCTCTCACATTTCCTTAACATAATAGAGTCAGATGTTTTCCTTAATCCACATTCCAAAATATTTTATTACAATTTCATGGATAGTAAAATATGGTTTTAAGGGACTTGATGTGCAGACTTGAAAGCAAATGGCAGGAAAATGCTACTTTAGATTCTAGACATTGGTATAGCCATCTCCATAAAAGCCTGCCAATTCCACCCATTTTTTCCATGAGGATCAACATTGACATCATTACATATTCTTCTCCTATATAGTTATAACAACCACTGACACCAAAATGTCAATCACTTTTTCAGACCTCTCTTATTGGGTAGGTAGACAATAGCACAAAGAAACTAGCTAGATATGTATATTCAATATATGTTGAGCTCTTTGTCTATGTTGTTCAAATCACTACTCATGTGAAACTTCTCGCTAATATTTTACAACCCTTCATCTCTTTCACCATAAGTATCCATTTCCTTCCATGATTCCTATATCATTTTGAAAAAATTCTCCTTTTCCTACTTGAAATCATTGGAAACAAGATCATGGAATATATCATATGGTACAATGCCTTCAAACTACAATGGTGATGAAACCAGTGCATCTGTGTATATTATAATCTCATCCAGGCTGCTAACATGCCACATAACAACCACCAAGTAATGCAACTTGACAAACCTCAACATATAGGTTCGTTTTAGGTCTACTATTGAAGTTGCAAAATCAACCATTGCGTGTTCAACTATGAGATGAGATAATGAATTTCCATCCCTTGATAAATTGAAAGTATACTATTACAACCTTTTGAAAAAGTGCATACAACCCAAGAAGGGAGCTCTAACCAAAAACTCCATATTACTATTTGATTTGTCATCTACACCTAGTGCAACAATATTCCTTCCTATAAGTAGTTTGGCTAGAAAGAGTCTAAAATTGTATATATTATTTTCTATTGTAAAAGGTGTTTGTTGACATATAGTTAGGGTCATTATCATCATATGTTTCCTTGAGGCTTGAATTCTGACCATAAAATGTTTGTTCTTTGGAAATTCCAAAATATACCATGCTTTCTCTCATAAGATGGTTTAACAATATATTGGCAGACTTAATGCTGCAATGCACAACTGGTGGTACAACCCCATAAAATACTCACCTTCAGCTGATCAACTGCTACAGGATGGCCAAAGAAACCTAATTTTGGACTCATTTTAGGAGTCATTCAGACCTATAGATACAATTAGGTAGCATGATAGGAACAAGTCTCAAAGTGCATGCTTGGATTCTCCAGCAAAGGCACTACGTCAAGCCCTACAGGAAGCCATTTTAGCACGTTCATATTCCTATCTGATGGAATTGAAATCTAATGAAAAATATTAGCTTGGTATCCACCTCCAAGATGCACAACCTAATCTATTTATTATTAGACTAAATTCCCCAAAGTGCATATGCATTTTGAGGAATAACATGAGGCTTCCCTTGACTCTTACACCCACACCATATGACACTACACCATGTCCCTATCTTTGACCTCTGCCCCATGAATTTTTGGTATGAAGACAAGGGAAAACTCCATATACATCTCCATTTTGCTATTTTTCATGATTATTCCATTCCTCATAGCTTGAAGGCCTCCACCACTCACTAAGTGCTCTATTTCCTATCTAGGGTTGGCTATGGTGGTGACGATAAATCATTGGTTGATTGGTTAGGAGGGTACACTTCACATGTTCCCTTCTCTTGTGTTGTTAATCATCACTTGGAACTTGGTGAGACCTAGGTGGGGTGATATTTGAGTTTGTTTGTTGAGGTTCCCTAAAACTTATTGATATATTTCCTATGGTCATCACATGTTGGCAAGAATCAGATCACATTTGAGGAAAGTGTTTGGCATGTTCCACTTTCTCTCTTGGTTTATTATTGGGGTTGTATTGGCACATGTGGAAAAAACATATTATTATTTTTGTGAAGGAAATCCCTTTTTATACCATTGTTGACACATACTTAACAACTTTTACTATATCTTTCACATTATATGGTATAGTCCTACCCTTTATTTGAGCTACATATACATATGGTTGACCCCACTCTTTATCCATGACATATTTTTTTCAAAGAAATAATGTCCTATTCATTGGGGTTGTACATCACTATTTCATGGAGTCATGGGTAAACATGCCTACCTCATGAGTTATGAAGGATACACTATTTATCACATGGGATATCCTCCTTTTAATATTACGAAGTTTCCATTTTGATGTCATGGGTCCAAATGTTCAGATATTGTCATAGTGGTGGATGCATATAGTATGCTATGGAGCTATTTTTATTTCATGGCACATGGATCCATCATGTGATAGTTGTTCACGTGAATGGAGTTGTGTCTTTGAGCTGTGGGTTGATATGTTGTTAGTTGACCTTTCCATTACTTAGCCCGTGACCTTTAAGGAGGATGTGTGACACTTTAATTTAATGGAGTTGGATTTTTATTATGCTGACTCGTTGAGCCTGCATAATGATTGATTAATCTGTCTTATGTATTGGGGGTATCACATGAATCTACCTTGAATTGGATCCATTGTTTGGTTGGGTTTTTGGGTCCTTCTTCACACTCAAGTGGGTAATTATATTATTTTAACATTGTTTGCTTATCTAATGGATTTGGTTAGATAAGAACTTTTTTGTATTTGTTTTCCTTAGATATTTTATTAATTCTTCTAGGAGAAGTAAGTGGATCTCAACAACTTATTTCTATTTCTACTAAGGAAGTTGTTGAGGGGGTTATTTTATTGTATTCCTTGGAGAACTAATGGATCTAGGAAAATGGTTACTTATTTATGTTGAGATGTTCCTGAAGGTTAAATATTAAGTTCCTAAGTTGTTCTTTTCTATGGTGACATTTTATTTTCTTTGTTTATACATGTCATCTGGTCACATAGTGGCCACTATCACCCAACTAAAGAAAACTTGTTTGAGTTTCTTTCTTTTTTGAGAAAAATGGCATTGACATTGCTAATGTTGAGGTATATGTCGTATAAATCCTTTATAGTCTAATTTATTTTATATTTCAGTGTTCATCTTCTTTCATGCCTTATACTTTGAATTGTATCTTCTTTAATTTTCAGAAGAGGAACTCAATATTGATGGTAAAATATAGGAATTGAAGAAAGAGGAGAACAATAACACTAGAGCGACGAATGTAGAAAGAGAGAGAGAAGAGAATTGGTCTAGTGATACCCTTAAAGCCAATATCTTGCATGAGATCGAAACTAATGGTTAAGTCTTTAGAGTTGGTGAATTCACCTACAATGCCTTGGAAACACAATGTTAATGTTTTGAAGTGATGAAACAATATTTCATGTGTAAATTGTAGTCCAACCAATATCAAGTTGGAAATTGATATTGCAATACATGACATTTCATATAATATAATGTATGTAGTTGAAATTATTTATAGTTGTATTTGACATTATTTGGTATTGTAATTAACATATATAACGTTGTGTTTTCATATTAAATGAACATGAACATTGTATGACATTTTTTTAATTTATTTGAAAAATCATAATTATTAATTTATGTTGATTAATAATGAACACAAAATTAATCTAAAACTACTAAATTAGTAGTCTATATTGATTAAACATGAGCATAAATAAAATGAATATACAACAACTAAAATAGTTGTTTATAATGATTATTAACGAAAGTAAATGAAATGAATACAAAATACTAAATCGGTGGTTTATATAATAAATATGAAACTACGAAAAAAATATAAATGACTACTTTAAATGATAAATTTGTGACTACAAATGATGACTAAATTTTACATATAATCGACTATTTGTAGTTAATTTATAGTATCTTATAACATGACCAAAATGTAATAATATTTCTTTGGTCATTAATTCGTTTCAAATATGAAACTACCAACAAATATAAATGACTACTTTAAATGATAAATTTGTGATTACAAATGATGACTAAATTTTACATATAAACGACTATTATTAGCTAATTTATAGTATCTTATAACACGATCAAAATGTAATCATATTTCTTTGGTCATTAATTCGTTTCAAACAATGATTAAAATTTGCATATATATGACTATTAGTAGCTAATTTACAATATCTTATAACGCGACCAACATTTTGGTCATATTTCTTTGGTCATTAATTGGTTTTATTGGGTGGTCATATAGTAGTATAGTTGTTGTGTATTTGGTCATTGATTGTGTCAATTAATGACTAAGCTAAATATGACTAAAAGTTAGTCACGTTATAAGATACTGTAAATTAGACACTATTGGTCACCAACTAGATGACCAATTAACTATCCTTCCTTTGATAATTCTAGAAGTTCCTCAAGTATAATATCCTTTGTCAGTTTCTGCAGGTTGGCTTCATTTCTAAAAATATTGATTGTTTTTTCCATAGTGTCATTCTAAGTTTGCATATCCAGATATTTAATAGTATTTTTAGTAAGTTAGAGTATTTGTTGATTCCAAGAAGTATTCTCTTGACCGGCCCAAACCTAGTAACGACATGGAGGGTTTTGGATTTATAATCTTCGGCTTTGTCACAAATTATAAAATATTGATAATTCTTTTATTTAATATCTTCTCAAGAATTTTGCGGCAATCCTTCAAAGAGTGATCACCCAAACTGCACATATTGCAAAAACATAAGTCAATCTTGTCTTTCAATGGGTAGCTAGGTGTTGCATGCTCCTCTTGCCAACATGTGATATAATACAATCTTCCTCATCCTTGATCTTAACCACGACCTTGACCATTGCATTATCGATGTCGACCACCATATCCTCCTCTATCATTTCCTCTTCCTTCTTGTGTAAGTGGGTCATTGTAATGAATCAAAGCCTAAATATGGTAAAGAACATGATAGTTGGGCATGTTCTTTTCATTTAACTAAATCCTTGTGTTGAATGGCTAATACCCTCACATATGGCACACCATTTTGGCTTCATATTACATAAATTATACTGGTATTATTTAGTACTATGGTTTGACCCAATTTGACATATATAACAATATATGTATGACCAAACTCATCGAATGTCTTGATCAAAATGATTAGAAAATTTACAATTATCTTTAGTATGCCATTCACTTCTATAATTAATACACCAAGGATTGTTTTTCTAGAGGGATAATTCCAATAGAGAGTTCTGTAATTGTTCAATCTTTTCCTCTAGTTTACTATTAGTAATTGAGGTATTCAACTTCCCTTAATCATTTTTTTCAATGCATTGGGACAACTTAAGGGCTTCTTCACATGTATCCTCAATGGTCATCGTATTTTCTATAAAAAACCAAAAATGTACCATTGGAATAATAATGCTTCATAAATAATATAAGGGATGTGAATTAGAAAATATTGAATCGTTTGTCTTATTCCCTTACAATCTCTTTTGACCATTGTTTAATCTATTTCAATTTTTGAGCCACAAGGTGTTTGACATCTTGTTCTTGAAAAAGGAAAAGAAACTCATTTTAATATCATTTTTACTTTTCAATTGGTTTTCTGTGATATTCAAAAACCAAGTGCTCACTTCCAAAGAGTGGCTACAACCTGGGCTATTTGTTTGTTTTCATCAATGATGTTGTTAGCAACCCAAAAATTTTCGCATACAAACCAAGGTTTCCTTGGATCTTCATCTCCTTCATAAATGGGGATATGATTTAGCCCCATTTTTATTGGTGGAAGTGTATTTTTTACTGTTTCCCTCTGATTGATTGACTCATAGGTATTGTCAACTTCATATGATGGCTGGTGCATTGAGTATGGGATATGTTATTCATTTTTTACTTGAACTTCTATAGAATTTATTAATACTTCATCGGTTTGACAATGTTTATCTATATATTCAATGAAACACATTGTTTTGTGTCATGACTCTTTGACGTTCGGGCTTGTATCTTCTTTTTCTTTAATAGACAATAACAAGGAGGTATGTTCGTGAGATTTCTAATGTGGAGAAGTATGTCTTCATTTTCTTGATTATCAATACACATTTGATTTATAGGGAGAATTTCAATTTCTAGTCGATCAATTAAATTACCTTATTCATCTCTTCTATACCAAACTATGGATGATTCTCAATTAATATTTAGTCATTGTTGGAGGAATTCTCTAACAATAGGACTTGATATTGATGCAACTGGCGAACATGGAAATTTTGGACCAAATTTGTCAATTTCCATCTCGACTACTTACCTTCCAAGACTTAGATGTACAATATTAATCTTTGTTAGAATGGGTGGTGCTACGCCTCTCAACTCGTGAGCATTAGAGGAGTCTTTTGCATATTCAATCTCATGCTCCCAAGTTTTAATTTTATTTCTCTGGTATTTTTCTCTTATTTCTTCTTATCTCTTTTGTCTCTTATCCCATGCTAAATTTTGAATGCCGATAAAATATTTAAATAGTCAAAATCCATCTGATGTCCTTCGTTTATTGTCTTCATCTTGTTGTTTCTTTGTAGTCAACCACTTTCCTCCCATTTTAATTGGCTTAATACTTCTCTTTTTTCTCCTTTTTTCTTTCTTCTTATTATTCTTCACTAATCATTACACCCCCATGTCGAGTCGAATTATCATTGGTCGATAAGGGTAAAATAAACAACCATTTTTTATTTCTTAAGAAATAATCCCATGCTTATTTTTTACTTTTACAATGAGGGTCGATAAATTTCTTCTAGTCAGTTTGTTCCTAATGACAATAGAAATTTAGTGGTTCTTGAAGCGGTGGTTGATATTATACTATGAGGACAAATCGTCTTTCAAGGAGAAACTTGTGTAATAAAGTAGGTATGATACAAAAAAAAAAAAAAAAACTATCTTAAAAATTGTCAAAAATACTTGGTTTGATGTGTTCAATAGAAGTTTTTTCTTCTATTTCTTTCTGCTCACAAAATTCATCCAAGATTTTTTGACCCACATGTGCAGATTGCTTCAACCACTATTTTCCAATTTCAATGTTAGTCGTCCATCATATTCTTTTTGTCACATTAGTGGTATGGTCGAGGAATTTCTTAATCTCTATTGGGGATTCATTGATGATTCTTTTGTGTGATTTTATGAAGAAATGTGCCCTAGCCTCTACAATTGACAATTTATTTCACCTTGTGTAGTTCTTAAGGTAATTGTTAATCTTTGTCTCCCATCACTATTGCATCTCTTCTAAGCATTAGGGGAAGTTTGAGGTCTAAAATGGGCTTCCTAAGAAAAATGTAAAACCAAAATAAACTTTATAAAAACCAATAGGATTCAAGATGATTATGTCAACCATGGGGGATGAATCACCATTTTTGGAGTAAAAATATTAAAAAATAAGAAAATAATAAAACTACTTTTTCAACTCGTATTGTAAACTTATCTCCCTAAGGTTTTACTCACATTTCAAGCAAGAGTACTTGTTGGATACGAAATTCAATTCCTCATCCAAGGAGTACCCATGTTGCATACATTGGATGCACTCTACTACACGAAAAATGATAAATACATGAGAAAATGTGATTACAATCATGCTTTTCATGTATTTCTCATTTTTCATGTAGCAGGGTCCATCAAAAGTATGCAACATGGGTACTCCTTGGATGAGGAATCAAATTATGCATCCAACGAGTGTTTCTGCTCGAAATTTGAGTAAACCCATAGGGAAATAAGTTGAAAATACGAGTTGAGAAAATAGTTTTTTCATTTTTACCTCTAAAATTTAATGATGCAATCTAATCTTATTTTATTATTTCCACTATTATTTTATAATCTCCTTAGGAGGCCCATTTTAGACCTCAAAAATCCCTTAATGGTTAAAATTTATGTTTTAATGTTATAAATACTCGTGTCTAATACTACAGATAATGGAACCAATATTGTAGTCTAGTAGAAAGTGCACAATGGTTACTACGAGAAAGGACAACACGAACCTATATAATCATATGTAACATAATAAAGATAGAAAATACACAAAGTAGCAGAGAACTAGCAAAGAAATACATTGTATTATATCTTCTTGATGAGAAAATTGGATCAGTATATTGATTTGCATTCATATATATATATATATATATATATATATATATATATATATATACATACAACAATTTAACTATCAGAATAGACTTTCCTTAACTTACTCAAACAATCGACTCAACAAGCAAGCCAACTAACTTTACAATATGTATTTCTATGGCACTTGACTGGGATAGTCAACTAAGTCGACTAGCCCCTCCAACATAGATCCTCAGAAGAGTGAAAAACATGCATACAATATTGATAAATACGAAATTATTTTCATATCCATTGATGCAAAAGATGAATTCAATAAAGAAGAGAAATTATATTTAGAGGATGATGATATTAATGGTGAAGTAAATATTGAACCATAACTTTTTATTTCCCTAGAAGAAATAGATAGAATTAGAGGTAATATCAGAAAGCAGAAGGAGTTATTGCATAAATATGAGAGAAAAAGGATCGCAATCTTGATAAAGAAATAGTTTCTATCCTGAAGACACAACTAGAAGAGGAAAAGATGATAGAAGAATTAGTGAGAAGCTAGTTGAAAGAAAATGTAACACCCCATATGTACCCTTGGTTTTTGTAAATATTAAATGTTGAATGTATAATGATAGCATGGAAATCATGGCTGGTTGATACATTGTGTAATTTTAAAATAAATATAAATATAAATATTTAATTGGTTGGCCTGAAGAGAAGGGCACATAGATCGATGGTTTGAGGGAGAACAAAGAGTGGGAGAAACAATAACTACTGTCGTGAGTGAATGCACCACCACCACATAGCTGGAAAGGAGTGATTAGACATAATAAAGTGTCCATGATTCCTAGATTCTATGATGTCAAGGAAAGGGAAGCGAAGATCCTAAGAAAAAGAAAAGGGTAGAGGAAAATGAACAACCAGATGAAAAGGAAGATCCTGAGGAAAAAGGGGAGATATGCACAGAAATAAGGGATAATGGAAGGGATGTGAAGGAGTATGTGAGGAAAATCAGTTGATATTAATGCTTGAAATAATTGGGAGTGTAATTTCTCATGTAATGATGAATGAAGGCCATTGGATGTGGTGTCCAAGTCTGAATGGCCAATGGAAGGCTCAGTCAAGAATTAAACTGGGAGTTCTGTCTAAGTAAGTTAATAAACCACTAAGTGCTTACTGGAAAGGCTAATAAACCACCTAGTGCTTGTTGAAAAATATGATAAACCACTAAGTCTTGTTGGAAAGGATGATAAACCACTTAGTGCTTGCTGAAAGAGTTGATAAACCACTTAGGTATTTGATGTAATGTTGATAACCACTAGGGTGCTTGTTGAAGAGGGATGATAAACCACTAAGTGGTTGATGAGGAAGATGTTAAACCACTTATTTCTTTCTAAATAACTTGATCAACCTCCCAAATAGTGAGATAAAAAATTCATGTAGTGCTTGCCTTGAAAATACAACTGATAAACCACCTAGAATGTAGACTCATACTCCTGAAACTAAGTAGTACTACAATTGAGCCTTGGTTGAATCCCCTGAGAAACCATACCCTTGGAAAATGGATCTAGCTTGGGGGTAGTCAACTACAAGAAATACTATAGTGTAGCTAGCCTATGGTTGGGTGGAGATTTGAAATCCCTCCATCAATGACTGGTCATCTCCAACCATTTAGCTAAGTGTAATGACTAGTATATATTTGAATGTGAATGATTAAATTTATCAGTATATTATTGGATAATGTATGGCTCAACATTACTCTTGAATGGTAATTGAAAGTTGTTGCATTTCCTTGGTGGACAAGTTGGTTTAGATGTTCTTATGGTCAAAATGGAATACCAACATTATGTGAATGTAATGAATGTTTCATGAACTATAGGAACATATGTGTGAATGTGATTAATTGAATTAGGTGACACAAATAACTACTTTTATCAATATTCTATTTTTGACATGCTTATGAACTTGATGGATCATTTCTTCACTTAACATTGTAGACTATCTCACATTGTAGAAATTCTGCAAATTCTCTACAAATCTAGCTCTAAGACCATGTAGAAAATTTGACTGTAGATTAACCCAATAATGCAATATAAGTGAAGCAAAATACTATAATCTACTTCTACTATCAATTTGCGAAAGCTTAAAGATTGATCTAAATGAGAGCTGAACACATATAACCAGAAGAAGAAGAATCAATGCACAATACACATGAAAATACTTTGGGAAAAGCCTCAGCTAAAAACCCCAATATCTGTATTATCATACAAGGTGGAAATACATAGGAATTATACAAAGCCTTAGCTCTCATAGCTAGCCAGCTCTCAGTACAATCCTCCTAGATTCTCACAGGAAATCAAACCTTCTCAGAAGCCTTCTCCTCTGCCCTCTAAGCTCCTATTTCCTTGCGCAGTTCCACTGGGATGATTTCCTTCACCTAGTGGAACACTGCTTTCGCACACTGCTCTAACAAACTGTCAGAACTGCACAATCCTCAAGGAACCTTACCTTGACTGCATGCATGAGTTTACTTTATAGGAAAACACATGCAAATGATAGTACATAGTCCTTAACATTTAGCTCAACTGGGTCTTTCTCAGAATAGACATGCATGAGTTTCTGATGAGGGAATCTTCAGTTATCTGGATTACACTCGTTGAGTGCATGCATGCATCAACTGACTGATAACTCACAATTAGTTCCACAAATAGCTTGGAACTAATTTAACTGGACTTAACTCAGTAAGCTGAGCTAACTAATTACAACTCAAATATAACTCAATCTTATCTCCTTAATTAAGGGATAATATCCTTAATCTAAGGGATAATTGTTGCATGACATAAGAAAGACTTCTAACTTGAATTTCTCCAACTAATTAATCCATAATGAATTAATAAATTCCAAGTAGTTGGTGAGACTAAATTCAATTTTTAATTCACAATTTTAATTCAAAGACAAATTAAAATTGGAATTTTTGGATTATAATTTTATCATTTCTTGTGCCATTTTCATCACACATATGAAAAGGGTAAATTTTGTGTTGTGTGTTAAATGAAGACACTACTAGAGTTGTGGGTCTCTGAGTTTAAAACGGATGTGCTTAGTTTATGATTATGCATTTCTCCACATTTATATGATATATTGATATTTACTCAGTAAGCATGGTATGTAGTGTTTTGGCTAAATTTGGTCCTTGGTACCATTTATTTCTTTCATGAATAGGATCTAATGTAAGTTAGGTATAATGGTTCCATCAAAATTTATTATGGTCATGGTGTAACACTTTTGAGGTTAAGTTTTATAATTTGGGTTATTGTACTTGGAATTTGGAATTATAGACAAGATTGATACCTTGAGGAACTCTATTAGAACCCTTTTACTTTTCCCTTATGAAAGTTGGACAAAAGTCCCAATTTTGTATCAAGGACTGGATGGTCCCTTATCGAACCTTGTATCCTAAGGCTGGATATTTCTTGGATGAACAAGTGTTTGGGCTCGATACCTTTTTCACTTTCCCAAGTGCTAAATCACATTCGAGATGAGGTTTGCTTGAAGTTATTGGTGTGAGACTAGTTAGGCCATGGAAGTTGAATTACATCTAGGGTGGGGCTTGCTTGAAGGATTAGTGGCTCGAGGTATGATAACCCATGGAAGTTGAATTTCATTTGGGGTGGGCCTCACTTGAAGGATTATTGGTGCAAGGATGGATAAACCATAGAAGTGGAATTGTATTCAAGGTTCTTGGGGTTGTGCCATTCTAATTTATAGTGAACACCCAAAATTTCCTTTGGCCCAGATATAATAAGGAATTGTGGAAATATGGCGAGGTAGGCCTAGTGTATCTCGTTGGTGTGAGATGAGATGGAAAGTGCCACAATGACCTGATGTGCCCACGTGGGACCCATGCTAAACCATAAGAAATGTGGCAAAGCCATGTGGGTCACACATGGGTTCCATGTGGCAGTGCCTTGTTGACGTAGCAAAGTTTAATGTTATAAACTTCAAATGGGCATAAGTTTTAATCCAAGATTCAGATTGAGATAAAATTTAGATCACCAAAAAGATATCAAAAAGTCAAATGCAATGGTGGTAATGGTTTTTAGTTTTGGAAAAATTAGAAAAAGAGGGTTTTTGTAACCCAATATTCATAGTAGACCTCGGAGATTAGGTTAGTTTTAAAGTAACACCTCCCACAACCTGATAATAACCCAAAGGGGTGGGAAGGATTGTTATAGAAAAGGAAGAATATTTTAAAAAGATAGAAGAAAATGTCATTTCTTTGACAAAGGAACCAGAGATATAAAATCCTCAATTGAATGAATGATTGAAGTTTGGAAAGAGTATCCAAATTGTAGATGATATTATTAGTTGTTATAGGTTACCTTTCATTTACAAAATTATTGGCTACAAGGAAAATCATATGACCTCCAGAGGAAAATCAAGAAAAAAAACCATCATAAAAGAAAAATGAAGAAAGTCCCAAAGGCGATGCTAATGTTCTCAAGGGCTCCTAAAATAATGAAAGAAACACGAGGAAGGAGATGAAGATAAAAAAAGATCTATTTTTATCACAAAATAAAAAATAATTATTTCAAAAGAGTTGCTCCACCAATAATGCTTTCCACATATTCGTATCAAAAACAATTCTTCAGATATTTATTTTCATGTAATGACTTTGTTGATAAAACAATAAATTGTAGATCTTATGTAATAAATGACTATGTGGAAATACAGAAAGAGAATCTTATACAACCTCAAATAATAGTTTTTGAGAAACAAAAATAGAAGTCCTAATGGAGATGGTGTTACAAGATACAACTCATTTTATCCCCTATTAGCTCATAATTAATGTTACAAGTGTAATAACTATGGGAACAAAGCATGTGACTATACAAGCAACAAAATAAGGTTTCCTAAGAAAAGTAAGGAAGAAAATGTTACTAGTCATAGAAAGCAATGCACAATGCTATAGAAAAGGAAGAAAGAAAACAAAAGTAATATGGACTTGCTCTATATACTCAAAGCAAAGAAAGAAAATAGTTTATTGATTGTGGATGTTCAAAACACATGACAAGAGATAAAACTATATTTCTTGATCTAAAAAAAGAAAATGGTGACAATGTTACCTTTAGAGATAATGCATCAATAAGAATAGTTGGAAGGAGCACAACGAGTCTTGATCATGGAAAGGATAAAACTCAAATGTCTTGTAGGTTGAAAACACTATCTTCTTAGTGTATTTCAAATGTGTGGTCAAGGATATTATCTCACATTTGAAATAAGGAAAGCAGGTTTAGGAAGATTTGTGGATAAAGAAAAGAAGACCTCAAGTAATGTACATGTCCTCATTGATGTTACATGACAAAAGTGAGGCATGAGAGTGACGTCTCTCCCAAAGCATTAGTAAAGGAAGGCACATGATTAGGGTGAGTAGCCATTTAGCATTGATGTCAAAGGGAAAGATATTGCATATAGGGGGAGAAGTTAAAAATATGTGGAGTTCTACAACAACATCATACAAATGTCTAAGGATGTCATCAATGAAAAAGGGGAGATTGTTGAATATTGTGTTGTCATTATTGAAAAAGTAAATGGAAGACAAAGAATGTAAAAGTTATGGTGATATTGTTGGAAATATTGTTTTAATTGAGGTAAAAGATAGGGGGAGACCACTAATATCCAATATAGATATTACTAGATGAATATTATTGGAAATATTTCTTGGATACCCATATTTTTCTTGATGCCTAGTTTGAATGCCTTATATTTGAAGGAACTTTTATTATAAATATATAGGTCAAATGGGAGAATAGAATATATGATTGAATATATTATTCTGATACTTTTCCAATAGTATATGGAACTCCATAAAACTCCATAAGAATAATGATATATGAAATATTTTGTTAGGTCATACCAATGAGAAAGTATAGGTTGACCCAACCAATTTTACAAGTAAGCCCCATAAGTGAACCTAGAAACATTATAAAGGATAAATGAGTGCATTTTATGACCATCCATGAAAGAAGAGATCTAAGATGCACAACCTAAGTAGGGGAATGCTCTTGGTGTCTTAACGGGAGAGAAAAAATGTGATATGAAGTGAACTAACCATATTGGAATTTCACTATAACTTTTATTTTGGGATGTTTCAGAATATGAAACATAGAGGAGATAGAATGAAGAGATTTGTGTATGTAGGGTAGAAATTTTAGAGTTTGTTTCTCTACAATTTTGGATATATGATCTGAATAAGTTAGGCTTCTTGAATGCTCCTAAAATTTGCTTCAGATAGGCCAACTTGGAATTTTTGCAGTAACTTCTATTTTGGGAATATCTTCGTATACTTGTGGTAGAAATTGTATTCTTTGCTTCACTATAATTTCAAATATGTCCTGTGACGAAGTTAGTGTTCTTGAATGTTACTGAAATATGCTTAAACATGTCAACTTGGAATTTTACCTATAAAAATTCTTTTGGGATGTTTTAGACAATGGAACTTGGAGGAGATATAGGGGAGATATTTGTGTAACTATGGTTGGAATTTTAGAATTTATTTCTTTATAATTTCAAAGATATGATATATGGAAGTTAGGGTTCCTAGTTGGTTTTGAAATCTGTTTCAAACAAATTAGCTTGGAAATTTCACTATAACTTTTTTTCTAAGATGTTTTAGACTATTAAACTGGGAAGAGATAGAGGGGAGATATTAAAGTACCTATGCTAGAAACTTCATACTTTGTTTCACTATAATTTAGGAGATATGTGTTGAGGAAGTAGGGTTCCTGAATTCTCTTAGGATCTATGTCAAATAGGTCATTTTTGTATTTTTTCTATAACTTTTTTTTGAGATGTTTTAGATTGTGAAATATTTAAGAGATAGAGAATATATTTTTAGGTAGCTATAGTAGAAAGTTTAGAATTTTATTTGCTATCATTTTAGAGACATTCCTTATGGAATTTAGGGTTATTGAAAAGACTTGAAATCAACTTCAAATATGTCAAATTGGAAATTTTGATATAACTTATTTCTAGGATTTTTTAGACTACGGAAATTTTAGAGATCCAAGGAGACATATGTAAGTGCCTCAAGTAAAATTATAGAACAATATTTTGAATATATATATATATATATATATATATATATATATATATATATATATATATATATATATATATATATATATATATATATATCATGTTGTATATTTTGTTTCTTGAGAAGAGGCCAAAAACAACAAGTTCTAAGAGAAACAAACCTGGTAAAGGAAGAAGCAATAAACAAACTTGTTGAAGATATAAGAAACAAGTAGACCTAGTGAAGGTAGAAGCAACTAACATGCTTTGTTAAGGCATTAGTAACAACCAAACTTACTGAAGTGTGTTGGTGCCTACATATATTTGTACCAATGGGGATTGGAATCTCGTGTAGGTTAGTGCCTACAAATCTTACAACAAATGAGATTGGCGTCTCTTATAGGTTGTTTCCTACCAATCCTATAGTCAAATGGATATGTGTCTCTTGTAGGTTGGTTCTTGCAAATCTTGCAATAGAGGGGATTGGTGTCTCTTGTAAGTTGGTTCCTAAAAGTCTTACAACAAAGTGACTTGGTGTCTCCTAAAGTTTGGCGCCTATAAATCTTGTAGCAAAGTGGATTGGTTTCTTTCATAGGTTGTTTCCTACAAATATCATTGCAACAAAGTGTATTGGTGTCTCTTGAAGGTTGGTACCTACAAATCTTACAATAAAGTGGATTGGTTTCTCTTGTATGTTGTTTCCTACAAATCTTTTTGTAGGGGAGGTTGGTGTTTCATGTAGGTTTATGCCTACAAATATTTCAATAGGGATGATTGGTGTCTCCTATAGGTTGGTGCTTATAAATTTTGTAATAATAGGTTGGTGCCTAAAAAGATATATTATAAAGAAATTTTCATTTATATCTTGTGTTTCATTTCTAAGATTGTTTGGTTATGATTCATTAGTGTTTAAACAAGTAAAAAATTGTCTTATAGTTATTCACTATCCCCCTCCCAAGTACAAGTTTAATCCTACACCCAAAGCTAGGGAAGAAAATAGTAATTTTTTTTCCTAATGGAGTTGCCAATATGTTGGTGGGTATTTATCACAAGGGTAGAAAAATCCCACTTGATATTAATGGTTGAAAGAGTTAAATAATGCACCCTAGGTCTAGGTCTACTTTTCACATCTCAAACACTAAACTATTCATGAAATATAAAACCAAAGAAATAAACCATTTAATTTACAAGAATGTAAAAGATGAAAGAATACAAAAATACTTTATTAATTCAATGAGAAGGTCAAAAGACACATGGTATGTGAGCTTTTTGAAGTTGAATGACCTTCAAAGCCTTTCCTTGGGATGAGTGCTTGGATCCCTTGATGTGCTTGTGACTCCCTCCCTAGATGGTGAGCAAGGTGTATAAGCCTTTAGAATAATGTAGTAAAAAATGATGCAATCTTCAAGGTCCTAGTGACATTTTGATAGCATATCCTTTCTTGCGAGGTTGGATCAATGGAGTGACCTCAAATCCTTTATTTATAGTAGTGTAGTGGCTAAACCCACTTGTCATGGTCTTTCTTCTAGTGGGTAACGATAATTAAATAAAAATTAGAAATAACAACGAGGAATTAACGTGGTCCAAAAATAAGTAACTTCCCAACATATTAATTTGGGTGCATTGGTGGAGGTACTTGCAAACAATTAACATTGGTTATTTTAAACGAATTATAGCTTTTGGGCGTAATATCTACATTATATGTGTGCACTTTTTGGGGATATATCTACATTGGCCAAGTTTGTTCAATTTCAATGCCTCACTAGGTTGATTTTGGTAAGTTTGAGATTATATGATGGTGAAAAGGGAACGAAAATAAGGGTCATGCATGATAATGAAATAGGGGTTATGCATGCCTATAGTGACACATTCCTATATGACTATTAGCAACAAATAAAATAAATTTTATTTCATTTTATAATATGGGAAATTTATGAAATTGAGAAAGAAAGAAGTTTGAATAAGCCTACCTTGAATTAATGTAGTGTTCTTTGGACATTGACATCCTCATATTGGTTGCAAGCTCCTTAAATTGCTTTGCAAATTGATGCATGAGAACACATACTAAAAAAACAACCCATGACTCCACTTTTTTTATCAATATGCAAAGAAATACATATGTATACCTTTTGTGTACACGTCATTAATTCTTGACCACTCCATTTACACTTTTTTTACCACTAAGTTTTTGAAAATGCTCATAATTTGATTTACACAAAAATTTACAAAATTTTACCTAATATTTTTTATTTTTTCATAAACCTTACCAAAAGAACATTATTTATTATATTGTAATGTGCATTAAACCATAATCTTTGGCCTCCTTGAAGTTCCACAAACCATTTCAATTTCACTGAAATCTAACCTTTTGTTTCGTGATCATGGAAAATTAAAATATAAATATCCTCTTTCCACTATTCTTTTTTTCTCTGTTCCGTAAGCTTGAGAGGACTACATCTTCATTGACATGTCCAACATATCACCCCGATCCCAGTAGAGAATTGAACCAGTAAGTAGACTTCTCTAGTCTAGAGTGCGCTAGAGTTCACTATAAGTACAATGATTTGAGCTACAATGACTTCTTCTTCACATATATATAGATATATATATATATATATATATATATATATATATATATAAATATATATTAATAAATAATTTTATGATATAAATTTATTTTAATGTTAAATTTAATAAATTACAAACTAAAAAAAATTATAGATGTAAATTTATTTTATAATAAGAATGTATTTTAATTGTATATATATTTAGTTGTGCAGGTTAATGGCTCAATACCCTAGATGTATTTGATAGGAATGTAATACACTTAATTATGCAGGTTAATGGCCTAATACTCAGATGCATTTGGTAGGAATGGAAGTTTTCCCAGTGAATTATCACTATCAGCCTGTATAATTTTAGGTGGTGTGGTTTTTATTAAACTAGCATAAATCCATTTTAAATACGGATCTAACCTGAGCAGAGAGATCCAATTTCTTTGTGAATTTTTTTTATGAACAAACATTATTTAAATATTTTATGTAGTTATTTATTTATTTATTAATTTTTTATTTAGACTTATATGAAAAAAAATTTAGTAAGGTTACACATCATACTGAGCTGCTGTAGAATGAGCCTCTGAGAGGCATCCTTATGTAGATTGTTGATTCCTGAAATATTTGGGAATGGGACAGACATAGGGCATGTCCCTCAGATTCCAGAATCAACAATCTACTTAAGCTCAAGGCAATAAGACTGATGAGTCAACCTACATTTCAGAGTGAATAATGAATATGCCCACTACTAATTTGACATTATGATAAGTTTTTCCAGTATTTATAGAAAATATGCACCTGGTTAATACAGTGCAATACGCCGGGGGCTTCTATCAGTCTTTGTCTTTCATTAGTGATAGCATTTTGATATTCAAAACCATGGACCCGGCATCTTCTGATATAAGCAAGCATCTCCTACGGTTGAATGCATGAACACTAAACCAACCCAGGTCACATGTGAACGGAAATTCTAGCTGAGGCTTGTCGTCTCATATGTTGAAGCAAAGTCGTGAGAAGGAAGAATTGACAAGCTCTGTTTTATCTTCGGCGCAATTAGCTAAGAAATCAATATTCCCTCTATTTATGGATTACCGTTGAAATCTTATAACAACCAGGCCCACATATTAGTTGGATTAATAAGAGATCGCACAAACTGAAAAGTTTTACAGCAATTATTTGGCAGGCCTGGCACAGAATTGTGGCTGCTTTTCCTTTCAGAAAATACAGAAGCGGACAGAACCGTCACTGAATACAAGCATTATTAGTTGGATTAATAAGAGATCGTACAAATTGAAAAGTTTTGCAGCAATTATTTGGCAGGCCTGGCACAGAATTGTGGCTGCTTTTCCTTTCAGAAAATACAGAAGCGGACAGAACCGTCACTGAATACAAGCATTGCTGGCGTAAATATTAGTATAAGATAAGCTCTAATGACAAGAAGCTTTCAGTTCTGAAGATTCGGTGAAGCCGATCACATGCACAATCTTGGTTGGTGACAACATGAATACTGGGATTTCTTGCCGAATGGACCGAAACAGATATGCACGCCACAAAAACTTACAAAGTTACTGTGGCGGGCCGAAATGAGAGTTTGGATTATTCCAGTGGCGTGTTATCAGAGTCCTAGTGCTTATTTCATCAAAACAGTATTGGAAAACAGTAACCATAGTAAAGCATAAAAGCTTTATTCAACATAAATATATTTAATCACAAAACGTGGTATCTACATTTTTATAAACTTTAACAATACCTTCTATATCCATCAGCATTTAAACTTTAACAATACCTTCTGTATCCATCATCATTTAAATCATGAGATTGATTACTAGGGATATTTATGTTAAGATCATGAAACTCACAAAAGTGTGATAGTAAGTGGTAGTGTTTAAAGACATTGTTGTTGAGATGGAACAAATTAACATGGAGTTTTTAGGTTTTTAAATAAACTAAACTGGATATGAATATGATAGACAAAACCATGGGTTATTATAAACTAGTAGCTAAAAAGTCAAGTTACACCTCAACCACCCTAACTACACTTGTCACCCTAGTACATATCCAAGCTGTCTATTCTACAACTGGATGACTCCATGAGCTAGTGCATTATATATATTCCTCATCAAAGTCTTAAACCCTTACAAGAATGGCTGCTCATGTGCAACATGTATGCCTTAATATGTATGCCCTACAACTTCCTTGGAAATACATCTGCCTTAGTTAAAAACCATTGAGGTTTTCCCATATGTATGCCTTAATATATATGCCCTACAATTTCCTTGGAAATACATGTGCCTTAGACAAAAACCATTGAGTTTTTCCCACACCATAGTGTTATAGCATCAATCAGGTTCATGGTATAGTGGCTCCTACACTATCATCAAACACCATTGACTCAACCTCCATTTTCTAGTCCATACAACCACTCTCTCTCTACATCATGAGCTTTGCCAATCCATATCTTGAAGTGACTTTCTAACATTATTTGCAATCTCTCATAAGCAAAACTCATGTCCATTTAGTGGACATAATTCTTCTTGACTAAGGCCATATACATATCTTTGAAGTTCTCATTACATACTAGCTCCTACACTATCATCAAACACCATTGACTCCATCTCCTTTCTCTATTCCATAGAGCCACTCCTTCTCTACATCTTGAGTTTTGAGAATCCATATCTTGAAGTGGTCTTCTAACATTATTTGCAATTTCTCATTAGCACAACTCATGTCCATTTAATGGACATAATTCTCCTTGTCTAAGACCATCACAACCTTCAATTCCTATGGTTGGCTTTAATACTAGTTGTTAAGATCATAGAACACCTAGAGATGTGGTGGTGTCACCATGTGATCTTAATGACCACTTAGACAAATTAACATAAAGGTTTTGGGCCTTTAAATAGGTTACATTGGAGATGAATAAATTGGACAAAACCATAGGTTCTCATAGACCTTGAGCCCAAAACAACCCTTAACTTGAACTAGTCAAATTTACCTGAACCACCCTCATAATTAATCTCCCTCACCCATATTTGTCTACTAACAGTCATAGTTAAATGTAGTTGACTCTTCCACTTGATTTCTACTCAAGTAGTTTATTATTATAACTCCAGTAGTTTATTATTATTGCTGGTTTCATATATAATCTGTTTAACTATTATTGAATAATGTGAAGAATAACGTCGCTCCATTTCTAATTCTAAGCTTATTCTTGTTTATCTTTGTCAACTATTATAAACTATTATGGAACATGACAGTATCATATGTTCTGGATATTCACACAAGGTCTGAGGCATTTCACATTATATGACGGGCATGGAGTAAGTGGCTCAATCCAATAGCGCCTTATTCGATAAAGAAAATTTCGGCAGAAAGCGAGTTTTTCAAGATCAGGTTCCTGTGAATAAAGAAAAAGAAACGCAGCATGGAGGCCTTCACCTATTCTAAAAACTACCCAAAACCTGAAAACTCCCAAATTCGGATTGGGTCAAGCAGAACTTCGCTTTTATCATTTGAACTGATTCCAGCATGGCTAGCCATCAATGAAGCTATTTATAGTTACATACTGCATCACTGGGTGGTTGAAGATTTTATTTCGAGTGTCAGAACCGTCATCCATTCAAGAACCTATTTTGTCACTGAAAAACACCCTACATGGTGTTTTTGACCTATTCTAAAAGCACCCAAAATCTGATAACTCCCAAACTCTAGTGGTATACCTTCCAAACTCGGGTTGGATCAGCCAGAACTTTGCTTCTATCTTTTGAACCGATTCCAGCAACGTTCGCCATCAACGGAGCTATTTATATTGTATATCCAGAATCACTTTTTGGTTGCACCTTTTAGTATCAGAGATTTCATCCATGACATAAGTTCAAGCACATATTTTATTAATAAAGAATCTCTTCATAGAAGTCATGACCTATTCTAAAATAACCCAAAATCTTATAACTCCTAAACTAGGGTTTGATCAGACAGAACTTTGCTTCTGTCATTTGAACCGGTTCCAGTATGGGTTTCCATCTCTATGACCTATTCTAAAACAACCCAAGATCTTATAACTCTCAAACTAGGGTTGGATCAAACAGAAGTTTGCTTCTGTCATTTTAACAGATTCCAGTATGGGTTTCCATCATTGGAGCTATTTATAGTGTATATCCAGTGCCATTTGGTTGTTGAAATTAAATTTATATTGCGTCATACACGTCACGCATGAGGTACCTTCAAATCGAAGGTGGGCGAGGCTGGTTTTGTTATCAGTATGGGCAGCCACTCACAAGTCGCTTCAGAGAGAACCAAATTGGTCCCTTTCTATATTTAAATAATTGACTTGAACAAATTTGTCAAAGAGTGGCTAGTTGATCCATGCTCAATCTATGGTAACTTCAATTGACAATTTACCAAACAAATTGATGGGTGTCTTTCGATTAAGGCTAAGGGTTTGAATGATGAGGTGAAAAACAAATGTATCAAAACTGTAGCTTTGATGAAGTATATAAAAGGGAAAAATGTGTGTGTGTTTTTAAGTTTAGGAAATTAGTATTGTTTTACCAACCGTTTTCAGTTGGCATAAAAATATGAACTTGCTGTTTGCAAGCTTCATCAAATCAAATTTATACATGAAGAAAGAAAACTTCACCTATTCACTTATTAATTTTTTTTCAATGTTGAAAATATGGTTTTAATATTTAGCAATAGAATAAATAATATGATCAAATTTTTATTTTAAAAGAGTAAGTTTTGATTAAGAGATGAGAAATAAGCATTTTTCTCAAAACATTATTTCATGAAAATGAGGGTAATAATATTTAGAAATGACCCAATTTTTATTTTGTATCAATTAGCATCATAATTTCAACTTTCTAACTTTATATTTTTTTCCATGCTTAAGAGTAAGATGGTTGGAAAACAATGCCAAACCTTTTACCACTTCCAAAAGAGTAAGATGGTTGGAAAACAGTGCCAAACATTTTACCACTTCCAAAACTTATAATTTAAGTAAAATGGTTGAAAAACATTCAAGAAATCTGTTGATCTTCAACAGAGGATTTAGAAACTAATTGTGACATCTTTGTTTACCTTTTAATCAAATTGAAAATTATTATTTCTTTTTTCACTCAGGAAAAACCATAATGATAATTTTAATACCATTACTTTTAATTTTAAACCCTCTCTTGTTTTAAATTTAATAAAATAATTATCTTTAAATAATATTGAGAATCTCTTATAATTTCAAAAAACCCACTAAACATAAATCACAATCGCAACCAAATGAGGATACAACAAGATCCCCTATTTCATAAAATATTAAACATGAATCACAGTCAAATAACAACTTTAAAAAGAAATAATGTAATTAAAAAAAATGTTAATGTTTTTATAATTTTCAAAAATGTTTCACCACATAATTTAAATAAACTATTTAAATATTTATGTTATGTAATTTATTTCATTGTCAATTTTATAGAGAAAAAAAAATAATAATAATATTAACAATAACAAAAATTCTAATGGTAAAAGTCAAAGCATAATTAAAAACAAAAGAATCAAATTAATTTATAATAAAAGTAATAAAAGGGATGTGTAATTTATTTAATTCCTAATTATGATGACGATGGTTAACGTCCATTGAGACCAAACTTTGTTCTATCTGACTTAAAGAAACAAATTATTTAGTTTGATTTAAGATTTTATTCCTATGCTCAAAAAGCTTGGAGAGAAGCCTCCCGAGCTCACTATAATTTTGACATCATAAAAGGTTAAGAAGGTTAGTATTGCGACAAAGATTATGAAACTCATATCTAATGTGGTTGTACACGGGGCACTCTAAGAGGAAGTGGTTTTCATCCTTGATGTTCCTATTATCACAGACATGGCAGATCCTTTCCATCCATGGTGTTTTAGGAACTTCCCAACGACCTGTTTCACTATGGAGCTCATGAGAGTTCGTTCTAATCTTTGCTATATTAATTTTCTTCTTTGAGCTAGTTAAAACAGAGAGATACTTTTGATCTTCTAGGGTGGGGTTGATGACCTTCTTATAATAATTTAATTTTCTTTTAGTTGTTAAATCTTTCTCATGCCACATTTTTTCTTTGAACTTAGAAGTAACAATATTTTTAATGTTATTAATGTTTTGCAATGCATCATTCTCATTGATCTCCCAATGGTTTAACCAGGCCCTCGTGTCTTTATACCACCCCCGTTTGAGCCTTAGATGGTTTTGGCTAGAATTTAAGGCTAGCTTAGGAAGTCTATGATCTCCTATGTTATTGAGTTTGTGATTGTACAACAAAAGCCTAGTCATAGCTAGGCTCTCGATAGGGGAAAGACCTACTTCTATAAGGAGAATAGGATAGGGTGTATTTCTTTTAATTTTCAGGTTATATGTTATAAAATGCTTCTGGATTTGCTCAATCTTTCTCGAGGATTCTCTAGAGATGGTGCAACCCCAGACCTCACATCCATATAAGATAACACGAGTGACTAAAGTTTCAAAGAAGAACTTCTTTTTATCCCACATTACGAGGTTTGTCATTTTACAATTATTTTCAAGACCAAAATAAGCTTTCCACCCCCCATTAATCCTTTTCTCAATGCTATAGTTCCAGTTGAGTTTGTAATGAATATCAATTCCTAGGTACTTGTAAGAATACACTTCCTTGAAGTTATTATACATAAAATTAGTGTAAGTGTCCTTCTTGGAATTGATAATCATAACTTTTGTTTTGTGAGTGTTAAGAATCACACCCATGGTAGAGCAGAAATCCTTAAGAAGCCTAAGTTTCTTATCAAGATGGCACCTTGCAAGAAGAACAATATCATTAACATAGAGAAGAAGGATGATGACTATCCGAGCTAAGATCGTGCTAGCACATCCTGCTTCCTCTAAATAGCCATCAAGCTTCTTGATGTAAATGCCAAATAGGGTAGGGGAGAGGGGGCAACCTTGTTTAACTCGGATATTACATTTAATATCTTTCCACCACCCCTCATTTCTTTTTCGTATAACCTTATAGCGGCTATGGATTATTAAGTAGAACTAACTTGTTTTTTAAAATATAGTAATAAATAAAATACATTTTTCTGTAGTAAAGACTATGAAGTATTAAGTAGAACTGACTTGTTTTTTAAAACATATTAATAAAGTTTATAAATAAAATATTCAATATTTATATTAACTATAATATATTTTAATATAAATTATGTATATATTATATAAAAATTTTGAAAAATAAATTATGGTTAAAATATTTAAGTAATTTTATTATTTTATATTTAGCATTTTGTTTTTTATCATTTTTGTTGGAAATTTAATAAAGATTTGTTGGAATTGAAAATCTAAACTATGTAGTGAAAATGATCTAAGTGCTCAAAGGAATTTTCAATGCATTAAATCTATCTATGTATTCAAAAAAAACAATTTAATGAAAAAATACACACATATATATAGTCCCCCTCTCTCTCTCTCTCTCTATATATATATATATAATCATATTAGGCGGACTGAATTCAAATCTCTCAAAAAGATTTGTTGGAATTGCAAGTTTAAACTATGTAGTGAACACAATCTAGGTGCTCAAAGGAATTTTCAATGCATTAAATCCATCTATGTATTCAGAAAAACAATTTTAACAATGAAAAATACACATAATGTGTGTGTGTATATCTATATCTATATATATATATATATATATATAGTCACTATGGGCTGAGTGAATTCAAATCTCTCGAAACTATGTAAATGTTTTTTTAAGTTTTGTATTTCAGAAAGGCTAATCTAAGGGAGACCAACTTGGACTATTCTAAGGGACCAAGGGAGACAGAGGATAAACCTTAGTTGCTGCCACTATAACACCAAGAGATGAGACCCATAAAACCACTATAACACCAAGAAATCATAAAAGGACACTCTACTCAATAAGATTTAACACCAAAAAGTCATAAAAAGACATTATACTTAATGAGATTTGAACCATGATCTAGTAAAATTCACCCCACCAGATTTCATCATTAAACCACTGTATGACATTAATTATTATTATACTGTCGACTTTTAAATTTGAAATGGAAATAACTTTGGTGGTATTGCAACGTGTTTTCTTGTATCACTGGCCAACTAATTTTAAATCTGAGTGCCCCCGTCAATAATACGTGACGCTATTTCGAAACAACTACATCCTAACTGTTCTTACGATTCACGATTACAGAGTTGCTGTTAAAATCCATTGAAAAGTAAGAATCCTTTGGATTGGGTGAGTATGTTATTTGTGTTATATTTCGACACTTGTAAATCCTTATGCTGAGCATTTTAATTTTTATAAGTTCTTTTAACTTTAAAATTCTATACAAAAATTATTTCTAAAGTACTTCAATACCTTTGTTTTTTCAATTCCTATCTTTTTACCTTTTATTAAATTTCTTAGCATTTTTTAACTTTAACATTTTTAAAAACAACTCAAATATTTTTTTATTTCATACTTTCTCCTCTGTTATGTCATGGGCCGTTGGGAAAAGATTCAGGGCTGTTGACACTCCATGTAAAATTCTAATATGTGTTTTTATTTATTTTCTGTTTATTGTTGACTTTTCCAGTTAAATGATTGTGTATGAATATTTGATAATGAAAATATAGATTAATGGGTGCACTGTCTAATACCAATCCGTCAGTGCACAACCTGGTGGTAGTAAGCGCGAGTGCAGCACGCTCGTCCACTCACTTTACCTAAAGTTACTTTGAGTAGTGGCTTGAATTACTTTATCTAAAATGCTTCTATAATGAGATGACAGTGTTCTCAATTTAAGTCTTATTTTGCTTATATATATAATTAGGGTAGGTCTACATGAAAGGACTACACCTTAGTCAAACTAATACCTAGGCTCATTGAACTAACTTTTTATTATATATTGTGAATGTGAATTGTGATTATATTGGTTTAATAATATTATATATATATATATATATATATATATATATATATAACTTTTTCTATTGATTAAACAAAAGAAAGTTACATATGACTGTTTCTTTCCCCGTAAAATTCTGACAATCGATAGATCTTGAGAACCAAGCAGCTTGGGAAACGAATCGAGTTTGTCCATCGATATAGGATTCGTAATCAACCCTTTTGCTCGATAAAATAGGAGCCGCCAAGGTCTCAAGAGATTTCTTTATCTGTCGGATGCACTCGGCCATATCTACAGCTCCCATAGGAGTTGTAGATACATAAGGCATTCCAAATTCCTTATTCAAATACATCGCTCTCATTAAGCCCACTTCACGATAAGGAATTAAATTGAACCGAGCTTTCGGTAAATTTTTCGGATCCTCTACAGATCCTCCTTCAGGAATTATTTGATTAATTCTGATGTCCAGATCTTTTAATAAACATCTCAACTCACAACAATCATGTCGATTATGAAAACCCAGAGTAAGAATCCCAATTATATTTACAGAAGGTGCATCTGTTACGAATTGATCCAATGTATGGGATTTCTCCAAATAATATCGAACTACCTGTTTCAAAGTTCTATCCGCTACCTGAATTTCATTCACTTGATAATGATCCACATCCGCAAAAATGACGTTGCAATCGGAGATTATGGATGCTCTATCCACAAAGTTTTTTAAATCCTCTTGCAAGATACTAGAGGTACATGTAGGTGTTAATATTATCAGATCGGGACCTTCCTCCTTATCTTTTCGAATAATATGATCCACAACTCTTTTTCGAGATCCACGTGCTAGTACGTGACGATCTACTATACTAGCAGTGGCAGGAGTAAAATTTCTTTCCCGTTCTAACATAGAACGCATTACATTAAAATAATCATCTCCTTATCTTTTTTGTCGGATTGATCCATATAGATCAATCGGGAATAATTTAATAGATTTTTCTACAGATGGGAAACTTCCAATGCGATTAGATGAAAATGAGGGAGCATTTACAATCCCTGAATTTGGTAAGATACAATTTGAAGGATTTTGTCGTTTTATCGATCAGGGCTTGATGGAAGAACTTCATAATTTTCCAAAAATTGAGGATATAGATAAAGAAATTGAATTCAGGCTTTTTGGTAATGAATATGAATTAGCAGAACCTTTCATCAAAGAGAGAGATGCTGTATATCAGTCCCTTACATATTACTCTGAATTATATGTACCAGCAAGATCGATTCGGAGGAATAGTAGGAAGATACAGAAACAAACTGTATTTATCGGAAATATTCCTTTAATGAATTCCCATGGAACATTTGTAGTAAATGGGATTTACAGAGTCGTAGTTAATCAAATATTAATAAGTCCTGGTATTTATTACCGTTCGGAATTAGACCATAATAGAATTAATTATATATATACTAGCACTCTGATTTCAGATTGGGGAAGAAGATCGAAATTAGAGATCGATGTGGGAGAAAGGATATGGGCTCGTGTAAGCAGAAAACAAAAAATATCTATTCCAGTTCTATTATCAGCTATGGGTTTAAATCTCGAAGAGATTCTGGACAATACTCGCTATCCCGAAAGATTTTTATTTTTATTGAAGAAGAAGGAGAGGTGGGAGCGGGAGGAATATCTATGGTCGAGGGAAAAAGCCATTCTGGAGTTTTATAAAAAACTCTACTATATAAGTGGCGATTTGGTATTTTCCGAGTCTCTATGTAAAGAATTGCAAGAAAAATTTTTCCGAAAAAGATGTGAATTGGGAAAGATTGGTCGACGAAATCTGAACCAAAAACTGAACCTTGATATACCCGAGAACGAAGGTCTACGGTTCGAGCCCGTATAGCCCTATACATTCCACTAAGTGATACTATTTATATATATCCCCTCATAGTCCGTCCCTATGACTTGGCCTTGAAAAGTCTTTCAGATCATATCAATCTCATGTCCTTATCTAGATCGATGGATGGGAACGTTGGACCAGAGCAGGCATATTAGTATTTTGGATCGATCGAGATTGATCCGATACCAGATGATCAAACCTATAAACTATTTTTATTTTTTTTTTTTATCGCTAGTTCTTCGAAAAATTCGAGAGTTCTCTCGAATATCATATGTTCCAAGCAATCCATAGAGCAGTCAAAGTATCGATCGGACATGTGACTTTTAGCTCCATCCAAACGCAACGCATTCCGTTGGGGTTGAACAAAATTTCCGTTCAATCGAAAATCCCGGATGTATCTATCCCTTTGCTAAATATCGGGGCGAAGATCTTGATCAACTAGGATTCTCTACAATAAGTTATGTGCGGTAAATCGAGCCTATTTTTGAACCATAGAAGTGGCAAGTACGACGGATATTCCGAATACCTGGGCAGAGAAATTCTCTGGAGTTGATCCATCCTCGCTAAAGGCGAACCTTTGGTTCGTTCTCTTTCTTCACCTAAGATCATCACATGGTTTTTGAGACCCAAGATTTTCATATTGGGACAAACACTCTTCCTTGCCTCTAGTTCCGTTCTGGTAACATATCACAAAAATGCAATCTACCGGCTATGCATATTAGATCTACATCTGGACCAACGTTTGCTTTAATCTACCCCACTATTTTATAGAATACACATATTTCATGGAATGCGTTCTGGAACAAACAATAGAATAAAGAAGTCTGTTGGGTTGGGACGAAAGAAAGAAACTATTACCCCTTGTCCAGAAATTATGTGGACAGCGACCCAAAAGAAGCTGCTTTCTGCCCCGTTACAAATAGATCTCTACTCGGCAATAGATCTGTCCGAAATGATTTTATATCATTGTGAGATGAGTGGGCTCATCTCATAACGAACTTATATGTGAAAGATTTGATACGTTCCACGGATCGATTGACGCCTACCAATTCTGTTCGCTTGATCTAAACTTTCAAACGAATTAACTGAAAGACAACAATCAAATTTATATTTGATTCATCAAATGTTCACTATCTCCGTCGGTAGATGAGCCTTTAAATTTGTATCTTTGTCCCATAACCTGCATAATAATATAACAAAGAACTTGATTGTATCCTAACCGTGCATGTAAGATAATATGCTAGATTTTGTATGCATCAATTCATCTTAATTATCTACAAATATAAAGAAAGATAGAAGGCCTATAGAAGTGTATAAAGGAAAATCTCTCACAACAAAATTTTCCAAGAAGCATAAAACGAGTACAAAAAGTGCATATTGTCACACAAAGCCAACAAAAAGCAAAATGGGACCATGTAACCACAAGGAAAATGCATGATGAAACACATGCCAAAACAAGGCAGAAAGCCAAAGAAAGACAAACCAAATCCAACATTAGATGAAAAAAGCCCCCGAACTAGAAATAGATCCGTTAATGAGGAAATCCCCTCTCTTTGAAAGTATGTATGTCATAGTATTATGCTCACGTAAAATGTGGCAGAAAGAGATAGACTTGAATGTGGTTATAATGGACTTAATTTTCTCCAACTAGTGTAATAATGATGGCACCTCCAGTGTGGATTGGCCCTTGGCCTAGTCAGTGACTGTCTTTGAATCCCTAATTATCAATATCTCTTCTATAGCAAGCCAAGATGTACAACGGATCACCCCCCACAGTGCCAACACCTCAACTCTAATATTGGTTTCCCCTTACCAGCAGAAATGAAAGGACAAGGAGGACTGAAGATGATGGTAGCTCCAAGCCCACACACTCCATTCGAAGACGCTCCATCCAAAAACCCAACAGGGGAGATATTGTCAAGGTGCTCAAGTGTCCATCAACACTTACGACATCTAGGTCTCCATGGCACAATTTCCATTAAGAAGACTACACATTTTACTATGGTGGATCTAGAATATGGTGCTTTATCCTCAAAAATGCATTCATTCCTATAACATGAGATACGCCAAAATATATATAGGGGCATAGTCCTGAAATCTGGGTAGGTATTCGTCTAGTTGAGGAGGAAAGATGCAATAGAAGACCTGTCCACTAGCGAATTAAATTTAAGAGAAATAGAAAACTCATCCCAATTGGAGATAGCAAAAGGACAACTCAAGAAGGGGTGAACAACCTCCTCAAATGTCGATTTACACATAGGGTAGAAACTTGGGCCTTGTAAGCCTCTCTTGACAAGATTTTCCTAGGTGAGGATTTGACTATGTACCACTAACTAGGTGAAGAATTTGAGTTTTGTTGGAGCCTCCCATCTCCACATGCGGGCTAGCCAATCTGTGCAATGATCGAGTCGATAATGATTGGTGATATATGTGTATACCTCTTTGGGAGATATGTTTCCATCATGAGAGCAACCTACCCAAATGATTCTATCATCTTTCTTAGTTATAGTGATCCCTATGTGGCATAGATTGTTCTTGTAGTTTTCCCATTCAACTACATGTATAGGATGGAGAGCAATCTCGTTTTCATTCAACCATTTACGAGAGGGAAAGGAAAGGCTCTCTCGGCGACCAATATATACTAAGCTAAAAAGCCCACATTCATGAAGAAGCTGAATAATTGTGGGAGTGAGCATATGATCCCCCATGATTCCAACCATATCATCTAAACCAATGGATAATTTTTTACCTCTACCAACCATCCAACAAATATTTCCACACATCCAAGGTTTCAATTTCATCAAGCTTTGCCATATGGGATAGGCATTGTTCATTACTAGCACCCCAACATAGATCTAGTCTTCCAGATTATAATGATTAAGGTATTTTTCACTTATGATGTCACGCCAAATACTAGTACAGATAAAACTCCTCCATAGATTCTTGGAAAGTAGAGAAACGTTGAATATATTAGTGTCTTTAATTCCCCAACCTCCTTGTTCAATAGGCCTACAAATATACTCAAAATTAGCTAGATGATCCTTTGATTTGTTTCTAGTACCAACCCAAAGAAATTTTGCAATAATTGAATTAATTTTGGGATTGACCAACATAGGTAAATGAAACAAGTGCATCTAATAAACATAAATTCCTTGTAAAACAACGTTGATCATAATCATCCTATTGCCTAATGTCAACCATTTATTTTCACATATAGTCAATTTCTTTTCAAATTTCTCAATGAGCGACATCGAGTTCCACTTCTCATATTTGGTAGGCTTTAAATCAAAGCCCAAATATTTGTAACCACCATCATGAAATTTGACTTAGAATCCAAATAGATCGAATATGTACTTATTCACCTCTTCCTTTGTTTTGCGTTAGATAAGTTCTAATTTATCTTTATTTAGGATAAGGTCAGATGTGTTCGCAAATTTGGTGATAATTTGGGGGGAAATTTTCCATTTCGATATCTTGGTCTCTCAAATGCATAGGACATCATTAACAAACATTACATGAGATAGTTGTATGTTGGATGTTACCCTGCAGCCTACAATCCTTTCAGCCTCCCTTGTTTCTCTTAATCCTCTTCTAAGCCCATACATAACCAAAATAAAAAGTAATGGTGAGAGCGCATAACCTTGACGTAGTTCTTTGGTCACTTAGAAAAAATATGTTGGCATATCATTTATAATCATCACTAAATTTTCCATTGTAATACAAGCGATGATCCAATTGAAGTGTCTGGAGTGGAAACCGATTCTATGTAGAATCAACCAAAGAAAATCCCATTCAACCCTATCATAGGCTTTGATAAGGTTGATCTTCAACAAGAAGGCTTTCAATTTGTAGGTTATTATAGAATGAGTACATTTGTGTGTGATCCCAACAACATCCTAGATCCTTCTATCTGCAAGGAAACCAAATTGTTGAAAAGTGATATGTGAGACAAAATATGCTTAACTCGGTTAGCAATAAGTTTAGAGATCATTTTATATACCACGTTACACAAAGAGATTGGTTTGTAATCCAAAAAACATGATGCATTAGATTTTTTGGGAATAAGAGTGAGAAAGGTAGCATTGATAACAACTGATATGTGGCCCTAAATACTAGACTCTTCCACCATCTCAATGAAATATGTTCCCATATTGTCAAAGAAGAATGTGAATAGTTCCACCGGCCATTTGTCCAAACCCAGGCTTTTGTCCTTTGCAATATCTTTCAACACCCCTTACAATTCTTCTAAAGTGATGGTTCTATCCATGCGGTTGATGTCTTCATCATTGACCATACGAGGGAATAAATTGACCAATTCTAATTGACCTTCAATGTATGAAACATGTGGTGTCACATATTGTTTTCTGAAGAATAAAACAACCTTTTGTTGGATGTCTTTAAGAGATGTAAGAAGTTTTTTCTCCACATCTTGAATGTACTAGATTATATTTGTGCTTTTCCTTTTATATGCCACCTTATGGAAAAAGAAAGTGTTTGTGTCAACACCTTGGACCCAAGCCATCCTTCCTTTTAGTCTCCGTTCATCTTCCTGAGATTTGAATTTTTTTTCTTCTAGATCGATAAATCTAATGGTGTCTTCTTAATTTGGTTAGAGAAGAAACCAGGTAGAGTGGGATCCATTAGGTTAGCCATTTATTTCTCTATGCTTGATAACCCCTATGTGTGTTCCTTTTTATGCTTACAGACCCATGATCTGACCTCTAACTTCAGTCTATCTAGTTTATGTGAGACCATTTCCATCTTCTTGTTTTAATATGTCTCAAGAGGTTCTAGACAAGAGTGTTGAACCAGGTCCTCTAATCCCTTATCTTGAGGCTATAAATGATTGAATTTGAATGGAAACACATTGGTTTCTTGCTCCCCATTTCATTCTAGGAATACTACATTGTGGTATGAATTTCCTGAATGTAGAGACGATGTTGCCAGCAATTTTAATCTTGCACACGAAAATGTGTTAACTAGGAATTTGTCGAGCCTCTTCCCAATGCCATCCACATGAGAGCATCCATTCCTCCAGGTAGGAACTAAGGGGTAGGGGGAAGTATCTATAAGCAATTGATGGGAAAACAGTTCATTGACAAATTCAACTAATGGATCCACCTTGCTTTTCTGTCCCCAAATATCCGTTGTATTAGTTGTTAGATTAAGATCCCTAGCAACAATCAGTGAGTGTATGTCTAATTTTCCACTTCCATTTAGTTTCTCCCAAAATATTTTTCTGTTGGCATATGATACATATAAGTTTAGGATGCATAAGAGGTTGAGTGTACCCCTATAGTAACTAATCAATATGACGTCAAGAAAAGATTGACATGAAATAAGAGAAAATAGCTTGGGATCCAACATTGCAACTAATCTCCCTAAATTGCCCTGTGAATTAGTAGCACAAACTACCTAATTTGGGAAAATTCTTTAAAGAATATCTTGTGATTTCTCCTTATCAATCATAGTTTCTTGAAGCAGTACCACAATAGGTCTTTTAGAGGAAATGCTATTATGTAGTGTTTATTGGGACTGTGACGAACCTAGTCATCTGATATTGAATGACATGATCTTCATTTAAAGAAAGTTGTAGTGGGTAGGTCTGCTTTAAGGAACTACATATCAGAAGTCTTTGGTGTGACATCAATGCCATGGGAAGGTCCCGAATGTATAGGGGGATAAAGAGCCTCTTCCATTGTTTTAGGAAAATGATTATTGTGATTAGACCCCAACTTCTCCTCGTCTGATATTGACTAATAAATGTCTCTCTATATTGGAAGAATCTTTTATTCACTATCAATGGTTCAAGGCCCAGTGATTCATTGCTTGCAATGTTTTCCAACTCCGTATCTATAGATATAGGAGAAGGATTATCCTCTGATGTAGCCTTGGAATGAGTAGGAGATGCAGTAGATGGTCATGGAGTAGTTATAATTGTATGTTCCATTCATTTTATCGACCATGGTACAAGGATTACACCAAACCGAGATCCATCTTGAGAGAATCCCCCCCCCCCCCCCCCCCCCCGCACTTCATGCCTATGTAATACCATCAGAGTTAAAATGTTTTGTCTGCCTTATCAAAAGTTGTTTGGAGATTTCTCTTGATATTATGTGGGAATGTGGGATCCTACTCAAGGGAAGGCATATGAAGACCAATAGTAGGCACTAATGGATACTTGTCCAGATTGTGGACTGTCAGAATTTGATTCATAAAAAGGCTAGTCAGTTCTTTCGATGATAATTCCCACCAAATTGAAGAGGATAGTGTGCAACCAAATGCCTAGTTTCATGACATAAACATCAAAATGGATTCCTCGGTAGTCCACTTGTTTTCTAAAGGAGAAAGGACTCAAATATATGTCTAGAGCCATCGATAGATCCCTTGCAAAATCCACTTCAGCCAGGAACCAAGCCACTCTTTTTTCCAACAGGCCAACACAACTTTGATCAGCATAATAGAACTTGCCAATTTTATTAGAAATCTCCATGATAGCCTTCTTTGACAAAAACTCTAAGGGGGGGCCAAAATGTTCACCTATATAAACTTTCATTTGGGGACTTCTTTTATTGTATCGAGTCCAAGAGTCCATTTCTGTAGACATAGAAAGCCCCTACCATTCACCCATGACATAGAGATGGTTTTATCTGCATCCTCCATAGTCATAAAATGGAATCCCAACCAACCATTAAGGATCACACTAACCTTTGGTCGATATCCAATGATGGAAGACCAATATTTATGAATCCATTCCTTCATGTGACCTCTAGACATTCTAAAAAAATGGAATCCCAACCAACCATTAAGGATCACACTAACCTTTGGTCGATATCCAATGATGGAAGACCAATATTTATGAATCCATTCCTTCATGTGACCTCTAGACATTCTCAAAAACTCCCATTGACCAACAAGGACCCTCTGTCGTCTACCTGTCTACTCCTATGATAAGCTTTTGTATTTCTTACACTCCACAAACACACACACATAATATAATATGCCAGGTTTATATTTTGATTTAGCAGTGTGGGAACTAAGTGAGCCTTACTTATTGTGAATTATGATTGTGTTGGAGCAAAGGTGCATTATTTTTTATAAATTATGCTATAAGAAAATAAAATTTCTAAAAAAATTATAATCTATATTGGTCAATGTTAAATTAATATTGGTCCATATTTTCTTAAATTAAGGTGCCAAGTATTAATGATAAATATTCTAAAAATAGTTAATAACACATTAAAACTCATACATGAATATTGCAACTATATCCATAAATTATAATATAAAATATGTGAAGTAGTTATCTACATGACATTATATTATGCAAAGACTATAATAAAAATATCAATATATGGTACAATTAAATATTGACAATATTAAAATAATGATCAATAAAATAAAACTTTCATGGGAACTAATAAATATAGGAGTTGTCTTTAGTGCGACTGTTTGGAATTTCTGGTGGTTGAATATAGCGGAAAAATTTGAGGTGAAATCTTGACTTGTGTTATTTAAACTGGTTTTTTGACTGTATATATATGGATTCAGCACCTTAAAAAACCCCTAGGTCACTTCGATTGTGCACGGGTTACCCATCAAGCTTGTGATTTTAGTAAATTCCTGCTAGATTTGAGAGAAATTAAATCCAAAAACTCACTCAAAAAACTTCCAAAAAATCTCACTAAAAACAACTCAATAAAAATAATATAAATCATTTAGCACATCTACTTAAATTTATATCTATTATTGTTTTTCTGTGAACTCTAAATGGATAGACTGCAACATAGTTGGAATTATTAAAAATTATTTGTCTGCAAACTGAAATCCATACCCATATCCTTCAAAAAGCTAATCTGTGACCTCTAACATGGACAGACTGCAACATAATTGGTATTATTAAAAATTATTTGCCTGCAAACTGAAATCCATACCCATATCCTTCAAAAAGTTAATAATAGCCATTAAAGTTCGGGACCATTCACGTGATAAAAAATTAAGCACCCAGCAATTCTACCGTTAGAAGAAACCTTTCGCCGAAACTTTTGGTGCTGTAACATAAAAGTACGTAGCGAGTTAATAAAGCGCATAGATTTAATGAGTCTTGCCAATACAATTTCAAATTTGATTTATTTCTTTTTACAAAATCTTAATGATTTAAATTTTAATATAATAAATAAAATTATTAGATAAATTATAATTTTGAAAAATATTATAAGAAAATATTGAAAATGAGTTTAACTAAGAAAGAAAATGGTCTTTTTCCTTGTGTTTTTGGTTTTTTTTTGTTAAATGTGCTTAAATTAAATAGAAATTTAAAAAAAAATTAAATTTATTTAATCTGTATAATTTAAGTGTACCAAATTTTTTAAACATTTATACATTGAAAAGCTAATTTTAAATAATAACAAATTACAATCTCATTTAAAATTATATCACACAAAAAAACCTTTATCTATTAATTTGATTTCACTATTAAAAATTCCCCTTTTCATTCCTACAAACTAATGAGTTGTTGACATTTGACCTTATTAGATAATGTGAAAATTATACACAAACCAAAAGGAATTTCAATAATTTAGTCATCAAATAAAATAAATAGAGAGGATAAATAAAATTCCCCTAGGGATGGTCATGTATATTTTTTGACTTTGTATTATATCATGCTTACAATTATATTACATCATACATTTTTTTTTTAATGTGGAGAGGAGATATTTTTTGAACCATTGTAATTTTGGAAATTGTAGTGTGCAATATTAGAGTTGTCTTTAGTACGAATTTTTAGACTTTTCGGTGGGAGAATGAGTTGGAAAAATTTGAGGTGAAATTTTGGTTTAAATTATTTAAACTCGTTTTTTGACAGTATATGGATTCAGCACCGTGAAAAACCCTTAAGGCATCTTGATGTGTGTTATTTAAACTCGTTTTTTGATTGTATATGGATTAAGCGCCTTGAAAAACCCCTAGGGCACTCTGATTGTGGAGGGGTTACCCATCAATCTTTTCGTACAAGATTTTAGAGAAATTAGACCAGAAAAACCCACGAGAAAAGCTTCCAAAAAATCTCATTAAAGACAATTCGTGCAATATCTATGTTGAGATTTATTGTTGTATTAATTATTTCATTTTGATATATATTTTTGGTAAATTATTATTATTATTTTTTGGAGTTTAGGTTTTGTTAATTTCAATATGAGATGGAAGCATAATCTTCTTTCTGGTAAGTGCTTAGTTATTATTATTATATTGTATTAATCATTGTTATTTTAATGAAATATTTTATTTTTAGTGTTATATTATTAATCTTGGCTTAAAGTTAGACTATAGTAATTAATTTAGCGTTGATTTTGTATTGATTAATTTTTTAATTATAATTTTTTTCATTTATTATGTTGTTTTATATTTAAAAAATGTATAATTTAATTTTTTGAATAATTGAATTTCATTTATTTATAATGGTATTTGTGGATAGATTTGATGTATTTTTATGAAAATGCAAGTAAGATTTGTTTTTTTTAGATTTTGCTGAGTTTTCTAGTTTTTTCCATTTTACAAAAGTGGACTACCTGATTTTTAGAGTGAAAAAACATAAAAACATTTGTGTGTAGTAGCCGTGCAATTTTTGTTGAGTTACCTCACTTTTACTAACTTTATGGTTCTATAATAAAAACATATTAGCTAATTTTTAAAACGTTTGTACATAGTGAGAGTGCAATTTTTGTTGAATTGCCCCATATTTTAAGCTTTATGGTGACAACAATTTAGTAAGCTTCACAACTAGGAAATCATAAAACCATTTGCTTATCACATTTGTACATTTAGTGAACCATTAATCCATGCTTGGAAAAGTATCTTTGTGCCTCTTCAAAATTGAATGTTGGGTGGGGCATTCTAGTGATGGAGTAGCCAATTTTGAAAAACAAGGTGTTGTGAAGAGTGATTTATGGTTTTTTGATTGGACACACCACCTTCACCACCACCAAACAATAGTTTTATAATTGTTATAACACTTACCTTGACTTGTAAATATAGTGGTAAATCAACCCTTGGACTCCAAGCACTTTTGCCTCATATTCGAAGGAAGACCATAAAATAAAAGTGATATGATTATCCCAAAAGGCCAGTTCACTATTGTTATTGTGGTTGCTTCACTTTTGATTTATATAACACCCGGTACAAAAAAAAAAAAAAAAAATCTACAAAGAAGAATAAAGCATTGGAAAGGATAAGATGAATTCTTTTAACCATAATATAGAAATTTCTATAACTATTTTGTTCTGTGTGGATTGATAATACCTGAATGTTACATATGTTGTACAAGAAAAGAAAGCACAAGCAAATGAATGTTACATAAGTTGTACAAGAAAAATAAGCATCAACTTGTTGTTATCTAACATAGTGGTGGTCCATATATTCTTATGGAAAATGGTAGTCTCTTCATACTTTTGCACTAGGAAAAAAAAACTATATACTTAATTATAGTAAATTTAGCTCTTTATTACCTTTTTGTAACTTCTAAGTCAAAATTAAAATGTCATACAACACTTTTATATATATATATATATATATATATATATATATATATAATTATAATTAATGAGGAAACAATTTTATATTTTAAATGGAAAGAAATCAACCTCTTAACATCCACTTAACTTCACAAGAATGACTCCATCAATATTTAATATTGAGTGAATATGAATCATATAAATGTGTATCTACTAAATTGGAACCTATTATATAATTACAAATAATTATTATATAAGGAGAGACACATTTTTATATTTTAAATTGAAAAAAACAATTAACACTTACTCTTTTCTATATATATATATATAAATAAAAAGAGAGGCACCATTTTATATTTTAAATATATAATTACAAATAATTATTAAAGAAAGAGAGACTCATTTTTATATTTTAAGTTGAAAAAAACAATTAACACTTACTTTTATATATATATATAAAAAGAGAGACACCATTTTATATTTTAAATTGAAAGAAACCAATTTGGTAACATGCACTTGACTTTACAAAAAAGACTCCATCAATATCTAATATTAAGTGAATATGAATCATATAAATGTGTCTCTACTAAATTAGAACCTATTATATAATTATAAATAATTACTATATAAAGAGAGACATATTTTTATATTTAAAATTGAAAAAAACAACTTATTATATAATTACAAATAATTACTATATAAAAAACACATTTTTATATTTAAAATTGAAAAAACCAACAAATAATTACTATATAGAAAAAAGACACCTTTTTATATTTAAAATTGAAAAACCCAATTTAGTGACATCCACTTGACTTAACAAGAATGACTCCATCAATATTTAGTATGGATTGAAAATGAATCATTATAAATGGGTCTCTACTAAATTGGAACCTACTAAAAGATAATAATGACATATTGAGTAAAAATAAACCATATAAATGTGTCTCTACAAAATTGGAACCTATTAATAGATAATGATGACATGGTAAGTGGAGTAAGTTGGTAGGAATACTCATAAGAGCTTTGCAATGGATTCAGCTCTTATTTTATTAATAGATAATGATGACATGGCAAGTGGAGTAAGTTGGTAGGAATACTCATAAGCTTTGCAATGGATTCAGCTCTTTGTAAAAATAACATTGGCACTCGCCTTAATTTGTTTTTTTTATTTTAATTTTTTTTTATCGTAATACGAATTCACAGAATTGTGGTTTCCAATGGTTTTTAGTTACTAATCTAGTATTTTTTTAAAATGAATTCATGAAATGCTTTTTATATTAAGAGACTCATTTTATCTCTAGTGTAAAGGCTAGCTGTATTTTCTTTTATATTTAATTTAAATTTTGACCTATTATATATATATATATATATATATATATATTTTTAAATATTAATAAAACAAATTATTTCACTCATAGATAAAATATTTTCATGTGTATTAGGTAATATGATATTATATAAGTTTTTAGTGTAGACGAAGTAACATCATTTTATACCATTTTTTTTTATAAAAAAATAAAGTATTTTAAAAAATTACATTTTTAATTTAAAGAGTAAAAAGGATCTGTAATTCTTTACTTCTAAAAATATTTCAACTCAAACCATAAATAAATTATTAGAACATCTAAGTAATAAATTTTAAGATAAACTTCATTTATATATATAGAAAAAGTTATGTGTGTTAACCATAAATAAAATATTTCAATAACCACTTTAAATAAACAATTTTATATTAATTTGATATATAAAAAATAAAAGAATTTTATTTTTTTTTTAATAGGAGGGAGATTTTTCATTCATTTAAGTTTTATTATAAAGTTGAACATTTAAAATTTTAATAACATTTTTTTAAAATAAGTTTAAGTCAACTTGATATACATATAGAAAAAAGTAATAATATAAGTATATATTTTTAATTATTTTAAATAAGAGGGAGATCATTCATTTAAGTCTTAATATAAGTTGATCATTAAAACATTTTAATAACAAAAAGAATTTTCGTGTGGATCATCTACAAAATATTTCAATTTACATGATGAAATAATATATATATATATATATATATATATATATATATATATATATATATATATATAGATATATATATATATATATATATATATCTTGGGAGAGATCTATCATTGTTAGTCTTAAAACTAAGGACGCACATTTGAAGACTCCTCATAGTTTCTTCCAACTCTTTTGTTTTTGGTCTTTTTACAACGTAACCATTCAACTCTGTTTGGGCATCTCTCACACTAATTCTAATTGTTTGAACCTTGTCCTCTGTGCTAATAAAACCTTACACGTTTCCTGCTTCCTCAGACCTCATAATGTTGTTTAACAAAATTCTCCAAATTTCTGCTCAATTCAGATCCTTATAGTTGTCAACTGTCTACCACTTATCCACAAAAAGACACCAATTCTTCTCCCAAACTCCTATGGATTTTCCTTTGACTATTCCTATGCTGAAATCTAACTTCTAAGCACTTGGATATACTTCTAGAAAGTGTGTCTATTCTCGGCCCCTTGTTCATTGCTATTAAAAGCTCGTAGAATTGAATTACTTCACCAAAGATAAGTTAAACCGTTAAATCCAAGAATCTTTATGTGTTTAATGAATGGTGTTTTCTGAGAATACTTAGATAAGTTCATTATTGTTTTCTTGGATGATATTTTGGTATACTTTATGTCTAAAGAGGAGCATGAACAACATTTGAGGTAAGTGTTGCAAGTGCTTCTAGAACATCAATTGTATGTTAAACTTATTAAATGTTGTTTTTATTAAAAGCAAATCCACTATCTGGGTCACATCATTTTGGAAGCAGGTATAGTTGTATACCCAAATAAGATTCAGGCCATCGAGGAATGACCAACGTGAAAGAATGTTTCAGAACTAAGATATTTCATGGGTTTAGTGGGATATTATGGGAGATTTATTGAAGGGTTTTCTAAGATTACGTACCCTATTACTCTGCAAAAAAATGGTGTTAAGTTTGAATGGGCACTTAAGTGTGAAGAGGATTTTAGCAGTTAAAGACGTTGTTTATGAGTGATCCAGTTTTGAAGATTGCAGACCCAAATGAAAGTTTTTTGGTTTGCTCCTATGCATGTGAAGAAAGTTTGGGAGGTGTGCTCATGCAAAATGGACATGGATTATGCTATGACTAAAGAAAACTATAGGAACATGAGAAAAATTATGCTACCCGTAGTTTATAATTAGCAGCCATTATTCATGCACTAAAAATGTGGAGGCACTATCTCATGGGTCGAAGGTTTGAGTTATAGATGGAACATCATAGTTTAAATAAATTATTTGAGCAACCAAATATGATTGCTTGACACATAAGGTGGCTCGAGTTCTATTTGAATATGAATGGAAGATCAAGTATATTAGGGGTAAAAAAAATAAAATAGAAGTCACACTAATCTAAAGAGTGCATCTGCCCACGGGGCTTTGGATTGACGGTGAATGGGTGCGCTGTTAAGGCACTCCTTGCGATAGGTCACCGGTTCAAATCCCCCGTGGGTACTTAGGTTAGTCTTAACTAGAAAAAAAAAATCTAAAGAGTGCATCTAATGCGTGTTGCGACAATAAGTATATGTAAGTCGAATATATTGTCTAGAGTTTTAGAAACTAGAAATTTGGATCAACGATATTTAGATATTAAGAATAGTTTACGATAGGGAAATAGGAAATTAAAATACCCAAATTATGAGCTTGCAAAGGTGGGATCTTCCTTTATCGATGTCAAGTGTATGTTCTGGATGTGGAGGATGTGAAATATTTTATTTTAAAGGAAATCCATAGGTTACCTTATGTAGGACACCCTGGATATTTGAAGAATCTTACAATAGTAGAAAGTGAATATTTTTTGCTTAGGTTAAAGAAGGAAGTGGTGAGATATATCGTAGAATGTTTAGAAGGTCAGAAGGTCAATTCGAGCAAAAATATTAGACATGCTTGTTGCAGCTTGTACCTACTCCCAAGTGGATGTGGGATATACTCGTTCTATTGAAGAATTATAATCTAATGCTTCAGATTTTATTCTTTATTTGTTGATGTTTTGTGAATAATCTGATTTTCTACTATTAACCTAGCTTGACACAGGTCGTGGCAAGGGTTGACCACTATTCCTGGCCAAGCTATATCAATTAGATTTAGTTAGAAATTTAGTATCGATTTTTTTAGCTTTCATTAAGTTTCAATCTAGTAACGAACTTCTATAGCTTTCGTGTAATCTATTATTGCTTGATTTTGAGTTGAAGAATGCTTTATAGTTTTTCATATTAATTGATTAAGGAATAGAAATTAGAATTGAAATTAATTATATTAATTGCTATAGGTTGAGGTTTGTATGAAGGCGTGGTGTGTTAATGCTTAATTGAAGATCTTAGATTATAATTTTGAGCGAGTGGAACCCTTATATTGTTAATCCTATTCAAGTTAATATTTGATTGAGATTGGATTAGATATGGTTAGTCAACATTAAAATTAAGACAAGTTACATTGTCTAAAATACAATTGGATTTGTGTGACTAAATGGTTTAGATTGATACGGAGTTGTTTAATCCATATTAGACTGAATGAGTTAGATTTTAAATAATGTAATTATTTTTTATTGGTAGAGTAACATAGTTCTTCTTGATTTATGATATTGTATTGTTTCTGAAAAGAAGGATAATAGGCTTCTCCACTTCAACAAGTTTTGATTAAAGGGTTTGAAAGGTTTTCAACTAAGAGTCAAAGTCAAGATATGAGTATAGTACTTAATTATGTACTAGGTATATAACAAAATCAATTACAGTTTCTTAAGAGAGAAATTGAATTAAATTGGTGATTTTTCCTGAACAGAGTATTGTATTCTAAATAGGTATGTTACGTGTACCTAAACCAATGATATTTTGAAGCTCTAAGATTACAAATCTCGGTTAACATTTTAAAATGAAGGGAAATTAATATAGACATATATAAAACCCCTAACATAGTATCGTATTCTAAATAGTTCTATTAAGTGTACCTAGACTAGTGATATTTTGAAGCTCTAAGATTACGAACCCCGGTTAACATTTTAAAATGAAGGGAAATTAATATATACATATATAAAACCCATAACATTTTTAGTGTCATTGCCAAGGAGTTGCAAACCGTCCAGGTTGCATTTTTATTTGGTAGGCTGAGTTTTAGTAGATTAATGTTTGTAGTAAGTTTTGCAGGGAAACTAGAGGGTTGAGAAAGTACGACAATACATGAGTGAAGAGCCACACATCCACTATGGTGGGGTTGTTCAAAAGTTTGGTTTTTTTTGAGTGATTTTCTACTTTCTTTTTCATATGCGTAGAATTAAAGGTAGGCTCCAAATCCCCGTTGTTTCCTTATTTTTCTTTGCAAGTGTGTTTTCCTTTAGATTGATTCATGGAAAGAAGAGAAGCCTAACTTGTGTGAACATATAACTTGGTGATGACACGGTCTTAGTAGCATGGTGACACTTCAAGCACATGATTGGTTTGCTTGAATTTGTTTTAAGTGTGTTTCTTTATTATTTCTTTATGATTTTTAATAAGGAATTCCATACACTAATCCATGTTCAGGACATGGATTAGGAATTGGCAAAGCAATATTCAAGGATGATCAAGAGTTTGAAATAACTCTCTCCAATCTTAGCAAAAACTAGGATTTCTTCTTCTCGGGAAGAATAAATCTTGACAGTAGTCAAGAACTTATCTTCCTCTCTAGAAGTGACAAAAGAATAACAACTTGATGAACCACATCCACAAGAAGATCACTCTTGCAAACTTATCGAGGAAATTGAAGAATCATGGACCATATCCTATGGAGAGAAACCATTAGAACATGAGGCTAAATAATTTTTGACATGCTTATCTATGGATCCTCTGAGTACACAAGAGGATAATAATAGAAGATATGCATGGCATGATAAAGGAGGATATTCCAAGTGAGCCAAATAAATAGGTAAACCAAGAGCATTTTGATTTTGTTGAAAGTTTGTTTCAAGTGACTATAAGGCCATACCACTCCTTCATCCTTCCTTATTGACATCATCATTAAAACATCTAGTTCTTCATACTCATGTATGCATTGAAGATTATATTCTAAACTTGAGTATGAATGTATTTTTACACCTATTATGCACATGGTTACATTGGAAATACTCCTATACTTGAGGAGAGGAATTTATTTTTATCAGGTAGAGTAGGATAGTAATAAATAAATAAATAAAGAAGTGTTGCATATAGTAGTTAGTTTAGTTCTAAAATATAGTGCAACGTCTTTGTCATTTGTTTTGTATAAGTGCAGATGTTAATAGCTAAAAGGAAACTAGTTGAAAATGAGATATCTATGTTCCTATTACATACTTTTGTTGAGGTATCTTTTAGTTGCATATTGTTAACGAATATTTCTATTCAATCTTATTTCAAATAGCACCACGGATCAACTACTACAAATTTTTCCCACTTATTACTTCTTTATGATAGATTTTTTCTATTTTTTCTTTTCAATAAAGTGAGATATGATAACTTTGTTTGGAATTCTATGCTAAGGTAATATCCTTGATAATGAAATCTATGTCCATAGTGCATATCAACCATCTAGTACCATATTTCATCTAACTAGTACCCAAAATTTTGGTACCAATTTGCTATTTTGCAGGACAAAGCAGAAGTCAAGGATCTTGTTCATTGGGAATGCTTAAATTTTCAAAAAGCAGAACAAACATCTTCATCAATGGAATGTAACACTTAGTGGATTATTTGATGACATCTTTCCTTTTTCCTTAAGCTGTTAAAAATGATTCATTCACGCTTTATCATTACTTATCTGTTTTAAGATTGTTTTTCACAAAGATGATTGAATAAGCAATCCTTTTCATAAAAGTTGAATTGAATGATAATTCCAAACTATTCATAACTCATATACAATTTCTGTTTTGGAATTTCATTTTTTTTATTCATATAGATTTCTAATTATCAATAGAAAATAGTTGCTCAAAATATAGTTACAAAAATAGATTAAGGGGATTAAAACTAAATTAAAAGGTCCATATAATGATACCAATGAGAAAAGAAACTTGAATACTATAACCAAAACACCAAAGCATGACATCTGAGCATCTTATTAAGACTTGCAAAAGAGTTGATGAAGTCCCTTCTCATAGTGGAACACTACTTTAATTGAGAGCATACACAAAAACTATGATTGGTAGGACTTTAGGTGTCTTTCGGTTATTCTTTGCTTAGCCTCATCCATCTCACATTAAAAATGGCTCATTAATGCTGTGTCCTTTGAGTACCTATAAGTACTTTATGTGTCTAAGACATTATGCAGGTAATTAAAGTCACTTTGAAAGGTATCATCATATGCCTTTAAGGGGCTTTCTAAAGCCGCTGCCCCATCTACCAATTGAAAAATCAATATCTATAATATAAAACTAAAATGGTGGGAAACATGGGACTAGAGACTTCAGTGTAAAATAGGTTTAAGAGGTTAAATCTTTGAGGCTATGGAGACCTTGTTATGCATCCAGCTCACAAAATAGAAGAAAGAGATAGATCAATGACTTAAAATGTAGACTCTTGGAGGGGGCAATCTCCTTTACATTACACAAATGAACAATTCTTGGATGATACAAATGGAAAGACCTCATTTCTATATATAGGAGTCTAAGGGGTCACAATGTAATCAGAGCCGACATAACAATAATAATTTAAGGGCACAACAATAACAATAATGGGCTTCTATGGGGCACAATAATAACAATATGGCGACAACATGGGCACAAAAATAACAATAAGGGGTACAATGACAATAATAATAAGGGAATACACTAGTATTATAGGGGCCTAACATGCCCCTCTCCTTCAAAAAATTGTTGTCCTCAATGCTTGAATAGTTCTAGATGCTTCTGTATAAAATTCTCATCCTCCCATGATGAGATACTCTGAAATTGATCGATTTCGTAGCTGTCGAGTGTTGAGCCTCCATTTTGTCTAGATTTTCATGATTTTACTGGATAATTGTATGCCTGTACTAAGTGTCTATAATCATTATTATTCTTTTCTACACATTATTAAGTTATTATTTAGAGGCATTTAGAGTTGACAGTTGTTGATCTATGAACTCTTCTTGTTTTGTTAATTTGAAGAGTATTTAATGTGAAAATGTCATTAATGTTCAGATCGTTTGTGGCAGGTGCTAACATTCATGTACTAGCAGTTCCTGTACTAGTTATACCTACACCAACATTCTTGCACCAATTTGGGGCTTTTATTCATTGACACAATTCTAGGAAAATATGAAAGAGGTTTTTGTTAAAATGTTGTTTGAACACTTCCACATGAGTCAACATACACCTAGGTTGTATAAACTTAGGAAATAATTAATGCCTCAGCCCTGAATTCATAGCAGTTTCTAGACTGCCAACTTCGTCCTTATTTTCTGTGCAGGTAAAGGCGAATAGAGAAATTATTGAACATGGATTTTGGTCCCAGTATAGCAAATTGACTAAGACTGAAACAAATTTCTAAAAATTATAATGGTCTAAAAGTTATATAAGCGTCTTTGAGTCAGTGTTATAAAAAGAGACTGTTTTTACAGAATTTTAGGATCTCAGATTTCACAAGTATCCAAACAGTCAGTTTCAAACACGATTTATGAGGTAATGGGGATGAACCAACAAAATTATGAGCCTCCAAACAAATTTTCCAAATTCGTAATGGTTAAGGAGATACGAAGAGTTCTTTGGAGGCAATTTGTTAAAAATATCATCTTTTCCAGAATTGCAGAAAATGGCTAGATTTGGGAAATTTGTGTCAAATCTACATTCCTTCATAGGGAAACGGTTGTAGTGATATTATATGGATGAATATCAGTTGGGATTCGATCCCCATGTTGTTTTCCAAGAAAATTATCATGTAGAAGTATTATAAAAGGAAAAAGTTACGTAGGTGTAGAGGATGGAAGATTATAGATTGTAAATCACATTATTTGTAGTGTAGAGGATCGATTATAATTGTGTAGGGAACGATGCGATGTGTTCCTAGTTGGATGATCCCTGGAGGGGACCAATGGAGCGAAGCGCAACTTGTTTAGTCATGACGTAACAAGACTTCAAGATTAATAGACATTCTGGCATTCTACTTACATTTATGTTTCTTCTAAATCTGTTGGCACTGTGATTTAATTGTTGCAAGGGCAACGAGATGGGTGGTTGGGCCCACTATCCAGTCTGTTGCCCCAAACTTCTTAGAATTTCCTTTGCTGCATTTTATTTTGCATGGTGTGAGTGTGATTAAATATATTTCTGCAATTTCATTTCCATTTCTTCTTCCTTTTAGCCATTTGATTTTCGATTTCATTCCATTGCTCTGGACATTTGAAGTTAATGATATCATTAAGCATTCTTTATGACTGAAGGATATTATGGTTTACTAAGAATTCTGGTTGATTAAACTCATGACTGCCTTAAAACTATTATTTTAAATGTGAGACTGATTCCTGCACTTTTAAGAGAAACATTCCTTCTTGAAATTTTAATAATTAAATTCCAGGATCAACATAAGGAAAAATTATCATATTGTTTTATTGGCAAGTGAATTGCTCACAATAATTCTCTGAATGATTTAAGCTTAAACAGTTATATCCCTTCATCATAATTGACAGTTGCCTTAGGCCGATATACTCAATGCAGGAAGAGGACATACTTTTGGTGCAGGAACATCGTTTCAGTACAGGAAAAACGTTCCAGTGTAGACACCTTGTTGTGGTGCATGAATGATGATTCAGGCCAGGAATGAAAACTTGTAACAAAGAAAAATGAACACTTTCCTTAAAGTTGAATATTGAATCATTTCGAGAGAAGCAATATAATGTAGATCTCTTTTAAAATTTTTCATTGGTTTCATTAGATTAATTGAAAAGAAGTCACCTTATGTTTATTTCATGCTTTTCATCTTCGCAACATAGTAGTAACTTTTTAGTGGCTTTGCATTCTTTATCTCTTGAATCCCTTTCTTTTGAATGGGGCCTACATTCCCTTGTCCTTTGGACAACTGAGGAAGAATTTCTGCAGGAGTCAACTCAAACCAGATGTAAGGTCCCACCTTACCAACCATCAATAGTATAGAGAAGTAAAGGTCCATTGAATACTATTACTCAAATTTTTAATTTAATTTTATTTATGTTTTACTCATAGTATGGCTAACGTAGCTATCATGTAATCATGTTCCTTCAACTATTTCAATATAAGAATATAACATAAAAAGCTCGGGATAACTTTCCCTTAAGAGAAATTCCAAAACACCTTTCCTCTCAAGTTTAAAAGATCATAACATGTGCTCTTTTCATACTTATACATGAGCTCTAAGTAAGAGTGGAAGTAAATTCTACCATAATTCCATATGCAAACATTAAGCTAGATCAACCTATTTGATTTCTTAGATTATGATAAATAAGATTCATTTATTGACTCTTGATATCATAACCACAAAAGTATTATACTTATTTTACAAAAATCACATATAAGTGTATGAGCATTAACTTACCTATAGCAAGGTAACCAAGGGAAGAATATGTCTCTCTTCATCAATAAATCTAATAAATATGATATGTTTATGAAATAGAATCACAAAATATATTGACCCAACAACATTTCCAAATTCATCAATTAAAATTCCCAATCCCAATTATTAAGGCAATGCTGCAATCATGAGAATTATATAATGAATGTTGAAACAAGAGCAACTATCATTACTAATTCATAAGCATGTTATTCTTCAAAAAATGTCATGTAAAACAATGAAACTACATAAATTGGGCACAAGTAGTTGTTTTCTACAGTCATTGAAGCACAAGAATGCACCCATGAAAACATGCAACTCAGACAAAACTTATTATGCTCACTTGCACAAAATCCTACAGAAAGTCACTATAAAATTGTTTCCAACAACCCCCTTTTTTCTTTGAAATATTTAGATAATAAAAGTAACAACAATCCTATTCTCTATTCACACTTCAACAAATTATTAAATTAATTTTCACGTTCATACCAAAAACTTGCAGACATAAGAAGCTACCTTTTACTCTAACAATTTATAATGCACAAAAACTACAACCATTCATGTCTTTTGAAAAACACTTTGGATGACGGTAAGTAGGAATTTTACTCTAACAATTTATATGCACAAAAACTACATCCATTCATGTATTTTGACAAACACTTTGTAAACATGCAATCTACAACCATTGAGGCATTTTGACAAACACTTTGCAAGCATGCAATCTACAACCATTGAGGCATTTTGCCAAACACTTGGCAACAATGAATTTGAGATTCTTCTTCAACCTATTCAACTCATAAAATTCAGAAATTCAAACTTCAAATGTTGGCATCTTAAAACAGGGATTAAACAATCTTAGTTTTTCATCAAAAATTTGAAAACAAACACATATAATTGACAACAACAATCTGTAAAAATGCCTAGATTTTTGCTCCGGGTTCTGCAAAGTATGTTTTTGGAATCAAATGGGGGGTTAGCTGGCCATATGGCACGAATACCTCCTGATGTTGAGTGGAAAAGTAACATAACATTCCAGAGATGCGATTTATTAAAACAACAACAACAAAAACATTCCTACTATCTAATTTATCACTTTGTCAAACACTTTGTGTGCAAGCTTCATCTACAACTATATATGGAGAAGTAAAAAACTCAAATTTATGATAATATGGTATTGTAGTCAACTCATGGCAACTTGCAATGGACAAAAATTCATTATAAAATGAACTTAAAACTTTGGCAACACATTGTTTTATTCCCCCTACATGTACATTCTCAACTACAATTGCCATTCATTATTGGTTAGCTCATAAGTAAATTTGTGAATATCTCATAAACATTCACAAGTAGAAATTTCCAATGAATTTTAAAGTTCTACAACACTTTTAAATTAATAATAAACTAAAATTTCAAGAATGCTTATGAACATACCTAGGAGTGTATTTATACAATTCCAAAAAGATGGGAATATACTCTAGCTCTAATGAGATTGTGCTCCTACTCCAATATCCTTACCAACTCATTGTGAACCATCCAGTTTTCCTCCCAACCATATCTAGGGAGAATGTCTCCCCTTGGAACCACTAAGCTGTAAGAGCTCACAAACAGTACCAGAATATAGAAGTGGAGAGATATCTAAGGCAAGCTGAGGAAGATAAGTTTCACTTCCTCCCAACACCACTCATGGTTAGCTTCACTAGGTAGAGATACATAGTAATTTAGATTAGGAATTTCAAAATAATTTCGAAAGAAATTGGCTACTCTCCAAGTCTCTCACTCTCATAATATTTTTCAAATCTTTACAACTCTTGGTATCACAATGCACCTCCTTCCCCCTAAGTGAGAATAGATGAGACACATATATAAGAGGAGCAACAAATTATTTTCATAAAGGAGGAGTAATATGCATGGATTGTATTCTATTTAGAGGAGTGTAACTCATGCCATTAAGGAGAGGTATGCATGCCTTAGTTAAGGATATTGTAACTTATGCATTAAAGAGAGCGTAAGAGGAATATTTTATGACATTTCTTTAATGAGTTGAAGAGGAATATGTCATTCTTTGATGAGTGCATAAAATAGTGTAATGTATTATTAAAGGAGAGAGATTTACATAGAACCATGAGAGCCATTAAGCAGAGAGGTGTGAAGTGATTGAGGAAATGAAGGTGACTTGTAATTCTGTTTTAATAATAATATCATAGTGTCATAAAAGATAATAATAATTTTAATAATATAAATAATATTGAGGATTAATTCAAGATTGAACGATTAGGATTAATTATTGATAAGTTAAGTGATTTTCCTTCAACTATACTTGATTGCCAATTTATGTAAGGTGATTTACTTTTTTTGGAAAGTCATGCTTGAGATGCTAGACATGACTTTCTATTTTTAGAATGTCACTCTAGGATTGTTATAAAAGAGGTTTTATTAAGAAAATTAATCCCTGAGCTTCCCATGAGTGGTATTTTTCTTCCAGAGAATAGGGATTCTATACCCCTATTGCATGTATCTTTGTGCCGTAGTAGATTGAGGACTTCGTGCCTTGATCTACTATAAAGATCCAAGATTCCACACCTTGATCTTTTTAAATATTTAGGACTCCATGCCCTGAACATTTTATTATAGATACAAGACTCCACATCTTTATCTTTCATGGATTTAGGACTCCACGCCCTAATTTCCATGGCTTCTCATCTACTCTTATTTGAAACTCCACGCTTCACCTTAAGGTACTGATTGTGATCTCATACCCATCTGATGGTTCATTGGTAAGGCCTTGTTCCGAAACCTGCACACATCACAATCTCATAGATCAAAGGAATCAATGAATTTCATAATTAACTTATTCACATTTTACCAAAGATTGTGCATGACTTCCACAGACATTTTGGTTCTAGAGAAATGACTTCTGCAGCCATTTAAAATTTGAACATTCTTGTTTTAAAATAATTATGTACTTGCCACATCTTTCTCATTACAAGATTAAACATGTTGGGTTTGTGGGGCTTGACCCAGGTTCAGCGTGAGTTAGCTAAACAAATCCCTGAACTACTGGCCCTTTCGGCATTAGCCCACAGAGCACGCACTGAGGTCTCACCCAAAGCAGTATGGTGGGATGCTGGAAGCAAGTTTCTGCACCCTGAGATGGTCGTGATGTCGGTTTAAACCCCCTGTTCCTACTTTCATGCAGGTCACTAAGCTTTAGGGCTCTGTCAGTCTACCCCTTTGTTTCGCCCTTCAGTACCTCTGCGAAGGTGTGCGATTGACCTTCGCACAACCTTAACCTGTGATCTAGGTACTTTCATGCTACTATGACAGCGTATTGTATAGGTTGCCAAGTTAGCTTAAGTGTTTTACTTATCTTACTAAACAATCACAGTTAGCGTCGCGTAAACTAATATTCTTTCTTGCATTCAATTAACCAATATAACCACATATATTCATGCATCACATAAACATTTTAAATTAAAACCAAAATGCAATATAACCAGATGCAGTAACATGAAATAAATACATAGAATTTTCTGAACAATTATTTTTATTGATATCTTTAGTTTATTACAGAATCTATTTGCCCTACGCACACAGCTGCAGGGGTCCGCGTACTCAGCCACAAAATTCCACCCTAGGCCTATGCGCACTCAGCTGCAGAGCATATACCTACGCTAAGACCTGAAACACTTAGACTCCTCTACCAAGACTCCAAAACTTGTCTATCAACTACTTGACTAAAAACTACCTAGAGCTTACTTAATTAGCTCCTTTTTATACAATGCCATGGTCCGTGAACCATGGGTGGATCTTTACAGCTGACTTTACACTTTAGAAAATAAGGGCAAACAACCCTTTATGACTCTTGACACCTTTGTGCTCCATGGCCACAAAATGCAGAGACTTTACAACTTTATTACAAAATTGACAAAAACATGGGCTTTTAGCCCTAAAACTGTCCTTGGGGGAACCCGTTCCCAACAGGTCCCCAACACAAACATGGTGACTAACCCTCGAGTCACTCTATGGGCATGGAGATCTTGGCGCGAAGACCTCCCATTTCGACCTATATGACTGCAACCTCGGTAGTGCACTGTGCGTCCACTTGTTTCTCTTCTTCAACCAACTTCTCGACTGTTGGTCCTGAACTGTTAGCCTAAAGCTTCTACTGAGTCACTTTTAGAGTAGCAAGCTTGCCTTCAATACAAGCTGTGACCGAATAAGCCTCATCCAACAAGGGCTTTAAAAGCACCTTGAGTACTTCCTCCTTGTGTTGCAATGCATCTACCTGTTCTTTCAATTGTTTGGCCTCCTACGGCTTTGCTAGTCTCTGCGTGAGAGCAATGGTTCACGCTGTACCTTTTAATTTGTCATAGCACTCTTGTAGTTCTCACGCTTCTGTCTCCAGCCACTGTACATTACGGTCCTCCTGCAGGCTCGTCAAGACCTCGAACGATTGTTCAAAAAGTTGAGTGCAGTCTGCTACTGCACTATCTACCAGCACTATCGCCTCTGTGGTAGTGGTTGTACAGTGCTCCTTTACTTCTGGCGAAGATGAAGGCTGGGCCTTCAACTGTAAATCTGTAATCTATAGGTTCAGCTCCAGCTGAACCCTATCCAACTCTGTGTGAGCATTTCGCACCCTGTATCTAGCTTGCAAATGCGCACCTCGACCGATTCATCCTCAAGAATGGCCAACTCCGGGACCATTCGGCATGCCTCCTCCACGACCTGAACTATTCTCTTGTTTCTGTCGGTTACCTCAGTCACGGCGGTTATGGCAGAGTCTCAATGTAGGGCCATCTGTTCATTATTAATCCTTTTCTCACTAATCGCCTATAATGCGTGGTGTTCGTGGGCCCTCATCTCTATGATCACTCCATCCTATAGTAGGTGGAGCGCCTCGCCAGGGAGCACTCCCAAGTTCAACCCCACTCCCTTGATGGCACTAAAAGTGGGCCTATCAGCTTCATTCTCTATGGTCAGTGCTCCATCCGACAACACTATTGCACTGGAGACCTTCACACGTAGCATCTCGACAGCTTCTAAAGTACTGATAGTGAGGTTGGTGGAAATCGTGCCAGCTTGTGATGTGCAGGTTTGCAGCTCCTATAGACCTATCTAGATGGCCCCCAATAGTAGTTGTTGCTGCTGCTTGAACTGCTGTAGTGCCTTCTTGGTGACTTCCCGCACTATGTCTCCAATGTCATGCAAATCTCCCTCTGTAACAGTGATTGGGTCCAGCGACGCCTTAGTGGCCTTGGATTTCTTCCTTGTCCCCACTTTCTCTTCTTCCCTTGGATGCTTGATGTGGTTAGATGTTGTCTGCTAGCCCACTCCATGCTACTCTGCTTACTCATCCGTTTCTTCCTCTGTATCGTGCGAAGGCAACCTCTCGCCTTTGTCAGAGCCACGCTCTGTTTCGCTTTTCTGATTTCCATGTTGGGCAGCATCGCGCTCCACTTGGGGCTTCTCAGTGGCCTCCTTATTCCTCTTCTCGGCCAACTACGCCATCTTGAGCTTGGCCTCCTCCTTTTTGCGCTACGTGGCGGACTTGATCGCCCCCACTACCAAGTCTAAGGTAGTGCACCACTCTGCCGGCCAGTGATCAAGTATTGCAGCAATTGCGTCGTCTGTTGCCAAGTAAGGAAAGTCATATCATGTCTGTGCAGGATCCTTCCGTGCCCCGATTGACACATGGTGAAAGTCTGCCTTGAACTCCACGTACCCCTGCAGGTTGGCAAACATAGTAGGCGACAACCGTGGTTTGTGATTGATAGCCATGCGAATGTTCATCTCCATCAAGATCAAGAAGATCTTGCTATCCTTGATGCGCTATGCATCCTTGGTTGCCCAAAGTGAAGTGTAATTTTCTTCTTCTAGCAGGTCCGACATGACTGAGGGGAACTGACTGTCTTCCAGTAGCTCCCAGGTTACCAGCACAATAGACAGTAAGAGCCATGCATAGTGGAAGGTCTTGTTGAGCTCTTGTGCCTCGCGGTAGTTCACAAGGAAGTCACCACAGAGATAGTGCACCCAATTGAACTGGACTCCTTCAGCGCATTGGGCTGCAAGAGTAACGACTGGTGCTGACACTTCATCTGCACGACACTTCCTCATAACCTTTCCTGCCAAAATTTGTGTGGCCACTTTGACTGCAGGTTCACTGATACTTGAGATGGCATAGCCTTGTGGCTTCTTCATGAGCTTGAATTTCTCTTTCATGGCCTCCACAAGGGCCTGCTTGCCACCTTTTACCATGGAAAATTTTAGGGGCGAATGTTCGCCCTTTGGCGAAATTAAGGGGTTTTAAATTTTTAGTGGGCGAATATTTTGTATCATAGTACATTTTTACAAATCTCCTCAAATAGCCCACCTTATTTTAAGGGAGAGGGTAAAAAAGGTAAATTTAGCCCTTGAAATTAGGAGCTACAACCTTCCATTCACCCTAATTTTCAAGAATAGGTTTTATTTAAGTGAATCCTACGGGAAAAATATCATATATATAAAAGAGGTATGGTTAATTAATAAAAATATAAATAAATGAGAGGTATGGTAAATAAATAAAACATTTTTTATATTTACTCCATAAGTCACCTTATATACATGCAAGGGTGTAAACAAATAAAAATATAAATAAAGTGGAGGTATGGTAAATAAATAAAACGTCTTTTTATACTTACTCAAAAGGTATGGTAAATAAATAAAAATATAAATAAACTAGACGTATGGTAAATAAATAAAACCTATTTTTATATTTAGTCCATAACCCTCTTTCTATTTATGAAGGCTCAAAAAAGAGGTTTTATTTAAGTGAATCCTATGGGCCAAATACCATGGGCTAGATTATTATTAATACCATGCAAAAAAACATTATTAACCCTAATATTAGTATTAATAAAATAAAAATGGCACATGGTATTGACCCATGGTATTCATGTGGAATGTAGCCTATTTAAATGGGGGAATTAAACCAGCATAGATCCATCTTTACCCTGGATCTACTAAGCCCCAAGAGGGATCAAATATCATGATATGCAAACTACCATAGAGTGAAAAAATATTTGATCCCTCTCGGGGCTTGGTGGATCAAGAGCAAAAATGGATGTCGTAATTTAATGTATGTTAAACATTTTAACTTGGTTAAAATGAAAAATAAAATAAAAATCAATTATTAATTTTATTAATTTTTATAAATTCAATTTTTAAGCTCCAGGTTTATGATAACCCATGATATTGACACATGGTAATACCATGGTATTAATGTGAGCATAGACTATTTAAAGGGAAATTCTATCATCTTAGATCCATCTTAATTCTGGGTCTACCAAGTGCTACCAAGTGCTCAGAGGGATAAATAGATTTCATCCCGCCCTAAGAGTGGTAGATGTGGAGTTAAGATGGATATAGGTTGGTTTTTATGATAATGAAGATATTAAATAGACTTAGGAAATTATATTGTAAAAACATCTTAAGGTGAATGGTTAAAGCTACATTTAGTCACTTCACAAAATTTAGTAAAAAATACCAATATCTCCATTAATATTGGCTTTTAACTTTTTCTGATTTAGCAAAAAATATTCAAAACAATGAAACCTTATCACTCTTTCCGCATCACCCTTGCAGAAGATTTTTCACCTTTTTTCAAACATTCTCAATATGATATCTTCATGAAAAAGTTTAGGTACTGATGTTGGATTAGTTGTTTGAAAAATAAGCTGGTTTGTACAACCTTTCATCTTCTGTGCTATTCTTAGTTTGTCATAATGATATGTAGGGGTTGGAGCCATTGCACCATATTTTCCTAAAAGGTTGAGATTGTTCACTAAAAAGGAAATTAATCTACATGTTAGAATGCTGTTAAAAATGCTAGACCTATGAGGGTAGTGAATTATGCTAATAAGCAATTTAGATTGGGAGAGACGTAATTAAATTTTATTATTTAATTGAAGATTTCCAACTAAAATAAGAATAAATCTACATTCATATATTCATATATTGATTGGAAGGATTCTCACAATGGTCACTTCTTACAATTAGATTCCCTTCAAGCCTTTGGGATACCTAATACTTTCTTATATAATATAGTTGGGTTTTGCTACTTGTTTGCGTGTTGGGGTAAACAAACTTGACGTGTTTTTTTTTTTTTTATCTCACAGTTGGAGTATATGGAATAAGAAAGAAATTTGATAACTTGAAAAGAGTGGTAGCTTGACAAAAGTTGTAGAGAAAAGATTAATCTCTCCCACCTTGACAGAACTCGTTGTCAATATCAACACCTACAAGAACTTTGTTGTGGAATATTATCAAAACTAATAGAAGGATATGAAAGTGTATTGTAAGAACCTTGACAAACACAACCACTGAAACTTGGAACATTGTTTGTAGGAAGAGAAAATTATGCTTCTTTTTTCCAAACATGTATGTTAGAATATTATAGTTTAATGAATATGTTTTCTTATTATCATATATGGTTTCATACTTTAAAAAAACATTCGCCAAGACTTCACAATGTTTTATTATTCAATAAAAGATTTGCCAAGATATTACAAGATTTTATAATTCAGTGAAAGATTCTCCATCACTGTACAAGATAATATAATCTGGTGAGAGTTTCGCCAAAAAAATTATATATACATATTATATTATTAATAAAATCGCCTCCCATTTTTCCTATGTATCATGGGGATTAGCCCATTTATTATACATATAAATTTAGGGTGGTTCTTAAAATTTTCCCTGCCTTTTATGCCAAACATCATGGCCAAATTTTCTCCTGTGTAGGGCAGTCGTGTGATCACATGGATCAATCTGTCAGTGATGGGTACTGGCTCCTCCAGCCACAGACACCCATCGTGCACCAAGCATAGCAGTTGCTTGATGACTAGTACTGTAATGGGGGTGCGATAGTAGTGTGGCACCCATAGCATGTTGAGTAGACCTACCTTGTCTACTCCCTTGAGCCACCTCCACGGTTCCAATGTAGTCATCCTTGTGGTTGTGTCAATAATGTGGCGCATTAGTTGCTCGATTGCTAAGTGCGGGAACTTTCATGGTCAGCTAAGTCCCAATCTTCTAGTTTTAGTAGAGTAACCCACCCCAAGTGTGGTCCTTCAAATATAATATCATCTGGCAGTGGAGGGGTTTGTAGTGGGACCTTGCTCTTGTCAATGTCCTTTGCCACCTTGGTCTTTCTCTTGCGCAGAGGGACGTACTCGAGCAACTTAGTGATAGGGTCAGCACTGTGGACTTCAACTTCCTCCACTTCAACCCCCAAGTCCTCATCATCCATCGAGATGTCTTCAATTTCTTCCTCTTCCAGCTCCAGGTTGTTGGCTTTGCCCTTTTTCTATGCAGAGGGCTTGTCCTTTAGTGGGTTTCTTCTCGGTGACGCATGCATTGATATCATAGCCTGCTTGCTCATTTTCCCTTTTGCACTCTCCTTAGTTGGGGTTGGCTTCGGTCTAGATGTCCGGTGATTTTGGGAATTCAACTAATACTTCTACAACCTCTGGGAAGCTCCCTCTACCTCCTTAACAACCTCTGGCACAGCCCCCTCGACTGTCAGTACTTCGGTGTCCATAGATTTTGCGGGTGTCAACATGACGCTATGCAACAACTCTTGTGTCTCTTTTGGCAATGTCTCAAATACTGAACTGGCTAGCAAAGCTTCAAAGTTCTTGTAGTTCATGTGTGCCTAAGAGCTCAACAACTCAATTCTCAAAATGCTAAGTGTTCTTTTCTGGGCAGCCACCTGTAATTTATAGGGCATTTTGAATTCAAATCTGACCGTTCCTCCAACATTCGATTCATTAATGCCGGATTGGCGGCATATTTCCAAGGATCTTACCCATAAAGTTTGTCTTAAATGCTGGCCACCCACTCCATTTGGCCGCGTTTCTACTCTCAAATCATGAACACTGATTTTAACAGCCACTTTCTGGCTAACCTGCGTGATTTCTCCCTGGGTAGTGCAACTCCCTTTGCATTGTCGCGAACCCTGTGACATTTCCTCACTTCGCACAATCCTCCAATCGCGTAGTTCGCCAACCCAAGTAGTGTAGTTTAAAGTCCCACGCCTCCTTTCAACTACCTAGAGCGCTAAGACTATGCTACCCGCATATAGTCACCTGGCCAGATCACCGGTGTATGGCTTCAATCGGTTGCCATTCACCTTTCCTGGGAAGGGATCTCCATTCAATTTAACCAACTGAACTGCTCCGTCATCAGTAATTTCCTTAATCACATAGGGCCCTAACTAGTGCATTTTGAATTTCCCTGGAAATTTATCAAAATTGTTGTCATATAACAAAACCAGATCATTTACATTAAAGGTGCGCAGCTTAATTTGTTGATCATGCCATGCTTTTTCATGCTACTTTTGGACTTGTTGGTGAAATCCAGCTAGAAATCTCTCTTCCTCAAGCTCAACCAGCTGCACGAGCCTCTCTTCTAGGGCTTCGTGATCCGTCATACCTGTGAGTGCCGCTATGCGCAGACTAGTCACAATGTATTCCATGGGCATCACTGCTTCAACACCATATACAAGCTTAAAGGGTGTCTGTCCAGTCAACCTTTTTCATGTCGTCTGATAGGCCCATAGAACTGTGGATATGTGTAGGTCCCAATCACTTTTCTAAGCATTGAAAACCTTGGTCAGCACATTCTACAACACCTTATTGAATGCTTCCACCATCCCATTAGTCTATGGGTGATAAGGCATGCTTTTTTGGTGATATACCTGAAATTACTCCATGAGCGTGCTGATCGTTTTCTTCCGAAAGTGTTTACCACGATCACTCATCAAAATTTTTGGACACCCAAATCACGTCAGTATATACTCAAAGAGGAACTTCTCAACGGTCACGCCTATGAAGTCCTTCACAGGATGTGGCTCCGCCCATCGAGTGAAATAGTCAGTCGTGGTGATAATGTACTGCGCTCCAGTCTTTTTTGCTTGGGGTTGAATGGGTCCCACAAAATCTATCACCCATTTCTCAAAAGGTTGTAATTTCATCTGTGTGTTCATAGGTAGCTCATCTCTCCGCGATGGCCTGCCAATCCTTTGACACACATCACATGCCTTGCAGTAAGCTTTTGAATCCTAATGGAGGGTTGGCCACCACAACCCTGCACAAAGAATCTTCTGCATAGTTGCTCTTCCTACATAATGGCCTCTCGTGGTGCCCCCATGAGAGTCCATGAGGACACTTCTCCTTTCAAACTCTGGTACATATCGTCGTAATACTTCATCAAGCCCCATTTTGTACAGATGTCTGATAATGAGACAAAAGTCTACCACGCGCACCACTAACTCCTTCTTTTACTGGATGGTGTAGCCTTCCGAGGCATTTTCTATCATTAGTAAGTGTACGGTGTCTTCAAAGTGACCATCAGCGACGTGTACTCCAAATAGCTCTGCGTTAGGAAATCCCTCCTCCAAATTAGTGGGCTCTTCCCCTGTTTTGATGTGTGACATATGGTCTAGTCCCGCGTTCAGCTGTCTAGGCTTCACAATAACCCCAAAATCATACTCCTAGAACAATAACAACCAGCTACAGATTCTCCCCCCAAACACAGGCTTATTGACCATGTATTTCAACGCAGAATGATCCGTATACATCTTAAAATGTCCACCGAGAAAATAGTGTCTAAACTTATGGAGCGCGTATACCATGGCTAACCCTTCACGCTCAGTGGTGGAATAGTTCTTCTCAACCTTGGATAACCTCTTGCTTGCGAATGCTATAGGATGGTCCAATTCTCCTCCGCTAGCCTGTGTCATTACTACTCCCAGTGCTATACATGATGCGTCTACATGTACATGAAACTCCTTCTTCCAATCTGGGAAGACTAAAATCAGCGCGGTGACCATTTTTCCTTTCAATACATCCAAGCTCTTTTGACAGTCCTCATTCTAATAGAACATGACATCCTTTTTCAACAACTTCTCCATAGGTGCAGTGATTTGGGCATAGCCCTTGATAAACTTCCTGTAATACCTAGTATGTCCCAAGGTTGTGCACAACTATTTCACACTCCTTGGTGCCTTCAAGTTAAGTATTACTGTGATCTTCGGGGGATCTACCATCAACCCCTATCTACAAACCACATGACCTAGCAGAGTTTCAAAAGGAACACAAAATAGGCATTTCTTCAAATTGAGCGCAATCTGGTACCTTCGACAAGTATCTAGCATCAGGCACAAACTTGCCACATGGAATTTCACCAACCCAAATAAATTTGAGTCATCAAAGCACACCTCTAGAAACTTATGAATAAATTCCTTGAATGTAACAATGACTATGTGCAAACAAATCGCAGGCACATTCTTCAATCTGAAAGGCATTACAGTGTACTAAAAACATCCCCACTCGGTCGTGAAGGTCATCTTACTTCTATCCTCAGGTGCGATTTTGATCTGATGGTACCTAGAGAACCCATTAGTGAAGGAGTACGCTTCTTGGCCACCTACATTATCCAATACCTCATCAGTGAACGAAGCCCAGAAAGGATCAGTATGCAAGCATCATTCAACTTCATCATATCTATGCATATTCTTATTTCATCCTTCTACTTCTTTTCCTATACCATCATTGGGCTTACCCAATCAGATTCTTCTACAGGCTCAATGATGCCTATCGCGAGCATCTTGTCTAGCTCTAAGTAGACCTTCTCCTTATACTTTGGATTGAGATGGTAAGGTCTTTGCTTAACCGACTCCGCATCGGGTTTTAATGTGATCTTCATAACACCTAGGTCTCCTATTATCCCCTTTAGCTTCGTAAACTTGGTAGGGAATAAATCCTGGCATTCGCGGAGCAATTCAATGACCTTATCTACCATCGTGTCATAACAATAATCTCCAATATTCGAGAATTTGGGCTCTACCTCCATACCATTATTTACCTGCTTCGTTTTTAGTGGCGCAATTATATCAGGGTTCTCGATCTGTGGTCCCTCAACTTCACGGTGAACCTCTATTTCAGGGATAATAATTTTTTGTGGATCCTCGTCTTCTTCTTCAGTAGTCACATTATATAATTCTAGAGTGTGGCTCAGCTGAGAAGTACAATCGGGTTGAATCAAATCCAAAGGATCCTGTGGTATCCTAAAGATTGTTGCTTTAACTTCTTGTAGCGGTTCGTCAATACAGTCAAACCAGTCTTCAAAGGTGAACGTCATTATGAATCCTTCGCATAGAATATCCCATTCACTTGACCATGGCGGAGCTCTGTTTCCAAGTACCAGTTCATTGGGATGATATTCAAGGTGTGACAGAACAAGTGCACCGATTAAGGTTGGGGCTTCGCTCCATAAGCCTTAGCCCATTTGGCCATGTGTGTGCATGGATCATCCTTCTCGTCATATTTTTCTATCATTCGTACCTTCGGCTTCCTAAAGCGTGTTCTCATCATCCTCCTACACTCACGCCAATCATCAAAACTACCCTTGTGCATACCCCACCATCTCGCAGGCATAGTGCGCAATGCCCAGTCCAAATCCTGGAAGCGCTACTTTTCTGGTACTTCCCTCCCAAAGGCATCCAAAAATACATCTACATCACTCAAGCTATCATAAGTGAGTAGATCTCTTACCTTTGACGATACATAACATAATGACCGATTCATCATGTTACAACTTAGCGTGGTTACTACATGTAGCTGATTCTGCCAGCACTCTAATTCTTCATCAGAGTCTGAGGTGCAGGAACTCTCACAATCCCATGTAATTCGTCCATCCACTGTTGGATTCACCCAATATTGGTCTTGCATTGTTATCTTATATATGCAGTCCAAATTGTCATCTCTTTCATAATCACGGACTAGTTCAGTATAGCGCAATCCTTCAGTAGGATCCAGGGGCACTATTATGTGGAGCGATTTCTTCTCAAATACTATCTTTCTCTTCTTTAGGTTGATTACCCCATTCATGTCAGTAGCCCAATCAATGCCAAGGAGCATAGGATAGGTTGCTGTCATCCACAATTTCTATTACTTCAAAGATAGCTAATGCGCTCGCGCCTTCAGTATCTACAGTTACTCCTTGCAGCCATCCCATGGGGATGATCTTATGCTGATTTTCTATCCTTAACTGAATCGGAGACCACTGTAGCATGGGTCTCCCCATCCGCTCCCAAGTCTGCTTTGTTAAAAATTTTGTGTCTAACCCCAGATCGAAAATAACCCAATCTATTTCATATTCTCCTATATACACGGTCAGTCTCATCTCATGCCCCATCCTTACTTTATGCTTACCAATATTCTGTACCACTCACGGTTCACCCGGAGTGTTTTCAGCACATCTATTTATAAGTTCCGGCAACCCCTTCACAGCCTTTCTATCGTGCAATAGCTTCATGCAGGTCTCTAGAAAGGTCGTAAGCATAGAAGTGTCAATTTCCAGGTCAGGATTATCCTTACTTCCTTAGGTGGAGCCGTCAGCAAAGCTCTTCTTTGCTTCCATGAACATTTTGCGTGCTTGCTCTAAATCAAACTCAACTTCCTTCACCAGAGCTTTGCGAACCAATGTGTTTTCTTCAGGCTGTTTCCCCTTATCATCGCCTGTTGCAATTCCACTTTGGAGCACTATATTCACATTCGGATCCTCTTTGTGAGGCTCATCCCTCATCATCTGCAGGTTCTAAGTCAGTTGAGGTGGTATCACCCCTTTGTCATGTATCCTCGCTATCAACATAGGACAGTCCTCTATCTCATGATCAAACTAAGTACAATATTTGCACGAAGGTCACATTGGGTTAGTGAATTCATGGGCATAGTGTCCTGGTGCTCCATAGTTGTAGCAGGTTAGCTGTCCCGGACCTCTGCTAGTTCCTTCTCCACCTTGGCCTTGTTCGTGGCCCTGAAAAACCTATTCACGCAATACCAGTGCTCTGGTCAGGGGTTGCGTTTCTGCCTGAACCCTATAGGAACGTGTTCTATCCATCATCAATTCATAACTTTTGTAGATGTGCTCATCATGCCCTATGGACTTGGAGAAGTTGTAGAATAGTTATTGTGGTGTTTGTACAAACTTCTACAGCAAATGACAATTATCTGTCATATGTTTTCCTGCTACCTAACATATAGTGTACCACAACGCAGGCCCTACGCTCGGTCCTTCTTGGGATTCTGGCCTCAAAGGCATTGGCCCTCCTCCTACAATATAGTTTGCAAAGATCGGGCAGTGGTCTTTGTCATGTCCCTGTCCTTTACATTTCAGACACCATATTTCTTCACACACCTCCGATCAAACTGTTTTGTCCTACTTCAAACTTTGCATTTCGAGGCAAAGATTTTGCAACTGTGCATGGATCTGCTGCACCCCTAAATTTGAATCTTGCATCGTTGTTTCATGCAGTCTTATGGCAATCTCCAAGGCATCTACTTAAGTTGTAATCTTCTGTTGTGATAGTGCAACCCTTAGGTGAGGCAGGAGCAAAGCCACGAACCACTCACGGTGTTGTCCATCTGTTAAGTTCATATTAGCTTCGTGGATTTTACACTTCAATCTCTGATCCAATTCCCAAGGTGTCTCACCTGGTTTCATCGCAATTTCCTTGAACCCCACAATCGATTATGCCTCGGATTTAGGCCTACTAAATTCTTTATTCAACGCGGTTTGGATGTTTACCAACCCAGCGTTTGGGTTATCACTAGAGTACTTGATGTACTATGTTAGCGCGTGATCCTGCAAAGCACTAACCAATGTTGTCTTCTTCATGTGATCATATGTGACACCTTGAGATTCCCATACAACCTTCAAGACGAATGAAAACTGGTCCAGGTCCTCATTTCCCAGGCCCTTAAACAAAGGTAGCTTCACTGAGTTTGCCATGTTGAATTGCGGTGGAGGTGGAGGTGGAAGTCGTAGGAATCCCTACCTTATTAGCTAGACTGCACTTGGCGAAGAAGCCTATGCTACTCCCTCTTTGTCACCCAACGGCGGTGAAATTAGTGGGCTATATTTAGGACCCTTTCTTCTTTCGTTCCTGTAAGTCTTTCCACTTCACGTAGCTCTAAACATCAAGGTAGCTGCATAACCCATTTTTTGCACAATAACATCTTAATCCAAGTATTCAAAGACTTCAAGTACTTACTTCGCGGACCTTTGAAAAAGCGCCGCTCCACCTCACTATAACTAACTGAGGTGTAGACCGCGAATTCAGTCACAAATCCTCCTATGATGCAATCGACCCAATGATCGACAGCACGAGCGATTTTATCCTCAGAGGCTTCCAGTCCCTGTACTAACTCGGGGTCTAGACAATAGGACCATCAAGTTTCCACCTTCCTTGGCTATCTGCCAGCTTCGTGATCCACTCATATAACTCAACTAGAAAGGAGCAGAAAATGATCTCATGGATTTCTATATACGGGTGCCTATCCAGCCATTTTTCCTTCGTTAGCTATGGATTTCTGTTCTCATGTGCCGTGAATTCATGGATCTTCCTATTAGATGAGTCTTCAATCTCTTTCTTAGTTGGATTCCAGTGATACGACGTCGCACATCTCTCATGCAGATTTCTGTCTCGGCAATGGAACCATTTGTTGGCTTTGTGGGGTCGGACCCAGGTTCAATGTGAGTTATCTAAACAAATCCATACACTACTAGCCCTTTTGGTATCAGTGCGTGGAGCGCAGACTGAAGTCTAACCCAAAGCAGTATGGGGGGATGTTAGAACCAAGTTTCCACACCTTGAGATGGTCATGATGTTGGTTTATACACTTTATTCCTACTTTTGTGCATGTCACTAAGCTTTAGGGCTCTGTCAGTCTACCCCTTTATTCCACCCTTTAGTACCTCTGTGAAGGTGTGTGATTGACCTTCGCGCAACCTTAACCTGCAATACAGGTACTTTTGCACTGCTATGATAGGGTATTGTATAGGTTTCCAAGTTATCTTAAGTGTTTTACTTATCTTACTAAACAATCACAATTAGCACCACGTAAACTGATATTCTTACTTGCGTTGAATTAACCAATATAACCACATATATTCGTGCATCACATAAACATTGTAAATTAAACCCAAAATGCAATATAACTAGATAGAGTAATAGTAAATAAACACACATAATTTGCAAAATACTTCTCTTTATTGATATCTTTAGTTTATTACATACTATATCCGCCATGCGCACAAAGCTACAGGGGTCCGTGCACTCAGCTGCAAACTTCCACCCTATGCCTATGCGCACTTAGCTGCAGAGCCACTACCTACGCTAAGACCTGAAACACTTAGACTCCTCTCACAAGACTCCAAAACTTTTCTACAAACTACTTGACTAAAAACTACCTAGAGCTTAATTACTTAGCTCCCTTTTATACAATCCCATGGTCTGCAGACCATGGGCGGATCTTTACAGCCGACTTTACACTTTACAAAATAAGGGCGGACAACCCTTTATGACTCTTGACACCTTCTTCCTCTGCGACCAAAAAATGCGGAGGCTTTACAACTTTATTACAAAATTGACCCAAAACATGGGTTTTTAGCCCCAAAATTGTCCTTGGGGGAACCCATTCCCAACGAAACATATATAATCATATAAATCATGTATCATCCAGAAATCATAATTAACCATATGTTCCACATAACCATGATCATCCATGGATTTATGTGTCTCAATCTTGAATCAACATCTATGTCATACACATATTGCCAAACTAAGATACCAAAAGAGAAAACATTGATAATATGTTCTTAACCAAAATCAATTCTTATACACACAACCATATATATTATCGTAAGAACACAACAACTAGGTGACCCAAACTAGGTCTATAGCAAGTAAACATGTACATAAGTTTCTCACACATAATATTATATCATTATATCAAAATCACCCTCTCTAAGTGTCATCAAAACTATCTCACCAAGAAGGGACACTACACTAGAAGAGGATCCAAAAGTAGTTTCCCGAGTGTATTTACTTTACTTGCAAAAAGTCTTGTTCATTTTTCTTCAATGATGCTTCTGTTGAATTTCTCGCAAAATCTTGGTTTTTATTTGAAATATCCCTGAGGTCGTATTCTGGCATATATTGTGATATGCCTCTAAGTTTACTTACCCAGATTGATAAATTAAATGTTGGTGTAAATCTTGCATTTATACTGCCTAATATTTTGGCACTATTTCCGGGGAGGCGTTGTAGGATAACGCCTCACCGATTTGTCATGATTTTCTGTTTCCTTCGCAGTTGAATTTCTAGATTAACGAGATTCCCCTTGCTTGCTGAACCATACTAGATGACATTCCCAGAGAGCTCACAAGCTAGGTTTTCCTTTATGCAAATGAGTGATTTCCTTTACTGCAAAGTGTGATGCTTGATTTGTTTCTTTTACTGAAAATTAGTTTTTATGAGTAATTTTTCTTTCTGCAAACTGTGATGCTTGATTTACTACAATTGAGTTTTTACAAGCAATTTCTTTTACTGCAAAGTGTGTTACTTTTTTTTCTTCTGCAATAGAGGTTATTTAATTTCCGCAAGTGTGATTTCCTTAGTTTACAATATTTGTTTTTTCTTTTTACTGCAATTTATCTTTTGATATTTTCAAATGCTAAAAGAACCCCCCGCTCTCAATCCAGGTGCTAAAAAGACTTTCTAGCTAGCAGGAAAATGCTAGGAAGTGTGATGCTATTCAAAGAACTATCTCAAATTCCGGAAGAAGCCGAAGTCTCTGCTTCATAGAAAGAACACATATTGGCATCAATTAGAAACCGGTCTACTCCTCTAGAAGAAGAGAATCATGAAGAACCAAAATATCTTACTAGGTGACGTGGCCTAGAGCATCCCGAAAATTAATGCCACACTCGAAGACCATCAAGCCGATTACCAGCTGACAATGGTGGAGTTTGAAGGTAAATTTTTTTATCACCCTATATCTGTTTTAATTGATCCCAGTGCTATGTTAAGTTATGTAAGTCCAAAGGTTGTGGAACGATGTAAATTACAGTCGATTAAGTTTAAAAATTCTTGGCTAGTACAGCTAGCAACACGAGCAAAGAGACGTGTGCTAGCCAAAGTTAATGATTGTCCACTTGAGATAGCAGGTCAGCCTTTGAAGGCAGATCTAAACATACTTCCCCTTGGGTCGTATGATGTGTTGATAGGCATGGATTGGCTGGAAAAATGTTGGTCCATTATAAATTGCAAAACAAAAACAATCTGCTACAAGAATGAATTGGGAGAGCAGCAGGTAATGCAAGGCATTCTGAGGCCAGTACAGATATGGCCCATGACTGCTTCACAACTCGAAAAGTGTATCCGGAAAGGGTGTCAAGTATATGCTATTCAGGTCAGTTATGCTAATTCAAAGGACAAGACTGCCACCTTAGGAAGTATTCCAATAGTTCAAGAGTTTGCAGATGTGTTCCCTGAAGAGATACCAGGACTGCCACCCAAGAGAGACATAGATTTCACCATTGAATTGGTGCCAGGGGCAGCCCCGGTGTCCCGAGCTCCTTATCGTATGAGCACACCAGAATTGACAGAGCTGAAAATGCAGTTACAGGAGTTATTAGATAAAAACTACATCCGCCCCAGCGTGTCACCCTGGGGAGCTCCCGTGTTGTTCGTCAAAAAGAAGGATGGAACCCTTCGCATGTGTATGGATTACCGTCAACTGAATAAGTTGACAATTAAGAACAAATACCCATTACCTCATATTGATGAATTATTCGATCAGGTAAAAGGGGCTACGATATTCTCTAAAATTGACTTGCGTTCGGGATACCATCAGATCAAAATCAAAGAGGAAAATATAGCCAAAACTGCCTTTAGGACTCGCTATGGGCACTATGAGTTCATAGTACTACCTTTTGGGTTAACCAATGCCCCCGCGACCTTTATGTGCTTAATGAACAACATATTTCATCAGTATTTAGACAAATTTGTGTTAATCTTTATTGACGACATACTGATATACTCTCGAAACATCGAAGAGCACAAGGAGCATCTTAGACGGGTATTGCAAACTCTCTGGGAGCATCAATTATATGCCAAATACAACAAGTGTGATTTCTTTAAGGAACAAATTCAGTACTTAGGACATATTATTACTAAAGATGGAATTGTGGTGGATCCCGAAAAGATCAAGACCATAATGGAATGGCCAGTACCAAAGGACATAATGGATATAAGATCCTTTATGGGGTTAGCAGGTTACTATAGGCGGTTTGTGGAAGGATTTTCCAAAGTGGCCTATCCTATCACCTCCCTGCAGAAAAAGGGGAAAATTTTTAAATGGACAGCTGAATGCTAAAAAAGTTTTGAACAACTCAAGCATTTGCTCACTATTGCACATGTATTAAGCATAGCAGATCCAGGTAAAGACTATGTGGTATGCATGGATGCATGTAAGGAAGGTGTAGGAGGAGTCCTTATGTAGGAAGGTAAGGTAATCGCCTATGAGTCAAGGAAGTTAAAGGAACATGAGCAGAAATATTCTGTCTATGATTTGGAGTTGGTAGCTGTCATTCACACCCTAAAGATGTGGCATCACTATCTGTTGGATAGAAAATTTCTGCTAATGACAGATCACCACAGCCTGACTAGTTATTTTAATCAACCTACCATAAATGCTAGATAGGCACGGTGGTTAGATTTTCTGAGTGGGTTTGAGTTCGAGATAAAAAATTTGAAATGGAAAGAGAACCATGTAGCAGACACTTTAAGTCGAAAGGTACACTGCCTCTACGAAATTTCTTGCAGTGAAGGGCGGATTACCTTTGATGAAATGGTTAAGGAGGCAGCAAATCAAGATCTGAAAAATCAGCAAATACGACAGCAAGCTCAAAATCCAACCAGCAGCGAATATCAACAAGGTTATGCGATGGATTCTGTCGGCCCGTTGAGATATAAAAAAAGACTATATGTGCCCAACCAGAGTAACATTAAAAGTCTGATTTTAGATGAATTTCATAAGAGTCCCTACGCGGGACATCCAGGTTACCAAAAATTGATTACCGCACTCCAGAAGGAGTACTACTGGCCAGGCATGAAGAAATATGTAGCAAAATATCTGGCACAATGTTTGGAATGTCAACAAGTCAACACGAAACATCAGCACCCTGCGGGACTATTGCAGCCACTACCAATTCTGGAATGGAAGTGGGAAACCATCTCTATGGATTTTATAACAGGATTACCCAAATCTAAAAGAAGCAACGACTCTATCATGGTGGTGGTGGACAAATTAAGCAAAGCAGCCCATTTTATACTGGTACAATCCACTTTCAAAGTGGTGCAGATTGCCAACATCTTCATGCAGAATGTTTTCAGGTTACATGGACTACCAAAAACCATAATTTCTGATCGTGATGTGAAATTTACATCAGCCTTCTGGAGGACTCTGTTTGAGGGGTTGGGAACTCAACTAAATTTCAGTACTGCCTATCACCCTCAAACAGATGGAAAAACAGAACAGGTGAACCAAGTAGTGGAAGACATGCTGAGATCGTACGTAATGCAACAACCGTCAAAATGGGAAGATTATCTGCATTTGGTCAAATTTGCGTACAACAACAGCTATCATACTTCTTTGCAAATGAGCCCATTTGAAGTGTTGTACGGAAGAAAATGTTGCACACCCTCCAGTTGGGGGGGACCTGAAGACAAGTTGTTGTTGGGGCCCGAAATGCTAAGGGAGATGGAAGAGATGGTCAAGAAGGTATGGAGCAACTTAAAGGCAGCCCAAGATAGGTAGAAGAATTTTACCAATAGGAAGCGAAGTTTTAAGGAATATCAAGTAGGTGATCATGTGTATGTGAGAATAAGACCTAAAAAGAGTACGTTATAGTGGAGCGGGTGCAGCAAACTGGCACCCCAGTTTTGTGGGCCATTTCAAATATTAGCAAGAGTTGGGCCAGTGGCATACCAACTTGCTCTACCAAGCCATATTCGGGTTCACAACGTCTTCATGTGTCTGTCTTAAAAAGATACATTTATGATCCTAAGCATATAGTTAGTTGGCAAGATATCCAGGTAAAAGGGTAACTTAGGTAGACCTAAATAATTTTGATATTAAGGAAAAAACTGATGTAGGTTTTGTTTGTTTCAGGTCGAGCCGGAAGGAGAATTCTCGGTCGAGCTGCTAAATATACTCGGATGGAGAGGAGTAATGCTGCAGAAACGAGCCATCACCCAGGTTAAAGTGCAATGGCAGCACTTTGGACCGGATGAGGCTACCTGGGAGGATGAACAGCTCATGAAAGAAGCATATCCGGGTCTGTTTGTGTCCGGAAAACATCGGGACGATGTTTGATTTCAGGGGGGGAAGATGTGATATCCCCAGATATACTGTAAATATTTGTTTTACCACAGTAAAGACAGATATACTGTAAATATTTATTTTACCACAGTAAGCAGATATACTGTAATATTTTGTTTTATCACAGTAAGAAGCAAACTAGTAATTATGGTTGTTAATGTTAAGTTAAACAATGTTTTAACTTTGAATTAGGAAAATGTTGTGAATAAAGCAGGCTCTGTAACTTCTCAAAGGGGAAGTTGGAAAAGAGCAGTTGCTTGAAAGAAAAACCCTAACTACCTCCCCATGCTCCAAAGAAAAGAGTGGAGGGGAGGAAAAAAACCTCGTGTTGAAAGGTCAGACGGGAAGAAGGGGATATGACGCTAAGTCTGGTGAGGACTAGATAGCGTAGCACTGTGTGCGAATAGACTTGCAGAGGACAGTGGTCTTGCAAGTAAGCTAGGGGGGAGATTTGGTCTGGAGGACAAATCTCATGGATGGGTGGATAAAGAGCAGCAGATGATAAGGTGTCTTCTACCCTGAAGGTCTTTTTCCTTTAAAGAACCAGGTATGTAACACCATCTTAAACTATTTGTTGCTCAGTCGAATTTATAAGACTTTATATGAGCATTAACTGGAATGATAGGTATCTAAATATATACATGTTCAGTAATTAGAGAAAATACAGGAACGAAAAGATATAGTCTTGGTTCAATGTTGTTTAACCCTCGGTAACAGAAGAGATTTAGAGACAGAACTAATTGGATTAAACTGGTTACTGAACTGACCCTAGGTCTCTGGAGAGCTTTAGGTAGGGAAAACAGTACTGTTTAGTTAAATGTCATCATCTAGCAAATCTTCTACAGACACACTGTATGTAGAAATTAAAAGAAATAGTTCTGGTAGTTCATTTTCTGGGAATTGTAAATAATATGAACTAGTAGATCTGCTTATTTCATTATCTAGAAATTGAACTTTTTATAAAGAAAAATAGATCCGTTTATTTCATTCTCAGGAGGACTTAAATAATTATAGAACCAACTTCTTTCTTTCGAGACAAATTATGGCAGAGAGAAATTAACACACACAGAGTTGGGTATTAGCGAAACCCTAATAGCACAACTAACTATCTGAAATAATGAAGTCAGAGAATACAAATCACTAAATACCCAGTCCATAATCAAGAACTGGAAGAACTACGAAAGTTAGTTATAGTAAATGTAACCAGACTGGAGGAACTAGGACAAGAGCCACCAGTTGCCAAGTAAGTACAGCACTGGGAAATTTATTCTATGAACTTTGAAAAACATTGAAAACACTACTGTATATTATTAAGGATAGAGCTGCAAGGCCGCAACAGTTAACACAGGCAGAGTTGCAGTAAAATATCAGATACATATTAAAATGGTGAGACTCTTGTCTGTATTGAAGAGGCTAGTCTTATTGCTAGAGTGTCCCAATTCCATCACCGGAAATTCAGGAAAGCGCTTGAGATTGAAAAAATATCGAAAAATCTCAATAGAGAGGATGGCTAGAAGATCAGTAGTTGCTAGGTCCCAACCCTCTCCTCCTAGTCATTGTCTTCCTGTCTTCCCCTCCTTTTGTTTAGTTTTTTCTTGTTGTTTTTAAATTTGCCCTGGTTTACTGTTTCTTGTGGCCTTTGTTCTTTATGATTGATTTTGGTGGCGATTTTTATGTTAATAAAGAAAATAGTCTAGAAATTAATCTATGATAATTTTAACCCTTAAATTAACCATTTTTAAAAAAATTTTAAATATTAAAATATTTTTTCTTCCCTTAAATTACTTTAATATTTATATATTAACTTTTGTAACTATTAAATTAGGAATTAATTTATTTTTAATTAATTTATTTTAAATATGTTTATAAGTGTTTAGAACAATCCCTTTTCAATAAAAATATAACTAAATATTCCTATTTATAACTTTTATAACTAACGACTCTAATTTTTAGATTTAATAACTTGGATCACTTACCATTAATTTAAATTATTTTATTTTGTAATTTATTTGTTTTAATATATATTTATGATATCATTATCATAATTTAAACTACTCTATTATCATACCCTTAAATTACTCTATATTTATTTAACTTTTATAAATAATTATTATTTTAAAATTAATCTAGTTTATAATTGATTTATTTTAATTTTTATTTATAAATAAGGGTATGAAATAGCCCTTTGACTTATATTTTAATAAGAATTTAACTAGTTATTTATATGTTTAATTACTTTTATAACTAATACTCTAATTTTTAGATATAATAACTTTATTAACTAACTATTACATTAAATTAATTTATGTTGTAATTTTATTTTTAATACATATTTATAATTGTAAGTATATAAAAAGGGTCCATTTTAGAACTAATCGGGGTAACTTATCTAATTAATAATGGTTATTATCCTGTCCTAACTAACCGGTCAAATCTAGTCGTTGTCAGTATAGTCGTTACCTGAATATAGCTGTTGGAGGTTCTGCTCTATCTATTTAACATGCTATGCCTGATCTGTTCATTCAAGTTGTCCTGACAATGAACCACAATGGTTGGTTCGAAACGCGTCGACAAATGAAATCTCATGTGATTTGCGCCGAAAAATATCTCATAAACTTGATATGGATCATAGAAGCCTCAATACAACAATGGTGAGACTCTGCTGTAAAAACCTTTATACCACAATTAAATTAGAGTCGAACCCATAGAAAGGTTCGATGACCCTCATGAAATCAACACAAGAACACACAACGCGTTATACGCAAAAGAATCAAACAGTGTGAGAACCTTTCGCTCATAGAAATAACACCAGACAACATGGAAAATTTTAGGGGCGAATGTTCGCCCTTTGGTGAAATTAAGAGGTTTTAAATTTTTAGTGGGCGAATATTTTGTATCATAGCACATTTTTACAAATCACCTCAAATAGCCCACCTTATTTTAAGGGAGAGGGTAAAAAAGGTAAATTTAGCCCTTGAAACTAGGAATTACAACCTTCCATTCGCTCATTTTCAAGAATATGTTTTATTTAAGTGAATCCATTCAGCGATTTTCAAGAATAGGTTTTATTTAAGTGAATCCTATGGGCCAAATACCATATTTATAAAAGAGGTATGGTAAATTAATAAAAATATAAATAAATGAGAGGTATGGTAAATAAATAAAACATTTTTTATATTTACTCCATAAGTCACCTTATATACATGCAAGGGTGTAAACAAATAAAAATATAAGTAAAGTAGAGGTATGGTAAATAAATAAAACGTCTTTTTATACTTACTCAAAAGGTATGGTAAATAAATAAAAATATAAATAAACTAGACGTATGGTAAATAAATAAAACCTCTTTTGATATTTAGTCCATAACCCTCGTTCTATTTATGAAGGCTCAAGAAAGAGGTTTTATTTAAGTGAATCCTATGGGCCAAATACCATATTTGTAAAAGAGATATGGTAAATTAATAAAAATATAAATAAACAAGAGGTATGGTAAACAAATAAAACATTTTTTCATATTTGCTCCATAAGTCACCTTATATTTACCAACACTCAAAAAATGTGTTATATTTAGGTGAAACCTATGGGGAAAATACTATGGGACAAATACCATGGACTAGATTGTTATTAATACCATTCAAAAAAACATTATTAACCCCAATATTAGTATTAATAAAAATAAAAATGGCACACGGTATTGACCCATGGTATTCACCTGGAATGTAGCCTATTTAAATGGGGGAATTAAACTAGCATAGATCCATCTTTACTCTGGATCTACTAACCCCCGAGAGGTATGAAATATCGTGATATGCAAACTAGCATAGAGTGAAAAAATATTTGATCCCGCTCGGCGCTTGGTGGATCAAGAGTAAAAATGGATGTTTAATTTAATGTATGTTAAACATTTTAGTTTGGTTAAAATAAAAAATAAAATAAAATTCAACTATTAATTTTATTAATTTTTATAAATTACTAATAGTAATTTTTAAGCTCTAGGTTTATGATAACCCATGGTATTGACCCATGGTAATACCATGGTATTCATGTGAGCATAGACTATTTAAAGGGGAAATTCTATCATCTTAGATCCATCTTAATTCTGGGTCCTCGGTCTACCAAGTGCTCAGAGGGATAAATAGATTCCATCCCCCTAAGAGTGGTAGATGTGGAGTTAAGATGGATATAGGTTGCTTTTTATGATAATGAAGATATTAAATAGACTTAGGAAATTATATTGTAAAAACATCTTAAGGTGAATGGTTACAACATAGACATTGGACAAGTATATTTGTATACTTCTGTTTTAAACTGAAACAAATCCAGGGCTAAAAGGAATGGATTGATTGCACTAGTCATCCTTCTATAACTTTCCAACATATCTTGGAGTAAACAGATTGTAATTTGGGTAATTTTTCTAACTGCAAACATGAACATACTTGTGTATTGGCATGGTGGTTACGAGGTCCCTAAAAGTGATGAATTTGAATTTTTCTTGGTTTTATATATAGTATTAGGTTTTTTCTCATGCTTTCTGTGAATGACACGGGTGAATTTTATCCTACACCCACTAGGTTATCGATATGTAATTTCAGTAATTTTGATTTCAAAAGATATTTTAAAGAAATGCAATGATTGCATTTGTGTATTCAATAAACACACTATTCTAATGGAATTCTGCATTTGTGGTTTACCTATATAGATTCCATGGAGAAGTGTTAGTGGTGTGACATCAATTGTCCTCAAGCAGAGGCTTTAGTTTTACTCTTTTTGGAAGCAAATACTTTCTTCCAACATTTTTGAGTTCCATGAAAATTTTGAAAGTCCTAATAATATTCAATTATGGGTTCAAGAGAGACATAGTATTCAATTATGGGTTAAAGAGATCCACACTGAATGATCTATTGGCCTTATCTTCACTTAGTTTAAGACTATTCACTTGGAGAGCCTGCATGTGCCCCCACTTCAAGAGCATAGTAAAGTCATGTAGAACTTAGAGAAGCTATCTTTAAGCTTTTAGTGAAGAATGGAAAAATGTATGGGTTCAATAACAGCCAGTCGAGCATTAAGCTTCCAATAATGCTAGATTTTAACCTGGAGCACTTTTGTGATTTGGAGGAGATGCCCCCTTGTATTTGTGACACATCTTCAGTTGTGAATTGGACTATTACTAACTGTCATTATGCTAAGTTCTCTTATGCTTTTCTAGTTTTTCTTGGATATCTACAACGTTTCAGGTAGGAAAGTACATTCTGTTAATGAAAATTTGTCTTGATAGAAAGACCCAATTTCAAATTCTAATGCTTTCAAAAAACATTGTATAACTGTGATGTTTCTAAAAGGAAAGCATATTTTTTCAATTTAAGTATCATGATCCCATATTCCAACTTATTTTTCAATAACCCAATAGGCTTTGTAGCTTTGAATAAATCCGTGTCTTTTGATAAGATCCTCTTCCAAATTAGAATGCAGGTTCCTTTTGGCAATAACCACATACAATGTCTTGATTTTGTTATTGAGAAAATAGAGGTTGTGAAACAAGCTTGTGCCATACAAGGACTTGATTCATTGATTATGTATCAATTATGGCTCTTGATGTAACAATGTCTTGATTTTGTTGCTTGAAAATAGAGGTTACGCTTTACTATTTCACAGAATTTATTACAATCTTTCCATAAGTATTGATTTGTAATCTCAGTCATTGAGGGATGACAGTAATGACAAAGGTAATATTCCATGGTTTGAAGTTACCCTCTTACTAAATATTTAAATATATCACCACAATTTAACTATTAGTTAAAGGAATTGTATTTGATTTGTAAACAATTCATTGCTTGATTTATAGATTTTTATTTTTTCCCTTTTTAATTTTTTTCTTAGATTTGGTATGAGATATCTTCCAATATTTGGGTTCCCTAGTTTCCCCACCATAGCTATGAGGTTCAGATGCTATCATTAAATATTCTCAGAACGTTACAACTTTTCTAGTAAGTGTACTTTGAAACTGTTGTTGCTTTTCAATGGTGTTAATGTAAATAAGCACTACAACTAGTGCCATTATTTAGATTAAGTGCCAAAATCTAGGTGGTCTTGTAATGATGGAGTGATTGTTTTCTAGCTACTAAGGCCATATGCATATTTATTTCTTATGTTGTCCTGAGATATTCAAATTCAGAATAAGAATTGAGGTCTCATTTCCACTGTAGATTGCAGTCAATTTCTTGAACATAATATATAGTAGATTATATTTTACTAACCAACTGTGGATGTGATCCCTCGCAGGAAAGGAAATTCAAAGTGACTTTGATTTCACATTGATTTGTCAAAACATCCACACAGGAAAGGAGATTCAAAGTGACACTAATTTCACACTGATTTGTCAAAATGGAGGCAAGAGAAAAGGAAACTTTGTATTCAACAATGCTCTTAATTTCATATGTACATGCACAGACATATTAGTAGAAAATATTGAAGGGTTGCCTAAGTAATATTTTCCATTCCACTACATTCTTTACAGCTTGTAAATAAATAACTCGGAACAATTCATTACACTACTTGTTATTCTTTATTAATCAGTGGTTAAGATTTTGATATTCACTGACTAAGATTTTTCTTCCTTATGTGAAATTGTGTGTTCTATAATGCTTCTTTTCCATTCACTATGTATAGCATATAAAGTGTGTCTAATGGAGTAGGAAGATTGGAAATTATTGTGATCCTTGAACTATGTTACAAGGCAGAAACCCAATGGGGTAGGGTAGGTGCATCCCCACAAAGGGGTCACAAATACCAAAGTTGGTATTGGCTAGTGCCTTGAGATAGAAAATTTCCTTTCCCCTTGTATTAACAGTGAATTCGGAGAGGATTCTAATATTATCTTTATAAGATTTATATTAGTTAAGATTGATGAATAAAATTCATGAAACGTGAGCTAGGATGTCCTTGCAAGGTGGTTGTTGATTATTGGAAGCTATGATTGCCATTATGTCAGGCTAGGTGGTCACACTCCCTTGATCGTGAGAATGATTGTGATCAAGATGGAAGACTTCATAGTCTGGATTGATTGTTTAACATTGATAATTAGTGGGCTCATTCACAAAAGCTTCTATTTCACTAATCCTTTTTATAGAGTTGTCAGATTCAATTTTAAAAGGTTTTAATCACACTATAGAGTTGAGTTCTGAGAGAGTTGTGATTCACAGTGTTAAGTATAGCAGCTATGACACTTGAATGAAGACAAGCATAGTAGATGTATCAGACTCTGTTATAAGCTTACCTGCATATTATAAGGGACTTGGTTGGCTTTTTATAATTTTATAAACAAGTTCCATTTCGTGGAAATGTGAAAAAAAACAGTGATATTGCCACCATGTGGCTCTTGTCATATATGGTTTTATACTTTTTCAAAAAATTCTCTAAGAGTTCACAATGCTAAGATTCACTAGGACCTTATAAAGTTTTATTATTTAGTGAAAGATTCACCAAGATCTTACAAGATTTTATAATTGATTAAAATATTTGAGAGATTCGCCAAAAAATTATATATACATATTATATTATTGATAAAATCGCCTTCCATTTTTCCTATATACCATGGGGATTCACCCATTTATTATACATATAAATTTAGAGGGTTCTTAAAATTTTCAGGCCACAATAAACTCAATACTTTCTAGAAGGAGAGCAAGGTGTGTTGCATCGATCGAAGGAGACTTAAATAAAGCAATAAACAGTCCTTTATAATTTACAGCCGAGAGAGTTTAAAGACACAGGTAGTACCAGGGTAACCCGATTATCAAAACGAAGAAATAGACTTATCTAAACAACTAGGTTTCCAGGTCGTAAATGACCAAAACCCTTCATTCAAACCCATTAAAATAGACCTATTATGCTTCTGTTACAACAATAGGAAATCTCCTTAGCCATTTAGTCCATCTGGCAGTTGTCTATAACCCCTTTACATATATAAACACAAAACTAGCGTGAATCTAGTGAAACTGACCAGAACCCTAAATCATTTGCATAATGCCCCTGACTGTCGAAAGCTAGAAACTGCTATGGTCTTACTCGAAAATTCTCGGTTGTGGAAGGCTGGTAAGGGAACTCGCACCTTTTGGAGCAGCGAAACAAAACCCCCAGCCTCCTCGCCTTTGTTCCTGTAGATTCATGGAAGAAGATGTGTCAGCGAAGACCCGAGGTCATTTTACAATGCCGAAATAGACAAATTCAAAAAAAAAATAACAAGGATCATGCAACCTTACCTAGTTCATGGAGTTGGTGTCAAACAGTAAACGGAAGAAATTTCCATGGAACCGCCTCCGTTATTACACAGTGGCATGATGCACCAAGGTAAGCAACTAGATGGAAAATCGAACCAGACACCCGGAAATGGGGAAACCAAAATGAAATGACAAAATGAAATGAACTTCCAGCCATCGGGCTCGAGTAACCCTCCAAAGCTTGCCCAGCCGTAGGATCCAGAACTCAAGGGCCACACCATCGATGTGAGTAGCATCCCGAGATCCAACAGACGAGTTACCGTCCTACCACGCCACATTACCATGGCCAGGCAAGGTTATTAAATGTTAGAAGGGGTAGACAGATCCGTCAGCAGATGACTGTAAAAAAATAAATAAAAATCTAAGTAATAAATGAGACCACAGTCGGCAACAGAGTACATCCAGAACACGCAGAAAGGACTAGTATTGGAGCTAAGCATGTGAAACAGAGCACTCACTGTACCTTGGAGAATGTATCATGGTTTGATTTAATGATCAGATAAACTTTAAATTACACCGAATCAACCCATGTAGTATTATTAAGATAATGATCAAATTATCTATATGTACAGTGACTAAATCTCTAAAGTATTATTAGATTTCCTTTTGTAATTACTCATGTATATGCGTGTAAAAAACATGTGCATTGGTGTTGTGACATATCTTTAATAATACTTTCTTGTATCTTTTGAAGCTCAAATAGCATTTTTATATATTGATGATGGAAAATGATGATTGTGATAGCTTCCTAAAAGGTAAAATGTCAAAACTAGATCATCAGAATGACAAAAGACTAATTCTTTGAATTCATCATTCCCCACACTGAAAATCTTGCAAATCTTGCATGGCCTTGTGCACTAACAGAATTCATCGTTCCTCACATTGAAAATCTTGCAAATCTTGCATGTCCTTATGCACTAACAAAACTGGAAATTTTGTACCTTTCGTTATCACGTGGGTAAGAATATCCAAGTTACTCTAAGTTCTCCTACTTTTCATGGCAATCAACCACCTTGGCTTCTTCATGAGTATTTTGGCATTCAAATCCTTGATATGAGAATGTAGCTTCATGTTGACTTTATTAAGTTTTAAATTGTTGTTATACACATCCTTTTAGGCATATTCTGATTGCGTGGCTTGATAACTTCATTCTCCTTCTTAATATATCTTTCCAAAACTTCCAATTCTATGGTCTCGTTGTTTTAATGCTTATATTGTCTTTTTCTCCTCAAAGGCATCAAAATGGTGGATAATATGTAGGAGTTGGACCATGATATGAAAATACAGGTAAACTGTAAGCAAGGATTCAAGTAAAGAACTACTGTGCCTTTTCTTCTTGTGCTTTTTTTCCAAAGAATCAATATAAAAATAAGCTTCTCACCGAACAGTCAATTTCTGGGCATCCTTTCCTCTATTATGGTAATGGTGTTGATCATATAGGAGTGGATGCCTTTGATACTTCTCTATTGATCATAAAGGAGAGTTTGAGTTTTCTTCATGGTCAATTACTCACTTCATTTCACTTGGTTTTTTTCCTTGTCATATTGCTAGTAACTTTCTGATACTTCTCTTTAAATTCTGGGTTGATTCCAAGTCTAAGAATCCTTTCTCTTAGTTCCCTTTTTCAGTGAAGTTTCCTTTGCAATTGAATCTTGCTTTTCTTTTCCACACGGGTTTTATTACTTTTCTTTGCTAGCAATTTCTTCACCCTTGATTTTACTAACTTCACTATTTCTCCTCTTTTATCTTTGGTTCGAATATTTCTTGTTTCGAACCAGAATTATTTTCCTCAGGTGGCTCAGTGTTTGAAATTTCAACAAACTACACAAGTTCAGGATTTGGAGTCTCGACAGGTTCAAGATTGTTTATAGGCTCAAGAACTGAACTTTCCATAGACTCCATACGCTCCATAGCTTTGGGAACTTCCATAGACTTTGGGTCAGGAATTACTATAGACTTAAGGTTTCTGTTTTCACAGTTGAAACTCTTTTACTTAAATTTAATTAAAATTGTTACAAAATATCAAGTCTTTATTTTATTTTTTTCTTAGTTAATTTTAAATAAAAGTATTATAAAATATTGATAATAAAATTCTTACTTAGCTTGGTCAATTCTCATTTAGCTCGGTCAGTTTGTTGTTAATATTATAACTCATCATGTTACTTTCACTCTCAACCATAAGTAAAACATCTAAATGCTCATACAAAATAACATAATTTTAAACCAACTATAAAATAATTAAAAAAAGGTTATATTTCTTCTTTCAAATGTTAGTGTTTTTATATTTTCAAAAATGTTTCACCAAAAACTTAAATAAATTATTTGAATATTCATGTTAACTAATTTATTTTAGTATCAACTCCATATAGAAAATAAAAAAATAAAAATAAAAATAATGTTAATAATAAAATACTTTAATGCTAAAAGTAAAAGTGAAAATGTAATTGGAAGTAAAAAATTCAGTTAATTCATAATAAAAATAAGAAGAGAGAGATGTGTAAGTTATTTAATTTTTGATTATAGATTTCAAATTAAATATAAGTTCATAAATAAACTATTTAAAATCCATGTTAACAAAAATATTTTTGTGTAAATTATGTATATAACGTATATGGCTAAAAACAGATATGAATATAATATATAAAAAATTGAAAAGGAAATAGGGTTAAAATATTGAAGTAATCTTATTATTATCTATTTTGACATTTTTAAAGCATAGTTTTGGTTAATTTTGTTTAAAATTTAATAAAAAATTATTGAAAATGCATATTTAACTAGACGGAATCTAAATGCTCAAAAGAATTTTCAATGCATTGAATTCATTTATATATTAATATGTAGGAGTTGGACCATGTCATAAATGGGTTCAAATCTTTTAAAATATATATATTTTTTTTAATTTTATACTTTAATAATGATTTACAACTCAATAGATTTGATAAACATCATAGTCTAAATAAATCCATACCAATCTATCAAATTTTAAAATCATTTGTTTCCTGATTTTCTTACACCTACAAGTATTCCGCCCTCTGGTTTTACTTGCTGACATTAGTTTTTGCTATACTGTGACTATAAATTTGATATGGGAAATGGGAATTCCTTTCTTTGTATGGCAACTTCTTTTCTTGTATTACTAGCCAACTAACTTTAAATGTGAGTGCGCCGTCAATAATACGTGACGCTTACAGATTTCATATGATTCACGATTACAGAGTTGCTGTTAACGATCCGCTGAAATGTAAAAATCCTTTGGAGGAGAGAGGATGTTATCTGTGTTATATTTCGATACTCGTAAATCATTATTCTAAGCATTTTATTTTTTCAAGTTATTTTAACTTTAAAATATTATACAAAGAAATTATTTTTTTAAGTGAAAAGGTTTTTTTTTTTTTTTTTTAATTCCAATCTTTTTATCTTTTATTAATTGAATTTCTTAGCATTTTTAACTTTACCCAAATACTTTTCTATTTCATATCTTTTCCTCAGTTATGTAATGGGTTGGTGGGAAAAGATTGGCTCGTGACACTTCTGGTGAATTCTAATTCGTGTTTTCATTTCTTTTCTGTTTATTATTGGTTTTTGGAGCTAAATGACTGTGTATGAGCTCATGTAGCACGGTAGTATCTTGTCTACTTATTTTTGGCAGCAATAAAGTTATTTTGACTAGGAGCTTGAACTACTTTATCTACCGTGTTACCAACTACTTTATTTCTTGAATGAGATGAGAGTCTTTGCAATTTAAGTCTCACTTTGCTAATATCCTTACTCATCTTTCACTATAGGTCCACCCTAAAGGACCACACTTTGGTCAAATTAATACCTCTACGAATTAAGCTAACATATATATTCAAAGAGAAAAAACTACTTCTTCTATTGATTAAACAATTTTTTTTTCCATATACTAGATTTTGTATACATCAATTAGTCCCAATTATCTACAAATACAAACAAATATAGAAGCCCTATAGAAGCGCATAAGGGAAAATGACCCGAGACAATGGACAAAAGCATCCACGAAAGAAGCATGAAACTAGTACAAAAGGTGCCGATATGGAGAAAAAGTCAAACAAAAAAAATGAACCTTGCAACCACAAAGAAAATGCAAAATGAAATGCACGGCAAAAATCCAAAGAGATCATATCTAGCATTATATGAAAAAAGCCCTCGAACTGGAAATAGATCCATTGACGAGGAAATTGAACCAGATTTGACCATGACCGAAGTCCCTCTCTTTTAAAGTATGGCTGCCATAGTATTCTTCTCATGGAAAATGTGGCAGAAAGAGATAGAGTTGAAAGTAACCATCATGGACTTAATTTCCTCCAACTAGTGTAATAATGATGGAACCTCCAATGTGGATTGGCCCTTGGCCCAGTCAATGACTATCTTCAAATCCCCGATGATCAATATCTCTTCCATAGCAAGCTAGGATGTACAATGAATCACCCCCTATAATACCAGCACCTCAGCTCTATATGATGTCAGATCTCCTTGACCACAAGAAATGAAAGACAAAGAATGGACTCAAGATGATGGTGGCTCCAAACCCATGTGCTCCATTCGTGGAGGCTCTATTAAAAAAACCACAGTGGATATATTGTCAAGGTGCTTGAGAGTCCATTGATGCTTATGACACCTAGGTCTCCATGGCCCAATTTCCATAAAGAAGGCCACAATTTTCAGTATGGTGGATCTTGAATATGGTGCATTATTCTTGAAAATGCATTCATTCCTATAGCACCAGATGCCCCCAAAATATATATAGTGGAATAGTCATGAAATCTAGGTAGCTATTCGTCCAGTTGAGGAGGAAAGATGCAATAGAATACTTGACACCCCTTAACATTTGAGCAAGCATGCGTATATATATGAGGACGCAGAGCTCATTTGGAGACAACAACTTCGCATCTCTCTCTACGCATTGGATAGGGGTAAAAGGGAAGGCGTAGAAATAAGTAGAGTGTTCATAACTCATGCGCTCTACCGTAGAAGTGCGTAGTTTTACCGGGAGACGAGTGTAGGTGCAGAGGTACGGTTTGAGGTGGATTGTGCAGAACTTAAAGGAGGAGTTCTTGGTGCCTCGGGTGAGCACCCTCCTACCGTATGAGGTTGGCACATGTATTGTAAAGGTTGTCTATGCCTTGGTTGTAAATTATTCTAAGTATAGACTTGGAGTTTTGCCAAGTATACTTGATGATGTATTATTGAAGAACTGTTATAATATATTATTGTCGGGCAGACTTGTTCGGGAGTTGCCCCTCCCTTTATACTTGTGTGCAATTGTTATTGTTCTTGGTTAATTGCATTTGGATAATGAATGAGTATGGGCTTCATTAAGTATAAAGGATAAATGCATTTTACTTGGTTGCGAAACACAAACTAAGTAAGGACAAGTGAATTAGGCGTAGTCCATGTGCACGAGTATTGGTGAAAAGAAAGTGTTCGGTGGTGCCGCACCTCGCCGGCACGGTTGAAAGACTACCATAGGCTTGGGGGCGTGACAGGTGGTATCAGAGCTCGGTTGGAGCTAGTGAGCAAGGTTTGCTCGTGACAAGTACTGCAGGTGAAGGAAACTGTTTCACACGAAGTGGAACAAGGGTTGGTTCTAATTGCAGGTGACTTGGTGAAGCTATTGAATGGTCGAACCTAGATTGCAAAAGAGTAAGAAGTTGTTAGAGATGGCAACTGAATCTCAGGCTGGGTCTAGTCATACGATGAAGGATACTACTCTTGGGTTCATTGAAAAGGTGATTGAAAAGATGGAGGCTTTGGAGACTTCTTGGGATAAGAAGATGGACTTGCTTGCTAGAGAGCAAGAGACCAACTTGAAGACCAAGGAAGAGCTTGAAGAACTCTGAGTACAACATGATGAACTCCAAGCACAGTATGAGTACATTGATCTTATGTGTACACAACTTGAAGTAAGGGTCAAGGAGGTTGAAGAATCAAGGGATCAAGGTCTTGCAGAGATCGTGAACTTGAGGAAAACTCTTGACACGGCCAATGATGAGATAGCGGTGTTGAAGAAGGCAGTGAGGCACAACTCAGGTGGAGGAGTACCTCATATGAAGGTCAAGGAACCGGAATCTTATGATGGCACAAGGAATGCAAAGACTCTTGGCAACTTTCTATGCGATATTAGGCGTAGTCCATGTGCACGAGTATTGGTGAAAAGAAAGTGTTCGGTGGTGCCGCACCTTGCTGGCACGGTTGAAAGACTATCGTAGGCTTGGGGGCGTGACAATTCCCATCCTATCAAAGAAGAATGTGAATACTGCCACCAACCATACATCTGGACCCAAGCTTTTTTCCTTTGTAATATTTTTCAATACCCCTTGCATTTATTCTAAAGTGATGGGTTTACCCATGCACTCAATGTCTTCATCATTGACCATTTAGGGGAATAAATTAACCAAGTACAATTGATCTTCAATGTACAAAACATTTGGTGCCGCATATTATTTTCTGAAGAATAAAATAACCTCGTGTTGGGTGTCTTTAATTGATGTTTGAAGTATGTTCTCTGCATCTAAAATGTACCAGATTTTATTTGTGGTTTTCCTTTTAGATGCCATCTTATGGAAAAAATGGCTGTTCCTATCCCCAGCTTGGACCCAAGCCATCTTGTTTTCCAGTCTCCATTCATCTTCCTGAAATTTGAGAATTTTGTTCTTCAGGATCGATAAATATAAGAGTGTCTTCTTAATTTTCTTAGAGAAGAAATCAATTAGAGTGAGATCCATCAGGTCAGCCATTTATTTCTCTATGCTTGATAACCCCTATGTGTGTTCCTTTTTACGCTTACAGACCCATTCTTTGACCTCTGATTTTAATCTACGTAGTTTCTGTGAGACCATTTCCATCTTCTTGTTTTGATATATCTCCAGAGGCTATAGCCAAGAGTGTCAAACCAGGTCCACTATTTCCATATCTTGAAGCCATAAATCATTGAATTTGAATGGAAGCATGTTGGTTTCTTCCTCCCCATTCCATTCCGATAATATTTCACTTGTTGGGCCTCATAATCGTTATAACTTCCTTACCTTATTTCTTAATTATTATATTAATTTCCTAATCATTTCTCGCATTTAGGACATAATATCCTATGTAATATGGATTCTAGAAGCATTTAATGTATTTCTATTATTCTACTACGTTTATGAACTGAGTCGATCATAGAAAAATTATTTACTCATGGCTGGATCCTTATTTTGAACAAGAATTTATCAATGGGTTGGCACTTGATGTTGTTCCTTGGATTCATCATAGAAGATCAAATAGCTTGATGTTGTTGATCCTTGTTTGGAGAAAATTGGTTAAGGACAGGCTTCCAACTTGGTCATTTGGAAATATTAATATTTCTTGTAACTTAAAATGAGCATCCAGATTCTCAGGATTTCTCTTTATTAAAAATAAATTTATTGTTCTTATCTTCTATAGTCATAGTATAAATACTATGAATTGGGCCTCAAGAGAGCTTGTTCAAGCTATAATATTTTTGACAAAAGTCATGGACTTGAGAAGACATTTATTGCACTCAATCCTCTGTAATTCAATAAAAGATTTTATTATCTAGAGTTGATTTTCTATGTTGATTTCTTTTACAAGACATTTTGATTCTAGTGATTTCGGCCCGATCCTGGAAACAACGTTGTCTTCATTTGTATCATTAAATTTGTGTTCTATTTTTATGCTTTTGCTATTTATTTTCTCAGTTTTTTTCTATTTACAATTCCACTTGGTTAAGTAATTGTCAAATCGCATGCTCTGTTTTAAATAGAAATTATAGTTAGTTGTGCAGAGTGGATTTACATTAGCTAATTCATTTGGGATTGTTGTTACTTTATTGTTGTTTCATGTAGATCATCATAGGATCATTATTTGCGTTACTTAAGTACCTTTCTATATTGTGTTTCTCTCATTTTATAGTTGTCATTCCTTACGTAACAACTCAGTGTTTGATAGTCTTTCTTTGCTACTTCCTACATAAATTATTTATTAAGTTTGACACTTTGAATGGTTTGGTTTAGTTAGAAGAAGAAGTTCTTAATTGTGATATGGATTGGTTCCTTTATCAATGAATTCTCACTTTCTGTTAGGATAATAGTAATTAGTCATACCAACATTTCTCTTGCATAAACTGTGCAGATAACCCTGAAATAGAAATACCATACCATGGGTTGACAATTTGATGTGCAGTAGCTAGCTCGTCCTTTAGGAACAATTAATTAGTTCAACATTTTAGCATCATTATCGGGGAGGTTGTTAAAGAGAGTTTTGGTCATATATCTGAGTGTTGGGTATTAAAGACGGAAGGTAAGAACCTATGCACACACCCTAGTGAAAAACAAGGCTTGTGGTGGTGCTTGCCCTCTACTGATACGTTTAGGTTGTATAGTGTGTATGACTAGAAGGAAACCTAGGACTAGGAATCAAGTAGAGATAGATAAAAAATCTACCCTGAAAAACACCAAACTCGAGGGTCAAATTTACCTTGGAAGAATGACTTTCATAGATGAAATCACTCAAAAGGAAAAGTCTCAATCATATGTAGGTCCTCGAACAATATCTAGGAATGGCTTTACTATTATTTCCACTTGAGTAATAGAGTTGTCTTTTGTATCCAACGTTGATATTCATGATAAAAATATAGGATCTCAGAAAAGATTCCAAGATATCTCTAATAGGAATATCAATCCTTTTAGCAAGTGTGAGGGGCACTCTTGTAACGAAAGGGAAGAAAGAGGCAAGACAAGTGAATCATATATGATGAGCCCTAGTATTGATGCAAGAATGCTCCAACACCCAAGACTACCAACTTTACTTTATCAACCTAGGTTTTCATACAAATTTGGAGGTGACAGTGATGTATATAACAGATGCATTATTCTACTCATGTCACTTCTCAACTGGGGCACTTCACCATTAGGGTTCTAGACCATTCCTCTATTGAACTAAAATGAGTCTAACTACTGAAACCAAAATGTAAAGGCTAGTTCTAGTGTAGAAAAAGTAAATGCTTGTTAATTCAGGAAATGAAAGTTGACAACTTGTAAATGCTATGAAATGACATAAATCATCTGGATATGAAATGACACAAATCATTTGCAGAAAGGAACTATGTTAATCTTGCATATGATCATCTAGCTACAAGGGTTTCTTAAAAATAGAAGGTTATTCTATCATTTCAGAATTCAAACATGCATGCATTAACTATCGAATAGATAAAAGTTCTAATTGTTAAATGCAAAAATATAAAATATAATGTTATTTGATGTTGCACGAGGAAACGAGTGAAATGACTAGTCTAGGTAGTGTGACTTCTAGTCATGGATTCTAAGCTGAGGGTTAACCTACTCCTACACTAGGCTATGCTATTATTTTAGGTCAAAACAAGGTCAAAACAGGTTGCTACAAGTTTGCTATAAGAAACTGCTACAGGATGCCCTGAACTACTACAGGAAGTTTCCTTAGAGGTTTTGGAGGGTAATAATGCTGAGATGAAGTGTTGAAAGGGTGTATGACAGTTGTGAAAGGTGTAGGGAAGGTGAACATCACCCAAGGCCAAAACCAACACTCAAAGAAGGTTGGATTTTCTTAAGACAACTTCCTCACGATGGATGGAAAATAAAGGTTCAGAATATGGGCTGGCGTGCATCAACAGAAGGTAGAGAAGGCCTAGATGGAGTTGGTAGGAGGAATCCCTGCCTACAAATCAACAACCCTACAATCAAAATGGATTCTCTTTCTATTTAAAAATCATTACATGTGAGTGTGGAAAAGATGAGTTGAATTTGGAAAATCTGATCTAACTATTGCTAAGAACTATATCTATGAAATGGACTACCTCCTAAGCTACAACAATCTTAAGAAGAAGAATAACAACTGTAGATTTTTCCAAGAAATCATAAATAGCTATCCAACTAACACTGAAACTTAATCTATGCAATGAACAAAAGACAAATTCTGTTTTTGGGCTGTGAGAGTGGGGTCCTCTAATCATGATCCCACAAGGGAGATGAGATGGGGGTCACTGTCATAATATTTTTTTATTTATTTTCCTCCACTAGACTACAACACTAATCTACTCTTCAAGCTAATGGAAGCATGGATAAGAAACAACTTAATCAACATTCTAAGATAAAAAGAAACATAAATAAACTTCAATAGTTAATCAACATTATAAGCTAATAATACCAATACAAGATAGGAAATTCGACTACTAGGGTTGGGCCCTAACCCAAGATCTTCATCCCTCCGAGCCAACTCAGTGCTAGCTCAAAACATAATTTCCCATCATCAATAAAAAAAAGTGTCAAATACATCATAACAATAACAGTCAAATGTGCTTTAGGTTAATAGCATCTTGGTTACAATAAAACTTCAAATCCTAATGAGTTCCTTAGCTTGCTTATTTATACAAAAATGGAGCTACCAACATCTCCCTAGAAAATAGGGATACTTGGTTCCCTATCGAGTATAGGTGGGTCTAACTCTTCCATCACTTGAATTGGATAGGCTTCCATTGCTCTCAGCCTACTTGGCTGCTAGTCAACTCATGTTGATGAGATAGGGTGGGAGATATTCGACTGATTTGAGGAGTTAAGGAGGGATACCACCTCCTAGATTCTCTCTTGCTTGTCTATTATGAGTTCCTGCACCGAAATCAACTCAAAATTGCTCCAATTCTTGTGTGACACATGACATAGTAACACATATTTACTCCTCGCATTAAGCATAATATAACAAAATGTATGATAAATGTGAGAAAATACAATTTAATAAACTAGAGAATGGCTTTGTGACCCGTATAGTTTACCTATTCATGGGCCTTGTCATCACCCCCCTACTGAAATTGTTTCTCATTCTATGAGAAGCCTATTCATCTATATCCATGTTGTTCATGGCCCTGGTGGCCTCTTTGACATCCCAAGATTGTGTAGATGGCATCTCCTGCTGAGGGTAGAAGCCTACATTTTTCTCTCTCTCTTCCCACTTCTTCCTTTCCTCTTATTCCTTCCTTCTTCCTCTATACCCAACAATAAAGGTGGACTAAGCTTCATTCTAATACAATTGATTTTCAATATCTCCATGAAACTCTTGTATAAAGGTTTTCTGGCCAATGCATTTTTCAATCTCTCAGGAGTATGATATTCTTTGATTTGGAGACTGTGTGGGAGGGTATTCCACCTTCTCTGGCACGCCTACTGGCTCTCTATCTCCAACATCCTAAGAGTGTTCTCAAAGTGATAGATGTCGTGTTCTTCGGTGGAATGATATCTAGTTGCTAGCTTAGCATCATTGGAAATGATGTTGTGATTGTTGATTATAGCCACGAAACTTATCTTCTCTCCCCTGATGTAGAGGGGTTCCTTTTCTTCCTTTGCCAATACTATTTTCACTTCGTCAACCATGGCTTCCTGATGCCTTATCCATGATGCAATGACTATCAGCCGCAAGTGTCCCAATTTTTCATTGGGGTCCCAAACATTCATGTTAGTTAGGGTGAAGTTGTGTAGGTAGAACTCAACCAATTTGGCTCTATCTTCCATGCCACTTTTGTCACACAACTCAATGAATTTTTTATAGTCCTAGAATGGCATGGACCCATGAACTTCTAGTGCCTTGATTTGGAACTGCATCTTTTGGCATTTTAGGAAAAGTGCATAGGATTTGGATGGCATTCTACAATGAAGTGCCTCCATGGAGAGGCTTGCCATTATGACTAATTGAGTCTCCTTCTCTTGTAATTTCTCCCTCAACCATTTTTTTTCTGCTTGCATCTGTGTACTCATGTTCTATTCTTTATCCCTCAAATCACTCAACTCCTTGCCCATTTCGATGAGTCTTTCTTCCATGAGGGCTATATCTTCCACTTTCATATATTTGAAAATATGCATCCACCTATGTGTCCTTCATGTCTCTTCTTCAAGCTCAAAGAAGAGAGGGACTGCAAATAGTTTTTGGACCACTCTGCCTCGTTCAATGAACTTGTAATAGGAGCTCAAATTTGGTTGTGGGCTAGGCTCCTAAAGTTATGGAAATTCTCTCTCCTCCTGTACCTATTGTGTTGCCTCCTTGCCTTCTTTCTTCCCGTTTTTCTCCTCCTGTAGAATTTTCTGCCTTTATTGTAGGATTGTCTGTGTTTCCTATAGCACTGCCTACATTTCCTGTAGAAGGCCTTTTCCTTTCTATTGGAGTGTGATAGGTGCCTTTGGCTATTTAGAGGAGGCTGCCATAATGATAGACTACCTTACATAGGTTATGGGAGTCTTTGGGACAGCTCCAGGAAATGTGGTTTCCTCAACCTTCCTTTCAATATTGTCCAACTCCTCTCTCTTGTTTCATGATTCTTTAATCAGAATATGGGACCTTGTGGGTGTTTGAAGCTTCCCCTATCTAATCCTAGTGCTTTTCCTTGTTTTGAAATACAGGGTAGTTTGCCTCTGCCTTTTCTTCTTGGATTTGATGGGTGTACTCAAGGCATCCAGGGTAGCATCTACCTCCTTTTTAGTGGGATCGGGAGATAACCTTTACTACTTTGGAGACATCTCCCCTTCTTATTCCTTTTTTTCTTGCTCCACCTCTTCCTCTTTTTGTGGTTCTCCCTTTGTCTTCTTTGTCTCTTCCTTTCCTCCATATTCTACTTTTGCCTTTTCTTTTTAGCTTCTTCCTCTCATTCTCCTTCTTCTTCTTTAGCACTTAAGGTTGGGTTCTCCCCAAGTACAAGAACTTGGGTCTCAAAGAATGCTTATATGTCCATATCTCTAAATATGGACCAGAGGAGAGGAACTATTGATTTACTCAAAGCATCCTCCACTATTAGCTTGATGAAACCATGGTGTGCTAACTATTGTTGCTTTCCCTCTTTCACCTTCTCGCTCATGTCTATGATGGACTGTAGGAGAAAATAAGGCACACCCAGTCTTTGGGCTATGGGAAATTTGGCTTGAAATCTCAATTCATGAAGCAACTTGAACTGGTATCAATAGACTACACTCAGTCTTCCTTCATAAGGAATGAATTTAAGGATGTGGTAGGCTACCTCATCTTAGGGATATGGAAGATTGTCCCTTCTAACCCCATTTTTGTCTTCAATTGGTTTCTCATCTTCAGTGAATAAATTTTTCTTAACAAGGGTACTGCTGGCATTGTCTCCCTTTCTCCATTGGACCCCTAGAGGAAGTGTTTTCACCCTACTAATCACCTCAAGATTGATGGTAATGGATATCCCTCTCACCACAATTGCAACACTTGTTCTTTCTTGAAGGTTTAGAGCCATGGAAAAATCATAATTTACATCATCATAATATCCTTTGAGAAACTCAAAGAAGCCTAACCAATGATGCCTCCTGAAGATGTCTACCACGGGGGGATGAAAGTGAATTCTTGATGTATATGTGGGCTCTCTCCTATTGAATCCCCCTCCCATTTTCTTCTTTATTTTCATCTAGGTGTAGGAGGTTTTATGGGATATATTTAGTATGAATTCAACAGTAGCTAAGAGCTAAACTTTAGTTGATGACTCTAATTACTACAAATCCTTATAGCCACAAAATTCTTTACTCTTATGGCCCCAAGCCCTTTTTAATTCATAGGCTAACTGTAATTACTAAGATAGTTTAGAGTGTACCAGTATGCAGATCATGGACAAAGGAGAGATAAACCACTTACTGATCACTGTAATGCCTGGTATCATGAAAATTGAGGACCATGTTGACCCTAGGCACCATTCTTGCCCCCTTGCAGGCTTCCTGTGGAATTTTAGTGTTTCTTGTAGCTTCCTGTAGACTTTTGTACTTCCTGTAGTTGTTTCCTATAACTTCCTCCTGTAGGATTTCCAAAGTAGGGTTTGAATTTTTCTAAGCTTCCCAAGCTGGTCCTTATCCCCTTGACTTTGAAATGAGCTAAAAATGCAGGAAATTATGGGTTTTTTGTTATGTTTTGTCAAGGCTCAGAGAGTTGTATTGGTTGTTGATGGTACAAGTTTTCCTCATTTGGACCATTTCCCACCTCGGGTGATCATTATCATGTTCCTCGTAATCATCACCCACTCCCTCTTAAATGATTTCAAATGATGTGACACTTTTGTGTGGCATGATGACTAATGATTACCTTTTGTTCACGAGCTGAGGGTGGCCAAGTTAACTGGCCACCTCCAGGTTATAAAAAAACCTTTCCTCGACATTTACACATTTTTCATTATTGCATATCTATGGAAGAGATCAAAGGTTATCATACCTATGCCTACTTAGGCCTTGATCAGTGTATGCTAGAGTGTTGGAATTTTGTGTTGTTGCTCAAGGAAGTGCTTCCTTGCCCTTTTGTCTATGTATTTCATTTTTCTCCCATATAGCTGACTGCTTGTTGATATTCCTATGTGCAGGTGCTTGATATATGAGGTGTTTCTATTGCTGCTACTGTGGAATGTTTCTAGGAAGAGCAAGGTTCCCATGGAGGATGGTACCCTCTCCTTCTCTTAGATGGGAAGAAAACTATATTTTAGGGTTGATGTAATGGTGGCACAGGCTGCTGCAGGACATCGTGTAGCAGCCCCCTTTTTTTCTTTTAAATTTTTTTTTTCTTCAGAGGGATGTTGGGAAGTAGTGTAAGGGTTGGAAGATGATAGAACAGCCCTGATGGAGTAGTGAAGGGTTCTAGAAATGAAGGACATGTCCTTTACATATATATTTTTTTAAAATTTTCCCTTTTTTTTAATGAGACAGATCTTAGGTATGGGGAGATGGTGATGATTTTTTATTTTTTTGTTAGTCAGGGATGCATGGATGGTGGGTGAGTGATTGGATCTACTAAAGAGACCCTATTTAACCTAGGATAGACTGCGCATAAATATTCTGCTATCAGAACATTTTTCCTATAGCATTTCAGGACATCCTATTGTGCTACAAGATCTTCTTGTAGCAGCTACAAGACATCTTGTAACAAACCATAGAATGCCAAAAAGTTGATTTTTGAGCCCCGAAGATGGTTGAGAGTGGTAGGGACATGGTTTACATGGATGGTATGGAGTGCATGGTGTGGGATATGGAATCAAACTTGAGCATGTTATCCCTCTAGCTCTGCATTTTCCACTATCCTCAAAACTTGCAAAATCACAGAATTTATTAATAGACAGGATGGAGTTCCCTGTCATACTATTTGTTTATTTTTATTTTTTTGAAGGACACACAGGCTACCTCAAGAGAGGTTTTCAACCTACCTGCCTACCCTGGGTGCCTCAAGGGAGGTTTTCACCCATGGATACTTTATTTTTATTTTTTATATGTTTTTCAACTCGTGGGTTACCTCCAGTAGATTTTCAACCCAAGAGTTGGCCTCATATGCCTCATGGAGGTTTTCATCCAGGGCTCTTATTGTTTTCTTGTTTTCACAAATAAAAACAATTTTCACAAATGTTGTGACTTGGAAGCTAGGACACTTCCAATAACATTTAACTCCTTGCTAATGGTGTTGATGAACACTTCCCTCGACAAAAGTCTTTTGTAAGCCTTCAATCCATATCCATTGACAAGCAAGGGAATAACTTCCTCATCAATGGTCCTGATTTGAAAATCTCCATTTTCATGGCACTTCTCTATTAGGTATGGGCATAATCACATTGTCATCAATTTTCTTTTGAAGTACTTGAACCTGGAATCATATAGAAGAGTCCAATCCCCTTCTTGCAAAACCTTTTCCTTGATGTTCTTTTCATGCCAAACCTTCCGTTATACTTGGATAACTTCATTATGTAGGAGAGCCTACATTCTGAATTCATCCATACCATTCAGCTAGAGAAACCTCTCTTGTTGTGCCTTTGTAACATCCAAATCCAATTGTATTTCCAATCTCAAGATTTTGTATTCAAACTCAATGGAGAGGAGAGCCTTCTTTCCATAGACCAAGTCATAAGAAGTGAAACTAATAGTTGTCTTCCAAGTTGTATTGTAGGCTCACGTTGCCTCCACTAATCTATCTCCCCAATCCTTTTTGTTGTTGCTCACAACCTTGGTGAGGATGCCTTCTAATTCTCTATTGGTGACCTCTATGTTTCCATTAGTATGAGTATGATAGGCATTATATTTTTTGTGCTTTATCCCATCTTGCCTTAACAACATTTTGATTAGATGCGTTGTGAATTAAGCTCCTTGTTCAGTGACTAGTTCTCTAGGGTACCCAAATTTGTAGAATACATTTTCCCTTAAGAACTCAACCAATTTCTCCTCTGTTGCTACCTTGACATCCTTGGTCTCAGCCCACTTTGTCAAATAATCAGTGCGTACAATTATGTGTTTTTCCTGCCCTGATGGTGGATTAATTGGCCCAATGAAATCCAATACCCACTTGTCAAATGGCTCTAAAGCCACTTGAGGTTGTAAGGGAATTTCATCCTTGGGATTATGTTTCCCCATTCTATAGCACTGATCACTTCGACTAGTGTATCTTCTTGTATCTTGGTGGAGAGTGAGCCAGTAGTAGCTAGCTTGAAGAACCTTGAAAGTTGTCCTTTTGGTAGCAAAGTGACCTCCACAAGGCCCATCATGGTAGGCTAAGAGGGTTTCAAAGACTTCCTCTTCCCTAGCACATCTCCTCAAATTTTGATCTAGTCCAAGTTTGAAGAGATTTCCCCCAATCCAAGTGAAAGGGGCACTCTTCCTCACAATTATGGTCTTCTCCCTGACTAACAGACTTTGAGGGAATTCTACAACAACTAGATAGTTGGCTATGCCAGCAAACCATGGAGAGAGCACTGAAATAACAAATAGGTGTTCATCTAGAAGCTCGTCATCAACCATCCCTTCTTTACCTGTAGGCAAAACAAGTTTATACAAAAAATCTGCAACTACATTTTCTTTACCTGGCTTATCAATGATAGTTAAATCAAAATGTTGTAATACAAGAAACCATATAATAATTCTCACATTTACATCAGAATTGTTCATTAAATACTTGATAGAAGCATGGTAAATATGCACAAAATTTGGATAACAAGTGATGTAGTGTCTTAATTGTTTTCAAGGAATGGACAACAGCTAGAAGTTCATTCTCAGTCACAGTGTAATTCAGTTCACCCTTAGACAGATTTTTGCTAATGAACTAAATGGCATAAGGAAACTCGTCATATATTTGTCCTACAACAGATCCTACAACTTTGTCTGATACATCAACGTGGATGTGGAAAGGAAGAGATCAATTTTGGCCTCTAAGTATGGGTACAGTAGTTAATTTTTCCTTGAATATTTCTAGGGCCTCTTAGCAACTATCTAACCAACAAAATTCATAGTCCTTGGAAAAAAATCCGAACAATGGTGAGGCTACTTTTCTAAGTCCTTTATAAATCTCCTATAATATCCAGCTAATCCCAAGAAACTCCTAACATCCCACTTCTTTTGAGTAGGGACACTTTTTATGATAGAAATTTTAATTGGGCCCACTTGTATTTCATCCTGAGATATTCAATGGCCTAGGACAGTCCCTTCATTTATCAATAATTCACACTTCTCAGGACTCAGTGAGAAGATCATTTCAATGCACTTCCTTACGACCTTCCACAAGTTAGAGAGAACTTCCAGGAAGTCACACCCATAGGGAGTGAAATCATCCATGTAGATCTCTACTGAGTCATGAACTAGCTCAACAAAGATTCTCAAAACTTCCCTTTTAAAAGTGGCAAGGGCATTACATAATCCAAAAGGAAGTACCCTCTAAGAAAAGGTACTCGAAGGGTAGGTGAATGTATTTTTATCTCGGTCCTCTGGGCTAATCTAGATCTGATTATAACCACTGAATCCATCAAGAAAAAAGAATCATTTCTTCCCTACAAGACCATCCAAGACTTGATCAATGAAAGGTAAAGGGAAATGGTATTTTTTAATGGCTTTGTTTAGCTTTATGTAATCCACACAGATCATCCACTTTCCATTCTTCTTCGGGACCAAAAGTAGAGGGGACACCCAATAACTATCTGCAATGGGGTAACTCAACCCTACATCCAACAATTTATGCAACTCTTCCTTTACTATGTCTTTGATGGTTGGGTTCATTCTCCTCTGAGGTTACCACATTGGTTTTCATCCTTCCTTGATGTAGATGTGGTGAATACACACTGAAGGATGCACTCCCTTCATTTCCTTATAGCTCCAAGAAAAGGCATCTAAGTGTTCTCTCAGCATGTTACACAACTTCTCTTCTTGCTTGGATGAGAGAGAGGGGTTGATCTTAAAAGTTTAGATGGAACAAATTATACCATTTTGACATGTGCAAGTCTTGGGCCCACTAGGAATAACTCAATCCAACGATTACCCTCAGATTCCTTCACAAGCTTATGAAGGGGTATGGTGCAACGTACTGTTGACATGCATAAGTCTAATTGGCATCTGATGCTGTTTCCTACCTTGTGGGCCTACCGAACCTCTGTGAAGGATGCCACCGATTTCACTCCATTTCAACTAGTTTATGGACTGGAGGCTACCCTTCCTATAGAATGCGAAATCCCTTCGTTAAAAATAGCCGTCGAGTTGCTTCCCAACACTACTCCGGTAGAGGAATGGCTTCTTTACCTAGAACAGCTGGACGAGACCCGTCGCCTAGCCTCTCTAGCTATCGAAGCACAAAAGAAGAGAGTTAAAACTCACTTCGATCATACCATCCATCCTCGAGGGAGATCTAGTCCTGCTATACAACCAAGCAAATGACAAGCTGGGGGCAAGCAAACTCGAGCCCATGTGGCTAGGCCCTTATATTGTAAAGAAAGTTTTGCAGAAAGGGGCATATGAGCTAGTTGACTACGAAGGTAATCCTCTCGATAAGCCTCGCAATGGGTTGTACTTGAAAAAGTACTATGCATGATTTCATGCACTTCGATCTATACATGCGTGTGTTCTAGCAAGTGTGTTGTGTGTGTGTGTTTTCATGTTTTTGGCTTGGTGTGAAGGCGTGATTGCCCCTTATTGTGTTTTTGCTTCTTGTGTAGATGTCGGGTGCACCTTATGTTGGTTTTGCTGATGGTGCCTGCCGCAGCACTCGCAATTTATCCTCTGCGGCGTGGGTGATCTACAATCCTCACGGTGAGTTGATAGATCTTCAAGGTGTGTGTTTAGGCTGTACTACAAACAATGTCGCTGAATATAGTTTTGTTATTGAATTATTAGCCGAGGCAATTAATCTCAATATTCGTACATTGGTTGTTAACCTGGACTCTCAACTTGTCGTCCATCAGCTCAATGGGCGATATTCCGTCACAGATCGTCACATTTTAAGGTTATATTTACGTGTTAAATTGTTGGAAAGGAATTTTGATTTTATCACATATCAGCATATTCCACGACGATTAAACACAATATCTGATGCATTGACTAACCATGTATTAGATAGACATTTGCGTAATTTATAATCAAAACATCATACAAACAAGCACATAAAAGCACAATAAACCACAGGAATATATATATATATATATATATATATATATATATATATATATATATATATATCGTGTGGCGCACCAAGGTGCTCAAAAATAAGTGTACATGTCTAGATAAGGCATGTGTTCTCTGTACATTTGAGACGCATGTCTCTCAAAAAAACACCAGTAGGAAACAAAGACCTAGATATCTACTGTGGTGGGTTGTGCTCCCTATAATCCGCAGCGGCTCATGCCACCCGCCTCAAAAGGCGGTGCATCCTAGGTTCTACTCCCACTGTATGGATCTGCGATGCTATGGGGACCTCCTCTATCCCCTGGTAATCCGGAATCCCTGACAGCAAGCCCTCGAGGTTCCGTATCATGGTCTCCATCGTATCGTCTCCCGGAGGAGCCAGGGCCAGAGCTCCAATGCCCTGTGCATCCCTCCGCGCCTCTGGGGCTAGGCCAAGGGGTCTCGTCGGTCCTACATCTGCATACCATAGCATTCATCGTTAGGACATGTACATGAAAAAATCAAAAACATCACAAAAATGAAAAAATAAAAAAATGAGATCAAGTGGCTTACCACCATCATCCCACTGCTCTCCAGTAGGCAGCGGCATGTCTGGGTCTCCACGGAAGTCTAGGCCAGCATACGGCCAGTCCTCCACAAAAATGGTCTGCCTCTCCAACCACTCTCGGAAGTATACTCCCCATGCCACTGGTCGACCGCCACTTCCTCGTGGCATGACATGCGCCCATCGTGTGGCCCTTGTCTCTCGAGGGCCTCTAGGTGGGTCCACGACCATATCCTGCAGCTGCAATGCCGGTACTGTTACACTAAAAAATGTCACCTTGACTACTTACAGTTAGTATGGCTCAAATCAACAGTCATGCTACCCTCTTAGGCAAGTCTCATGCCTCTGTTATCCATCTCAAACTCAAAGAAGAGAGAAAGTCTTGTAAAAACTATGTTTATCTCTGGGGTCGCAGGTTCTCTCTAGCCTTACCTGCGGGGACGCTGACCTTGTTCACAAAATATGCGTCCATGGACGCTCTGTATGTTAAGGGACAGGTGCGTCCCTCTGTAAAAGGCAAAATGCGCGAGTTTTATCTTGAAAAAGTTACTTGTGGTTACTTCTAGAACATTCTAGAGGTCGGTTTGATGAAATGGATGCGCCTCCAGTTGGTTCATGTATCTCTATTAAGGGGGAACTTATCCCATCAATAAGGGAGCTATCCCACCCATAGAGGGGGATGATCCCATTGATAGTGGACCTGAATAACCTCTTTACAGCACTATAAATAAAGGCATTGAGCCAGAAGGAGAGGAGGTTGGAGCTATACATTTTCTTTGGGTAAATGCTGCAGGATTTAGGTCTTCCATTAGAGCCTTTGTGAGGAGAGATTGTCTTCACTTGATTCTACTTGGGAGAGGGTGAGCTTTGTCAAAGTAGAGGAAAACCCTTGATGGACCCTGGGAGGAACTTGCACAACACCAAGGCCAGGTTGTAAGAGTTTCTTTGTTTCGTTATTAATACAAACTGGTTTATTTTTCTCAATAGCTTGTGTTAATGAGTTATTTCATGTGTTCCTTGGTCTGCATGTTGAATATATGTTTTATTATATGAAATGCAAGTGCTTGGTAATTGTTTGATTGTTTGTGGTTGCAGGAATTGACTTGAAGGAGGAGCTCATCCGGATCGTCAAGAACGGACTTCAACAACAGCGTTTTGGAATAAGGTAAGCCTAAACACTTGTAGTTTTCATGTTGTAAAAGGTGTATTTAGAGAAAGATCACTCCATTTTGTCTTGTTTGTCATTAGAATGTCTTAGACTTCTAGGAAGGTCAGTCGTGTCCGCACCCTTGACAGATTCCGTGTGACAAATTGGCGACTCCGCTGGGGAATCCATTAATGAGAGAGTCTTTTCCTTTATATGAACTTTGCTTTGAGAAAATCATTTTTATTTTCTGGTTTTTGACTGTGAGAATTAGTATTTGGGTGGCTTAGCTTTAGATTTAGTTAGATTTGGTTTTTCTTCATTTTTCCAGAAGGACGCACCCTCTTAGTACTGCACAGTGCGTCTTTGGACGCGCTGTTGCCGTCTGCACAGAGCGGGGCCGCACCTGTGACAACGGGTTGCCTGCGTCTTCCTGTAAAACTTAAGAAAATTCCATTTTTGCTTTAAATTGCTTTTAGATTTTGTTTTTCCTTAGTGTTTTCTGCCCAGATCCTTTAGTACCCTGTCAAGAATTTTCACCTGAACTAGTTTTGTGAGCTTTGAGTGTTTTAGTGGTTTTCAACGAAGTTTAGACCTAGGGTTTGATTTTTGGAAAGGCTTTGTAGTGACTTTGATAGTAGAAAGTTGTCCAGCCTTAGATCTCTCTGGTTAGTCAACCTTCTTAGAAGTCGGGCCTGTCGTAAAGTCTCCTTTTGTGAGCAACTTGCCATTTGAGTTGTTTTGGGTCAAATTTCGAATTACTTGTTTATAAAGTATTGATTTCCATTTTACAAAAAGAACAAAAAGATTAGAGTTTTGTTTTGGCTAGTTTTTGATTCTGCAATAAGCTAGTCCTTGATTTGATTGTGATCAAGTAAAACACCTTAGAAATAATCATTGTTAGTTTTGGCCTCGTTAAGATTGCTTAGAGTAAATTTGCCTTTAGTTTGCTTATGAGTGCATTTTCATAGATTTTAAGAGTTGTTAAGATTGATTTTTGGTTACATTAGATTTACTTGCTTTATTAAAAGAAAAATACAAAAACATCTTCTTAAAAAGTCTTGTTTCAAGTAGCTTTTTGTTTTCGAAAGAAGAAAAGAGTTTTTTCGTGCATGTAAAGAGAGGTTATGTTTTTATGCTTGGAAAAGACAAACGAATTGTTTCTTTGATTGTCTTCAATTAAGAAGTTGCTTTTATAAAGATTGCATTCTCTCAACTTTTTAGTTAAGCAATTCATCGAAAAAGTAAAGTAGTGGATAAATCATTCTAGGTGCATTTTGTAGTGGTTTCGAGTCGAGTCAACACACCACTGGTTTCACTTCCATCACCTTTTGACTTAAGAAACAACCTTAAAAGTAACGCTTAAATTAAAATCAATCTAGTAATCTTTATTTTTCTAGGGCTCTGAAGCACCAACATAGCTTAGGCTAGGGTCTTGGAGTAGGTGAGTACTTAACTCTCCAAGACTACAAAACCAAACAGATAGTCTATCTTGAGTAGAACAAATCCAATTGTTTCAGTTACATTCTGGGAAAGCTCCTCTTAAAGGAGAAGCACGAGCTCGTGTCCGAACCAGTGAGGGGATCATTCCTCCCTCGTTGGGAACGACGCCAGGCAGTACGTATTACAAACGGTAAACCTCGGATTAACCATTGTCGAGGAGCCAGGGGTCACTTATCGGTAAACCTTGGATTGTTGTCAAGGAGCCGGTAAGGGGATTGGAGCTTGCTACTCTGCCCTTGCGTGCTGTCGGAGTTTAGACTGTTCCCCCAGGTGTAATTGTTGTGATTGGTAACCTTAGTGGCCATAATATCTAGGATTCTACCCAAGGTGACGGTGGAGGGAAGGTCCCACTGTACCTGGAGCAGACGTCGGTTATACTCACTTGGATTTTCTGGGGGGTTCGCTTCACTTCGAGACGGTTAAAGTGGAGGAACTTGGTCCAGTCTATTCATTAAGCAGGTTGCCGGGGTAACTGTTCCACCCACCATTTCTGTACTGAATCCTGCGAGGTTGGGCCTAATCACCAACTAGCGCTTTTGGTCCGGAAGACTACTGTTTGTGTGTGGTTTGACGCTCTAGATTATTTAGGCGTGTGCTTCAAATTTGTTTGCTTCTTTAGAAGACTTTAGGTGGTTTGATTTGAAATTTTTTACTTTGTTTTCGTGTGTTGTAGTTAAAATCTTTAATTGTGGCGGAATTACCGAGACAGTCCCGTAGACTTCGGGGCAAGTCTCCTGAGATTGTTACCGGAATAGATTTGTTAAGAAAACTCCGTAAATCGCGGGGTGAATCTCCTGAAGACATTCCGGGTCATTTAGAAGGGTTAAAGGTCCTTGTAACTCCTCCTAGTGGCAGTAGAGTAGGATCACCTGAAGAAGGAGAATCTTCCTTGGTAGTCCATCCAGATTACCAAAGTTTAGAAACAGGTTACAATCCCGAAGCTGTTACAGTTTCCGAGCTTGCTGGTAGTTTTTCATCTGCCAGTGAAACAGGCGAAGAACCTGAAATTTCAGAACCTGTTACTCCAACTCCTAGTGTTCCTGATTCACCAAGAATAGAAAGAATTATCACCGAAAATCTTCCTGTTGGATTAATTGCTATAGAAGAACTTGTTCCAGAGGAAGAAATAGGCGTTTCTGATTCTGAAGATCTAATTACCCTTGATCTAAGGGAGCGTGAATCCATCTTTTACAGTCCTCCTAGAAGTGAATCTTGGTACCTTGCATTAACCAATTTTTTAGACAACTCAGTAGGTTTTTCTACACCTCGTACTCCGGTTCCACCTAGAGGAATTCATTCTCCTGTAAATATGTCTGGTCAGTCATCTGTGTTTTCACAAAGTCCTGAATCATTTTTACATGGCGGTCCTTCTGTTCCTACTGGGTATCAATCACTTTCTGGTACCTTTGCGGGAGCATCTCCTCAACCCATTGATCATGGGTTATTAGTTGGAAACAGTGGTAATGTACCATTGAGTATAGGTGACGTTTATATGATGTCAGGTTCAACTCCCATTAACCAACCTCAAGGTGGCCAATTACCGCCTGGGGGGCAACCTTCGTTAATGCCTGGGGGGCAACCTCAAGGTACTTCATTCGTGACTGGGGGGCAACCTCAAGGGTATCAACCCCAAGGGTATCAACCCCAGCCTCAATATGTACCCCAAAGTCAACCTCAGTATCAATATCAACCTCAAGGATGGCAACCTCAAGGATGGCAACCCCAAGGGTATCAACCCCAAGGGTATCAACCTCAAGGATACCAACCTCAAGGTCAAGGTCAACCCCAGTATTCGTATTTACCTCAAGGTTATCAACCTACGGGTCAATACCCTGGTCAAGGTTATCAACCACCTCAAGGGCAATCATATGGGACTGCACCTTACAGTTATCAACCCTATCCTCAATACGGCTATGGATCTCAGTATCCTCAACCTGTTACGAGTCAATACCCTGGAATGTTAACATGGGATCCGTCACAGGGTCAACAGATGTCGCAACCAAGTATACAGTCGGTACCTCAAGCAGGACAACCTGCAGTTCCTGGTCCACCCCAGCAACCGCAACCTGTCCAGTCAAGTGTTCAGACCCCTGTAACTTCTGTAGTTACTCAGCCGCCAATTGCACCTGGTACTCCACCTCACACGGCTGCAGCAACTACCGCTTCATCTACCATGCTTACTTCTGGAGTATCGGCAGCTCCGGTTTCTACTGTCCCTGTAACCACTCCTCAGACATCTGTACCGTTGTCTGGACCCACGGTTCAAACCACAGTCCAGATGCCTGCAGGCCAACCTGGTACAAGTACGGTTGTTACTACTCAACCTCAATTTGTTCAACCTCCGTACCAGGGACAGTATCAACCTGGGCAAGCTGCCCAACAACCGGTTTACCAGTATCAACCGTATCCTGGGTACACTTATCAACCACCTCAGCAACCCCAGTACGGTCCGGTTAATCCTGGTTTTCCAGGAGGATATAATATCCCAAATGCGACTCCTGTTCCTAGTTATCCTGGATATCCTCCTCCTGGGGCTGGTATTGTGACTCAGAGTTTTAGAGATCCTAACCGGCAGTTACCGTTTATTGCGACTTTAGATTTACCCGACTTGACGCGCCTAACGAACGATCCAATTCAATATCTTCAGTTCTGGCCGCCAATGCCAAATAAGTTGCCCAGCGATATACCCAAGTTCGAAGGTAAGTCTGGAGAGGATCCGTCTAATCACGTGATGACTTACCACCTCTGGTGTGCATCAAATTCCATCTCAGATGATTCCATCCGCTTACGTCTTTTCCAGCGTACACTCATTGGTCTCGCAGCCAAGTGGTACATTGAGTTACCACGGGCCTCTTTTTACAACTTTAGCCAGTTAGCTACCTCGTTCTTAACTCATTTTCAGTTACCAGTCAGATACGATAATGGTACAGAATTATTAACTTCGCTAAAACAATCGACATCCACGTACATTTCTGATCACATCCATGAGTGGAGACGTCGAAGGAGATTAGTGAAAGTTTTTATCCCGGACCAAATCTTAGCTGAATGGTTTGTCAAATCATTATTACCAAGAATTACTGAAGATGTAGCTAAGGCCGGAGTAGTTACTGAGGAGCAAGTCATTGCTCAGGCACAATACCTTGACTTAGTTTACACTCAGTCGGGTACGTTACACGAGAAAATTCCGGATCTTCCAAAGTCAAACCAAATCGCTGCTGCTCCTTCGGGATCTCATGCCGCTGATGGTATGATCGGTATCGTGACTACGAAGAGTAAGAAGAAGTCTTCCAAGACCTCCAATACTCCAATTATCACTTTGCCTGATTCTCCGACAGGAGAGTCTTCTCCTCCTGAACTTACCGCCGACATTCACGCTGTAGAGTCATCTACGGCCAAATCAAAAAACGGTGGAAAGAAGAAAGGAAAGAAGAAGGCTAAAGCAGACAAGGCTCCAAAGGAGAAAACGGAAAAGTCGGAAACCAATGACGAAAAACGCAAACCTCGATATCCTTGTCTTATTTGTGAAGAAGATCATTTTACGAGAGACTGCCCTCATCGGGCCGAGGTAGTGAAAATAGTCAAAGGTTCTCCCACTCCTGCTGTGTTAAAAAATCCATTTCCAGAGCAGGAGAATAAGATGATAGGTTCTTCTTCGAATGCCAGTGAAGAACCCATTTTGATGATGTCTCATGTCAGGATTGCGACTCGATCGCAAGATTATGGTAGTAAGGCTCCTGTTGATGGTAAGGAAGCAGAATCTTCTCACTCTAACCCATCAACCTCAGCTCCTGGTTCCGATCCACTACAGATCGAAAAACCTAACCCAGACTTAGTGATTAAGCCGCCCGCCAAGGGTGTACTTCGAAGGTCTGCTTTCAATCCACATGCGAGAGCAGCCCAGAATTACAACATTGTTGAAGACTTAGCTGTTTCACCTTCAGCAATGTCGGCACTCGAAGTGCTGCAATCATGTCCAGCGCAACGAAAATTGCTTTTGTCGGCTATTGGAGCTGTCGATGTTCAGGACCCGAACCTAATGATCTTTGATCTAGAAAGTAGTACACCGCGTCTCCCCCATCAAATGGCTTTCCAAATTCCAGTGATAGTAAAAAACAGGCCTATTCATCGGACTGTGATTGATGAGGGAGCTTCTACGTGTATTATGTCGATTCAATGTTGGAGATCGCTTGGTTCTCCTTCGTTGAACCAATCCCCCACCATCCTTAAGGCCTTTGATGGCCGTGGGTTCCGTCCGTTTGGTATTCTACAAGAATTGCCTATAGGGGTCGAAGGTAAAACCGTTAGTCTGGATGTGGAAGTGGTTGATGCCCCTCTAGACTACAACCTTCTTTTGGGTCGAAGTTGGTCATATGCTATGACAGCGGTCGTTTCATCGGTCTTCAGAGTCATTAAGTTTCCACATAACGGTAAGATCGTGACTGTTGAAAGCAGGTTTCATTTATCCGATCCCGTTAACGGATTGGGTATCGAATATTGTTCCCGTCAATAAAAAACAAGGAACAATAAGAATCTGTATCGACTATAGGGATATCAATCGAGCTTGTCCAAAAGACAACTATCCTACGCCTTATATCGATCAAATAATTGATGATTGTGCCGGAAGTGAGATGTTTTCCTTCATGGATGGTTTCTCAGGCTATAATCAAATCAATATTCTACCTGCCGATCAACCTAAAACGGCATTCATTTGTCCATGGGGGACATTTGCTTACTGCAAATTACCTTTTGGGCTTAAGAACGCCGGTGCTACTTTTCAACGGGCAATGTCTTATGCATTTCATGACATCAAGCACATTGTGCAACCCTATCTCGATGATTTGCCTGCTCATTCTTTACAACGAGCTGATCACCTTGTCCACCTACGAGCAATCTTTATGAGGTGTAGGCATTATCGAATTCGGTTGAATCCCCACAAGTGTGTTTTCTGTATAGAAACAGGTCGATTGCTGGGATTTGTTGTTTCAAAAGCCGGCATTCGCGTCGATCCCTCGAAAGTCGAGGCTATCATCAAATTGCCTCCTCCTTCGAGTTTGCGCCAACTCCAAAGTTTGCAAGGGAAAGCGAACTTTTTACGCCGATTCATCCCAAACTACGCCGAGGTCACTAAAGGTTTTACACGGTTGTTGAAACAGAACGCACAATTCTTTTGGGACGAGATTGCCCAACAATCTTTTGATGCACTGAAACACGCGTTGACCCATGCACCGTTATTGCATCCTCCCAACTACAACCAGGACTACTTCTTATACCTCGCAGCTTCGCATTCCACCATTGGAATGGTGTTAGTTCAAGAAGATGAATTCAAAGCAGAGCATGTGATATATTATCTTAGTAGAACCTTAAATCCCACTGAGTTAAAATATTCGCATGTGGAGAAATTGGCCCTGGCAGCCGTTCAAGCTGTCCAGCGTTTTCGTCACTACATTCTTCTCCGCAAGACTACAGTTATTTCGGATTGCAACCCTATGATTTATATTTTGACAAAACAACTGCTAGGGGGCAAGTACTCTAAATGGATTGTTATCCTGCAAGAGTTCGACTTGGAGTTCGAGAAGTCCAAGTCTAAGAAATCTTTAGTTTTTGCGGAATTGATGTGTGATTTCCCGAGTGCTGACACAGAGACTGTGGCAGAGGAGTCCATTGTGGACGAATCTTTGTTTCTTATTAGCACTTTAGATCCGTGGTATGGGGATATAATCATCTATCTCCAAACCCAAACCTTTCGGCCTGAAGCTTCCAAGGAAGACCGTCGAAAAATTCGGTTTCGATCCCAGCAATACAGAATTATTGGAGATACACTTTATCGCCGGGGGGCAGACTTAGTTTTTCGACGTTGTTTAACTCACGAAGAGGCTGAGAGAGTTTTGAATGATTGTCACTCTGGAGCATGTGGCGGTCATATGTCTGGGTATGCCACAGCTCAGAAGGTGTTGCGCGCTGGCTATTTCTGGCCGTCTATGTTTAAAGATTGTATCCTTGCTGTCAGAACATGCCACAACTGTCAAGTGTTTGATCGAAAGATGCGCGCTCCACCTGCTCCTCTCCACCCTATAATTGCCGCTGGTCCATTCGCCAAATGGGGCATTGACTTTATTACTTGTAACCCTCACTCGGCCGGGGGGCATGCGTATATCATCCTCGCGGTTGATTATTTTACAAAATGGGCCGAGGCGATGCCTACATTCGACGCAAGCGGCAAGACAGCTGCAGTTTTCGTATTCAATCATATCATAACTAGGTTTGGTGTCCCACAAGCAATCATTACTGACCATGGGAGCCATTTTCGAAACGTCATGATGACTGAGCTTACAAGCCAGCTTGGTTTGCGCCACGATAGCTCTACTCCTTATTATCCGCAAGCCAACGGTTTGGTTGAGTCAATCAACAAAGTTCTAGTCATCATGATTCGACGGATCATTGGTATCCATCGAACGAATTGGCATAACATGTTATTTTCGGCGCTATGGGCATATCGAACTTCAGTGAAAAATTCAACAGGTTTCACCCCTTTCCAGCTAGTTTATGGCTTAGAAGCTGTGTTACCTATTGAATGCGAAATCCCATCACTTCAAATGGCTGTCGAATTACTTCCAGCTACTTCCGAAGAGGAGAAACGGTTATTATACTTGGCTAAATTAGATGAGACTCGACGTGACGCTACTTTAGCTATCGAGACTCACGCGAAACGAATGAAAGCTCAGTACGATAAAAATGTAACCCCTCGAAGTTTTTCGGAAGGAGACCTAGTACTATTATATGATCAAGCTAACGATAAGCTAGGTGCCGGAAAATTCGTTCCCATGTGGCATGGGCCCTACATTGTAAAGCGAAAGCTAGCAAAAGGGGCTTATGAGTTAGTTGATTTTGATGGGGACTCTTTGGGTAAACCCAGAAATGGACTTTACCTAAAGAGGTATTATGCTTAAAATGATGGGTATGGAGAAATTTTTAGATAGGTTAGATTTTCTTTCTAGCTAGCAAGTGTGTTAGTTTAGTCAGTGTGCTTAGCTTAGCAAGTGTGGTTTTTCGTCATTATTCTGGCTTATCTTGGTTTTACTCTTGATATTGTAGATGTCGACGCCTCTCCAAACATACATTGGATTTGCTGATGGTGCTTGTCGTAATACACGGAATATCTCTTCCGCAGCTTGGGTTATCTATTCGCCCTCTGACGAGTTAGTTTCTATGCATGGGGTAAGCCTCGGTCAAACAACGAATAACATTGCAGAATACAGTGCAGTGGTTGAATTATTATCCGAATCTATTTCATTTGGAATTCGACGTTTGATAGTGAGGTTAGATTCTGAACTTGTTGTATTACAGCTTAATAGAGTTTATGCCATTAGAAATCCTGTGTTATTAAGGTTGTTTTTGAGAGTGCGTCTCTTGGAACGTGAATTTGATTACATTGAATATCAACATATTCCAAGGTCTTTGAATACATTAGCAGATGCAATTGCTTCTCGAATGTTGGACAGACATTTACGATAATCATGCAAGTAAATTTAAAAACATTTCATCACATATGTTAAACAAGATAAGCCGGTAATAGTGATATATATAGATAGAAGTGTGTCAAAAAATATATACATCGTCTTCGATCATAGGTTTAAAACACCTTATGATCGGCAAAATGATAGTACAAAAAGTCAAAAATGTCACATGTGACTACAAAAGTGACTAGTCAATCACTGGTGGTGCTCTCTGTACGACACCACTGCGCGGGCTACCTTACGCAAAAATCTCCTAAACGGTCCAGGGACCGCGACTACGAAGCGCTGAAGCCTGATAGGAATGTCGTCCATAGTAGTCTCAGGTATATCTGCCGTGAGACGCTCTAGATCATGCTCCAACTCAGCTAGTACTTCTGCTGTCGCATCCTGTGGGGCCGGTACCGGTGCAGCTGGATGTAGTCTATCATAAGGCCGGAGGTTGGCTGGACGCTGTGGACCAACATCTGCATTTTGAAAAAGTTTACTATTAGTTTTGAGACGATATATATAAAAAATACAAAAAATACATAACTAGAAAACTTGTGAAAATAAAAAGTACCTCTGTCGTCCCATTGTTCTCCCTGTGGAAGAACCATGTCCGGATCACCTCTGAAATCCATTCCGGCATACGGAAAGTCCTGTATCACAAAAAGCTGGCCCTCTAACCAGTCAAAATAACTATCTGAGAATCGAACTACTGTCGCGCCCTCGTCAGGATGCCGGGCCATCACCGCAACCCATCGTATCAGCTTTGGCTGCTGGGGACCCAAGATATCAACAGTGAGTTGCTGAGGGATCAGCATTGGAATTCTCTCCAAGGCAAAGCTCACGACTATAGGCCCATATCCAAAAGTCTTTAGTCGTCCGTTCTTTGCCTTGGTCAGTTGGCTCTTCATATGAGCCGACACAGCTTCACACCAGTTGAAAATGGTGCCTTGGTAACAGTCAATTGCCATCCGCATTTGGGATCCGGAAGCAATGTGTAAAGCGGCCGCGCCGCAAATTCTGGTAACCGTGAACGCTATGACTTTGAGTTCCGGTAGAGTGATGTGTTTTATCTCTATGCCTTTTGAATGGTGAGCCCCAGGTGTGCACCAATTCTCGCGGAGACTATCAAGGGATTGGCCACCCGGCCTAGTCCCCGCAAGACTGAGTTGCTCACCTCTGTTTGGCAAGCCAGTGAGAAAGTATACATCCGAGGGCTCTATCTCGAGCTGGTGCCCTCCTATGTAAAAGCATTGTTCTTGTACGTTCCATCGCTCAACCAGCCATTCCAAGAATCTTACCTGGCCCCTCATGCCCGGTATGGTCCAATATTTGTATAATCCGCATGCTCTTAGGGCATCCAGGGAAGGTTGATGATTTATTGCAGCTTCATCTTCCTCTACATGCTCTCTTTCTCTCCAGTCTAACATGATTAATGCCCTGCATATCAAAAATAGCAATTAGAAATTGATTTGGAATTTTTGGTGGTTTTTTGAGAGAGTTGGGGTTTTGAAATGCGCGTTTCTCGGAGGACGCACCCCGGCTTTGTAGCACAGGGCGCCCGGACGCAGCTGGCCTGAAGGCGGGCTGCGTCTTCCGACCGTTTTCCCGTATGAGAAAAAGTCGGGGGACGCAGGTCACCCGAAGGGCACCTGCGTCCGCCGAGAGGCGCATTCCAAAACCAAAACCCCCCCAAAAAATGAAACTAAAACCTAAAAATTGATTCTAAACGGATAGAAATGCAGAGTAGGATGTGTAAAATACCTGGATGAGACGGCGTTCGATTCCAACGGTCAGATTTTCCGCAGCGACCACGGGAAGTTTCTTGTCAAAAGCTCCTTTTTCAACCTCAACAGTGAAACGGTAAAAATGACATGGTAAAAGGTCTTTTTATAGGTTTTTTGGATGAATTAGTTCATTTTTTACCATGAAAAGATGTTTTTGAATGTATTTTTGCCTATTTTAAACAGGTATGAGTAATGTGTTGCTTTTGTGCAGGACAAAGGGATTTCGAGGGAAATTGTAATTTTTCACAAACAAAAATATCAGAGTCATCTTTTAAGCCCTTTTCTGACTCCTAAAACATGAAAAGATCGCCGAGTGTTTCTTTTTCACTCGTTAAAACGGAATTAAAAGACGGTCCCCTTTTAGCTCTTTTCTGACCGCAAAATCAGGAAAAGATTGCCGGGTTTTTGTCGTTTCGAACTCGATAAGGAAATAAAACGACGTGTCCTTGATCGCTTTTTACTTTTCAGGTTAACGACACTATTATGAAAGTACTCCTTGGTCGCAAGATCAAGCGGTTCCCCCAGGTATTATTTTATACTTTTTCGGGCTTGAGGGACACAAATATACGAAAAAGTTCAACGTGGAGTCTCCTTTAGTTTTTTCAGACTCTCTAAAATTGAAAAACGCCGAGTTTCTCCTATACTGGGCTCGTTAAACTTTTACAGTAGAGGACCTGTTCAATTACAAACAGGAACGAACCACTCCTTCCTAGGGTTCGAATTTAAACTAGGTTGGACTCGTCCGAAGGATGAGCTTATAATCAAGCATATGTTATCCTCCTCAAGCTTGTTAAAAATAAAGAGGTACTTGCCAGAAATGGTGGGGGAAAAAAGAGAAGAATGAACCTATTTGTCACCTTTTGTCTCAGAAGAAACTTTATTACCGCTCTTGAACACGACACTTTTCATTCACCTGGGTTGGGAAATCTTTTACCTCACAGTTGACCAAATCACTTTGAAAGTCTTTAACCGGGTTCTAGGGGTTAACTTTGAGTTATACGTCACCAAGCCATCTGTTGTGTCGTTATGTGTTCAAGAGGTCTGCAAGCAAAAACTTTCATCTGCAAAATACTTGTCATCCATTTGACCATCCCTGAGTCAGTCCTTACAGCAACATTTCTTCAACTTGAACAATGATTTCGTGTTGCGGGCTTGCCTGCAACGGGTCGCTTTCTATCGACATCGACACATTATCTAGAAAGATGACTTAGGAATCGACAGTACCTTGAAGTCTGCATGCATCAATGGCAGGTTTCTCGCCTTTGACGTCAGTTTACATCATTGACTTTCGATCAGAGGATTCCGTGAAGTGTTCGACATCAAAACATCTATTCACATTTCACGGGTTGTGCTTGGTACTTTGAGAACCATTGACATTACTGGTGGTTTCTCTCACGCTTGTTAACAGTTTACATCATTGACTGGTAATCAAGTGGTTTCTACCATGTTCGACATCGAATCATTTAATCACATGGCTAGAATCGTACCAATTCGGGAAGTAGAAGTGAAGACCCTGGATCTAGTTTCTACCATCCAGGCTGCGAGGAGTTTTGTATTCATTATCTATGTAGACTAATCATAAACAGATGGCTGCGTCCATACTGTGTCTACAAAAGTCTATAAAAATGATGTACTGCAAGATCATTCCTGTATCAGAATAGTTAGTCCATTAGTTAAAGTTTTGAATCTGAGTATGGGAATGCCTACCTCAGTGATGATATAATCTTATCCATGTATTTTGTGTTGAAAATTGCAGGTTCCAACCAGGCCATCCACAAGGCAATCCTTGAAATGATAAAGCGCTTCACCCTTCCTAGAATTACAAAACCCTATTCTATTCCAGGCTTCGCACTTTAGGGGGCAATCTGTTACACTAAAAAATGTCACCTTGACTACTTACAGTTAGTATGGCTCAAATCAACAGTCATGCTACCCTCTTAGGCAAGTCTCATGCCTCTGTTATCCATCTCAAACTCAAAGAAGAGAGAAAGTCTTGTAAAAACTATGTTTATCTCTGGGGTCGCAGGTTCTCTCTAGCCTTACCTGCGGGGACGCTGACCTTGTTCACAAAATATGCGTCCATGGACGCTCTGTATGTTAAGGGACAGGTGCGTCCCTCTGTAAAAGGCAAAATGCGCGAGTTTTATCTTGAAAAAGTTACTTGTGGTTACTTCTAGAACATTCTAGAGGTCGGTTTGATGAAATGGATGCGCCTCCAGTTGGTTCATGTATCTCTATTAAGGGGGAACTTATCCCATCAATAAGGGAGCTATCCCACCCATAGAGGGGGATGATCCCATTGATAGTGGACCTGAATAACCTCTTTACAGCACTATAAATAAAGGCATTGAGCCAGAAGGAGAGGAGGTTGGAGCTATACATTTTCTTTGGGTAAATGCTGCAGGATTTAGGTCTTCCATTAGAGCCTTTGTGAGGAGAGATTGTCTTCACTTGATTCTACTTGGGAGAGGGTGAGCTTTGTCAAAGTAGAGGAAAACCCTTGATGGACCCTGGGAGGAACTTGCACAACACCAAGGCCAGGTTGTAAGAGTTTCTTTGTTTCGTTATTAATACAAACTGGTTTATTTTTCTCAATAGCTTGTGTTAATGAGTTATTTCATGTGTTCCTTGGTCTGCATGTTGAATATATGTTTTATTATATGAAATGCAAGTGCTTGGTAATTGTTTGATTGTTTGTGGTTGCAGGAATTGACTTGAAGGAGGAGCTCATCCGGATCGTCAAGAACGGACTTCAACAACAGCATTTTGGAATAAGGTAAGCCTAAACACTTGTAGTTTTCATGTTATAAAAGGTGTATTTAGAGAAAGATCACTCCATTTTGTCTTGTTTGTCATTAGAATGTCTTAGACTTCTAGGAAGGTCAGTCGTGTCCGCACCCTTGACAGATTCCGTGTGACAGGTACCCGCTCCAGCATGAGCGGGACTAAAATCGACCCGTAGCCAAACTGCTTCGACTCACGACGACGGTAGTTGGTCAGCTGTCTCTTCATACTTGTCGTTACTGCCGCTGCCCAGTTGAATATGGTAGGATTCAAGCATTCGAGAGCCAATCGAAGATGGGCCTTTGAGGCCTCGTGATTGGCCAAGGAGCCCGCTGCTTGAGTCACCATGAAGAGTATGGTTCGAAGGATGATGTCCTCCACTGTAGGAATTGATACCTTCTCGCTCCGCGTCTTGCGTGCCTGTGGGCACACCTGAGCCATCAGCATGTCTAGTGTATCACCACCGGGTCGCTGTCCCTCTAGAATAGGCATCTCACCTCGATGGGACAACTCAGTCAAAAAATAGATATCTGTGTAGTCAAACTCGATGTCTCGACCTCGGATCACAAACTTCCCATCAGTGGGATTCCAGGCTCTGATCAAGAATTCAAGAAGGTCAGGCTGTGCTCGCAGGCGCTGAGTTAAGAAGAATTTGAACAACCCGCACACCCGCAATGCATTTCGGCACCCAGCATCGGCAAATGCCACTATATCCTCATTATCGTGAGCTCGCTCCTACCAAACGAACACCATTTTACCCTGCATGGTCAAAAAAATTCATTAGGGCCATGTCCATAAAGTTTCATACGTTAAATTTATCAAAAAACTTGTTGCGCGGCGTCACGCTGATTATGGTGCCCTTTGATATTTTTTCCGGGTCAGCGTGGAAGTACATCACTCTTCCGCGCTGAACCGGGAGTGGTCTGTGGAAGTTTTTTTCGATCAGCGCGGACCCGATAGGGAAATCCGCGCTGACCGAGAGTGGAATGAGTCTCAAAAAATCCGCCCAAACTGCCACTTCCCACCGTTAAAATGTAGCAAAAAGACTTCAAAATGGAGCGTAAGGAGAGATAAACCTACCTGGAACAAATTGCAGGGTGGTTGATGCGCGTACAAGGTGGAATTTGGCTCGTCAACCCCACAGCTCCAAGTCGTTCTCCAAAGCTCCAAATGGTAACAATGGTAAAAACTTTATTTACCCCCCTATTTATGGTAAAATTTCAAAATTAAATATTTTTTTCATAAATGTGGGTTATTTATAATAGTTTTTACCATATGCTTGGTTCCCATATAGTTTTACTATGTTTTTATGCATGTGGTCTATATTATTTCGAACAGGTTTATGCGTGCAATGCTTCTTATGCGGATTCTCATGCTGGTGGAATTACGACCATTCCATACCCACTTGGTCCCACAACATCGTCTTTAAGCTCTTTTTTCGACGTGAAATAAGAAAAGATAGCCGAGTCTCCCTCTCGACTCATTAAAAGAAGTGGGAGGCGGTCACCTTTAAAGCTCTTTTTTTGACCGTTTAAACTTAAAAAGATTGTCGGGTTTTTGTCGTTTCGAACTCGTTATTGGCTACAAAACGACGTGCTTCTGACCACTTTTCTACTTTTTCGGGTCGAAGACACTACTTACGAAAATCACTCCTCGATCATACTGGTCGGGCGGTTCTTTCGAGCATTTTTTTATACTTTTTCGGGCTCGAGAGGCACAACTTTACGAAAAAGGACCCCCCTGGAGTTCACTTTTCTGCTGTCTTTTCAGACTCTCTAAACAGGAAAAGATGTCGAGTTCTTCCTTTGTCAGACTCGTTAAAACTTAATGACATTAGATTCTGTCAAAATGACGCCTTCCAAGCATATGCTATCCCTGTCAAGCTTGTCATCAAAAAATAATCGGGGTACTCGCCAGAAATGGTGGGGAAAATGGAATCATAATCATTGTCATGTCGGTAGTATATCGCTCTTGAACATGGCACTTGTCTGCATTCGTGTCTGGGTGGGAACCTCTCATCTTGTTTTACACTGGCCTCCGTGGGTTTGGGTTATCCTGTTTGACCTCTCGTCTGCTCATTGCCTTATCGCCATGACCCTTGATCATATAATGTCAAACACTACCAAGTCCACTGTCGTGCCACCGATATGTTCAAGAGAAGTTGACCTCTGCAAGAATACTCAACCTCCCTCTGATACCTCATGCAAAATATCTTATCCTTCTCTGTCTCGTGTCGATGATGTGGGAAACATTATGGCCCACCTTCGATCAAGGTCACTTCCTGTTGACTTCAGCTCATTATCCAGGAAGTTGACTTAGAGACTCCCTTCAAGTGCCTTGGAGCCTGCATGCCTCAATGGCAGGTTCTTCGTGTTCGACGCGAGGTTTTCATCATTGGCCTCCGATCGAATGATTCTACAGGTGTTCGACACCAGCTCATTGATTCACATGCCGTGGATTGTACCTATAGTACCTTGAGGACCATTGTCATTATTGGTGGTACCTCTCGCATCTGTTAACAGTTTTCATCATTGACTGGTAATCAGACAATGTTCTTGCATGTTCGACTTCAACTCTCATATTCACATGCTTGAACTTGTACTTTGTTTGGGTCGAGATGGAGCGCAAGACCCTGGATTTTTTCTCTTGAGATCCAGGTTGCGGTTTTGTGGATTATCATGATCATTGCATGACTCATTGATGGATGGTTGCGCCCATACCTGAGTCTTCATGGATGGCTGCGACCATACCTTTACTATCATCACGGTCTCATTAGCTGGGTGGCTGCGTCCATACCACAGACCTCTTCCTTATGTCTTTTGGATGGTTGCGCCCATGCCTAGACTACATGTATTTGATTATCAGAGATATCAGTTGTACTTGCATGCAGGTCCTTCCTGGTGGTGTTCCAGTTCATTCGGTTTCATAAAGCATTTCACCCCTCCCACTCTCTCAGGCTTCATGCTTTAGGGGGCATCTGTTACACAGTAATTTGTCACTGTCTCCCTGTCAGTCTTCCTGCTGTGTCATGAGACCAAATTAATCATGCTCATGCTCTCTAATGCTGCCAAATGACCCACTTTGCCAAAGTTTTGCTATCATCGCGACTGTTGTCAAAATAAACACGCTGATGAGTGCTCCAAAACAAACCGGTTGTGCTGCCAGCGCAGAAGTACACGTGATTCCCGCGCTGGTCGAATTTCCTGAGACAGCGCGTCTGTTACTTATATCTGATCGTGCTGATATGACTTTCTTTGTTATTCAGCAGCGATGTCAGTGCTCCAGTGCAGTTATGCACCTGCGATGATCCAATCTGGGAGAGTTTGTTCTAACAGCCGGCCTTCCAGATGACTCCAGACCTGGTTGTTGGCCTTGTAAATGTTGCCCTCCCTTCTCTGGCATGTCTGTTTTGTCATTTGAGCCACCTTCCTTGGAGATAAACTCATCTTCCCACCATTCATGGAGACTCCTTCTCCTATTTAAACCTCCACCATTGCCATGAGCTGCTAGTTTGGAATTCATAGTGCTTGGAGTGTTGCTGCTAGTGTGAGAGCTTGATAGGTAGCCAGTGTGCCAAGTGTGGGATTGCTAGAGAGCTTAAGGAAGGTTGTGAAGTGTTTCTTTCTTGTGTAAACTTGTGTGAGAGAGAGCTTTTGTCTTGGGAGATCTACCTTCAAGGGTGAATGCTTGAGAGACTTACTGGCTGGACCCTCTTGAGAAGGATTTGACGTCAGAATTATGGTTGTATTCTTCTTTGTTTATTAATAATAGACAACTACCATTATGGTTCCACTCTTAATGTCTTTATGATGATTTTTGAGTTATATCCTTTCTCACTGATATATAGTTACATCTACTGGATTTTATGCTTGTGTTTGTATTGTTCTTTGCATGTGCAGGTGTCCGTGCACGAGGATCATGAGGATTGTGACCAGCCGGGGCAAAGGGATGGAAGCATCAACTCTTCTACAAGTACTAGCGTTGGAATCCAGGTAGGCCTTCATCATTGGTCTTTTATTTGTAATTAGGAACCTGCGTGTTAGCATTTTTTGATTATTGCTAGACCTTGTTTGGACTAGTAGGGATCGCCTCTATCCGCAGAGGGGATTTACCTCCACAACAATTTGGCGACTCTAACACGCAGGTTCCTAATTACAAATGAAAGACCAATGATGAAGGCCTACCTGGATTCCAACGCTAGTACTTGTAGAAGAGTTGATGCTCCTGTCCCTTTGCCCCAGCTAGTCACAATCCTCACGATCCTCGTGCACGGACACCTGCACATGCAAAGAAAGATACAAACACAAGCATAAAATCTAGTAGATGTAACTATATATCAGTCAGAAAGGATATAACTCAAACATCATCATAAAGACATTAAGAGTGGAGCCATAATGGTAGTCATCTATTATTAATAAACAAAGAAGAATACAACCATAGTTCTGACGTCAAATCCTTCTCAAGAGGGTCCAGCCAGCAAGTCTCTCAAGCATTCACCCTTGAAGGTAGATCTCCCAAGACAAAAGCTCTCCCTCACACAAGTTTACACAAGAAAGAAACACTTCACAACCTTCCTTAAGCTCTCTAGCAATCCCACACTTGTCACACCAGCTACCTATCAAGCTCACACACTAGCAGCAACACTCCAAGCACTATGAATTCCAAACTAGCAGCTCATGGCAATGGTGGAGGTTTAAATAGGAGAAGGAGTCTCCATGAATGGTGGGAGGATGAGCTTATCTCCAAGGAAGGTGGCTCAAATGACGAAATAGACATGCCAGAGAAGGGAGGGTGACATTTACAAGGACAACAACCAGGTCTGGAGTCATCTAGAAGGCCGACTGTTAGAACAAACTCGCCCAGACTGGATCATCGCAGGTGCATAACTGCACTGGAGTGTTGACATCGCTGTTGAATAACAAAGAAAGTCATATCAGCGCGATCAGATATAAGTAACAGGCATGCTATCTCAGGAAATTTGACCAGCGCAGGAATCACGTGTACTTCCGCGCTGGCAGCGCAACCGGTCTGTTTTGGAGCACTCATCAGTGCGTTTATTTTGACAACAGTCACGATGATAGCAAAACTTTGGCAAAGTGGGTCATTTGGCAACATTAGAGAGCATGAGCATGATTAATTTGGTCTCATGACACAGCAGGAAGACTGACAGGGAGACAATGACAAATTATTGTGTAACACACCCAATAACTATCTGCAATGGGGTAACTCAACCCTACATCCAACAATTTATGCAACTCTTCCTTTACTATGTCTTTGATGGTTGGGTTCATTCTCCTCTGAGGTTACCACATTGGTTTTCATCCTTCCTTGATGTAGATGTGTTGAGTACACACTGAAGGATGCACTCCCTTCATTTCCTTATAGCTCCAAGACAAGGCATCTAAGTGTTCTCTCAGCATGTTACACAACTTCTCTTCTTGCTTGGATGAGAGAGAGGGGTTGATCTTAAAAGTTTAGATGGAACAAATTATACCATTTTGACATGTGCAAGTCTTGGGCCCACTAGGAATAACTCAGTCCAACGATTACCCTCAGATTCCTTCACAAGCTTATGAAGGGGTATGGTGTTGGGGGGTTGGTTCTGGACGATTTGGTCAATGAGGTCACCTTCATCAAGTTTCCCCCCTCCTATGACAATATCTAAGGTAAAAATTGGATAGATGAGGTATGTCATGCACACTTATTTTCTTTTCGAAGGCACATTTGCATTCCTCTCTCTTGTTGACTATTAGAGCCAAGGAAAATGTTTAGGAAACCAAAAGCTAGGCCATGTTCCGAATGGGGCTCCTATCTCGAATGGTGGCAGGTATAATTGGGACCACATATTATGGAGACCCCTTGAATATTGGTGGGTCCAGCAACATTAGCATCTCTGGTACTACAAGGAGGGAAGCCATATTTTTATGGTTGATAACCTCACCCACCCAAATCCTACTTCCTCTGGTCACGGTAGTAATATTCTCAGCACCCCCCCTTCGCATATTCCTGAAGTTGGTAATCCTTCTCAGCACGAGACTATATAAACTTGTGAGATCTCTTACAACTAGATCCGGGCCATTTTCCCTATCACCCATAAGTTTACAAGAGTTATTGGATTAATACCCGCAGTACACAATCTTACATATTTTCCAAAGAAGAACCCAAACAACCCCACTGAGATAGTGGTTTTGATAGTTGAATTGGTTCTTGCCACCCTTGAAGAGTTAGCAGACTCTTAAGAGAATGCAAAAAAACTAGAGCAACCTTTATCCTTCAATAGTGGTGACAGTGATAATGTGGTATTCTTGGATGATACTCTCTGTGGGTTAGGCGGTGAAGAAGAAGAAGAATACCCATTAGGTTATGATGAAGAGGGGGGAACAATAAAAAAGACATGGGGAAACAAGATCCGAAATGGATGACTTAGGGCCCACTTGCACTGTTGGGTTTGTTACAAAATATGTTGAGGCATCCAGAGTACCTGTTAACAAAGTATGACCCTAACAAAGAAGTGAAGGTGAAGGACCACCTAAAGAACTCTTACATACATCTGCAAATCCTTGAGGTACATTACGATGATGTTGCATGTAGACTTTTTCTGTGTACCTTAGTGTTGGCATTATAATACAGGCATGATATAGGTGTTGTCCTTGACGGCAACTCACTCAGATGACAGATCATAGTACATCAGGTCAAGAGCAAAGAATTAATGATCAGAAAGAGGTATACGTTGGTTCACCTTGACAAAGGTGCGTATACATGCGGGTTAGCAAAAGAAAAGGCATGTATGTCATACACATGCAGTTTCACAGAAGGGAAAGTGCGTACATGTTGGAAAACTAAGTTTTGGTCTATGGTATTTGGTCTATGGCATTTTGGTATTGGTCCATGGTATTTGGTTCGAGGTATTGACCCAAGGTATTGGGTCCAAGGTATTGGTCCTATGTGGTTTTGGACCATGGTATTGAGAGAGGCCTAAACCTATATAAGGAGGAGAAGATCGTTAGGCCAGATTGCAAGTGTGCAAGTGATGAATATTTGATGAAGTGTGAGATCTAGTATGTCCGTTATGGGTATGTGATGCATTGTTAAGGATGCACCTATGTGGTGAATGAAGATTGATGAGCCAGGATCATGAAGACTAAAATGCATTATCATTATATGATATGATCAAGAATAGATCTGAATACTGACGCATGTCTTATCCTTTATATCTTATGTTCTAGGTATATCTAAAGTTAAAAATTGCAGCGAAGGTATAAGTAATTATTTTAAGATCTATACGTGGGTTCCCTTTGTTGAAAGAGCGTATACACGCTAGTTCGACACAGCCAAGTAGTGTATACATTATGAGATTTGATATTTGAGGTTGTGATTGGTTCTAGTGGTTGTTATAGACTTCTGGGTTTTGCTTTATGTATTGGTGACTGTGTTTTGATGACAGGGTTTCAGTGATTTAGTTGTTGGCTGATTCAGAGATTGATGTTGCAGATATAGTTGATGGTTGTATTGCAGTAGTGATTGTTTTGTATTGATGGATCTAGTGTGAAAATTTTTTGAAACATGGTCCCTGGAGGAAAAGAGAAGGTTGTAGACTTCTGTAGGCTGGCGCCTATGTACTAGTAAATATATCAGCTAGTACAAGAGCTAGGGGGTTGTAGGTCCCTTCCAGGAGAAGCTAGAGAACGAGAGAAGGTTGTAGCCTTTTACAGGTGGGTGCCTACTTACTGGTATGAGTCTGCGCCAGTATAAGATTGTAAACAGGTTTTTCTTATCTTAAAGAAAACAACAGCATGTGGTTTTTGTCTTGCATTGGGTTTCCACCTTATATTATGGTGTTCATGTGTGCTTCTTATGTGTGATGATCTGTTTTGTTTTACTGCACCTGTTTACTATTTATATGATTAATGAAGTTCTGATGCTCTGATTAAAGGTCAACATATAATGGATTAACTAAATGATATGCTTATTGGATATACGCTAGTTGCATTAAACACAGTTGCGTATACACACTGGTTCCCTCAACTGAACTAGCGTATATGAATCTGAGTATGAAAATGAAAAATTTATTGATTTGCTAATATTGATTCACCCCCCCCCCTCTCAGTATTATTTCCAACAATTGGTATCAGAGCAGGTCCTTCAGAAGAAGCTTGATCGCTTGAAGGAAGATCCATCAGGATGAGTAATCAAGAAAGAGAGGGATCCATCAGACCACCAATCTTTGATGGGAGCAATTTTTCTTACTGGAAGATAAGAACTTCAGCCTATCTACAATCGCTTGGAACGGATATTTTGGGAATCGTGGAAGGAGGATATACCTATCCATCACCAATTCCTACAGATATGGTAGGTAAAAAGAAATACGAACTCAATTCCAAAGCTGTTACTATCTTATTGGGAAGTTTTTCAAAATCAGAGTTTGTCAAGGTCATGAAGTTCAAATCAGCCAAATAAATATGGGACAAAATCATTCTAAGCTACGAAGGCTATGATTAGGTAAAACATGCTAAGCTTCAAACCCTCAAAATATGGTATGAAACTCTTAAGATGCATAGTAATGAGAGCATAGCTAATTACTTCCTACGTATAGATGAGATTGTCAATTGTATGAAGAATATAGGTGAAGAAATTAAGGAAGTTGTCTTAGTTGAGAAAGTTTTGAGATCATTGTCTGCTAAATTTGAATCCAAAGTGTCTTCCATAGAAGAAAAGGAGGACCATCAAATATGAGAGAAGCCGCATTTAAAGTATCAGCAAATGGAAAATAAAAACTCAATGAATCAGGATACATTTAAGAAGAAGAATATGAGGTAAATTTTGTCAAGAATCTTCAACGAGGATCTGGAAGGTTCAAAGGTAAGCTACCATTCAAATGTTTTTCTTGTGGTAGAGTTGGTCATTGCGCTGCTAGATGCCCTCATAACAAAGGAAAGATGTCTGAAGAAGGTAATGGAAGTTATTATACTCCTAATAATAGTAATGAATCATCCAATAATGATGAAGACAATCAAGAAATTAAACTTCTCATGGCATATGAAAATAATGACATAGAAAAAGAAGAAGTTACTATTTCAAGATAGTACTAAGATTTTGGATGATATTCTTGGTAGTCAAAGATCCCCTACTATCAAAACTGGTCTTGGATTTTATGAAACTGTTGAAGGTGAATCTAGCTCATAGGGTGAGGGAAGGAATTCTAATGCAAAATATGAAATGATCAACAAGGAAACAAGTGGTCAACCGCAGCAACAACCAAGGAAAGAAATTCTTCAAAGAAGATCTTTTGCTCCTAACCATGGAAGTGATAAATGGTTATTTCCTCTGATGAGTAATGTTGAATGTTATGAATGTCATAATCTTGGACATGTTGCAGCTAGATGTAGAGGAATAATGGTTCAAAACCATCACACAGAAAGATCATCACGTTCTAGGTACTTTAAGGGATATTGTTTTGCTTGCAATATGTTTGGTCACAAATCTATTGATTGCAATAAAAGGAATATTAAACATGTATGATGTTACACATGTAACAAGTTTGGACATAAAGTAAAGGAATGCAGGAGCAAAATTCGGACACCAGACTAAGAGGATCATACATCATCACAATCCCAGGTATTGAAGAAGACATAATTATTGTCAGAAAGATGTGGCATAGCTCAGTTTGCAGACATAACAGACCCAAGGGAAGCTGAAAGTGTAAAACTTCAGTATTCCGATTTTCATATGCAACTTTTATAAAGAAAAGTCACGTATATACACGAGTTAGACGCTGCACAGTTGCGTATATGATGTTCTGAAGAAAAGCAGCAGTACAGAAGTCTGATATGGTTCAGTCACTGTTTGATGATGGCATGGCATAGGTTCAGGGGGAGCATATACTTCAAATAATACATTGTTGGCATTATGGTTAGAAGTCTTTGGTGATGATGCTTATGTGGCTAAATGATACATCTTGCTACTTATTGTTGGTTGGTCAAAAGAATGGTATTGCAGGTTACAGGGCTGGATGCTGATGCTTATGGTGCAGATCATATATGGTGTATGATAGTTGCTGATGACTATCATGGTCTTGATTAGATTGCTGGTCTTTGATTTGTAACCTCACTATGCATGGGATGGATGATGTAATGTTTCTTGTTTTTGAGTCATGTATAAAAAAATGGTGTATCCCCACTTGGTTGGGAGATTGATGTATGTATGAGTCTTTGGTGATAGGAAGGTCATTGGCGATGTATGTATAGAGTCATGTTATTCTTTTGCAGACCTTGCATGTGCTCAGGGGGAGCATGGATGGATTGGTACATCTTGGCATGTACAAAGGGAGAGCTCAATCAGAAATTTCAGCATGTACTCAGGGGGAGTATGGACAACAGAATGTATATCAAGGGAGAGAATTTCTTGGTCCGCCCTTTGCCCTTGATGTCAAAGGGGGAGAGTGACTTGGTGTGGTGGTTTCCATCAAGTCCAAAGGGGGAGATTGTTGGCATTATGATACAGGAATGATACAGGTGTTGTCCTTGATGGCAACTCACTCAGATGACAAATCATAGTACAGTAGGTCAAGAGCAAAGAATTAATGATTAGAAAGAGGTATATGCTGGTTCACCTTGACAAAGGTGCGTATACATGTGGGTTAGCAGAAAAAAAGGTTCGTATGTCGTACACATGCAATTTCATAGAAGGGAAAGCACGTACATGTTGGAAAACTAAGCTTTGGTTCATGGTATTTTGGTATTGGCGCATGGTATTTGGTCTGAGGTATTGAGCCCAGGTATTGGCCCTACGTGGTTTTGGACCATGGTATTAAGAGAGGCCTAAACTTATATAAGGAGGAGAAGATCATTAGGCCAGATTGCAAGTGTGAAAGTGATGAATATCTGATGAAGTGTGAGATCGGGTATGCTGGTTATGTGTATGTGATGCATTGTTAAGGATGCACCTATGTGGCGAATGAAGGTTGATGAACTGGTATCATGAAGACTAAAATGAATTATCATTATATGGTATGATTATGAATAGATCTGAATACTGACGTATGTCTTATCCTTTATATCTTATGTTTTGGGTATATCTGAAGTTGAAAATTGCAGCAAAGATATAAGCAATTATTTTCAAATTTGTACGCAGGTTCCCTTTAGTGAAAGAGCATATAATCACTCGTTCGACACAGCCAAGTAGTGTATACATTATGAGATTTGATATTTGAGGTTGCTGATTGGTTCTAGTGGTTGTTGCGGAGTTCTGGGTTCTGCTCTGTGTGCTGGTGACTGCTTTTTGATGATAGGGTTTCAGTGATTCAGTTGTTGGGTGATTCAGAGATTGATGTTGCAGATATAGTTGATGGTTGTATTGCAGTGGTGATTATTTTGTATTGATGGATCCAGTCTGAAAATTTATGAAATGTGGTCCCTAGAAGAAAAGAGAAGGTCATAGCCTTCTATAGGCTAGCGCCTACGTACTAGTAAATATATTAGCTAGTATAAGAGCTAGGGGGTTGTAGCTCCCTTCCAGGAGAAGCTGGAGAATGAGAGAAGGTTGTAGCCTTCTGCAGGTGGGTGCCTGCGTACTAGTATGAGTCTGCGCTAGTACAAGATTGTAAATAGGTTTTTCTTATCTTAAAGAAAACAACATCAAGTGGTTCTTGTCTCACATTGGGTTTCCACCTTATATCATGCTGTTCATGTGTGCTTCTTATGTGTGATGATCTGTTTTGTTTTACTACACCTATTTATTGTTTATACGATTAATGAAGTTCAGATGCTCTGATTAAAGGTCAACATATAATGGATTAATTGAATCATAAGTTTACTGGATATACACTAGTTGCATTAAACACAGTTGCGTATACACGCTGGTTCCCTTAACTAAAGTAAGCATATATGAATTTGAGTATGAAAATGAAAAAGATATCAATTTGCTAATATTGGTTCACCCCCCACCCCCTCTCAGTATTATTTCCAACACTTAGATGGGAGAGCAACTGTATGGTATCACAACCTTCCTCCAAACTCAATCTAGAATTGGAGGAGTTTTAAGAAATTGTTTCTTGAGAAAATTGATAATGATAAAACCCCCGATGTGCTTTAAGAGAGTTGGATAGTCTTAAGATGGAGCAGAAAGAGAAAGTGATAGATTTCAATGGGAGGTTTAATTATATCTTGAATAGATTTCTGGCAGACACAAAACTCATGACTCCATCACCATCGATTATTTCACATCTTCCTTACTAAGAAGCATTGCACAGTTTTTGAAAAGAACTACGAAGCCAACTTTGGCTAAAAATTTCGAAGAGACAATTGTATTTTAAAAGGACTTGCATGAAATTGGAGTCACCATAGATGACGAACAAACAAATAAATCCAAAGACATTGGTAAAAGGTCTCATGCCTCCATAAGCAAGGACAAGGAGAAGGAAGCAACTGATCTAGAGAGCTTAAGCCACACTATCAAGTCTCTTTCAAATGAACTAGAAAATTTGAAACAACGGTCAAGAAGGACCATAGTGTGCAACAATCCCCCTAGATACAACATTCTAAGAAGGGATGCTAACTCTGGCAACAACAACAACTAGCCAACCAAGTATGCATAGAGCTCGAGTGTTAAGTTGAATGTTAATAGTATGGGCATGGATGAGTATTGTTCATTTCATCAAGAGTATCATTCAGAAAGACATGCCCACAATGGAACCACAACATGAATGCTCGTGTCGTGTACGTTATTGATACAATACATTTAAATGACTAGATTGAGCTTGCAGAAGAGAAGGAAGAGAATTTTGCTACTAAAGAAACTGTGAATGTCGAACACACAGTGAACACACTTAGTTGCGTTTTCACAACTGAGAAGAAGAATGCCAAAGAACAACCAATGAGTGAGGCCCGCGCTCAATAGAAGAACACTCAATACAACTTGAGAAGAAAAGGGTTGGCCTCCACACAAGAGTTGATGAAGAAAAAATTGAATGAGCATTTGTTGAGGAAAATCACACCGCCCGTCAACTCATCCCAGAACACTAAAAGAAAGTCTAGCAATGCAGCTACAACGAAAAGCACTTCCATAAACAACATAAATAAGTTGATCATTCCAAAATTAGCAGATAAATAAAATCTTGTAGACACTTTGGAAATGTCTCATGCATTGGATTATAACATAGTTCATGAGATAAAGAAATCTCGCGCAAATATTTCACTCTTTTAACTAACAAATATCGTGATTCAACGGGTACTGCTTGTCTGTGCACATGAATAGTCTACCTCAGGTAATAGTGCTTCTTCACATAAGGGATCTAGTACGTCCTCTGGTTCGCTTGAATCTGTACTTAATTCTTGAATCTTAGATGCAAACACACTTTGTGCTCCATTTTTGTTAACTTTCTAAAATTTTAATTATAATTTGCACAATTTCTCAGTTGATCCTAGTGCATCTGTAAATGTAATGCCTTTACTGGTAGCAAAGAAAATCAATGCAAAATAGGATAAAACATATGAACATATCATTCAGCTAGACAAGACTCTTTCCCATTCAATTGGTGAACTCTGAAATGTTCCTATTCTCTTATCATTTGACCAATGAGTTCACCAATGTATAAATATAGTACTTGTGGACATTTCGGAAGCATACAGTGTATTGTTGAGTAGAGACTGGTCCAACAAGTTACAAGTGTATTTTCTATTGATTGGTCACATTTGTGGCTTCCATACAAGGGTAGGAACAATCAAATATAGTTGAACTCAGAGCGATACATGAAATGCACGGTTACTCTCTTCGAAGGAGGAAATGAGTCAATGGATTTCGTAGATCTTATATTTGGAAATTTCTTTCTTGAAAATGATTTGGGGTGATATGTTTCTCAGCCATCCCTAGTCCCACTTGACACACAATTGGAACTCCTTCCTAGTCCAACTGGTGAAAATTACTTTTGTAAAGTTAGTAATAGTAGTAATAGTAGTACTAGTGTAGTACATAGTCCATGTACATATGATGTTTGGACACTATATTTTGATGGTTCTGAGATGCAAGAGGGCTCTAAAGCTGGTTGTGTTTTAATAGACCTGTGACAAAAGAAACATGTAACCTCTAGCTACTTGGAATTCGAGTGCACCAATATCACCGTAGAATACAAATCACTTGTCTTGTGTTTGCAAAGAGCCATTGACCTCAATGTTGTAGTCCTCAAACTAGTAGGTGACTCAAAAATTATCTTAAAACAAGTACATGATACTATACATTGTGTGTCACCTCATCTAAAGGAATATCAACAAGAGGTATGGAGTTTGATTTCGCGTTTCCGAGCTTTCAATATTATTTTTTCTCCTAGAATGTGTAACATGGTAGCAAATACATTAGCAAATGTTGTTGCTATGTTGTCACCGCTTAGGAACGATTTTTGTGTAGAGATTATTTTATAAATCATCTATCCCTGAAAATATAGCTAACTTATGTGTTTTTAATGATGACTAGCAAATATTGTCGTTTATGGTGAACGTTGATGTATTCAAGGATGTAGTTATCAATGAAGACGAGCATGAGAAAGTGTCGCAGGATGCATGTTAGGTCCCTATACTACTAGTGTAACCCATTATTGTTATTAGTGAAACCCCCTTATTGTGTTTGTGTGCCCATGTAGTCCCCATCTTGTTATTATTGTGCCCCATAGAAGCACACTATTGTTATTTTTGTGCCCCTACAATATTATTGTTATGTAGGATTTGATTATATTGCGACCACTTAGAGTCCTATATATATAAAGGAGGTATTGTCATTTGTCTCATCCAATAATTGTTTATTTGTGTAATGTAAAGGAGGTTTCCCCATTGAATGGCTGATTTTGAAGTTGTTGATCTATCTTTTCTATCTTTTTGTAAGTTGGTTTCATAACATTTCGTATGAGAGCTTTGGATTCTAGGGTTTCGCTGCTCCAAACAAGTCATCGTGGAATGTTTTCTATAAAAACATTTCTGCAATGTTTCAGAAGCTAAAACACAAACCCATTTGAGCCAAAATTGTTCTAAACCTTGGGTCCGAATTTCAGATCTTGTCTCGCTACATTTTCATAGATATGATTTAAGGAATATAGGATTTTTGCAAGCTCTCGAATTCCATCTCAAAAGGTCATTGTGGAATATTCGCTATAATTATTCTTCTATGAAGCTTCAAACCCTTAAATTAAAACCTATTTGAGCCGAAAACGTGGTGCATCTTGAGCTAGAATTTCAAATCTTGGTTTTCTATATGTTCGGAGATATGGTCCAAGAAATGTAGGGCTTTTGCAAGCTCTCGAATTACATCCCAAACAGGTCACCTGGATAAAATCGTCATAACTTTATCTCTGAGCATCAGATTGAAATTTCATGAAAATTTATAGAAATAAGACGGCCTACAGTTTTCTATGTATCAGTTTCAGGTCCTAAGGTCGAAATAGTGACACGTGGAAGGTCATACAAGTTTGCTTTATTGAACTAGTCTATAATTAGGACATCATAGGATATTTGGCATAAATATTTATTGAAAGTTCCAATATTGATCAGACTGGTGGGGTTAGAAAGAGGACTCAGAGTGCTACCACAGGCCAAAATTTCAGAACATACAAATCTGAAATTACATAGTTACAGCCATTTAAATATCGAGCTCCTAAAAGCAAGAAAAATAATGAGTCGAATCAAGAAAATAGAAACACGTAGTAAGAAAAATTAGATGGATGATTTGAAGAATGTGATCGAAGCCAAGATAAATAGTTTTATAAGTGCCATGGAAGCTAATATCCATTGTATGAAAGCAGATTTAAAGAAATACATGGAAGGTTTGAAGGAAGGTGGGACAAAGCTGCTACAAGAAAGGCCTCCTAATAACGAAAAGGTAGTAGAGGAAACTCATGATGAGAAAAAAATAAATTTTAATCATGATTTCATAGAATATAACATCGGATTGAAGACCCACCATATTCTAAATATATATGAGGAAGTTTGATGGCAAGGATCCCATAAAATGGATACTATAGATGAAGAAATATTTTGATTTACATGATGTGCAACTATTACAAAAGGTACGTCTTACATATTTATATTTAGAATTGAATCAATTTTTATGTTATAAAGGGATTTGTTTTCGTAAACCACTTGTCACCTAGTTAGATTTCATGGAGGAAATGATAACACATTATGAGGATACAAAGAGCAACACCTTCTTTAGCCAATTGATAAATATCAAACAAAAGGGTTCAATTGCAGAGCACATTGAGGACTTCCAAAAATTCAATATAAGGGTAAATGATATTCTAGAGAAGTAGAGGATTGATATCTTCATAGATAATTTAAAGGATAACATTCAACATGAGGTTCGCTTTGGGAGCCTAATTCATTGGAGAAGGCATTTAGGTTGGCAAGAAACATTGAAGGCAAAATTATGGCAACAAGGAAGCCTACTACTAACAACTATAAAGATGGAAGTTTTGTTGCTCCTAGCCTTTCACCACCTACAAGGTTGAAACCACAACAATTGGAAGAAGAAAGAGAAAAAGGGCTTTGTTACAATTGTGATAGAAAATGCATTAAAGGTCATAAGTGTGATGAGAAGAAATTAATTTACATAGATGGGGTAGAGGAGCAAGAAAAGGAACAGGAAATGTCAAAAGAAGAGGATATACACCAGGAACCAATCCCAGAGAAAGAAGAAATGAATTTGACCATATCTTGTAATGAATTGATAGGAGTTACCACTCCTCAAACTCTCAAGATAAAAGGGAATTTGAAGAAGAATAAGGTAATAGTGTTGATTGATTCGGTTAGTACCCATAGATTTATTCATTGTAAGATAGCCAATGAATTGAATTTCTTCCTATATCCAGCAACAGAGTGTCAAGTAATGGTTTCAAATGGAGGAACCATAAATTTCTCTGGAAAGTGACATAATAGCAAGCTATCCATGGGAGAATATGTGTTGAATAGCCCAATTCTTTCCATTCCAATGCGTGGTGCAGATGTTGTACTAGGAGTCTAATGGCTACAATCTTTGGGTACGATAGCTTTTAATTTTCAAGAGTTTTTCTTGAATTTTTTTGGGAAGGAAAGGAATTTGAATTAAGGGATATCTCAGGGAAACCGGGAAAGATAATCATCTCTAACATCATGACAAAGCTTCTAAAGAAAGAACAATGGGGCGTAATTGTACAATTATGTTCACCCGAGGTTCCCACATCGAAATCATCTATTTCACCATATCTCCAAAACGTTTTGGACAATCATTCCAAGGTATTTGAGACTCCCAAAGGCTTCCCACCTATTCATGATCATGATCATTCTATTCATTTGATTCCAGGAAGTGTCCCCACAAACATCAAGCCTTAAAGATATCCATATGCTCAAAAGAGTGAAAGTGAACGTATGGTTGTAGAAATGCTAGAGGTTGGTATAATTCAACCTAGTCAAAGTTATTTCTCTGCTCCAGTGGTATTGGTACAAAAGAAGGATGGATCATCGCACATGTGTCCATATTATAGGGAGCTCAACAAGCTTACTATCAAAGATAAATTTCCCATTCCTATCATTGATGAATTATTGGATGAATTACATGGAGCAATTTACTTCACCAAGTTGGATCTTCTTTCAAGATATCATCAAATCAGAATGAAGTCTGAAGACATTCCAAAAGCAAAATTTAGAGCTCATGATGATCATTATGAATTTTTGGTCATTCCTTTTGGCCTTATCAATGCACCTTCTACATTTCAATGTTTGATGAATTCCATTTTCAAACCCTTCCTTAGAAAATTTGTGTTAGTATTTTTTGATGATATACTAATCTATAGCAAGTCTTGGAAGGAACATTTTCAACATGTTCACAGGGTTCTCAAACTATATGAGGAGAAACAATTATATCTAAAAATCTCCAAATGTTTCCTTGGAGTACAAGAGGTGGAATATTTGGGTACTCAGTTAGCTCATAGCTCATCTTATCATCCTCAATCTGATGGGAAAACTGAGATAGTGAACAAATGTTTGGAAGGATATCTTCATTGCTTTGAATCTGATAAACAGACACAATGGTTCAAGTGGTTTCCTCTAACTGAATGGTGGTATAAAACTTCCTTCCATACTATAGCAAAAATCACCCCATTTATGGCACTTTATGGATATCATCCACTGCCCATCACATCATCTTTAAAAGAAAATGCTATGGTTTAAGTAGTGGAAGATCACATCGAGCATCAACAACGAGTTCTCAAACCCTTAAAGGATAACATCACTTTGGCCTAGAATAGAATGAAACAACAGGCATATCAACATCGTAGCGAAAGAAGTTTTGATGTAGGTGATTGGGTATTTCTATGACTACAACCATACAAACAAATGTCCCTCAAGCAAGCTAAGAAGGATAATAAATTATCACCAAAGTATTATGGCTCGTACAAGGTGTTACAAAATATTGGTACTAGAGCATACAAATTGGAGCTTCATGCACCTTCCCGAGTGCCCCCAACTTTCCATGTTTCATGCTTAAAGAAGGTTATAGGTGAAAAGATCCCAGTTCAGACAATATTGTCAGAACTTGATGAGGAAGGAAAAATCATATTGAAACCTAAAGAAGTCACAAGAAAAAAAACCTGATAGCTACAAAATCGATCAATTTTAAGGTGTCTCATCAAATGGAAGAGCTTGCCCTCTGAAGATTCCACATGGGAGGATGAGAATTTTATATAGAAGCATACATAACTACTCAAGAATTGAAGACAACACCTTTTGAAGGAGAGGGGCATGTTAGGTCCCTATACTACTAGTGTATCCCCTTATTGTTATTAGTGCAACCCCCTTACTGTATTGTTGTGCCCATGTAGTCCCCATGTTGTTATTATTGCGCCCCATAGAATCCTGCTATTGTTATTGTTGTGCCCCTGCAATATTATTATTATGTAAGCTCTGTTTATATTGGGACCACTTCAACTCCTATATATATAAAGGATGTATTGTCATTTATATCATCCAAGAATTATTTATTTGTCTAAACTAAAGGAGGTTTCCCCCTCAAAGAGGCTGATTTTGAAGTCGTTGATATATCTTTTCTATCTTTTTGTGAGCTAGTTTCATAACAATGTAGCCCGTGCAAACAAGGAAAACCCCATTCCAAAAGGAATGGCATCACTTGAGAAGTTGTGCTACTTGCAAAATGGCTTTTAAGGGCTAGTTAATGAAAGAACCCATAGGTAAACATTGTCAAACAAGAAAATAATATTTGGAACAAAGAAAGATCTAAAATTTTTCAATCTTGGTTTTTTTCGTACACCACAGGAGTGGCAATCTTTCATCCGCTTATTCAAATAATACTAAGATGTTTTTGCATGTACGTATGATGAGCTGAAAAATTATGACACATGCTAGAAGGAGGGCTAGATGACAAGATGAGCCCATGAATTTTATTCGAACTTTCTACACTCATTAATGGATTCCTCCCATATCTTAGCCCAAACATTTTTTTCTAAAAGCTCAAAATTAAGTGTGTCAATGGAAATTATTAATGCCTTGTCATTGCAAGGAAGTTTCTTCTAGGTTTTTCACTCTTATATTGGAAGGGCGCATTAGGGAATGGTGTTACACATTGATTGTCGCTTCCATACACTCTTTCAAACATCTTTCCATAGAATTTTTACACACCTTTGATAGGTATGATTACAAATATGTGTTCAAGAAAATTATGCAATTGCAAAAGGGACCTGATAAATCTCTTGATGATTTTTACAATCGTTTCATTCACTTTCGCTTTGAATTTTTTGAAGATGATGTTGAATGCCCTTTAATGAAAGAGAAATTTGAATTTCTTGTTCACATTTCGATGAATCTGCATGAGTATGAATCTTTTTGAAGTCTCACAACATACTGTGGCATTATACCTTCTAAATCTATGATGGAAAAAGTTGTTGTTCAGAGTGACTCTCCATTTCTTTCTAATCAAACAGCTCCAGTTCTACAGGTTGAGGTGGGAAAACTTGAGAATTCATCTGCTAATTTACCACCATCTTCTCCCACCCCACATATTCAGAATTTATGTGCAAGTTTGGACTATGAATCTGATGTTTGTGATGACGTGTTATCTCCTCTTCCTCCAACTTTTGGTTCCTTTGGTCCTCTAGATTATGAGTTGTCATGTTCACCTGTTTCGAATGTGTCTTGGAATGTTCATGAGAATCAAGTTTTGGATGGAGTTCATGTTCTACAAAAATCTTGCGATATCATTTATGATGACTATGTGTGGGAGTCCACATCTGAACAAGAATCTATGATGAAGGTTGATTTTTTCCTTCTGCACCTCGCCTGCATTATCCTGAAATTTTTTGTGATTCTATCATTCTTGTTGAATCTTGCGAAAATTTAGTTTCTAATGATATTATTACTTTTGATAACTTTAAGAACATGTGGAATGTTAGTTTTTCATCCAAATGCGGAGAGGAAAAATCTTCTCTTTTAAATCTCCCCAATCTATCATCTCATCATTCTGAAAAATTAGAGGGTGAAATTTCTTATCTTCCATCTTCCCCTCTTTATGATTTGTCAAATCATGAGGATGCCTCTATTTTATATCTTGAACTCTTTGGTCATGATTTCAATGATATTTTCACTTGTTCACCCGATCACGATTCTAATTTTTTCGTTGTTTATTTTTCTAAGCCACCGGTATTTAATGATCTACCTTTTGATGATTTAGAACTTCCAAAAGTTATCAAGCCACTTTATCCTAAGCTGATGGTTATGTAAGGGTCTCGTAGTCTTGGGATCAATTCCAATTCCAATCAGAACAATGATGTATCTATCAAGGCTCCTCATCACTCTACCGTAGACATTGAAAATCAATCTCTCTCACAATTTTGGCATCCTCCATTTGCGTTACATGATCCTATCACTTTGTCATTGGAGGAGTTATACCTAGTGAGCACAGTTGCAAAATGAAAGATTTATTCTTTATTTTTGTTCACCCATTTTTGCAGTTCAAAAGTTTTTTGTTGCATATCTTCAATTTTTTATGTGTCTAAACACCATAATGCATCTGTAAATTTTCTTTCGTACACGTTTCTTTCATACTTTTCTGCATGTGTTTTCAAACTTTGAACGTTTTTCTATGTATTGCCTTATATTTCTTTTTTATGCTTACTATTGAAAGTATTTATTGATATGAATTCCCTCACTTACATAGGCCAACCAATGCATTGGTGGCTACACTGGAAGTTTCATTTTACGTGTGTCTAGCCTATTCTCTGATTAGGTTAGGAGTAGGAGTAGTTGTTTATTTTTCTTTGTTATTTTGACTTGTTTTGTTTTTCTTTGATTTACTTTTCTCCTTGCTCCTTTTCTGTCTTTCCATTTCTTTTTAGTAGTAGAGTAGCTCCTGCATGAGACTATGTTTGGTTTATGAAGAAAGCATGGTGAAGTTTATGAGGAAGTTTTGCTACTATCAACACTTGGTTATATGTTTATCCCCCCTCTTTTTGTGAATCTTGCATATTTTAGTCAATGATAATTTGATGGAAAATATGTTCCTTTCGGAGAAAACTATGGTGGAATCATGGTGCTAGAACCTATAACTAGTACTACCTAGTCTAATCAATCTTTTATTTTTGGTTAATCCTTGTTAGTTAAGTTTAGTAGAGTAAGGAGGGAAGGAAAACATTAACAAGTGTGTCAGGCATATAAATAAATATCCTTCTCTGAAGGGACAACCTCCTATGCTCTCAATAAGTCAGGATCCCTCTTCCACCTCATTAAATAAATAATTGCCTATGCACAGTTCTATTAAAAAAATGATTAAATGAAAAAACAAAAATGTGAAAGAAGAGAAAGGCTTCCTATGCAAAGAGGTGAAGCAAGCAACCCTATTGGGGTATTGTCCAGGCTTGTTGGACGCGGATAAATGTTTGTGTTCTTGAACTGACTCCGTTAGGGTACTGTCCAAGCCTGCTAGTAGTGGAGAAACACCAGAGATGAAAAATAAGACTCTGAAATTTCTTTTAACTTGTAAATTTATATACTTGTCATTCCTAATCGAAACAAATTAGTCTTACTTGACTTGGTTTAGTGTTCCACCGATGAAGAGAATGGTAGGGACTATATCTTTAACACAAGCTAAGTGAAGAAGCTATGGTAATAAATGCACTTCACAATACTTCGTAAAGAGTTAGACCTATTTTGCATGAGACAAGACACATACAAAGAGCTGAAGCTCTCACAGTGTGTCACCAAGTGTTGTAGTGGCTACAACGACCCTCCAAAATTTTTCCTATGCTTTGATTTTGGAGTCTTCCTTTCTGTTGGCATGAGCTTACCTTTAACTATCTCTAAGTATTCATGTTTTGACTTAGACTTATCCCTTTCATCCATGCTTGTGTTTGCTTGTTTTTACACTCAGCCACTCTTTCTAAGTCAAAATATAACCTTTTGAATTGGCCTCACACTAGTTATGGGCTTGCATCCAGAAATTGCTGAATCCATGACAGCAAGCCAACCTTGATTAGTGGAATTACACAATTGTGATAGATATCTCAGCCTTAAGCTTTAGAACTACACATTCATGGATGGAAGCTTATTACTAAGCCTAGAAACTATGAAAATCTATCATTTAGCTCAAAAACATCATAGTGCACTGAGTCAAAAAGTTTCCTAGTTCCCCAGAATTACACAATCTTTCCCAGTAGTGTGCATGGCAAGTTTCCTAAAAGAGAAAAAGGCAGAAAAATAGAAAAAAGAAAAAAGAATAACCTAGAAAGTAGGGAGCCATCATTAGTTTTCCAAAGGTGGCACAAACCCTACTTTTAGAATTTTTCGCCAAGTGAATTTTTTCCTTGATCTTAGGCATGTGCTTCATAAACCTGGATCCCACCAAATCTGTTTAATAGATGCTTCTAGAGCTCATTTGTACATTCAATCTTGGAGCTCTAGCATTCCCAAGGAGATTAAGGAACCTTCAGTGCAGTTGACGTCACTTTTCTGGGTGAGTTTTTATTTGTCAATTCTATGAGTGTTGTTTTGCTTGTTTCTCTTCATAGTTGTTGCCATTTATCTTGTATTAGCTTGTAGAATTGTTGCTTCAATTTTTTGTTTTCCTTTCATAAGTGTCACATTGATTTTATTATTTTTGCACACTGATGATCATCATTTTGGAAACTCTCCTCACACATTTTTTTCCCTTCCATTTGTTAAGATTCTGCACTTGATTTACTTTAATCCATCCACACTTAGTCAAATATGTGTTTTTAATCACATTATCTTTCAAATATGCTTATTTCCCACACTTCCACCAAGCATATCCTTACTTTCCTTGGCCAATTTTCACATTGCGCAGCTAGACATTATACAATCTCGAAGCCCACACTAAGGCTTGGCCTTTGATATGGCACAATGTGCAATACAAGTTGGCCTAAATCTGCGTTATGTAGTTCTAGGGCTCTGTTTGCCCCTTGGCCACTGAGACTGCGCAATGAGTAGCCTCTCCCAGTCACTACCTATGCTGGACTATGCATTGTGCAATCTCAAGCCCTAGGTTGTACCTTAGCTATTGGGACTATGCAATGTGTAGTTCCCACTACCAGTAGCCCTCACTTTCCCAAGAAAAGTACACAATGTTTCTCACTAGTGCACCATTTTTTTGCCTGATCTTGTTGGGAAGATAGATTTGCAAAAGGCTAGTGTCTACATTCCATGAGTGTCTTTTCTGTCCCACAGGTACCATGGTTGTTGATCAATTTTCTCCAACACTCATTGTTACTATGGCACCTAATAGAAATACTTTAAAAGATACCATTAAAAGTAGTACCGAGGAAGCAGTTGAGAAAATGCCAGTAAAATTACCTGTGTACTCATACACTCAACTATATGTAGAAAAGGACTACGATCTTACATGGCAGAAAGTTAATGAATATTTTTCATCAAAGGACTTCACAACATATCTAGAGGACCATCAGGTATTTATTAATGTACAAATCTCAGGGCTACACAAGGTTGCATGCATATATCCAACCTTCCCATGTGTAGATGCCATGAGCTGGATTCTCTCACATATTGATGCAAAGACCATGACTATGAGAAGTTGTACTGGATGGAGGCTTGCTACTTTTTTGGAAGTAGATTATCAATGTATGTACCATTTTCATGTGCCATAAACATGCATGGATTCACTCTTACATGACACCAACAACTACGTGGTTATGACGGATGTTGCTAAGAGCTGGATGAAAGATCCATCAAAGTTTTGACAGACACCCACCAACACATATAAGACAAGGTGTCTCAAAAGGGCCTATCAGTTGTTGATCATCTTAGCTTACAGAATCCACGATCAACAGAACATAAAGACCTTTCCAGAAGGGTGGGCAGTCCTTCTGAACTAGGTTGTGAACAATGGGAAGTCACTTAACTGATTAGATTTGTTGGCTCAATAGTTAAGGATGCATGTAGGTAATGCCCTGAATCCTGCCAAGGGTAGGCAAGCGAGATTATCTATATCTGCATATTTACTAGATGCAATCTGTGCACATAATGCGCCCATTTCTAGGGACATTTGTAGTGCACATTTCTAGTGACAAAGGTAAGGAAGTTGAGGATGCAAATGTTTTGAGTAGGTACCCAATTCTATAGGAGTTTCAGGATGTATTTCCTGTAGATATTTCAGAGTTGCCACTTCATAGGGAAGTATAATTTTCTATTGAGTTGGTGCCTATTGGGATAGGGTCCCCTAGGCTCAAGTTTTGGTACTTACCTTTTGTACAAATGTAAAGTATCTGTGATTTAAGGAAGTTGAGCACGAAGATAGTAAGAGTCAAAGGGGCTTTAGTCCCTTAGGGTTTTAGGAGATAAGAAGTTTTGAGACCCACCCATGGTCTGCGAACCATGGTATTGTAATAACAAAGAATATATATAGAAGGGTCATAGCGAGTCTAGAAGATAAGTAATACTTGAAGATCATTGTTTTAGCAAGTAAACTAAGGCAGGAAAGTTTGTTTCCTGTACTTAGGCGAAGGGGAAGGCTCCTGCAACTGAGTGTGCAAAGACCTTGGTAAGTCCACAAGCTAAGTGTTCCGGCCCTTGCAGCTGAGTGCGTAGGGAAAAAGAATCTCTACATGAAAGAATGCATCTAATAAAGACAGTTTTGATCTAGTAATTGTGCATCTATGTATCTATTTTTACTTCTACATTTTTATGTATTTTCGCTCTATATTGAAAATTATATGAATGAATGCTTATCTTATGCATGAAAGTGGTAGATAAGTAATATTTGTTGATGTTATGAATAATTAAGGATCTTCGTGAAGATATAGATGTTGTTTAGTTGAATTATTATAATTTACTGTTTCGGAAGGGTTAGGGTTCGCGAATGATCCAGGTGGATGTTGGTGGCCACCCATCTATCCCACTTGGACCCCCACAACTAGCTCTTTCAACTTTTCAATTTCCTTAATTGTAGCACAATTTACTATTTTTAGTAGTTTTTCGGGTCCTGAACTTCCGGAGCCGTCTTGAGGCCCTAAACATCATTTTTTGGGAAAACTTGGAGCAACATGTGTCCATGGACTGATATTGCACTTCCCAAAGTTGTATTCCTTAGATAGATCTTTCTAATGAGCTTTTGTGCGCATCAAATGGAGATTGTATGCCAAATTTACGACCCCGGGAAGTTGATGTACCAGTTTACCCAAATGAGGCCCACAGTTTGGCATTTCATCTCCTAACGTTATGTTTTTTGATGTTTAGGTTTTCCATTGTTTCTCAACAATAAATAGGCCTTCAAGCCTCATTATAACATAGTTCAGAGGCATGTAGCTGCCACATCTCTTGTCAGAGATAAGCTATCATCACCCTAGCTGTCTTATTTCCATTTCTGTTTGTAAGCATATTTTAGTATTTTACATTAATGAAATGAAGTACTATTTTTGCTACATCTCTGTATTTATGGTTATGTCTTTAATTTATTATGTTCCTATTTAAAATCTAGATCAGTGGTATCATAGCGGTCTGCTCTTTCTCTATTTTTCTTTGCATGTCCCCAACAAGGTCGAGATATAAGGAGCTAGAGCTTGATCTGGTCGAACCTTTGCAAGATTAGCCTCACAAATCTCGACAGCCTCCCATGGCAGATGAAAAGAAAGACGAGGGGGTAGGAGATCCTATCAAAATGTTGCTCAAAGAAGCCCTTGAGCAACAAAGGAACACGATGATGGAAAACTTCACCCAAATCCTTCAGCGACTACCCAGAGGTGATGCATCAGCTTCCAACAGCTACTCTAGAAATGCCACACCCTTTAAGGTACAAGCTAACTTTGAAATCCCCATATTCGAGGGCTAGATAGATGCAGATGCGATAGATAAATGGTTAAATCTACTAGAAGGGTATTTTTTTGTTCATAATTTTTCCAGTCAGGAAAATATTATTTTCACTCTTCTCAAAGCAACCCCCCACGTCAAGGACTAGTGGGAATCCTACTGCGAGCAGAATGATGAAAGTACGGACTAAATATTTTTAGCTGCACCCACTTGGAATTCATTCTAGGATGCCATTAAGGAGTATTACTACCCTGCCAAAAGCTATGAGGACAAATACACAAAGTGGACCCGCTACGGCAGGGAAGGGACAAAGGCGTGCCGGAACTCACAAACATTTTTCATACCCTTTGCACACAGTTGGGTATCAAAGATTTTGAGTTGAATTTGGTACTCAAATACCATGGCTGCCTACATAGATACCTCCAATATGAGATGGAGTTCCTGAACATCTCCTCGCTCGGTACGACATACCGATACATTGTCAAGATCAAGCAAAACTTTAAACAGAAGAAGCGAGACTTTGTGTCTACGAATCCAAAGACCAAAGGACAAAGCCAAGGTGGGGTGACAAAATACAACCCATCGAAGCGACAATAAAAGAACAACACCATGAAGTCAAAGAAGGACATAAGAAAGTGGTGTGAGTCCCATAAGAGCCCCACTCACAACACAAGTGAGTGTCAAACCAAGCAGTCATTGGTGGCTGAGTTGAAGGCTTCAGAATCAGATGCATGTTCTGACCCTGAGTCAGAACCCGACAAGGGGAACGACAAAGGGAAGCAAATAATTGATGCAGAGCCTAGCGCCACTATTGCCACCACCAAGGTCCAGAAGAATGAGCCCGAAGATCCAGCTGAGGGGAAACGCCTTCTCCACTCACATATGTAGGTGAAGTGTTCACCGCTGCAATTCATTGTTGACAGTGGGAGCCAAAACAACCACATTTTAGTAGAGGTCGTGAAGCGGCTTGGCCTACTGACTACACCACACCCATAGCCTTAAAGTATTAGGTGGCTTTACCAAGGACGAGATCTCGAAGTCCGCCAGTAGTGCGTTCCCTACAACATCAAGCCCTTTACAAATGAGGTATTGTGTGATGTTGCACCTCTTGATGCTTGTGATGTATTATTAGGCCAACCATACTTATGGAGGCGACATGATGTGTATGAGTCAAGGCCTCACACTATTATTTTTACTTTGGGTAATTCATTATACATGATACTGGAGGTAGCCCCACCTATTGCCACCTCTTTGATCACTACTAAGAAATCCAGCAAGCTCATCTCCCAGACTAGGAAATTCATTTTCTATCTGGTTCGCTCCCAAAGTAATGGGAACATTGTCGCCACATCCAAGACCCCTGCGAAGGGTTCCTCCACGCAACAACAACAATAGATGGATATGGTCATGAAATTAGACATGAACACATTCTCCTCACCCATAAGGACACCATTGCACTATCAGGTCAAGCATTCATTTGATCTGACTCCTAAAACACCTCTACCCAATGGGTCGATGTATCATCGCTCCATTCTAGAAAATTCCAAGTACAAGCAGTGACATGATCAGCATCAGGTACCACAAAAGTTTCAAGTGGGCGAAAAAGTTTGGTTGCATCTACAGAAATAACACCTTACAAGAGCCAATCAGAATCTTAGACCACTCCGACATGGTCCTTACACCAGCACCAAGGTTGTGGGAAACACTGCTTTGGAGCACAACCTTCCCCCATTTCTTCACTTGCACCGAGTTTTCAATGTCGACCACCCTCAACCATGCTTCCCACCATTACTGGACACATCATTGATTATAGAACAGCTCACTAGGGACCAAGTTCAACAGATGAAAGAACTCAACGCAATGGGGACCATTGCTTCCTAAGGGAGGAGGAATGATCCAGGTGGATGTTGGTGGCCACCCACCTATCCCACTTGGACCCCCACAATTGTCTCTTTTAGTTTTTTAGTTTCCTTAATTGTACCACAATTTACTATTTTTAGCATTTTTTCGGGTCCTGAACTTTCGGAGCCATTTTGAGGCCCTAAACAACATTTTTTGGGAAATCTAGGAGAAACATGGGTCCATGGACGGATGTTTCTCTTCCCAAATTTGTAGTCCTTGAATAGATATTTTTAATGAGCTATTCTGCACTTCAAATGGAGATCGTATGCCAAAGTTATGACCCTGGGAAGTTGATGTATGAATTTACCCAAATGGGGCCCAGAGTTTGGTGTTTCATCTCCTAGGGTTAGGTTTTTGGATGTTTAGAGTTTTCCATTATTTCTCAACAATAAATAGGCCTTTGAGCCTCATTGTAACACATTTCAGAGGCATGTAGCCCCCACATCTCTTCTTAGAGATAAGCTACCATCGCCTCTGAAGACAGAGTTAAACCCGGGAAGGGACAGGAACCCATCACACAGGCCTCTGGATGTAGAAACCTAGTTTTTTCATCCCCTAATATTTCTTCACGTGAGACTGCAACCTGCTCTACGTGGGTTGTTGCCAAAAGGGCAATTTGTTTAAGGTTTTGTTGGTTGGCGTAAGTAACTTCGAACTTGGGTTAGGGCCCATTAAGCTAACAAATGTTTCCATTACTATGACCAAGATCTATCTGAGGAATGTGTGATAAGTGGTTCCCCACTAAGAAAGAAATTGAAAAGTGGATAGATAAGAAATTGCACACATTTGCAGCTCAAGAGAACAAGAATCCGTGTATGTCGAAGGAAGAGTGGTTGAATATATACCTCTTCATAGATGCACATGAGATATTCTTCTACTCTTTCCTTGTGGATTACACGATTGGTTGTCCAAATTGGCAGATAGTCAAGGTACGTGGAAGCTTGACAACCCTATTGTGTGGACCCCAAAATGAGTAATGTGCTTGGATGCTTCAGAAAAAAATCGCATGGGTTGTTGACCATTGGATCGACAGTATTCTGGGAGGTTTCATTACGGAGTTCACGATCGATACGTCCGCTAGTTATAACAAAACAGAGTGCAGGATTTTCAAGAGACTAAGAGGTAAGTACCTAAAATCCCTAAAGACCTGGATTAAGATTTTATTTTGGGAAAAGTGGGTTATGCCTTTAAATTGATGCTTGGGACTACACGAAGTGGGAGAGAATTCAGAAGGAACTTAGATTTAGGCTCTGAATATAGTCTAGTGTTAGGATCATCTGATAATGAAGATGAAGGTAATATTCTGAGGACACCGTGAAGCACACTAAAGATCATAAGCCAGGGTATCATAGGGATACCTCATCCATCCACTCCACCTCTGCCTCCACCTCCACCCCACACACCTACACCTTTGCCTCCACCTCCACCTCCATTTTTTAACATCACTAAGATGATGAAGATGCCTATATTTGAGGGTCTGGGGACTAAATACCCTAAGAAATTTTGGTTCGTTGCAGATGATGTATGGAAGGCACAATAAATTACTGATGACAATATGAAGAAAGCGTAGCTAATCAAAACATTACAAGACAGGGTGTTGAGTTGTTATATCAAGCTTTGCTCAGGAAAACCTAATGCAACTATGTTAGAAACTAAACAAGCGTTGAACAATGAGTTTAAGAAACCAAAATCACAAGCCCAGTCAGTAACATAATTTAAAGAGATTCAACAGATGGTGAATGAGTCTTCATGGGACTTTGATCAAAGACTGAAGTGTCTGATTCAGTAGGCTAACATGATAATCATTGATGATCAACATAGAGACTGGTACATTGCTTCACTCCTACATCACCTGAGATTACCACTATGGAAACTGAAAATAGGAATGTAAGCTGAGGCTTTGGATATTGCCATGAGATTGTAGGTTTTGCCAATGCATGATACAAATCTCAGGTACAATAGATTCAGTCATAACTAGCCATCCTACACATGGAGTTACTGATTCTTAATAAGGGAAAGGAAGTTCAGCCGAAGGTGCGTGTGGAAGTTTGGTGCCTGAAGTGTAAATGCCATGGTCATGATAAGGACCATAGTCTAATCTATTAGAATTACCTTATTGGGGCAGGCCCTGTGCCCATAAAACCAGAAAAAACCATTGGGCTGAGTACAGGGGTATCCTTATGGTGCATTATCTATCATATCTCTGGGAAATACACGACGGATAACTGTCATCTACTGCAGAAGCTTGTGCAAACTCTGCAACAATTGTTTTGCACTTTGTGCAAATCTGTTGGGCATGATGAGAACAATTTTTGGAGCTATGAATTGATGATGGAGAGGACCCCTACGTATAGGATGCAGGTGAAAAATAGGCCTTCGGATCATGGTGCAGGTGTAGCGCATGGAGGGTTCCAAGGCCGAGAAAGAGGACGAGGAGGAGGAGCTGGAAGGGGTCACAAATAGGATATTTGTTACAATTGTGGAGAGAGGTCATTTTGCACATGACTGTCAGAACCCAAAACACCCCTCCTGACATTATTGCCAGCAGTTTGACCATGTCATAGAAGATTTCCCAGTACTTATAGAAAACACGCAGGAAAGGAAAGCTCAAACACCTATGCAGAATATCCAAATGATGAGAGCGGAGCCTCGTGAAGAGGAGCCTAGTGTTAGTATCGTAACACGAAGTGGCATAGCCATAGGATAGGATAAGGGAAAGCAGCTAGAGGCTGAAGGATGGGTAGGCAAGGCTGCTTAGAAGGAAGTTAGGTTTGGCCTAAGCCATGAAAAGGAAACCTTTATGGAAGCTAAAGAGAGCTTCGCAGAAGCCTCTACATCAAGAATTCAGGAGAAGTCTGATGAAAACAATAGTGCATAAGATGTAGACCCCTCATTGTTAGCCACATTTTTGAAGACTTGTATGAAACTCTTACAGGATAGAAGGGTGGTGTAAGGGTGATGAGCCTCATCATTGGGTAACTATATGGACCTTAATTCACCTCCTAGCTTAGTTAAATCAACTCTTCTCACAATTTATTACATATTTTGATTGTATTTTTTTTAATGAGATGAGTCAAAGTGAGATATTATGCCTAGTGGACTAATGTGCATTAATTGCAGGTTTTTGAGAGAAATCATGGAAGTTTTGGCTAATTAAAGGCTGAAATGTGAATGAAACAAGGAGGAGAGATTGTAGGAGGTAAATCCTCCTCATTTACTCCTCACTCATTTGAATATGCCTCCATCAATGACACTTGCTCAGAGTACAAGCATCCAAGTCATGGAGATCAAAAGGCAGCTGAGCAAGTGACTATTAAAGATCTAGTTTATCTCATGTTTGGGAGCCAAAACTCCTTATATTTAAGGAATTAGTTGGGGACTTCAGTTGTATAAATAAAGAGGACTAGGGCCTCATTAGGATTCAATTTTTTTTGTTGTAAAAACACTAGTCATTTTCGAGTTCAAGGCTTGTGGAAGACATTGCTATGTAATTTTCTATTTTGATAATGAGAATAAGTGTTTCCTTGATCCAGCACTGATTTAACTCAGAGGACTGAAGCTCTTGGGTTAGGGCCCAAACCTAGTAGCAAAGGCTCCTTTTCTTGTATTTGTATGTTTAGTTGATTTCATAGTTGAATTGTCTTTAGAATTATTTCATTGCAAGTACTGTATATTTGATTAGTTTTCTTCCATTTGTGCTTTTTTTCAGCAGTATCTTAGAAGAGATAAAGGATCATCAAAAAGCTGTCAGTAGGTGGTTTTGGCCTCACTCCTTCCTTCAAGGATCATGGTTTGAGGAAAGAACTCCTATGCAGCCCCAAAAAGACAAAATTCTACTTTCTCATGGAATTTAGGGTTTTTCTGTACTTAGGCCAGCATTTGATCAGTTTGCAAGAGTAGGATTTAGTTATCATTTCTTCTATCTTCAGTATTAAATTAGATCTCATCAATGTTTCATCTCATTCTGCAAGTTTTCCTCATGCATGAAGTAGGCAGCTAGCTCATGAAATTTTGTTTTCCCTAGTTAATTGAAATCCTTCTTGTTTACATGATTTTTGGGTAAATGTCAATGTTTGATGTAGTGCAGGTGTTTCAAAAGTACATAGAGATTTCATGATCAAAAACCTCATTCCAACTTCATCCACTCATTATCATTCCTTCCTTTCACTGAAACCCTCACCAATTTCATCATTTCACAAGAAACATTCTCCAAGCTTGTTGAGAAAATCCAGCTATCAAACACTTTGGTTTTGAGTTCTGAAGTTGTCCTAGGAACTCCCTTGCCTCATTCCATCCAACAACCACCTTCCTTAAGCCTTCCATTACCTTCAACATCCCTCCTTTTTCTCTCGGCTGTATCTTGTATAAATACAGGGGATCTTATAGGTTTTTAGGACATCCTGTAGAACACAGTAGGACATCTTGTAGGTTTACCTGCAGTGGCCTGTTTTGAGGCATAATTGAGGAAAAATCCTCTAGGAAGCTAGAAAAGGACAAAAAGAAAAACAGATTTATTTTATTCATTTACATGCACAGCAGTATAATGTTTGATGTTTTTAATTTGCATTCTTAGGATAGTAGGATTGCATACATGTTAAATTAGCATTGTTTTGAAGCATAGCCTCTTAGTATTTAGTTATAAAATGGTGTGTTTCACTATTTGAGCATTTGGTTTCATTAGTTTTCCTTACTACAATAGACAAGCTTTCTCTTAGTGTATATTTATCTTTTCCTCATTGCTAATCAAGCTTCTTATGAAGCCATGGAAGTTTGGTTTGAAAAAGCTTAGTGGTCTATCGCCAACTTAGCAGTAACAAAGATCAAGCCCATCACATTTACTTGTGTATACAACACTGTCACCTCCAGGTTTGTACGAACCCCGGGTTGATAAATTAAACTTGATATCCCCAGGAGTTGTAGCATTATTGCTGCAATACTGGTGCTCATCACTTTTTGGCGCCGTTGTTGGGAAGGTGTCTGAGTAATATGTAATTACTTCTTTCTTTCTTCCATTTATTGTCTCTGATATTCTTCTATTAGCTTCATTTATTCAAAATTAATTTAGATTTCTTTCTTTTCCATTAAGTATTATTTTCTTTCTTTCCCATTCTGCCAGTTAGTTTTCATTCAAGCAGTTAGTTTTCATTCAATCTACATTTTCAATTCTACAATTATTTTCAAAGCTTGAAGAAAGACACAAAACAAAACAAAAACACGTTTTTTCATGCCTTGTAGGAATAGGGATAGCTTAGGGAATTTTTTTCCAAATACCCCCTCCGCTTCAAACAATCAAACTTCCCTCTTCTTCAGTGGCTGTGAATTGGAGGAACCCTTAGGTGAACAACCAGAGATACTTGAAGATCCTACGCAGGGAGAAGAAGAAGAAGAACCCATTCCAACTGACCCAATGGCTGGAAATAGAAATGGTAGAGGAAATAGAGAAAGAGTTGAGGGTGCCTTTCCCATCAAAGAAACTAATGGGGATACCAAGATGAAGAATATAAGCTCCTCTGCTCTTCCTCATTTCCATGGCCTGACCTTAGAAGATCCAAACCCTTTCTTGTTTGAGTTTGTTGTCATATGTAGAACCTATGATTACACTAATGATGAGCAGAAGTTGAAACTATTCCCATCCACTTAAAGGATGCAGCTTTGTGTTGGTTCATGGGTTCACCTGGGGATAGCATCACAACTTGGGCTTAGATGCAACAAGCCTTCAACAACAAGTATCGAGACTACTGCAGATCTAAAGACACTAAAGAAGAAATTTTTAGGATGACCTTAGGGCATGATGAATCCCTAGAGGATTATGAAGAAATATTCTAGCTTAGCTACAAAAGGGCCAAGTGCACACTTGACCCTGAGTCATTGAAGCTAGTCCTTCTTAGAGGGGTAAGGGAAGATCTTATGGATACCCTAAACTTGCTAGCAGGAGGGGACATCTACTAGCTACCCTATGAAGATATCAAGACTATCTTTAGGAACCATTCTAGGGAAGCTAGGAAGAAGGGTAGGGGTAGTCAACCAATGGCCAGTCCATCCTCTTCCACTACATCCATCAAGGGTGAAATTGGAAACATGCTGGAAGATTTCAAGAGTGAGATGTTGCATACCCTTGCCCTCCAGATGGACACTATGCATATTAAGAGAAAACAGGAGGAAGCAGAGAGAGCCTTAGCCATTTTCTACCCTAGATGCACAAGGAGGCACCCGAGGAATGAATGTCCATTGAACTTGATTGAAGTCTGTTAAGTCTGTGAAGAAAACAACTCCGCAAACAAGTGCCCTTCTCTACTTAGACTAAAACATGTGTATCAGGGGGTTGAAGGGGTGACTAAACAACTCTGCTACATAAATCAAAGGAGACCTCATGGGCCTAGGGCATACTAGCAGGTCATGCAAGAGTCATACCATGCTTATTACAACCCCAACTAGACCACATCCATTCCCTCCTGGGGGGCCTTGCTCATCGTTCCTGGTCTACACCTTCTCCTTGGTCCTTTGCACCTCAATGTCATTCCCAACCGACCAGTCGATCATTTCAACCATATGCTCCGCCACAGCCTCAGTGGAATGCATCACACCAAGGGTGGAGGCCCCTATACAACAATGCTCCATATTTATTGCCTCCACCACCTACTCAACCACAACTTTTATGCCTTGCTCCACCTAAAAAACCCTATATGCCTACCCAACCAAATCCAAACCCGAACAACAAATAGGCACAACAAGTATATAGTGGAGAGACATCCTATCCTACTTATGCTATGGAGATTCAAGAAATCGACCTAAGATCTGGGAGAGTACTCCCGGACAACCAACCTCTACCTCCACCTAGGGAGAGTGAGGAAGAAATAGGGGAAATCATGCCTAAAGTAAATCCACCACTTTTTCCTGAGAGATTAACTCATATAGTCCATCCTACCCCAGAAAAGACTCAACTTCTGGGAGAATTGAAAAATCTATGTGTGAAAATTCCACTTCCCCAAGCTATAAAAGATGTACCTATTTACAACAAGTTGATTAACGATAAGTGCTTCAAACATCCAAGGAGGCAAAAAGAGATACCCCTACCATTAATTCCATTGGACAGCTGCCCGACTTAATGCTGCGGCAAGTAATTTGCCCAAAGTATTTGGACCGTGGAAGCCCTGTACTAGATGTGAACATTAATGGCACCATTGTCCCACACAATTTGATTGATCTTGGGGCTACCATTATTTTGATGACTAAGGACACCATGCTCAAGATCAACCTCCAGGGTTCTTTGAGAAAGACCACAATAGTCTTGCAACTTGCAGACCATCCCACAGTGACCCCTAAGAGGATCGTGGAGGATTTGATGGTCTCCATTGAATCTTGTGGGTACCCTACATATTTCCAAGTCCTCCAGCCTAAGGATAAGCTTATTGGTTACCCTCTCATCCTTGGGAGGCCTTGGTTAGCCACTGTCAATGCCTACATTAGTTGTAGGGCTAGAAATATGACTATTAAAAATGGGCATATGTCCAAGCAGTTAGTCCTGTACCATCCTGCTTAGCCATCTCCAGAGCATGACTTACCTTTATGGCTGGAAGAGGAGGAGGAAGATGAGGTTTATTCAGATGATTTGATTGAACACATACTCCAAAGTCAAACTCCCAGCACATTGTCTTTAGACGAAGTAGTAAAGGAAACCCAGAACAACCATCGGATTAATCTATGTTTAACTGATTCAAACCCTACCCGTGTCAAAACTGTAGAATTTGGCCCTAAGAGAACCTTGAAAATCAACCCATCTCTTTCTGTATGCCAAGAAGAAAAGGTGTGCACCATGATAAATGAACATCTGGATGCCTTTTCTTGGAGTTACAAGGAAATGAAGGGAGTGCACCCCTCGGTGTGTATTCACTACATTTATATCAAAGAAGGTTGCAAACTAGTGTGACAACCCCAAAGGAGAATGAATCCAGCTCTCAAGGATATAGTCAAAGAAGAATTGCAAAAGCTGCTAGATGTAGGATTCATTTACCCTATCTCAAATAGTGAGTGGGTCTCTCCTTCGGTGTTGGTTCCAAAGAAAAATTGGAAGTGGAGGATTTGTGTCAATTACAGAGAGTTAAACAAAGCAACAAAGAAGGACCATTTCCCTCTACCTTTCATTGACCAAGTGTTAGATGGCCTGGCAGGGAATTTTTTTTTTTCTTTCCTAGATGGGTTCAGCGGGTACAATCAAATCTAGATCAGCCCGGAAGACTAGGATAAAACCACCTTCACTTGTCCTTGGGGTACTTTCACCTATAGGATCCTTCCCTTTGGCCTATGCAATGCCCCTGCCACTTTCTAGAGAGTAGTCCTGAGTATCTTAGTCGAGCTAGTCCATGATGCACTAGAGATTTATATGGATGATTTCACACCCTATGGGTGTGATTTCCAAGAGGCTATGTCCAACTTAGGTAAGGTGTGAAAAAATGCATTGAAATGAACTTGTCCCTTAGTCCCGAAAAATGTGAGTTCTTGATGACTATAGGGACTGTTCTAGGTCATTCAATATCCTAGCAAGGACTGCAAGTGGACCCAAACAAAATAGCCACCATCTAAAGGGTCCCACCTTTGCAAAAACAAAGAGATTTCAAAATTTTTCTAGGTTTAGTTTGATACTATCAGAGGTTTATAAAAGACATCAGCAAGTTAGCTTCTCCTTTGTTTGGGTTATTGGCCAAAGACTCTGAATTTGTATGGTCAAAAGTTGTCAAGAGGCCATGGACATCCTGAAGGTCAAGTTCACCACTGCACCTATTCCCTGAGGCCCAAATTGGGCCCTTCATTTTCATATACATGCTGATGCCTCACACAAAGCCATAGGAGTAGATCTAGGCCAGATAGATGACAAATTTCCTTATGCCATTTACTTTATCAGTAAGAATATGTCAAAGGCTGAACTGAACTACATAGTGACCAAAAAGGAGCTCCTAGATGTTGTGCATTCATTGAAAAATTTTAGGCATTACATTACAGGTTATCAAATATTTTTACATACTGACCATGCTGCAATTAAATATTTAATGAATAAACGTGATGTGAATGCCCAGATTATTAGATGGTTACTTTTATTACAACAGTTTGATCTAACTATTGCTAATAAGCCTGGAGGGGAAAATGTTGTTGCATATTTTTTGTCCGGGTTGACTTTTCCTGTAGGGGAGGAAGGAATGGTTGATGATTAGTTATTGGATGAACACTTATTCTCCATTTTCAGTTCTCTCTCCATGGTTTACTGACATAGCAAACTACTTGGTGTCTGCACAGTTCCCACTAAATTTTTCCTCCAAAGAGAAAAGCAAGATTGTTAAGAAGAGCGCCCCATTCACTTGGATTGGGCAACATCTTCAAACTAGGGTCAGATAAAATTCTGAGAAGATGTGTTAGGGAGGAGGAAGTCTTTGACATCCTTCTGACCTATCATGATGGGCCTTATGGAGGTCATTTTGCAGCTAAGAGGACAGAATTCAAGGTGTTACAAGTTGGTTCTTATTGGCCCACTCTTCATCAGGATGTGAGAAGGTATACTAGTCAGTGTGATTGGTGCCAAAGGATGGGGAAGCCTACTCTAAGGTATGAAATGCCTCTGCAACCTCAAGTGACTTTCGATCCATTTGGCAAGTGGGGCATGGATTTCATTAGGCCTATCGACCCTCCATCCAGGTAAAAGCAGTACATCATTGTGTGCATTGACTATTTGACCAAGTGGGATGAAACCAAGGCAATCAAGGTAGCAATAGAGGAGAAGGTGGTTGAGCCCTTAATGGAAAATGTATTTTACAATTTTGGGTACCCTAGAGAACTGGCCATTGATCAAGGCAGCTAGTTTACATCCAACATGATTGAAGAATTGTTAAGCCAACACAAGATCAAGCATAGAACATCCACTCCCTATCACCCACAAGCTAATGGGCAAGTGGAGGTGACCAACAGAGCGCTGGAGGGCATTCTGACTAAAGTGGTTAGCAGCAACAGAAAATATTGGGTAGATAGATTAGTTGAGGACATTTGGGCCTACAGTACCACTTAGAAGACCACCACTAGATTCACCCCCCATGAGTTGGTCTATGGCAAGAAGGCCCTACTATCCATTGAATTTGAGTATAATACATTGAGGATGCCAGCCCAACTAGATCTAGATCTCAGTAGTGCACAAAAACAGAGATTGCCCCAGTTGAATGGGTTAGATGAGTTTAGAATGCAGGCCCTCCTACACACAGAGGTGACTCAAATTTAGAGGAAGATCTGGCATGACATGAACATCAAGGACAAACAATTTCAAGAAGGTGATTGGGATTTGTTATATGATTCCATATATAAAGACTTTAAGGGCAAGTTAAGGACTAGATGGTTAGGGCCTTATGTCATAGAGAGAGGTCATGATAATGGCTCAGTACAGATTAGAACCATAGATGCAGAGGCTCTTCCTTTACTTGTTAATGCGTATAGATTGAAGGTTTACAAGTAGCCATTGTCAAACCAAGAGTTCATTAATGGTATCAACAAAAAAATGATGGTGGTGGAGCAAGTCTCAGCTCCTACCTCATCAAGTCTCTTAAAAAGAAGAAAGAAAAAAGAAAAAAATAAGGAGACTCAGGTGAAAACCTCCATGAGGCACTTGAGTCCCACTGTTGGTTTGAAAGCCTCTTGAGGCAGCCCAATGGTGTCAAAATAAAAAAATAAAAATAAAAATATCTCTGTGTGAAAACCTCTTTTGAGACACCCAAGGCAAGCAGCTATGATGAAAACCTCTTGGAGGCAGACTAGTTTCTTTCAAAAAGAAAAAAAAAACAAAAGTAAAAGAAAAAAAGAGAAAAGAAAACTTTGAAAATATTGTTTGTAAGTCAGCAGGAGGAGGATCAGAGCAACAAGAGAGAATCAAAAGGGACCTATATAGCTCATGTTTTTATTTCTCCATTCATTATCTTTCATCATTCCATCATCCCCTCCATTTTTCCACTCATTTACCTCAATTTGCAAGGGTTCTATGTTTTCTACAGGATTCCCTGTAAACCTATAGGATTCCCTGAAAACCTACAGGATGATCCTGTAGGAATTACAGTGGCTTGGGAATCCTAAAGGAAGTAACCCTAGAGCAAGGGAATGACCTACCCATGTCAAAAAGATAAATTTCTACTTCACCATCTCATCACCATACCTCTCTCCACCATGATCACCCCTGCATTCATCCAAAAAAAAGTCAGTTTCAAAAAATTTAAATTACAGTTTTCAAAGAAAAAACAGAGAAAAGAGGATGAAGACAGAGAACAAGGGGACAACACCTGTAGGCTATTTTCCTCATTCACAAATTTATAGACCCCTTCTCTGCCCATGCCAACCATCCTTAGGCTCCAAAAGTGGAAAATGATTAAACATTTTGAGGGAGAAGTAGCCACAGGACATCCTTTAACAGCATGTCACACAAAACAAAAAAGTCACAGGTTGCAGTCAGCTTCAAGCATGGATATCCAGAGGTCAATGAAGCTCCTTCAAAGCTTAGTAGTAGCATCAGGATCATCAGCATCAACATCTAAGTACCCGCACATAAAAGAGAATCATGAGAGGACAAAAAAAAAAGAAAAAAAGAAAATAAAAGCACATGCAACAAACACACAGTAAAGACTTCATTCTTCAACAAACAGCATCAAGGAATCATTACCATAGGTAAGTATCTCACTTCCACTCTCTCATTAGCATAATATGATCAAACATGTAAAAGTTGTGAAAGAGTTGTTTTATAACCAATATGTGTCCAGTTAACTTGGCCACCTTCTCTCAATCAACGAGGGGAAGATAGTTAGTCCTTACACATGTGGCAACACTCAAGTCAAGGAAAATGTCAGATGAGATTGAAAGTGGTTAAGCTATAGATGCCCGAAGTGGGAGCTGATTATGAGGTGAGGAGAATTATAATGTGGTAGTGGGACCAACGGTCCGAAAATGGATACTCGTACCTTAGCTTCTAGCACACAACCCAACTTAAATCACCCATATGAGGAAATAAACGTTGATCCCCATGCATATAGGCCTTCACATTCTTGAGGCTACACACTAGAAAACTTGCTCTTGACCCTCAAGCAGTCTATAGGAAAGGCAGAATTCATTTTTTCCAGTGTAGGACCACCTACAGGATCCTACAGGATACAGTCCAACACCTACAAGATTGGCAGTGAGCATTTTTAAAAGGGAAAAATAGAGGTTGGCTTCATCAAGCAATGATAAGGAGGTAGGCTCTATGTTTCCCCACAATTTCCTAGTGAAAATAATATAAAAAAAGCCTTCTATTGTGTTGAAAAAGATTGCAGTCTAGGGGAATTGTATACACATAATTTTCATTTGAAATTCCTCATTCATTAAATTTGGTATCAAACATATACAACCCTCCATCCATCAGAGAAAATGACAGGGGGATTTAATAAGAGGGAGCCCATCAACACAGTGAGGATTCATTAGCACTCTCCTGTACTAGAGATATTCACAAGGCATAATTGGATGGGTTTCTTTGAAAATTTGAGGGGATATGATGATGAAGTAGCCAGAGATTTTTCTCTCTCCCTCATTCCACTGACTAGGACCCATGCCATTATTGTGGTGAAAGGCCTCTCTATAGAACTCACCCCTAAAATCATAGGCAGAATTACCACACTTCCCTTAGGAGTGCCTTGGAGAAAGGAGGATAAGGAAAATAGACAAACTACAAAGAAGAAATTCCTTTTAGAAGGAGAGGAGGCAATTGAAGATAAAAATGGAGTTAGAAGAGCCATCCTACCATATCCCTGGAATGAAATTAGCTACCACCTTATAAAGCATATCTCATGTGAAGGCAGGTACAGTGTGGTATATGGATACAACTTTAGGCTTCTCCAAGAGTTAAGGTTTGGAGCAAATACACCTCCTCAAAATAGACTTAGAATTCCCTACTTTCTTCTTCAATCAGCGATAGATATAAGCATTAAGGTGCAGGAAGGGAACCATCAATAGTTAGCCCATCATGGGTTAATGAGACTTATCATAGAAGATGCCCCCCAAAACCTCAGAATCCCTATCACATGGGAAGCTTTCAGAGACATGCAGACAGAGGAAGATATAAAATTCCTTGAATATGAAAAGAGCCCCACTACCAGCGAAAGGGATGAAGAAGAAACAGAGAGGGATGAAGAGGAAATAGATGACGAAGAAGAGGATGAAAAAGAGGAGGAAAATGGTGAATCGACATAAGCGGATGCAATGGAGGAAACTGATGAATAGAGTGAGGAACTAGAGGGAGAAGAAGAGGAGAAAGATAAGAGTGAAAAGGAAAATTAAAAAAGGGAGGCAAAAGACAAGGAGAAATCACCTAGGGTATCTCCAGAACCCATTGAGAAAGAGGCAGCAACTGCCCTCACTACCCTTAGTACCCCTATCAAGCAAAAAGTGAAAAGACAAAGACAAACTCCATTGTGCTTTACGACAAGAAGAATTACAAGAACAAGGCAGGGAAAACCTAAAACTCCCACCAAGGTTCCTATTGTCATTGAATACTCCCCCAAACAACAAGAGAAGATGGCCCCTCTTATGAAAACTCAAGGAGAGGATCATCAGGACAAGCCTATCCCAAGTCTCCTATCACTTATGTTAGGAGGCATGTCACTAGATCTACCTCATCCAAAGGAAAATGCCTCCTACAAGATACACATAAGGAACTATAGGAAGTAGAGGCAATCCTACGGGAAACTCTGCTAAACCTACAGGAAACTCAGAAATTGGACAAAGAAGGGAGTATGCAGTAAGAAACAAAGAAGGAGGATCAAGAGCTAAGGGAACCTAGTCCTCAACCTAATATTGACTCCTACTATAGGTTTATTGAAGCAAGTAGGGTCATTCAATAGAAATTTTCTATCCCCTTATTCTTTGAGCTTGAGAAAGAAAGGGAAATAACACATAAATGGATGTAGATTGCCAAATCCAAAGGAGAGGAGGACATAGGTCACATGGAGGAGAAACTTAAAGAGATGGGCAGAGAATTATGTAGCCTGAGGGAGAGAGAGGCAATGATGAAATCCTAGTTGGAGGCAAAAGATTCATGGTTAAGAGGACAGCTACAGGAAAGAGAGAATCAATAGGCATCCATGGCCAGTCTATCCTTAGAGGAAATCCAGTGCAGGATGCCATCTATGTCCTATGAATTATACCTTAAGGAATAGTTGTTGCAGTACCAAATCAAGACTCTAGCATAGAGAGGCACTATGCCCTTCCAGTATCATAGACAGTTCATTGATCTTTGTGATCGAAGCACATTGGAGGATAGGGAAAATCTGTCTAAGTTCTACCTACATAACATAGCCTTGACAGATTTGAATGTATGGGACCCTAATTCAAAATTAGGGGACTTACATTTGATGTCTTTGCAATCATGGATGAACCATGAGGAAGCAAGTGCTATAGAAATGAATAAAATAATGGCAAGGAAAGAAACATAACCTCTCATGATAAGAGTTGAGCAGTCAAATCCAATGGCTGTCATCCGCACATATAACTTGATTGCAAATGACCCTCAGCTTGCACCCAGGTACCTTGCTACACAAGCGCAGGAAATAACACACTTTAAGGATATGTTTAGGTTGTTAGGAGATGACAGCATGCAATCTTGACAAAGGAGATGTAATACTTTGCCCTACAGTTTGAAAATCAAAGAGTACCATTCTCCTCAAAGAATGAGAGAAGCACTAAACAGAACACCTGTGTATAAGAAAGCTCTTCAAAGACTCAAAGTCAATTGGATTGGCTTGAGACTTAGTCCACCATTGATATTAGGAATGTTCGAAGGAAGGAAGGAAGAGGAAGAAAAAAAGCAGTGGGAAGAGATAGAAAGGAAGGTAGGATTTTATGCATAGGAAGAGGAAACTATAGCAGAAGCATGGGATGTTAGGGAGCCACTAGAGCAATGAAAGACATGGATATTGATTGAGTTTCTCAAAGGATGAATAGCACTTTTAGTAGGGGGGTGATGATGAGCCTCATCATTTGGTAACTATATGGACCGTAATCCACCTCCTAGCTTAGTTAAATCAACTCTTCTCATAGCTTATTACATATTTTGATTGTATTTTTTTTAGTGAGATATTATGCTTAGTGGACTAATGTGCATTAATTGCAGGTTTTTGAGGGAAACTCATGAAAATTTTGGCTAATTATAGGTTTAATCTCAAATGAGACAATGAGGAGAGATTGTTGGAGGTAAATACTCCCCATTTACTCCTCACTCATTTGAATATTCCTCCATCAATCACACTAGCTCGGACTACAAGCAACCAAGTCATGGAGATCAAAAGGCAGCCGAGAAAGTGACAGTTAAAGAGATATTTTATCTCGTGTTTGGGAGCTGAGCCTCCCTAGATTTAAGGAATTCGTTGGGGAATTTAGTTGTGCAAATAAAGATACCTAGGGCCTCATTAGGATTCGACTTTTTTTGCTGTAAAAACACTAGTCATTTTCGAGTTCAAGACTTGCAGAAGACATTGCTATGTAATTTTCTGTTTCGATAATGAGAATGAGCGTTTCCTTGATCTAGCACTAAGTTAATTTAGAGGGTTGAATCTCTTGGGTTAGGGCCCAACCCTAGCAGAAAAGGCTCCTCTTCTTGCATTTGTATGTTTAGTTGATTTCATAATTGAATTGTCTTTAGAATTATTCCATTGCAAGTAGTGTAGATTTGATTAGTTTGCTTATTAGTTTGCTTCCATTCATGCTTTACTTTAGTAGTAGCTTAGAATAGATAAAGGATCATCAAAATTCTACCAGTAGGTGGTTTTTCCCTCACTCCTTCCTTCAGGGATCATGGTTTGAGGAAGGAACTCCTATGCAGCCCCAAAAAGACAGAATTCTACTTTCCCATGGAATTTAGGGTTTTTCTGCACTTAGGCCAACATTTCATCAGTTTGAAAGAGTAGGATTTAGTTATCATTTCTTCTATATTTAGGATTACATTAGATCTCATCAATGTTTCATCTCATTGTGAAAGTTTTCCTCATGCATGAAGTAGGCAGCTAGCTCATGAAATTTTGTTTTCCCTAATTAATTGAAATCCTTCTTGTTTACATGATTTTTGGGTAAATGTCAGTGTTTGATGTAGTGTAGGTGTTTCAGAAGTACATAGATATTTCATGATCAACAACCTCATTCCAACTTCATCCATCCATGATCATTCCTTCCTTTCATTAGAAGCCTCACCAATTTCATCATTTCACAAGAAAACTTCTCCAAGCTTGTTCAACAAATCCAACCATCTCACACTCTAGTTTTGAGTTCTGAAGTGGTCCTAGGCACTCCCTTGCCTCATTCCATCCACAGCCACCTTCCTTAAGACTTCTAGCACCTTCAACATCCCTCCTTTTTCTCTTGGCTGTGTCTTGTAGAAATACAGTGGATCCTGAAGGTTTTTAGGACATCCTGTAGAACGCATTAGGACATCCTGTAGGTTTACTTGTAGTGGCCTATTTTGAGGCTGAAATGAGGAAAAAATCTCTAGGAAGCTATAAAAGGACCCCTACTAGTATTCCAATACTTCTGACCATTCACCATCATCCCTAAGCCACCTGCCATAGCACCAAAAGAGATTAACTTTCACAGTTTCACATAAAAAAGGACAAAAAGAAAAACATATTTATTTTATTCATTTACATACACAGCAGTAGAATGTTTGATGTTTTGAACTTGCATGCTTAGGATAGTAGGATTGCATACATGTTAAATTAGCATTATTTTGAAGCATAGCCTCTCAGAAGTTAGTTATAAAATGGTGTATTTAAGCATTTGATTTTAGTATTTTTCCTTACTGCAGTAGACAAGCTTTCTCTTAGTGTAGATTTCTCTTTTCCTCATTGGTAATCAAGCTTCTTCTGAATCCATAGAAGTCTAGTTTGATAGAACTTAGTGGTCTATCGCTAGCTTAGCAATGACAAAGAGCAGACCCATCACATTTACTTGTGTATACGACACTGTCACCTCCAAGTTTGTATAAACCTCAGGTTGATAAAATAAAGTTGGTAGCCCCAGGAGTTGCAGCATTCTTGCTGCAATACTAGTGCTCATCAAAGGGTTACACGAGCTAATTGATAATTTTATAGTTAGATTAAATCTCCTCTAGAACAGTGTGCATTAAGCAAAGTAGGAAAAATCAAGAAGCGAACAGGTCGTGAGATGTGACAGACTTCGCAAATTGGGGAATATGAGTTGGACTAGGTAATTCTTGATCTAGGATCCGATGCAAATGTTTTGCCAAAGAAAACTTGGGAAAGAATGGGGAGGCTTGCACTACAATGGTATGCTATCTAGCTATGCATGGAAAACCAACACAAGATCATTCCTATGGGACGCCTGTATGGGGTCACGGTAGATATTGAAGGAGTGATTACCCGAGCCGACTTTGAAGTGATTGAGATAGTTGACGATAGTAACGATTACCCTATGCTACTAGGAATATATTGGGCATTTGACATGGACGTGATTATTAACCTTAAGAAGTGTAGAATGACGTTTGAAATAAAGGAGCTTTGGGTCATTGTTCCATTGGACCCAATTGAAGGTGTGTGATATATCGAACCGGTGCGAGATTATGAGCAGGAGGATGATCTTGATTAGATTTATAAAGTCAATGTGCACGATGAAGACTGGATCAACCCTATGGCAGATGGATGGATCGCCTAGGATAGGGATAGTTCCCACACTTCAGATTATGATGAAGATCTTGAGCATGTAGGTTTTAACCTCGTACAGAAATTACCTACTTTCGAATTCTAAAACACAAAAAATAAGCAATGCGAGAGAATAACACATAAAACATATATATACAGATATTTCCCCTGGATCCCAAAACTGGGACTACCAGCTTGATTTTTCATTATGTTCCTTTCATTGTTACAATACATATTTATACATGCCAAAGCATCCAATACCATGGACCGAAAACCATCGCATCCAAAACCATGGACTGGAAACTATCGTGTCCAAAACCATGTGCGAAAAACATGCACAAAACCATAGGTAGGTCCGCCCAACCTAATATGGGTTCCAAAACCAAAATTTTCTGGGACACTGCCCCAAACCCCATATAGTGGGGTTACCTGCACCCCTCAAACCCCTTGTGACTCCCCCCTCTATGCAATCAGGGCAATGAAGGGGGGGGCTCTGCCCCCTTTCTAACCCTCCAGTTAACTACGTGGGCTAGTCATGGAAAGAATATAACACAACCCAACATTCTCCCACTTGTTGTTTTATTTCCATAGGGAGCCACAAGAGAGCTTAGTAATTTATCCAGCCCTACAATGCCCATCGTTTCTCTACACCAAGAGAACTTCTCAGAGCTCACATATTTTGTCAATGCATTTGCAGTATTCTTCAAAGTGTCCACCTTTACCAGCAACACCTTTTTGTCTTCTATCATATCCCTCACAAAGTGATACTGAACATCAATGTGCTTTGTCTTTGAATGATATGCAAGGTTATTTACCAAGAAAATTGCACTTTGGCTATCACAGTCTATCCTTATAGCTCCCTATACTAACCCCATACATGAACACAATCTCTGCAACCAAACTGCTTCCTTGCTTGCATGATTGGCTGCCATGAATTTTGGCTTTGTAGTTGATAGTGCCACTATAGATTGTTTCTTACTCATCCAACTGACTGCATGTCGAAATAGGTTAAACACATACCAACTTATAGATCTTCTCTGATTCAAATCTCCAGCCCAATCTACATCAACAAATCCACAGATATCCAAAACTCTGTCCAATCCTGGTATTCCTTGGTAGCACAAACCATAATCACTAGTGCCACGCAAATACCTGAAACCTGCTTCACTGTTGTCCAATGCTCCTTCCTTGGTTTTGACATAAACCTGCTCAATATCCCCACTGCATGTGTAATGTCTGGTCTAGTACAGACCATCGCATACATCAAGCTACTGACTACACTTGCATATGGAACACCGGACATATCCTCTTCTTCTTCTTGTGTCTTGGAACACTGTTCAGCAGCTAACTTTACACCTATAGGAATAGGAACCTTCACTCATTTATTATCCTGCATATTAAACCTCTGCAATATTGTCTCGACATACTTCCTCTGGTTTAACCAGAGCTTCCTCTTTTCCTGATATCTTTTAATTTCCATGCCCAAAATATAGTTTGTAGCACCAAGATCTTTCATGTCGAATTTGGAGGACAAATGGGTCTTCAAATCTTGGATAATTCCTTTGTCATTTCCAACCAGCAACATATCATCCACATACAATACTAGATAAATAACATGGTCACAAATTAATTTAAAATACACACAATGATCTACTTTGCTTCTGGTGAAGCCAAGTCCCTGTATAAATGTATCAAATTTCTGATACCACATCCTTGGTGACTGTTTTAACCCATACAGAGACTTCTTTAACTTTCATACCAGTTCTTTCTTACCCTTCACCGCAAAACCTTTAGGTTGCTTCATGTATATCTCCTCTTCCAGATCCCTATGAAGAAATGTTGTCTTCACATCGATCTGTTCTACCTCAAAATCAAAAGCACCAGCAACAAATAGAAGTAATCTAATAAAAGCTACCTTGGCAATAGGAGAAAAAATATCAACAAAATCAATTCCCGGCACCTGGGAATAACCTTTTTCTACCAACCAATATTTGTATTTCTCCACCTTTCCTTCTGCATTTCTCTTCTTCTTGAACACCTATTTGCTGCCAATGGGTTTCCTTCCATCTGGCAACTCCACCAGATCCCAAGCCTCATTTTTGTGAAAAGATGCCATTTCATCAACTATGGCCTTTTTCCAGAGTTTGCCATCCTCTGAATCTACTACTTCCTTCACAATTTTGATATCATCGTCAATAATAGATAAAGCAAAATTTGAACTAAAAGCAGATGGACTATACCTTTTTGGCTACCTTCTTTCTCGAACTGATCTTCTCACACTCGGAGTTTGTGGCTCTTCATCTTCTGATTCCTCCTCCGTTGTAGAGTCTGATTCTTCCTCCTTAAGCTCAAACTCTATCTTCTCAGGCCCTTTTGGTTGGACTTCATGTTTAATAACATCTTTTACCTCTCTGAACACCACATCTCAGTTATACACAACCTTCCTTGTTATTGTGTTCCAAAGCATATAACCCTTTAAACCATCCTTATACCCAATAAAGATGCACTTTTCAAATTTACTATCCAACTTGGTTCATTTCTCCTTTGGAACATGTACATATGCGTCACATCCAAATACCCTTAGATGTGAAAGAGAGGGTTTCTTAACAATCCATACCTCTTGTGGAGTCTTATCCTCCAACGGTGATCAAGGTGATCTGTTCACCAGGTAAAATGCTATCTCCACTGCCTCCGCATAGAATTCCTATACTAGCCTGTCACCACTGAGCATGCTTCTTGCCCTTTCCATCAACATCTTATTCATTTTTTCTGCAACTCCATTTTGCTGAGGTGTATATGGAGTAGTCTTCTACCATGCTATACCACACTTGCTACAGAATTCTTCAAATTCCTTGCTGCAAAACTCTCCACCATTATCTGTCCTCAACACCTTTATCTTATTCTCTGTCCAGTTTTCCACCAGAGCCTTAAATTCTTTAAACTTGTCAAAGACTTCAGATTTCTTGTTAAGAAAATATATCCATGCATTCCTTGAGAAGTCATCTATAAAGGGTACATAGTACACAAACTTACCCAGTGATGGAACCTTCATAGGTCCAAACACATCACTGTGCATAAGCTCTAATCTCTGTTTCACCCTCTTACCACCAGAGGGGAAACTCACCTGATTCTGCTTCCCATATACACAATTTTCATAGAAATCAAAATCCAGAGAGCTATTACTCATACCTTCTACCATACCTTTACCATGAAGTATTCGAAGGCCCTTCTCTCCATAGCATGGTCTTCTCTCCAGAGACCGCTAGATTTCTGCTCCACTTTCAGGAAGCATAGAACTGTTGCACCCATCAACAACAGTGCTACCTTGTAGCTTGTATAGAGTTCCAACTCGTACTCCCTGTATCAATACCAGTGCCCCCCGAACCATCTTGCAGGTATCCTTCTCTAACATTGTTTTCACACCTGCATCATCTAGATTGCTTATAGAAATCAGATTTCTGGCTAATGCAGGAATATGCAGAACATCTGGAAGTGTTATAACCCTTCCACCTTAAAACTTCAACTTTACTTTTCCGCGATCAATGATTATATCTTTCCTGTCATCCCCCTAGAATACATCACCACCATAATATTTCTCATACTCGCAAAACCACTCTCTATGGGGAGTGAAGTGAAAGGATGCACCTGAGTTAATCAACCATGCCTCGTGATCTACATGTGTACTTGAAGAAGCCAAGTAAACATCCCCACCTTCATCTGAGGTGGTTTTTGCCTCTACAAAAGGAGCATCATCAGATCCCTTTCCTTTGTTAGGAGCTTTAGATTTACAGTGCCTTTTGTAGTGCCCCTCCTTTTGGCATTTCTAGCACACCACCTTTACAGGTTTTCCTGGAGATTTAGATCTCCCTCTAGATTTAGATCTCCCACTCGATGACTTATTTTTGTTTCTGTTCTGGGACCGTCCTTGTACAAACAAGGCATCACCATTCTGGCTCTCCATATTTTCCCATCTCATCTCCTCCATCAGCAAGGATGAGACTATTTCATCAAACTACAAGGTTGTTTCATTACTACCTATTGCAATAACCAGACTGTTACACAGTAATTTGTCACTGCCTTCCTGTCAGTCACCCTGCTGTGCCAATCACTAAGCTTCTGAACTGGCCCAAGAACCCATTTTCCTAAAGTTTTATTCATCAGCGCGTCTGTTTGCAAAATATCCGCGATTACTGGCGCTCCATAGTGTATTCAATGCACTGATAGCTCGGAAGGACATCACTTTTCCGCGCTGGTTGCCAGCGCGCCTTTCCCGTGTTCTTCCGCGCTGACATGACTGTCCCAGTTATGTAGACGCGGCGACATCGCGTCAGTTGCCTCATAATCCGCGCTGATCCAGTTTGGGCGAATTTGTTCAAACAACCAGCCTTCCAGATCACTCCAGGCTTGGTTGTTAGCTTTGTGAATATCGACTTCCTTCTATGGCATGTCTGTTCGACCCTTTCCAACAACTTCCCTTGAAGTTAAGCTCATCCTTCCATCCTTATAGGAGACTCCTTCTCCTATATAAACTCCCACCATTACCATGGGCAGCTAGTTTTTGATAGTTAGACATAGCTTGGATTGTATAGAGCTTATAGTGCTCAGATTGCTGCTACTATAGGTATTTGGTGTGCTAGGTGTGGAAGTGATTGATTGCTTAGGGAAGGTTGTTTTGTGTTGCTTGTGTGAGAGAGGGAGTTGTTTGTCTTGGGAGAATCATCCTCAAAGGTGAATGCTTGAGATACATGCTGACTGGCCCCTCCTGAGAAGGTTATCGACGTCAGAACATTTGGTTGTACTCTTCTCTATTCTGATTAATAATAGATGACTGCTATTATTGTTCCATTCCCATTTGTACTTGCAATGGTTAAATGTGAATTACATCTTTTCTGACCGATGTATGGTTGCTTTTACTAGATTTCACGCTTGTGTTTGTTTCCTCTTCGTGTGTGCAGGTATCCATTCGCGGGGATCGCGGAGGATTGTGACCAGCCAAAGCGAAGGAGCGAAGGCAACATCTCTTCGCCAAACAACAACGCTGGAATCCAAGTAGGTGCTCTTTACCTCTTGTTTAATTGTAATTAGGAACATGCATAGCAGCATTGTTTGATTGTTGCTAGACCCTTGCTGGGCTAGTAGGGATCGCCTCTATCCGTAGAGGGGATTTACCTCTCCAACAATTTGGCGACTCCGCTGGGGATCAGCCTTTTTGTCTCTTGAGTCCACTTTTGTGTTTGACTTTGATTGGTCTTTTTTCCGAGATTTCGGGATTGTTTCTCTGCTTATAAACTTTCTGGGTACATCTGGGAAGTGTCTTGATTGTTAGAAGGCTTTTTGCTTTTGGTTTGGGAAGTTTTCCTTTGGCCTTGCTTGTTTTTTATCTTCAGCGCGTTTTAATTCCAAACAGTCGCGCTGACATCGCGACCCTGTTCTTTGGTTTTCTTTCCATCGCGCCTGTACGTCTAACAGTCGCGCTGACCTCGTTTTCAGAGACAGCGCGCTTTATTCATGTCCTTCCGCGCTGACATTGCGCCCCCCGCTTCTTTGTATTTCCCGTCATCGCGTCTGTTTGTTTTATTTCCGCGCTGACCTCGTTTTTCCGAGACAGCGCGCTTTATTCCTGTTCTTCCGCGCTGACGTCGCAAAGTTGCTAAAGGGCTCCTCCGGTCAGCGCCGAGTTGCTGAAGGCTACCCGCGCTGATCCTGTAAAATTCATTTTTGACCAAATTAGCCCCCTGAACCTTTTGCTTTGACTATCCCCTCTTCTCTCCACCTGCTTTGTGACTTGCTCTTCACTGTCTGAACTCTAAACTGCTTGATTGCGGAGCCTGGCTTCATAGGGTTTCGTTTTTGCTCAGTTTTGGAGTTTGCAAATACCTTCCCTTCTTTTGCTTTCACTGCTTGGTTCGTGTTGCCATCCTTACTTTTGCAATTGCTGGATTGTGTTGAGTCCCTAATTGACTGGTCGTAACTCTCGTCCGTCGGGTGTTTGCTTTTCTCTATTGATTTCGCACTCTAAGCCCTAGGACATCTAGAGGTCGTGTGTGTGTCAAGCCTACCGTAGGATCCCTGTTTGCTTGCTTGACCAGCTGGTTCTAGACTTGTTTTCGCATTTGTTCAGTGATTGTTGGAGTGTTTTGGATTGTGTTTCCGAGTGGTCTCTTTTCGCTTCCTCCTTGCTTGCAATCTTTGCTTGTTTTGCAGAGCTTAGATCACATAGCTCGTGCATTACTTTGTTTCTTTTGATTTGGAAACTTTGGTTGAGTGTTTCGGGAACTTTGTGTGCTCTCATTAAGTAGTTTACTTGGTGTTCTAGTTCCTCCAAATTATTTTGGATGCTTTATGTCACTGAAAGAAAATCAAACTAGTAGCTTTGCTTTTAAAAAAAGGTTGAAAAGGAAAAGAATGTTTCATTGATTTGCATTTTCAAAAGAAAAAGTTTCCTTTCCTCGCTTTCAAGTTGCATTAGGCTGTTTGATTGATTGATTGTGTTCGTTTTGTTTGATTGAAATCTCTTTACCCTTCCATAGCTAGAATTCATCGAACAAAATGATTTCTCTTTGGCATGTAGTTTGCATCTAGGTAATTGTGAGAGAACATACGATAGGACCTGAAATCGAAACTTAATCTCAAGATCAACTATAAAATGAACCGAATGAATCTAAAAACGCATTGGAACTAAACGCAAACATCTAGAGGTCTAGGTTAGAGACGTGTTCCGGCGTCTTTAAACATAGTCACTGTTGTTTCACATTACGGTTGGGTGATTCCTCCTTCTGTGACTCGATAGTGGTCTAACACGGACTGTGCTCCCACGTACCGTCGCGTATATAGGGAGACCCCACTAGGCTTTTATCCTTGATCCATAGGAAGCCGAGTCTGCCGCCTTACGATTCGCAATGCAGTGAACACAGCATTCACGAAGATTGACCACCCGTACCCTAAAAAGTATTCTGTGGTTTTGCGAAAAGTCTGGCATACCTTTTTACCTAGAATCTCCAGAGCAGTCACTTTTGATCCTTTTCGGACTCCCTAAATGAAAAGGTGTAAGTGAGCGTCTTGTCACTTCGTGCTCATTAAACATTCGAAGGCGACTGGAGTCATCTTTTCGTCCTTTTCTCGACTCTTGAAACATGAAAAGGTCAAGTCTAATCCCAATGTCTTAAAAAATTTATTCGGCCGCGATAACATTTCCTGTTAGGTCTTGTGTGCGCTAGCTTGAGTAGGTTTCGTGTTCGTTTGCTATGGCAACTTTTCTGGGATTCACTAACCCAGGTTCCCCCTCTGATGGGAATCCAGGACAATTCCCTCCTCATGGGAATGTTGGTGCTCCGTATATGGCGACGTTGTCCCTACCAGGGTTAACTGTCGGGTTGCCTGTGTGGTTGTTTTCAACCTCTTTGGTCCCTACCGTATCGGCTGTTAGTCCATCAGTCCCTCCACCTGAACAACATCATGTTGATCCTAAGGTGGATCTCTCCCCTTCGACGCCTACTTCTACGTCGTCCTCTTGTACTTCACCTGGTGAAATTCTCGATGAGAGTAACCAGGTGGCTAAGAAGAAGAAGAGGAAGACCAAGAAGAAGAAGTCCCCTAAGGGAGAGCCTACACACACAGTCCCCCTCTCAAGTCCAGCTATCCACTCCAGTACACCTGAAGTCGGGTCACCTTCTGCTCCTCCGCGGAAGGTTAAGTTTCCTTGTCGATTATGCAAGGAGGACCATCTGCTTCGTGATTGTCCTGGCATTCCCAGGGTATTAGAAGTTTGGTCTCACGATCCGGCCCGCCCTTCATCGTCCACTGATGATCATGGCGATGCTACCTCATCAGTTGGGAATGGTAAGGAGAAAGGGAAGTTTCGAATCCCCTGTCGACTTTGTGAAGGCAAACATCCCCTTCACCTTTGTCCACTCATGGATAAAGCCTCTGCTGTGTTGGAAAGTCTTGCTGCTCCCCCGAATCCATTTCCCGCCGGTTATCAACGTCTTTCTACAACTGTAGATCGCACCCCTGTTGACAAAGAGATCGCTTCAGATTCCCCTTTTGTCCAGGCCCCTCTTCCCGAACCTGGCTGTCCCCAGCCTGTTCCAGACCTGCCATTGGTCGGACAGGGTGTTGATTCGAGTTCACCTCCTCTCGAGCACTCTATTTCGGAAGAGCAAAATTCTCATGTTCTTCTCGTCTCGGCAAATCCTCCGGAGCTTGATAATGGTGTTCCCACCCCAACCTCTCCGGAGAATTTAGATTCGGTTCTTTCCGAGCAGGGGGGCAACCATATGGTTCCCCCACCAAGTAGTTCAGTCATCTCCTTTGATTGGAGTCGTTTGACTGCCCCTCCCCTTCCGTCCCATGTGCCTTTCTGGGTCACCGCCTATGCTTGCAATAAGGCGCTGCCTGGCACTGTGTTAGACGAAGGAGCATCGGTTAGTCTCATGCCCGTTACTACTTGGCGAGCTTTGGGTTCCCCATCGCTCGTACCTGTCGCACCACATCTCACCGCGTTTGATGGAGGAACGAGTCAGCCATTAGGGATCCTCCCGAAGTTTCCTATTACTTTGGGAGGCAAGACTATCTATATAGACGTCTCAGTTACCCAAGGTTCTCTAGACTTCAGTCTTCTCCTTGGTCGTGATTATGTGTATGCCATGGGAGCCCTTGTTTCTTCACTTTTCCGTGTGGTCTGCTTTCCACACGACGGAAGAATCGTGACATTCGATCAATTATCGTTCGTTCGTCCACAAGCCCCTCCCGCACATTCGTCTTTCCCTCCTGGCTTTCATCCACAAGTTGCATCTGCCTCGCCGCAAATCAACTACGTGGCCACCCACCCCGTGCCCGTACCCAGTGATGACACCATCGTGCATAGTGTCCTGGGGGCATTAGGTCCTGATTTCCAAGACGTCGGCCTTTCCTCCGGAGCCACTTTCTTGGGGGCCTCCACTTCCCGTTCATTATGATGAAGTCTGGATGGAGCATAGTTCTTTTCCGGTGTCAAGCTCCTTAAAAAATGAAACTGGGTCTGGTCGGAGCATAGTTCGCTTTCCTGTGTCAAGCTCCTTAAAAAATGCAACTAGGTGTCGGAGCATAGTTCCTGATCTTGTGTCAAGCTCGTTAAAAAATGAAACAAGGGTTATGAGGATAGTTCTTTTACTGTGTCAACCTCATTAAAAAATGAACCAACTCCCTTTCCAAATCGAGTCTTTTGATTAAGATCTCGTAAAATACAAGTCGAGTCTTTCCTAGATCTCGAGAGTGAACCTTCATTCCATCCACTGTGTTGAATGCAATGAAGCTTGGGGGGGCATGTACCTCGATTTGCATTATTATGCTGGGGGCATGCGAACTTATAACAAGCATAGTTTTTCGTTTCAAGCTTGTGTAAACATGAAACCGAATCCAAGCAAAGTTCTCCACGGTTCAAGCTTGTGTAAAAATGAACCCATACCTGATTTACATCTCGTGATTGCCATTTTTATCCGCTGAATTCTGCTAGATGAGCCTTGGTTGTTTCATTCCATTGCTACCATCTCTTTGGCCGATCATATGCTCTCACTTGGTTGTTTATCCTTTCCTGAGGAACCGCAGCGATGAGTGGTTTTATTAGCCAGCCTCTTAACCATTACATGTTTTGAACAGTTCCACCATTACCGGAACCAGTTGCTACCCTTTATACCACTCGTTCCTCTAGGACGAGTCTTCTTTAAGCTCTTTTCTGACTCATAAAATGTGAAAAGATTGCCGAGTATTTTTCCCTTTTTGACTCGTTAAAGAGAATAAAAATGGAGGTCTGCTTTCAGCTCTTTTCTGACCATTTAAAGATGAAAAGATTGCCGAGTCCCCCTCTCGACTTGTTAAGAATGAGAGGTGGTCGCCTTTAAAGCTCTTTTTTCGACCGTTTAAACTAAAAAGATTGCCGGGTGTTTGTCGTTTCGCACTCGTTATTGGCTCCAAAACGACGTACCTCTGACCGCTTTTTTACTTTTTCAGGTCGAAGTTACTATTTACGAAAAGTACTCCTCGATCGTAATGGTCGGGCGGTTCTTTCGGGCATTGTTTTATACTTTTTCGGGCTCGAGAGACACAACTGTACGAAAAAGGACCCCCCTGGAGTTTTCTTTTCTGCTGTCTTTTCAGACTCTCTAAACAAGAAAAGACGCCGAGTTTTTCCTTTGTTAGGCTCGTTAAACACTTGGTGACATCGGATATTGTCGAAATGACACTCTTCAAGCATATGCTATCCCCGTCAAGCTTGTCATCCAAAAATAATCGGGGTACCTGCCAGAAATGGTGGGGAAAATGGAACTACAATTGTTGCGTCGGCAGTATGTCGCTCTTGAACATGGCACTCCTCTGCTTCGTGTCTGGGTGGGACCATCTCATCTTGTTTTTCACTAATTCCGTGGGTTTGGGTTACCCTGTTTTGACCTCTCATCTGCTCATTGCCCTGTCACCATGACCTCTGCTCATTTGATGTCAAATACTGCCAAATCCACCGTCGTGCCGCCAATATGTTCAAGAGAAGTTGACCTCTACATTAGTACAACCTCCTCTGCTATCTCACACAAACTATTATACCTCTGTCTCGCGTCAATGATGTGGGAAACATCATGGCCCACCTTCGATCAAGGTCCTTTCTCGTCGACTCCAACTCATTATCCGGGAAAGTGACTTAGAGACTCCTTTCAGGTGCCTTGGAGCCTGCATGCCTCAATGGCAGGTTCTTCGTGTTCGACGCAAGGCTTGCATCATTGGCCTTCGATCGAATGATTCCGTGGGTGTTCGACTCCAGCTCATTGATTCGCACGCCACGGATTGTACCTATAGTACCTTGAGGACCATTGTCATTATTGGTGGTACCTCTCGCGTCTGTTAACAGTTTTCATCATTGACTGGTAATCAGACGATGTTCATGCATGTTCGACTTCAACCCATGTATTCACATGCCTGAACTTGTACTTTGTTCGGATCGGGACAGAACGCAAGACCCTAGATCCCTGTCTGTTTATGGTCCAGGTTGCGATTTTGTGGATGACCATTACATGACTCATTGATGGATGGCTGCGCCCATACCTGAGTCTTCACGGATGGCTGCGGCCATACCTTATCATTACTATGGTCTTTTTAGCTGGGTGGCTGCGTCCATTCCACAGACCTTTTCGCATGTCTTCGTGGATGGCTGCGCCCATGCCTAGACTGCATGTACTTGATTATCAGAGATATTTCGGTCCTTCCTGGTGGTGTTCCAGTTCGGCGTGTGTTGTAAAGCATTTCACCCCTCCCACTCTCTCGGTCTTCATGCTTTAGGGGGCATCTGTTACACAGTAATTTGTCACTGCCTTCCTGTCAGTCACCCTGCTGTGCCAATCACTAAGCTTCTGAACTGGCCCAAGAACCCATTTTCCTAAAGTTTTATTCATCAGCGCGTCTGTTTGCAAAATATCCGCGATTACTGGCGCTCCATAGTGTATTCAATGCGCTGACAGCTCGGAAGGACATCACTTTTCCGCGCTGGTCGCCAGCGCGCCTTTCCCGTGTTCTTCCGCGCTGACATGACTGTCCCAGTTATGTAGACGCGGCGACATCGCGTCAGTTGCCTCATAATCCGCGCTGATCCAGTTTGGGCGAATTTGTTCAAACAACCAGCCTTCCAGATCACTCCAGGCTTGGTTGTTAGCTTTGTGAATATCGACTTCCTTCTATGGCATGTCTGTTCGACCCTTTCCAACAACTTCCCTTGAAGTTAAGCTCATCCTTCCATCCTTATAGGAGACTCCTTCTCCTATATAAACTCCCACCATTACCATGGGCAGCTAGTTTTTGATAGTTAGACATAGCTTGGATTGTATAGAGCTTATAGTGCTCAGATTGCTGCTACTATAGGTATTTGGTGTGCTAGGTGTGGAAGTGATTGATTGCTTAGGGAAGGTTGTTTTGTGTTGCTTGTGTGAGAGAGGGAGTTGTTTGTCTTGGGAGAATCATCCTCAAAGGTGAATGCTTGAGATACATGCTGACTGGCCCCTCCTGAGAAGGTTACCGACGTCAGAACATTTGGTTGTACTCTTCTCTATTCTGATTAATAATAGATGACTGCTATTATTGTTCCATTCCCATTTGTACTTGCAATGGTTAAATGTGAATTACATCTTTTCTGACCGATGTATGGTTGCTTTTACTAGATTTCACGCTTGTGTTTGTTTCCTCTTCGTGTGTGCAGGTATCCATTCGCGGGGATCGCGGAGGATTGTGACCAGCCAAAGCGAAGGAGCGAAGGCAACATCTCTTCGCCAAACAACAACGCTGGAATCCAAGTAGGTGCTCTTTACCTCTTGTTTAATTGTAATTAGGAACATGCATAGCAGCATTGTTTGATTGTTGCTAGACCCTTGCTGGGCTAGTAGGGATCGCCTCTATCCGTAGAGGGGATTTACCTCTCCAACACAGACTATTTCATCAAACTACAAGGTTGATGCTCTGTCACCGAGTCTCCATCTTTCATCCTCAGGTTATACAGCTTTTTCCGTAGGAATAATTTATTCACCAGAGAGTTAGATTGGTACAAAGTTCCTAACATGTCCCACAAAGCCTTCGTCGTAGCTTCCCCTGATACATTCAACAATACTGAATCTAAGACACACAATCGTATTGTGCTCTTTGCATTCTGATCCAACTTCTTCCATTATTCATCAAACACTCCCGTTGGTTTAGTACCCGAATCTACCGCGATCCACTGATCTTTATCCACCAACAGATCCTCCATCTTGAGTTTCCACAACTCAAAACTCTGGCCATTAAATTTTTGGATCTCTATCTTTCCACTGCTCACCATCTTCTTTCACCACCAGAATCGATCTCGCAGATCTCCCACTGAACAGGGTCTACCACAGGGCCGAGTGAAACCCCTCAGAAACAAAGGCATCCCCTTGAAGCCAAAATAGCTCTGATACCAAATGTAGGTTTTAACCCCGTACAGAAATTACCTGCATATGAATTCTATAACATAGCAAATAAACAATGCGAGAGCATAACACATAAAACATATATACACAGAGATTTTCCCCTGGATCCCAAAACCGGGACTACCAGCTTGATTTTTCATTATGTTCCTTTCAATGTTACAATACATATTTATATATGATGAAGCATCTAATAACATGGACAGAAAACCATCACGTCCAGAACCATCGACCGAAAACCATCGCATCCAAAACCATGTGTGAAAAACATGCACAAAACCATATGTAGGTCTACCCAACCTAATATAGGGTCCAAAACCAAAATTTTCTGGGGCGCTGCCTCAGACCCCATAGAGTGGGGTTACCTGCACCCCTCAAACCCCTTGTGACTCCCCCACCTACGCAGTCGACGCAACGAAGGGATTGGCTCTGCCCCCTTTCTAACCCCCCGGTTAACTACATGGGCTAGTCATGGAAAGAATATAATACAACCCAACAAAGCATTGGCAGAACTGATTACATGAAGTATCCTTGCTATGTTGTAACATGTTGATGAAATTGATCTAATGCATATCAACTGAGGTAAGGAATTTACCTTATTATGATGGTTTAGAAGATGTTAAATTATTTTTGGACAGATTCGAGAGGGATGTGCCAGAAGAGCATCGGTTTCGAGCGTTGTATTTGGCACTTCGCACTATGCCTGCTCGATGGTGGGGTACGCATAAGGATAGCTTCACCGATTCGAAAGAATATAGGCGAATGATGAAGATGAGGTTTGGGTATGTTAACATACCCATATGAAGGAAAAATACATGGGAAAGGACGATCTCTGTGAATATTTGGTGTGATGGACTAAACCATGGGGAGAGGAACCGCAGCTATAATGGGTTCATATCTTTTGTCACACTTTCGATACCATTACAATGAACTGGTATCTAGAAACTAAGTTGTGACATGGGATAGGTGAATGGGATATCCTGAAGGAAATTTTCATGTTCACGTTTATCTTTGAAGACAACTTCGAATGTATTAACGAGGTACTCCAAGAAATCAAAGTTGTGAACTTTAAAATCCCTAAGGAACCGGTAGCATGGGTTCAGCTAGATTGGAATACCTAGCTACACCATGTGCTGGAATGTTATAATGTAACTATAGAGGAAGGTGAAGACAACCCCAGAACATCAATATTCTTGAGTTTGAAGGACAGCACGAGGTCGAGGGACCCAAAGCAACAATCCTAGACATATCAGAGCCTTTAAATACTAAGCAGGTAAATATTGGATCAGACATGCATCCAAAGTTTGCTAAGATAGGTGACTATTGGGATGAAGATACAATTGATAAGGTCGCAAAGCTACTCCGTAGATATCAGGACATGTCTCCCACCAAGTTTTATGACCTAAAGGGGATAGTAGGGGATTTGGGTGTCATGAATATTACTTTGAATCCAGACACGAAGCCTGTAAAGCAATTCCCCTACCGATTAAATCCCAAATATAAGGAAAAGGTGCACAAAGAGTTGGTTAAGATGTTGGAAGTTGGGATCATTAAACTTGTGGAGGAATCGCAATGGGTAACTCCCATGGTAGTCCAAGAAATAAGCAACAGGATGAAATTCAGATATGCATAGATCTGGAGTAAGTTAAATGATGCATGCATCCGTGACCCATTCCCTACACCATTTACAGATGAAGTGTTGGAGAATGTTGGAGGACAAGAAGCCTACTCATTCACTGATGGGTTCTCAGGGTACCATCAAATCAAGATCATGCTGGAGGATTGGAGTAAGACCACCTTCATGACGGAATCAGGTTTTTTTTAATATATGTTAATGCCTTTTGGACAGAAGAATTCCCCTGAAATCTTTTACAGAGTGGTAATTGTGGATTTTAAAGAATCTATCCACAAATTTTTAGAAGTCTACTTTGATGATTGGACTATGTTTTGGTTGGTCAAGTGCCATGTTACTAGTATGTGCCTCATGCTGGATACCTGTCACAAATATTAGATCGCCCTTAACCTAAAAAAGTGTATCTTCTGTGTACCATATGGAATATTTTTGGGTCATGTGGTTTGCCAACAGGGCTTGATGGTCAACCCTGCCAAGATAGTTTTCACTGTTAATTTGGAAGCACCGAAAAACGTAAAATAGTTGTGTGCAATGTTGGGCCATACAAGGTATTATAGGAAGTTTATCAAGGCCTATGCACAAATAACTATGCCGATGTAGAAGTTGTTGAAGAAGGAGACAACATTCTGCTGGGATGAAGATTCCCAAACCAGTTTAAACATTTTGAAGGAAAAAATGGTCACCACGCCCATTCTAGTGTTCCTAGATTGGAAAAGGGAGTTTCATGTTCATGTGGATGCATCCTGTGTTGCTCTAGGTGCGGTACTAACCCAACCAGGTGAAGGAAACATTGATCATCCTATAACATTTGCGAGTAAGAAATTGTCAACAACGGAGAAGAACTAATCGACTACAAAGCATGAAGGATTAGTGATGGTGTACGTGCTACAGAAATTCCGGCACTATCTATTAGGCACACACTTCAAAATGTATATAAACCATTTTTCTCTAAAATATTTGGTCAATAAGCCTATGTTGGGGGGGAATATTTGTAGATGGTTGTTGTTATTCTAGGAGTATGATTTTGAGGTGATTGTGAAGCGAGGACACCTAAATGTTGGTCCTAATCACCTATTTCAAGATTGAGACTCGTGATGAGCCTACAAGTTTGGAAGAAGGGTTGCCTTATGTGCAACTATTTTATATTCATGTCGCAGATGATCACTTTGTTGATATATTAAATATTTGTTTACAGGAACAGACCCAGAAGGATATTCGACATAGAAAAAGAACAAATCGGTGGTCCATGCGGCTGACTTCTCTGTGATCATTGGATACTTATACAAAATGGGCTCTGATGAGATAATGCATAGGTATGTCCCAAAGTACGAATGACCAAGCATTCTAGCATAAGTGCATGCAAGAGTAGTGGGAGGACATTATGCAGGCAGAGTGACTACGTAAAAGATCCTGTGTGTAAGACTTGGTGATCAAATGGTATATAAGGACTCAAAGTTGTATTGTAGGGCATCTGATGCTTGTCAAAAGATGGGGTGACCATCACGAAGGGATGAGTTTCCATTAATTCTGCAAATAACCTTGCAATTGTTCGATAAATGGGTGATCAACTTTGTGGGTCCCATTCAGCCACCAAGAAAAAAGACCAGGGCATGATACATTATTACAACAATAGTATACTTGACACAATGGGTGGAGGCACAACTGGTAAAATACTGTAGTGCAACTACTACTGCAAAGTTCATCTTTGATTTTATTTTGTCCAAGTTTGGCTACCCTAAGATCTTGATGAGTGATAGGGGCATGCACTTCCTAAATTAAACAATCGCTACGATGCTTGATGAATTATACATATATCATCATATGAGTACGCCATATCACCCTCAAGTTAATGGTACGGTAAAACCATTCAACAAAATCTTGGAGAGCGACTTGACCAAGGTTTGGAACATGAAGCAGAATGACTAGGATGTGCACATACCAGAAGGCCTTTGGGCATATAGGACAACTTGTAAAAAGTTGACAGGTTAAAGCCCTTTCCGACTAGTATATGTGTTGGAGGCTGTAATTCCGCTGGAATACATTGTGCTAAGTCTATGGAGTGCATAATTGATAGATATGGTTGATTGTGATACTATGGAGGAGCATCTCATGTAGCTGGTAGAATTGGAAGAAGATCATTTTCTCACAGGATTTCATCAACAGGTGCAAAAGGATCACAAAAAGGCATGACATGATCACCATATAAAACAGCGCACCTTCCAAGTTAACAATATGGTATTTTTATATGACAGCAAATTTACAAAATTCACGGGGAAGTTTCAAATGCATTGGATAGGATCTTATGTCATCAAAGACATTACAGATGGTGGTGCAGTTCAACTCATGAAGCTAGACGGGGAATTGTTTCCAAAAAAAATCAATGGTAGTTGATTGAAGCTATACAAGGGCAATCCCACCCCTGCGCAATGACTATATGATGGCAGGATAGTCTTAGTACTCCAAGCAGCTGCAAGGAATTACGGGACTATAAACTACACTGCCCAAAAGTTGGAAAGACAAAGCAAGAGGGCTGTGTGATGGATGGAAGTAAGGCACAAAGGAGAGTTGCATCAAAGCAGTTTCGCTAAGAGGATGGGTGCCGCATGGCCTGGCTAAAAAATTACCGTTGGAAGCACTATAGATGATTGGATAGAAACATTTCCATTGAAAGGAGCAGGGAAGATGAATTTATGTCGAATATCTTTGGAAATATGCTACAAAAGATGCATTAATGATTGGAATTTGGAGGGAACAGTTGGATTTGAATTCAAATTCTCTATAAATATGGCCTCTTGCCCAGCGTTCAAACACTTTTCATCTTGAGAGTTTATATTGAATTGTTTTGCCTTGTTTTGTGCGAAGAGTTGAACTACATGTCTGTGCCAGATTGGGAGGATATTTTTTCATGACTAGGGTTAGCTGACATACCTAACTTTCTCTGAGAACTTTTTGTGGCCAGTTTGACTGCAACTCCCTCTGAGATGGAAGCGGTATCATCTGTCCCTACAGGATTTTTGACTATGACACCTAGGTCTATCTGACCTAAGCCTTTTATATCACAACCTTCTATGTTCTAGGTGACCGATAAGAAGAAAAAGAAACCTCAGCAAGTCCCAGTGAGGCAGTCAGTGTAGAAACATCCCATGGAATTCTGCCAGAAAGGGAATATGGATTGGTCACAACAACAAATCGAGCCAAGGGATTTGAGTGAAGAAGAATTGCGTGAAGGAATCGAGGAGATTGATGCTGAGGAGGGTGAGCCAATGACTTGACTTACAATGTATACCCCACTGTGCAAGGCCACAGCTAAGGTTCCTAAAGACCCTGATAACACAAAATTCATGGTGACTATGCCACTCTAGCCAAAGAAGGTGGTGTTTAAGGGCGCATTCTTGGCCCACATACCGACCCTAAAAATGGAGAATTGGGACTTAGGGGATCACGAGAAGTTAACTTGGTGCCTACCAAATACCTGTCCAAGGTATATTATGAGGCATCAAACATTATGCAGTTCGAGCCAATGAAGTGGGTCATCGGTGTTGGGGTCGCGGGGCTCCTAAATATGCTCTAGGTGCCGCATTTCAGTTGCACCAATATAAATACCATTTATATCCTACAATTTCTCACATTAGTGCACGATGGGTTTCTATGGCTGGGAGAACCCATCCCAATTACCGACATGCTGACCAACCAGATCAACTTGCTGCCATATTAAGGCGTGAATCCATCAGAAGTGTTGCTAGAAAGACGCGGGAGAATAAACTCATAGACCAAATGAAGAGTGAATTTGGGCTGATCAAGAAGTCACATAGATATTCTATCAGCTCTATCGTGGATCCCGCGATGCAGTTTACCACGTAGATATTGGCTTGCAAAAGCATGTGTAAGTGCCGCGTAGAAGAGTTGTGGCGCCAATCATCTCTTTGGCTGCGCAGTGCGGTAAGGCAGTCCAATATAGCTGGGCTCAGTGTTTCTGGGAAAATTAATATCTTGTTGAATGACTAACCCTCTAGGTTTGGTGGCTAACCTAGAAACAACAGTTTAAAGCAATTCAATATCTTTCCTATGAGTGACAGATAAGAAAGAGATTATGAATACCAACTTGTAACTTTTGCTTGAATCCTCACTTGATCTCCTTCTCCTTTGGCCAATCCCATAACTCCTCCTTGTACTTAACACACTTGGAGAGTACCTACACAGCTACAAAAAAAAAGACCTGTTAAAGCATAATGATCCATCACAGCATAAACATCATAGAATCAAAAATATGATAAACAAATGAATGCATTTACAGTTAACACAATCAATTAGGAAAAATCTTGAAGAACTTTATTGATATCAAGGAGAATTACAACCCATAAGAAGTCTGATCCAGTGCCATCCTCCTAGCTTCAAGCCTTCTTCACCTCATGAATAAGCAAGAACACACCAACAGTGACACAATGCTCTCACCTCAATACTGAAACTAGCAACACTTCCTTACAACTCAGAATAATTCAGCCTTTTGATCTTTTGGATGGAAGATTCTTTTATAGATGATTGCGAGAGGGTGAGTCATCAATGGGGATGATGAATTTCATTCCATTTGTTAAAATTAGTTCCACAAGAGATGGGAATTGGAAATGGTTTCCTAGTTCCCTTGGTCATCCTTGTGCGAATTCAGAGAGGCAAGTGGCATCGGAGAAGTTTCTAGAAGATTCCATGAGCAACCAACTAACAAAATGTCCCGAAATTTTGTCCATCCTTGCCCATTGCACTTACTAAAGGGCCTAACTATGATGCATCTCACTTAGTCAGTGTAGCAGAAGAGATGCATCTCACCCTAACACATGGCTTTCAGAGATGGTTCAATTTAGGCACTTTCTGGATGATTATTGAGATGGAACTTTTGGGGAATGAAGCATTCATATGACTAAGTTTATTTAGGGCATAAAACAACTATTTTAGGGGTTGATGAGCTCTAATATCATCGACATATGAGTTTGGGGTTGATGTGCCCAAATATGCCTATAACAATTGCCCCCTCAAGCATGAGGTCGTAAATGTTCATGTCGGGTGAAATGCTTTATCATGAGGATTGGAATTTTTGAATTGGAAGTGACCTACATAAATTAAAATACAATGCATCATAAATATTAGATAGTCGTTTGCAGATACAGAATTTTGATTCTACAGATATAGAGTCATAATCCATGATTAGGATGACCATCTGTGTAGATCCTTTGTACATTTGATGTTTTTGTATCCCTAAATATATCGCAGCCCGGATGGATGAAACTAGATCCGAGCTCTTCAAACTCATTTAACATTCACTCGATATACAAGCCAAACCATGTGAAGAGATTTTTTTAGGTTGAACATGGAAAGACATCACCTGATTACCAACTAATGATGTGAGTTGTTAATAGACGTGAGAGGGATCACCGATAATGATAATAATCCCCAAGGTACTACAGTACATTTCACGTGTTGTGAATACATGATCCGATGTCGAACACCACACAAAATCTTTCAGTCGAAGGTCATTGATGTCAACCTGTCGCTGGAAGAGAGAAACTTGCCATTGATGTAAACAAGCTTCAAAGCACTGGAAGGGTGTTTCTAAGTCAACTTCTTGGATAATGAGCTGATGTCGACAAGAAGCGACTCGTCGTAGGAGGGCCTTGATGTATCCCACATCTATGACACGAAACGAAGCAAATGATTTCTGGAGGTGAAAATGAACTAACGACACAAGGTTCACGAATGGTGGTCATGAAAAATGAAGGTTGGAGGTATTGCAATGTATGAGACATTAACTGGATGCCTTCTTAACTAGATGACTTCTCAATTGGATGACTTCTCTTGAACATGTTGGTGACACTGAGATGAATTGGTAGTGTTAACCCCAAAAGATGGATGGTATGAAAGACCAATGGTATGATGACCAGTGAACGGAATAACCCAACCCAACTTAATCATGGAGATGGAGTGAAAGTGTCATGTTCAAGAGTGACTTGCTACCATAAATTCTTCAAGATTTTTCCCCTTTTTCCCCAGTCATTGCTAACCAGTACCTATTTACTTTTGTCAAGCTTGAGCAGGATAACATATGCTTTCTATATAATTTTCCCTTCAGGAAAACCCATCGCTATTTGATGCTTTAACGAGTCTAGTGATAGTGAAACTCAGTCTCATCTAGATGGACAAGTTTGTCACTATTATTTTAACAAGTTTAACGACAATGATAACTCAGTCCTTTTCATGTTTAGAGAGTTTGAAAAGGGACGAAAAGAAAAATCCATAAGTTCTTTTTCATAAAGTAATCCCTTAGGTCCAAAAAAGGATAAAATAATACAAGAGGGATGACGTTTCCAATATTTTAACGAGCTAGAAAAGAAAAGCTCTCGACAAGATTTTCATGTTTAGAGAGTTTGAAAAGGGCTTAAAGAGGACTCTATAGTTTTCTTTTCATTTTTGAATCAAAGCTCGAAAAGAAGATAAAAATTTTGCTTGGTGGTCAAAGATGCTCAATTCACCATTTAGCATATCAGATTCTGTCAACAGTTGTTCAACCTGCTCAAAACTCCTTCAATTTGATTAAAAATACATATTTATGGGTTAAAAAATGAACTAAAACTAACATTTACTTGAAGTACATGGAAAAGCAAACATAAAAAGTAGTTTTAACATTTCATTTTCACCATTTCATTTCAAATATTGGATTTTGGAGCTCTGAAGTGTTTTTTTCCCCCAAATTTCACTAGTCGGTCGCGAGAGATTTTGTGGATCATTTCCCATGCTGTCAGGACCAGGTATGAGCTATCCTTATGCTCTTCAATTTCATTTCATCTTTTTTCAATTCTGGGCAAGTTTCCTGATCTTCCTGGGCCTCAGGGGTTTAAAACATTCGTTCTCCAATCATCACACTTTACCTATATCGAAAAGTGTGATGCATACTGGGCTACCAACAGGCCACTCAATATGCATCTCACCTTGCTCAAGAGCTAAGTGCGATGGGCGCAGAAGGGCAAGTTTGTACAGTGTTTTTTCATCAAAATTTGAACTATTTTTTGCTAAAAAAGGATCCTAACTCACCTAATGTTTGTATTTCAGATACTTGTTGGATCAAGATGGTCGTTTCATGGCGAGAACGAGAACATGAAGAGGAGGATATGATTTCTTTACATGACCAGGGCACAGTGGATGCATTAAGGAACTGTGGTTTACTGAAGTTCTTCCGCTTATCTAGCATGAGACAACAGATAAGTTTGCTGCAGTATCTTCTTCATGTTTGGGATCCTATTGACCAGGTATTCTAGATCAGGGGTAAATCTATTCCTTTGATGATTGAGGATATTTATTTTCTGACGGGTTTGTTGAGACGTGGCACCCCTCTTTCACTATCAGAATTTGCTCGTGGGGGCGAATTGGTGAAAGATTACATTCGTCAATTCTGCAGGGATGGATCTGAACCCAGTAGAGATGGTAAGATTAATATCCGGGATGTCACTGATCGACCTTTGAGGACCATTCTTTTTACCCTTGCCAGATTGGCTGGCAGTGCAGCCTTACACTTAGTGAACAGATCCTACATGCAGTATGCCTTGGAATTCTTGGAACCGAAGGTATTCAACTAGTGTGAGGCGGTACTTCCTATCATGAAAGATCAACTATCCAAAGTAAAGACTGGAAGAACCAAGAATTTTGGTTATGGATCCATTTTGACTACCTTTTCTTTGGAAAGAATCCCACTTATGCAACCTTAGAACATTTCACTAGGAGTGCCAGAACCGAGGGAACCATGGATGCAGAGATGGGTGGACCTTATGGCTAGGCATGCTGGCCAGTCACAAGTCTCATTCTCATCTGCCTTTTTCAAGTGGTTCGACTGCCAGGAGATGGTGTTCGCGGGGTATCCATATGTAGGGATGGACTTCCGAGGTGATCCAGATTTGGCATTACCAATCGGTGAACAGTGGAGTGCTATAGTTAAAATGATTTGACCACATATTTTTTTTTGTAGTTTTCTATTGTTTTTATGTTTTCTGATTGTTACCAAGACTAAATAAACTCATGTGTGTGTGCAGATATTGGACCAGTTCGACCAGTGGCACGCCCACGTGAGGGAGATGCTCCAGTGGGGGAAGTTGTAGGGAGAGCAATCCTTAGGGATCTAGACATAGTAGATACCCTTGCATAGTTGCAGGATCAGATAGAGGGATTAACTCTTGGTATTCCAGATGTCCAGACTGACGAGTTACCTATGAGGCTACAGTGCCATACTACTAGTGTACCGAGTCGTTGGACTAGGCTCCTGCGCATGATAGCACAAGCAGTGACCTGTTATCACCAGCATCACTAGTCTAGGATGTTTTTCTGCATTCATTTTGAGTTTCTAGGTCAGATGACCAATTTTTTCTTGGACACAAAACATTTTGTGAAAACTTATAAACAACTATCTATTTTGACTTTTGGAGTTTTATTATGGCTAAGTGGTGAAATCCTAATGCAAATGTTGATGTGAAGTGCTTTCTTTACATATGCTACAAATGTCTATTTAACACATAGTTTGCTAACGAATCAGTTAATGTGTTTAAGTTTATGGAAATGTGTTTGGTATTGAATGAAATCAAAATTTCTTTCCAAAATTTTAACTCTTAGGAACATGCGATGAATAGCTGGGTTCTAGACAGAATAAACGCAAGTAAGTTGTAGAATGACAAGTTGTCAATCTAGCTTGACAATGATTTGGCGTATGCCATGTGAAATGGCATCAGAGAGGAGTTCAATCAATGCGCTATACTCAGTGATGTTGTTTGTCAATCGACCAATACATATCCCTCTGAAACTCACTAACTCACTGCTTGGAGCAAAAATGGCCTAGGCTGCAGAAGATAGGTTCTGCGTGCTACGACTAGCCCTATCGGCATACCCAACAAATGGTTCCAAAAATTTTGACATCTGCAACAAATGTGAAGTGGATTACCTAACCAAAATGACAACTCTAAAAGAAAACACACACAAAAAATGCAATGAAAGCATATCTACAGTGAGTTTTACTACACTTAATCAAACATAGTAATGTTTGAGATACAACCTGTTTTGGGGCTGCGGTAGTGAATCCGATCATAATCGACTAACTCGTAGGCTCCTTTTGTCAATACACATTTAACGATATAAGGTCCCATCCATAATGGTTAAAATTTCCCTGCTCCTAATTTGTCAGAATCCTGGTCATAAAGCAAGACCAGGTCACCTTCTGAGAAGACACGAGGCTTAACATTTTTGTCATATTATGCCTTGATGTGTTTCTTATGTGCTTTTTTAGCCAATGCGGCATCACGATAGGTTTCATTGAAATGGATTAATTCCAAGAAATAAGCTTCTTCCTTAGAAGTTTCGGGTAGCAAGTAGATCACGAGCTTGAGGGATGAGATTTCACACTGAATTGGTAAGACTGTTTCCAGACCATACACCAACTCAAAGGGCATAAATCCGGTCGCATTTCTCACCAAGGTTTGGTATGCCCACAGAGCTGAGTACAGGATTAAGTGCATACTCCGCTTATGGACTAGAATCATTCTTTGCAGCATGCGCTTAAGGAATTTGTTGATTGCCTCAACATATCTGTTAGCCTACTGATAATATGGAGTAGAAATATCATGAGACAATCCTAATTTGGTAGTTAAACTGATCATCATGTGATTGTGAAAATGCGACCCATGATCTATGACTATAGCTGGTGGCACATCGAATCTAGAAACTACATGATTGAAAAAAAAAGAGCAGTCATTTCGCCGTTGTTGTTCAATGTAGCCATCGCCTCGACCCATTTGGTAAAGTAGTCAACAACAACTATAATATATCCATGCCCCCCAGCCGAGGTGGGGTTACATGTCATGAAATCAATGCCCCATTTCACAAATGGGCCAACAGCAATGACTGGATGTAGTGATGCAGGTGGTAATTTGGTTTTATGATCAAAAATCTAACAAGCATGGCACTTTCTAACTGCAAGTATGCAATATTTGAATATGGTTGGCCAGTAGTAACCATCTCGTAAGATTTTTTGTGTAGTTGCATAACCAGATAAATGCCCCCCACAAGAACCTAAATGACATTCATTCAAATCTATTTTGGCCTCCTCATGCGTAAGGGACCTTCATAAAATCTTATCGACACCATGACGATAAAGTGTATCACCAACAATCAGATAATCTTTGGCTTGGTATCCAATACGTTGTTGTTCAAAGTGAGAGGTGTTAGGACTAAAAGCTTAGGTCTGGAGATAGACCACTATATCCCCATAACACAGATCACTTGATGATGTCAGAAACAGAGACTTATCCACGATTGATGCCTCTGATGTTAACTTGTTGGAGGACGAGGGAAGGTCGCAATGTAGCTCTGCAAAGACGAGAAATCTCTTTGATTTGGATTTGATGAATTCCATATCAAAGTCCTATAGGACGGCTATCCATTTGGAATATTTGACCCCCAGTAATTAATGTGACAGGATGTATGTCATAGGGTTGCAATCTGATATAATGGTAGTTTTGCGAAGGAGAATATAATGTCGAAATCTATGTATAGCTTGGACGGCTACTAAAGCCAACTTTTCAATGTAAGAGTACTTGCTTTCTATAGCATTAATATTGCGACTTGAATAATATATAGGATGTTCAATTTTGTCATCTTCTTGTACTAAAACCATGCCGATGGTTGTATCTACAGCGGCAAGATACAGGTAAAAGTCTTTTTGATATTTGGGGGCATACATTAATGATGCTTTTATCAGGGAATATTTGAGAGCATCAAAGGAAGCTTGCACAACCTGATCCCAATGGAAGGGTACCCCTTTCTTCAAAAGATGTGTATAACCTTTAGCGAGCTCAGCATAATTTGGAATGAACCTCCTCAGAAAGTTTGCCTTCCCTTGAACTCTCTGGATTTGTAACAAATTGGAAGCTAGAGGCATGTCAAGAATTGCCTGAACCTTTATTGGATTGAGTCGAATTCTGTCCTTAGAAACTACAAAGCCAAGTAGTTGACCAGAGCCGACACAAAACACACATTTGTGCGAATTCAATCTTATCTTGTATTGTTGGCAACACAAAAATATGGCTCTCAAATGTTGCAGATGATCAATCCGTTTTCACGAATGAGCAGGAAAATCGTCAAGATATGGTTGAACTATGTTTTTGATGTCATGGAAGGCATAATTCATTTTCCTCTGAAAATTTTCCCCTGTGTTCTTCAAACTGAAAGGTAATTTATGATATGTGAATGTGCCCCACGGACATATAAATGCAGTTTTTTATTGGTCCTGTGGGTGGATATTGATTTTATTATATCTGGAAAATCCATCCATGAATGAAAATACTTCACATCTAGCACATTCATCAACAATCTGGTCAATAAAGGGTGTAGGATAGCTATCCTTCAAACATGCTTGATTTACATCCCTATAATCGACGCACACTCTAATTGTCCCTTGTTTTTTCATCACAGGAACAATACCTGATACCTAATCAGTGAGAGGTACAGGGTATATGAAGCCAGCACGCAAAAGTTCTTCAACCTCTACTTTAATGGCAATGGCTTTCTTTGGATGAACAGGTCAAAGCCGTTGGTGTAATGGTTTGACATCAGGATACATTTTGATCTCATGCTCAACAATACTTGAGTCAATGCCTGGCATTTCCTCATAAGACCATGCAAAGACATCTATGAATTTGCAAAAAAGAGCATAATAATTATCTAGTTCTGATGGAGAACAAGATTTGCTGATGTGAATATTTTCTACAACATTGGGTTTGGTCGAGATATTTATGGAAATATTTTCTTCGATGTTAGACAGATTTCGCTCAGAATCGATTATATTTACAAAATTCAATAAAAAATCAACGATTGAAGGGTGATTGAGTTATTTTGAATAATTTTCATTGTCATCTCGAAGGTGGGAATGATGATGATAATATTCCCATGGCATCTCTCATATCATCATTGATTGGATGATTCCTTCGTCTGTAGAATGCATACGAGACCAAGGATCAGAAGAGGTGCCATATTCTAAAGACCTATCTACCCAAACACTTGTTGAGTGCGGATTCAGGTTTGCTGCATAAGCCCAATAGATTGATTGCTACAAAGATTCGATGGGGCTTGGCGGCAATGCCTTGCGATGATCATCACTCTCAAAATAGTTGGAACTCTTCTTAAACTCAAATGATGTAGAAGATATCATGTTGTAGGTTTCCACTGTGGCCACTTCTGCGAAACCAGATGGTCACGGTAGGGAAAAAGCACCCATCAAGGAAGGATCTTTTAGGAAACCTACTCCAACATTTTGAAGTGATTGTGAATGTCCATGTATTAATGGAATGCTTCCAGTAGCTTGTGAACTATTGGCAAAAAAAGCTAGTTGGTCGATGACTGTGATTCCACCATTGAAGGGAAATGCAATCATTCGACAGTATGTGGACATAACCGCAAGCATAACATAAACCCAAGGCCTTCCCAGTAAAATATTGTAATCAAGGAGTCCATCAATGACCTTGACTTTAATATCTTCTATTTTGCCCCCTAGTTCTACTTGCAAGCTACTTAAAATCCCATATGGAGTGTACGTTCTTCCATCGAAATCTTTTAGTGTTGTTGGTGATCGTGACAAGGGTGGTGAAACAAGAGTTTTCCAGAAACTCATTGACATGATATAGGTAGATGCCTCCTCATCAATAATGGTTCGATGAACATTTTTATTGAGGGATTTTACCTATATAAGGAAAGCTAGTTGTGCTGGTAACTGTGGTGTATATCCTGTATGATTAAAGACCACAAGATTTGAATCTGTAGGATCGATCCCACCTATCGCTGATAACAAAGCCTGCTTTTGGGAGGGACAATTTTACAATACCTCAAGTTTCGACATAGCAAAAGGCGATTTAGCCAGATCCTCCACTATATTATAATTTTGGGCTGCTCAATCACGAGGATTAAATGTCGATTTATGTACAACTCCCTTTTGCGGTTTAATTGTTATTCAAGAATAATGGGTGGAACAACTTTTGGTGAAGTCATGGTCGAAGTACTAGGTTTATCAATAGCTTGGTTGTTCAATGACGATGGATTCTTGTAATCTTTATTCCTTATCAATACCAAAACATCATTTTGCTTATTTTCGATGGATAGCATAAGCGCTTGGGATGTGGAAGCATTATCAGTGGCAACCAAATGCGTTTCTGGGTTTGGAAATGGATCTGTCAGCACTATTGAGGTAATTGAAGCCTTTAAAAGTTTAGAGACCTTAGATTGATGATGACCACTGAGGTAGTCTTGTTCTATAATTTTCCCAGTGGAGTAGCCAATTTGTTTCTGGGAAAATTAGTGTCTTGTTGAACGACTAACCCTCTAGGTTTGGTAGCTAACCTAGAAACAACAGTTTAAAGAAATTCAATATCTTTCCTATGAGTGACAGATAAGAAAGAGATTATGAAGACCAACCTGTAACTTTCACTTGAATCCTCGCTTGATCTCCTTCTCCTTTGGCTGATCCCATAACTCCTCCCCGTACTTAACACGCTTGGAGAGTACCTGCACAGCTATAGAAACAAAGACCTGTCAAAGCATAATGATCCATCATAGCATAAACATCATAGAATTAGAAATATGATAAACAAATGAATGCATTTACAGTTAACACAATCAATTGGGAAAAATCTTGAAGAACTTTATTGATATCAAGGAGAATTACAACCCATAAGAAGTCTAATCCAGTGCCATCCTCCCAGCTTCAAGCCTTCTTCACCTCATGAATCAGCAAGAACACACCAACAATGACACAATTCTCTCACCTCAATACTGAAACTAGCAGCACTTCCTCATGGATGCGAGAACTCCGGAAGAAAACTACACACAAAGCATTGATCGCAGAAGCCTCAAAACAATAACTTCCTTACAACTCAGAATAATTCAGCCTTTTGATCTCTTGGATGGGAGATTCTTTTATAGATGATTTCAAGAGGGTGAGTCATCAATGGGGATGATGAATTTCATTCCATTTGTTGAAATTAGTTCCACAAGAGAGGGGAATTGGAGATGGTTTCCTAGTTCCCTTGGTCATCCTTGTGCGAATTCAGAGAGGCAAGTGGCACCGGAGAAGTTTCTAGAAGATTCCATGAGCAACCAACTAAAAAACTGTCTTGGAATTTTGTCCATCCTCGCCCATCACACTTACTAAAGGGCCTAACTGTAATGCATCTCACTTAGACAGTGTAGTAGGTGAGATGCATCTCACCCTAACACATGGCTTTCAGATATGGTTTAGTTTAGGCACTTTCTGGATGATTTCTGAGATGGAACTTTTGGGGAATGAAGCATTCAAATGAATAAGTTTCTTTAGGGTATAAAACAACTCTTTTATGGGTTGATGAGCCCTAATATCATTGACATATGAGTTTGGGGTTGATGTGCCCAAATATGCCTATAACACTCAGTACTTGTGTTGGCTTGATGGGGCTTGAACCAGGTTCGGAATTATTTAGCCAAACAAATCCCTATACTACTAGCCCTTTCAAAAACAACCTATGGAGCGTGGACTGAGGTCTCACCCGAAGCAGTATGGGGGGATGTTGGAACCATGTTTTCACACCCTTGAGATGTTTAAGAGGTCGATTTAGTCCAACTATGACTACCTTCATGCAGGTTACTTTGCGCACTTTCTTGACCTGCGAGGCCTTTATGCCCTATTATATTCGCCTTCGCGTAGCCCTAACCAGGGGCTATGAAGCTTTCATGCTACTGGAGCAGCGATTTTTGTTATTTACTGCAGTTCTTGCATATCTTCTCATAATAGTTAGTTATCTTTGCATAAACAAATACTTTATCTTATTTTCACTTATTCAACATATTCATATAAGTTCGCGTAGCAAATAAACAATAAACTTGCAATTCATACCCAATATACTTCAATGCATAAAACAGGAAACAATACATAGAAATAATGTAAAGCTTCTCTTTATTAATGCTTCAATCAGTTACAGACTCAACTTGCCTTGCGCACTCAGCTGCAGGGGTCCATGCACTTAATTGTGGACTACTAGGCCTCTGCACACTCGGCTACAGAGCCTTCTCCTACTCTATGACCCAAAGACTCGACTTTCCACTTAGACTCAATGCTTCCTCATTAGATCTTCCTCTATTCCTTCTATCTCTTCTATATCTTTACACTTAGAGCCTCACTCTAGTTATACAATCCCATGGTCTGCGGACCATGGGTAGAAATCTCAAGCCGACATTATATTTATAAAAGTAAGGGCAGGCAACCCTGTTACTCAATTACAACTTCACACTCCGCACCCAAAAATCATGGAGTATTTACATCAAACTTAGTCAAAACTTGGGCTTTAAGCCCCAAAACTTGTCTTAGTGGGCTCCCACGCCCAACAGGCCCCCAACACAAACATCATGACTCACCCTTGAATCACTCTGTCGATGCAAAGATCTTCGCGCGAAGACCTCCCAAATCTGCTCGAACTACTGTAAGGTCAGCAACACACTGAAGGGCTACCTGTTGTATCTCTTATATGTATTGTTCATAGATTGCAGTGTCAGAACTGCTCCCCTATATTTGTTCTTGTGTCCCCTGCATCTGTGTGAGCTTGCCTTCAATTGTTGTTGTGATTATGAAGGCCTCATCGATCCAAGGCTGAACACGTGCCTTCAAAACCACTTCTCTGTGTTGCGCTACATCTACTTCCTCCTTAAGTGCTTTGGCTTATTACATTCGCACGAGCCTCTGTGTGAGGGCCACCGTCTGCGCAGTCCCTTTGACATTGTCATACTGTTTTTGTAGCTCATGTGCCTTTGCTTCTAAGAAATGTATGTTTGAGTCCTCCTACAAAGTGGTGAGGACCTTGAATGATTCTTCCAACATTTTGGTGTAGTCCCTCACTGCACTACTAATCTCCTCCATCCCTAATGTAATGGCGCTAACACACTGTTCCCTTACCTCTAGAGGAGTTGAAGGTTGTGCCTTCAACAGTAGATCTACTATCTAAAGGTTCCGCTCCATTTGAACCTTGACCATTTATTCTCGTGCCTTGCGCACTCCTATTGCTAACCTCTGAATGCGTGCCTCTACTGGTGCTTCTGCTGGGATGGCCAACTCAAGGACCATCTAGCAAGCCTCCTCAACCACCTGCACCATCTGTTGGTTTTGCGCCACAACCTCGTCACCCTGCAAGCTCAATTGTTCCATGATGATTCTTTGTTCACTTAACACTAGTAGTGCGTGGCCCTCCCTACCTTGCAGCTCTGCAGTCACTCCATCCTACAAGACATAAAGCATCTCTCGAGGGAGCACAACCATGCTGATTCCTACCCCTTTCAATGCACTGACCGTAGGCCTATCGGCCTCGTTTTCTGTAACCAGTGCCCCCTTTGGCTGCACTATTGTGTTGGTTGTGTGGGCGTGCAACATTTCCTCAGTCGCGGTTGTTCCTACTACGAGGCTAGTCAAGAGAGTACTAGCCTGGAGAGTGCGCACCTGCAACTCCTGAATATGTGTCCAGAGGGCCCCCAACACAATCTGATTCTCCTTCGCCAACTACTGGAGGGCCTCTGCAGTGACTTCACACACTGTCTCCCCTATATCCTGCAGATCTCCCTTAGTGGGTAATTGTGTCGAAAGAAGTCTTAGATGATTTCGACTTCTTTCGTGGCCCCACCTGCTCTCTTAGGCCCTAGTGGTTTTACCGTGTTGTCTCCGTTTGTAGGTCTGCACCACCCTCCTTTGTCTCACTCCCAATTTCTTGTTCCTGCTCAAGTGAAGGCAACTTCTGGCCCTCGCGCTCCTTCTCTGTGGCCTTTCGTGCCTCTGTTGTGGCCTCTTTTCTTCTCTTTTTTTCCAACTGCGCCATCCACAGTTTTTCTCCTCCTTCTTTCGTTGGGCAACAAAATTTTCCGGTTCTGTCGTAGAGGTGGAGGGAGCACACCACTCTGGCAGCCATGCCTCAAGTAAATTGAAGATAACATCATCTGTGGCCATGTACTAGAGCTGATTCCACTTCTTTGCAGGGTCCTGGTGCACCCTGATGTAGATGTGGTGTAATTCCACGTTGAACTTTGCGAAGCTTTGTAAGCTGTTATAAACAATGGGAGATAACTGCAACTTGCGGTTAATCCCCATTCTGATGTTCATCTCCATGAAGACCCATAATATTTCACTATCTCGGATCTAATGTGCGTCTTTAGTGGCCCACAACAAAGTGTACTTCACGGCCTCCAGAAGATCCCTCGTAATTGTGGAGAACTGGCTATCCTCAGGCAATTCCCTAGCCACCAGCACTATGGACAGTAGAACCCATGCATAGTGGAAGGTTTTCCCCTATTCCTATGCCTCGCAGAAATTCTCCAGGAACTCCTTGCACAAGAATTTGGACCAGTTAAACTGGACACCCTCTATGCACTTCTTGACAAGTGCAACCATCAGCATGGGAACCTTATCCGCGCGGCACTTCCGCATGACCTTACCTGCCAGTATCTAAGTTGCAGCTCTGAATACCTTGTTGTTGATACTGAAGATCACGTAGCCCCTTTTTTCTTCTCCAACTTGTATTTCTTTTTCATGGCCTCCGCAATGGTCAAATCACTGCTTTTACCCTTTGAAATGTCTGTTGGGTCTTTCTCTTTACAAGGGAGTCAGGTAATTCTATGGATTAGGTGGTCCATGATGGGGATGGGCTCCTCCAGCCATAAACACCCACCATGCACCAAGCGGAGTTACATATGTCTGAGGACGAATAGAGTTACTGGGGCGCAATGGTAATGTGGCACCTAGAGCAGGTTCAAAAACCTTGCCTTTTCAAATCCACGTAACCACTTGTGCAACTCCAACTCTATGACCTCCACCACGGTGTTTTACTTCGGCTTCATGAGTTGCGTGGTTGCCAAGCGAGGTAATTTATTGTGGTCAGCAAGATCCCAATCTTCAAACTTCAAACCTGGCACCCATCCTTGGTGCGTTCCTTCAAAAATGATATTGTCTGGGAGGAGCGAAGTCTGCAGAGAGCTCTTCCTCTCATCGAGGTCCTTGGGCACCTTTGCCTTCCCCTTTTGCAGAGGAACATAAGCGGGTAGCCTGGTTGGAGGGTGCGCTCCCTCAGTTTCTTCCTCCATGTCTTCGTCCTCATCCTCTTCATTCAGGATGTCCTCAAGATCTTCCTCCTCCTCATTGGTTTCCAAATTAACTGCTTTCCCATTTTCCTCCATGGTTAATTTAGTTCGTAGTGAGTTTTGAGAGGACATGCACATTAGAATCATGGGCTACTTATCTTTCTTGGGCCTCGGCATGTGCAACAATTTAGGGATTTCTGCAACTATCTCGATGCTCTCAGGGGCATCTTCTACTATCATGGCCTGCGCGGCCTCTTCGACGGTCATTTCTCTGATTTCCCTAGCTTCTTCAGGTGCTACCATTCTTCTTGTCCATAAATCTCTCAACTGCGCCACCGGGTGCACAAACAATGCTCTCAATAGGTTAAACTGGTCTCGATTCAGAATATTCTGGGTGCACGATAGCTAAATTTGCAAATGACCAAGTGCTGTTTGTTGGGAAGCCCTTTGCAATTTATATCATCTTTTGAATTCAAATTCGACCGTTCCCCCCAAATCCAGTCCATTAATGCTCCCTTGGCAACAGATTTTCTGAAATCTTGCCCATATAGTTCACCTTGAAAGCCTTCCACCCACTCCATTTGGTCTCATACCAAGCATCACATCGTGAATAGTTACTATAAGGGTCTCTTTCCAGCCAACCCGCGTGGCAGCACAGCCACCCTTGCGCTGTCGCAGACCCTGTGACACTTCACTCCTACGCACAACCCTGACATTACGCAACTCTTGGGCAGAATAGTTTATAGTCCTGTGCCTCCTTCCAACTGCCTAGAGCACTAAGACTGTGCTTCCTATGGCTAGTAAGGTGGCCAGGCCATGTGTATACATCTTCGACCGACCATCCATCATTTTTCCTGGAAAAAATCCACCTTTTATTTTTATTATTTGTGTCATGCACTTCACCATCTGTATCGCACCACCATGGGTGATCCCTCTAGTAATATATGGTCTAATCCACGGCATCAAGCTGATCAACTCTTGGTGGCAATCCCCAAATTTGTCAACGTAATCATGCGCACCCTGTTTTATCACCACAGTTTTCTTATTAAGAAAATCCTTCTTTATTTCTTCCTAAAGCTTCTTGACTTTCACTTCCACCAGAGTGCTTTTCTCCCTTAACCAAACTCTTTCTTTCATGAGTTCCTGGAACCTAAGATCACCCTGTCAGATTTCTTCCTCAGGTTTCAAACATTCTTCTTCATTCAGCTACGCGATCCCTTCTTCCAAGGCTCCATGAACCATCATATCCATCGGCGCTACTATGCACGGGCTAGGCATAATATACTCTATTGGGACTACAATGTTTTCTCCATGGGCCAGCCTAGAAGGCATCTATCCCGTGAGTTTCTTGCACGTTGTCCTATAAGCCCACAAAAATGTTGGTAGGCGCAGGTCCCAATCACTTTGCTATGCATTATATACCCTATTCAAAGCTTTGCATACTTCGTTAAATGCTTCTGCATGGGTAACCTTTTATGCATTAGTTTTTTTCACCCTCTGTCATTCCAACTTGAGGGACCATTCATGTAATTGCCTCCCCAACACATGCTTATTGACCGTGTTCCCCAACGCGAAGTTCATGTGCATCCGTGTAGGTTTTTTACCATATTCCTATACACACTTTGATAGATGCGTGCGTGGACCATCCCATACATTGTATTTATATATTAGTCGCATATGAGGCTTCCCAAACTGCATGCACATCATTCTCCTGCATTTGCGCCAGTCCTCAAAGCTTCCATGGTGTTTACCCCACCACCTCGCGAGTGTAGTGGGCAGTGCCTACTTCAAAGGCTCGAAATGTTGTTGTTCCAGCACCTCCCTTTCAAATCTGTTCAAGAAAACATCTACCTCACTTAACCCATCATAAATAGGTGGATCCCTTACTGTCGTCGATATGCAGTGCAACGATCTTGTCATCATGTTACAGTTCAATGTGGTTAGTACCTCATGTAACCAGTTCTACCATCGCTCTATTTCCTCATCCGAATCCGACGTACAGGAGATTTTGCAGTCCCATGAGATTCATCCATCCATGGTGGGTGGGATTTACATAGTCTTTCTCTCGCACATTTATCTTGTAGATGTAGTCCAAATTGATGTTGCTTTCATAGTCACACACTGGTTCTGTGTAGCATGATCCTTCTGCAAGGTCCAAAGGTACGACTATGCGTAGAGACTTTTTCTCAAAAATCATCTTGCGCTTCTTTAGATTTATCACCCCATTCATGTTAGTGGTCCAATCAATTCCTAAGAGTGCAGGGTAGGGATTGCTATCATTAACAATCTCTATCACTTCAAAGTCTGTTAGCGCACTTGAGCCTTTAATATCCATGGTGATTCCCTACAATCCCCCCATAGGTATTATCTTGTGCTAGTTCGCCTTTCGCAGGTGGATAGGAGACCATTGGAACATAGGCCTTCCCATGCGCTCCCATGTTTGCTTTGGCAAAAAGTTCATGTCCAACCCTAGGTCCAGAATTACTTGGTCCATCTCATATTCTCTGTGTTGCAGGAAAGTGTTCCCTCTACAGACAGAGGCAACCCCTCTAGCCCTAGAGTGGGTCTAGTCACAGCAAGGACAAAACAACAATTAATTCTCTTAAATAGTCATCATTGGAGGCCTACCTCAAACCAGTGGTCGATGAAGTTCCGTTGTGCTGCTCCAGCTTCTGTTTCCTTCTCCTTAATGAGCAATCAACCTGAAACACCACAAAGAAACAATAGAGCATGTAACCGAGAAACAACAATGATCTATTTACTCATAAAGTCAAGAAGTCATGAGCTATCAAGTAAATTACATACAAGACATAGGAAATCATCATTGATTGTATTAATAATAAATCAAGAGTAAAGCTTACAACCAAGTCTTGACGTCGCAAGCCTTCTCAGAGGGTCCAACCAGTGTGTTTCTTCAAGCATTCACTCTCAAAGATCAGTCTCCCAAGTAGCAATATATCTCTCTCTCTCATTCACAAGCTTTACACAAGGTTAAGGGCACTCCACACCTTCTTGCAAACTACAAAGCAATCCCACACTTGTCACACTCACACCAACTATCTATCAAACTCAAAAGCAGCAGCAACACTGTACAACCAAAACAACTAGTAGATGATAACGATGGTGAGTGATTTTATAGGAGAAGGAGTCTCCATGAAATGAGGGAAAGGGAGCTTATCCTCAGGGAAAGTAGCACAAAAGACAGAACTACCATGCTAGAGGGAGGAGGGCAACCCAAACTGACCCAACAACCAGGTCTAGAGACATCCAGAAGGCCGACTATTGGAAAAAATTCGCCCAATCTGGATCATCGCTAGTTCATAACTAAGCTTTAGCGCTGACATCGCTAGTAGGCAATGTATTCAGTCAAACCATCGCTAAAGATAGAAAATAGCCTTGCACTGGAGCATGAAATCTAATCGTCACAGGAATCAGATGTACTCCTACGACAAAGGTGCGATTGGACTGTTTATGATCAATGTCCGTCACGTATATTTAGTGAATTCTTCTGACGAGACAGAAAACTTAGGAAAAGTGGGTCAATTGGCAACATAAGAGGGCACTTGTTCAATATGAGCATGTTTTACTGGACACATGACACAGTAGAAGGAATGGGGTGAAGGCAGTGACAAATTACTGTGTAACAGATGCCCCCTAAAGTATGAAGCCTAAGAGAGTGGGAGGGGTGAAATGCTTTACGAAACTGTCTGAGCTAGAACACCATCTAGAAGAACCTGCAAGCGCAAGTATAACTGATATCTCTGATAGTGAAATACATGTAGTCTAGGCATGGGTGCAGCCATCTGAAAGACATGCGAACTAAGTCTTTGGTATGGACGCAACCACCCAGCTAGTAAGACCATGATAATGATAAAGGTATGGTCGCAGCCATCCATGAAGACTCAGGTATGGTCACAGCCATCCATCAATGAGTCATGTAATCACGGACATGTAACCATGGACCAATCCACACAGCTCGAACATGTGTGATCTTAGTTCGGAGTCTTGAAACCCAACCAATCCTAGTATAAATTCTAGCATGCGAACAAATGTGTTGAAGTTGAGCATGATAGAAAGTCGCTTGATTACCAGTCAATGATGAAAACCGTTAACAAGTGCGAGAGAAACCACCAATAATGCTAATGGCTCTCAGGGTACTATCTAGTACAATCCACGAAGTGTGAAGAATGAGCTGAAGTCAAACACTTGTGGAATCACCCAATCAACGACCAATGATGAAAGTCAATCGTCAGGCATGAAGAACTTGCCATTGAGGCATGCAAGCTCCAAGGTACCAAAGGGGATCTCTAGATCAGTCTCCTGGATAATGAGCTGATGTCGACAAGAGATGATCCATTGCAGGAGCGCCATAATGTTTCCCCCATCAATGACACGAGATAAGGAACAAGTTGTAGATGGAGTAGCATGATCCGGATTATCCACAGTATTATGTTTTTTATGTCGACGTTTCGAACCCCAAAGGGGGTCCATCCTCAGGACCAAATTTTGATAGAATATGAATGACAATTATTTTGAGAGAAGAATCTTCCGACCAGAGTATAAATACAAAACCTAGAATTTTTTTTATATATATAAGCCATCCTATGAATTTTTATTTTAATTAATTAATTAATTTATTCTATTTTATTTTAATTTTAGTTACTTTTGTTTATTAATAATTCTAATTTTAATTTAATTATTTGTTTTGACTAATTGTTAATTTAATCATGAATCCTTTCTAACTAATTAAATTAATGAGATAAGTTTATATAATCTATTTTATTTTATTCCATTAATTATAGTTTTATTGTTTTTAATTAGTTTTATTATTCCATTATTACTTTTAAACCTAATAATTTGAGATATAATTATTTTAATTAATTTTTATCTTTATTAATATAATTAATAAATTAATTAATTCAATTAATTAATTAATTAATCAATTAATTCATAAATTAATTAATATACTAAATTAATAAATTAATTAATATAACTAATTATAATAAATTAATTTATTACTTAATATAATTAATCAATAAATTAATTCATATAATAAATTAATTAATTTATATAATTAATTAATAAATTAATATAACAAATTAATTAATTATATTCTATTTGATTACTTAATTAATTAATTAATCTTATTTAATTTTAATTTTATTTATTATTACATATATTTAGTTGTTATTATTATTATTATTATTATTATTATTATTATTATTATTATTATTATTATTATTATTATTATTATTATTATTATTATTATTATTATTATTATTATTATTATTATTATTATTATTATTATTATTATTATTGATGATGATGATGGTGGTGGTTAACGTCCGCTGAGACCAAATAATGGTCTATCGGGCCTATATAAACAAATTATCAATTTTGATTTAAGATTTTATTCCTATGCTCAAAAAGCTTGGAGAGAAGCCTCCCGAGCTCACTAAAATTTTGACATTGTAAAAGGCTAGGAAGGTCAGTATTGTAACAAAGATTGTGAAACTGATATCTAATGTGGTTATACGTGGGGCACTCTAAGAGGAAGTGGTTTTCATCCTCGATGTTCCTATTCTCACATATATTGCAGATCCTTTCCATCCATGGCGTTTTAGGAACTGCCTAATGACCTGTTTCACTATGGAGCTCATGAGAATTCGTTCTAATCTTTGCTATATTAATTTTCTTCTTTGAGCTAGTTAAAATAGAGAGATACTTTTGATCTTCTAGGGTGGGGTTGATGACCTTCTTATAATAACTTAATTTTCTTTTAGCCGCTAAGTCTTTCTCACACCACATTTTTTCTTTGAACTTAGAAGTAACAATATCTTTAATGTTATTTATGTTTTGCAATGCATCATTTTCGTTGATCTCCCAATAGTTTAACTAGGCCCTTGTGTCTTTATGCCACCCTCGATTGAGCCTTAGGTGGTTTTGGCTAGAATTTAAAGCTAGCTTAGGAAGTCTATGATCGTCTATGTTACTGATTTTGTGCTTGTACAATAGAAACCTAAGCATAGCTAGGCTCTCAATAGGGGAAAGACCTGCTTCTATAAGGAGAATAGGATAGGGTGTATTACTTTTAATTTTCAGGTTATAAGTTATAAAACGCTTCTGGATTTGCTCAATCTTTCTCCATGATTCTCTAGAGATGCTGCAACCCCAAACCTCACAGCCATATAAGATAACAGGAGTGACTAAAGTTTCAAAGAGGAACTTCTTTTTATCCCACATTACAAGGTTTGCTATTTTACAATTATTTTCAAGACCAAAGTAAGCTTTCCACCCCCCATTAATCCTTTTCTCAATGCTATGGTTCCAGTTGAGCTTGTGATGAATATCAATTCCTAGGTACTTGTAAGAATACACTTCCTCCAAGTTATTATTGTCATACATAAAATTAGCGTAAGTGTCCTTCTTGGATTTGATAATCATAACTTTTGTTTTGTCAGTGTTAACAGTCATACCCATGGTAGAGCAGAAATCCTTAAGAAGCCTGAGTTGCTTATTAAGATCAGATGGGCACCTTGCCAAAAGAACAATATCGTCAACATAAAGAAGAAGGATGACGACTATCCCAGCTAAGATCGTGCCATCACATCCTGCTTCCTCTAAATAGCCTTCGAGCTTATCGATGTAAATGCCAAATAGGGTAGGGGAGAGGGGGCAACCTTGTTTAACTCCGATGTTACACTTAATATCTTTCGACCACAATTCATTGCTCTTTAGCTTGGCAATTACATTCTCGTATAACCTTATAGCAGCAGCTCTCAACTCGAGAGGAACCTTTAGCTCTTCTAACCTATTCCAAAGGTTGTATCTAGGAACTGTATCGAAAGCCTTTCTAAAGTCCACAAAGCAACAAAATAAATTGGATTTATCATTACGACATTCCTCCGCAATGATCCTAAGCGTAACAAGGTGGTCTATTGTTGAGTGATGCCTTCTGAAACCTGCTTGGCCTTTAGCCCGCTTACCTTCACTTTCAAGCCATATGCTTAACTTCTTTTCCAAAATACTACCATACAACTTGGCTAAGAGAGGGCTGATCATAATTGTTCGATAATTAGAGGGGTTATTTGTATCCCCACTTTTAAAAATAGGGATAATGAGGCTCTCAGTCCAAGGTTTAGGGAACCCTTGCTTGACTGCTTGATTGAAAAGCTTGTGGATGTGGGGGATGAGGATAGGACCTCCAATTTTTAAGATTTCTGCTTGGTAACCTTCAATGTCCTTAGCTTTCCCATTAGCGAGGCGATTAACCACAAACTTAATGTCTTCTAAAGAGAAAACTTCTTTCGTTGTGAGAAGGGTTTCTAAACTATCCATGACATTTGGAGATTCATAAAGCTTTTTAAGATAGGAATTCCAATCGTGAAGAGCAATTTTATTATTATCCTTAGTCTTCCTAGTTAGAATCTGCCTCCAAAATTTCTTAGGAGCTACCTTAGAGAGGTGTAAGAGATTCTCCTGTCTTTGACGAATGTACTGCCTCTTTTCCTTTTAGTTAGGGCTTTGTATATTTTTATCTTGTCCATTTTAAGAGATTCATCAACAACTTCCTTAATTGCTCTCCTTGCACTTTTACAATCTTTGTCATACCATGGATTGGTTTTGCTATTTCTTTTATTATTTGAAACTTCAATTGAGAACTTGTTAATAGAATATGAGAGGGTTGTAGTAAAATTATGATAGAGGTCTTCTATGTTGTCTATATTAGATAAAGGAAGAAAATTAGTTTTTAATTCATTTAGAAAGAGATCATTTTTATTTCTATCAAATATTAAGTTCTTTTGGTTATAAGTATTATTTTCTATGGGAACTCTATGCATGACAAAATTAAGAGTTATAAGTAAAGGCCTATGATCAGAGTCAGGTTCGTGGTCGTTTAAGATGTCAAAATTTATTATTTCGTTGTATAATGGGAGATCGGAAATAACGTAGTCTACCACACTGCTACCAAGTCCATGGATGCAGGTCATCTTGTTAGAATTGGGCCACTTCTTTAGACCGTTGCAAATTATGAGATCCTGAGGACTACAGAGCTTGACTAGCTCCGACCCAAACAAATTTTCCCCGAGATCTTCAGAGTTCCTTTTGTACCTGCTAGCCAGAGTAGGGTCTTCGTCTAACCAAAGAGGATTAGGGTTGGAATGATTGCTTAGAATAATAGCTTGGTTGTTTGAAGTTCGAGCATTAAAGTCACCTATTAAAAGGATATTACCGTCATTCCTTAGGCTAGAAATATCATTCTCTAAACCATTATAAGGGTTAGTTTTATCTAGATTCTTCTTCTTATAGAAGTTAGAATTAATGGGGGGAAAATAACATATTGCTATGTAGGACTTTTTATTATTAATGTCTTTGATCTCTATCCAACTATATGGGTTGTGAGGGTCATTTTTATAAATCCTAACATGGGGGGAGATGTTCTTCTTAATGTAACAAGCTATTCCCCCAATGCCTCTACGGGAGGATCGTTTGTTCCAGGTAGACCATAGCGTAAAGCCATCTATGTTAGGGACCTTAGATTCTTCGTGCTCCCAAGTTTCAACAAGCAAAATAATATCAACATCATTTGAAATCCAACTTAGCTTGGGGCCTTTGTTCCATGGGAAGCCCCGACAATTCCAAGAAAGGATCCGGAGCATGTTTAATTGCTATTGATTACTATCCTTTTGGTTTCTATCTCGAATAAAGGCTTTTCTATTTCTGATTACTGCCCATTGTCCTTCCTTTCTAGCTTCTTTTACCTTTTGAACCTCCTTTCTTAATTCTGCTTGGTCTTCTGGAATGAGATCTTCATTTATGAATATTCCCGTTCCTTTTAGACTTGATGTTTTACTAAGTATGTCGTGCTTATGATCAGTGGAGCTCACCTTTATGCGGATTAGTCTTCCTTTATTCTCGGTTAATTTCCCCAACCTTGTTGCTTCTGTGAGACACAATGTTTCAATTTGTAATCTATTATGTAGTTTTGTCTGAGCTAAGGCTAAAGTATCCTCATCTACTTCCTCTTTTAAACCAAATATTATAAGGTTTAAGGCCCTTTTGTTACATTCGTGGTCTAATTCTATTAATTTTTTCATTTCATCTTTAATTTGTTTGATATCTAACTTATCTACCACATTATTTAGGGTGAGGCGGCTATTAAATTTTTCTTCTAGTTCTTTAATCATGTCTTTCATTTTAAGACTCTCTAAAGTATCAGCATCTCCTTGCTGGGATGGTTGGTTAGTATCTTGGTTATGTTTTTCTATAACCTACAGTCTAGTCTCCATTGCCTCCATTTTATTCTCTAGCAGTTCTATTTTATTTTCTATTTGTTTTTGGATCGTGTCTTCAAGAGATGCAAATTTATTTTCCAGCATGGCTTCTAACTCTTTTTGTAGCTTGGCTTCTCTTTCTTCTCTACGTTTCTCTAAAGACTCTATATACTCATAAAGGCCTTGTAGAGTAACTGTGCTAGGTCTTCCCTTGGTAATCTTTGGTAACTGTGGTGAAATATTCATACTTGAAATTATATGAGCAAATATGTATTAGAAAAAGAAAAAGATAAGGAATGTGTGCACCTGATATCAGAAAACCTGACTTCAGATCACCCGTCTGCCCTTGGTAATCTTTGGTAACTGACTGCAGATCGCCCGTGCCCACCGCAACCCGCAGACTCTTTCACCGAGCCTCAGAACACTTTCACCGAAGAATATGAAGAATATATAGAGTAAGAATATATGCAAAGAATATATAGAGTATGTTTTTAACTCTTTCACCGAGCCTCAGAACACTTTCACCGAAGAATATATGCGAAGAATATATAGAGTAAGAATATATGCCAAGAATATATAGAGTATGTTTTTAACTCTTTCACCGAGCCTCAGAACACTTTCACCGAAGAATATATAGAGTACGTGTTTAACTTTTTCACCGAGCCTCAGAACACTTTCACCGAAGAATATATGTGAAGAATATGTAGAGTAAGAATATATGCCAAGAATATATAGAGTATGTTTTTAACTCTTTCATCGAGCCTCAGAACTCTTTCACCGAAGTATATATAGAGTACATGTTTAACTTTTTCATTGAGCCTTAGAACACTTTCACCGAAGAATATATGCGAAGAATATATAGAGTAAGAATATATGCCAAGAATATATAGAGTATGTTTCTAACTCTTTCACCGAGCCTCAGAACACTTTCACCGAAGAATATATAGAGTACGTGTTTAACTTTTTCACCGAACCTCAGAACACTTTCACCGAAGATTATTATTATTATTATTATTATTTATTTTTTTGGAACTAAGCTTCTAAAGGTTTGGAGGGATTTTTCTATCTAATCAGGGGTAGCCAATTTCCACTAATCTCACTCCCATTGTCCATGTTGAGGTTTTGAGGAAGCTTCATAATTTCAATCGCCTCCCTGATTTTTCTCATTTGATAATGCTCCTCCCTTGCAATGATTCTGGCATCTTCTAAACACACATGATGTTTGGTCTTTAGAAGATGCCAGAATCATTGCAAGAGAGGAGCATTATCAAAAGAGAAAAATCAGGGAGGCGATTGAAATTATGAAGCTTCCTCAGAACCTCAACAGGGACAATGGGAGTGAGATTAGTGGAAATTGGCTCCCCTGATTAGACAGAAAAATCCCTCCAAACCTTTAGAAGCTTAGTTCCAAAAAAATAAATAAATAATAGTAATAATAATAAAATATATGTAATAATAAATAAAATTAAAATTAAATAAGATTAATTAATTAATTTATTAATTAATCAAATAAAATATAATTAATTAATTTGTTAATTAATCATATTAATTTATAAATTAATTTATTAATTTATTATATGAATCAATTTATTGATTAATTATATTAAGTAATAAATTAATTTATTATATTAATTAATTTATTAATTTACTATATTAATTAATGAATATTAATTAATTTATGAATTACTTATATTAATCAATAAAAATTAATAATAAATAAAATTAAAATTAAAGAAGATTAATTAATTAATTAATCAAATAGAATATAATTAATTAATTTGTTATACTAATTTATTAATTAATTATATTAATTAATTTACTATATTAATTAATTATTTTATTATATGAATTAATTTATTGATCAATTATATTAAGTAATAGATTAATTTATTATAATTAGTTATATTAGTTAATTAATTAATTTAGTATATTAATTAATTTATGAATTACTTATATTAATTAATAAATTAATTTATGAGATTAATTAATTTATTAATTAATTTATGAATTAATTGATATAATTGATTAATTAATTAATTAATTGGATTAATTTATTAATTAATTATATTAATAAAGATAAAAATTAATTAAAATAATTAGATCTCAGATTATTAGGTTTAAAAGTAATAATGGAATAATAAAATTAATTAAAAACAATAAAACTATAATTAATGGAATAGAATAAAATAGATTATATAAACTTATCTCATTAATTTAATTAGTTATAAAGGATTATGATTAAATTAACAATTAATCAAAACAAATAATTAAATTAAAATTAGAATTATTAATAAACAAAAGTAATTAAAATTAAAGTAAAATAAAATAATTAATTAATTAATTAAAATTAAAATTCATAGGTCGGCTTATATATATATATATATATAAAATCTAGGTTTTGTATTTATACTTTTGTTGGAAGATTCTTCTCTCAAAATAACTGTCATTCATATTCTATCAAAATTTGGTCCTCGGGATGGAACCCCTTTGGGGTTCGAAACGTCGAGATAAAAAACATAATACTGTGGATAATCTGGATCATGCTACTCCAAAAAACCACCACAGAAGCTGAAAGTCTAACACAAGTTGTAGATGGTGAAGCAGAATATCAGAGGAGGAGGTAAGGATGTGAACTGCAGAAGGATTATACTCTCGAACATGTCAGCGACACGGCTCCGGAGGGTGGCATCATTCAGGTACCAAGGGATCAGAGGCTTGATGGACATAGCATGGATCAAATGGAATGAGGCTAAATGGCAACCCAAAACCCCAAAAGGCCAAATGATGATGTATGGATATCCCAACCCGACAAGAAGCAAAAGTGTTAATGTTCAAGAATGACTAGCTGTCGCAGGTAACCAATGACAACTTCCAAAATTTCCCCCACCATTGCTAGTGAGTGCCCCAATTATTTATGAAAAAAAACTTGAAGGGGATAGCATATGCTTGTAATATAAGTTCAACCTTGGGTCAAATCCAACCTAGTAATAGTTTAACGAGCCCTAGGGAGGAGAAGCTCGAGTCCCATCATTGTGACGAGTCCAATGCTGTCAGGATTTAACGAGTCTAACATAGGTGAAACTCGGAGTCTTTTTCATGTTTGGGTTGTTTGAAAAAGACACGGAAAAGAAAACTCTAGGGGGGGTCCTTTTTTGTAGATTTGTGTCTCTCGAGCCCGAAAAAAGTATAAAACAATACTTGAGAGAACTGCTTGACGATTACAATCAAGGAGTACTTTTCGTCATTAGTGACCTCGATCTGAAAGAGTAGAAAAGCGATCAAAGACACGTCATCTCGTGACCAATAACAAACTTGAAACAACAAAGGTTTGGCAATTTTTTCACATTTATACGGTCGAAAAAGAGCTGAAACTGGATTGCCTTTTTGAATTCTGTTTAACGAGTCAAAGAGGAAAAGCTCGACAATCTTTTCATATTTTGCGAGTCAGAAAAGAGCTTAAAGGTAATTCGTCCTAGAGGAACGAGTGGTATAAAGGGTAGCAACTGGTTCCGATAATGGTGGAACTACTCAAAACACGCAATGGTCAAGAAGCTGGCTAATAAAACCACTCATCGCTACGATCCCTCAGGAAGGAAAAAATAACCAAGTGAAAGCATATGATTAGCCAAAGATATGGCGATGATGGAACAAAACAGCCAAGGTTCATCTAGTAGAATTTAGCAGATAAAAAACGGCAATCACGAGGTGTAAATTGGCTATGAGTTCATTTTTACACAAGCTTGAACCATGGAGAACTCTGCTTGGATTCAGTTTCATGTTTACACAAGCTTGAAACGAAAAACTATGCTTGTTGTGAGTTCGCATGCCCCCAGCATAATAACGCAAATCGAGGTACATGCCCCCCAAGCTTCATTGCATTCACCGAGGTGGATGGAATGAAGGTTCACTTTTGAGATCTTAGAAAGACTCGACTTGGATTTTACGAGATATTAATCAAAGACTCGATTTGGAAAGGGAGTTGTTTCATTTTTCAATGAGGTTGACACAGTAAAGAACTATTCACATAACACCCAGTGTCATTTTTTAATGAGGTTGACATAGGAAAAGAACTATCCTCAAACCCTTGTTTCATTTTTTTACGAGGTTGACACAGGAAATGAACCATCCTTGGAACTCCTGTTCATGGGCCATACGAAAACATGACTCCCAAGAGGTCTTCGCAAAATGGAAGAGACACACTCTAGGAGGAATGCATGTCATGAGGCACTAAAGTGAAGAAACAAGAGCTCCCATGGCATAAACATAGTCATGGCCAAGGAGAAGACTGAAATCTAAAGCACCTTGGACAACCATGACATCTAGATAGATGGTTTTGCCCCCCAAAGTAACAAGAAGCTTCGAGAGGATCCTTAAAGGTTGATTGGTTCCTCCGTCAAACGCCAATAGATTCTATCTAACTGGCACAAGCTGTGGGGAGCCCAAAGCTTGCCAAGTAGTGGAAGGCATAAGACTGATAGACGCACCCTCATCCAAGACAGTGCCAGGTACTACCTTATTATAGGCATGTACTGTAATCTGGAAAGGCACATAGGATGGAAGGCGGAAAGCAGTCAAGTGACTCCAGTCGAAGGAAACGACCGAACTACTTGGTGGGGGAATCATATGATTGTCCCCCTGCTCTACAGGAACCGAAGAAGGACTCTCTTGATTAGCAAGGATAGGAGGGTCGTTTTCAGACTCTGGAGAACCTGATGAGATGAGAAGAACATGAGCATGACGCTCTTTCGAAACAGAGTGATCAACAGGTGGTGAACCCAAGTCGACACTCTCTCCGACCAATCGTTGGTCTAGAACAGGTTGAGCACAGCCAGGCTCGGAAGGAGGAGGACGAACAAGAGAATAATCTAAGTCAATCTCTTTGTCAACGAGGAGAGATTATGAAGAGAGCCTCTAATAACCAACGGGAAGTTGGGGTGAAGAAGCTGTAAGACTTTCCAAAATGGTGAAAGCTTTATCCATGAGCAGACAAAGGTGAAGGGGATGGCTGCGTTCACATAGCCTACAGGAGAATCAAATCTTCCCTTTCTTCTTACCACTGTCAGTCGATAGGGTAGCATCGTCATGAGCTTCAGAGGATGATGAGGGACAAGCTAGATCGTGAGACCAAAATTCTAATATCATCGAAATAACAGGACAATCACGAAGAAGATGGTCACCCTTGCACAATTTACAAGGAAACTTAACCTTCCGTAGAGGAGCAAAAGGTGGTCCGACCTGAGATGTCCTCGGAGCAATAGCTGCACAGGTGGCCTCGCATTTATCGGACTTCTTCTTCTTCTTCTTCTTCTTCTTAGTCTCCTGGTTACTAGATGTGAAACTTTCAGCAGGGGAAGGAGGAGAGGAGGAGGAAGAAACAGGGGAAGAAGGCATAGGCTCAACCTTGGAATCATCGTGTCATGGTTCAGACAAAGGAGACGGTGGAACAAGAGTCATGACACTTGAGACCACGAAGGTTGAAGACAACCAAACGGGTAAACCAATGGTTAACCTAGGCAAGGAGAGTGTTGCCATATATGGAGCATCGGTATTTCCAAATGGAGGAAACAAACCTGGGTTCCCACCTGAGCGAATACCTTGGCCGGTAGACTCAGGGAATGTTGCCATTGGGAACAAGCCTGAAAACACTTTTATCACAACCAAGAACTTGAACTGTTACCAAGAATATTTAGCGGGTAGTAAATTTTATGATGCAGGAACAAAACTTGAACTTTTCATGTTTCAAGAGTTGAGAAAAAGACGAAAACGTGACTCTATCTCTTTTGAGGTTTAATGAGCCTGAAAGGACAAGTGCTCAGATGGACGTTTTCTTTTAAGGAGTCTGAAAAGGAATGAAAGTGACTACTCTGGAGAAACTAGGCAAAAGGTTTACCAAACATCCCGTAAAACTGGATATACACCTTGGCGATCATATGAAAACCAAGGACATTCCGTACGGCAACCAATCTTCCTGAATGTTGTGTTCGGTGCATTACGGTTTTCAAGGCAGCAGACATAGCTTCCTAAGGATATAGGATGATAACCTAGTAGGGTCTCCCAACATATACTCGACAGTACTGGGAGCACAATTCCGTACTAGATAGCTATTGAGTCACAGAAGGAGGAATCACCCAACCTTGAGTGAGAACAATAGTGACTAGGTTTAATGACGACAGAGCACATCTCTAGCCTAGACCTATAAATAGTGTGTGTTATGTTACAATGCGTTGTTAAGTTCATACAGTTCATTTTAGAGCTGATATTGAATTATGTTTCAGTTTCCAGGCCTTACCGCATGTATACAACAAAACCTAGGATGCAGCTAGAATGAGTGAAACATCCTTTTACTTCAATGAACACCTACCTACAGGAGGGTAGAGAGATCATTTCCAAACCAAGATAAACCAAGAGACACAATGCAAAAACACATCAACCCTACAGTGCATGAATACTACTGATGAAGGATTTTATCATTTACTTTCCAATATGCAAACTTGAGATGCAAATTCACCTTCACTTTCGTATACTAAATGAATGCAGTCTTTTCATTTTGATTGTTTTAAGTTTAAAAGAAACAAACAAGCAAGCGTGGAAAAAAACTGGTCAATCCAAACAGTTGTGATCTATGTTCAGTAGTGAAAAGAAATCGACTCAATACTAAAGATTGGTTCAATAATCGTCACTAAAAATCAACCAGTAACAAGCAATGGAGAAGGCTCAAACAAACCGACAAGAAAGTTGCAAATGAACCTTAGGCAAACCAGCAACCAAGCCAATTAATTCAAGAGTTTGAAAGAATGAACTAGGTCACATGGGAAAAAATGCAAGATTCATTCAATAAAGCCAAAGAAAGAGTGCCTTAACCATAAACAGTCAAAAATAAACTACTGAGAAAGAGAAAGAAAGCAAAGGATCAACAGGACTGGTAAATTCAGGAGGTATAATTGAAAAAACAATTATAGAGGAATCATCGTGGGTACTACACAAGCACCTAGGGATGATCAGCCACTAGCTATAGCAATAGAGTGACATCGTCGTGAGAGTAAACGTCTCTTCTACGATGGGCCTATTTCAGGAGTCATCATGACTGTACGACGGGATTCAGCGACGCACAAGACTTTACAAAAGAGTAAAGGTGACGTTAGCACAACTGTTAAGCTATTTTCCACGATGATCTTAAAAACAATGACAAACGAATAGGAAATTCCCAAACAAAACCAGTCAAACCTTCAAATAATAGAGCAATTTCCCAAATCAACCTAGGTAACCCAAAAGACTGATAGTTAATCCCCAAAAACCAAGAGACACCAAATCAAAATCAAGACAAGAGCAAACAAGAGAAGCAACATACAAAGGGATCCCCAGTGGAGTCGCCAACTTATGTTGCAGGAAAGTGTTCCCTCTGCGGACAGAGGCAACCCCTCTAGCCCTAGAGTGGGTCTAGTCATAGCAAGGACAAAAAAACAATTAATTCCCTTAAATAGTCATCGTTGGAGGCCTACCTCAAACCGGTTGTCGATGAAGTTCCGTTGCACTACTCCAGCTTCCGTTTCCTTCTCCTTAACGAGCAATCAACTTGAAACACCACAAAGAAACAACAGAGCACATAACCGAGAAACAATAATGATCTATTTACTCATAAAGTCAAGAAGTCATGAACTATCAAGTAAATTACATACAAGACATAGTAAATCATCATTGATTGTATTAATAATAAATCAAGAGTAAAGCTTACAACCAAGTCTTGACATCGCAAGCCTTCTCAGAGGGTCCAACTAGTGTGTTTCTTCAAGCATTCACTCTCAAAGATGAGTCTCCCAAGTAGCAATATATCTCTCTCTCTCATTCACAATCTTTACAAAAGGTTAAGGGCACTCCACACCTTCTTGATAACTACAAAGAAATCCCACACTTGTCACACTCACACCAACCATCTATCAAACCCAAAAGCAGTAGCAGCACTCTACAACCAAAAGAACTAGTAGATGATAGCAATGGTGAGTGATTTTATAGGAGAAGGAGTCTCCATGAAATGAGGGAGAGGGAGCTTATCCTCAGGGCAAGTAGCACAAAAGACAGAACTACCATGCCTGAGGGAGGAGGGTGACCCAAATTGACCCAACAACTAGGTCCAGAGACATCCAGAAGGCTGACTGTTGGAACAAATTCACCCAATCTGGATCATTGCTAGTTCATAACTAAGCTTTAGCACTGACGTCGCTAGTAGGAAATGTATTCAGTCAAAATGTCACTAAAGATAGCAAATAGCCTTGTGCCGGAGCATGAAATCCAACCGTTGCAGGAATCAGATGTACTCCTGCGACGGAGGCACGACTGGAGTGTTTATGATCGATGTCCGTCACGTATATTTAGTGAATTCTCACGATGAGACAGAAAACTTAGTAAAAGTGGGTCAATTGGCAACATAAGAGAGCACTTGTTCAAAATGAGCATGTTTTACTAGACACATGACACAGTAGAAGGACTGGGTGTTGGAAATAATACTGAGAGGGGGGGGGGGGTGAATCAGTATTATCACATCAATAAAACTTTTTCATTTCCATATTCAGATTCATATATGCTACTTCCACAACTTCTTATGATTCAGTTAGTTGATCCTTAATGAGTGCATTAGAACATTATCAACCATATTAACAGTAAACAGGTGCAGTAAAATAGAACAGATCATCACAGATAAGCCACACACATGAACACCATGATATAAGGTGGAAACCCAATGTGGGAGAAAACCACCTGCTGCAATATGTCTCTATCTTCTTTTAATAAGAAACTCCTTTTACAATGATTTTGTACTAGTGCAGTCCTTTACCAGTACGTAGGCTACAACCTGCAAAGAGCTACAACTCTCTCTTTTGTTTTCCAGTCTCTCCTGGAAGGGAGCTACAACCCCCTACTTCTTTTCTTTCAAGGACCACTTTTCATAAATTTTCAAACTGGATCCAAGAACATCAAAAACCCATCAACTACACTTGCATCATCAATCTCTGATTTCACCAAAACCAACCCGCATACAGATCTGCAAATATTTCCTTATAACTTTGCAGTTGTTACATCAGACATACCCATATCATAACATGTGTAAAATAAAACATGCATCAATAATTCAGACCCAGATTATTATATTTATAAATCAAGCGTATGCCACATATCACAGATCAAAATCATATAGAGATACCACTATTCCAGCCTTAAGATTTTGACCCATCAATAGAACTTATCCTTCTCCTTACGCTTAGGTTCCTTCTTCATTCAGATCCAGATCTGCACCAAAACCCAATCACAGTATTCCAGATCTAGCACTTTATCAGATATTTGATAATTCAGAAGATGCTTTTCCAAATGATCTCCTTCCTCTTTTATAGTCTTAGGCCTTTTACAATACCATGGGCCAAAACCATAGGATTAAAAAAACTGTTGGACTAATACCATGAACCAACCATGAAAGTGCGTGAGATCAACACTTTTGGATGCAATACCACGGGCCAAAACCATAGGATCAAAAACTATCGGACTAATACCATGAACCAACCATGAAAGTGCGTGAGATCAACACTTTTGACGAGGTACCATGGTCCAAAACCATAGGTTCAAATACCAAGGACTAACTACCATGGACCAAAGGTAAGTTCTCCAACATATACGCGCTTTTCCTCATAGGTTCAAATACCAAGGACTAACTACCATGGACCAAAGGTAAGTTCTCCAACATATATGCGCTTTTCCTCATAGGTTCAAATACCAAGGACTAACTACCATGAACCAAAGGTAAGTTCTCCAACATGAAGGTGCGTGAACTTTTTCTCTACATGAAATAAACTTTTCTCTGCATAAAAGTGCGTGAACTTTTCTCTACATGAAATAAACTTTTCTCTGCATAAAAGTGCGTGAACTTTTCTCTACACTATAATTTATTATCTGAGATGAGTGGGTTGCCATCAAGTACAACATATGTATCATAATGCCAACAATCTCCCCCTTTGGACTTGATGGCAACAACAACCAATCACTCTCCCCCTTTGACATCAAGGGCAAAGGGTTATGCTCCCCCTGACTATAAACCAGATCTGCAAAGAAGAACCATAATCCATGACCATGAAAGAGATAGAGACGTATTGCAACAATATTCAGACCAGCATCCATGATCTCCTTCTGTACTTCCTCCATAATGCCAACAATGCATGATATGCTCCCCCTGAACCTGTGCCATTCGATCTTTGACCAATCCGCAACCCAGCACATGTACGCATATACTTCAGATGAACCTTGCATACAACCAACAATCAGAAGAGATTCAACAACAAGATGATGCATCAACAACCCCCAGCTTTTGCCTGAGGTATTCAAAGGTCTCCCTAGGCAATGTTTTGGTGAGTATATCAGCAACCTGTTCCTTAGAAGGAACATACTCCAACTTGATCTTTTGTTCAAGCACTTGTTCCTGGAGAAAGTGATACTTGATTGGTATGTGCTTGGTTTTTGAATGCATGATTGGGTTCTTTGAAATGCTGATTGCACTTGTATTATCACATAAAATGGAGATGGGTGGTGTACAAGTGATTTGAAAATCGTGCAAGGTCTGCATCATCCAAAGGAGTTGAGTGCAGCAAGATGCAGCAGCAACATATTCTGCTTCAGCTGTAGACAAGGCAATCAAACTCTGTTTCTTGCTGAACCAGGATACCAATCTGGAGCCCATAAAGAACGCACCACCACTTGTGCTCTTCCTGTCATCCACACTTCCTACCCAGTCTGCATCTGTATAAGCATGAAGTGTGAGATCTGTATCTCTAGGATACCATAAGCCATAATTTTGAGTCCCTTGAAGATATTTAAAGATTCTCTTCACTGCCTGAAGATGAGTTTCCTTCGGATTTGCTTGAAATCTTCCAATTATTCCCACTGCATGCATGATGTCTGTTCAGGTACCTGTCAAATAAAGTAGACTTCCAATCATAGATCTATAGGTTGGTTGATGCACTGCTGCTGATTCATAATTTGCACTGAGACTACATCCTGTGACCATGGGTGTACATACTGGTTTTGCATCTTCCATGCCATATTTCTTCAAAATCTACTTGAGATACTTGGTTTGAGACAAAAAGATTCCTCCTTCCTTTTGTTGGATTTGAAAACCAAGAAAATATGTCAGTTCTCCCAGCAAGGACATTTCGAATTCTTTCTGCATCACCAAGGCAAAGCTTTGACTCATAGCTTCTTCATTGCTGCCAAAGATAATGTCATCTACATACACAACAAGTATTAGCAATTTGTCATTTTCAACTTTTATATAAATATTGCTGTCTGCTGATCCTTTTGAAAAACCTTGTTGATGAAGATATTTGTCCAAACGATAGTACCAAGCCCTTGGAGCTTGTTTGAGACCATAGAGAGCCTTTTTCAATCTGCATACAAGATTTGGATCATTTCCAAGAATGAAACCATCTGGCTGCTCAATGTATACTTCTTCTTCCAAGTCTCCATTCAGAAAGGCTGATTTCACGTCCATTTGAAATACTTTGAAGTTTTGAAAGCTTGAGAGAGCAAGGAACATTCGGATGGCCTCAAGTCTTGCAACAGGAGCAAAGGTTTCTTCAAAATCTATTCCTTCTTGCTGCGCATACCCTTTACAAACAAGTCTGGCCTTGTTTCTAATTACTTCTCCATTTTCATTCAATTTATTTTTGAAGACCCATTTTGTCCCTATAACATTCTTATCCTTTGGTCTAGGAACCAGCTCCCAAGTGTTGTTCTTTTCGATCTGCTCAAGTTCTTCATCCATTGCTTTGACCCAACATTCATCTTTGCATGCCTCTTTCACATTTTATGGTTCAGTGGAAGAGAGTAATGCCAAATAGCTTGAAGCTTCTGCAATTGTTCTTCTTGTTTGTACACCTGCTTCTTTCTGTCCCAAAATATGAGATTCTGGATGATTCTTCTGAACATATCTGGATGGAGTCTTCTCTTCTATCCTTATCTGCTCCTCTGGTTCTTCTTGAGGTTCTTCTTCTTCATCATTATGTCTTTGAGGATGGCCTTCATCTTCTTCGATATCTTCATGATTTACTTGCCTAGGAATGTATCCCTTCTCATCAACCACTACATCAATGCTGTCAACAATTCTTCCAAGTCTTTTATTATAGCACTTGTATGCTTTGCTGTGTGGAGAATAACCAAGAAGGATGCCTTCATCTGCTCTAGGTTCAAGTTTGCCAAGTTGCTCATCAGTATTTTTAATATAGCATTTTCTCCCAAATATTTTGAAGTGCTTTACCGAAGGAGTCTCACCATACCAGAGCTCATGAGGGGTTTGAGTGCTGTTCACTCGGACATTTGTTTTGTTGAGAATAATAACCGCATCATGTGTTGCTTCACCCCAGAAAGTTGCGAGAGTTCCAGATTCATCAAGCATAGCACGAGCCATTTGTTGGACAATTCTGTTCATTCTTTCCACCACTCCATTTTGCTGAGGAGTTCTAGCTGTAGAGAATTCTCTTCTTATCCCATGTTCTTCACAGAAATCGAAAAATTCATTTGAGGTAAACTCCCCACCTCTGTCGGATCTAAGACACTTAATTTTGTATCCTGATTCATTTTCAACCAAGGCTTTAAAGGATTTGAATTTTTCGAATGCCTCATCTTTGTGCTTCATAAGTCCTAACCAGACAAACCTGGAGAAATCGTCAATGAATAATATCATGTATTCTTCTCCTCGAGGTGTCCTTTTCCTGAATGGACCACATGTATCTATATGTACTAGCTCAAGAGGCATGCTAGTTGATCCTTCCTTTTCCGGAAAGGTAGTTCTGGTTTGCTTTCCAAACTGACATGATTTGCATATGGTGTTGTCTGGAACTTTGATATCTGGAAGACCACGAGCTGCCTGATATTTGCATGCTTTCCTTATTTGTGAAAAGCTTAGATGCCCCAACCTCCAATGCCATAACCAGTGCTCATCATCCTTGCTCAGATAGCATTGTTGTTGTCCTTCTTCAAATATCTATAGATTATTTGGAGTTCTTTTACCTTTGATCACTGTTTTACCTGTATCAAGATCATGAACAAGACATCCATTTGATCTGAATATCACCTCGGTTCTTTGATCACACATCTGGCTGACACTTAGAAGATTATGTTTCAATCCATCAACATACAAAACATTTCCAGCTTTGACCTTTTCTTTTAACTGAGCAGTGCCTTTTCCTTTTATAGTTGCAGGAGTATCATTTCCAAAAGAAACTTTCTTTCCTTTTTCTAGAGCAGAATATGATTCAAGTTTTTCTTTATCACCTGTCATATGCTTCGAACATCCACTGTCAATGTACCATAGATTTTCCTGTCCCTCTGCATAAAATGCTATCCCACATCTTTCTGTTTGTGGTTCCTTTATTCTCCATGTTTTGGTGCTTGAGGCTTGTTCCTTTGTCTGCTGAAACCTGCTCCTGCATTCAGAATCTTCATGACCAAAGTTATTGCAAATAGAACATTCAACTTCATTTTCAAGAACCGAAAAGTTGTTATAGGTCCTTTTTGTAATCCCGGTCATACTTCTTTGTTTTTGAGCTTCTCTAGTCATGATCGTTTTATATGCAACACATTGAGCTGCTTTGTGACCAAAGTTATGGAAAGAAAAGCATTTTCCATTGAAGAAATTTCTGCGGTTATCAAATCTTCCGGCCAAACGATTGTAATTTCTATTGTCATTCATTCTTGAAGCAAATTGAGAGGATTTTACCTGTGGCTGGTTGTAGCTTTTGTTCATCCTTGAGACAGATTGCCCCTGATTTTCTTGATAGTCTTTGTTTGTAATTGGTCCCTGCTTTACCTGGTGATCTCCATTGTTCTTTTGCTCATTCCTTCTTGCTACATCAAGATAACTCTTTCAGGTGGATGCTTGAGAAGTTTCTCCATTATAGCCTAGACCTGTCTTGTTTAGAGGAGAACGTTGTACATTGATGATCTCATCCAGAGTTTCAGATCCTTTGACAAACTTAAGATTAATAGCCTTTGTTTTCTCAATCTCTTTTCTAAGACCAACAATTTCACCTTCTAACTTTTCAAGATATTTTTCTTTTTCATCAATTTGAAGTTGTAGAGTATCAATGATCCTATTCTTTTCTTCTATACATGTCTTAAGTCTAGAAATTTCTTCACAAAAGCTATCCACATCTATAGCATCCATATAATCATCATCTTCAAATGCCATTAAGAGTTTATAGTCATTACCTCATTCATCTTCATCACTATTTGATAGACCATCACTATCTTCATGAGTGTAGTAGCTTTTCTTATTTCCAATCTGTTTCTTGTTCCATCTAGCAAGTTCCTTTCCTTTATCCTTATGAGGACATTTCGCAGCATAATGACCTACTCTTCCACAAGCAAAGCATTTAAAAGGTAACTTACCTCTGAACCTTCCAGTACCCCTTTGAAGATTTCTGACAAAATTTGATTCTTCTTCTTCTTCTTCTGGCACGTGACTTGCTTCATAATAGTCTCCTTTGCCTGAAGCCTTGAAAGCAGCTTCTCTTCTGTCTGATGGACCTCCCTTTCTCATTTCATAAGCAGTTAGAATTTCGTGTAGTTGAGACATAGTAAGAATTCGTAGATTTTCCTTTTCTTCTATTGCAGACACCTTAGATTCAAACTTGGGGGACAATGATCTTAGAACTTTTTCAACCACAATAGCCTCTTTTATTTCTTCACCCAAGTTTTTCATGCAATTAACAATTTCATCTACCCAAAGGAAATAGTTAGCCACACTTTCATCATTATACATTCTGAGATTCTCATACTGAATCCTGAGAGTTTGAAGTTTAGCACGCTTTACCTGTTCATCTCCTTCGTAGCTCAAGACAATCTTGTCCCATATTTCTTTTGCGGATTTATATTGCATAACCTTCATGAATTCTGTTTGAGATAGGCATCCCAGCAGAGTATTGACTGCTTTAGAATTTGTTTCATATTTCTTCTTTTCGGCCGTATCTGTAGGAGTAGCTGAAGGAAAAGTGTAGCCTGTATCTATGATATCCCAAACTTCTGTACCAAGAGATTGAAGATAGGCAGTAACTCTTACCTTCCAATAATTGAAGTTTGTCCCATCAAAAATTGGTGGCCTGATTGATGCTTCCCTCTCGTAGTTGCTCATGATGTTAGATCTTCCTTCAAGCGATCAAGCTTCTTCAGAAGGACCTGCTCTGATACCAATTGTTGGAAATAATACTGAGAGGGGGGGGTGAATCAATATTATCACATCAATAAAACTTTTTCATTTCCATATTCAGATCCATATATGCTACTTCCACAACTTCTTATGATTCAGTTAGTTGATCCTTAATGAGTGCATTAGAACATTATCAAACATATTAAAAGTAAACAGGTGCAGTAAAATAGAACAGATCATCACACATAAGCCACACACATGAACACCATGATATAAGGTGGAAACCCAATGTGGGAGAAAACCACATGCTGCAATATGTCTCTATCTTCTTTTAATAAGAAACTCCTTTTACAATGATTTTGTACTGGTGCAGTCCTTTACCAGTACGCAGGCTACAACCTACAAAGAGCTACAACTCTCTCTTTCGTTTTCCAGTCTCTCCTGGAAGGGAGCTACAACTCCCTACTTCTTTTCTTTCAAGGACCACTTTTCATAAATTTTCAAACTGGATCCAAGAACATCAAAAACCCATCAACTACACTTGCATCATCAATCTCTGATTTCACCAAAACCAACCCGCATACAGATCTGCAAATATTTCCTTATAACTTTGCAGTTGTTACATCAGACATACCCAGATCATAACATGTGTAAAATAAAACATGCATCAATAATTCAGACCCATATTATTAGATTTATAGATCAAGCGTATGCCACATATCACAGATCAAAATCATATAGAGATACCACTATTCCAACCTTAAGATTTTGACCCATCAATAGAACTTATCCTTCTCCTTACGCTCAGGTTCCTTCTTCATTCAGATCCATATCTGCACCAAAACCCAATCACAATATTCCAGATCTAGCACTTTATCAGATATTCGATAATTCAGAAGATGCTTTGCCAAATGATCTCCTTCCTCTTTTATAGTCTTAGGCCTTTTACAATACCACGGGCCAAAACCATAGGATCAAAAATACTGTTGGACTAATACCATGAACCAACCATGAAAGTGCATGAGATCAACACTTTTGGATGCAATACCACGGGCCAAAACCATAGTATCAAAAACTATCAGACTAATACCATGAACCAACCATGAAAGTGCGTGAGATCAACACTTTTGACGAGGTACCATGGTCCAAAACCATAGGTTCAAATACCAAGGACTAACTACCATGGACCAAAGGTAAGTTCTCCAACATATACGCGCTTTTCCTCATAGGTTCAAATACCAAGGACTAACTACCATGGACCAAAGGTAAGTTCTCCAACATATACGCGCTTTTCCTCATAGGTTCAAATACCAAGGACTAACTACCATGGACCAAAGGTAAGTTCTCCAACATATACGCGCTTTTCCTCATAGGTTCAAATACCAAGGACTAACTACCATGGACCAAAGGTAAGTTCTCCAACGTGAAAGTGCGTGAACTTTTTCTCTACATGAAATAAACTTTTCTCTGCATAAAAGTGCGTGAACTTTTCTCTACATGAAATAAACTTTTCTCTGCATAAAAGTGCGTGAACTTTTCTCTACACTATAATTTATTATCTGAGATGAGTGGGTTGCCATCAAGTACAACATATGTATCATAATGCCAACACTGGGGTGAAGGCAGTGACAAATTACTGTGTAACATATGCCCCCTAAAGTATGAAGCCTGAGAGAGTGAGAGGGGTGAAATGCTTTACGAAACTGTCTGAGCTGGAACACCATCTAGAAGAACCTGCAGGCGCAAGTATAACTGATATCTCTGATAGTGAAATACATGTAGTCTAGTCATGGGCGTAGCCATCCAAAAGACATGCGAACTAGGCCTGTGGTATGGATGTAGCCACCCAGCTAGTAAGACCATGATAATGATAAAGGTATGGTTGTAGCCATCCATGAAGACTCAGGTATGGTCACAACCATCCTTCAATGAGTCATGTAATCACAGAATAATCCACGTAGCCCGAACATGTGTAATCTTAGTTTGGGGTCTTGAAACTGAACCGATCTTACTACAAATTCTAGCATGCGAACAGATGTGCTGAAGTCGAGCATGATAGAAAGTCGCTTGATTACCGGTCAATGATAAAAATTGTTAACAAGTGCGAGAGAACCCACCAATAATTCCAATGGCTCTTAAGGTACTGTCTAGTACAATCCACGAAGTGTGAAGAATGAGCTGAAGTCAAACACTCGTGGAATCACCCAATCGACGACCAATGATGAAATTAGATCGGCAGGTGCGAAGAACTTGCTATTGAGGCATGAAAGCTCCAAGGTACCAAAGGGGATCTCTAGATCAGTCTCTTTGATAATGAGCTGACATCGACAAGAGACAATCCTTCGCAGGAGGGCCATAATGTTTCCCCCATTAATGACACGAGATAAGGAACAAGTGGTAGATGGTGAAGCAGAATACCAAAGGAGGAGGTAAGGATGTGAACTGCAGAAGTACTATACTCTCGAACATGTCGGCGCCACGACTCCAGAGGGTGGCAGCATTGAGGTACCAAGGGATCAGAGGCTTGATTGAGACAACATCGATCAGATGGAATGAGGCTAAATGGAAACCCAAAACCCTAGAAGGCCAAATGACGATGTATGGATATCCCAACCTGACAAGAAGCAAAAGTGTCGATGTTCAAGAGTGACTAGCTGCCGTAGGTAACCAATGACAACTTCCAAATTTCCCCCACCATTGCTGGCGAGTACCCCAATTATTTTTGAAAACAAGCTTGAAGGGGATAGCATATGCTTGTAATATAAGTTCAACCTTTGGTCGAATCCAACCTAGTAATAGTTTAACAAGCCCTAGGGAGGAGAAGCTTGAGTCCCGTCATGGTGACGAGTCCAATGTCGTCAGGGTTTAACGAGTCCAACATAGGTGAAACTCGGAGTCTTTTTCATGTTTAGGGAGTTTGAAAAAGACACGGAAAGGAAAATTCCAAGGGGGGTCCTTTTTCGTAGATTTGTGTCTCTCGAGCCTGAAAAAGTATAAAATAATACTTGAGAGAACCGCTTGACCATTATGATCAAGGAGTACCTTTCATCATTAGTGACCTCGATCCAAAAGAGTAGAAAAGCGATCAAAGACACGTCGTCTCGTAACCAATAACGAACTTGAAACGATAAAGGTCTGGCGATCTTTTCACATTTATACGATCGGAAAAGAGCTAAAAGTTGACTGCTTGGAAATATTTTCATATTTTACGAGTCAGAAAAGAGCTTAAAGGTTTTTCGTCCTAGAGGAACGAGTGGTGTAAAGGGTAGCAACTAGTTCCGGCAATGGTGGAAGTGCTCAAAACACGTAATGGTCAAGAAGTTGGCTAATAAAACCCCCCTTCGTTGCGGTCCCTCAGGAAGTGAAAAACAACCAAGTAAAAGCATATGATCAGCCAAAGAGATGGCGATGATGGAACGAAACAACCAAGCTTCATCTAGCAGAATTTAGCAGATAAAAAATGACAATCACGAGTTGTAAATTGGCTATGAGTTCATTTTTACACAATTTTGAACCATCGAGAACTCTGCTTGGATTCGGTTTCATGTTTACACAAGCTTGAAAAGAAAAACTATGCTTGTTATGAGTTCGCATGCCCCAGCATAATAATGCAAATTGAGGTACATGCCCCCCAAGCTTCATTGCATTCAACAAGGTGGATGGAATGAAGGTTCACTTTCGACAGCTTGGAAAAACTCGACTTGGATTTTATGAGATCTTAATCAAAGACTCGATTTGGAAAGGGAGTTGTTTCATTTTTTAATGAGGTTGACACAGTAGATAACTATCTCATAACACCCAGTGTCATTTCTTAACGAGGTTGACACAGTAAAAGAACTATCCTCGGACCCTTGTTTCATTTTTTAACGAGGTTGACACAGGAGATGAACCATCCTCGGAACTCCTGTTCATGGGCCAAACGAAAACATGACTCCCAAGAGGTCTTCGCGAGATGGAAGAGACGCACTCTGGGAGGAATGAATGTCATGAGGCACTAATGATAGATCGGGTTCCAATGCCCCCAGTACATGATGTACGAGACCATCTGCATGATCATCAACAAAGGCAGCGACACAACGGGTAGCCACATAATTGACATGTGGCAAGGAAGGTACCGCTTGCGAGCAAAAACTGAGAGGGGATGACAGCTGCACAGGAGGCACCGGGGGACTAAATAATGATAATTGGTCAAAACTCACCATTCTTCCATCGTGCGGAAAACAAACCACCCAGAAAAGTGAAGAAACAAGAGCTCCCATGGCATAAACATAGTCACGACCAAGGAGAAGACTGAAATCTAAAGCACCTTGGACAACCATGACGTCTAGATAGACGGTTTTGTCCCCCAAAGTAACAAGAGGCTTCGGGAGGATCCCTAAAGGTTGACTGGTTCCTCTATCAAATGCCAACAGATTCTGTGTGATTGGCACAAGCTGTGGGGAACCTAAAGCTTGCCAAGTAGTGGAAGGCATAAGACTGACAGACGCACCCTCATCCAAGATAGTGCCAGGTACTACCTTATTATAGGCATGTACTGTAATCTGGAAAGGCACATAGGATGGAAGGTGGAAAGTAGTCAAGTGACTCCAGTCGAAGGAAACGACCGAACTACTTGGTGGGGGAATCATATGATTGCCCCCCTGCTCTACAGGAACCGAAGAAGGACTCTCTTGATCAGCAGGGATAGTAGGGTCATTTTCGGACTCTGGAAAACCTGACGAGACAAGAAGAACATGAGCATGATGCTCTTCTGAAACAAAGTGATCAACAGGTGGTGAATCCAAGTCGACACTCTCTCCGACCAATGGTTGGTCCAGAACAGGCTAAGCACAGACAGGCTCGAAAGGAGGAGGATGGACAAGAGAAGAATATAAGTCAATCTCTTTGTCTATGGGGAGAGGGTCTAAAGAGAGCCTATAATAACCAATGGGAAGTTGGGGTGAAGAAGCTGTAAGACTTTCCAAAATGGCGGAAGCTTTATCCATGAGTGGACAAATGTGAAGGGGATGGCCACCTTCACATAGCCTACAGGGGAATTGAATCTTCCCTTTCTTCTTACCGCTACCAGTCGATAGGGTAGCATCATCATGAGCTTTAGAGGATGATGAGGGATGAGCCAGATCATGAGACCAAACTTCTAATATCCTCGAAATGGCAGGACAATCACGAAGAAGATGGTCACCCTTGCACAATTTACAAGGAAACTTAACCTTCCGCGGAGGAGCAGAAGGTGGTCCGACCTGAGATGTACTCAGAGAAATAGCTGCAAAGGTGGCCTTGTGTTTATCGGACTCCTTCTTCTTCTTAGTCTCCTAGTTACTAGATGTTAAACTTTCACCAGGCGAAGGAGGAGAGGAGGAGGAAGAAATAGGGGAAGAAGGCATAGGCTCAACCTTGGAATCATCGTGTCATGGTTCGGATGAAGGAGACGGTGGAACAGGAATCATGACACTTGGGACCACCAAGGTTGAAAACAACCAAATGGTTAAACCGATGGTTAATCCAGGCAAGGAGAGTTTTGCCATATATCGAGCACCGATATTTCCAAATGGAGGAAGCAGACCCAGGTTCCCACCTGGTGGAAGACCTTGGCCGGTAGACTTGGGGAATGTTGCCATCAGGAATGAGCCTAAAAACACTCTTATCACAACCAAGAACTCGAACTGTTAACAAGAATATTTCATGGGCATTAAATTTTATGACACAAGAACAAAAATTGAACTTTTCATGTTTCAAGAGCCAATAAAAAGATGAAAATTTGACTCTATCTCTTTCAAGGTTTAATGAGCCTGAAAGGACAAGTTCTTAGATGGACCTTTTCTTTTAAGGAGCCTGAAAAGGAATGAAAGTGACTGCTCTAGAGAAACTAGGCAAAAGGTTTACCAAACATCCCGTAAAACTGGATATACACCTTGGCGATCATATGAAAACCAAGGACTTTTCATACGATAGTCAATCTTCCTGAATGCCATGTTCAGTGCATTACGGTTTGCAAGGCGGCAGACACAGTTTCCTAAGGATATATGATGATAAACTAGTGGGGTCTCCCATTATATGCTCGACGGTATTGGGAGCACAATTCCGTACTAGACCGCTATTAAGTCACAAAAGGAGGAATCACCCAACATTGAGTGAGAACAATAGTGACTAGGTTTAACGACGTCGGAGCACATCTCTAGCCTAGACCTCTAAATAGTGTGTGTTATGTTCCAATGCATTGTTAAGTTCATTCAGTTCATTTTAGAGTTGATCTTGAATTATGTTTCAGTTTCCAAGCCTTACCGCATGTATACAACAAAACCTAGGATGCAGCTAGAATGAGTGAAACATCCTTTTACTTCAATGAACACCTACCTATAGGAGGGTAGAGAGATCATTTCCAAACCAAGAAAACCAAGATAAACCAAGAGACACAATACAAAAGCACATCAACCCTACAGTGCACGAATACTACTGATGATGGATTTTATCATTTGCTTTCCAATATGCAAACTTGAGATGCAAATTCACCTTCACTTTCGTATACTAAATGAATGTAGTCATTTGATTTTGATTGTTTTAAGTTTAAAAGAAACAAACAAGCAAGCGTGGAAAAAAACTGGTTGATCTAAACAGTTGTGATCTATGTTTGGTGGTGAAAAGAAATCGACTCAATACTGAAGATTGGTTCAATAATCGTCACTAAAAATCAACTAGTAACAAGCAATGGAGAAGGCTCAAACAAACTAACAAGAAAGTTGCAAAAGAACCTTAGGCAAACCAGCAACCAAGACAATTAATTCAAGAGTTTGAAAGAACGAACTAGGTCACACGGGCAAAAATGCAAGATTCATTCAATAAAACTAAAGAAAGAGTGCCTTAACCATAAACAGTAAAAAAAAAGCTACTGAGCAAGAGAAAGAAAGAAAGCGATCAACAGGACTGGTAAATTCAGGAGGCAGAATTGAAAAAACAATTCTAGAGGAATCGTCACGGGTACTACACAAGCAACTAGGGATGATCAGCCACTAGCTATAGCAACAGAATGACATCGTCGCGAGAGTACACGTCTCTTCTGTGACGAGTTGATTTCTGGATTCGTCGTGACTATATGATGGGATTTAGCGACGCATAGGACTTTACAAAAGAGTAAAGGTGATGTCAGCACTATTGTTAAACTATTTTTTGCGACGATCTTAACAAACAAAACCAGTCAAACCTTCAAATAATAGATGGATTTCCCATATCAACCCAGGTAACCTGAAAGACTGATAGTTAATCCCCAAAAAACAAGAGACACCAAATCAAAATCAAGACAAGAACAAACAAGAGAAGCAACATACAAAGGGATCCCAAGTAGAGTCACCAACTTGTGTTGCAGAAAAGTGTTCCCTCTACAAACAGAGGCAACCCCTCTAGCCCTAGAGTGGGTCTAGTCACAGCAAGGACAAAACAACAATTAATTCCCTTAAATAGTCATTGTTGGAGGCCTACCTCAAACCAGTGGTCGATGAAGTTCCGTTGCACTGCTCCAACTTCCGTTTCCTTCTCCTTAATGAGCAATCAACCTGAAACACCACAAAGAAACAACATAGCACATAAGCGAGAAACAACAATGATCTATTTGCTCATAATGTCAAGAAGTCATGAGCTATCAAGTAAATTAAATACAAGACATAGGAAATCATCATTGATTGTATTAATAGTAAATCAAGAGTAAAGCTTACAACCATGTCTTGACATCACAAGCCTTCTCAGAGGGTCCAACCAGTGTGTTTCTTCAAGCATTCACTCTCAAAGTTGAGTCTCCCAAGTAGCAATATATCTCTCTCTCTCATTCACAAACTTTACACAAGGTTAAGGGCATTCCACACCTTCTTGAAAACTACAAAGCAATCCCACACTTGTCACACTCACACCAACTATCTATCAAACCCAAGTAGCAGCAACACTATACAACCAAAAGAACTAGCAGATGATAGCAATGGTGAGTGATTTTATAGGAGGAGTCTCCATGAAATGAGGGAGAGGAAGCTTATCCTCAAGGAAAGTAGCACAAAAGATGAAACTACCATGCCAGAGGGAGGAGGGCGACCCAAACTGAACCAACAACTAGGTCCAGAGACATCCAGAACGCTGACTGTTGGAACAAATTCGCCCAATATGGATCGTCGCTAGTTCATAACTAAGCTTTAGCACTGACATCACTAGTAGGCAATGTATTCAGTCAAACTGTCACTAAAGATAGTAAATAGCCTTGCGCCGGAGCATGAAATCCGACCATCATAGTAATCAGATGTACTCCTGCGATGGAGGTGCGACTGGACTGTTTATGATCGATGTTCGTCACGTATATTTAGTGAATTCTCATGACGAGATAGAAAACTTAGGAAAAGTAGGTCAATTGGCAACATAAGAGAGCACTTGTTCAATACGAGCATGTTTTATTGGACACATGACACAGTAGAAGGACTGGGGTGAAGCCAATGACAAATTACTATGTAATATTCTCCAATCTATGTGGTCAACCTCATTTCTCTTCTCGTCCTCGTTGCATGCTTTCCAATCTTCCAGAATACACATGGTTCTTCTATCGCGGTCCCATTACATCTATTAAGGAGTTCCTGCAAACCCTTTACAGCCTTACTATCGCGCAGAAGCTTCATGCATGTTTCTAGGAATGTTGTAAGCATAGATGGGTCCATTTCTAGCTCTGATCTATCTTTGCTTTCTAAAGTGGAGGCATCAACAAAGCTCTTCCTAGCTTCCCTGAGGGTTTCCTTAAAGCACTCCAAATCAAACTCTTGTTCTTTCGTCGGAGCCTTGTGAACCCAAGTACTCTCTTCAGGTCGTTTTCCTTTATCATCTCCTGTCTTAATTCCACTTCAAAGCACAATTTTGACATTTGGGTCTTCCTCGCATGGCTCAAACTGTTGGCATTATGATACATATGTTGTACTTGATGGCAACCCACTCATCTCAGATAATAAATTATAGTGTAGAGAAAAGTTCACGCACTTATATGCAGAGAAAAGTTTATTTCATGTAGAAAAAAGTTCACGCACTTTTATGCAGAGAAAAGTTTATTTCATGTAGAGAAAAGTTCACGCACTTTTATGCAGAGAAAAGTTTATTTCATGTAGAGAAAAAGTTCACGCACTTTCATGCAAGGAAAAGCGCATATATGTTGGAGAACTTACCTTTGGTCCATGGTAGTTAGTCCTTGGTATTTGAACCTATGAGGAAAAGCGCGTATATGTTGGAGAACTTACCTTTGGTCCATGGTAGTTAGTCCTTGGTATTTGAACCTATGAGGAAAAGCGCATATATGTTGGAGAACTTACCTTTGGTCCATGGTAGTTAGTCCTTGGTGTTTGAACCTATGGTTTTGGACCATGGTACCTCGTCAAAAGTGTTGATCTCACGCAATTTCATGGTTGGTTCATGGTATTAGTCCGACAGTTTTTGATCCTATGGTTTTGGCCCATGGTATTGCATCCAAAAGTGTTGATCTCACGTACTTTCATGGTTGGTTCATGGTATTAGTCCAACAGTTTTTTGATCCTATGGTTTTGGCCCATGGTATTGTGAAAGGCCTAAGACTATAAAAGAGGAAGGAGATCATTTGGCAAAGCATCTTCTGAATTATCGAATATCTGATAAAGTGCTAGATCTGGAATATTGTGATTGGGTTTTGGTGCAGATCTGGATCTGAATGAAGAAGGAACCTGAGTGTAAGGAGAAGGATAAGTTCTATTGATGGGTCAAAATCTTAAGGTTGGAATAGTGGTATCTCTATATGATTTTGATCTGTGATATGTGGCATACGCTTGATCTATAAATCTAATAATCTGGGTCTGAATTATTGATGCATGTTTTATTTTACACATGTTATGATCTGGGTATGTCTGATGTAACAACTGCAAAGTTATAAGGAAATATTTGCAGATCTGTATGTGGGTTGGCTTTGGTAAAATCAGAGATTGATGATGCAAGTGTAGTTGATGGGTTTTTGATGTTCTTGGATCTAGTTTGAAAATTTATGAAAAGTGGTCCTTGAAAGAAAAGAAGTAGGGGGTTGTAGCTCCCTTCCAGGAGAGACTGGAAAATGAGAGAGAGTTGTAGCTCTCTGCAGGTTGCAGCCTGCGTACTAGTAAAGGACTGCACTAGTACAAAACCATTGTAAAAGGAGTTTCTAATTTGAAAGAAGATAGAGACATATTGCAGCAGGTGGTTTTCACCCACATTGGGTTTCCACCTTACATCTTGTGTTCTTTGGTGTGACTATCTGTTTTCTTTGTTCATGCTCATTATTTTATGGTACTGACATGGAAAAATAATTCAAAGAATAAATAAGGAAGACTTATTAAAAGAACTTGATAATACTGATTCACCCCCCCCCTCTCAGTATTATTTCCAACAATTGGTATCAGAGCAGGTCCTTCAGAGAAGCTTGATCGCTTGAAGGAAGATCATTCATCATGAGCAACTACGAGAGGGAAGCATCAATCAGGCCACCAATTTTTGATGGGACAAACTTCAATTATTGGAAGGTAAGAGTTACTACCTATCTTCAATCTCTTGGTACAGAAGTTTGGGATATCATAGATATAGGCTACACTTTTCCTTCAGCTACTCCTATAGATACGGCCGAAAAGAAGAAATATGAAACAAATGCTAAAGCAGTCAATACTCTGCTGGGATGCTTATCTCAAACAGAATTCGTGAAGGTTATGCAATATAAATCCGCAAAAGAAATATGGGACAAGATTGTCTTGAGCTACGAAGGAGATGAACGGGTAAAGCGTGCTAAACTTCAAACCCTCAGGATTCAGTATGAGAATCTCAGAATGTATAATGATGAAAGTGTGGCTAACTATTTCCTTCAGGTAGATGAGATTGTTAATTGCATGAAAAACTTGGGTGAAGAAATAAAAGAGGCTATTTGGTTGAAAAAGTTCTAAGATCATTGTCCCCCAAGTTTGAATCTAAAGTGTCTGCAGTAGAAGAAAAGGAAAATCTACGAATTCTTACTACGTCTCAGCTACACGGAATTCTAACTGCTTATGAAATGAGAAAGGGAGGTCCATCAGACAGAAGAGAAGCTGCTTTCAAGGCTTCAGGCAAAGGAGACTATTATGAAGCAAGTCACGTGCCAGAAGAAGAAGAAGAAGAATCAAATTTTGTCAGAAATCTTCAAAGGGGAACTGGAAGGTTCAGAGGTAAGTTACCTTTTAAATGCTTTGCTTGTGGAAGAGTAGGTCATTATGCTGCAAAATGTCCTCATAAGGATAAAGGAAAGGAACCTGCTAGATGGAACAAGAAACAGATTGCAAAGAAGAAAAGCTACTACACTCATGAAGATAGTGATGGTCTATCAAATAGTGATGAAGATGAACGAGGTAATGACTATAAACTCTTAATGGCATTTGAAGATGATGATTTCATGGATGCTATAGATGTGGATAGCTTTTGTGAAGAAATTTCTAGACTCAAGACATGTATAGAAGAAAAGAATAGGATCATTGATACTCTACAACTTCAAATTGATGAAAAAGAAAAATGTCTTGAAAAGTTAGAAGGCGAAATTGTTGGTCTTAGAAAAGAGATTGAGAAAAAAAAGGCTATTAATCTTAAGTTTGTCAAAGGATCTAAAACTCTGGATGAGATCATCAATGTACAGCGCTCTCCTCTAAACAAGACAGGTCTGGGCTATAATGGAGAAACTTCTCAAGCATCCACCTCAAAGAGTTATCTTGATGCAGCAAGAAGGAATGAGCAAAAGCACAATGGAGATCACCAAGTAAAGCAGGGACCAATTACAAACAAAGACTATCAAGCAAATCAGGGGCAATCTGTCGTAAGGATGAACAAAAGCTACAACCAGCCACAGGTAAAATCCTCTCAATTTGCTTCAAGAATGAATGACAATAGAAATTACAATCGTTTGGCCGGAAGATTTGATAACCGCAGAAATTTCTTCAATGGACAATGCTTTTCTTGCCATAACTTTGGTCACAAAGCAGCTCAATGTGTTGCATATAAAACGATCATGACTAGAGAAGCTCAAAAACAAAGAAGTATGACCCAGATTACAAAAAGGACCTATAACAACTTTTCGGTTCTTGAAAATCAAGTTGAATGTTCTATTTGCAATAACTTTGGTCATGAAGATTCTGAATGCAGGAGCAGGATTCAGCAGACAAAGGAACAAGCCTCCAGCACCAAAACATGGAGAATAAAGGAACCACAAACAAAAAGATGTGGGATAGCATTTTATGCAGAGGGACAGGAAAATCTATGGTACATTGACAGTGGATGTCCGAAGCATATGACAGGTGATAAAGAAAAACTTGAATCATATTCTGCTCTAGAAAAAGGAAAGAACGTTTCTTTTGGAAATGATACTCCTGCAACTATAAAAGGAAAAGGCACTACTCAGTTAAAAGAAAAGGTCAAAGCTGGAAATGTTTTGTATGTTGATGGATTGAAACATAGTCTTCTAAGTGTCAGCCAGATGTGTGATCAAAGAACCGAGGTGATATTCAGATCAAATGGATGTCTTGTTTGTGATCTTGATACAAGTAAAATAGTGATCAAAGGTAAAAGAACTCCAAATAATCTAGACATATTTGAAGAAGGACAACAACAATGCTATCTGAGCAAGGATGATGAGCACTGGTTATGGCACCGGAGGTTGGGGCATCTAAGCTTTTCACAAATAAGGAAAGCATGCAAATATCAGGCAGTTCGTGGTCTTCCAGATATCAAAGTTCTAGACAACACCATATGCAAATCATGTCAGTTTGGAAAGCAAACAAAAACTACCTTTCCGGAAAAGGAAGGATCAGCTAGCATGCCTCTTGAGCTAGTACATACAGATACATGTGGTCCATTCAGGAAAAGGACACCTCAAGGAGAAGAATACTTGATATTATTCATTGACGATTTCTCCAGGTTTGTCTGGTTAGGACTTATGAAGCACAAAGATGAAGCATTCGAAAAATTCAAATCCTTTAAAGCCTTGGTTGAAAATGAATCAGGATACAAAATTAAGTGTCTTAGATCTGACAGAGGTGGGGAGTTTACCTCAAATGAATTTTTCGATTTCTATGAAGAACATGGGATAAGAAGAGAATTCTCTACAGCTAGAACTCCTCAGCAAAATGGAGTGGTGGAAAGAATGAACAGAATTGTCCAACAAATGGCTCGTGCTATGCTTGATGAATCTGGAACTCCCGCAACTTTCTGGCGTGAAGCAGCACATGCTGCGGTTATTATTCTCAACAAAACAAATGTTCGAGTGAACAACACTCAAACCCCTCATGAGCTCTGGTATGGTGAGACTCCTTCGGTAAAGCACTTCAAAATCTTTGGGAGCAAATGCTATATTAAAAATACTGATGAGCAACTTGGCAAACTTGAACCTAGAGCAGATGAAGGCATCCTTCTTGGTTATTCTCCACACAGCAAAGCATACAAGTCCTATAATAAAAGACTTGGAAGAATTTTTGACAACATTGATGTAGTGGTTGATGAGAAGGGATACATTCCTAGGCAAGTAAATCATGAAGATATCGAAGAAGATGAAGGCCATCCTCAAAGACAGAATGATGAAGAAGAAGAACCTCAAGAAGAACCAAAGGAGCAGATAAGGATAGAAGAGAAGACTCCATCCAAATATTATCAGAAGAATCATCCAGAATCTCAGATTTTGGGACAGAAAGAAGCAGGTGTACAAACAAGAAGAAGAATTGTAGAAGCTTCAAGCTATTTGACATTACTCTCTTCCACTGAACCACAAAATGTGAAAGAGGCATGCAAAGATGAATGTTGGGTCAAAGCAATGGATGAAGAACTTGAGCAGATCAAAAAGAACAACACTTGGGAGCTGGTTCCTAGACCAAAGGATAAGAATGTTATAGGAACAAAATGGGTCTTCAAAAATAAATTGAATGAAAATGGAGAAGTAATTAGAAACAAGGCCAGACTTGTTTGTAAAGGGTATGCGCAGCAAGAAGGAATAGATTTTGAAGAAACTTTTTCTCCTGTTGCAAGACTTGAGGCCATCCGAATGTTCCTTGCTCTCTCAAGCTTTCAAAACTTCAAAGTATTTCAAATGGACGTGAAATCAGCCTTTCTGAATGGAGACTTGGAAGAAGAAGTATACATTGAGCAGCCAGATGGTTTCATTCTTGGAAATGATCCAAATCTTGTATGCAGATTGAAAAAGGCTCTCTATGGCCTCAAACAAGCTCCAAGGGCTTGGTACTATCATTTGGACAAATTTCTTCATCAACAATGTTTTTCAAAAGGATCAGCAGACAACAATCTTTATATAAAAGTTGAAAATGACAAATTGTTGATACTTGTTGTGTATGTAGATGACATTATCTTTGGTAGCAATGAAGAAGCTATGAGTCAAAGCTTTGCCTTGGTGATGCAGAAAGAATTCGAAATGTCCTTGCCGGGAGAATTGACATATTTTCTTGGTTTGCAAATCCAACAAAATGAAGGAGGGATCTTCTTGTCTCAAACCAAGTATCTCAAGCAGATTTTGAAGAAATATGGTATGGAAGAAGCAAAACCAGTATGTACACCCATGGTCATAGGATGTAACCTCAGTGCAAATGATGAATCAGCAGCAGTGCATCAACCAACTTACAGATCTATGATTGGAAGTCTACTTTATTTGACATGTACCCGACCAGACATCATGCATGCAGTGGGAATAGTTGGAAGATTTCAGGCAAATCCAAAGGAAACTCATCTTCAGGCAGTAAAGAGAATCTTCAAATATCTTCAAGGGACTCAAAACTATGGCTTATGGTATCCTAGAGATACAAATCTCACACTTCATGCTTATACAGATGCAGATTGGGCCGGAAGCGTGGATGACAGGAAAAGCACAAGTGGTGGTGCATTCCTTATGGGTTCCAGATTAGTATCTTGGTTCAGCAAGAAACAGAGTTCGATTGCCTTGTCTATAGCTGAAGCAGAATATGTTGTTGCTGCATCTTGCTGCACTCAACTCCTTTGGATGATGTTGACCTTGCAGGATTTTCAAATCACTTGTACACCACCCATCTCCATCTTATGTGATAATACAAGTGCAATCAACATTTCAAAGAACCCAGTCATGCATTCAAAAACCAAGCACATACCAATCAAGTATCACTTTCTCCGGGAACAAGTGCTTGAACAAAAGGTCAAGTTGGAGTATGTTCCTTCTAAGGAACAGGTTGCTGATATACTCACCAAACCATTGCCTAGGGAGACCTTTGAATACCTCAGGCAAAAGCTGGGGGTTGTTGATGCATCATCTTGTTGTTGAATCTCTTCTGATTATTGGTTGTACGCAAGGTTCATCTGAAGTATATGTGTACATGTGTTGGGTCGTGGATTGGTCAAAGATCGAATGGCACAGGTTCAGGGGGAGCATATCATGCATTGTTGGCATTATGGAGGAAGTACAGAAGGAGATCATGGATGCTGGTCTGAATATTGCTGCAATACGTCTCTATCTCTTTCATGGTCATGGATTACGGTTCTTCTTTGCAGATCTGGTTTATAGTCAGGGGAAGCATGTTCTTAGGGGGAGCATAACCCTTTGCCCTTGATGTCAAAGGGGGAGAGTGATTGGTTGTTGTTGCCATCAAGTCCAAAGGGGGAGATTGTTGGCATTATGATACATATGTTGTACTTGAAGGCAACCCACTCATCTCAGATAATAAATTATAGTGTAGAGAAAATTTCACGCACTTATATGCAGAGAAAAGTTTATTTCATGTAGAAAAAAGTTCACACACTTTTATGCAGAGAAAAGTTTATTTCATGTAGAGAAAAGTTCACGCACTTTTATGCAGAGAAAAGTTTATTTCATGTAGAGAAAAAGTTCACGCACTTTCATGCAAGGAAAAGCGCGTATATGTTGGAGAACTTACCTTTGGTCCATGGTAGTTAGTCCTTGGTATTTGAACCTATGAGGAAAAGTGCGTATATGTTGGAGAACTTACCTTTGGTCCATGGTAGTTAGTCCTTGGTATTTGAACCTATGAGGAAAAGCGCGTATATGTTGGAGAACTTACCTTTGGTCAATGGTAGTTATTCCTTAGTGTTTGAACCTATGGTTTTGGACCATGGTACCTCGTCAAAAGTGTTGATCTCACGCAATTTCATGGTTGGTTCATGGTATTAGTCCGACAGTTTTTGATCCTATGGTTTTGGCCTGTGGTATTACATCCAAAAGTGTTGATCTCACGTACTTTCATGGTTGGTTCATGGTATTAGTCCAACAGTTTTTTGATCCTATGGTTTTGGCCCGTGGTATTGTGAAAGGCCTAAGAATATAAAAGAGGAAGGAGATCATTTGGCAAAGCATCTTCTGAATTATCGAATATCTAATAAAGTGCTAGATCTGGAATATTGTGATTGGGTTTTGGTGCAGATCTGGATCTGAATGAAGAAGGAACCTGAGCGTAAGGAGAAGGATAAGTTCTATTGATGGGTCAAAATCTTAAGGCTGGAATAGTGGTATCTCTATATGATTTTGATCTGTGATATGTGGCATACGCTTGATCTATAAATCTAATAATCTGGGTCTGAATTATTGATGCATGTTTTATTTTACACATGTTATGATCTGGGTATGTCTGATGTAACAACTGCAAAGTTATAAGGAAATATTTGCAGATCTGTATGCGGGTTGGCTTTGGTAAAATCAGAGATTGATGATGCAAGTGTAGTTGATGGGTTTTTGATGTTCTTGGATCCAGTTTGAAAATTTATGAAAAGTGGTCCTTGAAAGAAAAGAAGTAGGGGGTTGTAGCTCCCTTCCAGGAGAGACTGGAAAACGAGAGAGAGTTGTAGCTCTCTGTAGGTTGCAGCCTGCATACTGGTAAAGGACTGCACCAATACAAAACCATTGTAAAAGGAGTTTCTAATTTGAAAGAAGATAGAGACATATTGCAGCAGGTGGTTTTCACCCACATTGGGTTTCCACCTTACATCTTGTGTTCTTTGGTGTGACTATCTGTTTTCTTTGTTCATGCTCATTATTTTATGGTACTGACATGCAAAAATAATTCAAAGAATAAATAAGGAATACTTATTAAAAGAACTTGATAATACTGATTCACCCCCCCCCCCTCTCAGTATTATTTCCAACACAAACCTCATTATCGACAGGTTCTAAATCGGGGGAGGTTAGAGCGCTCCCTTTTTGCGTAGCCTAGCCATCAATGTAGGACAATCCTCCATCTCATGATCAAACAAGGTGTAATACAGACATGATGGATGCATTGGATTCATACAATCACGGGCATAATTTCCTTTTCCTCCGCAATTGTAACATATCAGCTGTCTGCAACCTCTTCCAGGTCCTCCTCCACCTCAGCCTCGTCAGTGCCCCTAAAATCTGGTTCGCGCCACTCCTGCGTTTTGGTCAAGGGGCTGTGTTTCAGCCTGAACTCTGTAGGTGGGAGTCTTATCCATTATTAGCTCATAACTTCTACAGGTGCACTCATCATTTCCAACCGATCTACAAAAGTTACAGAACAATTGTTGTGAATTCTGTGTGTACTTCTCTAACAAATGGCAGTTGTCTGTAGCATGATTTCCTCCTATTTGACAAATAACACACTGAAAAGTAGGCACCATGATAGGTCCTGCTTGTGCCTCTGGTCTTAACACATTGGTCCTCCTCCCGCGAGGTAATTTGAAAAAATAAGGCAGTGGTCCTTGTCATGACCCTGAACCTTACATTTAACACACCATAACTCTTCGCGCACTTCTAGTTGGGTTGTCTTGTCTTGTTTCAAACTCTACATCTCAAGGCATAAGTTTTTCAACTTTGTATGGATTTTCTAAACTCCCATGTTAGGATCCTGTATCAGGGTCTCATGCAGCCTCATCGCAATCTTCAAGGCCTCTGCCTGATTCGTTAACCTTTGTTGTGACAATGTGTTCCTCAAATGTGGCATTAGCGATTCTACAAACCATTCACGGTGTTGTCCATCCATGAAAGTCATAATAGCTTCGTGAATCATGCACTTCAGTCTCTAATCCAATTCCCAAGGGGTCTCACCTGGTAGCATTGTGATCTCCTTGAACCCAATGATCGACTGCACCTCTAACTTCGGCCTGCTAAATTCTTTGTTCAGCGCAATTTGGATATCCGCGATCCCCACATTCATATTGTCATTAGAGTGCTTAATATAATAGGTCAATGCGCGATCCTATAGAGCTCTAACCAGTATCACTCTTTTTATATTGTCATTTGTAACTCCCTGCGCTTCCCATACTATAGAGTTCCTACAGAAACTCCAATGGATCTAGAATTCTAGTTAAATTAAACACAAGTAATTTGTTGATATTCAAGGGAGGAGAGAAAGAATTTGCTCAATAAAATCAATTTATTAAATTAATGAACAATATTAATACATGAGAAACCAAACCTATAATCCCAAAGGGAGGTGGTTATATAAAAATTGTTGAATCTAGAAAACTAGGAAAGAACTAGTAAAAAACTAGAAAAGGCTAAGAAAAGCTAAAGGGAGGCTTAAAATAGCAACAATGAATCAAGAAAACCTATGCCAACTATCATCCATGAGGAAAGCATGAGTATGGGTGCATTTCCCAAGGAAGGCACCTTTCAAACATGCTAAAATGGTCTGAGGGACCAAATCCCTTGACTTAAGGGGGAATCTTCATGTGGGGCACCAATCCTTAAATAACTCAAGTGGATGAGGTGTGGTTAGGTGTGAACATGCACTTATATGTCTAAATGGTTTAGGAAAGTGGTTGGACCAATATTTCCATAATATTAATCCTTTAAAGGAAAAAAACAAGGGAAAGTTGGTCCACCAAGCTAGTTTACCAAAAACCAAGTGTGAACATGTTTTTTAGTGCATGTGCCTAAGTCAAGGATACCTAGGCTAAAAAATAAATCTAGATGTTAGGATTATTTTCCAACACCCGCCTTCATCCTAACTCACTTATCTAAACTAAGTCCCAGGCAAGATGCCATGTTAGGTACTCAGGTACAATAAATAAAAGATCCTCATAAAATGAAAAAAGAGGGAAAACCTCGTGGGAACCCCCCCCCCCCACAAAAAAAAAAAGAGGAAAAAAGGTCTAAGTGGCGAGAAGGGCTTACTCAGCTGTCTCCATGACTCTAAGCATAGCTCTCAGTTCTAAAAATTTCTTTTCAGTGAAAGACTTGGTGAAGATGTCTGCAACCTGCTGCTTAGTGGGGCAATACTACAGTGATATGACTCAGTCATGGATCATCTCGCGGATGTAATGCATGTGAATCTTGATGTGCTTGATCCTATTCCTCTGAACTAGATCAATCGATATCTAAATGGACCGCTGATTGTCACAAAATATGACAGCTGGAAGTGGATACTAAACACCAAACTTGGAGAGAGCCCCTGCAACCAAACAACCTGTGCAGCTACATTCACTTCACCTCTATACTCTGCCTTGGCTGTAGATAAAGAAATTGTGGATTTATTCTTGCTATACCAGCCAAAAGGCCCTAAACCAAAGTTGAAAACATAACCAGAGGTGGACCTGTGTTCTGTACCATCTCCAGCGCAATCAGAATCTATGTACCCAATCAGTGAAAGTGGGAAATCTGCAGCATAAAAATTACCAAAACTAGAAGTACCTTTCACATAACTAAGGATTCTCTTTGCAGCTTTCTAGTGAAGCTCATGGCACTCCTACATATATCTTGAAAAAACTCCTACTACAAAAGATATATCAGGTTGGGTGTGAGTAATATACAACAAACTCCCAACCAACTATTGATACAGTGTACTGTCCACCAAAGGAGTAGTACCTCCATCCTCAAATCTGATCCCCAAAAGAAAGGGAGATGTTGTTGGCTTGCATTCTATCTTCTAAAAATGGACAAGTAGATTTGATGCATACTTAGACTGTGCCATCTTGATCCTTGAAGTAGAATGAGAAACTTCAAGACCAAGAAAGTAGTGCAACAATCCCAATCTGTCATGGAAAATCGATCGTGCAATGTTGATTTTTCCGAATCAATAGCTGAGGTAAGGGTCAATGTCATCAGTAAATCATCTACATAAAGTACTATCAGCAAAAGGGAATCATCATGTTGCAACAAATAAACATTCAGATCAGATTTTCATCGAATGCATCCAATGGAAAGTAGGAAAGAATACGTCTTTGCATACCAGGCTTTGGGAGCCTATTTTATGCCATACAACGATTACTTTAATTTGCAAACGAGGGAAGAGTTCTGAATGTATCCATGTTGCTACTCCATATATATCTCCTCCTTGAGATCTCCATGAATAAATTCACTCTTCACATACATGTGATGAACTTCCCATCTGATAGAAGTAGCAATGGCTAAAACTAGTTGAATGGAGTCCATTTTTGCAACAGGTGCAAATGTCTTTGTGGAGTCTATGCCATGTACCTATGAGTATCCTTTTGCAACAAGTCAAGCTTTGTACTTGCTGATCTCACCATCTACAGCAATCTCTGTTCGATAGATCCATCCTCATCGAACAATCTTTCTTTCTTTCAGAAGTGGAACCAAGTCCCATGTGTTGTTTTCCATGAGAGCAGAGTACTCTTCATCCATGGAAGCCTCCCAAAGTGGGTTTCTAGCAGCCTTAGAGTGTGACTGTGTATCTGAACCAAGTGTTATATAGCAATGTATGGGAAGCAATGGTTCGATAGCAGCCAGGGCTTGAGGAGCCCTAAAAAATTGTGATTTAGTCCTTCTCGCATCTGCAGGATCACCGACTAGTTCACCTGCATCTTGCAGGGCTTTCTTTGCCCAAGTTGGCAACTGAGATGGAGCAGTCATGACCTACTCCTCATCCTTTGAATCAGACCTAAGAGGCTTCTTTGATGGTTGCTCTGAAGTGCTCAAAGAAGTTTCGGACCCATGCCCACCCTTTCCTCGTGGTTGATAGTTGGCATAGTTTGTCTTGAGTCATTGTTTCTATTTTAGGCCTCCCTTTAGCTTTTCTTAGCCTCTTGCAGAAACTCAGATAGATCTTGAATTCTAGTTAAATTAAACACAAGTAATTTGCTAATATTCAAGAGAGGAGACAAAGAATTTGCTCCATAAAATCAATGTATTAAATTAATGAAGAATAGTAATACATGAGCAACCAAACTTCTAATCCCAAAGGGAGGTGGTTATATAGAAATTGTCGAATCTATAAAACCAGGAAAAAACTAGTAAAAAACTAGAAAAGGCTAAGAAAAGCTAAAGGGGGGCCTAAAATAGCAACAATGAATCAAGACAAGCTATGCCAACTATTAGCCACGAGGAAAGCATGACGATGGGTTCAAAACTTCTTCGATCACTTCAAAGAAGCCATCAGAGAAGCCTCTTGGTTCTGATTTAGAGGATGAGGAGCAGGTAATGGCTTCTCCAACTCAGCTGCCAACTTGGGTAGAGAAAACCCTGCAAGATTTGGGTGAACTAGTCAGTGATCCTGTGGATGTGAGAAGGACTAGATCACAGTTTTTTGGGGCTCCTCAAGCCCTGGCTGCCACCGAACAATTGCTTCCCATACATTTCTATATGAAACTTGTTTCAGATCCACATTCACATTGTGAGGCTACTGGAAACCCGCTTTGGGAGGCTGTCATGAGAGCAGAGTACTCTTCATCCATGGCAGCCTCCCAAAGCGGGTTTCTAGTAGCCTAAGAGTGTCATTATGGATCTGAACCAAGTTTCATATAGCAATGTATGGGAAGCAATGGTTCGGTGGTAGTCAGGACTTGAGGAGCCCCAAAAAACTATGATCTAGTCCTTCTCGCATCTGCAGGATCATCGACTAGTTCACCCGCATCTTGTAGGGTTTTCTCTGGCTAGGTTGGCAGTTGAGTTGGAGTAGCCATGACCTTCTCCTCATCCTCTGAATTAGACCCAAGAGGCTTCTCTGATGGCTACTCTGAAGTGCTTGAAGAAGTTTCAGACTCCTCCTCATCAGTGGCAACAAGTGGTTCCTCGACAGGGTCTGCTGAAAAATCATGCAGTGATTCTTCTTCAAACTTCACACTTTGAGCTACGAGGAAATTTTCAGTGTAAGATTCCAAAAATCTATATGCTTTGACACTATCAGGATATCCAACAAAGATACATTCAACACTTTGAGGTTTGAAAGCCTTCCTCTTATCTGTCGGAATGTGAGCCCATGCTCGTGAAACAAAAAAGTAAAAGTGTGACACTTTCGGTTTCTTACCTGTCTAACATTCGAATGGAGTGGTGCCTTTGAGTGCTTTGTGAGGAATGTGGTTCTAAATCTATGTTGCACAATTAATAGCTTCATCCCATAACTTAGGAGCTAATTATTTGGACTGTAGCATACAATTGGCCATCTCTTTTAATGACCGGTTTTTCCTCTCCGCTACACCATTATTCTGTGGTGTATATGGCACTGTGTGTTGTAGTTGTATACCTGCATCAATACAAAGTTTCTGCACATCTTTGTTGACATACTCCCCCCATTATCAGTAAAGAGTATCTTAATCTTACACCCAAACTCATTCTCAGTAGGTGCTTTAAATTCTATAAGACATTCAAATACTTCCGATTTTAATTTCAGAAAAAATACCCAAGTAAAGTGAGAGAAATCATCTATGAAGGTGAGTACATATCGAGCCTTACTGATTGAAGGCTGTGGGAATGGGCCTATGATGTCACTGTGAATCAGCCCAAGAGGTGAATAAGCTCTTTGTGCCTTCCCTTTGTCAAACTTTTGCTCCGGATGCTTGCCAAGAATGCATCCTTGACATACATCGCTTGTAAATTTAATAGCAGGCAATCCTTCTACCATGTTTTCCTTGCTAAGTTGATGCAAGTACTTATAGTTTATATGGAAAAATATTTCATTCCATAATCTAATGATATCATTAGATTGTGAGAGAAATAAAATGCTAATATATTTAGGAACAAAGTGGGAGAAGAAATACAAACAAGAACTGTGATCTACAATTCCATATGCAAGTTGTGAGCCCGCGGAAATGTCGATAATCACTGCCGAGTCTGGAGTGAAGTCCACCTTCCTTCCAGAGCCGAAATGAGTGATCTGATATATCAAGAGAAGATTTGTGGACAGCGAGGGAATGTGAAGCACATTTGTGAATTATCCCCCTTCAAGGTATACAATTCCTTCTCCGCACACCTTTGCGGGTGTGGCATCTCCCAAGTAAATTGGGAATTTGGTGCTTTCTTCGATGGAGAAAAATTCATCTTTTGATGCAGCCATATGGTTCGATGCACCTAAATCAATGATCCCAGCTTATGGAGTGGATGTGACAGCCATTAAAGCATGACCATATTGTGCTCTCCCTCTCCCATCTCCCATTCTGTTATCATCCTTCTTCTTTGCATTCTCGAGCACGGTGAGATTATGCTACTACAATTGTTTAGCCATCTCATCGATTGTTTTCCTCATGCAATTTTCTTTGGGATAAAATCCTTTGGAACAGTAGCTACAAAGTTTTCTTTCCTTCTTCTTCTTACCCTTAGGCAAGGAAGAGCTCTCTGAAGATTGTATGGGTCTCTCCTTCTTCGATTCATTAAATTTACCCTTCCCTTTTTGCTTGTCTCTTCCATAGCTCTTTGGAGCATCAATACCCGAAAGTTCTTGGTTCTTTGAACACTTGATGGCACCCATTTGGACTAACTTAGATTTCTCTTGAGTCAATGCTACAATGAAGTCATTCAATGGAGGCATTTTCCATTTTTCTTGAGCCAACTTAGATGCTTGAAAAGACGATACAAATACGAAATATTTAGGGCCTAATTTCAAGAGAATTGAACGAATGAATTAATCTTCCTCTTTCTTGACTCCACTTGCATCAAGTTCAATGAGGAGGGATTTAAATTTGGTGAACTATTATTGCAGGTTGCTGAAATGAGTTGGACTGAGGGATATGAGTTCATTCTCTAGTTGATGCACTCTCATTTCATATTACTTGCTGAAGAGTCCTTCCAACGTGGTCGAGACCGCATCAGGAGTAGTGGCTCCAATGACATGAAAGAGGAGTTCTCTATAAATTGATAGGAATATCAGCCCAATTGATTCATCTAATTTATTGAAATACTTGATCTTCTCTGCTGCAGAAGTCAGTTTAGTCTCCATTCCCATTGTTACCCTGTAAAGCCCTTTGCTTCGGAGGAGCAGAGTGATCTCTGTCTTCCATTTGAAGTAATTGAAAGGATTTAGAACGAGTTTTGTGGGTTGAGAGAGATGATCCATTGCTGCTTGCTACACCTCCTGATGATCTATACCTGCAAATAAAACCATGTACAATCCACTAGATTCGAACTAGCTCTGATACCATGTAGAATTCCTGTAGAAACTCCGATAGATCTAGAATTCTAGTTAAATTAAACACAAGTAATTTGCTGATATTCAAGAGAGGAGAGAAAGAATTTGCTCCAAAAAATAAATATATTAAATTAATGAACAATAGTAATACATGAGAAACCAAACCTCTAATCCCAAAGGGAGGTGGTTATATAGAAATTTCTGAATCTAGAAAACTAGGAAAAAACTAGTAAAAAACTAGAAAAGGCTAAGAAAAGCTAAAGGGAGGCCTAAAATAGCAACAATGACTCAAGAAAACCTATGCCAGCTATCAGCCATGGGGAAAGCATGAGCATGGGTCTGAAACTTCTTAGATCACTTCAGAGTAGCCATCAGAGAAGCCTTTTGGCTCTGATTCAGAGCATGAGGAGCAGGTCATGGCTGCTCCAACTCAGTTGCCAACTTGGGCAGAGAAAACCTTGCAAGATGTGGGTGAACTGGTCAATGAGCTTGCTGATGCGAGAAGGACTAGATCACAATTTTTTGGGGCTCCTAAAGCCTTGGTTTCCATTGAACCATTGCTTTACATACATTTCTATATGACTCTTAGTTCAGATCCACAGTCACACTCTAAGGCTACTAGAAACCCACTTTGGGAGGCTGTCATGAGAGCAGAGTACTCTTCATCCATGGCAGCCTCCCAAAGCGGGTTTCCAGCAACCTCAGAGTGTGACTGTGGACCTGAACCAAGTTTCATATAGCAATTTATGGGAAGTAATGGTTCGGTGGCAGCCAGGGCTTGAGGATCCCCAAAAAACTGTGATCTAGTCCTTCTCGCATCTGCAGGATCACTGACTAGTTCACCCACATCTTGCAGGGTTTTCTTTGCCCAAGTTGGCAGCTCAGTTGAAGTAGCCATGACCTGCTCCTCATCCTCTAAATAAGACCCAAGAGGCTTCTCTGATGGCTTATTTGAAGTGCTTGAAGAAGTTTTGGACTCCTCCTCATCATTGGCAACAAGCGGTTCCTCAGCAGGGTCTGCTGAAAAATCATGCAGTGATTCTACTTCAAACTTCACACTTCGAGCTACAAGGAACTTTTCAGTGTGATATTCCAGCAATCTATATCCTTTAAAACTGTCATGATATCCAACAAAGATGCATTTAACACTTTGAGGCTCCAAAGCCTTCCTCTTATCTGTTGGAATTTGAGCCCATGCTCGTGAACCAAAAATGCAAAAGTGCGACCTTTCGGTTTCTTACTGGTCCAACATTCAAACGGGGTGGTGCCTTTGAGTGATTTGTGAAGTATGTAGTTTTGAATGTATGTTGCACAATTAATAGCTTTAGCCCAGAGCTTAGGAGCTAATTATTTGGACTATACCATACAATTCGCCATCTCTTTTAACAAATAGTTTTTCCTCTCCACGACACCATTCTGTTGTGGTGTATATGGCACTGTGTGTTGTAGTTGTATACCTACATCAATACAAAGTTACTGCACATCTTTGTTGACATACTCCCCCCCATTATTAGTATGAATTATCTTAATCTTACACCCAGACTCATTCTCAGCAAGTGCTTTAAATTCTATAAGGCATTCAAATGCTTCAGATTTTAATTTCAGAAAAAATACCCAAGTAAAGTGAGAGAAATCATCTACGAAGGTAAGTACATATCGAGCCTTACTAATTTAAGGCTGTGGGAATGGGCCCGTGATGTTGCTGTGAATAAGCCCAAGAGGTGAAGAAGCTCTCTGTGCCTTCCCTTTGTCAAACTTTTTCTTTGGATGCTTGCCAAGAATGCATCATTGACATACACCGCTTGTGAATTTAATAGCGGGCAATCCTTCTACCATGTTTTCCTTGCTGAGTTGATGCAAGTACTTATAGTTTAGATGGCCAAATATTTCATGTCATAACCTGCTGATATAATTAGATTGTGATAGAAATATAATGCTAATAGATTAAGGAACAAAGTGGGAGAATAAATACAAATGAGAACCATGATCTGTAATTCCATGTGCAAGCTGTGAACCCATGGAAATTTCGGTAATCATTGTCAAGTCCGAAGTGAACTCCAACTTCCTTCCAAAGCTGGAATGAGTGATCTGATATATCAAGAGAAGATTTGAAAACAGTAAGGGAAAATGAAGCACATTTGTGAAGCATCCCCCTTCAAGGTCTACAATTTCTTCTCCACACACCTTTGCAGGTGTGGCATCTCCCAAGTAAATTGGGAATCTGGTGCTTTCTTCGATGGAGGAAAATTCATCTTCTGATGCAGCCATATGGTTCAATGCACGTGAACGAAGGATCCAAGCTGATGGAGTGGATGTGATAGCCATTAAAGCATGACCATCTCGTGCTCTCCCTCTCCCATCTCCCATTCTGTTATCATCGTTCTTCTGTGCATTCTCAGGCACGGTGAGATTGTACTGCTGCAATTGTGTAGCCATCTCATCAATTGTTTTCCTCATGCAATTTTCTTCGAGATGAAAACCTTTGGAACAATAGCTAGAAATTTTTCTTTCCTTCTTCTTCTTACCCTTAGGCGAAGAAGAGCTCTCTGAAGATTGTACGGGTCTCTCCTTCTTCTATTCATTGAATTTACCCTTCCCTTTTTGCTTGTCTCTTCCACTACTCTTTGGAGAATTAGTAGCCGCAAGTGCTTGGTTCTTTTGAATGCTTGATGGCACCCATTTGGATTAACTTAGCTTGCTATTGAGTTAATTCTACAATGAAGTCATTCAATGGAGGAATTTTTCATTTTTCCTTAGTCAATTTAAATGCTTGAAAAGACGATACAAATACGGAATATTCAGGGCCTAATTTCGAGAGAATCGAAAGGATGAGTTGATCTTCCTCTTTCTTGAATCCACATGCATCAAGTTCAATGAGGAGGGATTTAAACTTGGTGAAGTATTCTTGCAAGTTTCTAAAGTGATTTGGACTAAGGGAAACGAGTTCATTCTCCAATTGATGCATTCTCATTTCATCTTACTTGCCGAATAGTCCTTTCAATGTGGTCCAGACCACATCGGGAGTAGTGGCTCTGCTGACATGAAAGAGGAGTTCTATAGAAATTGATAGGCATATCAGCCCAATTGATTCATCTAATTTATTGAAATACGTGATCTTCTCCACTACAGAAGTCAGTTTAGTCTTTGTTCCCATTGTTACCCTGTAGCCCTTTACTTTGGAGGAGCAGAGTGATCTTTGTCTTCCATTCAAAGTAATTGAAAGGATTTAGAACGAGTTTTGTGGGATGAGAGAGATTATCCATTGCTTCTTTTTGTGCCTCCTGATGATCTATACCTACAAATAAAACCGTGTACAATCCACTAGATTCAAACTAGCTCTGATACCATGTAGAATTCCTGCAGAAACTCTGATAGATCTAGAATTCTAGTTAAATTAAACACAAGTAATTTGCTGATATTCAAGAGAGGAGAGAAATAATTTTCTCCATAAAATCAATGTATTAAATTAATTAACAATAGTAATACATGAGCAACCAAACCTCTAATCCCAAAGGGAGGTTGTTATATAGAAATTGTCGAATCTAGAAAACTAGGAAAAAACTAGTAAAAAACTAGAAAAGGCTCAGAAAAGCTAAAGGGAGGCCTAAAATAGAAAAAATGACTCAAGACAACCTATGCCAACTATCAGCCACAAGGAAAGCATGAGGAGGAGTGCATTTCCCAAGAAAGGAAACTTTCAAACATTCTAAAATGGTCTAGGGGACCAAATCCTTTTATTTAACAAGGAATCTTCATGTGGGGCGCCAATCCTCAAATAACTCAAGTGGATGAGGTGTGGTTAGGTGTGAACATGCACTTAGATGTATAAATGGTTTAGGAAAGTGGCTGGACCAATATTTTCATAATATTAAACCTTTAAAGGAAAAAATCAAGGGAAAGTTTGTCCACCAAGCTAGTTTACCAAAAACCATGAGTGAAAATGATTTTTAGTGCATGTGGCTATGTCAAGGATACTTAGGCTAAAAAATAAATGTAGATGTTAGGATTATTTTCCAACACATATGGATTTTATCACGAACCAAAACTGGTTCAGATCTTCATTTCCTACTCCCTTGAACACTGAAAACTTTATCACGTTTTCCATATTGACTCATAGTGGTGGCGGAGGTGGTAAGGGCGAAGATGGGGGTGAAGGCGATGAAGCTGGTGTTGGTGTGGGTGGGGGTGGTATGCATGGAATCCTATGTTTAATCAAATTGATCGCACTCCTCGGTGAGACCTTCGTGAGCTCCTGCTCGTCCGTTTGCAGAGGTGAAATCAAAGGGCTATTCTCGGGTCCCTTACTTCCTTCATTTCTGTAGGTTTTTCCACTTCGCGTAGCTCCAGACATCAAGGTAATTGCATAACCCTTTTTTCACATAATAACATTTTAATCCAAGTATTCAGAGACTTTACATACTAACCTCGTAGTCCTTTCAGAAAGCATCGCTTTGTCTCATTATAGCTGACTGGAGTATCTACCATGAACTCAGTAATGAATCCTCCTATAATCCAATCGAGCCAGTGATCAACAATGTGCACGATCTTATCCTCCGATACTTCCAATCTGCATACCAACTCTAGGGTCCACACAATAGGTTTGTCGAGTTTCCACCTTCCTTGGCTATCTTCTAGCTTCGCAATCCACTCGTACAACTCAGTAGGGAAATATGCGAAGAAAATTTTATGGATCTCTGTGTATAGGTAGCAGTCTAACCACTTTTCCTTTGATGGCCACGGATTCATGTTCTCTTGCACCATGAACTCGTGAATTCTCCTGTCCAACCAACCTTTACTTTCTTTCTTAGTTGGATTTCAATGATATGACATCAAACATCTCTATGCAGATTCTGGTCCTGACAACGAAACCATTTGTTGGCTTGATGGGGTGTGACCCAGGTTCAGAGTTATTTAGAGAAACAAATCCCTATACTACTGGCCCTTTCAGAAACAGCCCGCGGAGTGTGAACTGCGGTCTCACATGAAGCAGTATGGGGGGATGCTAGAACCAAGTTTCCGCACCCTTGAGATGTTTGAGGGGTCAATTTAGACCAACTATGACTACCTTCGCGTAGGTTACTTCACGCACTTTCCTGACCTGCGAGGCCTTCGCGCCCTAGTATATTCGTGTTTACGCAACCCTAAACAGGGTTTGTGAAGCTTTCGTGTTGCTAGAGTAGTGATCTGTTCTATTTACTGCGGTTCTTACTTATCTTCTTATAACAGTTAGTTATCTTCACGTAAACACATACTTTATCTTATTTTCACTTGTTCAACATATTCATATAAGTTTGCGCAACAAATAAACAATAAAATTTCATTTCATACCCAATATAATTCAATGCATAAAATAGGAAATGATACATAGAAATAATGTAAAACTTCTCTTCATTAATGCTTCAATCGGTACCAGACTCAACCTGCCATGTGCACTCAGCTACAGGAGTTCGTGCACTCAACTGTGGACTATTAGGCCTTTGTGCACTTAGCTGTAGAGCCTTCTCCTACTCTATGACCGAAAGACTTGACTTTCCACTTAGACTCAATGCTTCCTCATTAGATCTTCCTTTATTCCTTCTATCTCTTCTATATCTTCACACATAGAGCCTCGCTCTATTTATACAATCCCATGGTCCATGGACCATGTGTAGAAATCTCAAGCTGACGTTATATTTACAAAAGTAATGGTGGACAACCCTATGACTCAATTACAGCTTCGCGCTCTGCACCCACAAATCGTAGATTCTTTACATCGGACTTAGTCAAAACATGGGATTTAAGCCCCAAAACTTGTCTTGGGTGGATCCCATGGCCAACAATTTGTGCAATGAATTTTTGGAGAACTGTTGGGAGGCCCAGGAGGATAGCAAGGCATTTCATTACACTTGGTTACTATTGTTGATTTCTTTAGTGGCTTGGAGGACACCCGAGGATAGTCAATTTCCTCAGCAAGAGACAAACCTGTTGGAGGCAGTGAAGTTCACTTCGCTCTAGGCTACCAAGGACCGTCCACGAGTCACGGAGGAAAAAATATTATGGGTCCTGTGTGAGATGGATTTTTGGATGGTGATTAGGCAGAGGCCACGATTGTCACCCACACTGTATGCCAATACAAGCCCCTTGTTGATTTCAAAGTGGACTTCCACATCTTTCATGTTCGTGCAAGGAGGGATCCTGAGAAGACATGGTACAAGCTCTCTTACTTGGTGGCAAAGGAAGATGTAGCTGACATCATGGCCAAATGGCCACCTGAATAGCTAACCCTATCAGATGTGGGTGCAGGAATAAGAAAGGTTACGGAGGATACCACCGCGCAGACAACAACAACAAAGAAACAAAAGGAAGCCCGAAAGGTTGCTTCCCGGGAGAAAGCTGCGTAGTGGAAAGATGTTGTTGCTAGAGAAAAGGAAGCAGCATACAAGGAAAAGGCAACCTGCACAATGACAAGGTTGCAAACCACCATCGACGTTGAGGAGTCTGATAGATAGCGAACACCAGACCGAGAAGAAACAGAAAAGGAAGAAGGAGAGGGTGTGGAGCAGGGAACCCCCTTCGTGGTAAAGAAACAATAGAAGGATACATCTATGGGGCTGCAAAAGAAATAGAAGTCTGACCGCTCAGCTGGGGAAACCTCGTTAGTCCTCACTGAGGGGGACTTAGATGAAATTAGTGATGTGGTTCGAGACACGACATCAGAACTTTGGGGTCACTTTGAACAACAATACCAATAGGAATTAGGAAAGGTTCATCAATATCTATGCGAGCGGCAAGTCCAAACAAGTCAAGTACAATTGAGCATGGGACAAGCGAGCGGGGTACAAGTGAGCCTGCATCAAGCGAGAACATCAGTTCTAGATACAGACAAGAATTTGGATCTCGATCTCATTCAGCTACTAGAGGGAGCCCTGCACACTAAGACTGAAGTAGCAATGACCCAACTACTACAGGTTAAGAATCTGGGCCTAAACCTCACAACATTCCTTCTCCAGACCCTACATGAGGTTCACTCGGGGGTCTCCGATGAGTTTTTGAAATAGGGAGCAGCGTGCACTATTGGTTAGCAGTGAAGTAAAAACAAACAACCAACAAATTTTTGCAGAAAAGGCGTAGGAACTCAAGGAGAAGGAGGAAATCGCTGTGCGCAGTAAGTAATTAGAAGCAACCCTTACACAAGTTTGTAATGAGATGCTAGAGCTCAACATTTTGGTTGAAGCTACTTCCACTGAGAAGATACAAAAGTTGTTCGGGGTAGTAAAAGAGTCCAAGGTCGAAATCGACTGAGTCTAGTTCGAGTTACAGTTACAAATATCAGATTTGCAATTGAAGCTGCAATCTATGACTCCTCTAGAGGTCTGGGAGTAGTGTACAGATACTATCAAGGAAGGCATGGCCAATCTAGAAAATTCAGTCAAGGGTTGCACCAAGTTGTTTGAGCAGGATATGGAGTTGTGGACTTCTCTACAGGAGGACTCGACTCTCCAGAAGATTGGTGCGGATATTAGGGAAAAATAGAGGCAGTTCGACGAGATCCGATTGACTGCACGAACACTAGCACCAGTAAAGCGGTTCATGAGGCTACAAGAAGGAAAGCTGCTACAAAATGAGATTGATGAGTTGTGTCGCAAGGAAGAAATTTTGGCTACCTGAACAAAGCCATGGATAGAGGAGGCCAGCCAGCTAACTCTCTCTGTCTAGAGTAAACTTAAGAGCATGCAAGAGACTCACAGGACCATGGGCCTCTCTGTGGATAGCCCAACTACCGAAAAATTGGTCAAGGAAGTACAATAGGCTGCTACACAGGGAACAACTGATCTACAAGTTTTGAAGTTGGAGTTCCATGAACTCAAAGCAAAGATCAAAGCATCGACCGAGTGACTCGAGGATGAGTCACGAAATTGTGTTGGGGGCCTATTGCTATAGGGTCCACTGGGGTCAAGTTTTTGTACTTACTTTTTGTAAAAATGTAGTCTTTGTGATTTAAGGAAGCAGAGCATGAAGATAATAAGATTCAAAGGGGCTTTAGTCCCTTATGTTGTTAGGTGATAAGAAGTTTTGAGATCCGCCCATGGTTCGCTAACCATGGTATTGTAATAACAAAGAATATATATAGAAGGGTCATAGAAAGTCTAGAAGATAGGTAATACTAGAAGATCATTGTTTTGGGTAAGTAAGCTAAGGCTGGAAGGTTTGTTTTCTATACTTAGGCGAAGAGGAAGGCTACTGTAGCTGAGTGCACAGAGACCTTGGTAAGTCCGCAGGCTGAGTGCACAGGCCCCTGTAGCTAAGTGCACAGGGAAAAAGAGTCTGTACTTGAAAGAATACATCTAATAAAGAGAGGTTTGATCCAGTAATTGTGCATATGTGTGTCTATTTTTACTTCTACAGTTTTCTGTATTTTCGCTATATATTTCAAATTGTATGAATGAATTCTTCTCTTATGTGCGAAAGTGGTAGATAAGTAATATTTACTGATGCTATGAATAATTAAAGACGTTCGTGAAGATATAGATGTCGCTTAGGTGAGTTACTATAACTTACTGTTTCAGAAGGGTTAGGGTTCATGAAGACAAAGCTAAGCCCTAGAATCCACAGTAGCCCATCACAAAGGCCTCTGGATACAGAAACCTAGTTTTTTCACCCCCCAATACTACTTCAGATGAGACTGCAACCTGTGCTATGTGGGTTGTTTCCAAAAGGGCCAGGATTTTAGGGTTTTGTTGGTTGGCACAACTAACTTCGAACCTTAGTCAGGGCCCATCAAGCCAACAGTGCCAAGGGAAGCTACGACATCAAAATCACCTTACAGGATGAGTACACCTGAGTTGGTAGAGTTGAAGTTGCAGTTGAAGGAAATGTTGGAAAACGGGTACATTAGGCCAAGTGTATCGCCATGGGGCGCACAAGTATTGTTTGTGAAGAAGAAACATGGTACTCTTAGGTTGTGCATTGACTACATGTAGTTAAACAAAGTGACCATAAAGAATAGGTATCCATTATAGAGGATTGATGACTTGTTCTTTCAGTTGAAGGGTGCAGCAATGTTCTCGAAGATTGATCTGAGATCCGTATATCATCAGCTACACATTAAAGAAGAGGACATCTACAAGATAACTTTCTAGACCAAGTATGGGCATTATGAGTTTGTTTTAGTTCCATTGGGTTTGACTAATTCTCCAGCTACTTTTATGTGCTTTATAAATAGTGTGTTGCGTTCGTATTTAGATAAGTTTGTTATTGTGTTCATTGATGATATGTTAGTATATTCTAAAAATGAAGAAGAGCATGATGAGCATCTAGCGATAGTGTTGAGATCGTTGAGAGAGAATTAGTTGTATGCTAAGCTTAGCAAGTTCAGTTTCTTTTAGACTAAGGTACACTACTTGGGGCATGTTGTCTCCAAGGAGGGAATAATAGTGCATCTGGAAAAGGTAAGAGATATCATCGAGTGGGAAGCTCCCAGGAATGTGGATGAGGTGAGATCTTTCATGGGGTTAGTAGTTTATTACAAGATGCTCATAAGGAACTGCCTGTAGATTTGTTATCCTATCACATCATTGTAGAGGAAAGGTAAGAAGTTTGAATGGATAGGGAGTGTGTGGCCAATTTTGAGAATCACAAGGAATTGTTGACACATGCACCAGTGTTAAAGATTGCAGATCCAGACAAATATTTTGTAGTATGTATAGATGCTTACAAGAGAGGACTTGGTGGAGTCCTTATCCAAGATGGACAGACCGTATGCTATGAGTCACGGAAGCTGAATGAGGATGAGCAGAACTACCTTACACATGATCTCAAGTTGGTAGTGAACATACATGCATTGAAGATGTCGAGGCACTATCTTCTGGCCAGGAGGTTTGTATTAATGAGTGGTCATAGTGGGTTGTGGTATCTATTTGACCAACCGAATCTGAATGGAAAACAGGCTTGGTGGTTGGCCATGATCAGTGAGTTCTATTTTGAGATCGGGTATATCAAAGGTAAAGAGAACATGGTGACATATGTTATTAGTAGGCAGATACAGGTAAATCACATATCAACTATGAGGTCCTATGGGATAGATTTATAAGATAGGATCTTCAAGGCAGGTCTGTAGGATGTCAAGTATATGGAGATTGTGCATAGGTTGGAGTAGAGTATAGGTAGGGGTACATGTAGTGGTACACGTACATGTATAGGTAGTGGTATAGGTATAGGTGAAGATACAGGAGCACAAGATGTGGACTATCGCCTCACAACAGATGGATTGGTTAGGTTTAGAGACAGGATATATGTGCCAGATGGCATTGAGCTCAAGAAGGTGATCTTGAGGGAGTTTCATGCAAAATCTATTCAGGTCACTCAAGATGTCAAAAGACACTAACAGCCATGAAGAAATTCTATTATTAGTCAAATTTGAGGAGAGATGTAGTAGAGTTTGTGGCTAGGTGTTTGGATTTTCAGTGGGTGAAGATAGAGTGTAAGCATCTAGGTGGACTGCTACAACCTATTCTGATTCTAGAGTGAAAATGGGAGTTTATTTCCATGGATTTTTATCATAGGTTTTATGAGGACAGTGAGACAACATGATTCCATCATAGTAGTGGTGGACAGGTTGACAAAGGTTGCGCACTTCATTCCAGTAAATTCTACATTATCAGCTAGTGATGTAGCATAGGTATTCATTAGAGACGTGGTCAAATTACATGGGGTTCTAAAGAATATTGTGTTATATAGGGATTCAAAGTTCACTTCCAAGGTTTGGAAGGAGTTATCTACAAGTTTAGGCACAGGGATGTCCTTTAGTACTGTTTATCATCCGCAGACAGATGGACAAACAGAGAGGGTCAATAGGATATTGGAGGACATGTTGAGGATGTATGTGATGTATCAGCGGAGGTAGTGGGAAGAGTACCTTCCACTAGTAGAGTTATCTTAGAACAATGGGTACTAGGAGTAAATGAGGATGATTCTGTTTGAGGCATTGTATGGGTGTAGTTGTAATACTCCCATCAATTAGAGTGATCTAGTTAATAGGTTGTTGATTGGACCAGACATGTTGGTAGACATGGAGCAAGAAATGCAAGTAATCAAGAAGAATTTGAAAGTAGCACAGGATAGGTAGAAGAGCTATGTAGAATGAAATAGGTTGTTCACAAAGTTCCAGGTTGAGGAATAAGTGTTCTTATGCATCAAACTAAAGAAGAGCTCCTTGCAGATTGGATCATGTTCCAATCTAGAACCACGATTTTTTGGACATTTTAGGATTATTGAGAGGATTGGGCCAGTAGCATATCGACTTACACTGCCCCCCATAGTAAAATTCCATGATGTTTTCCATGTTTCATTGATTAAGAAGCATGTTAAAGATGTTAATCATTTGATTGACTGGTCTGTATTACAAGTGGATCTAGTGGCCTAATTCCAATTGGAGTCTCAGTGTATTTTTTAGAGAAAGATTCTCATGCTCCAAAACTGAGTAATCAAATAGGTTAAAGTACAATGGAAGAACTTTGTGCCCGATGAAGCTACACAGGAGATGGCAGATCAGATGCGGGCTATGTATCCTTCCTTATTCACTGGTTGAGTGGATGTTTTGGTATATGTATTTGGTATATGTTTTTGGTACATGTTTTGGTGATGTTTGGTATATTCTTTTGGTACATGTTTTGGTGATGTTTCGTATATGTACATATGTATATAGATGTAAATACCACCATGAGCTATGATATAAATATCCAATAAGCAGTATGGGTGTCATGTCATTATGATGTCATACTTGTTATGTTGTCATGTTGGTTTTCTTCTCAGCAGGATGACCATTGTGAATACTGCAACGAGCTAATTTATAAATCTCGATGGGCAATATGTTTTTCTTACAATAGCCTTGTTGGTTGTAGTCATTGCTGAACATCGAGGATGGTATTCCCCCAAGGGGGAGGGTTCTGTAATAGCCCTAGTGAAAATTCCATGTAATAAAAGTTAACAAAGACAAAATAATAATGATGGTTGATGGGAGACTTATTCCAAGCTAAATGTTGGGAAAAATCATAGTGATGGGGATCACTAATGATTGATTAATGGATACGGAAATTGACAAAGGATGTGGAAAGGAAAAATGGAATTTTGGCACATTTATTTATGAAAATAATTCAAATTAGGAGAAAATGGAGGAGAAAGGCCATAGGTTGTATGTGAGGAGGAAAATGAAGGCAAAAAATGGAAATGAAGAAAATAGAGGCCTCATTAATAAAAAGGTTTCTGAGGATCAGTTCACAGACTTTTGGTCAGTTTAGTTTTGGCACTCTCTCTCTATTCTCTCTCTCTCATACTCTTGGACACCTAGAGTTTTCTTGATCACTCTTGGAGGAGTGTGGCATACTAGAAGTTTTGCAGCAAGAAGGCAAAGGAAGAGTAGGAAAATGTAAGAGGACATTAGGATCAGCAACTACAATGTGTTTTCCTTACAGATACCAGTTTGCATGTATGTTTTCCTCACTAGTTTTGGAATGTATGGCATATGCATGTGGTTTATTGGTCATGATCTGTCATTAGCATGGAGGATTTCCTAGATTGATAGAGGATTTTCCTAGCCTTTCCACTTCCTAGATAGGCATGGTGTTGTGGGTTCATTTCTTTTTTTTTCTAGTTGGTTCTCTTGTTTCCTTTAGCTTGGGTTGAGTTACTAGTCTTGGAAGCTTTTGTTGGAAAAACACTATGGGAGCCCAGAGTAAGTTGTGGGTTGAGTTACTAGTCCTAGAAGCCTTGGTTGGAACAAATGCTCTGGAGCCCTGGAAGGCTTCGGTAGAGACCAATTTGGTCCTGGTTGTGATGTTCGACCATGAGGTGGAATCACTATTTCATGGGTTGAGGTGGTTTGGCCTCTGGAAGCCCTGGACAGTTTTGATTGATGTGTTTTAGGATATCCCACGTTTATGCTTGGAATATGGCACAGAGTTGAATGGCTGAAGAGAGTATTGGTTCAACCATTATATGTGTTGTTGGGAAAAATGCCTATGCAGGATGATCCTATCCACCTAAGGTGTGACAGTACCTTAGCAACAAACGAATACAACTACTTCGGTTTCTTCCTTTATGAAATATGAAAGAGAGGAGATTGGTAGACTTACCGTTATCTTCCGGCTGTCCGTCGATCTAGATCCTCTCCTCTTTGGGTGTCCACAGCTACTCGCCTCCTTACGAGATCACAAGAGAACAGCTACCTGTGACAAGAGAACAGCTACTTGCAACGAGAGAAGGACACAACACAAAGGCAAATATACATATTCATAAATGATTCAGGATTAGAAGTAAATCAAATACACTAATGCAAATCATACAAAATACACCAGCATATAGGAAAGAACCAAGAAGCTTTATTGATTGATAAACAAGGTTCAGGAAGAGATACAACCCATAGGGTTCCAACCCAGCATCTCCTTCCCAGTAGAATGGAATTCCTTCTTCAGCCCCTTTCAAAGCATAAACACCCAATGATCTAACCACAAACCAACAACAATTCTTTGCAATTACAATATTCCAGCCTCCTTTGACCTCATGGAGAGAGATCTATATAAAGGAGTTTTGGAGAGAGGATGAGTCAGCTTGAGGCTGGTATGAAACTGACTAGTGTCCTCTCCCACTTCAGTTCTTGAGTCCACTTGGAGGTTCTTGCTTCCACTTGGAGATTTGGAACCTCTTACTCATCACCAGTCGAATTCCCTGACCCAAGTGTCATTTTGGAAGCTTCCTGGGCATTGACACCTTGAGAAATGAGTCTGCCACTTGTCCAGTTACGCTCAGCGCAGGTAGCCTTCTTTGCAGTTGACATTCAGCGTAGGTAGACAGTGGAGCAGTTGACATTCAGCGCAGATGCTCAGTGGAGCAGTTGACATGATCCAGAATTGGCCTGTTTTTGAGTGTTTTCAGGTGGAGAACTTTTGTGAATTGCTGTGGTTTGCTGGCCTTGTTCCTCTAGGGGTAGGAACAACATGTTTAGGGACTTTGGATCCCTTAATTATTGACATTTCATACTCAGTGATGCAAGGCACAAAAATGTCTATAACAGTTGCCCCCTAAAGTATGAGGCTGTTTATCGGGTGAAATGCTTTATCCAGGGGAGTCCGAAGTTCATCCATTTGCTGGGAGGAGACATGTAATAAGATACAATACAATACATTATGATTCATTCAGTTTTCATGATCTAGCTGAGGCGGGCATTCCCATGCTCAGCTTTATAAATACATTTTGGTACATAGAACAGACGATCGTCTGATGGTAGACTGATAATTCTGGCGAAACTATCATCCTTTGAGTAGGATGATCATCTGTTGCAATGATGTACATGTCAAATGTCTTTATTTTTCCTGAATATATATCGCAGCCCGGATGGATGAAACTAGATTCGGGGTCTTCAAACTCGTTCGATCTTCACTCTAAGTACAGGTCGATCCATGTGAGAATTGCGCTGAAGTCGAACATGGAAAGACATCGTTTGATTACCGGTCAATGATGTAAACCGTTAACAAGCGCGAGAGGAATCACCGATAATGATAATGACCCTCAAGGTACTGCAGTACAATTCACGTGGTGTGAATAAAGGACTTGGCGTCGAACACCATGCAAAATCTTCTGGTCGAAGGTCATTGATGTATACCTGTCGCCGAAAGTGAGAAACTTGCCATTGAGGCATGCAAGCTTCAAAGTACTGAGGGGGTTGTTCCTAGATCAACTTCTTGGATAATGAGCTGATGTCGACAAGAAGCGATCCGTCAAAGGAGGGCCTTAATGAATCCCACATCAGTGACACGGAACGGAGCTAATGATTTTAATGGAGGTGAAAATGATCTGTAACATATGATTCAGGGTGACGGTCATGAAACGGATGAAGGATAATGTATGGCAGTGGATGGGAACCTGGTTGACTCTTTCTGAACGACTTCTCTTGAACATATGGCGACACTGATGCGATGGATTGGTAGCATTACCCCAAGTACGGATGGTGTGGCAAAGACCATGGTGATGTGACCGGTGAATGAAACAACCCAACCCGATGTGGTACGGAGGAAAAGTGTCATGTTCAAGAGCGACCTGCTACCATCAAAAGACTTCTTGATTTTTCCCAATTTTTCCCCAGTCATTGCTGACCAGTACCTCTTTATTTTTGTCAAGCTTGAGGAGGATAACATATGCTTGTTCTATAACCTGCCCTTCGGGCAAGCCCATCGCTGTGTTTTAACGAGCTTAGAGATAGTGAAACTCGTTCTCGTCTAAAGACAAGTTTGTCGCTATTTAATGATTTTAACGAGTCTAACGACAAAGAAAACTCGGCCCTTTTCATTTTTAGAGAGTCTGAAAAGGTACATAAAGTTAACTCCAAAATTCCTTTTTCGTCATCTAATCCCTTAAGTTCGAAAAAGTATAAAACAATACAGAAGGGATGAGTTTTCGATAGTTTTAACGAGCCGAACAAAACAAGCGCTCGATCTTTTTGTGCAATAATCCCTCAGGTCCAAAAAGATTAAAATCTAGAGGAGGGATAGCTCTTCCGGTCGTTTAACGAGCTGGAAGGCCAAAACTCGGCAATCTTTTCATATTTTACGAGTCTGTTGAAAAGAGCTTAAAGAAGACTCGTCTTTCGAGGAACGAGTGATGAACAGGGTTAGCAGCTGATTCTAGGTACAGGTTGGAATTTTCCAATCACGGTAGTGTCACAAGGATGGCTAGGTGAAATCACTCTTCGCAGCTGTTCCTCAAAATGGGTAAACAATCATATGGAGGTAAACGATCGGCCAAATGAAAAGTGGAGGTGACGGTACACAAACACGACCAAGGCTTTTATGGTTGATCAGGTTACATACTTCAATGGTTATTTACCGGGATGGGTTCATTTTTTAACGAGCTTGAATGCGCCAAAACACTGCTCAATCTTATGTTTATTTTTTAACGAGCATGAACTATGTGCTAAAACTGCTCGGATCTTGCGTTTATTTTTTAACGAGCATGAACTTTATGCTAAAACTGCTCGTATATACCAGTCATATGATAAGAGTGTCTCATTGGAGATCGCTATTTTTTATGGAGCTTCATCTCACCACGCTTTGCTCCGCATCCTTTCTTTATGCAAGTTCGGAAACGGCTAACCCAAAAAACAGATAAATAACCGCTCTTTGCTTGCACTCCAAAAGGTTTGCATGCCCCCAGGTATAAGATACAATTTCAAGGTTTCCTCTCCTTCTTCTCACCTCTGCTTTTCTTTGGGTGTTCACAGCTACTTGTCGTCTTGCTAGTCCAGCTTCAACGGGTCTATACGAGGTCACAAGAGAGCAGCTACTTGTCTTCTCGTTAGTCCAACTTTCAATAGATTTTTGCAAGATCGCAAGAGAACAGCTACTTGCGACAAGAGAGCAGCTACTTGCGACAAGAGAAGAACACTACTCAAAGACAAAACATCTGTTTTACTGAGGGAGGCCTACCTCTTTCAGGTTACCCAGGGATTGTTTCGTTCGCGGCTACGAATAAAACACTTCCCCGGCAATGTCTACCGAAATAGACAAAGGTGGGCGAAAAGCAGATTATTTCACTCACATAACTTTGACAAAAGAATCTTATTCTAGAACAACCCTCTTTCCTCTACGGACGGGGTACGGACTAGTCATATTCTCCCGCGGAAACCTATCTTATACCCAAAGTCCTCTGCCGAAGCAGACCAGGACGCATGCCCCCTGGGTTCCAGTCATATCCTCCCGGATTACTCGCGCTCATCAGGAGGACGGACTGTGGGTTGAGACACTTCTTTCATGAATAGACCATTTAGGGATGGTATATGACTATTTGCGATGTGTGATTCGGGAAACGAAAGTTGGTCCACGAGCTTGACCATTCTTCCTTCATGCGGAAAACACATTACTCTAAAGAGTGAGGAGACTATTGCTCCCATGCAATATATATAGTCTCGTCCAAGGAGTAGGTTATAACCCAAGGGTCCTTGAACGACCATCACGTTCATTTGAACGGTCTTCCCTTTCAATGTTATTGGCACATTGGGGAGGATCCCTAAAGGGCGACTGGTTCCCTTATCAAAGCCTGATAGATTTCTCATTTCAGGCAAAAGCGCAGCTGAACCAAGCGCTTTCCAAGCAATAGAGGAAAGGATACTCACAGATGCCCCTTCATCAATAATTGTACCAGCCATTACCATTCTGTATATTTGGACAATAATTCTGAATGGTATGCTAGCTGGCAAGCAGGGTCTGCCTAGTTGGTTCCAGTCAAAGGACACAACCAGGTTGCTTGGTGGTGGGACCGAGTAAACGGCCGGATAGCGCTCTGATGAACTTCCTTCCTGCGATAAAGGAATGGCGGCATTGCCCCCTTGATCATCAGAGTCAGTGCTGATGAAGAGAATTTGGACGGTGTCATCTTTATTCTCCTCTGTGATGGTGTCATTCGAAGATAGAGCCTCCGAAGGCAAAACCGGGTCAACTGCCATTTCAACCTTTAGACTTTCGTCAGGTATGGATTCAGACGGTTCATCTTCAATGACAAGTGCTTCGGCTGACCACCTGGGCGGGTCAACCGGATTCTCAACTAGCGAGGGACTTGGCAAGAGTTTTTGATATCCAGGAGGAAGATTCGCTCGTAATATCGGGCGATCTTCCAGAACTCTTTTCACCTCGTCTAAGAAGGGACAACGGTGGATGGCGTGATCGCCTTCACACAGTCTGCAGGGAAATTTAGCTTTCCCGCTCTGTCCTGGAGCTTCACTCCCACTAGTTGACGGTGAACAATCGACATGGCTATCAGAGGTCGATGCTACCGAATTGTGCAAATGGGGGGACCAGTCTCTTAGTATCCGGGGGATACATGGACAATCTCTATGGAAGTGGTCTCCCCTGCATATGACGCATGGCAATTTAGGCCTTACGAGTGTTGTGTGTGGATTTTTGTCAGATGACGCTTGTTTGCCCCCAGTCGCCTTAGGCTCCTTCTGCTTCTTTTCTTTCTTCTTCTTCTCCTTCTTCTCCTTAGGAACCCGGTTCTTTGAAAGACCAGTTCCATCAAGTGAAGAGGAAGGAGGAGAGGAAGATGAAGTGGAAGGCTGGTGGGCAACTCTTGTCTGATCTAACTGTTGACTCGACTGTTCAGGAATGGTGGTATTCTGAACGACATTGGTTGAAAAGAGCCATATTGGTAGGCCAATTGTCAGTCCGGGAAGCGACAATGTGGCCATGTGGGGCGCACCAACATCTCCCCAAGAGGAGAAAGGACTAGGATTTCCATCAAGGGGAACTCCTTGTTTGGTGTGCTCCATCTTTTCAACCTAAAGATCAATGCGGGAATAAGGGTGATTGTTCCATTTAAAATAAATTGTTAACGACGCTTTAGACACAACTTGCTTTTTCACTTTTAAAGAGTCGAGAAAAAGCTAAAGATGACTCTAGTCTCCTTCGATGTTTTAACGAGCCCGAAGTGACAAATGCTCAGATGGACTTTTTCTGTTATAGAGTCTGAAAAAGGCCAAAAGAAACTGCTCTGGAGATCTAGGCAGAGGGTGTGCCAAACTTTTCGCAAAACCACAGAATACTTTTTACGGTACGGGTGGTCGATCTTCGTGAATGCTGTGTTCACTGCATTGCGATTAGTAGGGCGGCCGACACGGCTTCCTAAGGATAAAGGATATATGCCTATAGGGGTCTCCCAATATATATGCGACGGTACGTGGGAGCAAAATCCGTACTAGTGCTATCGTCCCTCAGGAGGAATCACCCACCTTCTTAGAGATCGACAGTCACTAGGCTTAACGACGCCGGAACACGTCTCTACCTAGACCTCTATGTTGTGCGTTATGTTGCAAAGCGTTGTTAGGTTCATTCAATATATTTTAAGTTGATCTTCTTAAAGTTTGTCTTTCAGGATCACCACGAGATGTATTGGTACAAATTCCTAAATGCAGTCTAAGATGATAAGCAAGCTTTATAATCTTTCAACTTTGAAAATCCTAGCTACTAAGGGAAAAGAGAGCGACTATCTTTTCTCAAAGAGCAATCAGCACACTCTAATGCACTCTTCCTAAATCACACATGCAAACTTATCAAAATGCAAATGCACAATGCAGGTGTTTGTTTTCACTTTCTTAGTATAAATGCCTACAAAGAAAGCTTTTTGTACAACTTTGAATTTGCTTTTAAATGACTGAAAAATAAACAAGTTTACTTTTTCCAAAATCAGCAAGGGTAGAAGAGATTACAAGCACTTTGCGATTTTTCGAAAGGAATACTCGTTTCGACACTTAAAAGTGACAAATTCAAACCAATAAGCAAAAGCAAATGATAATCAAACTGCAAACAGCCAATGAACTCTCTCCTAAGATCACAATCAATCAATCAATCAGATCTGAATCAAGGCTACAGGATGACTATTTCGCTCATGCAAAGGAAAACTGTAAATGGCGCCACAAACACATAAAAACACTTACAGTCTTTTTGTACAAAAATGAGGCGGAATTCAAGCAAAGAAAAGGGGTTTCAGAGGTGGCACCTATGCTGGTTAAAGGCTGCAAAAACAGAGATCAAAACAGGGCAAAAAGACAGCAAGGAACCCCAGCTGCACAAAGGTACACTGGTTCAGCGCAGGTGTAACACTGTCAGTTTGACATTCAGCGCAGGTAGCCTTCACGGGACCTGCGTTGAAATGCAGACTGCCTTCACAGTGTCTGCGCTGAAAGGAGAAACTCTCGTTTCTCTTGGTTTCCGGGTCATAAAATGCTCAAAAATCAACTGTTTCAGGCCAAATCAGAAACACAAGCAAGGTATAAACAGAGGGATGCTTTGAGAGGGTACTAAAGACTATCACAAAGGATCATCAAGTCATTTGTGTGTCCATTGTTGAGATCATAGACAAAAACCCAGTGAAGGATCAAAGCAGCAACATTCTACTTTGCAAAGCAGTTCGATTATTGCTGTTGAGTCTATGAGGTAAACAATGATGCAAAAACAAACAAAATGACTAAAACAAAGTTCTTCCCCAGTGGAGTCGCCAATTTGTTGTTGGGAAAAATGCCTATGCAGGATGATCCTATCCACCTAAGGTGTGATAGTACCTTAGCAACAAATGAATACAGCTACTTCGGTTTCTTCCTTTATGAAATATGAAAGAGAGGAGATTGGTAGACTTACCGTTATCTTCCGGTTGTCCCTCGATCTAGATCCTCTCCTCTTTGGGTGTCCACAGCTACTCGCCTCCTTACGAGATCACAAGAGAACAGCTACCTATGACAAGAGAACAGCTACTTGCAACGAGAGAAGGACACAACACAAAGGCAAATATACATATTCATAAATGATTCAGGATTAGAAGTAAATCAAATACACTAATGCAAATCATACAAAATACACCAGCATATAGGAAAGAACCAAGAAGCTTTATTGATTGATAAACAAGGTTCAGGAAGAGATACAACCCATAGGGTTCCAACCCAGCATCTCCTTCCCAGCAGAATGGAATTCCTTCTTCAGCCCCTTTCAAAGCATAAACACCCAATGATCTAACCACAAACCAACAGCAATTCTTTGCAATTACAATATTCCAGCCTCCTTTGACCTCATGGAGAGAGATCTATATAAAGGAGTTTTGGAGAGAGGATGAGTCAGCTTGAGGCTGGTATGAAACTGACTAGTGTCCTCTCCCACTTCAGTTCTTGAGTCCACTTGGAGGTTCTTGCTTCCACTTGGAGATTTGGAACCTCTTACTCATCACCAGTCGAATTCCCTGACCCAAGTGTCATTTTGGAAGCTTCCTGGGCATTGACACCTTGAGAAATGAGTCTGCCACTTGTCCAGTTACGCTCAGCGCAGGTAGCCTTCTTTGCAGTTGACATTCAGCGCAGGTAGATAGTGGAGCAGTTGACATTCAGTGCAGATGCTCAGTGGAGCAGTTGACATGATCCAGAATTGGCCTGTTTTTGAGTGTTTTCAAGTGGAGAACTTTTGTGAATTGTTGTGGTTTGCTGGCCTTGTTCCTCTAGGGGTAGGAACAACATGTTTAGGGACTTTGGATCCCTTAATTATTGACATTTCATGCTTAGTGATGCAAGGCACAAAAATGTCTATAACAATATGGTTGGGTGGAATGTGGTAGTCCCATCTCGGGTTGGCTTTTGCATCATTAATATGAGGTTATTTATCCTTGTTATTTCATTAGTGTTATACTGGTTTATATGCGTATTATATGGTTGTTATTTCCTTACTATTTATATTATTATTATTCTAGTTATGAACATGTATTATGATAGTTCATATGTATGGATCTCATCATGTTTTTACTTGTAAAGGAATGAATAATGTATCTATGGCCTAGTGGATGAAAGCGCAACTAATGTGTTGAGGCATCAATGCTTCTTAACGATTCTCAAATGAGTAAGAGATCCCCATGCTCAGATATGTTGTTTAAACCTGTAGATTACATATTTGTGACATTTTTGACGAAATGCCTATCATGGCTAGTAGGGGTCCAGTCAAGTTCTTGTTCAGGTAATTGCATTTGTATCATTGTTCTGTTATTATATTTAAGTTCTGAAATTTTCATTGAGTTATAGGCAATGATCTAGGCCTTGGGCCTAAAAAGGTGGCTCGATTCCTAGAAACGTAGGCATAGCACTGGGTAGAAAAGTCTTGAGATGCATTCATACCCATGTTGTGGGAGCATCTGTAGCCTCCTAGACGCATGCATGTCCATATAAAGGGAGTGACAAGGGGTTTAATGGTCTAAAACTTCAGTTAGTCTCAGGGGCAGGTTACCTGAATGGTTGGGATGGCTCCTGGGAGTTCTATTGCTGATTTGGAAGGCCACTATGGCATGCTTATATTGATTCCACTTCCTTAACTGATACACAGGGAGTTGAATCATATCATAGTAACTTCTCGTCACATGTTTACCCTGGTTGGCTAGTTATTTGGGTAGATCTGGGAGGAGGGTGTTATATAATTTTAATTTAATTATTAGTAATCATTAGGTCGATGGAATGGATTTATCCTCCATAGAATATTCTAGGACATTGTTAGTAGTATACAAAAATCAAAGGTTGATATTTATCTCCAAAACAATTATGTTTTTTTCCACTTTTAATTAAATTGATTAATTAAAAAAATGTCATATGAACAAGTGTCATACTAAATGATTTTTTGTTTTTTGGGCATATAGTATTAATAAGCAATGGTATTGGACCATGGTATTGTAGCAAAGCCTATTTATAAATTAAGAATATTCATGGTAAGGGGGGCTGAATCTCCATGGTTAATAATCTTTTACATGTTTTTCTTTTAAAAGTATACATGTTTAATTTATATATTAATTATTTTTATATTTAATAATAATAATAAATTTATAATTTATTTAATTTTTATGGTTTTTCTAGATGTATCATGAAGTAAGTGTTTTGATACTTACATCGATGATGTCAATTGGGGTTGACCATCCATTTAATTTATATGGTTACAATACTTGGTATGTCTATTTTGAATAGGACTTCCAAAATTTTAATTTAATTATCAATAATTATTAGTTGGATGGTAGAGATTTAACCTCTAAGAATGTTTTAGGCTATTGTTATTAGTAATCATTAATCAAAAGTTGAAATTTATCTCAAAAGTAGATATGATGTTTCTCCCCTTTTAATTAAATTGGTTAATTAAAACAAATGTCACATGAACATGAGTTATGGACTTTCAGAAGAATACCGACCAATGGTATTGTAACAAATCCTATTTACAAGTTAAAAAATGTTAAAAATAGCAAGAAGAAAATAATAATTTAATTTGTCCTACAATTAAATTGGGAACTAAATTGTAATTCTATTCTCATACCAACTTGTAACAGTTACCTAAGTTGTGTTGACTTAGTTGGCTCAGTAAATTCGAGTTGGGAGTCTATCTAGAGTCGTGTAGAGTGATCCCAAAATTTTATGGGCCTAGGTTGAGTTCTTATTGATTTGTAATTATTTAATTCAGTTAACATAGTTCTAACTGTTGGAGATACTAGTGAGAGGTCAAGTGAATTAAATTGGATTTAATTCACATGTAGTGATCAATCAGATAACTGATAATTCACTCATAAATAACTCATGCATGTTAGTTCTGAGAAAGAACCATTTGAGATTAGAGTTCAGGGACAATGTATTATCAGTTGTAAAATCATCTAAATTAAACTTGTGATGCATGTAATCAGAAGAAGGCCTGTGGATATATTGTGCAGTTATGAGTGAGGAATTTCCCAATTAAATATGGGCTACTTCCCAAGGGAACAACACAAGGAAGTAGAAGCTTGGCAAGTATTAGATTTGGCTAAGTATTTGATTTACCTGATTTGTGAAGTAGTGAGATAGATTGTACTCATGTAGATATTGTTCAGGTTGAACAAGCATAGTATTTTATTCTCAGATATTATGGTTAATGAAATATAAAGATAGCAGGGGTTTTTATCTGAGCTTTCCCCATAAAATTATTGTGTTATGTGCGATTGAAATTCTTCCTTTTCTGCTTTGTGATTTTATCGATCAATTTTTGTTTCCGCTAATGAATAGAATAGATTCAAGTCAATTATTTTAGTGTATGACAATCTGCAGTTTGAATCTACAATAAAAATCTGCATAGTATTAGATATGAAATCACTATCAAAGAGGAGAATACGAGTTTGTTGTACAGGTGATATCGAAATTGTAATTTCATACTTCAGAGCCAGTAAGATGTCATTCTACGGATTGAGACTTGAGTATGCCCTTGAGGGTAGCTCAAATTACATAGCTTGGAAGGACAGGATGGAGGCAATTTTTGAAGACAACGAGATGAAGGAATTAATAGATCATGATATCCCAAAACCTCCAACATCTGATGCTAAAGATCTGGAAGAATGGAGAAAGTGTGTGGAAAAGGCGAGAAGGATTATCCTAGAAGGAGTTCGAGATCATATTGTCTCAAATATCCACCATCTTCAATGTGGAAGGCATTGATGGACCTGTTGTATTGAGGGGGCTTGACCCAGGTTCAGTATACTTCTATAACAAGTGACAATTGTCCGTGGCATGTTTTCCGGCTATTTGATAAATCGCGCACCACCAAAGCAGCTGTCGTGCTAGGTCCTCCTTTCTCTTCCGGTCTTAAGGGCATCGATCGTCCTCCTACGAGGTAATTTTCCAAAACCGGGCAGTGATCGTTGTCATGACCCTAACCCTTGCATTTTACGCACCATACCTCTTCGTGCACTTCTGGTCGAGTTGTCCTATCCTGTTTCAAACTCTGCATGTCAAGGCATAAATTCTTCAGCTACATGTGGATATCTTGAACTCCTAAGTTAGGATCCTGCATAGGGGTCTCATGTAGCCTCATAGCAATCTCTAAGGCCTCCACTTGAGTCGTTAACTTCTGTTGCGATAGCGCACTTCTTAAATGTGGCATTAGTGAAGCTACAAACCACTCGCGATGTTGTCCATCCATAAGATTCATATTAGCATCGTGAATCGTACATTTCAACCTCTAATCCAACTCCCAAGGAGTCTCTCCGGGTAGCATTGTTATCTCTTTGAATCCAATGATCGACTGTGCTTCAGAATTCGACCTGCTAAATTCTCTGTTTAGCACTACTTGGATATCCATGATTCCCGCATTTGGATTATCATTGGAGTGCTTAATATACCAGGTCAGCGCGTGGTCCTGCGGTGTGCTAACTAGTGTCACTTTATTTATATTTTCATCTGTAACTCCTTGTGCTTCCCATACAGCCCTTACTATGAACTAGAATTGATCCGGATCCTCATTTCCCAAACCTTTGAACATAGGAAACTTCACTGAGCTTTCCATAATGAATCACGGTGGTGGTGGAGGTGGTACGGTTGAAGATGGAGGTGATGGTGGTGAAGCTAGTGGTGGTGTGGGTGGAGGTGGTATTCACAGAATTCTTTGCCTTATTAAATGGATCACACTTTGCGGTGAGATCTTCGCAATCTCTTCCTCATTCCCTCGTGGAGATGAAATCAAGGGGCTAGTTTTTGGTCCCTTATTTCCTTCATTCCTATAAGCTTTTCCACTTTGCGTAGCTCCTAACATCAAGGTAACTGCATAACGCTCTTTTCACACAATAGTATTTTAATCCAAGTATTCAAAGACTTTACGTACATACCTCGCGGTCCTTTGAGAAAGCGTTGCTCTACTTCACTGTAGCTAACTGAGGTGTCAACCGTGAACTCAATAATGAATCCTCCTATAATATGATCAAGAAAATGTTTAATGGTGCACGCAATCTTATCCTCCGATGCTTCCAACCTTTGCAATAACTCTGGGGTCCACACAATAGGATCATTAAGTTTCCACCTTCCGTGGCTATCTACTAGCTTCGCGATCCACTTGTATAGCTAAGTAGGGAAGGATGCGAAGAAGATTTCATGGATCTCCATGTACAAATAACAGTCTAACCACTCTTCTTTTGACAGTCACAGGTTCTTGTTCTCCTCTGTTGTGAACTCATGAATTCTTTTGTCCAACCAGCCTTTAATTTCCTTCTTAGTTGGATTCCAATGATACGACATCAGATATCTCTATGCAGATTCCGGCCTCGGTAACGGAACCAGTTTTTGGATTGAGGGGGCCTGACCCAAGTTTAGAGTTATTTAGCCAAACAAATCCCTACACTACTTTCCCTTTCAGAATCAGCCCCTGGACCGTAAACTGAAGTCTCACCCGAAGCAGTATGGGGGGATGTTGCAACCAATTTTTTGCACCCTTGAGATGTCTTTGGTGTCAATTTAGTCCAACTATGCCTATCTTCGTGTAGGTTACTTCATGCACTGTTCTAACCTACAATACCCTTGCAATCTATTGTAATCATCTTTTGTGTAGCCCTAACAAGGGACTGAGAAGCTTTCGCGTTGCTATGGCAACGAACTGCACTATTTCCCCAATCTACATGTGAATCTTACTTATCTTCTTACAGGTGTTAGTCAACTTCGCGTAAGCAGATATCATATCTTGTATTCACTTAATCAATACAATCATATATATTTGCACATCACATAAACAATAGAAGTGAAATTTATACCCAATATATTCAATGCATAAAACAGGAAATAAATACACAAAATATATATGAAACTTCTCTTTATTAATACTTCCCACTGTTACAGACCCGACTCGTCCTGTGCGCTTAGCTGTAGGGGTCCGCGCACTCAGCTGCAGACTACTAGGCCTCTGCTCACTTAGCTGTAGAGCCTTCTCCTACTCTACAACCCAAAACTAGACTTTACACTTCAGATATGACTCAACTCTTCATCCTTATCCTTATTATTCAGTTTCTCTTAACTACTTAGAGCCTTGCTCTATTTATACAATCCCATGGTCCACAAACCATGGGTAGATCTCTACAACCGAAATTACATTTAAAAATTTAGGGCGGACAACCCTATGACTCTTCTACAAACTACGTGCTCCGCGCCCACAAAATGCGGAGTCTTTACATCGGGGTTACAACTTTTGATGAAAATCTGGGCTCTAAGCCCCAAAAATTCCCTTGGGGGATCCTGTGCCCAACAAGAACCCAACACAAACCTCCCAATTATGCCGGAATCACTGTAGGATCAGTAGTGCACTGAGTGGCTGCCTGCTGCACTTCCTAGATGCATTTTTCAAAGAGCGTTGTAGCTGAAAAACATTCAATTTCCTTCTTAGTTGGATTCCAATGATACGAAATCAGACATCTCTATGCAGATTCTGCTCACAACAATGAAACCATTTGTTGGCTTGAGGTGGCCTAACGTAGGCTCGAAGTTATTTAGCCAAACAAATCCCTACACTACTGGCCCTTTCAACATCAGCCCGCAGAGCATGGAATGAAGTCTCACCTGAAGCATTATGGGGGGATGCTGGAACCAAGTTTCCGCACCCTTGAGATGTCTGTAGTGTCGATTTAGTCCAACTATGCCTATCTTCACGCAGGTTACTTCACGCATTGTTCTAACCTTCAATACCCTCACGATCTGTTGTAATCATCTTTCACGCAGCCCTAACCAGGGGCTAAGAAGCTTTTGCGTTGTTATGGTAGTGAACTTCACTATTTCCCCAATCTACATCACGAATCTTACTTATCTTCTTACAGATGTTATTCAACTTCGTGTAAACAGATATTATATCTTGTATTCACTTAATCAGTACAATCATATATATTCACACATCACATAAACAATAGAAGTGCAATTTATACTCAATATATTCAATGCATAAAATAGGAAATAAATACACATAATAGATATGAAACTTCTCTTTATTAATACTTCCCACTGTTATAGACTCGACTCACCCTGCACACTCAACTACAGGGGTCCGCACACTCAGCTGCATACTACTATGCCTCTGCACACTCAGTTGCAGAGCCTTGTCCTACTCTATGACCCAAAACTAGACTTTACACTTCAGATATGACTCAACTCTTCATCCTTATCCTTATTATTGAGTGTTCTCTTAAATACTTAGAGCCTCACTCTATTTATAAAATCCCATGGTCCACAGACCATGGGTAGATCTCTATAGCAGACAACCCTATGACTCTTTTACAAACTACATGCTCCGCGCCCACAAAATGCAGAGTCTTTACATCGGGGTTACAACATTTGACTAAAATCTAAGCTATAAGCCCCAAAACTTCCCTTGGGGGATCCCGCACCCAATAGGCCCCCAACACAAACATCATGACTCTCCCTCGAGTCACTCTATCGGTGCGGAGATCTTTGCGTGAAGACCTCCCAGTTCTACATGAATTGTTGCAAGATCGGCAGTTCACTGAGAGGCTCCTTGCTGCACTTCCTAGACACGCTGTTTAGAGACCGCTATAGTTGAACTTCTTCCATGAACTTGTTCTTATGTTCCTTTCATTTCCACGAGCTTTGTTTCAATAGAGGCTATAATGACATACACCTCATCAATCCAGGGTTGTAAGTGTGCCTTCAAAACTATATCCTTATGTTGAGAAACATCCACTTGCTCCTTGATCTCTTTCGCTTGCTGCATCCTCACGAGCCTTTGTGTAATAGAAATTGTCCACACAGTCCCTTTTAATTCATCATATTTTTGCTATATCTTCCACACCTCTGTGTCTAGGTGATGTATGTTTGTGTCCTCCTACAGAGTAGTGAGAACCTCGAACGACTCCTCGATCAGCATTGTGTAGTCATTCATTGCATTGTTGACCTCTGCTATGGCTACTGTAATCATGCTGGGGTGTTGTTCCTTAACCTCTAGTGGAGTTGAAGGCTACACCTTCAATTTCAGTTCGGTTATCTGTAGGTTCAATTTTAGCTTAACCCTACCCATCACTTCCTTTGCCTCGTGCACCCCTGTTGCTAGTTTTCAGATGCACACCTCCACTGGTTCTTCTGCTTAGATGGCCAGCTCCAGGACCATCTGGCAGGCTTCCTTGACCACCTATACTAGCTGTCGGTTCTGTGCCACTACCTCATCGTGATGTAGGCTCGACTATTCAGTGTTGATCTGATGCTTGCTCATGACCCGGAGTGCGCAACCCTCCCTAGCTCACAGTTCTACAGTAACTCCATCCTGTAAAACATAGAGCATCTCCTGAGTGAGCGTAACCATATTTATCCTAGTTCCCTTCAGCCCGCTGACCATAGGCCTGTCATCCTCATTTTTTGTAATGAGTGCTCCCACTGGCAGCACTATAGTGTTGGTTCTTCGGGCGCACAACATTTTGTCAACCGCAAACATGCCTACTGTGAGGCTAATTGATACAGTTCTAGCCTGCGGAGTGTGCACCTACAACTCCTGTATATGTGCCTCGAGAGCCTCCAACACCATCTAGTGTTACTTCGTGAACTACTGGAGGGTCTCTGCGGTGACGTCCCTCACCGTATCCACAATGTCGTCAAGATCCCCCTCAGTGAGGGTGATCAGGTTGAAAGAAGTCTTGAAAGCCTTTGATTTCTTCCGCGGCCCTACCTACTCTCTTGGGTGCTGTCATTTCAGCTATGTGGACGATGTCTGCGGGTCCATGCCACCTTGCTCTGTATCTGTTTCCTTCTTGGGGGAATGAAAATTATATTCTTCGCGCTCTTCCTCTGCTGCCTTCTACTACTCTTCCACCACCTTAGAAGTTTCCCGCGCTGCCTAGGCCTTGGTTGTTGCTGCCTCATTCCTACACTTCTCTACCAACTACACCATCTATAGTTTCACCTCATCCTTTTTCCTCTGTGTGGTGGACTTGTCTGCTTCCAGTGCAGAGCTGGCTGGACCGTGCCACTCCGATGACCATGACTCAAGGATTGCGAAGATGACATCGTCCATCACTAGATAAGGTAGCTCGTGCCGTGTCTTCATGGGGTCCTTCTACGCCCTAATGTAAATGTGATTGAAGTATTCCTTAAACTTCGTGAAGCTCTGCAGACTATTGTAGATCGTGGGAGATAACTGTAGCTTGCGATTAATCCCCATTCTGAAGTTCATATCCATGAACACTGAGAAGATTTTACTATCCCTTATCCTCTACACATCTCGAGTTGCCCATAGGGAAGCTTACTTTGCTTCCTCCAGAAGGTTTTTTGTGATCATTGGGAATTGGCTGTCTTCGGGCAATTCCCATGCCACCATTACTATGGACAACAGAAGCTAGGCTTAGTGAAAAGTCTTCCCCTACTCCTGTGCCTTGCAATAGTTCTCAAGGAACTCTCCACATAACTAGTTTGCCCAATTGAACTGGACCCCTTCTGTGCATTACGCTGCAAGTGTAACCACTGGTATGGGCACCTCATCCCCGTGGCACTTCCGGATAACCTTCCCTGCCAATATCTGTGTCGTGACTTTAACCGCAAGGTTATTGATGCTGGAAATCACGTACCCTCTCTTCTTCTTCTCCAGCTTGAACTTCTTCTTCATGGCCTCCATGATGGCCAAATCATCACTCTTACCTTCTGAGATGTTCACTGGATCCTCCCCATTGCAAGAGAGACAAGAAATTCTATGAATCAAGTGGTTTGTGATGGGGATGGGCTCTACTAGCCATAAGCACCCATCATGCACCAAGCAGAGCAGCTGCCTGATGACAAAAATGGTCACTCGGGCACGATGGTAATGCAACACCCAGAGAAGGTATAATAATCTTGCCTTTTCTACACCTTTGAGCCATTTATGTGGATCCAACTCTATGACTCCTATTGGTGCATATTTCTTTTGTCGCATTAGCTACACAGTGGCCAAATGTGGGAACTTCTTGTTGTCTACAAGATCCCAGTCTTCAAATTTTAGTACAAGCACTCACCCTAGGTGTGCTCCTTCAAAAATAATGTTGTCAGGGAGTAGCAAAGTCTGCAGAGAGCTTTTACTCTCATCTATGTCTTTAGGCACCTTTGCTTTACCCTTCCACGGAGGAACATATGCGGGCAGCCTGGTAAGAGGGTCTGCACCCTGGGTGTCAACCTCCATTTCTACATCTTCCTCCTCCTTTACTAGGATTTCTTCAAATTCTTCCTCCTCATTGGCCTCCAAATTAATAGTTTTCACCTTTTCTTCCATCGTAAGCTTAGTCTATAATGAATTTCTAGGGGATACATGCACTGGTACCATAGCTTGCTTGTCTTTCTTGGGTCTCGGCGTGTGTGGTGATTTAGGGATTTCTACGACTATCCTAGCAATTTCTAGGACTTCCACTTCTGTCATGGCCTTCACGTCTTCCTCAGTGGTCATTGCTCCGGTATCCATGGCTTCCTCAGGTGTTGCCATAATGTTATTCCACAATTCTCTTAAAGGCTTAGGTAAATTCTCAAACAACGAATCACCTTCAGAAGACCGAATAGATCTGGTTTCATGAATGTTTGTGCGTGTAATAGCTCATTCCTCAAATTTCCAAGTGTTGTTTGCTGGACAACCCTTTATAATTTATAGCACATTTTGAATTTCAATTCCACCATTCCCCCCACATTCGGTCCATTAATGCTTGATTAGCGGTAGATTTTCAAGGATATAGCCCATAAAGTTTCCCTTAAATTCCTGTCGCCCACTCCATTTGGTCTCAAAGCAAGCATCACCTCGCGAATAGTAACTATAATGGTCACTTTATACTAGACCCGCATGGCAGCGCAACTACCCTCACGCTGTCATGCACCTTGTGATACTTCGCTACTGCATGCATTCCTGACATCGCGTAGCTCCCTGGCAGAGTAGTTTATAGTCACGTGCCTCCCTTCAGCTACCTGGAGTGCTAACACTATGCTTCTGTCAGCTAGTTAGATGGTCGGGCCACCTGTGTACACCTTCAAATGACTGCCATTGACATTTCCTAGGAAGAGCTATCCATTTAACTTTACCAACTGCACCGTGCCACCATCTGTGATCTCCTTAATAACATATGGTCCCAGCCAATACATTTTGAGCTTCCCTAGGAATTTATTGAACTTAATATCATACAAAAACACCAAATCATTTGCCTTGAAGGTGCGCAACTTAATATGTCGATCATGCCAAGCCTTTTCGCCCTACTTTTGGACCTGCTAGTGAAATCCAGCCAAAAATCATTCTTCTTTGAGCTCCTCCAACTGCACGAGCCTCTCCTCAAGGGCTCCACAGTTCGTCTTACCTATGAGCACTGTTATACGTAGACTAGGCACGACATATTCCATAGGCATTACAAATTCCACTCCATATGCAAGCCTAAAAGGTGTCTATCCCATTAGTTTCTTGCATGTCCTCTTATAAGCCCATAATAATGTGGGTATGCGCAGGTCCCAATCACTTCGCTGCATGTTACATACTCTGTTCAGTGCGTGGCACACCTTGTTTAATGCTTCCGCATGGAGAACCTTCTATGCGACTGTTCTTCCTAGATAATGTTTCCCCAACATTAAGATCCATTTGCACATCGGTCCCCCCAACACATGCTTACTGATCATACATTTTATTGCAGAGTTCATGTGCATCCATGTAGGTTATTTTCCACATGCCTGTGCCCACCTAGCTAGATGTGTGCACAGATCACCTCATCCATTGTACTTGTCTGTCAATTTCACCCTAGGCTTCCCAAATCACATGTGCATCATTCCCCTACACTCGCGCTAGTCGTCAAAGCTCCCTTTGTGTGTACCCCACCACCTCACTAGTGTAGCGCACAGTACCCAGTCCAAGGCCTGGAAGCGTTGTTTTTATGACACCTCCCTTTCAAATTTATTCAAGGTATCTACGTCACTTATACCATCATAAGTAGGCAGGTATCTTACTTCTGATGATACGCAACGCAACGACCTTGTCATCATATTATAATTTAGTGTAGTTACCTCATGTGACCAATTCTGCCATCGATCTGTCTCCTCATCTGAATCCAATGTACAAGATCTCTCCCACTCCCATGCAATCCACCCATCCGCGGTGGGATTCACCCAGTCCTGGTTTTGCACTATTATCTTATAGATGCAGTCCAAATCATCATCATGTCAGTGGCCCAATGAATTCCTAAGAGCACGGGGTAGGGATTGTTGTCATCAACAATCTCTATCACTTCAAAATCTATCAGTGTGCTCACTCCCTCAATATCCATGATTATTCCCTTCAATCATCCCATGGGTATTATTTTTTGCTGGTTCGCCATTCTTCACTGAATTGGAGACCACCACAACGCACGTTTCCCCATTCACTCCCATGTTTGTTTCGGCAGAACATTCGCATCTGATCCAAAATCCAGGATGACTTGATCCATCTCATATTCTCTGATCTACGCGGTTATTCTCATTTCTCTTCCTATTCTTGTCTTATGTTTTCCGATCTTCCTTACTACAAGCAGTTCTCCTGGCGAATGTCCCAACGCATCTATTAATGAGTTCTTGTAACCCTTTCACTGCCTTACTATAGTGCAATAGCTTCATACATGTTTCCAAGAACATTGTAAGCATAAATGGGTCAATCTTTGGCTTCGATTTATCTTTGCTTCCAAAAGTGGAGGCCTCAGTGAATCTCTTCTCAGCTTCCATGAAGGTTTCCCGAGTGTGCTCCAAATCAAACTCTGCTTCCTTCACCGGATCTTTGCGAACCCAAGTACTACCTTCTAGCTGTTTTCATTTTTCATCTCACATTGCAATTCCACTTCGGAGCACAATGTTCACATTCTAATCTTCCTCGTGTGGTTCAGACCTCATCATCTGCAGGTTCTGAGTTGGGGTAGGCGGTAGCACTCCTTTGTCGCGTATCCTAGCTATTAGTGTAGGACAATCTTTTGTCTCATGATCAAACAAGTTGCAATACAAACACAACGACTGTGTTGGATTCATGCAATCATGGGCATAATGTCCTAGCCCTCCACAATTGTAGCATATCAACTATCCACGGCCTCTTCCAGGTCCTCCTCCACCTCGGCCTCGTTCGTGCCCCTGAAATCCTGTGCGCGCCATTCTTGCATTTTGATCAAGAGGACACATTTCAGACTGAACTCTGTAGGTGGGAGTTCTATCCATCATTAACTCATAGCTTCTACAAGTTCTCTCATCATGTCCCACTAACCTACAAAAGTTGCAGAACAACTGTTGCGAATTTTGCGTATATTTCTGTAACAAGTGACAATTGTTCGTGGCAAGTATTCCTCCTATTTGAAAAATTACATACCACAAAGTAGGTGTCACGCTAGGTACTGCTTGTGCTTCCGGTCTTAAGGGCATCAGTCCTCCTCCTACGAGGTAATTTGCGAAAACCGGGCAGTGGTCCTTGTCATGACCCTGACCCTTGCATTTTACGCACCATACCTCTTTGCACACTTCTGGTTGAGCTATCTTGTCCTGCTTCAGACTCTGCATCTCACGGCATAAATTCTTCAGCTGCACATGGATATACTGAACTCCTAAGTTAGTATCCTACATCGGGGTCTCATGTAGCCTCATATCAATCTCTAAGGCCTCCACCTGAGTCGTTATCTTCTACTACAATAGCACACTTCTTAAATGTGGCATTAGCGAAGCTACAAACCACTTGCAATGTTGTCCATCTATCAGATTCATATTAGCTTCACAAATCGTACATCTCAGCCTCTGATCCAGCTCCTAAGGAGTCTCGCCTAGTGGCATCGTGATCTCTTTGAATCCAATGATCGACTGTGCTTCAGACTTCAGCCCGCTAAATTCTCTATGTAGCGTTGCTTGGATATCTGCAATTCCCACATTTGGATTATCATTAGATTATTTAATGTACCAAGTCATCATGAGGTCTTTCAGGGCGCTAACCATTGTTGTTTTCTTTATATTATCATTTGTAACTCCTTGCACTTCCCATACAGCCATTACTATGAACAAGAATTGGTCCAAATCGTCATTTCCCAAACCTTTGAACACATGCAACTTCACGATGCTTGCCATATTGAATCGTGGTGGTGGTGGAGGTAGTACAGGTGAAGATGGAGGTGAAGCTGGTGGTGGTTTGGGTGGAGGTGGTATTCGCAGAATTCTTTGCCTTATCAGATGGATCACACTTCACGGTGAGAACTTCGCGAGCTCTTCCTTGTCCCCTCATGGAGATGAAATCAAGGGGCTAGTTTTTTGTCACTTAGTTCCTTCATTCCTATAAGCTTTTCCACTTCACGTAGCCCTGAACATCAAGGTAACTGCATAACCCTCTTTTCACGCAATAGCATTTTAATCCAAGTATTCAAAGACTTTACGTACTTACCTTGCCATCTTTTGAGAAGGCATCACTCTGCTTTGTTGTAGCTAACTAAGGTGTCAACCGTAAACTCAGTAATGAATCCTCCTATAATACGATTGAGCCAATGATCAACGGCGTGCACAATCTTATCCTCTGATGCTTCCAAAATTCACACTAACTCTAGGGTCCACACAATAGGATCGTCAAGTTTCCACCTTCCTTGGCTATCTGCTAGCTTCATGATCTAGCTGTATAGCTCAGTAGGGAAGGATACAAATGTTAGTCAACTTTGCATAAACAAATATTATATATTGTATTCACTTAATCAGTACAGTCATATATATTCGCACATCACATAAACAATAGAAGTGAAATTTATACCCAATATATTTAATGCATAAAACATAAAATAAATACACAGAATAGATATGAAACTTCTCTTTATTAATACTTCCCACTGTTACAGACTTGACTCACCCTGCACACTCAGTTGTAGGGGTTTGCACACTCAGCTTCAGACTACTAGGCCTCTCTGCACTTAGTTGCAAAGCCTTCTCCTACTCTACGACCCAAAACTAGACTTTAAACTTCAGATATGACTCAACTCTTCATCCTTATCCTTATTATTGAGTGTTCTCTTAACTACTTAAAGCTTCACTCTATTTATACAATCCCATGGTCTGCGGACCATGGGTAGATCTCTACAGCTGAAATTACATTACAAAATTGAGGGTGGACAACCCTATGACTCTTTTGCAAACTACGCGCTCTGCACCCAAAATATGTGCAGTCTTTACATCGGGGTTACAACTTTTGACCAAAATCTAGGCTCTAAGCCCCAAAACATCCCTTGGGGGATACCGCACCCAACAGGACCTATTTCAAAAGCACAGTGAGCATAGGAAGCCGGCATTGAAGGACAAACTCAGAAAGATCAAGATGGAGAAGGGTGACTTAATTCTGAAGTACTTGACCAAGTTCACCCAATGTCAGGATGAGTTTGGAAGTGTCAGGGTTACTATTGCAGAAGACAATCTGGTGAGCCTAACACTTCTATGAATTCCCAAGAGCTATGACAACTACCAAGACTCAGTTAATGGGAGGGAGAAGCTACTAGACGGAGAGATTGTGGTTCGACTTGATACAGGAAGAGATTGGATGGAACTCCAAAGATGGAACCTCATCCAAGAATGATGATGAGGAGAATTTTGCCTTAGATAGAAAGGAAAAGAAAGGGAAGGGGAAGTCATCCCATTCCAAATTAGATTCTATTCATGGTGGAAAAAATATGGACATGTCAAAAATCAAATGTTTTTACTATCACGATCTGGGACATTATGCTATGAAATGTCTGCACAAGAAGGTCGATAATAATCCATCATGAGGTGCATCAGGTGAAGCTCTTTCTTCACAATTCGAATTGGATTTCACCCTCATTGCTTACATAGTATCATCGGTGATGGGTAGTGTCCGGTACTTGGATAGTGGAGCCTCATTCCATATGACCAACAACAAAGAGCTCTTTTATATCAACTTGGAGGAGAAGGATCTCCAGATTCGCATTGAGATGGGAGATGATGGGAGGTATAGCGCAACCAACATCACTAAATATACCTTTCAGAGGGAGTCTGATTCTCCCCTCACATTAAAATATGTCATGTATCTTTTGGGTTTCAAGAAGAACTTGGTTTATGGTGCCATGTTGGAGGATCATGGCTATAGTGTGATATTTAGTAAGGGAAAGACTTTCCGTCATCACATAGCCACATGACAGGTGAATCAGATTAGGGTTCGAGTGAAGAAACTATACAAATTAGACGTAGAAGATTGTGCTTCTTTAAGTAATAAGCAAATAAGGTGTAGAGTCGAGACCTTGGTGAGTTGTGGCATAGAATATTTGGTCACTTGCACCATGGATCTTTGAATATCATGCAAAAAAATTCTACATGACTTCCCAAGGGTACACTAGAGCAGAGAGACACATGCAAAGGTTGTACATTGGGTAAGTACACCAAAGCTTCCTTTCATGATAAAGAAAATCAAGTGTAAGCAATCCTTGATCGAGTTCACTCATATGTGTATGGATTGTTCTCGACTATTAAGTTATGGTATGTTCTATGCTTATAACAATTTAATTATCTTTCTTATTATTATCCACAGATTAGCAATTGCATGTACATAAAGTAAAGAGCAGATAGAACATTAAACGATCGACAGAAAACAAGCCAAGACAAGAGACACAAGATGTGGTGGTTAGCCAGGGACAAACCCCAATATGGGGAAACCCTTTGATCAAATCTTCCTTTATCTTCAATCATTAAGTAGAGAGAAATAGTACATAAATATGATTTACATTAGCAGCAGCAAACCCTAGAGTTATAGACATTTTTGGGCACTGAAACCCCAAGCATAAAATGTCCATAAACCAAGGGCTCCTAAGTCCCTAAAAGTGTTGTTCTAACCCCTAAAGGAACAAGGTCAACTGATTACAGCTTCTCCCAGAAGTTCTCCATGAAAAACTACTCAGAACTGGTCAAAATAGGATCATTGCACCTGCTCCATAGGAAAAGTGCATTTCATCTCACCTAAGTACACTCTGTGGGTGCATTGCATTTCAAAAATCCCTTCTATGGGGTGCGATGGGTGAGAAGATACAAATGGCAGTGTCAATCCGCGAGGTGGAGAGGCATGGAATCTTCCAGAAACTTCTCCTGTGACACTTGCCTCTCTGAATTCGACCAAGGATGAGTAAGAGATCATCAATCTCCAAGTGGAAGCAAGAACTATCAAAGGGAAGACACTAATCAAATCACAAGCTGACTCATCTTCCTTACAGATATCTATATATGGATCCCTCATCCCAGAGATCCAGAGGCTGGAATTTTGCATCTTGTAAGGAATTGTTGTTGGTTTCTTGAGGCAACATCATAGTGTTGGGTGATCTAAGCTTTGTATGAGGTGAAGAAGGGCTTACTTACTGAGAGGATGATGTTGGGTCAGAGCAACTGGTTGTAACTCTCTTGGCTCTTTGTTGATTATCAATAAAGCTATTCAAGTTTTCCTCCATGCTCTTGTGTCATTTATGTTTCATGCATTTGTATGGTCAATTTACATCTCATCCTAGATTGTTTATGGTAATAGATCCATGTTCTTGTATAGTGTTATGCTGCTTTGATTCTACAGGTACTCTGTGAAGATGGGTGTACAAGGAAGCAAGTAGCAAAAGACTATCATAAGAGAAAGGAATCGAGCAAGGAACCAAGCGCAAGATAGAGGTTGGTCTCCTTTATTCTTCTCTCATCTATATTTCATAAAGGAAAATGAAAGTAGTTTTACTTTGTTTGTTTCTAAGGTAGCTACCACACCTTAGTGGGATTAGCAGTTCTGCATAGACACTTTTCCCTGTAGCAAAATGGCGACTCCACTGGGGAGCGACTAGGTTGTTTGTTTATCTACCTTTTTTTACTTTATAAACTTACAGATGAACCCTGAAGTTGAGCCAGGTAGCTTTCGAACTGCATTTGCTATGAAAACGCAAAGTAGATAAATGCCACTTCAGTCAATCTTCGGGTTTTGTTTATGAATTAAACAACTGATTTACAAACTCTCTAATTGCCCTTGTGGTGGCTCTAGCAACCTCTTTAGATCTACCCCTGTTGTTGATTTACTGATTACCACTTGCTCAGCCAAAATCCCTGAACTGAACTGCAAACTGTGACCCGGAACCCAAGCAAAGTCTTGTCCCTGGCCCAGCGCAGTCTCTATTCTGTGATTCTGAAATTCAACGCACTTCCCGAGTGTAGTAGGTGCGCTGCATTTCAAACTCACTGTGTTACAGGTGCGCTGATCAGACTAGACATTGTTCCTGAATGTTGGTTTCTGTGTTCACTCTTTTCAGGTATATTCAAGAATTTTGCTGCCTGTAGTCAGTATACCTCTGTTTGAAACCCCTTTCCTTGTTGTTATTCTACCTCCATTGTGCAAAGAACTGTAAATGTTTTTGTGTATTTGTTGAGTCATTTTCAGTTCTCCTTTGCAAAAAAGTAATGTAATTGTACTGTCGTTTCTTGATTTAAAAGTATCGCAAGTGTCGTTTTCAGTCATAGAAGAGAGTCTGATTGCTCTTGATAGTCGATTACCCTATTACTGTTGTATTTGATCTGAATTAGTAGTTTTTCTAGTGTCGAAAGCAAGTCTTCATTTCCAAATTGCAAAGTGTTGTCATTATCTTCATTTTGATTTTGAAAAGAAACTTGTTAGTAATTGTCGCTTGAAAAGTAATTCAGATTTGCGCATTAGCTTTCTTTTTATCATTCACATATTAAGAAGGCTGAAAAAAATACATGCATGTGCATTTGCATTTAGACTGTTTGATTGGTTTGATTTAGGACAGTGCATATAGTGTGTGCTCTATGCTCTTTGTGCAAGAATATTGTCTGTCTTTCCTTAGTAGCTAGGATTTTCATTGCACAAAGAAGATAAAAAGATTGTTTATCATCTTATGTTGCAATTTAGGAATTGTACATCTACATCATGCGGTGAACCTGAAAGGCAAATTTCTTAAGTAAGATCAACTATAAAATAAATTTAATGAATCTAACAACGCTTTGGAACCTAACGCACAACATCTAGAAGTCTAGGCTAGAGACGTATTCCGGCGTCGTAAAGCCTGGTAACTATTGTTCTCGCTGTTGGTTGGTTGATTCCTCCACTTTGAGACGATAAGTGCCAGTACAGACTTGTGCTCCAAGGTACCGTTAAGTATATTTTGGGAGACCATAATAGGCTTAATCCTTTATCCTTAGGAAGTCGTGTCTGCCACCCTATCGATCGCAATGCAGTGAACACTAATTTCGAGAAGATTGACTGCCGTACCGTAAAAAGTATTCTGCAGTTTTGCAATTGGTTTGGTAATCCCTCTGCCTAGATTTCCAGAGCAGTCCCTTTCATTCCTTTTTAGACTCCTTAATGGAAAAGGTCCATCTGAGCACTTGTCACTTCAGGCTCATTAAAAATCGAAGGCGACTAGAGTCATCTTTTGTTTTTTCTCGACTCTTTAAAATTGAAAAAAACAAGTTGTGTCAAAGCGTCTAAAATTTATTTTAAACGGAATAATCATCACCTTTCCTACGTTGGTCCTGGGTTGAGAGAATGGAGTCCACCAACCAAGGAGTTCCCCTTGGAGGGAATCCTAGTCCCTTCTCCTCTTGGGGAGATGTTGGTGCACCCCACATGGCCACATTGTCACTTCCAGGATTGACGATTGGCTTGCCCGTATGGCTTTTCTCAACCTTCGTCGTTCAGAACACCGCGATTCTTGAACAATCAAGTCAGCAACTAGACAATTCCAGAGTTACCCCCCAACCCTCTACTTCGTCCAATTCTTCCTCTCCTCCTTCCTCTTCGCTTGATAGGGCTGATAAAGCCAAAAATCAAGTATCTAAGAAGAAGAAGGAAAAGAAGAAGAAAGAGAAGAAGAAGAAGGAGCCAAAGGTGAAAGGGGGCAACCAAGCATCGTCTAGCGAAAATCCACACACTGCACCGACCAGGCCCAAATCGCCATGTGTCATTTGCAAAGGAGACCACTATCATAGATATTGTCCCTGCATCCCTCGAATCTTAAGGGACTGGTCTCCTGGTTTGCACAACCCGGTGTCATCAACCTCTGATGATCATGTTGAAAACGCACCATCGACTAGTGAAAGTGAAGCCACAGGACAAAAAGGAAAGTGAAAATTTCCTTGTAAACTGTGTGAAGGCGATCACACCGTCCACCATTGTCCCTTATTAAACGACGCTAAAAGATTTTTGGACAACCTTCCGGTTTCACCGTTACGACTTCATCCTGGATATAAGAAACTCTTGCCGAGTCCGTCGCTAGTTGAAAATACGGCTGACCCGCCCAGGTGGTCGGCCAAAGCATCTATCATTGAAGATAAACCTTCTAAACTCATACCAGACGAAAGTCAAAAGGTCGAGGCAGCAGTTGACCCGGTCTTGCCTTCAGAGATTCCATCTTTAGATGATACAGTCACCGAAGAGGACAAGGATGACACCGTCCAAATTCTTTTCGTAAACACAGACTCCTATGAACATGGGGGAAATTTACCCATTCCTTTACCGTAGGAAGGAAGTTCGTCAGAATCGTACCCGACCATCTATTCGGTCCCACCTCCAAGCAACCTAGTAGTTTCCTTCGACTGGAATCAGCTAGGCAGACCCCGTTTACCAGCTAGTATACCATTCCGAATCATTGTTCAAATATATAGAATGGTTATGGCCGGTACCATCATAGATGAAGGGGCTTCTGTGAGTATCCTTTCCTCAACTGCTTGGAAAGTGCTTGGTTCGCCATCGCTTTTGCCTGAGATGAGAAATCTGACAGGATTTGACAAAGGAAACAGTCGACCGTTAGGGATCCTTCCCAATGTGCCCATAACATTGAGAGGGAAAATCGTTCAAATGAACGTAATGGCAGTCCAAGGACCCATCGATTATAATATACTCCTTGGACGAGACTATATTTATTGCATGGGAGCAATTGTCTTGTCACTCTTTAGAGTAATGTGTTTTCCGCACGAAGGAAGAGTGGTCAAGCTCGTAGACCAACTTTCATTCCCCGGTTCACGCATAGAAAATAGTCATATACCATCCCTAAATGGTCATTTCACGCAAGGAATGTCTCATCAATCCCTAGTCCGTCCTTCTGATGAGCGCGAGTGATTCGAAGGACATGACTGAAACCCAGGGGGCATGCACCCTGGTCTGCTTCGGCAGGAAAACTTCAGATATAGGATAGGTTTCCGCGAGAGATATATGACTAGTCTGACACTCCCGTCCATGATTGGAAAAGAAGGTTGGACTGGAATAAGATTCCCTTGTCAAAGTTATGTGGGTGGAGGCGTCTGCGCCACTCACCTTTGTCTATTTCGGTAGGAACCGCCGAAGAAATGTTTTGTTTGCGGTCTAGATAAAATAATCTTTGGTAACCTAAAAGAGGTAGACCTTTCCTGATAAAACGAATGTTTTTTCAGTAGAATAGAAGGTGACCTTGAAACTCTATTTTATACCGGGGGGCATGCAAACCTTTTGGCATGCAAGCGAAGAGCGACCATTTATTTTTTTTAAATTTGTAGGTCCTCTAACCCTTTAAACTCGTAGGATTGGTCATTTCCTAACTTGCATAAAGAAAGGATGTGGGGAAAAGATTTGAAAAATTGCCGTTTTTATATATGAGACATCCTTATTATATGACTGGATTAATCGAGCAGTTTTAACGCGGACTTCATGCTTGTTAAAAAATAAACATGAGCAATGAGCAAATGCTTCCCCCAGCATTTAAGCTCAATAAAAAATGAACCAATTCTCGGTAAATAACCATCGTGAATGTAGTAATTCAGCCTTTAAAGCCTTGGTCGTCTTCCCATCATTCACCTCCACTCTGTATTGGCTGATCATTCACCTCCATTTGGTTGTTTATCCCTTTTGAGGAACAGCTGCGAAGAGTGATCCCGCTATCCATCCTTGTAACACTGTCGTGATTGGAAAATTCCAAACCTTACCTGGAATCAGATGCTACCCAATTTTATCACTCGTTCCTCAAAGACAAGTCCCCTTTAAGCTATTTTCAACTGACTCGTAAAATATGAAAAGATTTTTGAGCCATTGGCCCCTCCAGCTCGTTAAAGGGACCGGACGTGCTATCCCTCCTTTAGATTTTAATCTTTTTTGGGCCTGAGGGATTATTACACAAAAAGATCGAGTGCTTGTTGTATTCGGCTCGTTAAAAGTATCGAAAATTCATCCCTTTTGTATTGTTTTATACTTTTTCGTACTTAAGGGATTAGATGACGAAAAAGGATTTTTGGAGTTTCCTTTACGTCATTTTTCAGACTCTCTAAAATTGAAAAGGATCAAGTTATCTTTGTCGTTAAACTCGTTAAAATCTAATAGCGACAAACTTGTCCATAGCAAACAAGAACGAGTTTCATTATCGCTAGGCTCGTTAAAACATAGCGATGGGTTTGCCCGAAGGGCAAATTATAGAACAAGCATATGTTATCCTCCTCAAGCTTGACAAAAATAAAGAGGTACTGGTCAGTAATGACTGGGGAAAAATTGGGAAGAAAACTTGAAGAAACTTTGTTGGTAGCAAGTCGCTCTTGAACATGACACTTTCACTCCGCATCCAAGTCGGGTTGGGTTGTTTCATTCACCAGTCACATCACCATGGTCCCATCACGCCATCCACATTTGGGGTTAATGCTACCAATCCATCACGTTAGTGTCACCGATATGTTCAAGAGAAGTCACTTAGAGAATTCACCTATGTTTCACCCGCTGCAATACATTTACGCTCCATTCTTTCATGACCGCCACCTTGAACCTTATATCACCAGACTATTTTCACCTCCATTAAAATCATTTGCTTCGTTCCGTGTCATTGATGTGGGATTCATTAAGGCCCTCCTATGACGGATCGCTTCTTGTCGACGTCAGCTCATTATCCAAGAAGTCGATCTAGGAACACCCCTTTCAGTACTTTGGAGCTTGCATGCCTCAATGGCAAGTTTCTCACTTCCGGCGACAGGTTTACATCAATGGCCTTCGACTGAAAGATTTTGCGTGGTGTTCGACGCCAAGTCCTTTATTCACACCACGTGAATTGTACTGCAGTACCTTGAGGGTCATTATCATTATCGGTAATTCCTCTTGCGCCTGTTAACAACTTACATCATTGGTTGGTAATCAGGCGATGTCTTTCCATGTTCGACTCCAGAACATCTCTCACATGGATCGACTTGTACTTTGAGTGAAGATCAAACGAGATTGAAGACCCCGAATCTAGTTTCATCCATCTAGGCTACGATATATATTCAGGAAAATAAAGACATCAAATGTACATCATTGCTGCACAGATAATCATCCGATCAAAGGGATGATGGCTCTACCAGAATCATCAGTCTACACTCAGACGATTGTCTGTCTTATGTACATGAAAATGAATTTATAAAGCTGAGCATGGGAATGCCCGCCTCAGCTAGATCATGAAAATATTATGAAGATAATGTATTGTATTGTATTGTATCTTATTATAGGTCTCCTCCTAGCTTGAAAGAACTTCGGATCCTCATGATAAAGCATTTCACCCGACATCAAAAAAAGATTAACGACCTCATGCTTTAGCGGGCAACTGTTATAGACATTTTTGGGCACTGCAACCCCAAGCATAAAATGTCCATAAACCAAGGGCTCCTAAGTCCCTAAAAGTGTTGTTCTAACCCCTAAAGGAACAAGGTCAACTGATTACAGCTTCTCCCAGAAGTTCTCCATGAAAATCTACTCAGAACTGGTCAAAACAGGATCATTGCACCTGCTCCATAGGCAAAGTGTGTTGCATCTCACCTAAGTACACTCTATGGGTGCGTTACATTTCAAAAATCCCTTCTATCGGGTGCGATGGGCAAGAAGAGACAAATGGCAGTGTCAATCCATGAGGTGGAGAAGCATGGAATCTTCCAAAAACTTCTCCTGTGACACTTGCCTCTCTGAATTCGACCAAGGATTAGTAAGAGATCATCAATCTCCAAGTGGAAGCAAGAACTATCAAAGAGAAGAAACTAATCAAATCATAAGCTGACTCATCTCCCTTACAGATATCTATATATGGATCCCTCATCCCAGAGATCCAGAGGCTGGAATTTTGCATCTTGTAAGGAATTGTTGTTGGTTTCTTGAGGCAACATCATAGTGTTGGGTGATCTAAGCTTTGTATGAGGTGAAGAAGGGCTTACTTGCTGAGAGGATGATGCTGGGTCAGAACAACTGGTTGTAACTCTCTTGGCTCTTTTTTGATTATCAATAAAGCTATTCAAGTTTTTCTCCATACTCTTGTGTCATTTATGTTTCATGCATTTGTATGGTCAATTTACATATGATCCTAGATTGTTTATGATAATAGATCCACGTTCTTGTATAGTGTTATGCTGCTTTGATTCTACAGGTACTCTGTGAAGCTGGGTGTACAAGGAAGCAAGTAGCAAAAGACTATCAGAAGAGAAAGGAATTGAGCAAGGAACCAAGCGCAAGACAGAGGTTGGTCTCCTTTATTCTTCTCTCATCTATCTTTCATAAAGGAAAACGAAAGTAGTTTTACTTTGTTTGTTTCTAAGGTAGCTACCACACCTTAGTGGGATTAGCAGTTCTGCATAGACACTTTTCCCTGTAACACCTAGATCAGCCCTCAACTAGGGTAGACAATATCTTGCAAACCGACCGTCGGATCGGCTTGATTCCACCACCAAAAATTGTGACCTTCAAAGCAGACCCAGATGGACCTACAGCACAGTTCTGAGGAGGGAGTCTTCTAGTAAATGTTGTTCAAACTCTAGTTCTGCAAATGCTACCCCAAAACTGTGTCCTTCCTTCCACATGTGTGAGAGAGAGTCTCTTTTCTGCGCAGGAGAGAGAGAGATGTGATGAGATAAGTGAGTGCAAATGAGTAAAATACCTCCTGTATTTATACACAATTTTTTATGATTGAATAGATGTGATTTTTGGTCTTTTGAGCCTACATGAGTTGCTAGTCAACTTGATAATTATTCCATAATCAAAATAAATTAATATCTCCATAAATACTTATCGGAATTGGATGATATTTAGATCAATCCTACACCTCTCGACGAGAGGAATCTAATAAAAATATTATCAGCCATGAATAAGATGAACCACGTGGAATTTTCCCCTAGTTTCCAATTTTAACACTCCCTCTCAACTAGTGAGAACTCCATCACAATTCGTCTGTCGATTGCTACTATTCATCCATCAAATGCACTGCCCTATATAGCTTGACCCCTACTCTGTTCTGCTCTATCCTGCCTACTCTAATTTGTTCTATTCTACCCTGTTCTGATCTGCTCTGCTTTGCTTTGTCCTGTTCTGCCCTGTTCTGATCTGCTCTGCTCTGCTCTGTTCTGTTATGCTCTGCTTTATCTGAATTATGAAGAAGAAGAAATGATCGAGGATGTATCATACTGACTCAAAGTCAGTCTCAGAGTGTATACTATTGGTCCCAGACCAGTCTCAATCGACCCGAAGTCAATGTCATAGTGGGTACAACTCCTACCACTGGTCCCAGACCAATATCATCCTCCATTGACTCTAAGTCAGTCTCAGACTATGTACCACTAGTCCCAGACCAGTCTCAGTCGACCTGAAGTCAGTGTCATAGTAGGTACCACTCCTACTACTGGTCCCAGACCAGTCCTCCACTTACCAGAAGTCAGTCTCAGAGTATGTACCACTGGTCCCAGAGCAGTCTCAACCGACCCGTAGTTAGCGTCATAGTGGGTACAACTCCTACCATTGGTCCTAGACTAGTATCATTAATCCCAGATCAATTAAGGTCATCCTAGCATAGGGAGTATGGTATATACAGCGATGCATCCAGTAGTACTACTATGGTCCTTATCCTCATTTCCCTACTCATTGATTAGATGAGAGGTACTTTCCATGAGTCCCAAACTGCATGGGTAGGATGCCTCGATAGGAGAACTAATAAATCTTGTCCTCACAGGAGAACTAATCATCCTGCTACACAATCGTCATGGAGAACACATCATCTAGACCTCACAGGAGAACTAATCATCCTGCTACAAAATCGCCATGGAGAACACATCATCCAGACCTCACAGGAGAACTAATCATCCTGCTACATAATCGTCATGGAGAACACATCATCCAGACCTCATAGGAGAACTAATCATCCTGCTACATAATCGTCATGGAGAACACATCATCCAGACCTCATAGGAGAACTAATCATCCTGCTACATAATCGTCATGGAGAACACATCATCTAGACCTCACAAGAGAACTAATCATCCTATTACATAATCGTCATGGAGAACACATCATCTAGACCTCACAGGAGAACTAATCATCCTGCTACATAGTCGCCTTGGGGTATCACAGGGAAGGATTTGATTCTTTTACCCTGTGGTCATTACCCCCGGAGCTCCCAAAGCTCATTGCATCATACAGGTCCCACATCAGAGGGTATTTGAAAAACACCAAGTTTTTCTCGGAAAGTTAGGAATTTGACTTTCCTTAGGGGCTTTCTCAGAATGTCGGCGACCTGTTCATCTGTACTGATATGTTGGAGCCTTATAGCTCCCCGCTACACCATATCTCGAATATAGTGATATTTGATATTGATATGCTTGGAGCGATCATGAAATACGAGATTCTCTGATAAACGAATCCCACTCTGGTTATCACATAGGATCATGGTGGTATCCAATATAAATCCAAACAGCTCACTAAAGAGCTTTCACAGCCAGACTGCCTCACAGGAGGCCATGCTAGCAGAAATATACTCTACTTCGGCAGTGCTCAAAGCCACCGACTTCTGCTTCCTGCTCATCCAAGATACTAAAGCAAATCCCAAGGAGAAACAACACCCGGAAGTGCTCTTACAGTCCTCCACATTTCCTGCCCAATTAGCATCAGTGTATCCAAGTATTCTCACATCTTCGGCAGTGTATATTAACCCATATGTAATTGTGCCACGAAGATATCTTAACAGATTCTTGGCACCAATCCAATGTATGTGATGAGGTTCAACCATATGTTGACTTAATGTGTTGACTGCAAAGCATATATCTAGACGAGAGTTCACTATGAACATTAATGCTTTGAAGAGTTGTCAATACTCGGTAGCATTTCATAAAACAGGTCCAACAGCACTACCACTTAACTTCTTGAAGTCAAGCTCCATCAGGGTAGTTACAGGCTTGCAGTCTACCATACCAAATCTTTCCAATATCTTCACCACATATTTTCCTTGAGATAGGAAAATTTCCCCTGGCTTCTGCCACACTTCAAGTCCTAGGAAATAGTGCATCAGTCCTAGGTCCTTCATTTCATATTCAAAAGCCAAATCCCCCTTACATTTGTAAATGATAGGGTCTGCACCTGTTAGGAAGAGGTCATCCACACATAACACTAGTATGAGAGGTTTGTCATCTTCAACCTTAAAGTAGAGGTTAGGGTCGGCTTCACTCCTAGTGAATCCCAGCTTCATCTGGTAGCTATCGATCCTCTCATAACATGCTTGAGTTGCTTGCTTCAGCCCATAGAGAGCTTTCTTCAACCTGCATACATGAGATTTTTTATCATAAATCTCAAATCCTTCGGGTTGCTCCACGTAGACCTCTTCTTTGATCGAACCATGCAAGAACGCAGTCTTGACATCCATCTGATGTAGGTTCCATCCTAGTGAAGTCACAAGGGCTATGATCGAGCGGATGCTTGTATATCTGGCAACAGGTGCAAATATCTTGTCATACTCTTTTTCTTTCGGTTCCCTGGTGTCAGATTCTTGAGAACTCCTCACTGTAGGAAGATTCTTCATCTTGCTGAGAGCCATATCTTTGTCAAAGGTGACATCATGACTAATCATGACTTCCTTTTGATAGGCTACATAGATTCTATAGCCCTTAGTATTTCCACCATAGCCCACAAAGATTCCTTTCTTTCTAGATGCACCCAATTTATTCCTTTTCTCTTTCAACACATGAAAATATACAGGGCTTCCAAAAATTCTAAAATGAGATATGTCAAGTTTCTTACCAGTGAACATTTCTTTAGGAGTCTTGGAACCCAATGCTTGATGAGGGCATCAGTTTTGTACATATATGGCAGTGCTTGCAGCTTTGGCCCAAAGAAACTTTAGAAGTCTTTGATCATGGATCTTGGCACGGATAGCTTCCACAATCATACGATTCTTCCTTTCTGCCACACCATTCCGTTTAGGAGTATATGGTGTAGTAGTCTCCCTCTTAATGCCAACCTCTTTACAAAAGTCATGAAACTCATTAGATTCATATTCAGTTCCATTATCAGTCTTTAAGATCTTGGTCTTCTCTTTGGTTTGATTCTCGATCAAGGCTTGAGATGTGTCACAAGACATGACACCTAGCAGACTTCCTCCGAGCTGATATAATGAATCAACTTGAAACCCAAGAGTGAAGGCATCTTTAATATTGTTTTTCCATGCACGTACCTTGTCATTGATGAAAGCCACCTTGTAGCCTTTGTCTTCCATTGCTGAGATGGACACCAGGTTCTTTTTGAGTTCAGGCACATATAATGCATCCTGTAAGTGGATCATATTACCTTGATTCAATTTAAGAGAGACAATGCCTACACCTTCACAGGATTTTTCATATTATCTCCAAGGACAATTTCCAAGTTAGTTTCTTTCTCTATCAAATTATGGAGAACTTCTTTGTAACCAGTGAAGTTCCTTGAGGCACCACTATCAATGAGCCAAATTCCCATTGAGTTTGAAGGAGCAGAGGTAGATAGAGCAGCTGGTAGATAATATTCATCCTGCTTATTTTCAATAGTGTTAGATTCATATCTAGAATTTCTAGCCTTCTTGAATGATTTTCCTCTTCCTTGACTTCCAGCACTCCTTTTACCTCTGCTATTAGATTTGTCATTCCTTTGATAGCCATGAGAGGGATTTTGATCATCATCTCGGTGTGAGTCCCTTCTATCAGGGAACTCCCTTGCATAGTGACCTACTTTATCAGAAATGTAACATTGTTCTTTTCTTCCACCCTTAGGTCTAGCCTTTCATTTTGATTTAGTCCTGGAATTATTACTTTTCTTAGCATGAGAAGAAAAGGCAGCAAGAGGACCTTTAGGCATGGGCAATTCTTTCTCTTCTATGCTTGTTTCTTCTTGAATGCATCTAGCCATTAATTCCTCGAAACCAGGAATTACATTATTGTTCAGAAGAGTAGTCCTAAACATGTACCATTCGGATGGTATTCCTCCAAGAGTTGTGAGTGCCATTTCCCTATCAGTAATAGTCTCCCCAATAGATAGGAGATCGTTCCTAATCTTGGTGATGCTATAGACATTTTTTGGCACTGCAACCCCAATCATAAATGTCCATAAACCAAGGGCTCTTAAGTCCCTAAAAGTGTTATTCCAACCTCTAAAAGAACAAGGTCAACTGATTACATCATCTCCTAGAAGTTCTCCATGAAAAACTACTCAGAAACTGGACCATACTGGTTGCTCAGTGTTGAGGGTGCGATGCATCCCACCTAAATGCACACAGGAGGTGTGATGCATACTGAAAAGCCCTTATATAGGGTGCGATGGATGAGAATAGACAAGTGGCGGAGATAGTTTGCGAGGTGGATGATCATGGAATCTTCCATAAACTTCTCCTATGACACTTGCCTCTGAGAATTGCCCAAGGATGAGTAAGAGATCAATGAGATCTCCAAGTGGAAACAAGAACTATTAGAGAGAATACATTAATCAAAAACCCAGAGCTGACTCACACCTCTGCAAATATCTATATATAGATCTCTCATCTCAGAGATCCAGAGGTTAGAGGCTGGAATTTTGTATCTTGTAAGGAAGTGTTGCTGGTTTCTTGGTGCAACATCATAGTGTTGGGTGATCTAAGCGTTTCATGAGGTGAAGAAGGGGTTTCTTGCTGAGAGGATGATGCTGGGTTAGAATAATTGGTTGTAATCCTCTTTTCTATTCTTGATTATTAATAAAGCTATTCAAGTTTTCCTCCACATTCTTATATGATTGATGATATATGCATTTGTGTGGTCAATATATATTTGGTACTATATTGTTTATGATAATAGATCTATGTTCTTGGATAGTGTTATGCTGCTTTGATTCTGCAGGTGCTCTTTGAAGCTGGGTAGACGAGGAAGTGAGTGGCAAAGATCTATCAGAAAATTATTTGCGTTATTATGCTGGGGGCATGCAAACTTATCACGAGCAGTGTTATTGCAGGGTTCAAGCTCGTTAAAAAATAAACCCGCCTCGAGCAGTTTTAACGTGGAATTTAAGGTGCATGCCCCCCAAGCTTCATTGCATTCAACTCGGTGGTTGGAATGAAGGTTTACCTTTGAGATTTGGAAAGGGATTTGTTTCATTTTTTAATGAGGTTGACACAGTAAAAGAACTATCCTCATGACTCCTTGTTTCATTTTTTAATGAGGTCGACATGAGATAACAACCGTCCTCAGAATCCACCGTATTTACAGTATTTGATAGAAAATCAAAACTGAAGGATGATTAAGGTCATTGGAATAATCTTCGTTGTAATCCGGGAGATGGGAACGATGGTGGTAATCTTCCCATGGTGCCTCTCCTAACATCATTGACTGAATGATTCCTTTGTCTATAGAATGTACATGCGACCAAGGATCTGAAGAGGTACCATATTCCTTAGACCTATCTTTCCAAACACTCGATGAGCATTGATTTGGGTTTGCCCCCCCCCAGGCCCAGAAAATTGATTGTTACAATATTTCTAAAATGGTGACTTCGCTGGGGAGCGAATAGATTGTTTGTTTATCTACATTTGTTTACTTTATAAACTTACAGATGGAGCCTGAAGTCAAGCCAGCTAGCTTTCGAACTGCATTTTCTATGCAAGTGCAAAGTAGATCAATGTTGCTTCAGTCTATCTCTGGGTTTTGTTTATGAACTGAAAAATTGATTTACAAGCTCTCTAATTGCCCTTGTGGTGGTTCTAGTAACCTCTTTAGATCTACCCCTGTGATGGATTTACTGATTACCACTTTCTCGGCCTAAATCCCTGAACTGAGCTGCAAACTGTGACCCGGAACCCAGTTAAAGTCTCGTCCCTGGTCCAGCGCACTGTCTCTTCTGTGAATTCTAGATGCATTGCACTTCCCGAGTGTAGTAGGTGTGCTGATCAGACAAGGCCTTTCCTGCTCCTAGATTTTGGTTTCTGTGTTCACTCTTTTCAACTCTATTCAAGAGTTTTGTTACCTGTAGTCAGTACACCTCTATTGAAACCCCATTCCTTTCCATTATTCCGCCTCCATTGTGCAAAGAACTATAAATGTTTTTATGTATTGTGATCAATTTTCAGTTCTATTTTACAAAGAAGTAGCGTAATTGAATTGTCGTTTCTTGATCTGGAAGTGTCGCAAGTGTCGTTTTCAGTCATAGAAGAGAATCCGATTGTTCTTGATAGTCGATTACACTATTACTCTTGTATTTGATTTGAGTTAGTAGTTTTTCAAGTGTCGAAAGCAAGTTCTCAATTCCAAATTTCAAAGTGTCGTCATTGTCTTCATTTTGTCTTGAAAAGAAACTTGTTAGTAATGTTGCTTTGAAAAATAATTCAGATTTGCACTTAGCTTTCTTTTTATCATTCACATATTAAGAAGGCTGAAAACAAATACATGCATGTGCATTTGCATTTAGACTGTTTGTTGGTTTGATTTAGGACAGTGCATATAGTGTGTGCTATCTGCTCTATGTTGAAAGAACGTCATCTCTCTTTCCTTAGTAGCTAGGATTTTCATTGCAAAAAGAAGATTAAATGATTGTTTATCATCTTAGATTGCATTTTAGGAATTGTACATCTATATCACGCGGTGAACCTGAAAGGAAAATTTCTTAAGCAAGGTCAACTCTAAAATAAATTTAATGAATCTAAAAACGCTTTGGAACCTAACACACAACATTTAGAAGTCTAGGCTAGAGACGTATTCCGGCGTCGTAAAGCCTGGTAACTATTGCTTTCATTGATGTTTGGGTGATTCCTCCACTTTGAGACGATAAGTGCCAGTACGGACTTGTGCTCCCACGCACTGTCGAGTATATATTGGGAGACCACAATAGGCTTTATCCTTTATCCATAGGAAGCCGTCTCTGCCGCCCTATCGATCAAAATGCACTGAACACAGCATTCGGGAAGATTGATTGCCGTACCGTAAAAAGTATTCTGCAGTTTTGCGATTGATTTGGTAATCCCTCTGTCTATATTTCCAAAGTAGTCCCTTTCGTTCCTTTTCAGACTCCTTAAAGGAAAAAGGTCCATCTGAGCACTTGTCACTTCAGGCTCATTAAAAATCAAAGGCGACTCGAGTCATCTTTTGCTTTTTCTCGACTCTTAAAAATTGAAAAAGCAGGTTGTGTCAAAGCGTCTAAAATTCATTTAATTCGGAAACATATTTCCCCTTGATTTTTAGTTGATCGAGTAATCTTCAATCATGGAATAAAGTCAATTGAAACCCAGTCGTTCGCGGAGGCTTACAAGTCAACCGTCTTTGTCTCCAGAATTGAAACGGTTACGGACAAGGCGAACTCGTTTAACCAGTTCCAAATCCCGTGGTAAAGTTAGAACAAATGTTCCGACACCTTCGGAGACTCTGGTTACTCCAAACATTTCTGGTATCCCTGCCTTTACAGAAGAAGTTCAGTAGCCACCAAAAGACAGTAGAACTGATCCTAGTGTGAAGGTAAACACTTGTATTACTGAACCAACTCCATCTACAGCTGATTTGGAAGGTGTTATTCCCCAAACATCTGTTGCTGCAGATTCTATACCTTCTTCGACACCAGAAATATTTTATGGACCTGACGGTCTACCTCTTCCACCTGGTCTGATTGCTATAGAAGAGATTGTGGAGGATCCTCCATCTAGTACTCCATCGTGATTTGGAGTCGGGATCACTCTATATCCTTCTACATCAGAAATTATTATACCGTCATCGGAAGCTCCTGTAGAATCGCTAGGCAATCTTTTGGATAGACTAGAAATGTCTGAACAACCATCGACATCTAGGACTGTGTCATCCGACGCAGCGATGGAAAAACCTCATGCCGTTACTCCAGCAATGTTCGTTGGCATACCATCTATCCTGACTAGGTCTCAATCGTTAGAAGGGGCCCACTCAGGGGCTATTTCGACAGTATGGTCTGTTCCTGTTTGTTCATCCAGAATAGTATTCGGGAACTCTTATGTTGAGTCTCAGCAAATTGATCCTTCAGGGTGTCAATTTGGGCAGTCCGGTTCTCCAGGACAAGCAATTCCTTTGAGTACCAGATTACCACCGTATGGGGGGCAATATACCCTTTCATTGTCTCCTCTGGGAGGACAACCATACGTGAGTTCACAAAAAAATTCAGGTTATGCTGGAATTACATCTAGCGGTTGGGTGCCAATACTGCCTCAACAACCAAGAGTTGTATATTCGATGCAACAATGTTTACCTATGTCAAATATACCAACTACGCCAGCTATTGTGACGGTGTCACAAGTACAAGCATTGCCTGTTGTATGCCAACCTCATGTTTCTCAGGTTGCAATGCAATAGCCTCTTGTCCCTGCGACTCAACCACAATCGCCAACTAGTGGAATGACACAGGCCCAAACAAGTACAATTACCCCTCATCTTGGTCAAACGGTCAGTATTGGACAAAAACACATGGTTGCACAACCATGGCTAGTGCAATATCAACAACCGCAATTCCAACAAGTGTACCAAGGATCTGAGAAAAAAATATTTGCAAATAGTGGGCAGCCATATATTCAAAACGGTCAAAATCAACCACTCTACAATGGTTATGCCCATCAACCTTACCAAAGTTACCAGCATCAAATGCATTATGCTAGTATGAAAAGACCAACTACTCAGGCAATCCCATCTTATCCTGGGTATGCTTCACCAAACCTGAATCAACAGTTACGCTTCGTGGAAACTTTGGAGTTACCAGATCTAAATCAGTTAATGAACGATCCAATTGCTTACGCCCCTTGGTGGCCAGCGATTCCGCATAAACTTCCATCAGATATTCCTAAATTTAATGGAAATTCGAGTGAAGACCGGTTGAATCATGTGATGACCTTTCATCTGTGGTGTTCATCAAACACCCTAAACGATGATTCGATTAGGCTTCACCTCTTTCAGAGGACGTTAACTGGTCCGGCAGCAAAATGGTATATCGAGTTACCAAGAGCTTCGTTTGACAACTTCAGTGCCCTAGCCACAACCTTTTTAACCCATTTTCAGTTACCGATAAGGTATGAAATGGGAACAGAACTTCTTACCAATTTCAAGTAAACGACGGCCACTCACATATCCGATCATATTCATGAGTGGCAACGTCGTCGTAGAATGGTAAAAATTTATGTTCCTGATTAGCTTTTAGTTGAATGGTTTATTAAGTCATTATTACCTTCCATTACAGAAGATGTGGCAAAAGGAGGAGTCGTCACTGAAGAGCAAGTTATCGCTCGTGCGCAATATTTGGACTTGATTTATACCCAGTCTGGCACGCTCTACGATACAATCCCTAACGCTCCCAGACCAGAATTTTCCGTTCCTCCTCCTCCTAAATCAAACAATGACTCTCATGCCGCCGATGGCGTGATTGGTATGACAGACATGAAATCGAAAAAGGATACATCTAAAAAGGCCCGTAAGATTTCCAGTCAAAATGCAAAATAAGAACTTCTTGCCTCGGAAGTAAATGTCGTCTCGACTGATAAAGGCAAAGAAACCAAGAAACCAGGAGGCAAGAAGAAAAACAAAGGGAAGAACAAGAAATAGGAGGAATCATCATCTGAAAATTCTTCTACAAACCCTCCTGCAGATAGGAAACCAAAAAATCCATGCTTAATATGTGATGAGGATCATTGGATAAGAGATTGTCCACATAAAGATGAGCTTAAGAGATTCTTCAAGAATTCAAAAACCTCGGTGGTATTGACTGATCCATTTCCAAATCCAGGAACAAATCTGGTTGCTAGTGAAAATGCTTCCCCATCCCAAGTGCTGATGTTGTCAGTTTCGAAACAGCAAAATGATGCTTTGATATCGACAAGCAATAAAGATTACGGGAATCCACAGTTGTCGAACAACGAGGATAAGGATCAACCTATTAGTTCGACAACAACTTCGACAGAAGTTTCGCCACCCATCATTCCAGAGCTAATGATAAAACCTCCAAAGGGAGTAGTACACAACTCGACATTTAATTCTCATGCCAGAGCAGCACAGCATTATAATATAGTGGAAGATCTGGCCCAATCGCCATCTTCTATGTCGACACTTGAAGTACTACAAAATTGCCCATCCCAAAAGTAGGCTTTATTATCAGCTATAGGTGGGATAGACCCAAAGGATTCTAATCTTGTGTCCTTTAATCACAAAGGATATGCTCCTCAGTTACCAGCTCAACTAGCTTTCCTCATTCAAGTGAAATCCCTCAACAAAACTGTTCATCAAACAATTATTGATGAGGGGGCATCTACATGTATTATGTCGATGAGTTACTGGAAAAATTTAGGATCTCCAACCTTGTCATGATCTTCGAAGAAATTAAAAGCATTTGATGGACGAACATATACCCCATATGGTATTCTAAGTAACTTGCAAGTTGAAGTAGGGGGGAAAACAACAAAAATTGATGTTGAAGTAATCGACGGAAACCTTGATTACAACATCCTACTGGGAAGGCCCTGGATATATGCCATGGCCGCAGTTGTGTCGACCTACTTCAGGAAGATTGCATTTCCCTTTCAAGGAGGAATTACAATCATCGACCAACAAACATTTCTCCCCAACAGTTCACAAGTTACGGGAAGCATTCCAATGATTCATGGAAGCAATCATTCGCTTCAAAATATCAGAGTAGGTCTCCTAAAAGACCCTGCCTTAGTGGGTAATTTTTCCCTACTGCCTCCGAGTAATCTGGTGGAAGTGGCCATAGTGGAATCCTACAATATGAAATCTTATATATCTAATGGATTTGGAAGATTCCTAAACATTTTGTCAGCATGGATCATCGCCATTTTAGAAATATTGTAACAATCAATTTTCTTGGCCTGGGGGGGCAAACCCAAATCATTGTTCATCGAGTGTTTAGACAGATAGGTCTAAGGAATATGGTACCTCTTCAAATCCTTGGTCGCATGTACATTCTACAGACAAAGGAATCATTCAGTCAATTATGTCAGGAGAGGCACCATGGGAAGATTACCACCATCATTCCTATCTCCTGGATTACAACGAAGATTATTCCAATGACCTTAATCATCCTTCAGTTTTTTATTTTCTACCAAATACTGTAAATACGGTGGATTCCGAGGACGGTTCTTATCTCATGTCGACCTCGTTAAAAAATGAAACAAGGAGTCATGAGGATAGTTCTTTTACTATGTCAACCTCATTAAAAAATGAAACAAATCCCTTTCCAAATCTCAAAGGTAAACCTTCATTCAAACCATCGAGTTGAATGCAATGAAGCTTGGGGGGCATGCACCTAGATTTGCATTATTATGCTGGGGGCATGCAAACTTATCACGAGCAGTGTTACTGCAGGGTTCACGCTCATTAAAAAAATAAACCTGCCTTGAGCAGTTTTAACGCGGAATTCAAGCTCGTTAAAAAATAAACATAAGAAATGAGCAAATGTTCCCCCAGAGTTTAAGCTCATTAAAAAATGAACCATTTTCCGGTAAATAACCATTGTGAATGTATTACCATTAGCCTTTGAAGCCTTGGTCACGTTCTCATCATCACCTCCACTCTGTATTGGTCGATCATTCACCTCCATTTGATTGTTTACCCTTTTTGAGGAACAGTTGCGAAGAGTGATCCTGCTAGCCATCCTTGTGACACTGCCGTGATTGGAAAATTCCAAACCTTACCTGGAATCAGCTGCTACCCGAATTTATCACTCGTTCCTCAAAAAACGAGTCTCCTTTAAGCTCTTTTCAACTGACTCGTAAAATATGATAAGATTTCCGATTGATTGGCCTCTCCAACTCGTTAAAGGGACCGGAAGTGCTATCCCTCCTTTAGATTTTAATATTTTTGGACTTCAGAGATTATTACACAAAAAATATCGAGTGCTTGTTTTGTTCGACTCATTAAAAGTACCAAAAATTCAACCCTTTTGTATTGTTTTATACTTTTTCGGACTCAAGGGATTATATGACAAAAGAGGATTATTGGAGTTTTCTTTACGTCCCTTTTTCAGACTCTCTAAAATTGAAAAGGACCGAGTTATCCTTGTCATTAAACTCGTTAAAACCGAATAGCGACAAACTTGTCCATACAGACAAGAACGATTTTCACTATCGCTAGGCTCGTTAAAACATAGTGATGGGTTTGCCCGAAGGGAAAATTATAGAACAAGCATATGTTATCCTCCTCAAGCTAGACAAAAAAAAAGAGGTACTGGTCAGCATTTACTGGGGAAAAATTGGGAAGAAAACTTGAAAAAACTTTATTGGTAGCAAGTCGCTCTTGAACATGACACTTTCACTCCGCATCCGAGTCAGGTTGGGTTGTTCCATTCACTAGTCACATCACCATGGTTCCGTCACACCATCCATATTTGGGGTTAATTCCACCAATCCATCATGTCAGTGCCGCCGATATGTTCAAGAGAAGTCGCACAAAGAATTCACCTGTGTCTCACCCACTGCAATACATCCACGCTCCATTCTTTCATGACCGCCACCCTGAACATTATATCACCAGATCGTTTTCACCTCCATTAAAATCATTTGCTCTGTTCCATGTCATTAATGTGGGATTCACTAAGGCCCTCCCATGATGGATCGCTTCTTGTCGACATCAGCTCATTATCCAAGAAGTCGATCTAGGAACAACCCTTTCAGTACTTTGAAGCTTGCATGCCTCAATGGCAAGTTTCTCACTTCCGGTGATAGGTTTACATCAATGGCCTTCGACCGAAAGATTTTACGTGGTGTTTGACGCCAAGTCCCTTATTCACACCATGTGAATTGTACTATAGTACCTTGAGGGTCGTCATCCTTATCGGTGATTCCTCACGCGCCTGTTAATAGCTTACATCATTGGCTGGTAATTAGGCGATGTATTTCCATGTTCAAATCCAGAACATCTCTCACATGGATTGACTTGTACTTTGAGTGAAGATCGAACGAGACTGAAGACCCCGGATCTAGTTTCATCCATCTGGGCTGTGATATATATTCAGGAAAATAAAGACATCAAATGTACATCATTACTGCACAGATAATCATCCAACCTAAGGGATGATGGATCTACCAAGAATCATCAGTCTACACTCAGACGATTTTCTGTCTTATGTACATGAAAATGAATTTATAAAGCTGAGCATGGGAATGCCCGCCTCATCTAGAGCATGAAAATATTATGAAGATAATTTATTGTATTGTATCTTATTACAGGTCACCTTCCAGCTCGAAAAAACTTCAGATCCTCATGATAAAGCATTTCACCCGACATCAAAACAGATTAATGACCACTGCAATACATTCACGCTCCATTCTTTCATGACCATCACCCACTGCAATACGTTCGCGCTCCCTTCTTTCATGACCGCCACCCTGAACCTTATATCACCAGATCGTTTTCACCTCCATTAAAATCATTTGCTCCGTTCCGTGTCATTGATGTGGGATTCACTAAGGCCCTCCTATGACAGATCTCTTCTTGTCAACATCAACTCATTATCCAAGAAGTCGATCTAGGAACAACCCTTTCAGTACTTTGAACCTTGCAAGCCTCAATGGAAAGTTTCTCACTTCCGGCGACAGGTTCACATCAATGGCCTTCGACTGAAAGATTTTGCGTGATGTTCGATGCCAAGTCCCTTATTCACACCACGTGAATTGTACTGTAGTACCTTGAGGGTCATCATAAATTTCCATAAACCAAGGGCTCTTAATTCCCTAAAAGTTTTGTTCCAACCTCTAAAAGAACAAGGTCAACTGATTACATCATCTCCCAGAAGTTCTCCATGAAAAACTACTCAAAAATGGTCAAAACTGGGCCATACTGATTGCTCAGTGCTGAGGGTACGATGCATCCCACCTAAATGCACATGGGAGGTGTGATGCATACTAAAAATCCCTTCTATAGGGTGCGATGGACGAGAATAGACAAGTGGCGAAGACAGTTTGCGAGGTGGATGATCATGGAATCTTCCAGTTTCATCTCCTGTGACACTTGCCTCTCAGAATCGCCCAAGGATGAGTAAGAGATCAATGAGATCTCCAAGTGGAAACAAGAACTATTAGAGAGAAGACACTAATCAAAAACCCAAAGCTGACTCACACCTCTGCAAATATCTATATATAGATCTCTCATCTCAGAAATCCAGAGGTTAGAGGCTGGAATTTTGTATCTTGTAAGGAAGTGCTCCTAGTTTCTTGGTGCAACATCATAGTGTTGGGTGATCTAAGCTTTTCATGAGGTGAAGAAGGGGTTTCTTGCTGAGAGGATGATGTTGGGTCAGAACAATTGGTTGTAATCCTCTTTGCTATTCTTGATTATTAATAAAGCTATTCAAGTTTTCCTCCACATTCTTGTATGATTGATGATATATGCATTTGTGTGGTCAATATATATCTGGTCCTATATTGTTTATGATAATAGATCTATGTTCTTGGATAGTGTTATGCTGCTTTGATTCTGCAGGTGCTCTTTGAAGCTGGGTAGACGAGGAAGCGAGTGGCAAAGATCTATCAGAAGGGAGAGGAATCAAGCAAGGAACCAAGCACAAGACAGAGGTTGGTCTCCTTTATTCCCCTCCTATCTATTTCTCATAAAGGAAAACGAAAGTGGTTTTAGTTTGTTTGTTTCTAAGGTAGCTACCAACCTTAGTGGGACTAGTAGCTCTGCATAGACACTAGTTTTCCCGATAACAAAATGATGACTCCGCTGGGGAGTGAATAGATTGTTTGTTTATCTACATTTGTTTACTTTATAAACTTACAGACAGAGCCTGAAGTTAAGCCAGCTAGCCTTCAAAATACATTTTCTATGCAAGTGCAAAGTAGATAAATGTTGCTTCAATCTATCTCCGGGTTTTGTTTATGAACTGAACAATTGATTTACAAGCTCTCTAATTGCCCTTATGGTGGCTCTAGTAACCTCTTTGGATCTACCCCTGTGATTGATTTACTGATTACCACTTGCTCGGCCTAAATACCTGAACTGAGCTGCAAAATGTGACCCGGAACCCAGTTAAAGTCTCGTCCCTGGTCCAGCGCACTGTCTCTTCTTTGAATTCTGGATGCATCGCACTTCCCGATTGTAGTAGGTGTGCTGCATCTCTTTTTCACTGTATTACAAGTGCGCTGATCAGACAAGGCCTTTCCTACTCCTAGGTTTTGGTTTTTGTGTTCACTCTTTTCAGCTCTATTCAAGAGTTTTGCTACCTATAGTCAGTACACCTCTATTTGAACCCCCTTCCTTGCCATTATTCTGCCTCCATTGTGCAAAGGACTGTAAATGTTTTTATGTATTTTGAGCCATTTTCAGTTCTCTTTTACAAAGAAGTAGCGTAATTGTACTGTCGTTTCTTGATTTGAAAGTGTCGCAAGTGTCGTTTTCAGTCATAGAAGAGAATCTGATTGTTCTTGATAGTTGATTACACTGTTACTCTTGTATTTGATTTGAATTGGTAGTTTTTCAAGTGTTGAAAGTGAGTTTTCAATTTCAAATCGCAAAGTGTTTTCATTGTCCTCATTTTGTCTTGAAAAGAAACTTGCTAGTAATGTTGCTTTGAAAAATAATTCAGATTTGCGCTTAGCTTTCTTTTTATCATTCACACATTAAGAAGGCTGAAAACAAATACATGCATGTGCATTTGCATTTAGACTGTTTGTTGGTTTGATTTAGGACAGTGCATATAGTGTGTGCTCTCTGCTCTATGTTGAAAGAACGTCATCTCTCTTTCTTTAGTAGCTAGGATTTTCATTGCAAAAAGAAGATTAAGCAATTGTTTATCATCTTAGATTGCATTTTAGGAATTGTACATCTACATCACGCAGTGAAACTTAAAGGCAAATTTCTTAAGCAATATCAACTGTAAAATAAATTTAATGAATCTAAAAATGCTTTGGAACCTAACGCACAACATTTAGAATTCTAGGCTAGAGACGTATTCTGGCGTCACAAAAGCCTGGTAACTATTGTTTTCATTTATGGTTGGGTGATTCCTCCACTTTGAGATGATAAGTGCCAGTGCGGACTTGTGCTCCCACATACCATCGAGTATATATTGGGAGACCACAATAGGATTTATCCTTTATCCATAGGAAGTTGTGTTTGCCGCCCTATCGATCGCAATGCACTGAACATAACATTCGGGAAGATTGGCTACCATACCATAAAAAGTATTCTGTAGCTTTGTGATTGGTTTGGTAATCCCTCTGTCTAGATTTCCAGAGTAGTTTCTCTCGTTCCTTTTCAGACTCCTTAAAAGAAAAGGTCCATCTGAGCAATTGTCACTTCAAGCTCATTAAAAATCGAAGGCGACTAGAGTCATCTTTGTTTTTTCTCGGCTCTTAAAAATTGAAAAAACAAGTTGTGTCAAAGCTTCTAAAATTCATTTAATTCGGAAACATATTTCCCCTTGATTTTTAGTTGATCGAGTAATCCGCAATCGTGGAAGAAAGTCAATCGAAATTGCTAGAAAATCTTTTGGATAGACTAGGTATGTCTGAACAACCATCGACATCCAGGATTATGTCATCCGACGTAGCAGCGGCAAAGCCTCCTGCCGCTACTCCAACGATGTTTGCCGGTATACCATCTGTCCCGGCAAGTTATCCACAACAAGTCGGAGTCCAATCAGGGACTGTTTCGATGACATGGTCAGTTCCTATTTCTTCATCCGAATTATCATCTGGTATTTCTTATGTTGAAACTCAACAAATTGATCCAATGCATCTTCAAAGGCCAATCTACCCTTTAAGTACTGGATTGCCACCATATGGAGGGCAGTATGCCTTTTCATTGTTCCCTCCCAGAGAACAACCATATGGTAGTTTACAACAAAGTTCAGGTCAAACTGGAATTACATCCAGCGGTTGGGTACCAATACTACCTCAGCAACCGAGGGTTGTATATTCAATGCAACTAGTCCACCCTGTGTCGAATATTCCCACTATACCTGCTATGGTAACTGCGATGCAAGTACAAGCGCTACCTGTTGTATGTCAACCCCAAGTTTCTCAGGTTGTAATACAAAAGCCTCTTGTCTCAACGACTCAATCACAACCTCAGGTTAGTGCCTCCTTATCTGGAGCGACTCAGGCTCAAACAAGTACTATGACTCCTCATCTCGATCAATCATCCAGTATTGGGGAACAGCAAATGGTCCAACAACCATGGTTGGTTCAATCTCAACAACCACCATTCTAGCAATCATATCAAGGACCTGAGCAACAAGTCTTTGTAAGTAATGGGCAACCGCATTTCCAAAGCGGTTATCAACAACCATATTATAATGGTTATGCCCATCAACCTTATCAAAGTTACCAACATCAAATACATTATGCTAGTATGCAAAGACCCACTGCTCAGGCGATTCCATCTTATCCTGGATATGCTTCGCCTAACCTGAATCAACAGTTTCCCTTTGTAGCAACTCTAGAATTACCAGATGTAAACTGGCTGACGAATGATCCAATTGCTTATGCCCCTTGGTGGCCAGCGATTCCGCATAAACTTCCGTTAGATATTCCTAAATTTAATGAAAATCCGGGTGAAGACCCGTCGAATCATGTGATGACCTTTCATCTGTGGTGTTCATCAAATACCCTAAACGATGATTTGATTAGGCTTCACCTTTTTCAGAGGACGTTAACTGGTCCGGCAACAAAATTGTATATCGAATTACCTAGAGCTTCATTTGATAACTTTTGTACCCTAGCCACAACCTTTTAAACCCATTTTCAGTTACCCATAAGGTACGAAACGGGAACAGAACTCCTTACCAATTTCAAACAAATGACGACCACTCACATATCTGATCATATTCATGAGTGGCGACGTCGTTGTAGAATGGTGAAAACATACGTTCCCGATCAGCTTTTAGCTGAATGGTTTATTAAGTCATTATTACCTTCCATTACAAAAGATGTGGCAAAGGGAGGAGTCGTCACTGAGGAGCAAGTTATTGCTCATGCACAATATTTAGACTTGATTTATACTCAGTCTGGCATGCTCTACGATAAAATCCCTGACGCTCCCAGACCAGAATTTTCCGTTCCTCCTCCTCCTAAATCAAACAAAGACTCTCATGTTGGCGATGGCGTGATAGGTACGACAAATATGAAATCGACAAAGGCTACATCTAAGAAAGCTCGTAAGATTTCTGATCAAAATGCAAATGAAGAACTTCTCGCCTCGGAGGTAAATGTCGTGTAGACTGACAAGGGCAAACAACTGAAGCAACCTGGAGGCAAGAAGAAAAATAAAGGGAGGAAAAAGTAGCAGGATGAGTCATCTCTTGAAAAACCTTCTGCAAACCCTTCTGGGCAAAGGAAACCCCCTGCGAGGTGTCAGATATGCGATGAGGATCATCGGACAAGAGATTGTCCACATAAAGCTGAAGTTAAGAAACTCTTTAAGAGTTAAAAAACCTCAGCAGTATTGACTGATCCATTTCCAAACTCGGGAACCAAACTAGTTGCTAATCAAAACGCTTCCCAATCCCAAGTGCTTATGTTGTCTATCTCAAAGCAGCAAAATGATGCTTTGACAAGGAATAAAGATTACGGGAATCCACAACTGTTGAATAACAAGGCTAACGAACAACCTTGACAAGGAATAAAGATTACGGGAATCCACAACTGTTGAATAACAAGGCTAACGAACAACCTAGTAGTTCGACAACAACTTTGACCAAAGTTGTGCCACCAATCATTCCTGAACCAATGATAAAGCCGCCAAAGGGAGTAGTACACAAATCTACATTTAATCCTCGTGCCAAAGTAGCACAGAATTATAATATAGTAGAGGACCTAGCCCAATCGTCGTCCGCTATGTCGACGCTTGAGGTACCACAAAATTTCACCTCCCAAAAGCAAGATCTATTATCAGTAATAGGTGGGATTGACCCAACGGATTCCTGTCTTGTATCCTTTAATCACAAAGGATATGACCCTCAGTTACCAACTCAACTAGCTTTCCTTATTCAAGTGAAATCCCTCAACAAAACTATTCATCGAACAATTATTGATGAGGGGGCATCTACATGTATTATGTTCATGAGTTGCTGGAAAAATTTAGGCTCACCACCCTTGTCGCGATCGTCAACAATGTTAAAAGCATTTGATGGACGATCATACACTCCATACGAGATTTTAAGTAACTTGCAAGTTGAACTAGGGGGAAAAACAATAGAAATTGATGTTGAAGTAATTGACGGAAACCTCGATTACAACATCCTACTGGGAAGGCCCTGGATATATGCCATGGCCGCAGTTTTGTCGACCTACTTCAGGAAGATTACATTTCTCTTTCAAGGAGGAATTACAATCGTCGACCAACAAACATTTCTCCCCAACAGTTCACAAGTTACGGGAAGCATTCCAATGATCCATGGAAGCAATCATTCGCTTCAAAATATCGGAGTAGGTCTCCTAAAAGACCTTGCCTTAATGGGTAATTATTCCCTACCGCCTCCGAGTAATCTGGCGAAAGTGGCCACAGTGGAAACCTGCAATATGAAATCTTCTATATCTAATGGATTCAGAAGATTCCTAAACATTTTGTCAGCATGGATCATCGCCATTTTAGAAATATTGTAGCAATCAATTTTCTTGGCCTGGGGGGCAAACCCAAATCAACACTCATCAAGTGTTTGGATAGATAGGTCTAAGGAATATGGTACCTCTTCAAATCCTTGGTCGCATGTACATTCTACATACAAAGGAATCATTCAGTCAATGATGTTAGGAGAGGCACCATGGGAAGATTACCACCATCGTTCCCATCTCTCGGATTACAACGAAGATTATTCCAATGACCTTAATCATCCTTCAGTTTTTTATTTTCTATCAAATACTGTAAATATGGTGGATTTCGAGGATGGTTCTTATCTCGTGTCGACCTCGTTAAAAAATGAAAAAAGGAGTCAGGAGGATAGTTCTTTTACTGTGTCAACCTCATTAAAAAATGAAACAACTCTCGTTCCAAATCGTGTCTTTGATTACGATCTCGTAAAATCAAAGTCGAGTCTTTCGAAGATCTCGAAGGTAAACCTTCATTCCAACCACTGAGATGAATGAAATGAAGCTTGGGGGGCATGCACCTCGATTTGCGTTATTATGCTAGGAGCATGCAAACTTATCATGAGCAGTGTTACCGCAGGGTTCAAGCTCGTTAAAAAATAAACCCGCCATGAGCAGTGTTACTGCAGGGTTCAAGCTTGTTAAAAAATAAACCCGCCTCGAGCAGTTTTAATGCAGAATTCAAGCTCGTTAAAAAATAAACATAAGCAATGAGCAAACGTTCCCCCAGAGTTTAAGCTCATTAAAAAATGAACCAATTTCCGGTAAATAACCATCGTGAATGAATTATCATTAGCCTTTTAAGCCTTGGTCATGTTCTCATCATGACCTCCACTCTGTATTGGCTGATCATTCACCTCCATTTGATTGTTTACCCCTTTTGAGGAACAGCTGCGAAGAGTGATCCTGTTAGCCATCCTTGTGACACTGCCGTGATTGGAAAATTCCAAACCTTACCTGGAATTAGCTGCTACCCAAATTTATCACTCATTCCTCAAAAAACGAGTCTCCTTTAAGCTCTTTTCAACTGACTCGTAAAATATGAAAAGATTTCCGAGTAATTAGCCTCTCCACCTCGTTAAAGTGACCGGAAGGGCTATCCCTCCTTTAGATTTTAATCTTTTTGGACCTGAGGGGTTATTACACAAAAAGATCAAGCACTTGTTTTGTTCAGCTCATTAAAAGTACTAAAAATTCATCCCTTTTGTATTGTTTTATACTTTTCGGACTCAAGGGATTATATGACGAAAAAGGATTATTGGAGTTTTCTTTAAGTCCATTTTCAGACTCTCCAAAACCGAATAGTGACAAACTTGTCCATATAGACAAGAATGAGTTTCACTATCACTAGGCTCGTTAAAACATAACGATGGGTTTTCCCGAAGGGAAAATTATAGAGCAAGCATATGTTATTCTCCTCAAGCTGGACAAAAATAAATAGGTATTGGTCAGCAATGACTGGGGAAAAATTTGGAAGAAAACTTGAAAAAACTTTATTGGTAGCAAGTCACTCTTGAACATGACACTTTCACTCCACATCCGAGTCGGGTTGGGTTGTTCCATTCACTGGTCACATCACCATGGTTATGTCACACCATCCATATTTGGGATTAATGCTACCAATCCATCATGTTAGTGTCACCGATATGTTCAAGAGAAGTGGCTCAAAGAATTCACCTGTGTCTCACCCACTGCAATACATTCAAGCTCCATTCTTTCATGACCGCCACCCTCAACCTTATATCACCAGATCGTTTTCACCTCCATTAAAATCATTTGCTCCATTCCATGTCATTGATGTGGGATGCACTAAGGCCCTCCTATGACGGATCGCTTCTTGTCGACATTAGCTCATTATCCAAGAAGTCGATCTAGGAACAACCCTTTCAGTACTTTGAAGCTTGCATGCCTCAATGGCAAGTTTCTCACTTCCGGCGATAGGTTTACTTCAATGGCCTTCGACCGAAAGATTTTGCATGGTGTTCGACGCCAAGTCCCTTATTCACACCATGTGAATTGTACTATAGTACCTTGAGGGTGATCATCATTATCAGTGATTCCTCTCACGCCTATTAACAGCTTACATCATCGGCTGGTAATTAGGCAATGTCTTTCCATGTTCGACTCCAGAACATGTCTCACATTTATCGCCTTGTACATTGAGTGAAGATCGAACGCGATTGAAGACCCCAGATCTAGTTTCATCCATCCAGGCTACGATATATATTCAAGAAAATAAAGACATCGAATGTACATCATTACTGCACAGATAATCATCCAACCTAAGGGATGATGGCTCTACCAGAATCATCAGTCTACAGTCAGACGATTGTCTGTGTTATGTACATGAAAATGAATTTATAAAGCTGAGCATGGGAATGCCCGCCTCAGCTAGATCATGAAAATATGATGAAGATAATGTATTGTATTGTATCTTATTACAGGTCGCCTTCCAATTCGAAAAAACTTCAGACCCTCATGATAAAGCATTTCACCCGACATCAACAGATTAATGACCTCATGCTTTAGGGGGGAACTGTTATAGACATTTTTGGGCACTGAAACCCCAATCATAAATGTCCATAAACCAAGGGCTCTTAAGTCCCTAAAAGTGTTGTTCCAACCTCTAAAAGAACAAGGTCAACTGATTAGATCATCTCCCAGAAGTTCTCCACGAAAAACTACTCAGAAATGGTTAAAATTGGACCATACTGATTGCTCAGTGCTGAGGGTACGATGCATCCCACCTAAATGCACATGGGAGGTGCGATGCATACTAAAAATCCCTTCTATAGGGTGCGATGAACGAGAATAGACAAGTGGCAGAGACAGTTTTCGAGGTGGATGATCATGGAATCTTCCAGAAACTTCTCCTATGACACTTGCCTCTCAGAATCGCCCAAGGATGAGTAAGAGATCAATGAGATCTCCAAGTGGAAACAAGAACTATCAGAGAGAAGACACTAATCAAAAACCCATAGCTGACTCACACCTCTGCAAATATCTATATATAGATCTCTCATCTCAGAGATCCAAAGGTTAGAGATCGGAATTTTGTATCTTGTAAGGAAGTGCTCCTGGTTTTCTTGGTGCAACATCATAGTGTTGGGTGATCTAAGATTTTCATGAGGTGAAGAAGGGGTTTCTTGCTGAGAGGATGATGCTGGGTCGGAACAATTGGTTGTAATCCTCTTTGCTATTCTTGATTATTAATAAAGCTATTCAAGTTTTCCTCCACATTCTTGTATGATTGATGATATATGAATTTGTGTGGTCAATATATATCTGGTCCTATATTGTTTATGATAATAGATTTATGTTCTTGGATAGTGTCATGCTGCTTTGATTCTACAGGTGCTCTTTTAAGCTGGGTAGACGAGGAAGCGAGTGGCAAAGATCTATCAGAAGGGAGAGGAATCAAGAAAGGAACCAAGCGCAAGATAGAGGTTGGTCTCCTTTATTCCCCTCTTATCTATTTCTCATAAAGGAAAACGAAAGTGGTTTTAGTTTGTTTGTTTCTAAGGTAGCTAACAGCCTTAGTGGGACTAGCAGCTCTACATAGACACTAGTTTTCTCGATAACAGGTGATTCTTAAGAAGTATGCTTGCATACTCTCATCTTTTCCCTTCTTAATTTCCTTCAGCTTATTTATAAGAAACAAAACTTGATTTGCATCAGTAACTTTAAATAAACTCACCAGTCTATCGTAGATTTCCTTGGAGGTGTTCAGGTTAAAGATGTAGGTCACCAAGTGCTTGTCGATAGAGTCCCAGATGATCTTCTTTGTTTTGACTTCACCGGTTTTCCATTTGTTCCTGGCAGCAGTGGGTGCATTTGATGGAGGCTCAACAATATTACCTCTCACAAGGTCCAACACTCCTTGATCTTCTAAGGTTAGATCGAGAGACATCTTCCATCTATGATAGCCAGCTTTCTCACAAATCTTGTCTTCGGTAGGGAAGAGTGTTGAGGACCCCATAGTTCTTTTAGGATAGCCTTGTCAATCTTCTCTTCGGTGATTGCTCTTGCTCTTGCTCAGGCTTTGTATTCACCTCAGCTCTAATACCATGTCAAGTTATGGTATGTTCTATACTTATAACAGTTTACTTATCTTTCTTATTATTATCCACAGATTAGCAATTACATGTACATAAAGTAAAGTGCATATAGAACATTAAACAATCAACAGAAAACAAGCCAAGACAAGAGACACAAGATGTGGTGGCTAGCCAAAGAAAAACCCCAATATGGGGAAACCCTTTGATCAAATCTTCCTTTATCTTCAATAATTCAGCAGAGAGAAATAGTACATAAATCTGATTTACATCAGCAGTAGCAAACCCTAGATCAGCCCTCAACTAGGGCAGAAAATATCTTGCAAATCGACCGTCAGATTGACTTGATTCCACCACCAAAATTGTGGCCTTCAGAGGAGATCCAGATGGACCTATAGCATAGTTCTAAGGAGGGAGTCTTCTGGTCAACACAGGTCAAACTTTGGTTATGCAGTTGCTGCCCCGAAACTGTGTCCTTCCTTCCACATGTGTGAGAGAGGGTCTCTTTTCTGCGCTGTAGAGAAGAGCCTATTTTCTGTGCACGACAGAGAGAGAGAGATGTGATGAGATGAGTGAGTTAAAATGAGGAAAAGACCTCCTATATATATACACAACTATTGATGATTGAATAGATGCGACTGTTGGTCTTCTGAGCCTACATGAGTTGCTGGTTGGCTTGATAATTATTCCATAATCAAAATAAATTCACATCTCCATAAATACTTATCGGAATCGGATGATCTTTAGATCAATCCTACACCTCTCAATGAGAGAAATCTAATAAAAATATTATCAGCCATGAATAAGATGACGCACATGGAATTTGGCCCTAGTTTCCAATTTTAACATCGACAACATCCATGGCCAAGCACATGTATTATGTAATATTTGTTGATGATTTTTCTTGTAAGTGTTGGATTTTATTCACGCAAAAGAAAGATTAGATGTTTGCTAAATTTTGTGAATTTAAAAAACTTCTCGAGAAAGATACTGGAAGGAAATTTAAATCTCTCATAAGCGATAACGGTGGATAATATGTGTCGAATGAATTCAATAACTTTTGTGCAACATAAGGCATTCGATAAGACTTGATAGAACCTCATAACCCACATTGGAATGGGGTGGATGAAAGGAAGAACATAAGTATTATGGGAGTGCCATGAACGATGTTACGTGATGAGGGCCTACCATTGCACTTGTTGGCTGAAGCATTCGGAACAACTCTTTTGGTTCATGTTTTTGTGATGTTCCGTATATGTGCAGATGTATATTGATGTAAATACCACCATGAGCTATGTTATAAATATCCAATAAGCAATATGTGTGTCATGTCATTATGATGTTATACTTATTATGTTGTTATGTTGGTTTGCTTCTCAGCGGTATGATCATTGTAAATACTACAAAGAGCTAAGTTGTAAAGGTCCATGGGCAATATGTTTTGCTTACAACAGCCTTCTTGGTTGTAGGTTTTTTTGAACACCGAGGATGGTGTTCCCCCAGGGGGGTTTGTAACAGTCCTAGTGAAAATTCTAGGTAATAAAAGCTAATAATGGAAAAATAATAACCACGGTTGATGGGATAGTTATTCCAAGCTGAATGTTGGCAAAAATCATAGTGATGGGGATCACCAGTGATTGATTAATGGCTAAGGAAATTAGCAAAGGCTTTGGAAAGGAAAAATGTAATTTTGGCACATTTATTTATGAAAATAATGGAAATTAGGAGAAAATGGAGGTGAAAGGTCATAGGTTGCATGTGAGGAGGAAAATGAAGGAAAATAATAAAAGATGAAGAAAATAGAGGCCTCATTAATAAAAAGGTTTCTGAGGATTGGTTCATAGACTTTTGGTCAGTTTAGTTTTGGAGATCTCTCTCTATTCTGTCTCTCTCATACTCTTGGACACAGAGTTTTCTTGATCACTCTCGGAGGAGTGTGGCATACTTGGATTTTTGGAGCAAGAAGGAAAAGGAAGAGTAGGAAAGTGTAAGAGGACATCGGGATCAACAACTACAATGAGTTTTTCTTGTAGGTACTAAGTTGCATGTATCTTTTTCTCACTAGTTTTGGCATGTATGGCATATGCATGTGGTTTATTGGTCATGATATGTCATTAGCATGGAGGATTTCCTAGATTGATAATGGATTTTCCTAGCCTTTCCACTTCCTAGATAGCCATGGTGTTGTGGGTTCATTTATTCTTTTTTTCTAGTTGGTTCTCATGTTTCCTTTAGCTTTGGTTAAGTTACTAGTCCTGGAAACCTTGTAGAGAACAAACACTCTAGAGCCCTGGAAGGCTTTAGTAGAGACCAATTTGGTGATGGTTGTGATGTCCGACTGTGAGGTGGAATCATTGTTTGATGGGTAGAGGTGGTTTGGCCTCTCGAAACCCTAGACGGTTTTGATTAATGTCTTTTAGGAGATCCCACATTCATGCTTGGAATATGGCACGAGGTTGAATGGTTGAAGAGAGTATTGGCTCAACCATTCTATCATCGAGTGGAATGTGGTAGTCCCATCTCGGGTTGGATTTTGCATCATTAATATGAGGTTATTTATCCTTGTTATTTCATGTGTACTATAATGGTTTATATTTGGATTATATGGTTGTTATTGCCTTAGTATTTATATTGTTATTATTCTAGTTATGAACATGTATTATGATAGTGGCTATGTATGCCTCTCATAATGTTTTTACTTCTAAATGAATGAATAATGTATCTATGGCCTAGTGGATGAAATTGCAACTAATGTGTTGAGGCATCAATGCCTCTTAAATATTCTCAAACGAGTAAGAGATCCCTATGCTCAGATATGTTTTTTAACCCTGTAGATTACATGTTTGTGACATGTTTGATGAAATTCCTATCATGGCTTGTAGGGGTCCAGTCAATTCCTTGTTCAAGTAATTTCATTTATATCATTCTTTTCTTGTTATCTTTAAGTTCTGAAAATGTCATTGAGTTCAAGGTAGTGACTTGGGCTCTGGGCCTCAAAAAGTGGCTTGAATCCTAGAGACACATGCATAGCACTGATCCAGGTGGATCTCTAGACACCAGTGGCATGGAAAGACTCAAAATTGAAAGTGGTGGAAACATGATGAACTTGACATCAGATTGAAGTGCTCGTCACCCTGATTCCAACAGTGTGAATGACACTCTAATGCGAGTCTGAATGAAGGAGATAGAGGCAGTCAAAGTCGGGTTGACTTTTTGCTGACTGGGCAGGTTTAACAAAGACAAAATTTGGACTTTTCTGTTGGATGGAATCCGGCCAACTCCGGCCAGATTACGGAAAAAATTATCACCTAGTTAAAACGACTCTTTTGGTCAAAATTCAAATTTTTAAAAATGTGCAGTTGGTTTTATTTAAACAAAAAAATATGAAAGAAAAGGGGTGGCAGCCCAATAACCCTACCACACCAACTGAATCCACGTGACATATTTATATTAGTGGAGGGGCAGGCCATGACCCCCGACCCCTCCCACGGAACTGTTGTAACCAACATAAAAACTGAGTGGAGTTTTGGGTGGGCTGACCCTTGGGGCACGGACCTAATCCCGATACATGCCCTCCACCTCACCTTTAAACAATGAGCCTTCAGTGCAGATTGGGGGGAGCGGGCCACTGAGACACGGCAGACCCGCCTCCCACTATAACTTTCAAATAGATTTTGTAATAAAAATGGAGGGGTGGGATTTGATCCCCCGACCCCTCCTCTACCAACCGAAGGTTTTAGCTAGTGTACCAACAATCAACTTTGGTTTATCCGACCACCAAAACCTTATATCAACCTTTTTGCACAATGCGCCTAGGAGAGGAGGCAGTGCATGCAGTTTGAGGCAGAATTTTGTAGGAGGGCCGAATTTTCACTTTGTCAGATTTAGACAAATTTTATATGGTTTCAACATTTCTCGATGCCGCGAACACAATGGCGATGTCCATTTCTCCATCAGAGTTCTGCATTTTTTGGCCATTTTTCAGTATGGAGGTATAAAACTCCTTTTTGTAACTGATGCTTGTACTCTTCTTTCTTATGCCACTTAATGAATGAAGTCCTCCCCATTGATCAAGCAAGGCCCAAAGACATAGTCCAAGTCAGATGAACTTCGTTATCAAGTTTTGTTGTCTTTCTTGATGCTTTATGCATTTCTCCTCTTCTCTCATGTGCACATTAAGTTTTTTATGTTAAGCTACAATTTATGCATGTAATTCTTTAACACATCTATAAGAAAAAAGATTTTGGGATCAATTGGTATCAAAGAAAGTCTTTTTAGATGTGAATTACATGTTTGTATGCTAACAACAAACGGAATCTGAAGAGGCGAAGGGAAATTAAAGTCTTTCGTTATTGAAGCGAGGCGTGCACATCGAAGGAGAAACATGGTAGATGAAGAGGTTCATTATGAAGAGGAGGTCAATTTCCGCAAAACCTTCTATACAATGGAAAAAAATGTTGGTCAGTTGCATTCAAGGCTAGAGAAAGTAAAATGGAAAAAGGAAGAAGAATAAGGCTCAGCGCATGGAAATGGTGAAGAATAACCCCCTCCTTCTCCTTCCATGAGTGAAAGCTTCTTCGTCTCATCATCATCATCGTAGAAACTCAAGTGGTTCATCTAAGAAACCTCTCTTTAAATTAGATGTCAAATTTGATATTCCCATATATAATGGTGAAAGTAATGCAGAAAAGCTTAATAACTAGATTAGGCAGATTGAGATCTACTACAAGATTCAGCAGATCGAAGAGGATGAGGCAAAGATTCAGTTGGCCTCTCTTCGACTGAGTCATACCACTCTCGTCTAGTGGGAGAGAAAATTGTGAAGCAGTAAGAGTGTGGGTAATCTTCTTTCCTCATGGCCTAGTTACATTTTTGCATTAAAGAAACAATTTTATCCCTTGGGTTATAAGCAAAAAGCCTTAATGGATTGGAAATACTTAATGCAAGGCAGAGGTCAGGATGGTCAAAGCTTTACCAAGGAGTTTAGAAAACAACCACTTAATTTTGGCATTTTACTTAACTCACCTGAAGTAGTAACTAAGTATATTGGATCATTACATAGTTACATTAGACATTCATTATTATTGTTTGAACCTACTACCATTGACTCGGCTAGTGTAAAGGCCATTCATCTAGAAAACAGGGGAACACCTGAACAGGATGACCACCCAAAGAGAGCCACAGCAGCCAAGAGAAGGGGAGCAAAGCCCTCTTGTACACATTGTGAGAAAGAGGGGCATGATAAAGAAAATTGCTAGAAGTTGCACCCTGAGCTGAGACCTGAAAGGAATGACAGAAAGGGGAAGCAAAAGGTCACGACCCTCGTGCAACAAAACCAACATTCCGATTCAGAGGAAGATGAGAAGGTCACAACTGCAGGAATTGCATGAGGTAGGCCCATTGACTTGGGGTCTGATTCCGACCATGAATCAAGGATTTCAATAGACATAATGAAAAGGGCACTCCTCACAGCAGGATGCCAAGAACTTGAGGATATCAAACTCCGCATCCAAGCAGAGAATGTTGAGCTAAGGAGGCTTCTACAGGAAGTAAGGGAAGAAAAAAAAGATTACTACAACAATTGCAAGCCAAGGTTGAGGCCTTGGAAAAGCTACAACATTGCTATCGGGAGGTAAAAAGCGATTCCTCAATTTCATATAATTCTCATGATGAGGAATTCGCTGCTTTTGAAAAACATACTACAGGGATTGGATCCAAACTATTGAAGAAGATGGGGTATCAGGGAAAGGGCCTCAACATCAAAGGCTAAGGCATTGTAAACACCATCGAAGTTGAGGAATCACCACATCGTGCAGGACTCAGATACGCCAGAAGGGAAATGGGAGAAAGTTCCAATACAACTAGTAACCAGCCAATGAAAAATGATGAAATTCCCTCCTCACAGTCCAGCAATAGTGAGGGCCCCATAAACACTTATCGGAGGAACATGAGGGGAAAGTACCGTCAGGCAACCCCAAAAGTTTGGAGGAAAAAGAATCATTGTAGCAATTTCAACAAAGAAGGAAACCAACAAACTGCATAACCGATGCTCCATGCTCTAGAAACATCACTGGAGGAGCCGAAAAGTGAACATGTTCAGCAAATGAATCCACCCCATTCATGGTGGTCTACTTTATTAAGTTCGTTTTTCTAAGGTAGTAGCTTGTTATGGCCACCATTGTAAATCATATGTTGCGAGTAAATGTAAAAGTGATGGTGTGTTTCCTATCACCTCAAAATGCAACGATGATATTTTGGCCTTTCTTTATTAGTAGTTGAGGTATTGATTACTTTTTATGTAATCCTTGGCCAAGGAGTGTGTGCTATAAAATCTTGGCAAGGCAAGGTTGTTAAGTCATGTGTAGTGTGCATGATTGTAAAAAAAATAAATGTATTAGTTTTGCATGCAGGTGATCGAAAGTGTGGGTTGAAAGGAAACAAATCGTGTGCTAAGTGTAAATGATTTTAGGGTGAAAATTCTCCTCAGTAGGGAAAATTGATTCAGGTGGATCTCTAGACACCAGTGGCATGGAAAAGGCTCAAAATTCAAAGTGGTGGAAAGATGATGAACTTGACATCAGATCGAAGTGCTCATCACCCTGATTCCAATGGTGCAAACGGCACTCCAATCCGAGTCCGGATGAAGGAGATAGAGGCTGTCAAAGTTGGGTTGAAATTTTGTTGACTGGGCAGGCTTAACAAAGAAACAATTTGGACTTTTCCAGCGGATGGAATCTGACCAACTCCGTCCAAATTCCAAGCGAAATTATCGCCTGGTTAAAACGACTCCTTCGATCAAAAATTCGAATTTTTATAAATGTGCGGTTGGTTTTATTTAAACAAAAAAATATTTTTCACAAAGGGGTGGTGGCCAACAATCCCGCCACCCCAACTGAATCCACATGACATATTTATATTAGTGGAGGGGTGGGCCATGACCCCCAGCCCCTCCGACGGAATTGTTGTAACCAACATAAAAACTGAGCAGAGTTTTGGGTGGGCCGTCCCTTGGGGAACAAACCTGATCTGGATATGTGCCCTCCACCTCACCTTTAAGAAATGAGCCTTCAGCGTAGATTAGGGGGAGCGGGCCATCGAGATCGGCAGACCTACCTCCCACAATAACTTTCAAACAGATTTTCTAATAAAAATGGAGGGGCGGGATTTGATCCCTCGACCCCTCCTCAACCAACCAAAGGTTTTAGCCAGTGTAACAACGATCAACTTTGGTTTATCAACCCACCAAAACTTTATATCAACCTTTTTTCACAATGCGCCTAGGAGAGGAGGCAGTGCACACAGTTCAAGGAAAAATTTTGCTAGAGGGCCGAATTTTCACTTTGTCATATTTTGAAAATTTTTATATGGTTTCAGCATTTCTCGATGCCACGAACGCAATGGCATTATTCATTTCTCCATCATAGTTTTGCATTTTTCAGCCATTTTTAGTATGGAGGTATGAAACTCCCTTTTGTAACTAGTGCTTGTACTCTTCTTTCTCATGCCACTTAATGAATGAAGGCCTCTGCATTGATCAAGCAGGGCCCGGAGACGTAGTCCAGGTTGGATGAACTCAGCTATCAAGTTTTGTTGTCTTTTTCATGCTTTATGCATTTCTCCTTTTCTCTCATGTGCACATTAAGTTTTCTATGTTAAGCTCCAATTTATGCATGTAATTCTTTAACACATCTATAAGCAAAAGATTTTGGGATCAGGCACTGGGTAGAAAAGTCTTGGGATGCATGCATACCCATGCTGTGGGAGCATCTTCAGCCACCTAGATGCATGCATGCCCATATCAAGGGAGTGACAGGGGGTTTAATGGTCTAAAACTTCAGTTGGTCTTAGGGCCTGGTTACCTGAATTGTTGGGATGGCTCCTGGGAGTTCTATTGCTAATTTGGAAGGTCGGTATGGTGTTCTTCCATCGATTCCACTTCCTTAAATGACACATAGGGAGTTGAATAATATCATAGTAACTTCTCGTCACATGTTTACCTCGGTTGGCTAGTTACTTAGGTAGATTTGGGAGGAGGGTGTTATAGAATTTTAATTTAATTATTAGTAATCATCAGGTGGATGGTATGGATTTATCCTCCATAGAATATTCTAGGATATTGTTAGTAATATACAAAAACCAAAGGTTGATATTTATCTCCAAAACAATTATGCCTTTTTCCACTTTTAGTTAAATTGATTAATTAAAAAAATGTCATATGAACAAGTGTCATACTAAATGAGTTTTGGTCTTTTAGGCATATAGTATTAATAAGAAATGGTATTGGACCATGGTATTGTCACAAAGACTATTTATAAATTAAGGATCTTCATGGTAAGGGGGGGTGAATCTCCATGGTTAATAATCTTTTACATGTTTTTCTTTTAAAAGTATATATGTTTAATTTATATATTAATTATTTTTATAATTAATAATAATAATAAAGTTATAATTTATTATTTTATGGTTTTTCTAGATGTATCGTGAAGTAAGTGTTTTGATACTTACATCGATTGATGTCAATTGGGGTTTAACATCCATTTAATTTATATGGTTACAATAGTTGGTATGTCTATTTTTGAAGAGGACTTCCAAAATTTTAATTTAATTATCAATAATTATTAGTTGGATGGTAGAGATTTAACCTCCAAGAATGTTTTAGACTATTGTTATTAGTAATCATTAATCAAAGGTTGAAATTTATCTCAAAAGAAGGTATGATGTTTATACCCTTTTAATTAAATTGGTTAAATAAAAAAAATGTCACATGAACATGAGTTATGGATTTTCGGAAGAATACCGACCAATAGTATTGTAACAAATCATATTTACAAGTTAAAAATTGTTAAAAATAGCAAGAAGAAAATACTAGTTTAATTAAATTGGGAACTAAATTGTAATTCTATTTTCATAGAAACTTAGTTGGCTCAGTAAATTCGAGTTGGGAGTCTATCTAGAGTCATGTAGAGTGATCCCTAAATTTTAGGGGCTCAGGTTGAGTTCTTATTGAGTTGTAATTATTTAATTTAGTTAACGTATTTCTAACTGTTGGAGATACTAATGAGAGGTCAAGTGAATTAAATTGGATTTAATTCACATGCCTTGATCAATCAAATAAATGATAATTCACTCATAAATAACTCATGCATGTTAGTTTTGAGAAAGACCCATTTGAGATTAGAGTTCAGGGATAGTGTACTATTAGTTGTAAAATCATCTAAATTAAACGAGTGATGCATGAAATTGGAGGAATGCCTATGGATGCATTGCGAAGTCATGAGTGAGGAATTTCCCAATTAAATATGGGCTAATCTCAAGGGAACTACGGAAGGAAGTAGAAGCTTGGGAGGCAGCAAATTTGGCTAAGTATTGGCTTGATTTGATTTGTGAAGTGAGATATATTTTACTCATGCAGAGATTGTTCGGGTTAAACAAGAATTGTATTTATTCTTAGATATTATGGTTAATGAAATATAAATATATCAAGGGTTTTTAGCTGGGGCTTTTCCCAGAAAATTATTGTGTTATGTGTGATTGAAATTCTTCCTTTTCTGCTTCATGATTTCTTCGATCAAATTTTGTTTCCTTTAATGAGTAGAATAGATTCAATTCAATTATTTTACCATATGACAATCTGTAGTTTGAATCTATAATAAAAATCTACATGGTATTAGAGTTGAAATCACTATCGAAGAGGAGAATATGAGTTTGTTGTGTAGGTGATATCGAATTTGCAATTTCATACTTCAGAGCCAGCAGGATGTCATTCTATTGATTGAGACTTGAGTATACCCTTGAGGGTAGCTCAAATTACATAGCTTGGAAGGACAGGATGGAGGTAATGTTTGAAGACAATGAGCTAAAGGAATTCATAGATCATGATATCCCAAAGCCTCCAACATCTTATGCTAAATATCTGGCAGAATGGATAAAGTATGTGGAAAAGGTGAGAAAGATTATCCTAGAAGGATTTCAAGATCATATTGTCTCAAATCTACACCATTTGCAATGTGGAAGGCATTGATGGAGAAGGGCGACTTAATTCTAAAGTATATGACCAAGTTCACCCAATGTCGGGATGGCTTGGAAGTGTTGGGGTTACTATTGCATAAGACAATCTGATGAGCCTAACACTTTTAGGACTTCCCAAGAGTTGGAAAAACTACCAAGACTTAGTCAATGTGAGGGATAAGCTACGAGACAGAGGGATTGTGGTTCGACATGGTACAGGAAGAGATTCAACAAAACACCAGAGACAGAACCTCATACAAGAATGTTGATGAGGAGAATTGTAACTTAGATAGAAAGGCAAAGAAATGGAAGGGGACATCCCATTCCAAATCAGATTCTATTCATGGTGAAAATAAGGACATGTCGAAAATTAAATGTTTTCACTGTCACAAGATGGGACACTATGTTAAAAAATGTCTGCACAAGAAGGCCAATAATAATCCATCAAGAGGAGTAGTAGGTGAAGCTCTTTCTTCACAATTTGAACTGGATTTCACCCTCATCGCTTACATGGTGTCATCTGTGATGGGTAGTTTTTGGTACCTGGATAATGGAGCCTCATTGCATATGACCAACAACAAAGAGCTCTTTAGTAACTTGGAGAAGAAGGACCTCCAAATGCACATCAAGGTGGGAGATGATGGGAGGTATAGTGCGACCGATATCGCTAATATTACCTTTTAGAGGGAGTCTGATTCTCCCCTCACATTGAGAGATGTCATGTATCTTTTGGGTTTCAGGAAGAACTTAGTTTTTGTTGCCACGTTGGATGATCATGGCTATGATGTAATATTTATTAAGGGAAATGATTTCCTTCATCACATAGCCACATGACGAGTGAAGCGGATCAAGGTTCGAGTGAAGAACCTTTATAAATTAGAGGTAGAAGACTGTGCTACTTTAAGAACTAAATAATAGAAGGTTTAGAGTCGATACATCAGTGAGTTGTGGCATAGAATATTTGGTCACTTACATCATGGATGTTTGAAGATCATGCCAAAAAATTCTACAAGACTTCCCAAGGGTACACTAGAGAAGAGAGACACATACAAAGGGTGTACATTGGGGAAGTACACTAAATATTCCTTTCATGATAAAGACAATCAAGTGCAAGCGAACCTTGATCGAGTTCACTCATATGTGTATGGATCGTTCTTGATAGCATCCATGGCCAAGCACAGGTATTATGTAATATTTTTTGATGATTTTTCTTGTAAGTGCTGAATTTTATTCATGCAAAAGAAAGATTAGATGTTTGCTAAATTTTGTGAATTTAAAGAACTTGTCGAGAAAGATACTGGCAGGAAAGTTAAATCTCTCATAAGCGATAATAGTGGAGAACATGTGTCGAATGAATTCAATAACTTTTGTGTACTAGAAGGCACTCGATGAGAGTTGATAGCACATCATAACCCACAATGGAATGGGGTGGCTAAATGGAACAACAGAAGTATTGTGGGAGCGTCGCAGGTGATGTTACATGATCAGGGCCTACCATTGCACTTGTGGGTTGAATCATGCATCACAACTCTTTATTTGCATAACATAAGCCCTCATTGAATTATCAGGATGAGTACACCAGAAGAAGCCTTTTCAGGTAAGAAACTAGATGTGGCACACTTCAGGAGATTTGTTTCATCAATCTACTATCATGTTACCAAGGATGCACGGAGAAAGGTAGAGTCAACAGCTGAGTTGGGTATTTTTTTGGGGCATGCTAATACACCTCACAACTATCGGGTGTACCTTCCATCCAACAAGATGATAGTGGTTCGTAGAGATGTGAATTTTGATGAAGAGAAGACCATGAGATCTTCCCCTGAGAGGGAGCTTCATTTACATGCATTTGAGGAGCTTTTAGATCCAAAGGAGGAATCTGAGGATGATGTGGAGTAGCCACAAGTAGAGGAGAAAAGAATGGAATCACCCACTCATGTAGAGACTTTTAGAGATGGAACAAAATGCCCAAGGGAGGTTAGTTGCAATTTCTTGGTACAAAAGGAAGCAGAGATTAGTTGACCTCAGTTCAACAGAAGAAAAATACATGGCTGCTAGTCAAGCAGCTTGTGAGTCAATCTAGATGAGTAAGATCCTTGTTGTGTTGTTTGGTCAGTAGATGGATCCAACAATTATTTACTGTGACAATCATAGTTGTATCAAACTCTCTGCGAATCCAATTTTTCATGATCGGTACAAGCATATTGACATCCGGTATCATAATCTACAAGATTGTGTGCAAAGGAGAATCATGTTGTTGGAGTAAATTCCTACAGAGGGATAGGATGTAGATATTTTGACAAGGGCATTGTCAAGGTGCAAATGAGAGTTTCACAGAGGCAGGACCGGGGTAGCAGATAATCCCTTTCTTGTTGAGAGAGAGTATTGAAAATAGCAACAAGAAAATCCTAATTTAATTTGTCCTTGAATTAAATTGGGAATTAAATTGACTAAGTTAAGTTGACTTAGTTGGCTCAGTAAATTCAAGTTGGGAGTCTATCTAGAGTCATGTAGGGTGATCCCTAAACTTTAGGGGTCAATGTTGAGTTCTTATTGAGTTGTAATTATTTCATTCGGTTTAATCGAGGTAAATTCAGTTAAAGTAGTTCTAATTGTTGGAGGAACTAGTGAGAGGTCAAGTGAAAACTCATAAATAACTCATGCATGTCAGTTCTAAGAAAGACCTATTTGAGATTAGAGTTCAACAACAATGTACTATCAGTTGTAAAATCATCTAAATTAAACTGATGATGCATACAATCAGAGTAAGGCCTATGGATGGAATGCACAATTATGAGTGAGGGATTTCCCAATTAAATATGGTTTAATTCCCAAGGGAACAATGCAAGGAGGTAGGATCTTGTAATACAACAGATTTGGCTAAGTATTGGCTTGAGTTGATTTGTGAAGTAGTGATATAGATTGCATTCATGAAGAGATTGTTTGAGTTGAGCAAGCAATGTATTTTCTTCTCATATTTTTTGGTTAATGTAATATACAGATAGCAGGGGTTTTTACCTGAGGCTTTCCCTAGAAAATTATTGTGTTATATGTGATTGAATTCTTCCTTTTCTGCTTCGTGATTTCATCGATCAGTTTTTGTTTCCACTGGTGAGTAGAGTATATTCAAATCAATTATTTTCGCATATCACAATCTGTAGTTTCAATCTACAATAAAAGTCTACAAAAATATCCATCATAAAGTAGGGTTGGATCTCCACATTTAAAATCCTTGTTACATGCTATATATGTGTGTGTATGTTTTCAACTCAAGTATTTATTTTTTCCCCTTGAAGGTATTGATTCTTTTTATAACTAATAACAATAATAATAATTTAAAATAAACTTTAATTTAATTAATTTTTATGATTTTTTTAATATTGGTAATTTGAGATGTATGATGAGATAAGTGTTTTGATGCTTATCAATATTCACTAGCCATTTGATTTATATAATTGTGCTAGTTAATATGTTTTTTGTAAAATGTTCAAAATAATATTCAACTCATTTATAACAAAACATGGTAAGCTCAACAACAAAGATGTAGATAAACGCACACACCATATTAAATCATTTGACCTTTCCAAATAAGTTATCAAATTTGGTTATTACTATAAAATGAAATGTGCAATAGTCACAACAATAGAGGTACCAGGTGTAGGTCATATTAATTTCTTGGGTGTTTCCAAATGAGTTATTGAATTTATTTATGAATATAAAGGATAAAGTTTATGAGTTTTCATAAATAAATAAATAAATTATTGTCTTTATTTTATTTTTATTTTCTTATTTGATTAGTGTTTGTTAAAATATAATTATAACAATTGAATTGTATTTTTTATTTTTATTAATTTTTCTTTGACTTATACAATGTTTAATGTTTAACTCTTATATATATATATATATATATATATATATATATATATATATATATATATATATATATATATCTATTTATCTATCTATCTATCTATCTATATATATATATATATATAGAGAGAGAGAGAGAGAGAGAGAGAGAGAGATTAGAACCTTATTATAATCTTATTAAGACATGGATTTATATCTTTAAAAAGTTGCAATAAAACTTTAATTTTTTTTGCTAATCATATCTTAATTTTTTTTTATATATTCAAACATATAAATATTTCTTTATAAAATTAAACATTAGAAATTTTATAAGTTAAAGGGAAAATAATAATAATCAAAGAAATAATTAATTGTTATAGCAGTCCTTTAATAGGGCCTAATAAATAATACATCTTTAAATATTTCAAAGATCAATTCGCCTTGATGTGCACTAATGCCCATTTTATAGTGAAATATGAGGGAGGTGTGCAATTCCTTTGATGTTGAAAACAGAGTTGATACATGTCTCCTTTAAAATAAAAATAAAAAATAAAGTAAATAAAAAAAATGTCAATATAGTAAAAAACAGAACTAAATATAAGTTTTTGGTTAGTTTTAATTAAAATCATTATAAAACATCAATAATGTCACTCTCATTGAGCTCAGTTGGTTCCTTGTTGATATTACAACCCAGTATAAAGTGGATGTGGTAAAAATATCTCTTTCACAGCCTCAGCCATAAATAAAGTATTTCAATATCCATTTGACAGTGTTGGACCCGCCAACTTGTCAGGGGATCTCCCTAGTAAGAAGTCCTAACTAGACCTCAGATCGTTTGGAGTAGGAGTCCCAACAGTAGGTAGTAAAGCAATGCCTTAACTACGATAGCGCTCAGAGGTAAGTGTGATATCTTTGTCGGAAGCAAGTGTGTGACCTTGCAGTGATTCAAGTGAGATGCATGGCGGTTCTAACACACGGAGTGGAAAAGGAAGTGTCTCCCTTAGAAGCCTCTAATAGTATGCAACTTGAAAGGAACACACAAGATGAATGACATCAAAAGTTGGAAAGAAGAATAGTCCACAATCAAGTGACAGGTTAAACGAACAACACGACTTCAACAAGATCCATACAATCGTATACAAAATAGTTCATACAGAAATGCATAAGTTAAACAACATACATTGCTAAAGTAACCAGAATAGTCGAACTATAATAATAACATATCCATGAAAATGTATTGGCTCTATTATAGATATATATATATATATATATATATATATATATATATATATATATATATATATATATATATATATATATATAAAGTGGAAGTTCCATCCATACATAAACCATTGGCATCCACTAGCCCCAATAGTGGAACATTAAAGTCAACACCGCATGCTCCTCCGAAGAGATGTACTCGCTCTACATTTTGGAGAAGCAAAGGCCCACCACAATACTCTCCAAGCCTTCCCTAAGCAATACCTAGCAAAATCTTGGCTCCCAAAACACTGTTCTATAAGTTATGATGTTCTATATATAGAAAAGGGTTAGGTGACCTTTGACATTCCCCTTTGACTCTTGGACTAGCCTCATCACTCTTCAACTTCATTACATATAACTCTTTACATTAAATATGATTGTTTTCATTCCACTAATGACACTTGGAATTTCACTTTACAATATATTTACAATAATGATACAATTTCCACCCTATACCCATGTGGGACAAAAATAGGCTTAAGTCAGTGAGAGAAGACAACACTAAGACTTAGACGACTGTGGAAATACCAACTCAGCAACATCCTCCTGGTGATCTTTGGTGACAAACTGATGCCAAGTTTTGTAGTTCACAATGGTGTCCATGTACTATTTGGTGATTTCTTTCTGGAAACGAGCTCTTACCTCCATCACTTCTGGGTATACTGATCTGGAACCTCTGTCCAACTCATCTTGTAACATGTGCAGCATAGTCATTAGTGTGTCTGGACCAGAGACATACCTCTCCATGTTCTCTGTACTAATATGCAAGTCTGCACTGGCGGGCATGCGCATCAACTACTTGAAGTACATCTCAATCTCCAGTCGGACTTGGTTATTCTCTCTGGCCTTGGTGAGTGTTTCGATGGATGGGATCATGTGTGTCCACAAGATGACATCCAAACTCTTGAACAACCATGCATATGAACCCTCATCATTGGTGATAAGCAGCAGGAGTTCCTCATAGCTCCGGATATGACTCTGGATGTGTGCTTTGTCCAACTCTACATGCGACTTCATCATCTTGTGCAAGTAAAGTGGGCCTCCATTGTACCTCATTGTCCATGTTTGTACGTGATCAACAGTGGAATGTATGTCTCTGAGCATGCACACAATCATGACACGGCACTCCTAAAATCGATGTAAATGGATAACTACTTTGTGCATGGTGATGAGCCTGTTATACAGTCCTCGCATGAATATCTCAAGAGACGATACTTCAGCGAGTACCGCTTTCTTCGTCTCTACTAAGGCAGATATTTTTTATTGTTCTTCCCTTTGCTTGGCTGCTTGCAAGTCCTTAGCCATGTGCTCATTTTCTGTTATCAAGAACTTCACACTTGAGCTTATGGCTTCGGCATAAGCCTTCGTGGCATTGGCCAAGGTAGTTGGATGTCTTTACACGCCAAACATAATCACCCGTTCTTAAAAGTGTGCAAAAGATATATGATCATCCAGGTGTGTGCTTTGTGCACTTGTACAACCCTATGTCATGACTCATCAATGGTTATATTGTAAACATATGTTCCCAGATCATCCTCAACAAGAACAGTCTCTCGTTGATCACTTGGGACTTTATTTGCTTCCGGAGTTAGTGAAGCTTGTGGAGTGACCTCGGTTGCTTTTGGCATGAGGTCTTTGTTCTAATCCTATTCTAGTTGTACCATATCTACATCCATATGTTCAACCATCTATTCATCCTATTACGAAATTTCCTGCTCCTGCGACCACTCACCCTATTCATCATCTGCTGGTGGTGGATCTGAGTCTTCAACCTTTATTGGTGCAATTTTCTCTATCTATGCACCTTGCATTTCCTCCTATTCCTATTCTTGTTCCTGTTCTTGTCATGCTTCCTTATCTCTTTTGTGAAACTCTTGTTCTTCTTTGAACCTCTATTATGCTTCCTGCAACTTTCTCTTTGCTTCTTCCAGTCTTTGCTTCTCCCTCTTTCTTTGCATTACTCTTGATGAGTCTCGATATTCCAAAAAGAATGTTGTAACTCCCAAGTCTACTGACTTTAATTATCAACTTGGGGTTCGTAAAAACTTAAGATGTATCGGAACTATATGTGCAACATATAATGTGACCTTCCTTTGTTTTCATAATGTAATGGATTGCATGTACTGAAGTTAAAAAACTAATTGTAGAAAATGAAATGCTCAAAATGGAAACCTCAACCTATTGCAAGAAAGAAACCTATTCTAATTGCATAAATTAAATATCATGAACTAAATTTCAACCAATACATTTCAAATACTTTAGATTCATTAACAAAGTTCATTGGATGTGGCAATCAATAAAATCATCATTATATTACCCATCTCATAAATCTGTCCATTAGCCCAAATCACTGAAATGTTTTGCATGGGAAAAGAGGCAAGGCCTAAAGGTATTTATTATTCCCTAACCCTAGGGGTCTTGATTCAATCCTAAGGGACAATAACCAAGCTTCTTGAGTGAATATGGGCAAGTATATGTGTGTTGGAAGGCTACTACATGATTTCCTTTAGTACTACTACAGCAAACAACAGATTTTGTTTAGGAAGCTATAATTCATTGAATGACCAACCAAATCAATTCCAAATTGGATTGGAAATTTTTTTTTATTGAATAGGATTTCTTAGGTCTCCATTACAAGTGGAATCACTCAAAAAGACCTCTGTTAACCCATTCTAAAAAATGGAAAAATATTACTAGTCTAAAATCTAGAAATTCGAGAACTAGTGAGCTAGTAAATCTATTAGATGCCTAACTTAATCAAGTGCAAATGAAATGGGGTAATTTTTTTTATTAACTAGAATTTGTTTTTGATCTAACGCAAGTGGAATAAACTTTATTGAAGCTCGTTATCATGATCTAAAAAATAACATAAATTTATTGTTATTTTCCACAAAAGACTTCTAGAAATCTAGATTTGGGAATAAGCAAACTGATCCAAGCAGCTCAATGATTACTATGACCTTAAAAAGCTATTCCAAGGATGAAATGATTATTTAGATCCTGAAAAAGAACTTACTTCAACCATTTAACCCAATCCTACAACAATAAATCATTAACAGTAAATGTAGAAATAGAAAGAAACAAGAACAAGAGATGCATGTGAATCAGAAGTGAAAAGAAGAAACATAAATGATACAAAAGGGCTCTAAGGCTCCTGGGATGGCCAAACCCAAGGAAACTTAGATTCCTATGAATAATACCAAGATCTAGAAGCTGAACATGTCACCAATATTCATTATTTCCATCAATACAATTACATCCTTGTATAAAATGAAAGCAGTGTTGCAAAAATATGATTTCTCTCCAGAAGAAGACTAATCAAAATCCACACCTAGAGGAAAATTTAACTTGCTACTTACACAAAATGATTAGGAATCATTCCCCATGAAAGAAGGAAGCTTTCCGCACCAAAATCCCTTGATTAGTGGATCTAGTTCCCAATACTAGAAATCTGCATTAAATGGTAGGGAATACATTCCTAGGTTTTCTCAATCATTGGAGCTCCACAATATGTGTCATAATTCCATAATATCTTGTTGATTTATTATTTAATGTTGATCCTCCTATAGTAGGGAGAAGGTCCCTAAATTATCTCCTCCTCCAAATATTCATAATCTACCCAATATTCTCACAATATTCCACAATAATAAATAATATTAGGCACAAATATGCAATTATCCATAAACCTTCCTAATGAACATATTAAATTTAAAAAACATTATCTAATGCAAAAGGAGAGGTTTAATGTGTTGAAGGATGGTTAGATGGGCTTTAATTTATGTTTAATTTAGAGGCATGGGCCTTAATTTATGTCTAATTTAGAGGCCCATCATACCCTCCTGCTGAAAGTGTGGCTCATCCTCTGAGAAACTTAGTGAACTCATTGTGCCTCATTCATGGCCCTGGTGGCCTCTCTCTTTTGCATTCCTCAGTCCTTTCTCTTAATAATATTGGTTGTAAGTTCTACAATGACAAGCACAAAAATATAGTTGTTCTTATCATGATTCTTTAACAGTCATTCAAGAAAAAGACATAACTTTCCTCTTTGCAAGTGAACTCTATTGGCTTGTAGATCCATTTCATTCATATCCTCTCCCTTGAAACCTTCATTCTATTTTCACTCATTTTTCCAAAACTGTTTGTGCATAGAAAAAATCATAGTGTTTATTGAGACCGTTAGCTTGCCTTCTTCCTCTTATTCAAGATGGGTTCTTGAATGTTTTTCAGTTTGGAAAGGTCTTCCAAATCCTTTTCCAACCTTCTGCTACCTTGATCCACCATTTTGACTCCTCCGAAACTTTCAAAATTCCATTAGATGAGAACTAGGACATCCTCTATTAATTCTTGTAAAAACTACATGAAACCATATAGTGGTTCCTATAGTACTACGGGAAACCCTACAGCAGTTCATGTAGTACTACAAGAAACCTTGTTTAAACCTGTTTTGAGAAGAAATGATAGTCTAAGCCTAGAGTAGGCCCTCAAATTGACTTCCATCCATTTCTCCCATTTCTATAACATCTTTTAGGCCTTGGACAAAGCTAGAAAGAGATTAGAGACCTCTTGGAAATCCTCTTTTCATCACTGCAGTTTGAGTTCTATTTTGATGGCGAATTCCTTATTTCCTTTTGTTTCCTTCTTCTTCTCTTTTGTGGCCTGCATTATTGCCTAATGGCCTTGGAGTTCTCTCTTTTGATTAGGTATCTCTTAGGTACTGCCATTTTGGGTTTTAGCAAAATTTGTTCCTTTCTTCCTTCTTGTAGCATTATTCTACCTTCTTGTAGGAGTCATTCCTCCTCTTTCAGGTTATTCTAACTATATGGGAGTAAACAGAAATGACATAGAGGGTTTGGAGGATGATGCTAGGACTCAAAGGGAGTAGTGTAGGTTTGTGAAAATGGAGAGGATGTGCTCTATTCTTTTTTTCAAGAAATTTTTAGGGTGAGTCAGAGTGTAGGGTTTGTTCTTGGAAATATTAATTTTTTCTTATGAAATGGGATGGATGGAGGGCTTGGAGTGCTTTAGTGACTTGGCCTTTGCACAAATTTACTCTTTTAACTATTATCCCCATTCCTCGAAATCATCACCCTTCATAATTTGGCTTTTCCACATTGCATGAGTGAAGGAGTGCGCTGCAATTAACTAGTTGAAGGCAATTGCGACTGTTGACCCATCCTTAGCTTATAAAACCTCATCTTTCATGCATTGACAATAAATTTCTAACTATAATATGCTTAAGAGAAGAGGTCAATAATATTGCATACATGTACCTACCTGATGGTTGTTGGAGAGACATGCATGCTACTTCTGAGTTGATGATTGATCCATGGTCCTCTGGAGGTGATAATTTCCTTTGTTTTCTTCTACACAGGTCTTCATATCTTGGTGATTCTAAACCTCTGTCTTCCAATTACCATGAGCAAGCTATCCTAGTCAAATCCAGCCTTCTTGGAGTGATGGGTTTGTCCATGGGTGATTTTCACCTTCCCTATACCTTATTCCACCATTAGACACCTTTCCCACACTTCATTCTACCTTTCCTACCATCTCCTAAGCTTTCGACCTATTTCCTATAGTAAATCGGGGCATCTTGTAGTAGTACTATAGGAAACAATAGATTTTCCTTCTTTTGTCCATAACTCCCAAACAGTAGAATGGATTGACCTGAAATTTTTTGAGCATGTTTCCACCGTCCTTATTGACCTCCCCATAAAAACATTTTGGCCAATGGATGCACTAATCTTGAGAAAAATTAAAAATGGTTGAAGTTGATGGAGACTGATTTCTTGGAAACTGTGCACTATATTTTCTGAAATTTCTTGGGCATGTTACCATCATCCATATGCATCAACAACTTTTTAAATGGGTGCACGAATATCAAGAAAATTCAAAAAAGGTTGTAGGTGATGGAGATTGACTTCTCGAAAAATGTGCACTGGAATTTTCTGAAATTTCTTGAGCATGTTACCATCATCCATATGCATCTCCACCTAAAACATATTGTCAAATGGATGCATGGTTTTCAAGATATGACAAAAATAGCTTTTTTCTCTATGTATTTATGTTTCCTATAGTAAAATAGAACATTCCTGTAGTATTTCTGTTGTTTCCTGTAATATTTCAGGACAACAAGGAAAATGAGGGTAAAAGCTTGGGAATGATGAATGGATGGTGGAAATAGATGAGGGTGATGGATTTTCATGGGCTTGTTCCTTCTGGAGCATCTGAGCAAAGGAGGAGAAACTCTAAGTTTGACTTCCTTTGACTAGACTTTTGACCAATTTTTTCTTTTCTCTGGTGCCAACTTGTTCTTGTTATTTGCAGATGTTGTAGAGAACCTACATTCAACAAAGAGATACATGGAGCAAATATTTTTTTTTTCCCTTTTTCTTCTAGGCCTACTAACATCCTCAATGAGGTTTTCAACTAGTAGGTCTACCTAGGTGCCTCAAAGGAGGTTATCACCTAAGATATTTTCTCTTTTTTTTCTTTTTCTTTGAACCCATTGACTGCCTCATGCAGGTTTTCAGTCAAACAGTCAATCTTAGGCACCTCAAAGGAGGTTTTCGCCTAAGATTTTATTTTTTCTCTTATTTTTCATTTTTTATTTATTTTCCTATCCTACTCTACTTGAAAAAAACAAAATCATTTTAAAGTGTAGGAATACTTTCAACGGAGCCACTTGCATAATTGGATGATAGATAAAATCATTTGTAGGCTCAAAACATATTCTTTGACATGTACCTGAATGTAAGAGACCAAATGCTTTGACTTTGATGATATCAAGCATAGTTGAAGAAGATAGTATTGTTGCAACTTAGTGATTGTCTCGAACCATATTTCAATATAGTTGTGATGCCTTTGGTCCATTTTCTTATTTGGATAATCTCGGATGTCTTCTTCTTCCATGGAATTCAAACCTCCTTCCTTTTGTATATTATTATCTTGAACACATGGAGGATCTAATGGTAAACATGAGATCACTTTCTCAATCTCTAATTCTGATGTTTTCACTTTGTCACATGAAACCCATGATTCTTTGTTCTTCTCATTTGAATCTTCTTTTTCTGCATGTTGTCCTTCAATGGCATCAAGGGAATCTCTTTTTTGTAATATTATTCCTGAGCTAAGATGAATACCATTGAGATCAAGAGGAGATATTTGGAAGTGTTGTACCTCAACATTGTAAGTGGGTTGAGCTACTTCATTGTGTGGGTTTGGAAATGGTGGTACATGTATTTGAGAGGGAGTGGATATTTGAGATGGATGTGGTTGGGGTTGGGGTTGTGGTGGAGATGGATGGTAGGGATAAAATGGAGTTAGGTATGGAGAATATTGAGGAAAATATTGGGGATATTTTGGATGGCTTCCGTAAGTTCCTTACCAACCATACTGCCAATATTGGATTTGGGGTTGAGATGGCCAAATTTTCCAAGGAAAGGGTGTGTTCCAATTACTTTGAGATGGATGTGCATAAGCTTGAAATTATGAATTAGGCTCTTGCATCATATCAGGTTGAATAGGCTAGCATGGTCCTCTTTGAGCTATATAACATAGTTGCATTTGCAATTGACTTGCTCCATTGTCCTCTTGGTAAACTTTCTTCAACCTTGGTAATGAGGGGATATAATTAACATCATGTGATTTTGCATGGACAACACAAATATCAACATTTTATTTTTTCTCATTTTGTATTCTTAAAATTTCAACTTGTTCACTTAGATTTCTAAGAACTTTTAGTTTAAAGTTATCAAGAAAATTTCCAAGTTTAGTTTGACTTACCGATCTTGATGTTGATTGACTTACTCTTGCCCCTCCTCTTAATATGTGTTTGCATGTTTCACAAATTTCTTCAGATGATAATTGGTACACATCACCTCTATTCATGAGATCAAGGATATCAATCCATTCATCCTTGATTGTTCAGTAAGAGGGTTTTTAGTGTGTCAGATCCTAAATGACGTAGTTTTTCCCTTTTGACATTATACATGAACCTCCCTATTATATCCTCTAGACTCTCATATTCTCTTTGATTCATTCTAAAGATTTATTCTTTAATATCATGATCGTTATATTTTTCTAGAAATATATTTTGCATCTCACTCCATGATTTTATTGAATTAGTCCTTAAACTCATGAACCATTTAAGAGCTCCATCCTTCAATGTTGCCAAAAAAAATCACAAATTTTGAGTGTTTAATAAGTAATCATAAGATCTACAAAGTATTTCAAATTCAAAGAGAAAGGTTTCCGGATCCTTTGACCTTAGACCATGAAATTTTGGAAGAAAAGATGGAGGGATATTCTTCATGTGCACACTACCATCAGTGTCTTGGATGGGAAATCCAAGAGGATCTTCTTCCTTGTCATCATTTCCATCCATTTATTCTTCCTTCTCTATCACATCTTCTTCTCCTACCTACAAAAATGAATGGTGATGTGGCTCTTACTGCACCATGTGATCAAATGGGGGGGTTGGTGTTGGAGAAGTATTTAATTTTTTTTTTAATAAGAATGCTAATGGAATGCAATTTTCTATTTTTGAAATGAAATATGCCTAATGAAATTTTTTTGTTTATGCAGAAAGTAAAAGAAATAAATCAACTAGGGGAGAAAACAATGCATACTTTGACACCTCCCTGACAATGGTGCCAAAATGTGATGAGCCTGAGTATTGCAACATGAATGTTGCAACTCCCAAGGCTACCAACTTTAATTATCAACATGGGGTTCATAAAAACTTAAGAGGTATCGACACTATATGTGAAGCATACAATTTTTTCTTCCTTTGTTGTCATAATGTAATGGAGTGCATGTACTGAATTCAAATCCTAAACTAATTGAAGAAAATGAAATGCTCGAAATGAAAACCTCAACCTATTGCAAGAAAGAAAGTACAAGGAAAGAAACCTATTCTAATTGCATAAAGTAAAGATCATGAACTAAATGTCAACCATTGAACTTCAAATACTTTATATCTATTAACAAAGTTCATTGGATGTGGTAATCAATAAAATCATCATTGTATTACCCATTTCATAAATCTGTCCATTAGCCCAAATCGTTGAATTGTTTTGCATGGGTAAAGAGGCAAGTACTAAGTGGTATTTACTCTCCCCTAATAATTTATTTATATTCTAGTCTTTATTAAACCCTAAGGGACAATAACCAAGATTCTTAAGAGAATATGGGCAAGTATATGCATGTTGGAAGGCTACTACAGGGTTTCATGTAGTACTACTACATGAAACAACATATTTTCTATAGGTATGTATAATTCATCAACTAACCAACCAAATCAAATCCAAATTGGATAGGACAATTGGTTTTATTTACTAGGATGTCTTAGGTATCCATTCCAAGTGTAATCGCTCAAAAATACCTCTAGTAACCTATGCTAAAAAATGGCAGAAAATTACTAGTCTAAAATCTAGAAATTCGAGAACTAGTGAGCTAGTAAATCTATCAAATGCCTAACCTAATAAAATGAAAATGAAATGGGGTAATTTTTTATTAACTAGAATTTTTTTTTATCTAATGCAAGTGGAATCAACTCGATTAAAGTACGTTATCATGCTCTAAGAAATATCATATATTTATTGTTATTTGCCACAAAAGACTTCCAGAAATCTAGATTTGGGAATAATCAAACTAATCCAAGTGTCTCAATGATTAATATGACCTTCCCAAGATGTTCCAAGCATGAAAATATGCTTTTTATCCTACAAAATAACTTATTTCAACCATTTAACCCAATCCTACAACAAGAAATCATTAGCACTAAATGCAGAAATAGAAAGAAATAAGAACAAGAGATGCATGTGAATAAGAAGTGAAAAGAAGAAAACTAAATGATAAAAAAGGTCTATGCGGCTCCTAAGATGACCAATCCCAAGGAAACTTAGATTCATATGAAAGATACCAAGATCTAGAAGCTAAAAATGTCACCATCTTCATTATTTCCATCAATACAATTACATCCTTGCAAAAAATGAAAGTGGAGCTGCAAAAATATGAGTTCTCTCCACAAGAAGACTAATCAAAATCCACACCTAGAGGAAAATTCTACTTTGTACTTATAAAAAATGATTAGAAATCATTCCTCATGAAAGAAGGAAGCTTTCCCCATCAAAATCCCTTGATTAGTGGATCTAGTTCCCAATACTAGGAATCTGCATTAAATGGCACGAAACACATTCCTAGATTTTCTCAATCATTGGAGCTCCAAAATTTGTGTCATAATTACATAATATCTTTTTGATTTATTTTTTAGCATTGATCCTCTATATTAGGGAGCAAGTCCCTAAATTATCTCCTCCTCCAAATCTCCATAATCTGCCCAATATTCTCACAATATTCCACAAAAATAAATAATATTAGGCACAAATATGTAATTATCCATAAACCTTCCTAATGAACATATTAAATTTAAAAATACATTATCTAATGAAAAAGGATGGGTTTAAAGTGCTGAAGGATGGTTAGATGGGCCTTAATTTATGTCTAATTTAGACGCTAATAAACTCTCCTTTCGCATTGTCACCTCTTTGCCTCAATCTCCAATGGTACTTTCTCCATAAGTGGATCTTCCTTAAACTTGTAGCTTTGCTTTGCCTCTATGCTCTTGGCAATATTCCTCTTGCCTTTGTCTTGTGCGGGTCTATTTCTCACTGCTACTACTATCGTTGTTCCCTATGGTGCTTGCAGATAGAGAGAGACTCATGGAAAGAAAATGCTAGCCAAAAAACAACAAGCAACTTAAGGTTCGATCATGCAACAAATTGGGTGATTGCTAGGAAAGATTGCACAGTTATGAATCTAAGAGGCAGGGAGACTGTCGGCTAAAACTATGCATTGCATAGTCCCGGCTGCTAGTGATGGGTTTTTGGTTGAAACTGTGCAGATCACAGTCCAACTTGGCTTGCTATAGACTGGAACTTCGCAATTCACAATACAGTCTAGCTTGATTGCTAGCTAGGACTACAGATTGTGCAATCCTAGGGGCAAGACTGGGCATTGTCTCCCATAACTGCATAGAGGACAATTTGGAAGTCAGTGACAAGAATCCTTTGCACAATTGTTGGAGCCAAGGCAAAGCCTTGAGTCCAAGGAATGCGTAGTGCATGCCAGGAAAGGCAAGATCCGTGCCAAGGTAGCCCAGGTCTACCCAAGGGCGACTTGAAAATGATTAGTACTGAATACATGTGCAAATATGGTGTAGATCTAAGTGAATGGGCATGCATACAATCAAACAAATTACAAAAATTGGTCAAATGGAAGAATGACAAAGCTCATGAAGCGAGTCACTGCAATGACGATTGTTCATGCAAAAACATGGTCATGCATGTGACACTAAGGAAATTCAATGCAAAACTTGAAACAACACTTCTGTAAGTTAAAATTGTTCGATAAAATAAGGAAAACAACACTCAGACTAGCCAAAGAAAGAAAAGAGATAGGAAAAACAACAAAATATGTGAAAAGAAAAACTTACCCAGAAAAGTCGTGAAGATCATGCCGATGATTCTGAGATGCCTCAGGAATGCCATAGCTCAAAGATCAATTGTGAAGAATGAGCTTTGGGGCATCCATTGAATAGATTTGGTAGATTTAGGGTTTATGACTTTCATGCCACAAATCTAGGAAAAAAGTGAAACTTGGCGGGAAGTTTTTAAAATCAACTAGAGTGTAACTCCCTCTTGCTAAAAAAATATCCCTATTTTCTAGGGATTCTTTTTTTCTTTTTTACTTTTTTCCTTTTTTGAGAAAGACTACCATACATGCATGGGAATATTACATTGTTTTGGAGGGAACCAAGCAACTTGTTGGCACATGCATCAGATAGCAATAAGAGGAATTCTTTTGTGCAATTCATGGGCTGAGTGGCTCTAGTTGCCTCTCATTCTCTATGTAGTTTCCCAGCTAAAGAAAACCTACCAGCAAGGTCTGTGCAATTTTGAGCCTCGGCTCACTGTCGGCATGATCTACATAATTCTGGAGAGCAAGGCTAACTACTTGCCCTACACAATTTCTAGGAGAAAGTTTGACTGTATACTCTACACAATTTCTAATTGCAAGGTTAGCTGCCTGCTCTGCGCAGTTTCTAAGAGAAAGTTTGACTTCCTACTCTATGCAGTTTTTGAGGGAAAGGCAGACTACTGGCCTACTCTGCACAGTTTCTAGGAGAAAGGTTGACTGCCTTCTCTACATAGTTTCTGAGAGCAAGGCTGACTGTTGGGCTGGTCTATGAAATTCCTGAGAGCGAGGCAAGCTACCCTCTAGGTCTGCATAGTTTTCCAATACAATGCAAGAACTGGATGTGAACCAAGTCATTGGGTCAAATTGTGGTTAGTCATCAAAACAAGTACGAAAACTCAAGTTGTAAGGCCAAAGATAAACTCAACTTAAAACAAAAGTGCCTAGGGAATGCAAGACATGTTGTTATGATTTTGGTAGGGAGGCTCTAAAACAAAGCTAAGGAAAAGACTTTGGGTGGTTGTAGCCACTACAACATTGGCGAACCACTGGTAGAACTCCAGATCTCCATATGGACCTTGTCTTGTGAAAAGTGAGTCTAACTCCTCTGAAGGTATTTTTCGATTCTTTGATTATCATGCCTTCCACACTAGCTTGAGTGAAAGATATAGTCCCTACCATTCTCTTGGTCGGTCAGAACACATACCAAGCCAAGTCAACTAATTTATTTGATTGGGGTTGAGGGGTATAGGATGCACAAGCAATAAAGTGCCAGAGTCTTAGTTTCATCTCTGGTGTTGCTCCACTGCTAGAAGGCCGGGACAGTACCCCGGCAGAGTCACACAGGAACACAAGCATTGCTCAACTGCCAACGAGCCTGGTCAGTACCCCGTCGGAGTTACTTGCATTACGTCTCGGCGCAGGAAGCCTTTCTCTTCTTTCACCTTTATTTCATTTTTCATTTTTCATTTTTTTCATATTTTTATTTTCAGAGAACTGTGCATAGGCACTTATTTATTTCATGAGGTGGAAGACGGGTCCCGACTTATTGAGAGGAGAAAAGGTTGTCCCTTCAGATAAGTATGTTATATATACCTATCAATAATTTTTAAGGTTTTCCCCCTCGCCTTATTCTACTTGATTGAGCTGACAAGGGTTAACCGAATATAGAAAAATTGATTAGAGTAGGTTGTACTAGTTAAAAGTGCAAGCGTTGTGTTTTTGCCAAGACTCACTCTGAACAGAATGTATTTTCCATCAGGGTATCATTAACTAAAGACAAAACGCTCTTCATAAATAGGGAGTACAAAAGATAACCAATCGTTGATAATTGTACAACTCCTCTTATACTTCACTTAGCTTGTCTCAAGAGCCAAACACGGTTTCATGTGAAGCTAAACCTATGGGTGCATAACAAGTAAACAAAAAATAAGCAAAGGAAAGAAGTAAACAAAAGAAAAACATGAAAGAAAACCAAAACATGCAAATACTACTCATGCTCCTACACTAAACAGTGCATGGGCCTACTCACGTGAAGTGATATTTCCAATCCATCCATCGGTGCATTGGTTGGCCGATGTCGGTGAAGGCATAGTTGATAAGAAGGATAAACATGTAACCCAATGCACAAAAGTGATAAAACCGTGAAGACCAACACACCCGAATTTTAAATGCATCCATAGAAAAGAAAATAGTAAAATCGCATGACAAACATTTTGTGGACATATCATGGTGATGCAATACACTATGCACAGACGATGAACATGCACACTCTTTTGATCTAGATAAATGAGCAAACATGAAAAATTAATACAACTTTTGTTTAGCAAGAGTGCTCATTGTGTATGACCCCTCCAATGCATGAGCGATGGGATCGTGTGATTCAGGTGGAGGATGTGAAATCTGTAAACTGGAATGATATTCAATGCAAACAGGAGAGTGATAAGGAGCCTAGGGTTTTTCAACAAATTTCTAAATGGAAGTGGAACTGACATCAAGACAGCGAGGACCTAACATAAACATTAGCTTGGGTTGAAGTGTCTTGACATCTTGAGGGTTTTCCACTTCATCATCAGGTAGATCATCAAATATTGGTGGCTTAGAAAGATCAACAGCAAGTGAATCAACATCGTGATCAAATGAAGGAATAAAGAGATCATGACAACCATGATCAAAAAATTTGATATGATCATTAGCATCCTCACGATCTGACGAATCATACAGAGGAGTTGATGAAAAAAAAGAATGCTCACCCACTGAGTTTCGAGAAAGAAAAGATGATAGATTGGGAGGATATGCAAAGAAAGAAGTGTCCTCTCATCAATGCAATGACAGACTGACATTTGATGTGTTCTGTGAATGATCGGAAGTAGAAACATCATGGAATGAATTTTCACAAGACAAATCAGAAATGACAAAATCACAAAATATGTAAGGAAATAGTGGATGAGATGCAGACGAAAGGAGATCATCCTTCACCACAGTTTCTTCGGTAGATTCCCACACATACTCATCATAAATGACAGTACAGGTTGGCTACTCAACACTAACTCCATCAACAACTTGATCCTCATGAACAACAAATGTGGAGTCTGGAATGGGAGAACACAACACAGTACAATCCAAAGGATCAACAAAACGAGGGGACAGATGTTGAGAGAACAAGTTTGTGTGCTAACCAATGGGCTTGCAAGACAAATCTGCATAGATATCCATCAGGTGGGGTGGGAGGATGTGACAGTTCAACAAATGGGTTCGCAAGTTCTCCCACCTCACACTGTAGAGCTAGAGTTTTTTTATGAGAAGAAGATGGAAGGTCACTTGTGACAGCAACCTTGTTTGTTTCAGCTCGGGAAAATCTAACATTGAGGTATACTAGGAGGGGTTTGAATGATTCTAACACATGTGGATTTGTAGATATGTGAATAAGATACTGAAATCTTTCATGAAGACATTTCCAATCAATTTCATCTTCTTGGATTTGAAAAGAAACATTTTGGAAGCGTTTCCAAAATTGTAAAAGAGATTCATTAGGTGATTTCTGTAATTCCAGAAATTTTTTATTGAGTTCTTTACGATTGTAATGATAGAAAGCACAAGCCAACTCTCTGATCATCTTATCATAATAATGGGTGGATGTTGTGGGCAATGTGACACACTATTGCAATGTGTGCCCTCGAAATGTGAATGCAAACAGCGAGAAGGCAATGTGATCCTCATGGATTTCATTCCTTTCATAGAAACCAATGAAGGAAACACCATGACTAACAAAATTTGCTCTGCCTTCACCAACATAAGTTTTACATGACAAGTCATTGTAGAGATCCTTTGACACTTTAAAATCACGTCTGTGAGATAGGCATGTCAGAGGTTAGATTGTAATGTAAGTCATGAAAGATGTGTAGAGATTCAAAACAGACTTTGAGGAGTCAACTTCTCATTTGGCCCTCCTTCTAGCACCAGAAATTTTGATGGTGTTGGACCCACCAACATGTCATGGGATATCCCCCGTAAGAAGTCCCAACTATACATCAAACCATTTGGAGTAGGAGTCTCGACAGTGGATAGTAAAAAATGCCTTGCCTGTGATAGCACACAAAGGTAGGTGTGATATATTTGTTGGAACCAAGTGTGTGAGCTTGCAGTGAGTTAAGTGAGATGCATGGGGGTTCTAACACATAGAGGGGAAGAGGAAGTGTGTCCCTTATAATCCTGTGATAGTACGCGGTCTGAAAGGAACACATGAGCTGAATGACATCACAAGCTCGAAAGTAGAATAGTCCACAATCCAAAGTGATACGTTAAACCAACAACATGACTTCAACAAGATTCATACAATCATATACAAAATAGTTCATACACAAATGCGTAACTTAAACAACATAATTTGCTAAAGTAACTAGAATAGTCGAATTACTATAACAACATATACATGAAGACGTGATGGCTATGTTATATATATATATATATATATATATATATATATATATATATATATATATATATATATATATATATATATATATATATATATAAAGTGAAAGTTCCATCCATACAAACACCATTGATAGCCACTAGCCCTAATAGTGGAATACTATAGTCAACACTTCCTTCTCCTCCAAAGATATTTACTCGCTCTACATTGGGGAGAAGCCAAGGCCTGTCACAATACTCTCCAATCCTTCCCTAACCAATGGCTAGCCAAAACCTTGGCTCCCAAAAGCCTATTCTATGAGTTATGAGGTTCTATATATAGAAAAGAGTGGAGTGACCCTTGACATTCCCCTTTGACTCTTGGACTACCCTCATGACTCTTCAACTTCATTACATATAACTCTTTATATTACATATGACTCTTTCCATTCCACTAATGGCACTTGGAATTTCACTTTACAACATATTTACAATAATGATACAATATCCACCTATACCCATGTGGGACAAAAATAGGCTTGAGTCAGGCAAACAAAACAACACTAAGACTTGGATAGCTGTGGAAAGACCAATTCGGCAACATCCTCCTGGTGATCTTTGGTGACAAACTGATGCCAAGCTTTGTAGTGGGCATAGAAAATTTTAGGGGTGAATGTTCTCCCTTTGGTGAAATTAAGGGTTTTTAAATTTTTAGTGGGAGAATATTTTGTATCATAGTACATTTTTACAAATCACCCCAAATAGCCCACCTTATTTTAAGGGAGAGGGTAAAAAAGGTAAATTTAGCCCTTGAAATTAGGAGTTACAACCTTCCATTCGCCCATTTTCAAGAATAGGTTTTGTTTAAGTGAATCCTATGGGCCAAAGGCCCAAATACCATATTTATAAAAGAGGTATGGTAAATTAATAAAAATATAAATAAATGAGAGGTATGGTAAATAAATAAAACATTTTTTATATTTACTCCATAAGTCACCTTATATACATGCAAGGGTGTAAACAAATAAAAATATAAGTAAAGTGGAGGTATGATAAATAAATAAAACGTCCTTTTATACTTACTCAAAAGGTATGGTAAATAAATAAAAATATAAATAAACTAGATGCATGGTAAATAAATAAAACCTCTTTTTATATTTAGTCCATAACCCTCATTCTATTTATGAAGGCTCAAGAAAGAGGTTTTATTTAAGTGAATCCTATGGGCCAAATACCATATTTGTAAAAGAGGTATGGTAAATTAATAAAAATATAAATAAACGAGAGGTATGGTAAACAAATAAAACATTTTTTTTATATTTACTCCATAAGTCACCTTATATTTACAAACACTCAAAAAATGTGTTATATTTAGGTGAAACCTATGGGCATAAAAATGGCACATGGTATTGACCCATGGTATTCACCTGGAATGTAGCCTATTTAAATGGGGGAATTAAACCAACATAGATGGATCTACTAACCCCTGAGAGGTATCAAATATCGTGATATGCAAACTAGCATAGAGTGAAAAAATATTTGATCTAATCAAGAGTAAAAATGGATGTTGTAATTTAATGTATGTTAAACATTTTAGCTTGGTTAAAATAAAAAATAAAATAAAAATCAACTATTACTTTTATTAATTTCTATAAATTACTAATATTAATTTTTAAGCTCCAGGTTTATGATAACCCATGGTATTGACCCATGGTAATACCATGGTATTCATGTGAACATAGACTATTTAAAGGGGAAATTCTATCATCTTAGATCCATCTTAATTTTGGGTCTACCAAGTGCTCAGAGGGATAAATAGATTTCATCCCCCTAAGAGTGGTAGATGTGGAGTTAAGATGGATATAGGTTGGTTTTTATGACAATGAAGATATTAAATAGACTTAGGAAATTATATTGTAAAAACATCTTAAGGTGAATGGTTAAAGCATAGACATTGGACAAGTATATTTGTATACTTCTGTTTTAAACTGAAACAAATCCAGGGCTAAAAGGAATGGATTGATTGCACTAGCCATCCTTCTATAACTTTCCAACATATGCTGGAGTAAACAGATTGTAATTTGGGTAATTTTTCTAGACATACTTGTGTATTGCCAGGGTGGTTACGAGGTCCCTAGAAGTGATGAATTTGAATTTTTCTTGGTTTTATATATATTATTAGGTTTTTTCTCATGCTTTCTATGAATGGCACGGGTGAATTTTATCCTACACCCACTAGGTTATCGATATGTAATTTCGGTAATTTTGATTTCAAAAGATATTTTAAAGAAATGCAATGATTTCATTTGTGTATTCAATAAACACAAGATTTTATAATTGAGTAAAATATTCACCTGCCTAGTGAGAGATTCACCCAAAAATTATATATACATATCATATTATTGATAAAATCGCCTTCCATTTTTCCTATATACCATGGAGATTCACCCATTTATTATACATGTAAATTTAGGGGGGGTTCTTAAAAGTTTCCCTGGTAGTGGGCAATGGTGTTTCCATTCTGTTTGGTGACATATTTTTCGAAAAGAACTCTTGCCTCCATTGCTTCCAAGTATACTAATCTAGAACCTTTGTTCAACTCATCTTGTAATATACGCAACATAGTATTGAGTGTGGCTAAATTGGCGAAATATCTCTGCATGTTCTCTATGTTGATCTGAAAGTCTATGCTAGCAACCTTGTACATTAACTGCTCGAAGTACATGTCAATCTCTAGTTAGACTTCGTTCTTCTATCTAGCCTCGGTGAGTGTTCCGATGGATGGGATCCTTTGTGCCCACACGATGACATCCAAACTTTTGAACAACTGTGCATATGAAGCCTTAACACTAGTGAGGAGAAGTGGGAGTTACTCATAGTTCTGGATCTGACTTCGGATGCTTTCTTAGTCCAACTCTACGTACGGCTTCATAATCTTATGTAAGTAAAGCAGGGCTCCCTTATACCTCATTTTCCATGTCTATATGTGATCAACATTGGCATGTATGTTGGTCAGTGTGCGAGCAATCTTGATGTAGCACTATTGATAGCCATGTAAATGGACAACTTCTTTGTGCATGGTGACGAGCTTATCATACAGTCTCTGCATGATTATCTCAAGAGTCTATACTTCAACGAGTATCATTTTCTTCATTTCTGCTGTGATAGATCCTGTACATTATTCTTCCCTCTACTTGGCCACTTGTAAGTCCTTAGCCATGCGCTCATTTTCTACTATCAAGAACTTCACACTTGAGCTTGTGGCTTCGACATAAGCCTTCGTAGCATCGACCAAGGCAGTTGGACATCTTCAAACATTAGACAGAATCACTTATTCTTCAAAGTGCATAGATGATGTATTATCATTCGAGGTGTGTGCTTTGTGTGCCTTTACAACCATGTGTTGTGACTCATCAAAGGCTATGTTGTACACATATGTTCCTGTATCACCCTCAATGAGAAAAACCTCTCCTTATTCACTTGGGACTTTCTTTGCTACCGGAGATGGTGAAGCCTTTGGAGTGACCTCGGTTTCTTTTGGCATGAATTCTGTGTCCTGAACCTATTTTGGTTGTACCATCTTTGTGTCCATCTGTTCAACCATTTATTCATCCTACTGAGAAAATTCCTACTCCTGTGGCTGCTCACCCTATTCATCATCTGTTGTCGGTGGATCTAATTCTTCAACCTATATTGGTGCAGTTTGCTCCGTCTATGTGCCTTACACTTCCTCCTATTCATGTTCCCAATGTGCTTCCTTCTCTCTTTTGAGCAACTCCTGTTCTTCTTTGAACCTCTTCTCTACTTCCTGCAACTTTCTCTATGCTTCTTCCAGTTTTTTCTTCTTCCTCTTTCTTTGTGCTACTCTCCTTTCACATTGTCACCTCTTCGCCTTAATATCCAAAGCTACTTTCTCCACAAGTGGATCTTCCTTAAAATTGTAGCTTTGCTATGCCTCTACGCTCAAAACAATCTTCCTCTTGCCTTTGTATTGTGCATGTCTGCTACTCACTATTGTTGTTGTTGTTGTTCCCGATGGTGCTTGGACATAAAGAGACACTCATAGAAATAAAATTCCAGTTGAAAAACATAAAGCAACTTAAGGATCGGTCATTCAATAAACTGGGTGACTGCTAGGCAATATTGCACAGTTAGGACTGTTATCACTCAGAATTTTCTCAAGGTTAAAGAAAGAAATTTCTGAGGTAACCAAAAACCAAATTTTAAGTACAGAATCTATCCAATCTGTAATCAGAGAGTTTTGGCTGGATAAATAAATCTTGCAAACAAGATCGATCTCCCTAGTATCACAAGATAATCTAGCAACAAACACACAAACAAATCTATCTTTCTCTAAACATATGCAATTTACAAATAAAGACTATAGAGTTGTTATGATCTTACCTTAGATCCAACGCTTGTTCATTGTATTCATCCCTCGATTGTCCGAAAGAGTTATCTTTAAAGACCTGCAATCACAAACAAGCAAACATCAAATAACACCTGTATAGCAAATATCGTAAATTATGTCTATTATGGCGATCAAGGAATCCATAAAATAAACCATTAATGAATAGCTTATTGAGAAAAATAAACTTATTTGTATTAACTTTGAAGTAGAAGAAACTTACAACCTTTTCATCCTTGATGTTGAACAAGCTCTTCCTGGGGTCTGAAACAGGAATTTCCTTTACTTTGACAAGCCTTTCACTCTTCCAAATGAGATCTTAGAGGTATGTAATCTCTCCTCATAAAAGCTCAACTAAAGAAGACTAAGTTCCAACAGCATTTCACCTCAAAAATATTCAGCTTTCCACCCCCCTAGTAACCAGCCCAATGCTTCATTTTATAGTGCAGAGGATGAGGTTACAAGTCCGTCTATGAAAGGATAGAGTCCTCCTTCAAAGGGATAAGCTCCTCACATGAAGGGGTTAGCTCCTTAAGCTATGGGATGCATGAACCTTAAGAGAGAGAACTTGCCACCTCAAGATTCTTTCCAAAAGCTTCTAGAAATGACTGAAAGTGAGTTTTTTAGAATAAACTCGCACCTTTTTAACTTTTACAGGGGTTCGCACCCATAACACAAAGACAGTGTAGTCAAGTGCACAGGAGACTTGACCATTAGGTGCAGGACCGCAGGTAAGACAAAGAGAAAGTGCGGAACTAGAGTTTTAGAGACTTTTAGGGCTTTTCTCTTACTTTCAAGGCTTGATATGAAGAACTGAGGCTTTAGACTTGCAAAGGAGGAAAGTATGAGTGATAATGGACTCACACAGATTGCAGAATGTCAAGGTGACAATTTTTAGTGCAACAGATTGCCCCCTAAAGTGCGAAGTCTGTAATAGATGAAGATAGAGTCTTTCATGTATGAAGAGTGAATTACTTTATCATTTCAAGGATAATCCTTTGGACACCCCAGTTGGAACCTGTAAAAACATTCAATGCAAAATATATATATAGACATATCATCGTTGAGGTAGGCATTCCTATACTCGGATCAAAACTGACTAGAAAACTGACTAAACCGTTCTGATACAGGAATGATTTTGTAATACATCAAGAGTATAGACATGTGTAGACACAGTATGGACGCAGCCATCTGTTCATGAATAATCCACTGTATAATGAATAACAAAATTCCTCATAGCCTGGATGGTAGAAACTAGATCTAGGGTCTTGATTTCCACTTCCCAAACTAGTACGATTCTATCCATGTGAATGAGTGTGTCGAAATCAAACATGGTAGAAACCACTTGATTACCAGTCAATGATGTGAACTGTTAACAAGTGTGAGAGAAACCACCAATAATGTCAATAGCTCTCAAAGTACCCAGTACAATCCATGAAATGTGAATAAATGAGTCGAAGTCGAACATGTCATAGAATCATTTGATCGAAGGTCAGTGATGCAACCTATCATTGAAAGCGAGAAAACTACCATTAGGGCATGCAGCCTTCAAGGTATTGACGATTTCTAGATCAACTTCCTAGATAATGAGCTAAAGTCGATAGAAAGTGATCCGTCGTAGGCAAGCCCACAACACGAAATCATAAATCAAGTTTTGAAGAAATATATTTGCAAGGACTGACTCAGGGATGGTCAAAATGGATGATAGATATTTTGTAGATGAATGGTTTGTTTGAATTGATCTCTTGAACACATAACGACACTGCAGATGGTTTGGTGACAATTGACCCAAAGCTAATACCCAGAAACTAGCTAAAGATTTTCAATATGGTTTGATTAACTGTTAGGCAAAGGATTTTCCCAACCTAGGTGAACAAAAAGTGTCGTGTTCAAGAGTGATTGACGGGTTTTTATAAAACAAAGTGTAACAAATAGGTTCATTTTTCTCTCTTTTCCCCCACAATCTCTAGCAAGTACCTCTTTATTTTTGACAAGCTTGAGGAGGAGTGGTTCGTTCCTGTTTGAAATTGAACAGGTCCTTTACTGTTAGATTTTAACGAGTCTAGTATAGGAAAAACTCGGTGTTTTTCAATTTTAGGGAGTCAGAAGAAAAACTTAAGAAAACTCCATGGGGGTACTTTTTCATAAAATAATCCCTTGGACCCGAAAAAGGATAAAATAATACAAAAGGGATGACTTTTTAATACTTTAACGAGCTGAAAAAGACAAGCGCTCGACAACCTTTTCATATTTAACAAGTCTGAAAAGGGTTTAAAGAGGACTCTATTGACCGTATTTAGTCAACGTGTACCTTTTTCATAAATAGTCCATTTCAGTCCGTAAAAGGGGTAAACTTATACTGAAGAGACAATTGTTCATTTATTTTAACGAGTTTGAACAATCAAGTGCTTGGAAATCTTTTCAATTTCGAGAGTCTAAAAAGAGCTTAAAGAGGACTCCAATGTTTCGCTTTTTCGAAAATTTTTAAAGAGTCCGAAAAAGTGATAAAAGTATGCTCTTTGTTGAAAAATGATAAATTTTCCCGAAAAATCCAATATTCTGCACAAAAACTCAAAACATTACACATACATGTTTAAGATAAATAAAAATTATTTAAAAATTGCCTTTTTAAAGTGAAAAATAAATAAATTAAAAATTCATTTATTCGAAAAAACTTATAAAAAGGGGTTTTCCAACTTCATTTTTACCATTTGAGTTCAAAGTGAAAAGTGAGAGCTTTTGGGTAAAAAGTTCCTGTGAAGATTCTGGAAAATCTGTCCATCAGAATCAAAAACTGTCAGCTCTAGGGCGAACAATAATCTCTTTTCGGGACTAAGCCAGGTGGCCAGTCTGTCGCTAGTCTCTGATTGGAGTTTTGCGATGATCAAACCAAGGAAAAATAGATTGATATTAAAACTATCAACCATCCTAAGCTTAAGGTCATTGTATTCGCTATTACCAGGTTATGCGGGAGTGCAGCATTGCATGTGGCTACAGTATGCCAGATGCAGATGGCAGTGGACTGTTTTTGAGGTAGAATATTCAACTGGTGTGAGGCTGTGTTTGCAAATGTGAAAGGCCAACTAACTAGAGCAAAGAACAGAGAGCTGAAATTTTTTTGATATGGATTCATCGTGGTCAGCTTTTCTCTAGAGAGGATCCCCATGTTAGCCCCACAACATATTCCTGTTGATGCTAGTCTTCCTCGAGAGCCTAGGATAGTTCGCTAGGTTGCCTTGATGGCCCGCCACCCTGAGGAGGGTACAGAGGTTGTTTGATTTCCACCCGAGTACTTTCGTCAGTTGAACAACCAACTTTTTGAGATTCAGGATTTTCCATACGCTGGGATGGATTATCGTGGTGACCCAGACATGATTATCCCACTAGGAGAACAATGGGATGATTCAGGTAAAATCCTTTTCAACACTTTCTAAGTTCTAATTTTTTTTATTTTTTAAATCGTCCAAAACTGATAATCAAAAGTTTAAATGCAGATGCGGGTCCACAACGACTAGCCGCTCTCCAGCCTTTCGAGAGGAGACACCCAGCTGTAGCAGCACTGGCCCCACAACACCAATCAGCAAAGATCCTGACCGATTTGGAGTATCATCTAGAGCACTTGATGGTAGATATTCCAGAGACGGATATAAATGATATCCCACTTAGGTTGCAGAGATATGTGATTGGGGTCCCAGGACCTTTTAGGAGGTTCCTGTGTAGGGTGGCCTGAGTAGTGGTTTCTTATCGTGATCATCGCCAGGGATAGGATGATCGACTTTGTAGACTCATGACATTTTTGACTTTTGTGTTATAATTTTTGCCAATCATAAGGTGTTTTTCAATTTATGATTGAAGACAATGTATATTTTAAACACTACTTCTATGCTATGATATATCATTATTACCAGCTATCTTGTGTAACATGTTGTCGAATGTTTTTAAATTTACTGTTTTGATTATTGTAAATGTCTGTTTATCATAATAGAAGCAACTGCATCTGCTAATGTATTTAAATGTCTTGGAATGTGTTGATATTCAATGTAGTCGAATTCACGTTCCAAGAGACGAACTCTCAAAAATAACCTTAATAACACTAGATTTCTAATGGCATAGACCCTATTAAGTTGTAACACAACGAGTTCAAAATCCAACCTCACAATCAAACTCTGAATCCCAAATGAAATGGATTCAAATAATAACTCAATCACTACACTATACTCTGCAATTTTATTCGTTGTTTTACTGAGGCTTACCCCATGCATAGATACTAACTCATCAGAGGGTGAATAGATAACCGAAGCTGTGGAAGAAATGTTCCATGTATTACGACAAGCACCATCAGCAAAACCAATGTATGTTTGAAGAGACGTCGGCATCTGCAATATCAAGAGTGAAATCAAGATAAGCAGGAATAATGATAAGAGCACTCTCTAAACTAGGCACACTTTTTAATCTAAAACACACCAGTAGTAAAGAAACTAATCTAACAAAAAATCTCCACACCAAATTTAAGCATAATATCTCTCCAGATAAAGTCCATTTCTGGGTTTACCCAAAGAGGCACTGTCAAAATCTATTAATTCATAAGCCCCTTTTGCTAGCTTTTGCTTAACAATATAAGCACCATGCCACATAGGTACAAATTTTCCAGCCCCTAGCTTATCGTTTGCTTGATCATATAGTAAAACTAGGTCTCCTTCTGAAAAAATATGAGGTGTAACATTTCTATCATACTGAGCTTTCACTCTTTTGGCATGAGTCTCATTTTCTATTGCAGCAGCATGTCAGTTCTCATTTAGCTGAGCTAAGTACAAAAAATGTTTTCCCTCTTTAGAAGTAGATGGGTGTAATTCTATGGCTAATTGTAATGACGGAATTCTGCATTCAATAGTTAACACTGCTTCCAAACCATAGACCAGTTGAAAAGGAGTGAAACCAGTTGATGTTTTTACTGAGGTCTGATATGCCCAAAGTGTTGAAAATAACATGGTATGCCAATTTGACTTATGAATACCAATGATTCGTCTGATCATAGTGACTAAAACTTTATTGATAGCTTCAACCAGACCATTAGCCTGCAGGTAATACGGAGTAGAACTATCGTGCCGCAGGCCAAGTTGACCTATCAGTTCAGTCATCATGATGTTTCGAAAGTGACTTCCATGATTAGTAATAATAGCTTGAGGAACACTGAATCTAGCAATTATATGATTGAATACGAAAGTTGCAGCAGTTTTTCCATCTACTGAAAATGTAGGCATCACCTCAGCCCACTTAGTAAAATAATCTACCGCTAGGATAATATATGCATGCCCCCCAGCTGAGTGAGGGTTACATGTAATAAAGTCAATGCCCCACTTTGCGAAAGGACCGGCAAAAATAATAGGGTGAAGAGGAGCAGGTGGAGCATGCATCTTATGATAAAAAATTTGACAATTATGGCATTTCCAGACTACATAGATATAATCTTTGAATAAGGATGGCCAGAAATAACTAGCGCGCAATATCTTCTGGGCTGTGGCATACCTAGACATATGACCGCCACATGCTCCAGAGTGACAGTCATTTAGAACCTTTTCAGCTTCTTCATGAGTTAAACAACATCGGAAAACAGAATCCGCTCCATGACGATAAAGTGTATCACCAATAATATTGTATTGTTGGGATTTGAAATGTATTTTCCATCGTTGAGATCGTGAGATTTTAGGCTGAAAAGATTGGGTTTAGAGATAAAAAATAATATCTCCATACCATGGATCAAGAGTACTGATAAGAAACAAGGATTCATCTGCAATGGGCTCTTCTACCACAGTTTCAGTATCAGTACATGGGAAATCACACATTAGTTCGGCAAAAACCAAAGATTTCTTTGCCCTGGATTTTTCAAATTCCAAGTCAAATTCCTGCAGGATAACTATCCATTTGGAATACTTTCCCCCTAGCAATTGTTTGGTCAAGATATACATCATAGGGTTACAGTTAGAAATTACTGTGGTTTTGCGTAATAAGATGTAGTGATGAAATCTTTGGACAACTTGAACAGCTGCCAAGGCCAATTTCTCCACATGTGAATATTTAATCTCAGTCGGATGCAGAGTTAGACTAAGATAGTAAATCACATGTTCACTGTTGAATTCATCTTCGTGAGCTAAAACCATGCCAATGGTGCAATGAGAAGTGGTGAGGTACAAAAAGTAATCCTAGTTGTAATTGGGAGGATGCAGTAACGGTGCATGGGTCAACACGTGTTTGAGTGCATCAAAAGATCAATCATCGATCTCATCCCAAAAGAATGGAATGTTTTGTTTTAACAACCTAGTAAAACCTTTCGTTAACTTAGTGTAGTTAGGAATGAAACGACGTAAAAAAATTTCTTTCCCTTGCAAACTTTGGAGTTGGTGAATTGCAATTGAACAGGAATCAGAAAACGACTGCATAGCCTGATATGCAATTTCAAAGGGACTCAAAGGCATCGTGCCATCAAATGAATCCACCTCAGAATCGGAAGGTACGATCCAAGGATCATCAAAAGTAATAATATTCGATGAAATCATATGAATAGTTGCGATAAAAGGTGATATGTTAGGAGGAGGGAAGGAAAAAGTTCCCAGTAAATCAGAATCTTTGATCAAACCTACGCCAACATCCTTGTAAGGGATAGTCATTTTGCTAATGTGCTGAATACTATCTGTAGAGGCTGGGTCGGATGAGAAACAAGTCAACTGGTTTATTGTAACGATGTTTTTGTTATGAGGAAACTTGATAAGCTGAAAGACCGATGAAACCACAATAGTCATAGCATAAGACCAAATGTGACCCAGGAGAAGGTTGTAATCTAGAGGGGCATCAACCACTTCCATATCTAGATTCATGGTTTTTCCCTCAACCCCTATACGTAAATCCTCCAAAATGCCAAAAGGATGGAACTCGCGGCCATCAAAAGCCTTTAGAATTGTCGGAGACTGATTGAGTGTGGGAGAACCAAGTGATTTCCAACAATGGATCGACATAATACACGTAGAAGCCCCTTCATCAATCACAGTCCTAAAACAAGGTCTGTTTTTTACTAACACTAGAATCTGGAAAGGCATTTGATGAGGGAGGCGAGGTGTACTATTGTCTAAATTGAAGATTATTAGGTTCGAATCCGGAATATCGATAGCTCCTATAGCAGACAATAGTAATTTACGCTATGCTGGGCATGATTACAGCACTTCCAAAGCTGACAATGCTGAAGGGGAAATAGCTAAGTCTTCAATAATGTTATAATTCTAAGCAGCTCTCACATGTGGATTGAAAGCTGATTTCTGAAGTATACCTTTAGTAGGCGGTTTGATTACTAAGTCAGGGTTGGGTTTCTCGATCTGTAGTGGACCGGAACCAAGAGGAGGTGTAGTTGATGTGTTTGAATTAGAAGATTTTGCTTCTTTACCACCAACAGGATTTTTACTACCATAATCTTGTGATCGCGTCACAATCTTGACATGAGACATCATCATAATGGGTTCTTCTGAGGCATTCGAGGAAGAACCAATCATCTTACTATCTTGAGTAGGAAAAGGATCCTTCAAGACAGCAGGCATTTGAGAACCTTTAACGATTTTCGAAACCTCTGCTCGATGTGGGCAGTCTTTGGTAAAATGATCCTCGTCGTAAATGAAACAAGGATAATAAGGTTTTCGTTTTTCGTCAGAAGATTCATTTTTATCTGTTTTATCTTTTGAATTTTGTTTCTTTTTCTTCTTCCCCTTATTTTTACTACCGGATTTTGATTTGGCTGTAGATGATTCTATGACATGGACATCGGCAGAAACTTCAGCAGAAGATTCTCCTGTCAGGGAATCAGGTAAAGTTATTATAGGAGAATATCTTTTTGAAGATTTATTCTTACTTTTAGTGCTAACCATACCAATCATACCATCAGCGGCATGAGACCCTGAAGGAGCTGTAGTTATTTGACCATGTTTTGGAAGATCAGGGATTTTTTCATGTAAAGTACTTGATTGCGTATAAACAAGGTCAAGGTACTGAGCTTGAGCAATGACTTGATCTTCAGTAACAACTCCTCCCTTAGCTACATCTTTAGTGATTTTAGGTAACAATGATTTAATAAACCATTCTCCTAAAATTTGATCAGGAATGAAAACTTTCACTAAACGCCTTCTATGTCAACATTCATGAATGTGATCAGAAATATATATGGACGTGGATTGTTTCAGTGAAGTTAATAGTTCCGTGCCATTGTCGTACCTGACAAGCAACTGAAAATGAGTTAAGAAAGTAGTGGCTAACTAATTGAAATTATAAAAAGAGGCTCGTGGTAACTCAATGTACCATTTGGCTGCAAGACCAATAAGAGTTTGTTGAAAAAGACGTAATCGAATTGAATCATCAATGATGGAATTAGATTCACACCAGAGGTGATAAGTCATAACATGATTTTACGGATCCTCTCTTGACTTACCCTCGAATTTCAGGATATCACTAGGCAACTTACTAGGCATTGGCGGCCAATACGGAAGATAGTAAATTGGATCGTTCATAAGGCGTGACAAATTAGGTAAATCCAAAGTTGCAATAAATGGTAACTGACGGTTAGGGTCGCGAAAACCTTGAGTAGCGAGACCAATTCCAGGAGGAGGATATCCAGGATAACCTGGAATTGGATTTGCATTAGGAATGTTATAACCTCCTGGGAAACTAGGATTAACTGGACCAAACTGGGGTTGTTGAGGTTGTTGATAAGTATAGCCAGGATACAGTTGATACTAATAAACTGGGTTTTGCACAGTAGGACTGAATTGATACTACCCCTGGTATAGTTGATACGTAAATTTTGGTTGAATTGTAGAAATGGTAGTAATCGTACTAGCTTGTCCTGCAGGCATCTAGACCGAAGTCTGAACCGTAGGTCTTAACTAAGGCACAGAGGCTTGAGGAATTTGCATTGATGCAGGGGTCGTAGAAATCGGAGTTGTTGATACTCTAGAAACAGGTGTTGTAGGTTGAATAGAGGTTCTGGTAGTTGCAACAGTTTTGGGCAGAGTATGAGGTGAACTAGGCCTGGGCTGCTGAACTGTACCAGATGCAGGGGTTTGAATAGTAGGTTGGACAGGTTGTTGGGTTGGACCAGAAACCAAAGGCTATCCAGGTTGATTAATTAACTGCACTTTAGGTTGCAAAGTTTGTTGAGTTTGAGACGGATCCCACACCATGTTCATTCTAGAGTATGGACCCACAAAAGGTTGTGCATATGGAGGACCATAACCTGGTTGAACATAGGGTTGATAATTAGGAGGTATATTTCCAACTCCTTGAAAAAAAGGTTGACCAGAAAGTGGTTGGAAACCTTGAGCTAGGTACTAACCTTGGGGTTAATAACCCTAAGGCACATACTGAAACTGGGGTTGACCTTGAGGTATGTATTGAAACTGGGGTTAACCCTGGGGTATGTACTGAGTCTGACATTGACCGTGGGGTATGTACTGTCGTGATGGTTGATAAACTTGAGGAAGTCCTTTAGGCAGTAACTGAATACCTTGGGGTTGCCCCCCAGGTGGTAACTGACTACCTTGGGGTTGCCCCCAGGCGGTAACTAACTACCTTGAGGTTGCCCCCCAGGTGGTAACTGACTACCTTGAGGTTGAGGATTTGGAATACTACCAGACATCATAAGGATATGTTCTACGCTCAACGGTTGAGTTCCATTATTTCCAGATGATAACACTTGTTCAATCAGTCGAGGAGATGCTCTTGAAAAAGTACCAGAGAGTGACTGGTAACCCGTAGGAACAAAAGGACCGCCAAATAAAAATGTTTACAATGTTTGAGAAAACATGGATGACTGTCTTGACATAATGGATGATGGATAATAACCTCTTGGCATAGGATGAAAAGGAATTCGAGGTGGAGAAAAACTAAGACCCGAATTTTCTAAAAAATTTGTCAATGAAACATACCAAGCATCACTCCTAAAAGGACTATAGAATATTGATTCACGCTCCCTAAGATTTAAAATCTGTTGGTTTTCGGGAAGAGTTACGTCTTCTTCTGGATTAACAAGTTCTTCAATAGAAATGAGGCTAGAAGAAAGATTCTGAGTAATGATATTGCTTACCCCAGGTGAACCAGGATTACTAGAAGTTGGAGAAGAAAATCTTGAAGATGGAGTAATAGCAGGTTCAGTGTTAGGCTCAGAAATTTCAGGTTCTTCAGCTAATTCACTGGAAGGAGAAATACTACCAGTAACTTCAGAAAATGAAATTGGCTCTTGAATAGACTCTGTTGTTTGTATTTGATAATCAGGATGAACAATTAAAGATGACTCTCTAGCTTCTAGTGATCCAACTCTATTGTCACTAGGTGATACAAGAGCTCGTATCCCTTCAAGCTAGCTTGGTGAATACTCAGGAGGTTTCCCCTAAAGCCTACGAGATTGTCTCGGTAATTTAGCTACATTTAAATATTAATTACTCACATGCAAACAAAGAAAATTTCAATAAAACCACCTAAATTCTCTAAAGAAATAAACAATTGAATCACACACCTAAAAAATCTAAGTGTTCAAACCACACACAAACAGTAACTTCCCGTACTAAAAACACTAGTTGGTGTTGAAATCCAATCTAGTAGAAGTTTAATACAGAAAGGGCAGTTGGAACAGTTACCTCGACAACCTGCTTAATGAAACAGACTGCCAAAAGTTTTTTCACAAAACCATCTCGAGTGAAGAGAACCCCCAGAGAGTCCAAGTTAGTCTAGTCGATGTCTGCTCCAGGTACAATGAGACCGGTCCTTCACCATTACCTTAGGAAATAATCTTAAGTTTATGGACACTAAGGTTACCAACATCAACAAATACAACTGGGGGAACAATCTACGATCCGATCTACGTGCAAGGGCAGAGTAACAAAGATCAATCTCCTTAAAGGCTCCTCAACATGATCAATCTGAGGTTTACCAACAAGTGACCCCAGGCTCCTCGACAATGGTTAATCCGAGGTTTACCGTTTATAATACGTGCAAATCTTCTATCTTTCCCAATGAAACAGACTTGATTGTCTCAAAGATTCAGACATGATCTCGTGATTGACTCCTTTAAGAGAAGCTTCCCAGAATGTATCAATTACAATTGGATTTATTTCCTACCACAAGATATATCTACTTGTTTGTTTTAACTATCTTGGAGAATTAATTACTCCCTACTCCAAGATACTAGCATAAGCTATATTGGTGATGAGAGCCCTACAAACAAAAAAGATTACTAGATAAATTTTAATTAAGTGTTGCTTTTGTGGGTTGTTCCTTAAGTCAATAGGAATGGAAATGAAACTTTGATGGTGTCAAGGCTCGACTCCAAATGCTAAAAGATGCACCTAAAATGATAAACAATTTATTTTTCTTTCAATGAAATTTTAGCTAAAAGAAAGAGTTCGAGAATGCAATTCTTTAAGAAACAAATCTTTCTTTCAACATGAGAATGAAAAGAAAATCTTTTTGTCTTTTTCAATAAGAACTCAAAACAATACTAATAACTAATGCTCACAATAAATCCCTTTCCTTTTTCAAAACTCGAAAGTACAAGAAAAACAATTTTCCTTTCAAAAGAGATCTACAAGTTCTAGAAAAACACTCAAAACTACAAAAACTAATTTTTAGATCTAAAAACTTTTTTAAAAATCTAATTAAATGAAAGCTTCAATTCTTTTTGAGTATGTTTTACTTAGTTGTTAAGCAAACTAAGGATTCATTTGTTCAAAATAACAAATCAACCAAAAAACATCCAGATATGTTTTCTTTTGTAAAAATAAAATTAAAAACTTATAACAAAGTTTGTTCAAAGATTTGCAACGAGAAAATTGAATCTATTTCTCACAAAGGATAGATTTCACAACCAAGTCGGACTCATCAAGAAGATGAAAAGACACCAGGGTGATCTAAGGTTTCTCAAGCATCCGATCTTTGAGTCACTACAGAGACCAAGTGAAAACCACTCCAAGCATGCAAACTTCTAGAAAATCATCTAAAACACAAATACTATTGGAACTCACTCATAAGAGGTTTTTGACAGGAAAAACACAAATCTGGGTAGACCCTAAAGCTTCTAAATCAAACCTAAACCTAACTAGAAAAAGGAATTTTAGGTTTTTCAAAAAAATTTACAAGGTCCGCAGGCTCTAGAAGTAACAAGTGCGGTCCCGCTCTGTTTACTAAAGGAAAAGTGCGGAGATGCCTGCATTGTCTGTGAAAAGAAAGTGCAGTCCCCTGAAAACTTCGAAGAAAACAAAAAATACTCCTAGATTTAAAAACTACCCAAGCCAGTATACATCAATCAAAAACCAGAAATGAAAACACATTTCTCAAGTCAAAACAAAGGAAAACCAAAAAACAAATCCATTCCCCAGTGGAGTCACCAATTTGTTAGCTGGATAAATCGATCTTGTGGACAAGATCGATCTCCCTAGTATCACAAGTTAATCTAGCAACAAACAGACAAACAAATCTATCTTTGTCTAAACATATGAAATTTACAAATAAACACTATAGAGGTGTTACGATCTTACCTTAGATCCAACGCTTGTTCGTTGTAGTCATCCCTCGATCATCCGAAAGAGTTATCTTCAAAGCCCTACAATAAAAAAAAAGCAAACATAAAATAGCACCTGTATAGAAAATATCGTAAATTATGTATATTATGGTGATCAAGAAATCCATAAAATAAACCATTAATGAACAACTCATTGAGAAAAACAAACTTATTTGTATTAACTTTGAAGTAGAAGAACCTTACAAAATTTTCAGCCTTGATGTTGAACAAGCTCTTCTTGGGGTCCGAAATAGGAATTTCCTTTACTTTGACAAGCCTTGCACTCTTCCAAATGAGATCTTAGAGGTATGTAATCTCTCCTCATAAAAGCTAAACTAAAGAAGACTAAGTTCCAATAGCATTTCACCTCAAAAATATTCAGCTTTCCACCCCCCTAGTAACTAGCCCAATGCTTCATGTTATAGTGCAGAGGAGGAGGTTACATGTCGATCTATGAAGGGATAGAGTCCTCCTTCAAAGGGATAAGCTCCTCACATCAAGGGGTTAGCTCCTTAAGGTATGAGATGCATGAACCTTAAGAGAGCGAACTTGCCACCTCAAGATTCTTTCCAGAAGCTTCTAGAAATGACTGAAAGTGATTTTTTTAGAATAAACTCGCACCTTTTTAACTTTTATAGGGGTTCGCACCCATAACACAGAGACAGTGTGGTCAAGTGCGCAGGAGACTTGACCATTAGGTGTGGGACTGCAGGTAAGACAAAGAGAAAGTGCGGAACCAGAGTTTTAGAGACTTTTAGGGCTTCTCTCTTACTTTCAAGGCTTGATATGAAGAACTCAGGCTTTAGATTTGCAAAGGAGGAAAGTATGAGTGATAATGGACTCACACAGATTGCAGAATGTCAAGGTGACAATTTTTAGTGCAATAGAGAGGGCCCTCTCTTTATGATTTAGCTTTGTTTAGTAAGGTATTAGGCTAGGTATGAAAGCTTGGGGGTTTTGATTTTGATTTGGTGGTGCAATTTAGGAATAGATGGATAGAACAGAGTAGATTAGGCCATTGGGCTATGGAGTCAACTGCATATGGCTAAACTAGATTTAGATAATTCCACAAAGGATGGCTTCATAGGGAAATATAGCTAAACAAGGATCAAATGGTAACTTGAAAGAATGGAATGGTTTTGAAAGGGATGAAGGGTAGTTAATAATCCTTCAACATGTTTCAAAAGGAGGGAAAATGATTGATCACTAATAAAAAACAATTAAGAATTTCTTATCAAATGATCATAATGATAAACTAAGAAGCAAAGAGCAGTTCAGAATTCCTTACCTATGATAGTTTAGAGGAAAACATTTAGAATAAAAACGATTTTAAAGACAGATTGCACTTAAGCACTTTCTGAAATATACTTTTCGTTTTAATATTCAGATATGAACACAAGTGAAATAGTAAACTAGAATGATTTTTGTACCGTTGATCCTGGAGGAGGAGAGGAGCGGGCGGAACCTGAGAGAAGAAACGACGGACCAGGGTTTCGAGCTACAAAGGGAGTTTTCATCCATGGAGGGAATCCTAGGAGGGAGACCTCCTCCCTCCTACAAGGAGGTGGTGGCCAACAGGGGCAAAAATCCCCCAGATAAAGTCAGAAAGGTCTCGGGAGAAGGAATGAGCAACTGGGAAAAGGAGGAAGAAGCTGCAAAAATAAATCAGAACTGCAGCGCTAAAGACAAGGAGGAAGATGACAAACAACAGGGAAAAAAAGAGAAAAAGCATAAGGGACCTTGTAAACCCAAAGCTGACATAACCCCCAGAGTTGTATTAAATAATCCAGCTCTGCAAGTGCACAGGGAGCACATGCAAACCTATGCAATCATCTGCAAATTCATGGGACTATGGCCCACAGAAAAAGCTTTACAAACTTGGATCAAATACCACTGGAAACCTAAAGGAAGCATAGAGCTACACCTTGGGTCAAAGGGTTTCTTTACCATGGTGTTCACTAGTCTGGAGGATAAGGACAAAGTGTTCGAAGGAGGGCCCTACTTCTATGCTGCAGCAGGCCTCTATATGAGGCCATGGAAGATGAACTTTGTCCCGAAATGAGAAACGTTCACTTCAGTCCCAGTCTGGGTAAGACTCTATTCTCTACCTCTAGACTACTGGCAACCTGAATCATTTGCAGCCATAGGCAATAAAATAGGTAGGTTTTTCAAAGCTTCAAAAGCCACTAGAAGGGGAAAATACACTTCCTTTGCCAAGATATGTATTGAAATGGATCTATCAGGAGCTCTTCCAGATGAATTTATATTGGAATTCCTTGATGAAGAATGGATTCAAACAGTGGACTACGAGCATATCTCATTCATATTTCATAGATGCCATGAACATGGCCATCTTCTCAGGGATTGCCCTCTAGGAAAAACAGAGAATAAGAGTAAACCTAATGCAACGAAAGACCTGGACAGCTTTCACAAGGTGGCACATAAAGGAAAAGGTAGCAAAAGAGGGAAAAAGCTTAAGAAAAATGAGGGAAAATAGGTGAGGCGGAACCAGTTCCATGTTCTAGAGGAGGAAGAAGAAGGTACAGCAGAAGATCAAGCAACTGCAAGAAGTAAGGGAGAGAAGGAAAAAGGTGAAAATCATAACCATACATAGGAAAACGATAAGCAGACAGGGACCAGGTTGAGCGATACAGAACCAAAGATGGACCAATATATGACTCAGAGTGAGATGGAACTAGAGGAAACTGAGCTATAGGAGATCCTGGAACGAGAGCACCTGGATCTGGAAGGATTCTTAATACAGGGTACTTCTGGTGGGGTAGAATCATTACCTCAGGAGGAGCGCAATAGAATACAGCAATTATATTTATGGAGAAATCAGGAAAAGGGTCTAGAGGGAACCAATAACAGGAGCATGCTGAGTAGTGAAGGAGTGAAAACATTAAAATCTACTCCAGGTTTAGCACCCAGAAATCTAAGAAAAAAGGGAGGTAGAAAAAAGTAGAACGAACTATTGATGGAGTGTGGGAAGCTCATGATAGATTCAGGTAAGATGAAAGACCTTACCAGTTACTCCTTCACAAATATTTAATCATGAAGTTTATTTCTTGGAATATCAGGGGACTAGGCAGTAAAAGAAAACAGAGATTGCTCAGCAATAGAATGAAACAGGCGGCTCCAGATATAATTTTTATCCAGGAAACAAAATGCTCCATTCAAAAGTTAAGGCAACTACACAGCAAATGGCTCAGTAGTTTTGAATATCTAGAAGTTAAAGCTGAGAGTATGGTAGGAGGCATTCTCACTCTTTGGAACCCACAAAGAATTGAAATAATTGATGCAGAGGCTGCTAGGAACTATTTATCAGTAGTAATTCAGCCTGTAGGGGATAGGAGTAATTATCTAGTCACGAATGTGTATGGCCCTCAAAGGATAGAGGAGAAACTCAGGCTAATAGATTCCCTTGAGGATCTCAGGGAGAGACATGCCGAAGTACCCTAGATCTTGGGAGGGGATTTTAATATGATAAAATCACTTTCAGAAAAGAAAGGTGGAACTAGAGCACTTAGTAAAGATTCTTTAGCATTTCAAATCTTTTCAGAGAATATGGAACTAGTGGATGTGGAAACCAACAATGGCCTCTTTACTTGGAATAACAAGAGAGGTGGGGAGTCTCAAGTAGCATCCAAGTTAGATAGATTCATTATCTCTGAGGATCTAATGCTATTAGATAAGGAAATAGCAGCAAGTGTTCTTCCCATTGGAGGCTCAGACCACTAGCCAATTCAAATGGAGATCCAGGGTATAGGTACCCCCTGAAACAGACCTTTCAGATTTGAAAATATTTGGCTCTCACACCCAGATTTCATCAGTAATATTGGAAAATGGTGGGCAAAAGATCTTCAGATTCAGGGAACCAGAATGTTCATGCTTCATAAAAGATTAAAGCACATAAAAATGAGGCTCAAGGAATGGAATAAGAAGGAGTTTGGCAATATCTTTGTGGAAAAGAAATCAGTCGAAATCAAAATGCAGATACTCAACCAAGCTATGATCTTGAAAGGCTTCGATAAAGATAAAAATGATCTAGTGGAGAAACATCACCAAGACTGGGAAAACTTGTGTAAACAAGAGGAAATATTCTGGAGACAAAAATCTAGAGTCCAATGGCTAAAAGAAGGGGAGTGTAACACAAATTTTTTTCACAGATCAACCATGGTGAATAGAGCACACAATAGAATTTCTGCAATAAGAAAGGAGGATGGGCAGCTCCTTCAAACTCATGAGGAGATTGAGGTGGAGCTAGTTCAACACTTCCGAGAAATAGCCAGGGAAAGTAATCCAGAAAGAGATCATCATATCAAGGACTTAATAAAGCATATACCCAAGCTGGTGTCTAGAGAGGACAATTTCAACCTCAACCGACCAGTGACTGAAGAGGAGGTTAGTGAAATTCTCAACGAAATGCAGAATGGCAAAGCACCAAGCCCGGATGGCTTCAATGTTGATTTCTTTAAAGCTTGCTGGAACATTGTTAAAATGGACATTTTGAATGTTGTGGAAGACTCCAGGACAAACAGAACTATCTTGAAAGCTCTCAACACCTCCTTCATCTCCCTGATCCCTAAACAGGAAAATGCTCAAACACCAGACAGGTACAGACCAATAGCACTTTGCAATGTGGTATACAAGATAATATCCAAGGTTGTGGCCAACAGACTTAAACCTCTGTTGCCTGCTCTGATTTCAGGGGAACAATCAGGATATGTTGAAGGCAGACAAATTTTGGACAATATTATTCAAGCTCATGAGGTGGTTCACTCTTTAACCAGCACAAGGAGAGCGGGTATGATCCTGCAACTGGATATAGCTAAAGCATATGACAAAGTGAACTGGTCCTATATCAGACAAGTGTTAAAGGAGTTTGGTTTTGATCACAACTGGATCAGATGGGTTATGGCCTTGGTAACCTCCTCCAGCTTTTCAATTTTGGTTAATGGCTCTCCTTCTGAGATTTTTCTTCCTTCAAGAGGGCTGAGGCAGGGGGATCCGCTTTCTCCCTTCCTATTCATACTCATGATGGAAGGTCTTGGCCGGTCTATCAAGCATGCCAGAGTCATGGGAAAAATTCAAGGTCTTCCACTGAAGGAGAATGGTCAGGCTTTGACTCATCAACAATTTTTTGATGACACCATGTTACAAGGTATCCCCACTGTCAAAGAGGCACGAGCATACAAACAAATTCTGTATGATTTTTCCTTGGCTTCAGGTATGGAAGTTAGCCTCTCCAAATCAAAAATTTTCTTCTTTAACACTCATATTTCTATCCAGAGAAATATCTCCAGAGTTCTTGGTATTCAAAGGGACTCCCTCCCCTCAAAGTATTTAGGAATTCCCCTCATAGCAAAGCCCCTGCACAAAATCATTTGGGAACCACTAATCAACAAAATGTAGGATAAATTCAAAATTTGTACGAGTAGATCCTTAAACCTGGCAGGTAGACTAGTGCTGACAAAGGCGGTGCTCCAATCAATTCCAGTTTTCATGCTTTCAACACTTCTAGCCCCTTTGGGAGTTCTAAGGCAATTCAAAAATATCTAAAGAGACTTTCTCTGGGGTAGGGAGGAAGCGAGAAAGAAGTGGGCCTTAGTCTCTTGGGAAAAAGTCTATAAACCCAAGAATCATGGGGGTCTCAGCCTAGATGACCAGGAGATCCTAAGTAAGGTCCTAGGAGCCAAACTCTGGTGGAGGTGGGTCAAAAATCCCAAGGCTCAATGGGCAAGTATATGGAAAGAAAAATACGCTAGCTCCTGGCACCACTCTAATCTCATAAGGATGTCTGGTAACATTAAAGGCTCTGCCATCTGGAATAAAGCCTAGGGGAACAGAGGCCTCGTTCAACAAAATAGCTTTTGGGAAATCAGAGAAGGAGACCTTGCTCTTTTCTGGGAGGACAAATGGCAACAAGAACCGAAACTGTTAAGAGAGGAATTTTGGAACCTTAAGCAGGAGACGGACACCCAAGGTCTGACTAGAGTGAAAGATTTTTGGGATCATTCACACAACAATGGGAAATGGAGGACTTGGAAGGTGATAGACTGCAAGAATGATGGATTGCTGGAAACAAAAGCTGAGGCTCTTGGACAAATTTTGGAAAAATGTATGGTCTTGGTGTCTGAAGGGCAAGACCAACTCAGATGGGGAAACAATAGTAAAGGCATCTTCAACATTAAGGAAGCAAAAAATATTCTCCTTGAGCTGGTAACCCAAGCTCCATATAGAATTTGGCTAAAACTTTGGAGTCATCAGGGCTGGATAAAGATCAAACTCTTTATGTGGTTGGCTCTGCAAAGAAAAATCTTGACTTGGGACAACATCTGAAAGAGGGGAATAGTTGGTCCTTCTATTTGCTAGCTCTGTAAGGCCCAAGAGGAAACTATGGAACACCTTCTCAATAGCTGTAATTTCACTTCTAGACTATGGAATGCTTCTGCCAACATCTTTCAACAATCTGACAGGGATAAAGAGAGTATTACCAACACCCTTACTAGATGGAGGAAACATTTCTCAGATAATGAAGTTCTCAACTTAGCCTGGGCTCTCATGCCAAGTTTTATTATTTGGAACATATGGAAAGAAAGGAACAAAAGAATTTTTAAAAACGAAAAGAATCCCGCTTCTCACCTGTTTGATCAGATCTTAAAGCAGATCAAGGAGACGGTCAACTCAACAGTAAAAAATCTTCCTAAAAATTCCCCCACAGGAGCAGACTTGAGAACTCTTAGGCTGTTAAGTCTGCAAGGGATCACCCCTATAAGCCAATTCAAAAGTGTAAGAAAAAGGGAGTCTGAAAAAGAATACTAGCAACCTCCTCCAAGAGGTTTTTTGAAATTCAACATAGATGGAGCCTCCAAAGGCAACCCTGGAACAGTGGGCTTTGGGGGAGCTCTTCGGGATGAAGCAGGTAATATCCTCTCTCTGTTCCATTGTCATTTAGGAAGAGCGACCAATAACATGGCAGAATTAATGGCGATGGAGCAATGCTTAGATTTGTTGAAGTGGGGCAACTACTACAATGTGATCATTGAAGCTGACTCAGAGCTGGTTATTAACTCGGTTAAAAGAATCAATTATGGTTCTGAGCCGGAGAAAGTATCTCAGCACTGGAAGTTAATTCGGGTGTTCCAAAGAATTCAGAGTCACCTGCAGGGGCTTTTCTCTGTCAGATTCAACCATGTGCGCAGGAAGGCTAATAAGCTGGTGGATTTCTTGGCCAACCAAGGGGTCAACTGCAAGGAAACCAAAGTGGAGACAGGGTGGCAAGTTATGCCATTTGACAATCTGAAAACTCTTTGTCTCAAACTTGTAGAAGAGGACAAAGAAGCGTTTTGGGTTTCTACGGAAAAAGGAAGAATTCAATGAGATATCCTCAGTTGAATATCCCCTCTTTAAGCAAACAGGTTGAAGGAAGCAAATGGAGGCAGGCTTCAGATGCTCTGACAACACCAGTCTCCGGAATCACCAGCTCAAGCCAGGCAACTGGCTTCGTTCCTTCAGGATTCAATTCAAATCCCGAGTGTAGACACTTTACCCTCGACAAGGCGGAGTGGATCAACGGGCTCAACTTTCCTATGGTCTTGAATGGGGCTCAGAATATTGGAAACTACTATTGTTACCATGGTTCCGCCAGGAGAAAGGAAAAACCGTGTCCCAAGCGGTTTAAGGGCGATCGCACCGCTTTTGATCGTAAGGTGGTTTATGGCAATCGAGAGTGATTCCACACATCTGACGACACGTGGAGGAGAGAGGAGGAGCGAAACCACCCTCATTGCATAGTAAATCTCGGGCATGTCCGCGTTGCGAAGTGGGGCTCGTCCATCGATCGGTGTGGTGTGGATCAACGGTCAGATTTGACCGAGCATTTTGGTTGGGGTGGAGCGTTGTCCAACGTATGGCTAGCCGAAAAAATCAATTTTTTGCCGAATTGGAACTCCAGCTTATGGGGCAGAGAGATAGGTTTTTGGGCTGTCGGATGTAATTACAGTTGTGTGGGAATGGGGAGGTCTAGTCAGCATGTCTCCGAAAGACAATTCTCTCTTCCACTGTTGGGTCCTTCAGTGACTGGGATAGTCATGGTTTATAGGTGAGTGGTAGGGTCTTGAGGAAAGCCTTGGCTGGTTTTTCTTTGACCCAGATTCCTTTATCGAGTCTTAGTCATAGGTTAAGGGCCATGCCGCAGAGGGCGTGCAACCCTGTTTGGGGTCCACAGGGTTTGATGGACTGTTGTAATTTTTGTAAATTATTTTTTGATTAATAGTAATGAAAGGATCGTCTCTTGCCTTAGCAAAAGAAATAGTAAACCAGAAAACAATAACACATGAGATAAAAAATACTTATTTGTCCAATGTTTGGTACATGAATCGTGTAAGAAAGTCCCTTGCTTTATTTCTTCATCCAGCTATCCATACAAGAGTTGATCAACAACTTTTCTTTTCCAAAATAATAAGTCTATAGAAATTTCTAAGAATCCACACCCAATACTTCAAATGAAGAAGTATTTATACTAATTCTAAACTGAAATATCTTGAAAAAATATCAAGATTGGTTTACAAATATTTCAAATTGTTTTACATTAATAGAACTTAAATAAAGGACATTCAAAAATAATGAATCTATTTGGCACTATTTCTATGGATTTAAGGTGATGAAGAAGAGAAAGCCAAATTTGGTAGCAACTCTTAGTTGATGATGAGGCATCCCAGTCACTAACTGCATCCTTCCTTTGTGCATTCTGCCCCAAAAATTCTGCAAACTTAGGGTCCAATGATATGATTTTATATCTCAATCCGTGATAGATATGTAAAACATGAAAGAGGTTATTATAGATAATAATGTTTTTGAGATAAACCTCTCTCAGTTTCGCAAAATTCATCTCCAGATGTTCACAATATTCTCTGCAAAAAGATGTCAAAAATAGGACTTTGCACAAACTGGAAAATAGGCTGTGAAGACATCCACTTATCTCCCTCTTGGTAATACCTGTGTAAAAAGTGAGAGAGGTTTTTGTAGATTAGCCTTTTAGGAACAAAAAATTCATCCAGTTTCTAGAAATACTTCTTGGATTCTCCATAATAGTTTCTGTAAAACTATGAGTTAAACAAGAAATTTCTATAGAATGTACCATTTCTGCTATGATTTCATCTTTTAACCTTAAATTCCTTTCAACTATTTTTCAATTTTACTTTGGATAAACTTCATTGTAGCTGGTGAAAGTGTTTTCATCTTTATTTTACCCTTAATGTCTTCATGTTTACTTTTACTGTTTACTGTTTACTTTTTACTTTTTACTTTTACCGCTCTGTTTTTTCATCTCTCTTCACTTTGACATGAATTTGTATGCTCTGTTTTGTAACTATCTTCCATGCTGTTTATCTTCATGTTAGTTGATTTACTTGACTTGGTCTTCAATCTGATAATCTTTAACCCTGATACACTTTGACTATTTTTTACTGTGTCCTTTTTACCTTCCATGTGTAGTTTAGGTTTTTACTATCTGTTTCAACAGTGAATCATTTAATTTTATGTTTCCCTCTGCATGTCTTTTAACTGTATGTTTTATTTTCCATCTCTGTTTTGAATAGATTTGATAAAAATCTTGGAGTAAACAGGTCTTATGACTAGTATTAAGACTGTTTATCCAAGGTTGTGGTCTTCTGATCACCTGTAAAATAAAACAAATTGTTAAGAAAGCATTGGTTTGCAGGGAGGTCGGAAAGGTTTCATTTGAGCTTGAGAGGTCTGTGGAGTGAGTCCAAAATGTTTTTCTGGAAGTAAACCATGCTTGAATCAGTTAACAGAGGCTTCAGGTAGCACAGATGGGTTACATAGGGTTTTACTACACAATCAGGTGAAAATGAGCAAAACTAGGGTTTTTGTGTTTAAATGGGTAAATGGTTGATATTGGTGGGTGAATGAAAATGACAATTGGTGGAAACTAAATGACGAGACATTTTTCCGTTTAGTAGAAGGCGGTAAGTGGTTTATATGGCACCGTTATTGGAGTGGGGGTGGTATTTGGGCTCATCCACGTGATACCATACAATGAGCAACACGTGGTGAAGGTACTGTTTGCAAAACCGCTTCGCAATCGCATGCTAACGTTCTGTCGAGGAGGTCCGTGCGATATGCACGACAGCCATTGGATGTGGGGGGCTTGATCGGATGGCTATCAGAGAGGCAAGGTGACGGGAGTTTAATGAGGGTAGGCCCAATGTAATTAAAGATTTTTTAATCATATTGGGAGCAATGGGATTGGTTGGGAAAGTTATTAATTAACCGTGGGGGTTAATTTATCCGTATTTAATGTGGTGAGCGTCAGGCGTGTTAATTAGTTACAGATTAACTAATTAATCCCAATTAATGATGTATTTATGGTTATATTTTAACCAAAGGGGCAGGATATTTAAGATTTTGGGGTCTTTTATATAGTTATAGTAATATAGGAATGGGTAAATTTTTATAAGGGAGTTACTATATAATATAAGTTAGTAATTAATATGACATAATGAAATGAAAAGTGCTAAGTCTAAACATTTTGATGTGTGTATTTAAAACTTAGGCTAAAGTGAAAAAGAGGGTTTTTATGGAAAATGTTGTAATTTTCCTAAGTAAAATAGGATTTTACTTAGGAAAAATTTTATCAAAGGAATGAATGTTTCATGGAGGGGTGTCATTTTTTATGAATGGGCTTAAGTACTTAGGCATTATAAAATATTGGGCCAAGGGTCCAGTCCCTCCAAAAGTTAGAGAAATGCTTTGAGCCCCTCTAATTTGATAAATACCTTGGCACTTAGGGGAAATGAGAAGGGAAGTTAATTATTTTGACTTTGCTTGCTTAATGTGCCTTCCATATGATGTATGTCTTTGCTCAATGGTGAAAGTAAAATATTTAAACATTTAAACTTATCATTCACCACATATTTATTCTACAACCATCATCTACTTACCCTACCTACTTTAACCTAGCATTTTCACTTCTTTATTAGGGTGGACTTAGATTGGCAAACCCTTTTCAAACTTTCTTTTGTTTTACATGGTAATGTCTATCTAAATCTACACTTATTACATCCAAGGGATCAGATTAAACTGTAGAGCTCCTTTTTTCACTCTACCTATCTACTTATCTACCAAGATTACACTGTTTGGTCAGATCTTTATTCTCTACTTCTAAAACATGAAATTGAAACATGAACTAGACAAGTTTAAGCTGTTTGACTATTCATAGATTGTGGCATGGGTGACAAGCTGCACACAATTGTTTATTATACAAAAGTGAAAAAGTAGTGGCATTTAGACTTGCACACTTTCCTGGTATTTCTTTTTGGTGAGTTCATTTTCTTTCATTTTTTTGACCATCTTTATTCTTTTCACCCTTTGATTTTTCTTTTAGGGTATACCCTCTTTACATTTTTAAAATTTTTTGATTTTTTACAAATATGGAAAACCTTTGCAACAAGTAAAGGTATGAACATATTACATAGCTCATCAAGTCAATCAATATATATGACACCTATTGGTATAGGGGCATAACAAGGACACTGTGAGGCGAAGAGACTGTCAACTGGAACTACACATTGCATAGTCCTGGTTACCAGTTAGTGGGCTACTAGCTAAAACTACGCAAAGCACAAACCAACTTGGATTGCTACAGTCTGGAAGTGCACAATGTGCAGTTCAGTCCAGCTTGATTACTGGATGGGACTACGCATTTCCCAATCCCAGGGGCAAGACTGGACATTGTCTCCCAGTACTACGTAGAGCATAGCCAGGAAGCCAGTGATAGGCAGCCTCTACGCAATTCCTAGAGCCAAGGCAAAGCCTTGAGTCCGAGGAATGCATAGTGCATGCCGGGTAAGGCAACATCTAGGCCAAGGTAGCCTAGATCTACCCAAGGGAAACTTGAAAATGATTAGGACTGAATGCATGTGCAAAGATGGTGTAGATTTGAGTGAATGGACATGCATACAATTAGAGCAATTGCAAGAATCGGTCAAATAGAAGAACAACAAAGCTCATGAAGTGAGTTGCCGCAACGATGACCGTTAGTGCAAAAACAGGGTCATGCATGCGACACTAAGGAAATGCAACGAAAAACTTGAAAAAACACTTATACAAGATAAAATACATTAAAATGCTAGCAATAATTTGATAAAACAAGGAAAACAACACTCACACAAGCTAAGGAAATAAAAGTGACAGAAAAGGTAGAAAAATACATGAAAAGAAAAATTTACCTAAAAAAGTCATAAAGATCATGGCGGAGATTCCTAGGTGCCTTGGGAACGCCAGAGCTCCAACATTGAATGTGAAGAATGAGCTCTAGGGCATCCATTGAATAGATTTGGTATATTTAGGGTTTATGATGTGCATGCCACAAATCTAGGAAAAAAGCAACACTTGGCGAGAAGTTTCTTGAATCAAGTCGAGTGTAACTCCCTCTTGCTAAAAATAGATCCCTATTTTCTAGGGATGCTTTTTTTCTTTTTTGCTTTTTTCCTTTTCCAAGAAAGGTTTTCATACATGCATGGGAAAATTGCATAGTTCTAGAGGGAACCAGTGAACTTGTCAGTACATGCATCAGACAACAAAAAGAGGAATGCTTATGTGCAATTCCTAGGTTGAGTGGCTTTGGATGCCTCTCATTCTTTGTGTAGTTTCCCAACTGAAGATAAGATGTCAGCTGAGTCTACACAGTTTTGAACCTCGGTTCACTATCAATATGATCTGTACAGTTTTGGAGAGCAAGGTTGGCTGCCTGCTCTGCGCAATTTCTAAGAGCAAGGTTGATTGCCTCCTATGCGCAGTTTTTGAGAATAAGGTTGACTGCCTTCTCTACATAGTTTCTTAGGGCAACGCAGACTTTTGGCCTACTCTCTATAGTTTCTGAGAGAAACGCTGACTACTTGATCTGCACAGTTTCTGAGAGGAAGGCTGACTATTGGGCTACGCTGCACAATTTATGAGAGCAAGGCAAGCTTCCCTCTAGGACTGTGCATTTTTCCAAGACAACGCAAGAACCAGATGTTAAACAAGTCACTCAGTAAGTGTTATGAAACCATCTCGCAAGAAGATAGAAAACATAGATCAACGACTTAAAAATCAGCCTCTTCGATGGGGCAACCTCCTTTACATTACCCAAATGAACAATTCTTGGATGATACAAATGACAAGACCTCCTTTCTATATATATGAATCTAATGGGTCCCAATACAATCAGAGCCTATATAACAATAATATTGTAGGGGCACAACAATAATAATATTGGGCTTCTATGGGGCGTAATAGTAACAACATGGGGACTATATAGGCACAATAATACAATGAGGGGGTTGCACTAATAACAATAAGGGGTTACACTAGTAGTATAGGGACCTAACATTCCCCTCTCCTTAATAAAGTGTTTTCCTCAATTCTTAAGTAGTTATGGATGCTTTTGTATAAAATTCTCATCCTCCCATGTGGAATCTTTAGCAGGTAAGTTCTTCCAGTTGATGAGATACTCTAAAAATGATTGATTTTGTAGCTACCGATTTCTTGTTTTTGTGAATGCTTCCGGTTCGAATATGATTTTTCCTTCCTCGTCAAGTTCTGGCAATATTGTTTGAACTGGGATCTTCTCACCTATAACCTTATTTAAGCATGAAACATGGAAGACTGGGTGCAGTCGGGAATATGCAAGAAGCTCCAATTTATATGCCATAGTACCAATATTTTGTAACACCTTGTACAGACCATAATACTTTGGGGATAATTTATTATCCTTCTTAGCTTGCTTGAGGGACATTTTTTTATATGGTTGTAATTTTAGAAATACCTAGTCACCTACATCAAAACTTCTTTCGTGTTGGATGTGGAGCCTGATTATCTTCTGTATTCAAAGGTATCACCACATTAGACCCCAGTTCGTAATGGGGTAGCCATGCCACCCGTAAAATATTCACTGAGGAGGGGGGGGGTTGCGACCTTTATGAGCCCACCCCTAGCGGGGGGATCGGGGGTAGCACCCCCGAAGCTAAGAATAGATGTAAAATTGCCTTGTAAAATGTTGTAATTTCGTAGTAAATTTGGGCCGTTCATTAGGCGTAGATCTAATGGTAGAAGTGTTGGAAATAATACTGAGAGGGGGGGTGAATCAGTATTATCAAGTCAATTATTTTTCATTTCACAATCAGTTTGTATACGCTACTTTAGTTAATGAAAATTGCGTATATACGCAACTATAGTTAAGGAAACCAGCGTATAACATGCAAACTTATAATTTAATTTATTCTTCAAATGTTGATCATTAATCTGTGCATCAGAACCATATAAATAGTAACCAGGAATAGTAAAACAGAGCAGATAGTCACACACAAGAACAAAAGATATAAGGTGGAAACCGAATGTGGGTGAAAACCACCTACTGCACTTTGTCTCTATCTTCTTTTAATTTTAAACTCCTTTTTACAATGTTTCTGTATTGGTGCAGTCTTATACCAGTATGTAGGCTTCTACCTGCAGAAGGCTACAACCTTCTCTTGTTCTCCAGCTTCTCCTGAAAGGGAGCTACAACCCCCTTAACTCTTGTAGGTGTTGACCTACAGAAGGCTACAACCTTCTCTTTTCTTCCAGGGACCATGCTTCATAAATTTTTAGACTGGATCCATCAATTACAATAATCAAACATCAAATACATCTGCATCAACAAATCTCCTTTACTTCTATCAAAACTGAACCAACCAATCACTTTTCTGAATGATGTAACCAGAATACATTAACAGAAACCAGAAACCAATCCTGAACCTAGAACACTGCAACAATAAACAGAAGTAGCTAAAACATATTTCATGAGACATACTCTACTTCAATATGTATAACCTGCGTGCATACGCTTTTGTATTAAGGCCAACAAGCGTATAAGCAGCTTTTACTTTCTGAACCAGCGTGTATACGCGCCTCTGTTGTGTCAAACCTGCGTACAAATCTATAAAAGATAATTTACCCTTTTCACTTATTCAGACATCAGTTATACCCACATTATCATATTTATAGATCAAGTCATGCACCAAATATAACAAATCAAAATGACACAAAGATACTACTATTCAAGCCTTAAGATCTTGACCCAACAATAGAACTTATCCTTCTTCTATTGCTCAGGTTCCTCCTTGGTTTAGGTCCAACTATGCACCATAGCCCAATTCTAGATCTTACTCTTCATAAGATATTCAATGCTTGAGTTAATGCCTTTGCCTAATGATCTCCTTCCCTTTTATAGTCTTAGGCCTTACTCAATACCACAGTCCAAAACCATAAAGAATCAATACCATGGACCCAATACCTATGTTCAACACTTCAGACGAGATACTATGGTCCAAAACCATAGGTCCAAATACCAAGGACTAAATACCACGGACCAAAAAGAAATCTTCCCACATGTACATGCTTTTCCTTACATGAAAGTGCGTGCATACGTATATGCGCCTTTTGATCGTCGATCCCACATGTAGACACGACTTGGTTAAGAGGAACCTGAGTATATATCTTTTTCCTTCATTCTGAGAGCCTGAACTGAGATCTGTCATCTGAGTAAGTTGCCATCAAGGACAACACCTGTGTCATAGCGCCAAACCTATGTCATAATGCCAATAGTCTCCCCCTTTGGACTTGATGGCAACCCCAAGTTCCTTAAAGTCATTCTTCCCCTTTGTCATCAAGGGCAAAGGGTTATGCTCCCCCTAAGTACATGATGAAATCTCTGCTCTACTGTGTTGTCCATGCTCCCCCTGATAGTAGGCAAGGTCTGCAAAAAGATGTTCTACAAGAAGAAACATGACTTTATACATCATACATGACCTTCCTATCACCAAAGACTCATACATACAACCATTTCCCAACCAAGTGTGGATATACCAATATTGACTCATCCACCCAACCAAGTGGGGATACACCAAAAGTTTACATAAGATAAACAAGAACATTACATCATCCATCCCAGGCATAGTGGGGAAACCAACATAGGCCGTTACATGACCTTAATAATAAAAGAAATACATGACATAGAGACAAAAATATCTAATATCTTCAACTAACATCAACAACATCTATCAATCATCATTCAGACTGGAAACCATGATCTTCTTCTGCACCTGTTCCACCTGAACAAAAACAGCTGTGAAATTGAACCAAGATCTTCTAAAATAATGCCAACAATGCATTATTAGAAGTATATGCTCCCCTTGAGCCTGTGCCAGATGGTCTCTGTCAGACCCATATCAGACTCTTTTCATCCTGAGTCTGGCCCCACTGATTTTCTTCAATCAAAATATACGTGACTGTATCCACAGAAACCTGTGTATGTACACGGATACGCTTCATGAAACTTGCATACAACAAATGTTCTATGAAACAGATAATTTCAACAGCAAGATGATGCATCAACTACTCCCAACTTCTGTCTAAGGTATTCAAATGTATCCCTGGGCAGTGGTTTGGTGAGTATATCAACAACTTGTTCTTTGGAGGGGACATACTCCAATTTGACCTTTTGTTCAAGAACTTGTTCCCAAAGAAAATGATATTTGATAGGTACGTGCTTGGTCTTCGAATGCATGACTGGATTCTTTGAGATACTGATTGCACTTGTATTATCACAAAAAATGGAGATAGGTGGAGTACAAGTGATTTGAATGTGTTGCAATGTTTGCATCATCCAAAGGAGTTGTGTGCGGCAAGATGTAGCAGCCACATATTCTACCTCAGTTGTAGATAATGCAATTGAACTTTGTTTCTTGCTGAACGAAGATAATAATCTAGAACCCATAAAGAGTGCACCACCACTAGTGCCTTTTCTATCATCCACGCTTCCTACCAAATCTATTTCTATATATGCATGAAGTGTGAGATCTGTGTCTCTAGGATACCATAAACCATATTTTTGTGCTCCTTGAAGATATTTGAAGATCCTCTTAACTTCCTGAAGGTGTGCTTCCTTTGGATTTTCTTGGAATCTTCCAACTATTCCCACTGCATGCATGATGTCTGGTCGGGTACCTGTTAAATAGAGCAAACTTTCAATCATGGATCTATAGGTTGGTTTATGCACTGCTGCTGATTCATCATTTGCACTGAGGCTGAATCCTATTACCATAGGGGTACATACTGGTTTTGAATCCTCCATCCCATATTTCTTCAAGATCTGCTTGAGGTACTTGGTTTGTGATAGAAAGATATTGTCTTTGTTTTGTTGAACTTGTAAACCAAGAAAATATGTGAGTCACCAAGTAAAGACATTGTCAGTTTTAGTCTTTGCAGCCTTCCTCCAGTGATCAAATATTCTCTTACAAAGTGGTCTCAGAGTGTCAAGGTCAAATTTTGTCATTTCAATAAGTCTTCAAGCAAAATTTGGTCACTAGGCATTAGATCTAGGGTTTGCTTTTATTCCTGTCAAATTTGTCCAAATGTTGGTCCATGTCACCATTAGCTGAGTGTACCATCATTTAGAGGGTTTTCATTATCATGTCAAGTTCGACTGGGTCATTTTACACCTTGTTTATGCTTCAGTTGTGCCTAGGTAAGGTCATTTCCCTCTCCTAGGGTTTTGAAGGCAATTTCTCTTGGACGGTCAAATCATTGGAAAAACTTGTATCCTAATGTTCATACACCTTCCCCTATCCTTAAAGTACCTTATAAAATACTTCCCATCACTTAGATCCCCCAAATTCCTCATTTTCGCACAAATCCTAGTTTCTTGCTACAACCTGGTAATTTTCTAGGTTGGCCCTGTGTTCTGCCTTTTTGGACCCCTTCCCCTCACTCAATATTTGAAATTCCACTTTCCCCTGCTTCTTAACATCTCTTCCTACTTCCAAGAATTTTCCCAATAATTTAGAAGCCGCTTATCCCCTTCATTTCGCTTCATTTCGACAAATCTCTTGTTCCACACATCGGGATAGGTTTTACTCCAATGATGTTTCTGAGCAATAAAATATGAATTTGGGAAAACTGAGAGAGGTTTTTGTCCAAAATAAGCCAAGGAAGAAAATTCTCCTTCACGTTTTACACAGGTATCATGGTTTTAGAGAAATTTCAAACATACAATTGCCTTAGGAGAATTGATGCACCTCTGAAGTGACCTTGGAAAAATCAATTGTTCTCCTAGCTTGGTTAGCCAAATGACTTGCTTGATGAGTAAAATGATAACTAGACACAAAGATCCTTCCAACGAGATATCATAAGCTCAATTTGGAGTTGAGTAACAACTTCAAAAGTTGACTGCAACAGCACTCTGCCCTGAGGCAGCCTCATTTGGCACATTTTGATCAGTCTTGGGAGATTTGATTTTTGACAGGGAAAATGAACTCCAAATTGCAAAATTCTAGTTGGGTTGGAGGTTAGACTCAATTACCTTTCCAACAAGCTATCCTACACCAAATTTGGACACCAGGAAGGCCTCCAAAAGTCTCCTGAAAAAAGCACTACGCATAGGCTCTATGTGCCGCGCCTCAAGCCCAGTGCGCCGCGCCACTTCCCTATGCGCCGCGCACGTGGCACGCACTTATGCTAGGGAGCTCTAAATTGAAAAAAATTTATATTTTTGGATTTGGCATGAAAAATCATTATTGATGGGGCATGGCCAAGAAATTTGGGCAAGTTTTGAGTCGCCGGACCTCTCCGTCGGTCGTTTGGGTGGAAAATGCAACACTGGCAAATAGTTGGCTCTTTAGCTTCAGTTCATTAATGATGATTAAAACAACTCCCTATTTTCACCAATTTTCTCATTCCTTGCATGGATTTGCTAGAAATCCAACTATATTGCATTACAGCACAGCAATTTCAAACATATTACAACAGCAGTCCAAACAGTCTTGCGACCAGCATTCATTTCTCCAAGCAGTTTTCATAGCATCAATTATGTCATATGATCATTCATCCAATTATGAGGAGGAAACTCATAGTGACCCACCGACAGAAGAACGTGCACCCCGGAGGCCTCACAAAAGTGGCAGACATGTTATAGAAGAACCAGTGACCCTCATAGAATTGCAGGCCTACCCTTTTGCGGTCTCTTACTTTCGGTTTCAGTCATGCTATGAGTTTTGTGAAAAGGTTGCAAATGTTCAATTCCACCATGAGTTGGCTCGTCTATTTGTTCTACATTTGCATGGTGCTCAAGTTACTTTGGCCAGTGTTAGTTTCACACTTACACAAGAATCTATTTCATTAGCTACCGGAGAGCCAAATGGAATATGAAATGCCTGGAGCAGAGGAACAAACAACTTGAGGAGCGGCAAGCTGAGATAGAGTTGCAACTGAGCAAGGAAAACTGGCAACACATCGTGGCAGCACGAGGTAGACCCATAGGAGAAAAGAGATGAGGACCGGGAGTATGTTTTAGAGAAAGTGAACGTTCACTTGGAGCAACTGTTGGAGAAGGCTAAGAGGGAAAAAGCAATTCTGAGGTGCATGACTCACCATTACATGGCCCAAAACATGAGCTCGAAAGCGAGAATCAGGAGCCTAAAGGCGAAATTGAGGAAGGTGAAAAAAAGACAAAAGAGGCAAAAAGAGCAAGATCGGCTCCGAATCTTGGCCGAGGCTTCTTTAGTCCAGAACGACATGTGATAGAGAAGGTATAGCCCAAATTTCAAGAAATTTGGAGCACATTTTCGCATTTTGAAATTTTGTGTACAAAAAACAGGTTTTTTTCCCTGTGCGCCACGCCACCTGGCGCGCGCTTTCGCTAGGGAACTCCGAATGACAAAAAGATTAAATTTTTGGATTTTCAATGGAAAATCATGACTGTTTGTGCATTTCCAAGAATTTTGGGGCAATTTTGAGTCCTCAGGAGGTCAAAAACACCCAAAAAATGACCTCTCTGCCCCTATTTTGACACACAGGAAGTAGTCTTGGGAGATTGCAGTTTTGGATGGGTAAATGCAATCCAAATTCATAAATTCCACTTGGGTTGGAATGTAGACAGGTAGGGCTTTCCAACAAGCACACTTGGGCTCAATTTTGACTTTAGAAAGTGCCTCAAAAGCAGCTCCAAAGTGGCGCGATGCATACATTTTTTGGCGCGGTGCACAGAGACCCAAAGGCCAAAATCACTTCCGCTCCGCGAAATTTTGATTCACAATTTTCTCCAAGTGTGTTATAGACATTTTTGTGCCCTACAACTCCAAGCATGAAATTTCCATAAACCAAGGGCTCCTAAGTCCCTAAAAGTGTTTTTCTAACCCCTAAAGGAACAAGGTCAACAGATTACAGCTTCTCCCAGAAGTTCTCCACCAGGAACTGCTCAGAATTGGTTAAAACAGGATCATTGCAGCTGCTCCACTAGCTAGGTGTGTTGCATCTCACCCAAATACACTGTGAGGGTGTGTTGCATTTCAAAACTCCCTTCTGCAGGGTGCGATGGGCGAGAAATGACAAATGGCAGTGTCATTCCGCGAGGTGGAGAGGCAATGGAAGCTTCCAGAATCTTCTCCTGTGACACTTGCCTCACTGAATTCGACCAAGGATGAGTAAGAGGCCCTCAGTCTCCAAGTGGAAGCAAGAACTGACAGAGAGAAGACACTAATCAAATCACAAGCTGACTCATCCTCCTTACAGATATCTATATATGGATCCCTCATCCCAGAGATCCAGAGGCTGGAATTTTGCATATTGTAAGGAATTGTTGTTGGTTTCTAGAGACAAACATCAGATTGTTGGGTGATTTATGCTTTGTTTGAGGTGAAGAGGGGCTTCTTTGCTGGGAGGTTGATGCTGGGTTGGAACCACTAGTTGTAACTCCTCTTGGATCTTTTCTTGTTTATCAATAAAAACTATTTGAGTTCTCCTCCATGCTTTTGTATCATTGATGCTAGTTACATTTGTATGGTTAACTTAAATCTGATCCTAAGTTGTTTATGAATATAGATCCATGTCTTTGTATAGTGTTCTGCTTATGTGATCTTACAGGTACTTTGTGAAGTTGGGCATGCAAGGGAGCAGGTAGCTGGAGACCATCAAAGAAGAGAGGGATTGGATCAAAGGATTAGCGCAAGACACAGGTTGGTTCTTTCTATTCCTCTCTATCTATAATTCATAAAGGAAATACAAAAGTAGTTTTTCTCTGTTTGTTTCTAAGGTAGCTGTCACACCTTAGTGGGATAGAGTAGTTCTAAATAGACACTTTTCCCTGTAACAAAATGGCGACTCCACTGGGGACTGTCTAATTAGTTTGTTTGTGTATCATTCTTTGTTGTTTGTTTCATAAACTTATAAGTAGCTTTCAAACTGCATTTGCCATAACAAGTGCAAAGTAGATAACTGTTGCTTCAATCCATTCACTGTATCTGTTTATGATTCAAACAGCTGATTCACAAACTATCTGATTGCCCTTGTGATAGCTCTTAGATCCTCCTTAGATCTACCCCTGATTGTTGCATTACTGATTGCTTTTTACTCAGCCAAAAACCAAGGACTGAACTGCAAACTGTGACCCGGAACCCAGAAAAAGTCTCGTTTCTAGCCCAGTGCAGGTACTGTTCAGAGATCTTGAATTTCAGCGCACTTCCCGAAGGGGCAACCTGCGCTGCATTTCAGATTCTCTGTGTTACAGGTGTGCTGATCATACTAGCTCTGTGCAGCTGTGGTTCCTGTGCTTCATTCTTTCCAGTTCTATCCCTGAATTTTGCTGCCTGTGATCAGTATATGTCTGTTTGAAACCTCTTTTCCTTGCTTTTACTCTGCCTCCTTTGTACAAAAGAACTGTAGATGCTTTTGTGTGTTTGTTGAGTCATTTACAGTTTTCCTTTGCAAAAGTAGCATAGTCGTACTGTCGTCCTTTGATTTGAATCTGTCGCAAGTGTCGATTTCAATCATAGGAGAAAGTTTGATTGCTGTTGATGGTCGATTATCCTGTTACTATTGCCTTTGGTCTGAATTTGTAATTTTCTAGTGTCAAGAACAAGTGTTCATTTCAAAATCATAAGGTGTCGTAATCATCTCTGTTTTTTATTTCAAAAAAGAGCTTGTTTATATTTGTCGCTTGAAAAGAAATTCAGATTTGTACATCAACTTTCTTTTTAGCATCAATACTAAGAAAGTCGAAAAGAAATACATGCATGTGCATTTGCATATAGACAGTCTGTTTGGCTTGATTTAGGAAAGTTCATTTACAGTGTGTTCTTTGCTCTTTGTGAAAAGATTATGTCTTTCTTTTCCCCTAGTAGCTAGGATTTTCATTGCACAAAAGAGATAAAAGTTTGTTTATCATCTTTAGATTGCATTTTAGGAATTACATCTACATCTCGTGGTGAACCTGAAAGGCAAACTTCATAAACAAGATCAACTTAAAATAAATTCAATGAATCTAACAATGCTTTGGAACTTAACACACAACATTTAGAGGTCTAGGCTAGAGACGTATTCCGGTGTCGTAAAGCCTGGTAACTGTTGTCCTCACTGATGGTTGGGTGATTCCTCCACTTTGAGATGATAAGTGCCAGTACGGACTTGTGCTCCCACGTACCATCGAGTATATTTTGGGAGACCCCTATAGGCTTAAATCCTTTATCCTTAGGAAGTCGTGTCTGCTGCCCTATCGATCGCAATGCACTGAACACAACATTCGGGAAGATTGACTGTCGTATCGTAAAAAGTATTCTGTAGTTTTGCGATTGGTTTGGTACTCCCTCTACCTAGATCTCCAGAGTAGTCCCTTTCATTCCTTTTCAGACTCCTTAACGGAAAAGGTCCATCTGAGCACTTGTCACTTCAGGCTCACTAAAAATCGAAGGAGACTAGAGTCATCTTTTGTTTTTTCTCGACTCTTAAAAACTGAAAAAACAAGTTGTGTCGAAGCGTCTAAAATTCATTTAATTCGGAAACATACTTCCCCTTTATTTTAGTTGATCAAGTAATCTGCAATCGTGGAAGAAAGTCAATTGAAGCCCCGTCGTTCGCGGAGGCTTACGAGTCAACCGTCTTTGTCTCCGGAATCGAAACCAGTACGGACAAAGCAAACTCATTTAACCGGTTCCAAATCTCCTATTAAAGTTAGAACAAGTGTTCCAACGACATCAGAGACTCCGGTTACTCCAAACATTTCTGGAATTCCTCCCTCTACAGAAGAAGTTCAGCAACCACAGAAGGACAGTGATACTGATCCTAGTCTGAGAGTAAACACTTGTGTTACTGAACCAGTTCCATCTACAACCGGTTCGGAGAGTCTTGCTCTTCAAACATCTGTCGCTGCCGATTTCACACCTTCTTCGGCACCAGAAATATTTTACGGACCTGACGGTCTTCCCCTTCCACCTGGTATGATTGCAATAGAAGAAATTGTAGAAGATCCTCAAACAAGTACTCCAACGCAATTTGGAGTCGGAATTACTCTATATCCTTCTTCGTCAGAAGTTAGTCTACCACCAGCAGAAGCTCCCGTAGAATCGCTAGGTAATCTTTTCGATAGACTACAAATGTCTAAACAACCGTCAACATCTAGGACTGTGTCGTCTAACACAGCGACGGCAGAACTCCCTGCTATCAATCTGACAATGTTCGCCGGTATACCATCTGTCCCGACTAGCTCTCAGCCGCTAGAAGGAGCCCATTCAGGGGCTATTTCGACAGTATGGTCCATTCCTGTTTGTTCATCCGGAATAATATCCGGAAACTCTTATGTTGAGTCTCAACAAATTGATCCATTTGGAGGTCAATTTGGGCAGTCCGGCCGCCAAGGGAAAACAATTCCCTTGAGTTTTGGATTACCACCGTATGGGGGGCAGTATACCCTTTCATTATCCCCTCAGGGAGGATATCCATACGGGAGTTCACAACAACATTCAGGTTATACTGGAATTACCTCAAGTGGTTGGGTACCTATACTACCTCAACAACCAAGAGTTGTATACTCAATGCAACAATGTGTACCTATGTCGAATATCCCGACTACGCCAGCTATTGTGATGGTGTCGTAAGTTCAAGCACTGCCTGTTGTATTCCAACCTCAGGTTTCTCAGGTTGTAATGCAACAGCCCCTTGACCCTGCGACTCAACCACAATCGCCGACTAGTGGAACGACCCAGGTTCAGATGGGAACAATTACCCCTCATCTTGGTCAAACTGTTAGTATTGGGCAACAACATGTGGTTTCACAACCATGGCTGGTGCAATACCAACAACCGTAATTCCAACAAGTATACCAAGGTTCTGAGTAGCAAATCTTTGCTAACAGTGGACAACCGTACATTCAAAACGGTCAAAATCAACCATTTTACAATGGTCATGTCCACCAACCTTACCAAATGTACCAGCATCAAATGCATTATGCCGGTATGCAAAGACCAACTGCTCAAGCAATCCCATCTTACCCTGGGTATGCTTCACCTAACCTGAATCAGCAGTTGCCATTTGTGGCAACTTTGGAGTTACCTGATTTAAACCGGTTAACCAACGATCCAATTGCTTACGCCCCTTGGTGGCCAATGATTCCGCATAAACTTCCATCAGATATTCCTAAATTTAATGGAAATCCGGGTGAAGATCCATCGAATCACGTGATGACCTTTCATCTATGGTGTTCGTCAAACACCCTAAATGATGATTCGATAAGAATTCGCCTCTTTCAGAGGACGTTAACGGGTTCGGCGGCAAAATGGTACATAGAATTGCCTAGAGCTTCGTTCGACAACTTCAGTACCTTAGCCACAACCTTTTTAACCCATTTTCAGTTACCAATAAGGTACGAAATGGGAACAGAACTTCTTACCAATTTCAAATAGACAACGGCCACTCACATATCTGATCATATACATGAGTGGCGACGTCGTCGTAGAATGGTAAAAACACATGTCCCCGATCAGCTATTAGCTGAATGGTTTATCAAGTCATTACTGCCTTCCATCACGGAAGATGTGGCAAAGGGGGGAGTCGTAACAGAAAAGCAAGTTATCGCTCGTGCGCAATATCTGGATTTGATTTACACTCAGTCCGGCACGCTCTACGATAAAATACCTGACACCCCTAGACTGGAATTCTCAATTCCTCCTCCTCCTAAATCGAACAATGACTCTCATGCCGGTGATGGCGTGATTGGAAAAACAGACACGAAATCAACAAAGGCTACATCCAAAAATGCCCGTAAGATTTCAGGTCAAAATGCAAAAGACGAACTTCTTGCTTCGGAAGTAAATGTCTTATCGACAAATAAAGGCAAAGAAACCAAACAACCAGAGAGCAAGAAAAAAGGCAAAGGGAAGAAGAAGAAACAGGAGGAATCATCACCTGAAAAATCTTCTTCAAACCCTCCTGGAGATAGGAAACCAAAAAGTCCATGCTTTATATGCGATGAGGATCATCAGACCGCAAACTGTCCACATAGGGCTGAGCTTAAGAAATTCTTCAAGAATTCGAAAACCTCCGCAGTGTTAACTGATATGTTTCCAAATCCAAGAACAAATCTGGTTGAAAGTGGAAATGCTTCCCCATATCAAGTGCTAATGTTGTCGGTTTCAAAACAGAAAAATGATGCTTTGATATCGATAAGGAACAAGGATTATGGGAATCCACAGCTGTCGAATAACAAGGATAAAGATCAACCAAGTAGTTCGACAACAACTTCGACAGAAGTTGTGCCACCTACCATTCCTGAATTGACGATAAAACTGCCAAAGGGAGTAGTACACAAGTCGACATTTAATCCCCGCGCTAGAGCGGCACAGCATTATAATATAGTGGAATATTTGGCCCAATCGCCATCCGCTATGTCGACTCTTGAAGTACTACAAAATTGCCCATCCCAAAGGCAGGCTTTATTATCAGCCATTGGTGGGATAGACCCAAAGGATTCCAATCTAGTATCCTTCGACCATAAAGGATATGATCCTCAATTGCCAGCCCAACTAGCTTTCCTTGTTCAAGTGAAAGCCCTCAACAAAACTATTCATCGAACAATTATTGATGAGGGGGCATCTACATGCATTATGTCGATGAGTTGCTGGAAAACTTTAGGATCTCCAACCTTGTTGCGATCTTCGACGACATTAAAAACATTCGACGGAAGGACATATACCCCATATGGTATCCTAAGTAACTTGAAAGTTGAACTAGGAGGGAAAACGGTAGAAATAGATGTTGAAGTCATCGATGGGAATCTTGACTACAACATCCTACTAGGAAGACCATGGATATATGCCATGGCAGCTGTTGTATCGACCTATTTTAGAAAGATTGCATTTCCCTTTCAAGGAGAGATTACAATCGTCGATCAACAAAACTTCCTCCCCAATGGTTCTCAAGTTAATGGAAGCATTCCCATGATCCATGGAAGCCCCCATTTGCTTCAGAATATTGGAGTAGGCCTACTAAAAGATCCTATACTAATGGGAACTTTCGCTCTTCCACCTCCAATCAATCTGGTGGAAGTAGCGTCGATAGGAACCTGCAACATGATATTTTCTAAAAATATCTCAGAAAACGATATCAACATGGATCATGCACTGGTTTTTCCCCCAATCCCAACGGAAATATTGTAGCAATCAATGTTCCTAGCATGGGAGGCAAACCCAAATCAATGCTCATCAAGCATTTGGATAGATAGGTCTAGAGAATATGGTACCCCTTCAGATCCTTGGTCGCAAGTGCATGTCACCAACGAAGGAATTGTCCAATCTATGGTAATTGAAGGGACACCATGGAATGATTCCCACCATCGTTCCCTTCTTCCGGATTGTGGAGGAGATAATCGAGATGACCTGTATCATCCTTCAGTTTTTGAATTCCTATCAAATACTGTAAACACGGTGGATTCCGAGCGAAACTTGTCCAATATTGAAGAGACTATCGCCATAAATATCTCGACCAAAACAGATGTTGTAGAGAATATTTATGTCGGCAAATGTTGTTCTCCTTCAAAACTAGAGATATATAACACTTTTTTTCGCGAATTTAGAGATGTCTTTGCTTGGTCATATGATGAAATGCCAGGCATTGACTCAAGTATCGTTGAACACGAAATTAAGATGTATCCAGATGTCAAACTGGTACGACAACGGCTATGGCAGGTGCACCCCAAGAAAGCCGCTGCCATTAAGGCAGAAGTTGAAAAACTTCTCCATGCTGGTCTCATCTACCCGGTTCCTCTAACCGATTGGGTATCGAATATTGTCCCTGTTATGAAAAAACAAGGAACAATTAGAGTGTGCGTCGATTATAGGGATGTAAATCAAGCTTGTCAAAAAGACAACTACCCTACACCCTTCATTGACCAGATAATTGATGAATGCGCCGAATGCGAAATCTTTTCATTCATGGATGGATTCTCCAGGTATAATCAAATAAATATCCGCCCACAGGACCAGTCAAAGACTGCATTTATTTGTCCGTGGGGCACATTTGCATATCGAAAATTACCCTTTGGTTTAAAGAACGCAGGGGCGACATTTCAGAGGGCAATAAATTATGCCTTCCATGACATCAAAAACATCGTTCAACCATACCTCGATGACCTTCCAGCTCATTCGCGAAAGCGGACTGATCACCCGCAGCATTTAAGAGCGATATTTCTATGTTGCCGACACTACAAGATACGACTCAATCCACACAAATGTGTATTTTGCATCAGTTTTGGTTGTTTACTTGGCTTTGTAGTCTCGAAGGACAGGATTCGTCTCAACCCATGTAAGGTCCAGGGAATCATAAATTTGCCTCCACCTTCAAATTTGCTTCAGATTCAGAAACTCCAAGGGAAAGCGAACTTTCTGAGGAGGTTCATTCCAAATTACGCCGAACTTGCTAAAGGTTATACACGTCTTTTGAAAAAGGAAGTACCCTTTGTCTGGGATTAGCTTGTGCAAGCTTCCTTTGATGCTTTAAAAGATTCCCTAATGAAAGCATCATTAATGTACGCCCCTGATTATCAAAAGGATTTTAACCTATATCTGGCTGCAGCGGATACAACCATCGCAATGGTTTTAGTTCAAGAAGTCGATGGAATTGAACATCCTATATATTATTTAAGTAAAAACTTAAATGATACAGAAAGAAAATATTCTTACGTTGAAAAAGTCCTGAATGATTGTCATTCAGGCGCGTGTGGGGGGCATCAATCTGGATATGCTACGGCACAAAAAAATCTTACGAGCAGGATACTTCTGGCCAACAATGTTCAAGGATTGCATAACCGCAGTCAGAAGTTGCCATGCATGTCAAATTTTCGATAGCAAAACCAGAAGACCACCCGCACCTCTGCAACCAATAGTTGCTGTTGGGCCATTCACCAAATGGGGCATTGATTTCATGACATGTAACCACACCTCGACCGGGGGGCATTGGTACATCATAGTCGCAGTTGACTATTTTACCAAATGGGCCGAGGCGATGCCTACATTAGATAATACTAGTGAAACAGCTGCCCTCTTCTTTTTCAATCATGTAGTCGCCAGATTCGGCGTGCCGCAGGCTATAGTCACAGATCATGGATCGCATTTTCGCAATAACATGATGGTCGAATTAGCTGCCAAACTAGGGTTGTCTCACGACAGCTCTACTCCATATTATCCGCAAGCCAACGGACAAGTTGAAGCAATCAACAAGGTCCTCAAACGCATGCTGCAAAGGATGATTGGAATTCATAGAAGAAGATGGCACCTAATCCTGTACTCAACTTTGTGGGCTTACCGAACATCGGTAAGGAATGCAACTGGGTTCACACCTTTCCAATTGGTATATGGCCTGGAAGCAGTCTTACCAATCCAGTGTGAAATCTCGTCTCTCAAACTCGCAATTGATCTCCTCCCCGGAACTTCAGAAGAAGAAGCTCGTTTCTTGGAATTAATCCAATTGGATGAAACCCGTCGTGATGCCGCTTTGGCTAACGAAGCCCATAAGAAACGAGTGAAGGTGCAGTTCGACAAAAATGTCAAACCCCGTGTCTTCTCAGAAGGTGACTTAGTCTTGCTTTACGACCAAGAATCCGATAAATTGGGAGCAGGTAAATTTAAGTCTCTATGGATGGGCCCATATATTGTTAAACAAGTGTTAGCAAAAGGAGCCTACGAGTTAATGGATTATGACGGAATTCCGCTGGCGCAACCTCGTAATGGGTTGTACCTCAAGCGTTACTATGCGTAATGGTAACCTGTGTGCTTTTGTTATATTTTTGTTTTCGCTAAAGTGTTTATTTTGGTCAAGTAATCCACTTTTTACATTTGTTGCAGATGTCAAACCTATTGGAGTCATGTGTTGGATATGCCGACGGAGCGAGTCGTAGTTCGCGGAACCTATCCTCCGCAGCCTGGGCCATTTTTGATCCAAGCAGCGAGTTAGTAAGTTTCAGAGGTGTATGTATTGGTCGATCAATGAATAACATCGCTGAATATAGCGCATTGATAGAACTTCTCTCTGATGCCATCACACATGGTATACGCCGACTAATTGTCAGGCTAGACTCACAACTCGTAATACTACAACTCAATGGTATATATTTCGTCTGAAACCCAGCTATTTATTGCATGTTCCTAAGGGTTAAGATTTTGGAAAGACAATTTGATCTTATTCAATATCAACATATTTCCAGAAACTTAAACACATTAACTGACTCATTAGCAAACTATGTGTTAGATAGACATTTGCAACATTTATAAAAGAAAACACACCATCAATGTTTTGCATGTGGATCATGTAGCTCAACCAAAATAAAACCCAGAAAATCAAAATATATATAACTATTTATGGTTTACACATAATGTTCTGTAACCAAGACAAAATCGGTCAAATGACCCAAAAACTCAAAGTGCTAGGGGCACCGTAGTCTAATGATGCTCGTGATAGCAAGTCACAGCCTGTGCGATCATGCGTAAGAGACAAGTCCATCATCTGGGCACACCAGTAGTATGCCGCTGTAACCGCAAAGGTAGCTCGTCGGTCCTCACATCTGGAATACCGAGAGTAAGGCCCTCAACCTGCTCCTGCAATGCTGTGAGAGTCTCGGCCACATCGAGGTCACGAAGAATAACCCTTCCGACGGCCTCTCCTGCTGGGGCAGCAGCTGGTACTCTTAGGCGAACAACTGGACGAACGAGACCAACATCTGCATGTACACATGAGTTTGATTAAAGTCTTGATAGAATAAAGCACAAGGACATTATAAACAAAGAAAACGATAAACAGGAATATGGTCGAAGATTTTACCAATGGCGCCCCACTGCTCATCGTTCGGCAGTACTAAATCTGGATCACCTCGGAAGTCCATGCCAGTGTATGGATACTCAGAATAAACCATATCCTGATGATCAAACCACCTGAAGAAGGTATCAGAAAATGAAATCTGAGACTGGCCAGCATGCCTAGACATATGGTCAACCCATCTCTGCATACGTGGTTTAGTAGGACAAGGTAAATCGAGTGCAATGTACTGCGGCTGCATCAGTGGTATCTTCTCCAAGGCAAAGGCGGTCAAAATAGAACCATACCCAAAGTTCTTCAACCTCCCGCTCTTTATCTTGGTCAACTATTCTTTCATCACAAGAAGTATTGCGTCGCACCAGTTGAACACCTTCGGTTGGAGGCATTCTAAGGCATGCTGCATGTAAGATCGGTTGGCTACATGAAGAGCCGCACCACCAGCCATCCTACCAAAAGTAAACAGAATAGTCCTGAGGGACCTGTCAGTGACATCACGGATGATGATCTTGCCATCTTTACTCGGCTGAGATCCTTCTCTGCAGTACCGGCGGACATAATCTCTCACAGAATCGCCTCCTCGAGCCGAACCTTACAAAGAGATGGGGGCACCCCGCCTCGACAAGCCAGTCAAGAAATAGATGTCTACTACAGTCAAAGGGATGGATTTGCCCCTGATCTGGAAAACCTGATTGGTAGGATCCCAAGCATCGAGAAAATACTGCAGTAAGTTGATCTGCTGTCTCATGCTAGAAATGCGGAAGAACTTCAGCAAGCCACAGTTTCGCAGCGCGTTCACTGTAACTGGATCATGTAGGGAAAGCATGTCCTCTTCTTCATGCTCACGTTCTCTCCATGTAATAGTCATCTTACTCCAAAGATCTCTGGAAAACAAACAAGAGAGGAGTTAGGTCCTGATTTTGGTGAGAAACAGGCAAAAATTCCATAAAAAATTGTGCATCAAATTCCCTTTTTGCGCCCAACGCACCTGCAACAGTGATCTAGGTGCATTGAATGTCAGATAGCCTTTAGACAGGCCAACATTCAATGCAGTTTTTGATACACTGAGGGTGCGCTGATGGCGGAACGAGTTCTTTAAACCCTAGGGACTCATAAAAGCTAGGAATCAAGCTCAAAATGCAAAATGGAAACCATGAAATGAAAGAGCTCAGGTTTAGCTCCTACCTGGTCCAGACGGCGCCGAGAATCGTCCACAAAATCTCCCGAAATTAGCTGATGAAAATTGAGGGGGAAAAGCACCTCCAAAGCTCCAACAAACCAAATTCAAATGAAATGGTAAAATGAGAGGTAAAAACACTTTTTCATTACTTTTACGTAGTTCAAAGTAAAATATTAGTGTTCTAACTCATTTTCAAGCATATATTGTTCATTTCTGACTAGTTTGATGAAGCAGTTGAAAATACAGTACGATCTTTGAAAGGACAAAGCTATTTATGGTAAAATCAAAACAAGGCCATCTAATCGAGCAGTTTTAGCACATAATTCAATCTCGTTAAAAAATAAACATAAGACATGAGAAAATGTTTCCACCCACGTTTAAGCTCGTTAAAAAATGAACTATTCCCTCGGTAAATAACCATCGTGAATGTAGTACTTCAGCCGTTAAAGCCTTGGTCGTGTTTGCACCGTCACCTCCACTTTTCATTGGCCGATAATTCACCTCCATTTGATTGTTTACCCATTTTTGAGGAACAACTGCGAAGAGTGATTTCACTAGCCATCCTTGTGACACTGCCGTGATTGGAAAATTCCAAACCTTACCTGGAATCAGCTGCTACCCGTTTTATCACTCGCTCCTCAAAATACGAGTCTCCTTTAAGCTCTTTTCAACTGACTCGTAAAATATGAAAAGATTACCGAGCCATTGGCCTCTCCAGCTCATTAAAGGGACAGGAAGTGCTATCCCTCATCTAGATTTTAATCTTTTTGGACTTGAGGGATTATTACACAAAAAGATCGAGCGCTTGTTTTGTTCAGCTCGTTAAAACTATCGAAAATTCATCCCTTCTATATTGTTTTATACTGTTTCAAACTTAAGGGATTAGATGACGAAAAAGGAATTTTGGAGTTACCTTTACGTTCCTTTTCAGACTCTCTAAATTGAAAAGGACCGAGTTATCTTTGTTGTTAAACTCGTTAAAAAGATTAATAGCGACAAACTTGTCTTTAGACGAGAACGAGTTTCGCTATCGCTAGGGTGGTTAAAACATAGCGATGGGTTTGCCCAAAGGGAAAATTATAGAACAAGCATATGTTATCCTCCTCAAGCTTGACAAAAATAAAGAGGTACTGGTCAGCAATGACTGGGGAAAAATTGGGAAGAAAACTCAAAGAAACTTTGTTGGTAGCAAGTCGCTCTTGAACATGACACTTCCACTTCGTGTCCGAGTTGGGTTGGGTTGTTTCATTCACCAGTCACATCACCATGGTCACGCCATACCATCCACATTTGGGGTTAATGCTACCAATCCATCACATCAGTGTCGCTGATATTTTCAAGAGAAGTCATCCAAAGAAGTCACCTGTGTCTCACCCACTACCATACATTATACTCCATTCTTTCATGACCGCCACCCTGAACCTTATATCATCAGATCGTTTTCACCTCCATCAAAATCATTTGCTCCGTTCCGTGTCATCGATGTGGGATTCATTAAGGCCCTCCTGTGACGGATCACTTCTTGTCGACATCAGCTCATTATCCAAGAAGTTGATCTAGGAACACCCCATTCAGTACTTTGAAGCTTGCATGCCTCAATGGCAAGTTTCTCACTTCCGGTGACAGGTTTACATCAATGGCCTTCGACCGAAAGATTTTGCATGGTGTTCGACGCCAAGTCCTCTATTCACACCACGTGAATTGTACCTGCAGTACCTTGAGGATCATTATCATTATCAGTGATTCCTCTCGCGCTTGTTAACAGTTTACATCATTGACTGGTAATCAAGTGATGTCTTTCCATGTTCGACTTCAGAACATTTCTCGCATGGATCGACTTGTACTTCGAGTGAAGATTGGACGAGATTGAAGACCCTGGATCTAGTTTCATCCATCTGGGCTGCGATATATATTCAGGGAAATAAAGACATTAAATGTACAGCATTGTAGCATAGATAATCATCCTACCAAAAGGATGATGGCTCTATCAGAATCATCAGTCTATACTCAGACAATTGTCTGTCCTATGTACATGAAAATGAATTTATAAAGCTGAGCGTGGGAATGCCCGCCTCAGCTAGATCATGAAAACAGTATGAAGATAATGTATTGTATTGTATCTTATTACAGGTCTCCTCCCAGCATTGAAAGAACTTCGAATCCTCATAATAAAGCATTTCACCTGACACCAAAAGGTTAACGACCTCATACTTTAGGGGGCAACTGTTATAGACATTTTTGTGCCCTACAACTCCAAGCATGAAATGTCCATAAACCAAGGGCTCCTAAGTCCCTAAAAGTGTTGTTCTAACCCCTAAAGGAACAAGGTCAACAGATTACAGCTTCTCCCAGAAGTTCTCCACCAGAAACTGCTCAGAATTGGATAAAACAGGATCATTGCAGCTGCTCCACTGGCTAGGTGCGTTGCATCTCACCCAAATGCACTGTGAGGGTGCGTTGCATTTCAAAACTCCCTTCTGTAGGGTGCGATGGGCAAGAAATGACAAATGGCAGTGTCATTCCGCGAGGTGGAGAGGCAATGGAAGCTTCCAGAATCTTCTCCTGTGACACTTACCTCACTGAATTCGACCAAGGATGAGTAAGAGGCCCTCAGTCTCCAAGTGGAAGCAAGAACTGACAGAGAGAAGACACTAATCAAATCACAAGCTGACTCATCCTCCTTACAAATATCTATATATGGATCCCTCATCCCAGAGATCCAGAGGCTGGAATTTTGCATATTGTAAGGAATTGTTGTTGGTTTCTAGAGACAAACATCAGATTGTTGGGTGATTTATGCTTTGTTTGAGGTGAACAGGTGCTTCCTTGCTGGGAGGTTGATGCTGGGTCAGAACCACTGGTTGTAACTCCTCCTGGATCTTTTCTTGTTTATTAGTAAAAACTATTTGAGTTCTCCTCCATGCTTTTGTATCATTGATGCTAGTTACATTTGTATGGTTAACTTAAATCTTATCCTAAGTTGTTTATGAATATAGATCCATGTCTTTGTATAGTGTTCTGCTTCTGTGATCTTACAGGTACTTTGTGAAGCTAGGCATGCAAGGGAGCAGGTAGTTGGAGACCATCAAAGAAGAGAGGGATTGGATCAAAGGATTAGCGCAAGACACAGGTTGGTTCTTTCTATTCCTCTCTATCTATAATTCATAAAGGAAATACAAAAGTAGTTTTTCTCTGTTTGTTTCTAAGGTAGCTGTCACACCTTAGTGGGATAGAGTAGTTCTAAATAGACACTTTTCCCTATAACAAAGTGGGTCCGCTCATTTACAATACATTTTTCCCGGCATCAAAGGCAAAGTTTACAAAACATTTTTGGCTTCTATCCAAGTGGCCAAATGAAGGCGAACAACCACCGAAAAAATCTACGCTCATGTTTGCTTTTTTCTAATTGGTCCTCACAGAAAATTAAATGTAACTACTGATGGTTGGCTCTTCATTTCCTGGGTTGATCGACTTTCTCATGGCAAAGCTTATTTATTGTATTGAGAGTCATTTTGTTTTTTGGTTGCAATTTCTCGAAAACTGTGGGAGAGAAACCCAATCACTCACTGTACATTTTGACAGAGAATTAATGAAAGGTTGCAGCTCTGGTTCATGAGATTCCTGTGGCGTGAGTTTGGCAAATGTATTTTCTTTATGTTTCACATGTATTTCGTTATGTTTCATATTTTCATTCATATTCGTTTCCAGTGAAAGCTTTCTAAGTAAGAAAAGGTAGAATTCAGTGTACTGCTCTGCCTTGGGATAGTTTTCACGTTCTATGTTTTCTTCTGTTGAAAAGGATTCATGTATTTATGCCCTTTTAACATTCTTAAACAGTCTCTCCACTCCACATTATTTCAAATCTAATTGCTAGACTTTCTGCCTGTCTTGCCTCACGAAATAATCTACGTCTTTGAGTTAAATTCTCTGCTCATGTTGTTCCTTGGTCCCACACATCCCAGAAAACTCAGTCATTCATCAAAATACCTCTATCATATTTATTTACCTAGCCTAAAATCAATATTCATTTTTTAGTCATCTCAGACCCTATTGTTTATTTTCCTGAGTGTGACCCAGAGAGAGCCCTCTCCTGTTCTGGTAGTGCTAGCTACCAGAGTGAGCATGGTTTGTGGTTACCCTAAATTTTGCCTTCCTTAAGCCTAAGGCATATTTAGGTGATAACATCATGGCGACTCCACTGGGGACGAAAATGGTTTACTTGTAGATTGTCTTGCCCCAGTACATATCTCAAGTTCAGATCTGATGGTTGATGGTGGACAACAATCAGACAGAAGATGGCTGAAATCATTCACCTGGCAACTCCATTCACTGAAGAATCCAGCAGTCGGTGCTTCATGGTGACTCCATTGGAGGACTAACTCTTTCTCTGCGAAAATGGAAGGATCTTACACAAAGTTCAGGTATACAAAGTGGAATGGTATTCAGGACCTACTCTACTTTCTTGTGAATTACTTCTTTGCTGTTCTTGAAGCTGTCCTGAAATTTTTTCAGAACTTGTTGTATGATAAAGGTGATCAAAATCTTCAATCGACCCATTCAAAAAGCACAAATACTAAGTTTCGCTTTGATCCTGGCCTCCTTACTTTTCCTACATCTTATGATGATTCTCTGCAAAGTGATGAGCCTAAAGAAAACAAAACTGATCCTATAGCTCTTGTATATATTCCTACAGCTGTTATAATCCCAGATAGGTATAAACCTCTTGTTTTACCTTTTGTTCTTCATGATTTCCCCAAAAACTATGATCTATACTTGCCAAGATTTGACAGTGAAAGTAAGAATGTCAATGCTGAGCAACATGTGCAGAATGTTGAGACTTTTCTAGACCTTTTTGAAATTGATGAAGAAGATGTCAATATAAGGCTTTTTGCTCTTTTTTTCGAGGCAAAGTCAAGAGTTGGTTCAAAGCCCTGCCTGATGCGAGAATCATAGATTTACAGCAGTTCATCAAATTTTTTCTTGACAAGTGGAGGATCGGACAGAACCTTTTCCTTATCGTAGAAGAGTATAGTCAGCTGAAAAGACTTCCAGGGGAGACAGTACAATAGTTTTCAGCCATATTTAATCAAGTTTATTATTCAATGCCGGTTGATATAAGACCCCCTCCTAGATCTACTCTCTTGCACTACCCGAGTGCCTTTGATCCGGAAATGGAGTTTCAGCTAAGAGAAAAGAATGTCGCAACACTTGAAGAGATGTAGAATAATGCAGTAGATGTAGAGGCTCATTTACTGATCAAAGGGCAAGGTTGAAAGAAGAAGAGATGAGAAACGTGGATCCAAAGAAAACTACACCTTCAGAGGAAAATCTTGACATTTTAGTGAGGGAATTAGAAGAGATGGTGCGTAAAATGACTGCAAAAAATGAAAATGACGTTCATGAACAAGTGGCTGATCCAAAACATATTGTTTCTTATCTCAGTTGTCATAAGGATTGTTTTGTAGATCATCTTTAGGAAGAAAGACGTGTTGATATGACATGTATGCTTGATGATGTGTTTTATACTGATGATTTGCCTCAGTTTGATTAGTATGATGATGATGATTATGTTCGTCAAATAGAAGCTAATCTTGCAGACAAACCAGCAGCCAGTTTGTGGGATGAGGAAGTTCACTTACAACAGCTCGAGTACAGTGACCAACCAATACATATCAGCTATGACAATGATGAGGAAAGTGCAGCAAATTGGGAAGTAGGTGAAGGATCTTTACCTTTTTGCTTTGATTCATGTCAGTTCATCAGAGACAATTTCCGTGCAATCAAAAATCAGCGGTCGACTAGTCTTGATTTGGAGCCTCTTCAGGGCAATGAAAACTCAGTTCCAGACTTCTCATATTCAGATTTCCATCCCCCAAATGCCATTAGTTGTCAAGTTGCGGACGAGGACATGGAAGTTGCACATGCGATCAAATGATACAAGAAGATTCCTTACCTTTCTATTTTGAATCATTTCAGTTTTTGAGAGGTAAATTGCATAGTAAATCTTCAAATGAGCAGCCTATAGGAAATCAACAATCTCTCAGTTCTAATATTGAGGATGAGACAGATGGCGAAATTCTTGAGAAAGTTGTTAATAAGAAATCTTCCCCTGAAATGATTGACGAAATCATTTTGGATATAAAACCCTCTCTAGCACCAGATTCGCAACCACCAAACACAATTGAAGGTCATATTACAAATGAAGGTGTGGTAGCCGAAGTACATGACCTAATGATGCAAGAGGATTCTATACCCTTTTGTTTCAAAATATTTCAGTTTATAAGGCAGAATCTTCGTAATATCTCTAAAGAAAAAGATGAACCGCCAATAGGATGTCATACAGTTTCAATAGATACATCGCAGCAGTCCCCTCAAGTTTTTGATGATCCTTTTGCTCATGTGTTTGCTGTAAAAATTCTTCTCCATCAGCCAACCATGTGACAAAAGAGAATGTTGATAATAATATGATTCCAAGGCCACCTTCATTGTCTTGTTTAACGGATTTTTCATTACAAAGCTCAAATCAAAGTTTGCAGTCATATGAGGAGATTGATAAAGGAGGCTTTGGTTCTGTTTGGAATCAGCAACAGAGTTTGGTTCTTCACGAAATTCAGGATCCTTTTGACAACCTACTACTATCACCAAAGAAAGATAGCACAGATGTGAGGAAAATTTTAATATCTAGCTATGAAGATTACTTGGACTAGAACAGTAATGTGTTAATGGAAATCAATGACAATGCTTATGAAGATCCTTTTGCAGTATTCTTGAAGTCATCCAGCCAATCCATGCTTTGCAAGTTTGTCAGCAGTGAACTTGATTCCAAGTTTCCATGGGAGTTGCCTTTCGATTCTTCCCTTTTCCTGCACATTATAGAGCATTTGGGAAGAAATCAAATATCAGACATGATACTTACCTGGTTGCGTTGGCTATTCCATCTCACTTGATCGGGTGGTGGAAAGAGTAATTAGGGTAGGTTTGCTGAATAAGCTCAAATATGAGCATCTTTCCAGTTTCTTAGTTAGGATTTAGTCATGTCTGGTTTTATTATGGTTTTCAGTTTGAGTCTTCAGTCAGAGTCCGTCTGCATAATGTCAGTTTCCATGTTTTGATTCCATAGCCCAATGGACAAAGGCACTGTCTGCTCACCCAAAGATCTGCAGTTCTTGGCACCTCCAAGGAGCTGGAGCTACCATCCCCATTGGAGCCAATGTTAGTGTCAGTATTTGCAGCCTTCCTCCAGTGATCAAATATGCTCTTACAAAGTGGTCTCAGAGTGTCAAGGTCAAATTTTGTCATTTCAGTAAGTCTTCAAGCAAAATTTGGTCACTAGGCATTAGATCTAGGGTTTGCTTTTATTCCTGTCAAAGTTGTCCAAATGTTGGTCCATGTCACTGTTAGCTGAGTGTACCATCATTCATAGGGTTTTCATTATCATGTCAAGTTCGACTGGGTCATTTTACACCTTGTTTATGCTTTAGTTGCGCCTAGGTAAGGTCATTTCCCTCTCTTAGGGTTTTCAAGGCAATTTCTCTTGGACGGTCAAATCATCGGCAAAACTTGTATCCTGATGTTCATTCACCTTCCCCTATCCTTAAAGTACCTTATCAAACACTTCCCATCACTCAGATCCCCCAAATTCCTCATTTTCGCACAAATCCTAGTTTCTTGCTACAACCTGGCAATTTTCTAGGTTGGACTTGTGTTTTTCATTTTTGGACCCCTTCCCCTCACTCAATCTTTGAAATTCCACTTTCTCCTACTTCTTAACATCCCTCCCTACTTCCAAGAATTTTCCCAAGAATTTAGAAGCTGCTTATCCCCTTCATTTCGCTTCATTTTGACAAATCTCTTGTTCCACACATCGGGATAGGTTTTACTCCAATGATGTTTCTGAGCAATAAAAGATGAATTTGGGAAAGTTGAGAGAGGTTTTTGTCCAAAATAAGCCAAGGAAGAAAAAAGTCCTTAACTTTTTACATATGTGTCATGGTTTTAGAGAAATGTCAAAAATACAATTACCTCGGGAGAATTGATGCACCTCTGAAGTGACCTTGGGAAAATCAATTGTTATCCTAGCTTGGTTAGCCAAATGACTTGCTTGATAATTAAAATTATAACTAGACACAAAGATATTTCCAATGAGCTATCATGAGCTCAATTTGGAGTTGAGGAACACCTTCAAAAGTTGACTGCAACAGCACTCTGCCTTGAGGCATCCTCATTTGGCACATTTTGACTAGTCTCGGGCGATTTGATTTCTGACATGGAAAATGAACTCCAAATTGAAAAATTCTAGTTGGGTTAGAAAGTAGACACAAAGAACTTTTGAACAAGCTATCCTATGCCCAATTTGGACATCGGAAAGGCCTCCAAAAGTCTCCTGCAAAAAGTGCTATGCATAGGCTCTATGCGTCGCGCCTCAAGCCCAGTGCGCCGCGCCACTTCCCTATGCGCCGCGCACGTGGCGTGCGCTTATGCTAGGGAGCTATAAATTGAAAAAAAATTATATTTTTGGATTTGGCATGAAAAATCATGACTGATGGTGCATGGCCAAGAAATTTGGGCAAGTTTTGAGTCCCCAGACCTCTCCATCGGTCGTTTGGGTGGAAAATGCAACGCTGGCAAACAGTTGGCTCTTCAGCTTCAGTTCATTAATGATGATTAAAACGACTCCCTATTTTCACCAATTTTCTCATTCCTTGCGTGGATTTGCCAGAAATCCAACTATATTGCATTACAGCACAACAATTTCAAACATATTACAACAGCAGTCCAAACAGTCTTGCGACCAGCATTCATTTCTCCAAGCAGTTTTCATAGCATCAATTATGTCATCTGATCATTCATCTGATTATGAGGAGGAAACTCATAGTGACCCACCCATGGAAGAACGTGCACCCTAGAGGCCTCACAAAAGTGGCAGACATGTTAGAGAAGAACCGGCTACCCTCACAGAATTACAGGCCTGCCCTTTTGCCGTCTCTTGTTTTCGGTTTCAGTCATGCTATGAGTTTTGTGAAAAGGTTGCAAATGTTCAATTCCACCATGAGTTGGCTCACCTATTTGTTATACATTTGCATGGTGCTCAAGTTACTTTGGTCGGTGTTACTTTCACACATACACCGGACTCTATTTCATTAGCTATCGGCATGCCTAATATTGGAGAGCCAAATGGAATATGAAATACCTCGAGCAGAGGAACAAACAACTTGAGAAGCAGCAAGCTGAGATAGAGTTGGAACTGAGCAAGGAAAAACTGGCAACACATCGTAGCAGCACGAGGTAGACCTATAGGAGCAAAGAGATGAGGACCGGGAGTATGTTTTAGAGAAAGTGAACGTTCACTTGGAGCAGTTGTTGGAGAAGGCTAAGAGGGAAAAAGCAATGCTGAGGTGCATGACTCACCATTACATGGCCCGAAACATGAGCTCCAAAGCGAGAATCAGGAGCCTAAAGGCGAAATTGAGGAAGGTGACAAAAAGACAAAAGAGGCAAAAAGAGCAAGATCGGCTCCGAATCTTGGCTGAGGCTTCTTTGGTCCAGCACGACATGTGATAGAGAAGGTACAGCCAAACTTTCAAGAAATTTGGAGCACATTTTTTCATTTTGAAATTTTGTGTAAAAAAAATAGGTTTTTTTTCCTTATGCACCGTGCCACCTGGCGCGCGCTTTCGCTAGGGAGCTCCAAATGACAAAAGGTTTACATTTTGGATTTTCCATGGAAAATCATGATTGTTGGTGCATGGCCAAGAAGTTTGGGCCAATTTTGAGTCCTCATGAGGTCAAAAACACCCAAAAAATGACCTCTCTGCCCCTATTTTGACACACAGGAAGCAGTCCTGGGAGATTGCAACTTTGGAGGGGAAAATGACATCCAAATTCAGAAATTCCACTTGGGTTGGAAAGTAGACAAGTAGGGCTTTCCAGCAAGCACACTTGGGCTCAATTTGGACTTCATAAATTTCCTCAAATCCAGCTCCAAAGTGGTGCGACGCATACAGTTTTTGGCGCGGCGCACAGAGACCCAAAGGCCAAAATCACTTCCGCTCCGCGAAATTTCAATTCGCAATTTTCTCCAAGTGGGCCCACTCATTTACAACACATTTTTCCCAGCATCAAAAGAAAATTTTAAAAAACATTTATGGCTTCTATCTAAGTGGCCAAATGAAGGCGAACAGCCACCTAAAAAATCTACGCTCATGTTTGCTTTTTTCTAATTGGTCCTCACAGAAAATTAAATGTAACTGCTGATGGTTAGCTCTTCATTTCCTGGGTTGATCAACTTTCTCATGGCAAAGCTTATTTATTGTATTGAGAGTCATTTTTTTTTTGGTTGGAATTTCTGGGAAACTGTGGGAGAGAAACCCAGTCACTCACTGTACATTTTGACAGAGAATTAATGAAAGGTTGCAGCTCTGGTTCATGAGATTCCTGTGGCGTGAGTTTGGCAAATGTATTTTCTTTATGTTTCATATGTATTTCATTATGTTTCATATTTTCCTTCATATTCGTTTCCAGTGAAAGCTTTCTAAGTAAGAAAAGGTAGAATTCAGTTTACTGCTCTGCCTTGGGATAGTTTTCACGTTCTATGTTTTCTTCTGTTGAAAAGGATTCATATATTTATGCCCTTTTCACATCCTTAAACAATCTCTCCACTCCACATTATTCCAAATCTAATTGCTAGACTTTCTGCCTGTCTTGCCTCATGAAATAATCTGTGTCTTTGAGCTAAATTATCTGCTCATGCTGTTCCTTGGTCCCACACATCCTAGAAAACTCAGTCATTCATCAAAATACCTCTATCATATTTATTTACCTAGCCTAAAATCAGTATTCATTTTTGAGTCATCTCAGACCCTATTGTTTATTTTCCTAAGTGTGACCCGGAGAGAGCCCTCTCCTGTTCTGGTAGGGCTAGCTACCAAACTGAGCGTGGTTTGTGGTTACCCTGAATTTTGCCTTCCTTTAGCCTAAGGCAGATTTAGGTGATAACAGACATTTCAAATTCTTTCTGCATCATTAAAGCAAAGTTTTGACTCATGTCTTCTTCATTACTACCAAAGATGATATCATCAACATACACAACAAGTATTAGCAACTTATCATTGTCAATTTTTATATATAGATTGCTATTTGTTGATCCTTTTGTAAAACCTTGTTGATGGAGGTACTTATCCAAACAATAATACCAAGCCCTTGGAGCCTATTTAAGGCTATAGAGTGCCTTTTTGAGTCTACATACAAGTTTTGGATCATTTCCAAGGATAAACCCATCTGGTTGCTCAATATACACTTCTTCTTCCAACTCTCCATTTAGAAAGGCAGATTTCATGTCCATTTGATATACTTTGAACTTCTAAAAGCTTGAAAGAGCAAGAAACATTCTTATCGCTTCAAGTTTGGCAACTGGTGCAAAATTTTCTTCAAAGTCTATACCTTCTTATTGAGCATACCCTTTACAAACAAGTCTAGCCTTGTTTCTAATAACATCTCCATTCTCATTCAGCTTGTTTTTGAATATCCATTTTGTCCCTATGACATTCTTATTATTTGGTCTAGGAACCAACTCCCAAGTGTTATTCTTTTCAATCTGCTCAAGTTCTTCATTCATGGCCTTGACCCAGCATTCATCTTTGCATGCTTCACTTACATTTCGAGGTTCAGTGGAAGAGAGCAATGCTAGATAGCCTGAAGCTTCTAAAATAGTTTTTCTTGTTTGAATCCCTGCCTCTTTCTGCCCCAAAATTTGAGTTTCTGGATGATTCTTCTGGACGTACCTGGACGGAGTCTTTTCTTCTACCCTTATCTGTTCTTTTGGTGCCTCATAGATTTCTTCTTCATCATTAGTCTGATTTGATGCTGAAGGATAGTCCTCATCATCTTCGAAATCTTTAGATTTTACCTCCCTTGGAATGTTTCCTTCCTCATCAACCACTACATCAATACTTTCAACAATTTTTCTAAGTCTTTTATTGTAACACTTATATCCTTTGCTTTGGGGAGAGTAACCAAGGAGAATGTCTTCATCTGCTCTAGGTTCAAACTTGCCAAGGTTTTCATTAGTCCTTTTGATGTAACATTTGCTTCCAAAAATTTTAAAGTATTTTACCGTAGGAGTTTTACCATACCAGAGTTCATGAGGAGTTTGAGTGCTGTTCACCCGGATGTTTATCTTGTTGAGAATAGTAACGGCAGCAAATGCAGCTTCACCCCAGAAGGTTGCAGGAGTTCCAGACTCATCAAGCACAGCAGGAGCCATTTGTTGAACCATTTTGTTCATCCTGTCTACTACTCCATTTTGTTGAGGAGTCCTTGGAGTAGAGAATTCCCTTCTTATTCCATGTTCTTCATAAAAATAAAAAAATTCATCCGAAGTAAATTCCCCTCCTCGATCAGACCTGAGGCATTTGATTTTGCGATCTAATTCATTTTCAACCAAGGCTTTGAATTCTTTGAAATTTTTGAAAGCTTCGTCTTTATGCATTAGAAGTCCTATCCAACACATCCTAGAAAAATCGTCAATGAACAATATGAAGTATTCCTCTCCTCAAGGTGACCCTTTCCTGGATGGACCACATACATCTGTATGGACAACTTCAAGTGGCTTACTTTCTGATCCTTCCTTCTCAGGGAAGTTAGTTCTGGTTTTCTTACCAAACTGACATGATTTGCATATTGTATTGTCTAGAATTCTGATGTCAGGGAGCTCACGAACTGCCTGATATTTGCATGCTTTCCTTATCTGAGAGAAGTTTAGATGCCCCAATCTTCTGTGCCATAGCTAGTGTTCATCATTCTTGCTTATATAGCATTGTTGTTGTCCTCCCTTGAGTATGTATAAATTATTTGGAGTTCTTATGCCTTTGATCACTGTTTCTCCTATATCAAGCTCACGAACAATACATCCATTTGATCAAAATATTACCTCATTTCCTTGATCACACATTTGACTGACACTCAATAGATTATGCTTTAAGCCATCAACATACATAACATTTCTAGCTTTGACCTTTTCTTTCAAAAGAATAGAACCTTTACCTTTTATGAGTGCAGGGGTGTCATTTCCAAATGAGACCTTCCTTTCCTTTTCTAAGGCACTTTATGATTGAATTTTTTCTTTATCACCTGTCATATGTTTCGAGCATCCACTGTCGATGTACCACTGATTTTCCTGTCCTTCCACATATAAGGCTATACCACATCTTTCTGGTTGTGGTTCTTTCTTCTTCCATGTTTTGGGACTCAATGAAGCTTGCTCCTTCTGAGTTGTCTGCCGAAACCTACTCCTGCATTCAGAATCTTCATGACCGAAGTTGTTACAAATAGAACATTCTATTTCATTTTCAAGAGCAGAAAAATTATTGTAGGTTCTTTTCATGATTCGAGTCACACTATTTTGATTTCGTGCTTCTTTGGTCATGATGGTCTTGTAGGAAACACATTGAGCTACTTTGTGTCCAAATTTATGGCAAGAGAAACATTGGCCATTGAAGAAATTCCTGCGATTATCAGACCTTCCATCCATGTGATTATAGTTTCCATAGGCATTCATTCTTGAGGCAAATTTAGAATGATTTACCTATGGTTGGTTGTAGCTTTTGTTCATCCTTGAAGTAGATTATCCCTGATGTACTTAGTGATCTCTATTCATCCTTGAGGTAGATTGACCCTGATTTACCTAGTGATCTTTATGCCTTTGCTGTCGATTTTCAACCTATTCACTTCTCCTTGCTGCATCAAGATAACTTTTGGAGGTGGATGGCTTCTATGCTTGAGATGCTTCTTCAATATATCCAAGACCTGTCTTGATTAATGGAGAATGCTGCACTTTGATAATCTCATCTAAAGTTTCAGATCCTTTAGCAAATCTAAGATTAAGAGCTTTTTTTTTCTCAATATCTTTTCTAAGTCCCACAATTTCACATTCTAACTTTTCATTGTGTTTTTCCCTTTCAGCAAGTTGGAATGTCAAAGTGTCTATAACCATACTCTTTTCTTCTAAACAGATTTTAAGTTTAGAAATTTCTTTATAGAGATCATTTTCATCTATAGCGTCCAAGAAATCATCATCTTCAAAAGCCATTAAAAGTCTATAATCATTACATTGTTCATCTTTATCACTAATTGAAAATCAATCACTGTCTTCATGTGTATAATAGCTCTTCTTACTTACATTCTATTTTCTGTTCCATCTAAATGGTTCCTTACCTTTATCAAGCTTATTTTTATGAGGACACTTGGCTGCATAGTGACCGACTCTTCCACAAGCAAAGCATTTGAAAGGTAGTTTACCTTTGAATCTTCCGGAACCCCGTTGAAGGTTCTTGACAAAGTTTGATTCTTCTTCTCCTTCTGACATATGTCTTGACTCATTGTAATCTCCTTTTCTTGAAGCTTTGAATGTGGCTTCTCTCCAGTCTAATGGTCCCGCTTTTCTCATTTCGAAAGCAGTTAGGATTTCGTGCAACTGTGACATGGTAATACTCTGTAGATTCTATTTTTCTTCTATGGCAGAGACTTTTGATTCAAACTTAGAAAACAAAGATCTTAGAACCTTTTCAACCAAAGTAACTTCTTTTATCTCTTCACCCAAGTTTTTCATATGATTAACAATCTCATCTATATGTAAGAAATAATTAGCCACACTTTCATCATTGTACATTCTAAGATTTTCATATTGAATTCTGAGAGTTTCTAGTTTTGCACATTTTACTTGATTGTCTCCTTCATAGCTCAGAACGATCTTGTCCCATATTTCTTTTACAGTTTTGAGCTGCATAAACTTGACAAATTCTGATTGAGATAAACTCCCTAATAGAGTATTAACAACCTTTGCATTTGATTCATACTGCTTCTTACTAGCCGTATCTGTAGGAGTTGTTGATGGAAATGTGTATCCTGCTTCCACGATATCCCAAACTTTTGTACTGAGAGATTGAAGATAGGTTGTGATTCTTACCTTCCAATAGACAAAGTTGCTCCCATCAAAGATTGGTGGCCTGATAGATGCCTCCTTTTCGTAGTTGCTCATGATGATAGATCTTCCTTCAAGTGATCAAGCCTCTTCTGAAGGACCTGCTTTGATACCAATTGTTGGAAATAATATTGAGAGGGGGGGGTGAATCAGTATTATCAAGTCAATTATTTTTAATTTCACAATCAGTTTGTATATGCTACTTTAGTTAGTGAAAACTACGTATATATACAACTACAGTTAAGGAAACCAGCATATAACCTACAGACTTATAATTTAATTTATTCTTCAGATGTTGATCATTAATCTGTGCATCAGAACCATATAAACAGTAACCAAGAACAGTAAAATAGAGCAGACAGTCACACACAAGAACACAAGATATAAGGTGGAAACCCAATGTGGGTAAAAACCACCTTCTGCACTTCGTATCTATCTTCTTTTAATTAGAAACTCCTTTTCAAAATGTTTTTGTATTGGTGTAGTCTTATACCAGTACGTAGGCTTCTACCTGCAGAAGGCTATAACATTCTCTTGTTCTCCAGCTTCTCTTGGAAGGGAGCTACAACCCCCTTAGCTCTTGTAGGTGCTGACCTACAGAAGGCTACAACCTTCTCTTTTCTTCCAGGGACCACGTTTCATAAATTTTCAGACTGGATCTGTCAATTACAAAAATCAAACATCAAATACATCTGCATCAACCAATCTCCTTTGCTTTTATCAAAACTGAACCAACCAATTACTTTTCTGAATGATGTAACCAGAATACATTAACAGTAACCAGAAACCAATCCTGAACCCAGAACACTGCAATAATAAATAGAAGTAGCTAAAACATATTTCATGAGATGTACACTACTTCAATATGTATAACCTATGTGCATACGCTTCTGTATTAAGGCCAACAAGTGTATACGTAGCTTTTACTTTCTAAACCAGCGTGTATACGCGCCTCTGCTGTGCCGAACTTGCATACAGATCTATTAAAGATAATTTACCCTTTTCACTTATTCAGACATCAGTTATACCCAGATTATTAGATTTATAGATCAAGTCATGTGCCAAATATAACAGATCAAAATCACACAAAGATACTATTATTCAAGCCTTAAGATCTTGACCCAACAATAGAACTTATCCTTCGTCTAGTGCTCAGGTTCCTCCTTGGTTCAGATCCAGCTATGCACCATAGCCCAATTCTAGATCTTACTCTTCATAAGATATTCAATGCTTGAGTTAATGCCTTTGCCTAATTATCTCCTTCCCTTTTATAGTCTTAGGCCTTACTCAATACCACGGTCCAAAACCATAAAGAATCAATACCATGGACCCAATACCTGGGTTCAACACTTCGGCCAAGATACCATAGTCCAAAACCATAGGTAAAAATACTAAGGACTAAATATCACGGACCAAAAAGAAATCTTCCCACATGTACGCGCTTTTCCTTGCATGAAAGTGCGTGCATATGTATATGCGCCTTTTGATCGTCGATCCTACGTGTATACACAACTTGGTTAAGAGTAACCTACATGTATATCTTTTTCCTTCATTCTGAGAGCTTGAACTGAGATCTGTCATCTGAGTGAGTTGCCATCAAGGACAACACCTGTGTCATAGTACCAAACCTGTGTCATAATGCCAATAAGAAGTTATGTTTAATTTATGGTTTTTTTCCCTAGAAGGAAACCCCTCGCTATATATGAGGGAATTGTATTGCGTCTATGTATATCATTATTCTGAGTGAGGAAGAGACAGGAGATTGAGAGTGAAGAGGGAATTACAATGGATCTACTGTAGGTTGTATCTCTTCAGTTTGCTAGATAATATAAAAAGAATGATTGGTTATTTCTCTGTGGACGTAGCCCAAACTGGGTGAACCACATATATCTGTGTCTCTCTTGATTTATGTGTTTTCTATGTTTATATTTCTACAATATTTTATTTGTTTCATTACTCTGTAATATATAATTTTCTAACATTTCATTGTGATGTTGATCTGCCTATTGTTTCATTCTATTCTGCGCCAAAGTGAGGTATAGTTTGAGAACTTGTTGTTGATGCTCAATGTGATCTTCCACTGTTTGAACCTTAGAATTTTCTTTTAAAGATGATGTGATGGACGGTGGATGATATCTACAAAGTGCCATAAATGGGGTCATTTTTTTTGCAGTATGGAAGGAAGTGTTATACCACCATTCAGCCAAAGGCAACCACTTGACCCATTGTGTCTATTTATTAGATACAAAGCAACAAAGATATTCTTCCAAACATTTGTTCACTATCTCAGTTTTCCCATTATATTGGGGATGATAAGATGAGCTATGAGCTAACTGAGTACCCAAATATTCAACCTCTTGTACTCAAAAGAAACATTTGGAGCTTTTTGCATATAATTGTTTCTCCTCCAACAGTTTGAGCACTCTGTAAAAATGTTGAACATGATCCTTCCAAGACTTGTTGTAGATTAGTATATCATCAAAAAATACTAACACAAATTTTCTAAGGGTTTGAAAATGGAATTCATCAAACCTTGAAATGTAGAAGGCGCATTGGTAAGGCCAAAAGTCATGACCAAAAATTCATAATGACCCTCATGAGTTCTAAATATTGTTTTGGAATGTCTTAAGTATTCATTTTGATTTGATGATATCTTGAACGAAGATCCAACTTGGTGAAGTAAATTGCTCCATGTAATTCATCCAATAATTCATCAATGACGAGAACGGGAAATTTATCTTTAATAGTAATCTTGTTGAGCTCCCTATAATCTAGACACATGAACCATAATCCATCCTTCTTGTGTACTAATACCACTAGAGCAGAGAAAGAAATTTGACTAGGTCGATGCTATGGGGTAAAATGCACGGGATGAAAACTACCCTCAAAGGTCTTCCTGGGACCTTCGACAGACTATAAGATTATCTGCAACAGCTACCAAGTTACACACATGTTCATCTATCAAACATAAATTGACAGGGTATGAAAAGAGGATTACCTTTAGCTCCTTCTAGATTCGCTTGGGGATCTCTATGCGGCAAGAAGAACTCCTTCAAGGCCAGCTCCAAGACAATTCCTGCACAAAGGACAAGGCAAACCAATCACAGCATACGCTTCTGAAAACTAATGTAAGAATGCACAATAAACATGTATTAGTGTATAACTTAACTACTCATCTCGACAAGCATCAGAATGAACAAATAAATGAACAACATTACCAACACTATGGAGTAGGGAGCACAACTGCAGTTCTATATTTATAATGGAAGAGTGATTGCAACCATCCATTGTATCAGCCTTCCTCACCCCTTCTTCCTCTCTCTCTCTCCCAATTTCTTCAAGAATATGACAATACACAATAGCTCTATGGGCTATCCTTCCAAATGCTCTAATCCCTATCACAATGGCCCTCTCAATGCTTATATAGCAATCGAATTAGGGATGCCAAGTTCCTCCTAGAGTTCATTAAGGAAAAAGCCATGAACCTGCCCTGTTTACAAGCTTTTTCCCATTTTCCTTCATTCTCAAATTGGAATTTCTCCAAATATCTTGATTTTGGAGTTTCCTTGCTTTTCTTGAGCAAATTTAGGGATTTAATATCTAGATATTTATGAGCAGATTCGTTGGCTTGACTCATTGAAATTCTCTTAGGTTCACTAATGCTCCCCTGGTCTGACAACTTGAGTTAGCAAGGTGAATAACGCTCCTTTATGCTTGGTAACAAGCTTTATAAAGCAGGTTAGCAGTGTAAAGCTAGCATTAGTGTGGATTCAAGGCCTGCAATTGTGGTCTTTTCTTTAGTAATTTTGTCTTTCACCTCTGAGTCGATGAGCGGGTCATTTTGTCCTATAACAAATGCCCCCTAAAGTATGAGATCAGAGGCAGAGACGATGGCCGAAATACTTTAGAAAAAACTGTAATTTGTTGTCAAAATCTTTGTAGAGAGAGAGAGAAGTTTCGGGCGGCAAGGAAAACCTGATACAACACAGATACATATATATAAACTACTAAAATCATGTCCTGAGTCGGGCATTCCCATGCTCAGTAGCTATGTCAGAGTAATTTTCTCGTCTGAGATATAACAATGCTGGCTGCCAATATGGCACAGGGTGGATCCAGTGTCATAATAGATCATCCTGAAATAGTTGTCTCCAAAGAACAATATTTGCAGCTTGGGAGAGGAAACAAGGCTGAATGATGCAAGCCTCTACCCAAGGTCTTGATTTTCGCTTCACTGAACAACATAGATCGGTACATGTGATAAGATGTGTTGATGTTGAACATGCATGAAATCATCTGATTACCAGTCAATAATGGAGACTGTTAACAGATGCGAGGAAGGCCACCGATAATGGTGATGGTCTCCAACATGCACAACGCAAGGTAACCTACCACTAATGTCTGCAAGTACCAAGGCACTGAATGTGTTTCTGGGTTATCTTCCTAGATAGAGTGTCGAAGTTGATAGGAAGAAACCTGTCGAAAGGTAGGCAATGATGTGTCCTACATCAGTCAACATGAAACCGCACAAGAATGATTTTGTTTCTTGAGGAATCTTTTGAGCATTTGGGTTTAAACAACGGAAGGCATGATGAAAGGATATGTAGGATTGGTTGATAGAGGAAACAAATGGGGACCCTTGAAAAATAGAAGGCACAACAACGGTTTTAACCAGACAACACTAGACTCATGAACACTATAGAGTGTTAGGATACGGAGATGCAATTTCATCAAGGTATATAGGCTAAAACTCATAGGATTGTAGGGTTCATATTGAGAGGCTATCAAAAATGAAGGTTTATCTGAGGGAGTGCCATGTTCAAGGGAACGATTGCTGCCAAACCACACTTTCTAATACGGAATACAGTTGTATTGTCCACTTTCCCCGTCTGATTAATTTAATGAGTCCAGATGGGTAAACTCATCGATCTTTTCATGTTTAAAGAGTCTAAAAAGGATCAAAAAAAGAACAACTCTTTGCCCTATCTGATTAGTTTAATGAGTCCAGACAGGCAAACTCGTCGATTTTTTCATGTTTTAAGAGTCTGAAAAGTATCGTAAAAAGAATGACTCTATATCTTGTCTGTGTATTTAAAGAGTCCAGACTAGACAACTCGGTGGTCTTTTCATATTTAGAGAGTCTGAAAAGATCGTAAAGAGAGACTCCATGGTGGTCCCTTTGTCATAGTTGTTAACCGGGTGCGACAAAAGGTTAATAGTATACCCAGATCGGTTACTTTTCCGTATTTTAATCTATTGAACCCGGATAAAGAGAAACCTATTTTCAATAGATGTCGACCTCATTTTGTTACGAGTATGAGGCGACAGACTAAACTCGTGTTTTTTCATGAATTTTTAACGAGCTCAGTAACAAAGCTCGGGATTTTTCAGTTTTAACGAGCAAGAAAAAAGTACCTAAAAGAATGCTTGGGTCATCTTTAGCAAGTTTTATGAGCAGCAAGACATAGCTCGGGATTTTTTCAGTTTAAAGAGCGAGAAAAAAGTGCCTAAAAAGTATGCTCCTTTGGTCTTTTTCTGTTTATGAGCTGGAAAAAGATCAAAAAAGAGTCGCTCAGAGCATTATTGCATATATTTAACGAGTGCAATGATGAAAAACTCGGAGATTTTTATTATTTTTTAAAGAGCAATAAAATATCACAAAAAGTGCTCAATTGTTTGCGGTGTATGTTTAACAAGTTCCACTACAAAAAACTCGAAGATGTTTATATTTTTTAAAGAGCAATAAAATATCTCCAAAAGTGCTCTATCTATCATTGCATAGATTTAATGAGTGCAACGATGAAATCTTGGGGATGTTTATATTTTTTAAAGAGCAATAAAATATCCCTAAAAGTGCTCTATCTAGAATTACATAGCATATGCCTAGTACAATACTAGGCATAATACTTCTTTAGGTAGAGCCCATTCTTGGGCTCCTTGAGTGGGATTTCATCCTAGTCCTGCAGTTCATATGCCCCTGTGGGGAGGACTTTCATTATGACATAAGGACCTAGCCAAATGGGTCGAAGCGTGCATGCCTCCAAGAGGTTATCTTTTGGATGATAGAGCGATACGAAGTCGCCTTCTTGGAAAGAACAAAACCTAACCGCTTTCGCAAATTGGGTTTGTACCCGCTCCTTGTGAGCTGCGAGTGCCAAATCGGCATTTCAACGGGTTTTATCCAGTTGTTTAAGGTATAGTAGGCATTCTTCTTCGGCAGTAGGGTCGGGCATGGGTTCAACGGCTATTTCTAGGGAAGGGATTGGCCACCCATTTCGTTTTGCCTCGTCGTAAAGTTGGATCTCATGCGTGACAAATGACGAATTAAAGTCGGGCATTTCCTCATGAGACCAAACAAATTCATCATGGAATTCCTCATGTAGGCAGGTGGAGCTTGCAATTTCCTCAAGACTGCAATCTGCTCGCATCTAGGTGTCTTCCACGATGCCTGTCGTGATCGGAATATCTATGGGAAATGACCTGGAAGTGTTGCCCATATTTCCTTCTACCCCAAAAGTTTGGATGCTTGTATAGGGTGGGGAAATGATTTTTTTTATGTCAGAGGACAGGACTTGAAGAGGCATCATGTCCGAATCAGATGTCAGAACACAAAGATGCCAATCCTCCCAATGTTGCTCTCCAAAACTCATGATTTCTCGAATAGCTTCATCCGTAGATGGGAGTTGATCAAGTGGATCTAAAGGAGGAGCTATTATGGGAGGATCTGTGGTACCATCGGCCGTAACCAACATGACCGGAGATGTGGGTTGAATGGCTTGGTCAGCCGATTCAGCTGGTGACAATAGCATTTGGTCTCCGAATGTGTCAAGGTTTGAAGGAGCCATGAGGATCCAGGGATCGGTCAGTTCATGAGGAATTGATGAAAGCATGTTGACCGATTGTGAAACTTGGGGCGGCTGAAGAGGAAAACAACCCATCAGGGAAGAAGCCTTCAATAGACTGGTACCTAAACTGACATAAGAGTCAGTTCCACCTCCTACTAGGGGTATGGAGCCACTTGGTAATGGTGAATAATTGGGGGTGCAGAAAGACAACTGATCCACTGTAATGACCTTTCCATCCAATGGAAATAGGATGATACGAAAGGCAGTGGATACGATGGCCATCATGGCATATGTCCAACTACGACCCAGCAACAGATTATAGTCAAGTTTCTTGTCCACGACTTCTACGTCCACCATTACTGTTTTTCCAGCCAAAGTGATGGGAAAACTGGCTAGGTATCCTTTTGGGATAAAGGTGTGGCTGTCGAAATCTTTCAGGGAGTTCGACGGTGGGGTTAGGGTTGGAGAACCCAGGGTGAGCCAACATGAAGCCGACATGACGCAAGTTGAAGCACCTTCGTCAATGACAGTTTGGTGTATACCTTTACCTTTCGAAGTGATATACACTTGAAATGAAAGCTGGTGGGAAAGGGGAGGTTTACACTTTTCCATATCGAAAATAGCAAGCATGGAATCTGTAGGGTCAATACCTCCAATAGCCAAAATCAAAGCTTTCCATTGGCTGGGGCACGTTTGTAATACTTTGAGCGCCGACATAGCCGACGGCGCTTGCACCAAATCCTCTACAATGTTGTAGTGTTGGGCGGCATGTACAGATGTATTGTGCATTGTGCATCGAAGTTCCCCCTTGGGGGGTCGAATTACAAAGTCCTCAACCGGCCTTTCGATATGCAAATCATTGGGCGGTGATGGGTTTTGACTTGAGGATGGTTCTACTGCTGGAGCGACAGGAGCTCCATAAGATTTGGCTCTTGTGGCAAGTTCTACCATTTCAAATGTGTAAATGGTAGAACTTCCTTCACCAGCTGAAGGATGTTGCAAACCATTGTTGCCCCCTAGCGTGGGTTGTGGTTGGTTGGAAATGAGATTTTTCTGCTGTTGAGTAGGAAAAGGATTTCTAAGGACAGCAGGTGCCTTACCAGTATCTTTTTTGGCAAGGTAATCTGTGCATTCTTGAAGACGTGAACAACGCCAGGTTACATGGTCTTCAAGACAGAGTTTGCATGGATATTTGGTGCCTTTATCATTTTCCTCATTAGTAGGCACAGTAGCCTTCTGTTTTGGTTTGGGATGCTTAGATGATTGCTCTTCAGAAGGAGCGGTCTTGTTCTTATTCTTCTTGTTCTTGCCACTGGATTTCTATGTAGACTGCACAGAGTTAATCGCAGTGGCAGGAAGAGCAGTCACTTTGGTAGAGGGGTCCACTGCTAGCTTGGCAATGGAACCACTGAGTTGTTTTACAGTGACCCCAGAGGTTGTGCCGACAATCCCATCGGCGTGCACTCCGGGGTGCTGAGTGGTGGGAGGATTGGGGTTACCAGGAGCATGGGGGATTATGTCGTAGAGAGTGCCAGACTATGAATAAATCAAATCTAAGTGTTGGGCATGACGTATGGATTGGTCTTCTGTGACCACACCACCTAGAGTAACATCTCTAGCAATTTGTGGAAGTAACGACCTATAGAACCAGTCCGTTAAGAGAAAGTCTAGAAGGGGAGCTTTGACTAACCTCCACCTACATCTCCATTCATGTATATGATTGGAGATGTGGGTGGCGGTATTCTGACAAAATGAAGTAAGGAGTTCTAGTCTCGTAGTGGATATGTAACTGAAAGTGCTTCAGGAATTCCATCGCTAATTTATCAAAGGTATTTAATGACACATGTGGTAACTCAATATACCACTTTGTTTCATTGCCAATAAGGGTGTGAGGAAAAAGATGTAACCGGACACTATCATCCACCATGGAGTTAGAAACACTCCAAAGATGGTAGGTGGTGATATGGGTGCCCGGATCCTCCCCTTGTTTTCCGTTGAATTTTGGAATGTCCATCGGTATTTTATGTGGGATCGGTGGCCATTGTAAGTTGTGGAAGATGGGGTCGTTTGTCAACTTGTATAAGTCAGGAATATCCAACGTTGCCAAAAAAGGCAAATTATTGGGTGCCCCTGACTCGGACCATGGTGATGATGGATGACTTGAGGAGCTCTGTGCTCCTCCCATCATCTTGTTCCCTATAGTGTACATGGGTTGCATGGTGTAGTAGTTGCTCTGTGGTACGGTGTTATAGAGTGGATTTCCATGAGGATATTGATATTGGGGTATAGAATTGCCCCCAGTATAAGTGGTGCCCCCTTTACTCATTTGAGTCTGTGAGTAGGGTGCCCCCATGGATTGGTTTGGAATCGCTTGTGGATTCCCAATCGACACAGAACTAACCATATTGCTTTGATTGATAGAGGGAACACTCATGTCAATCAACAACTGTCCATGCATGCCTGAGAATAGAGGCGGAACCGTGACATTCCCCACCAACATGTGCATATTGGGAACCCCCACAGATATCTGAATCTGGGGGTTGGAACTATACATTGGCGGCTGATCTTGTTGTTGGTAAACTGGAACCGTGCCCATCGTGCCGCATTGAGTGTTATATGGAGCACTATATGTGACACTAGTCGAAGGTATGCTTTGTGGCACCATAGGAGTGGAACTTGGCATCTGTTGGGTTCCACTGATAGAGGGTGTTATGTGAGTTGTTATACCTGGGACAAACGAGACTGTGGGATTCCACATTACCTGTGTTGTGATGACCGTCGATTGGGGAAGTGTTAGAGGACCAATGGCGTCTCTATAATTCCACAACCCTTCAAGCATTGACTGAATAGATGGGAAAGTTCCACCTATTGAAGAAGGAAGTATAGGTACCACGGGAGCAACAATAGGATCTGACAGATCTGTAAGAGGAGTGTGTTAAAGTGAGGAAGGAATCCTTCCGTGAAGAAATCCTCTGGCAAACTGGGATCGTTAGTTGTCCACATGGATCTCGTGTGAGATTTAGGAGACTGATTCCTCAAATATGAGGAATCTAAATCAGTGGAATTCGGTGAATCCTCCATAATGAGTGGAGGAAGTCCTAACAATCGTCTGGAGTGACGACGAGGGCCAGATGTAGCCACAATGACCATTAAGTTTTATCAAATAAATTTTAATGTGATATTGTTTAAAGTCTCGAAAATGATAGCACTCAGGTACCTAAAAATGAAAAATACGCTAAATATATCAATCAGCAAACGGAGGAAAGTACCTCATCTAATAAGCACCGATCATTGGAGATGAAACCTAGTATCTTAATGAATAACAGAGAAGGATGGCCAAATGTATGGTTACGGTTACTTTTGAGCTTTTCCCAAACCTCAGATTGAGAGGCCAAGTACTCTCGTGAAGACGAGCACCCTCCCAAAGACTAAAGAGAAAGTAGGTCCATTTGTTTTAAGTACCAGGACAGCCTGTCCAAGTCACCTTGTGTAAGTACCTAGAAGTTTTGGCCACTAGAGATACCTCAAATCATAGACATTAGCAGGGGGGACATAGTCATAGACAGCATGCTGTGTTGGTAGGATACTTGAGTCCCCAACTCAGTTTCGAAATCCCCGAAGGGACCCCCAATACACAGAATTCCTAAAGGATTTGTAAGAGAAGGCAGGTTACCTTCAATTACAGCCCGATGTTGTCTCTTATTTCACTCCGTTGTTAGTGGAGTGGTCCTGATAATATGAGTGTAGAAGGATTTTTCACTCGTTAACAACACTAGTTTTGATTTTCAACCTTGGGTAGTTCACTCACATGCTTATCCCAAGGTCCTAATCTAGCTAATGCTGGTTTGCTCAAAAGAGTAACTGATTGATTTTAATGCAAATTTTAGTGTACTTGATTATTTGTCTTCAGTAGGGGTGTTGACGTATGAATATGGTGAGACTCTTGACTCAATAAACCATGTAGAACAATGCTCTGAAAAACAAATTTCAATTGCTTATGCAAACAAGTCTTATTCTACACATTCATCTTTTCACATATTCATGGATTCATCAGTGCATCTAAAGCCATTCAACACTTGAATAACTGAAAGATTCTTTTCCCAATATTTCCTAACAACTACTAAAAACCAAAATGAAGCAGCTTACAACTATTTTGATAGAAGGATCAATACAATTTATCAGTCTTTCTTTCAAAAAAAATGTCTTTTAAGAGAGAAAAACTAAAACATTTTCTTAAAAATAAATTTTCAAGACACCAAATTTGTTAACATAATACTGTTGCAGATCTTACTTTAGCCCCTGAGACAAGTTTCCCCCCCTTTTGGTCCATAGAATCTTCTGGAAAACATGGAAATGGGAAACTAACGCTTTGTTTCAATGTAAACAGAGAGTTAGTTGGGCCACTAACGCTCCCTGTGCATAGTCAAAGAGCTTTATAAAGCTCTGTGTAGACTAGCAACCTGCGTTAGTGAGGGAAATAGCTCAAAAAGAGGGCCTTTAGGATTAGTTTCTGAGGAGAATGCAAACTAGCAAGATGTAACAAGATAGATGGTGGATCAGAAAAGGATTTGAAGAAGTAGGAAGCTCTTAGAAGAAAGAGAAGAACTGAGAGGAGTCCAGGTTGACTGGGAACTATATGTATAGTCCCCAGTGGAGTCACCTATTCTGCTATGGGGTAAAATGCACGGGATGAAAGCTACCCCCAAAGGTCTTCCCAGGACCTTCGACAGACTGTAAGATTATCTGCAACAGCTACCAAGTTAAACACATGTTCATCTATCAAACATAAATTGACAGGGTATGAAAGAGGATTACCTTTAGCTCCTTCTAGATTCGCATGGGGATCTCTATGTGGCAAGAAGAACTCCTTCAAGGCTGGCTCCAAGACAATTCCTACACAAAGGACAAGGCAAACCAATCACAGCATACGCTTCTGAAAAATAATGTAAGAATGCACAATAAACATGTATTAGTGTATAACTTAACTACTCATCTCGACAAGCATCAGAATGAACAAATAAATGAACAACATTACCGACACTATGGAGTAGGGAACACAACTGCAGTTCTATATTTATAATGGAAGAGTGATTACAACCATCCATTGTATCATCCTTCCTCACCCCTTCTTCCTCTCTCTCTCTCTCCCTCTTTCAGCTAACTTCTTCAAGAATATGACAATACACAACAGCTCTATGGGCTATCCTTCCAAATGCTTTGATCCTTATCACAATGGCCCTCTCAATGCTTATATAGCAATTGAATTAGGGCTGCCAAGTTCCTTCTAGAGTTCATTAGGGAAAAATCCATGAACTTGCCCTATTTACAAGCTTTTTCCCATTTTCCTTCATTCTCAAATAGGAATTTCTCCAAATATCTTGATTTTTGGAGTTTCCTTGCTTTTCTTGAGCAAATTTAGGGATTTAATATCTAGATATTTATGAGTAGATTCGTTGGCATGACTCATTTAAATTCTCTTAGGTTCACTAATGCTCCCCCTGGTCTAACAACTTGAGTTAGCAGGGTAACTAATGCTCCTTTATGCTTGGTAACAAGCTTTATAAAGTAGGTTAGCAGTGTAAAGATAGTGTTAGTGTGGATTCAAGGCCTGCAATTATGGTCTTTGCTTTAGTAATTTTGTCTTTCTCCTCTGAGTTGATGAGGAGGTCATTTTGTCCTATAATAGTTGAATTATACCAACCTCTAGTATTTTTGCAACCATACGTTCAATTTCAGTATTTTGGGCATATGGATATCTGTAAGCCCTGATGTTTGGGGGAACACTTCTTGGAATCAAATATATAGCATGATCATGATCATGAATAGGTGGGAGGCCTTTGGGAGTATCAAATACCTTGGAATGATTGTCCAAAACGTTTTGGAGATCTGTAGAAATAGATGATTTCGATATGGGAACCTGTAGTGAACATAATTGTGCAATTACGCCCCTTTGTTCTTTCTTTAGAAGATTTTTCATGTTGTTAGAGCTGACTATCTTTCCCGGTTTCCATTCGATACCCTTAATTCAACTTCCTTTCCTTCCCAAAAAAAATTCAAGAAAATTTCTTGAAAAGTAAAAGCTATCATACCCAAAGATTGTAGCCATTGGACTCCTAGTACAACATCTGCACCACCCACTGGAATGGAAAGCATTGGACTATTCAAGACATATTCTCCCATGAATAGCTTGATATTATGGCACTTTCCAGAGCAATTTATGGTTCCTCCATTTACAACCATTACTTGGCACTCTGGTGCTAGATATAGGAAGCATATCAATTCCTTGGCTATATTACAATGAATAAAGTTATGGGTACTACCCGAATCAATCAACGCTATTACCGTTTTCTTCTTGATATTCCCTTCTACCTTGAGAGTTTGAGGAGTGGTAATTCATGTCAATGAATTACAAGATATGGTCAGATTCATTTCTTCTTTCTCTGGGATTAGTTCTTGGTGGATATCCTATTCTTTTGATGTTTCTTGCTCCTCTTCCCCATCTATGTAAATTAATTTCTTCTCGGCACACTTATGACCTTTAGTGTATTTTCTATCACAATTGTAAAAAAGTCTTTTTTCTCTTTTTTCTTCCAATTGTTGGGGTGTCAACCTTCTAGGGGGTGAAAGGCTAAGAGAAACAACACTTCCATCTTTATAGTTGTGAGTGGTAGGCTTCCTTGTTTCTATAATTTTTCTTTCCACTTTTCTTGCCAACCTAAATGCCTTCTCTAATGAATCAGGTTCCCAAAGGTGAACCTAATTTTGGATGATATCCTTTAAAGTCCCTATGAACACATCAATCCTATGCTCCTCTGGAATATATTTTACCCTTATATTCCATTTTTGGAAGTCCTCAATGTGCTCCACCATTGAACCCTTTTATTTGAGATTTATCAATTGGCTAAAAAAGGTGTTTCTTTTTGTATCCTCATAGTGTGCTATCATTTCTTCCGTAAAAAATTCCCAAGTGACAAATTGTTTATGAGAGTAAAGCCATCAATACCATAAAAACTGATTTGGTTCCAAATATAAAGTTGCAATGTGTACCTTTTGTGTGTTTTGGACATTATGGAGATCGAAATATTGCTCCATCTGTAGTATCCATGTTACGGGATCCTTTCCATCAAACTTCCTCATATCGATATTTGGAACATGGTGGGTATTCAATCCAACGTTAGAGTCTATGAAATCATGATTAAAATTTATTTTGTTCTCATCATGACTTTCCTTTACTACCCTGTCGCCATTAGTAAGCATTTCTTGTAGCAACTTTTTCAAATTTGTTTTCAAATCTTCCATTTTTCCATTAATGTTTTCTTCCATACCATCCATCTTAGCTTCCACGGCCTTTGAATTTCTTCAAACTAATTTTTCAACCAAAATTATGGAAAAAATTAAAAAACCTACACACATTCTTTCACTTTGTAGGTGATCGATATCGAATATGTTGTATCTCTGTAATTTCTGATCTTCAAGGTCTGAAATAGTGTCCTGCAGTAGCTCTCTGAGTCCTCTTTCCAAGCCTGCACGTATAATCAAGATAAGATTGTCCAAGGAAGCGTTATGCAAAATATACCATGATGACCATATTATGGACTGGTTCAGTAAAGAGAACTCATATGAAGTGCCTGTAGAAATTCTCACTGTAGATCAACAGATTATGCAATAGACTAAACCAAAATACAAGATCTACTTCTACAATAAACTTTGTGGATGCTTAATCAAATTGAGCACGATCAATGAGAACATATATAACTGAGAATGAGAAATCAATCACACATAACACATAAGAAATAACCCGGGGAAGCCTTAGCCTAAAACCCCAATCTCTGTATTATCATACAAGTGGAAATCTTGTTCAAGTTCCAAAAAGAACCAGCTCTCAAGTTGTCATGCTCTCTCTGCAATCAAACAATACAGCTCATAAACTAAATAGACATTGTATATGTCCACCTCAAGCCCTCCAAGCCTCCTATTTCCTTGCGCAGTTTTTCTTGGGGTCCAGTGAAGCCACATGTGTGAATGGCCTCATCACACTCACAAAACCTGAAGAAGTAATTGTGCAATGCTCAAGGAAATAATTCCTTCTACATGCAAGGGATATTCACAATGGAATATTCTAGAAACTTATAGTACACTGCCCCTCCATTTGATCTCAACTGGGTCTCTGTCTGAACTGACATGCATGAGTTATTTATGAGAGAATGTTCAGTTATCTAAAGTGCAGTAGTTACATGCATGCATGCATTAACTAATTGAACTCACAATTAATTCAACGAACTATTTGAATTAATATAACTAGACTTGACTCGGTTAATTAAATCAACTAATTACAACTCATCCTTATCTCTTTAACTGATGGATAAATTCCTTAATTAATGGAGAATTGTTGCATGTCCCCACATAGACTTCATGTTTGATTTTAAACTAATTAACTCATGGTGAATTAATTAATTATTTTAAAAATAGCTGCTACGATCAAATTCAAATTTTACTTCACTATTTTAGTTTAGGGACTGACTAAAATAGGAAGGTATCCTGAAATGCTATTTATAGCAGTACTAAATTTAGCACTTCTATATTTAGCATTTCTTATTGCTATTTTCAACATTCCCTCTCAACAAGAAAGGTATTATCAGTAACTCCAATCCTGTCTCTATGGAACTCGAACTTACATTTTGACAATGCCTTCGTCAAAATATCTGCACCCTATTCCTCGGTCGAAACATACAGCAACAACATGATCGTCCTGACCACACAGTCTCGAAGATGGTGATACTGGATATCAATTTGCTTGGACCTGTCATGAAAAACTGAATTCTCAGAGAGTTTTATACAACTCTGATTATCGCAATAGATCATGGTTGGATCCATCGTTTGACCAAACAATCCCACCAGAATCTTCCGCATCCAAATGGCCTCACATGCATCCTGACTAGCAGTCATGTATTCAACCTCTACTGATCTAAGTGCAACTAACCTTTGTTTCTTGTTGTACCAAGAAACTAAAGCTGAACCAAGGTTGAAGATTCCTCCAGAAGTGCTCTTCCTGTCTGATGGACTCCCTGCCCAATCCGCATCTGTGAAGCCCTAAAGCTTCACTCACTCTGTCTGTCTGTACCACAATCCGAACTAAGATGTGCCTCTAAGGTATCTCAGCGCATGCTTCACTACCTTCCAAAATAGCTTTGTAGGCTGAACCATAGCTTGACTCAGCTAGTCCACCACAAAGCATAAGTCGAGTCGTGTTTTCACCGAATACATAAGTGAACCCACCAGCTGCCAATAAATAGTAGCAGCTACTACCTCACCTAAAGTAGCATCCTCCTTCCTCTAGTTCACAGCTAGAGGAGTCTGCATGGGCTTGCACTTCTCCATGTGAAAGTGCCTCAGTATCTCATTGGCATATTTGCCTTGAGACCCAAATACTTCACCATCTTTCTGCCACACCTCCATGCCTATAAATTAGTGCATAAGAGCCATGTCTTTCATTTTGAACTCTCTTGCAAGGTCCTCCTTGCAAGATTGTATCAGATGGTCATCACCTGTCAAAATCAGATCATCGACGTAAAGAAAAATGATCAGTGGCTTACCTTCTACCATGATGTGGTAAAGGTTTGTATCTGCTTCACTCTTCATGAAGCCCAACTAGGTGAAATAGCTGTCGATCCTAGTGTACCAAGCACAGGGTGCTTGCTTCAGCCCATACAAAGCCCTCTTGAGTCAGCACACATACGACTCATGATCGAAGGTCTCAAAACCTTCTGGCTGCTTAATGTACACCTCCTCCTCAATATTCCCATTGAGGAATGTTGTCTTCATGTCCATCTAGTGGATCTTCCACCCCATCTAATTTGATAGCGCCAATATCAATCTAATCGATGAGTACCTTGCTATGCGAGAAAAATTCTCATCGTAGTCGATCCCCTCGACCTGTGAGAAACCCCGGGCAACAAACCTTGCCTTATGTTTCTCAACACTGCCATCAGCTGCCTGCTTTACCTTGTAAAGCCATCTAGAACTCACCACTGACTTACCCTGAGGTCTTGGGACAACATCCCACACACTGTTCCGAATGATAGAGTTGTAATCCTCTACCATTGCATCAACCCAGACTGGTTGCTGCACTGCCTCCTCGAATGAAGAAGGTTTGGTATCTACACACTCCCCAACCAGGGCCATGTACCCATTGTACCGCTCGGGTGACCTCCTCTGTCTGCGCTGAGAAGATGGTTGTCCCACATTCTCTCGCACATCCAACATCAACTTGTCAGCTTCCCTTGAGTGTTTCCACCCATCTCTAGAAGTATCAGCATGAGTAAATGTCTCCACTCCCAGATCCTCTACATGCGGCTGCTCCACATCAATATGAGGCTCCTCCTCCTTAGGAACTGGAAGTTCCTCCTCTGCATGCAACTTGAGCTCCCTCTCAAGTGATAATCGCATGGCTTTCTTCTCATCGAACTTTAGATCCGTGCGTACCACTACTGAGTGGAAGGCAGGTACACCTAATAGTTGTGGGGTGTATCCGTGTACCCCACAAGTATTCCCAACTCAGCTGTTGAGTCTAGCTTCTTCCTAGCATATTTGGTCACATGACAATAAATTGATGATCCAAAGATTCGGAAGTGACTTACATCAGGTCTCTTCCTGGAAAAGGCCTCCATAGGTGTCTTCATCCCCAGTATACGGTGCAGGCTTCTGTTCTACAATTATATTGCTATATTGCATGCCTCAGCCCATAAATGCAGTGGTAGGCTTCGGTCATGCAACATCACTCGAGCTTCTCCTGCAATCGATCTGTTCTTCCTTTCAACCACCCATTCTGTTGTGGGTTATGGGGTGCCATCAATTCCTGTTTAAAGACTTCTGCAGTGCAGAAGTCTTTAAACTATTAGGAGACATACTCTCGACCATTGTTGCTACATAAGGCTTTTATTTTATTTCTAGATTCTTTCTCTGCCAAGGCTTTAAACTCACAAAACCTCACAAAGTTCTGATCCTTCTTTTGCATAAAGTAGATCCATCATCTACAAGAAAATTCATCAATAAAAATAACATAGTACCTTTGTTTAGCAGTGGAGGCTGTAGAGAAAGGTCCACAAACATCTAAGTGAACTCACTCCAGGATTGCTCCAGCTCTATTGTCTCGATCTGGAAAGGAAGATTTCGCATACTTACCCAAGCTACAACCTTTGCATGTATTTGTCTGCTCAAGTTTTCCCTTGGGTAATCCACTAGAGATCTATTGCATGATCTTCAGGGCTCCATGGTGCAATTGGCCCAGTTTTCTATGCCATAGCTCGCCAACATCTTGGCTCTGCACCATCTCAGCTTTGGAACTCAATGCAGCACAGTCATCTACCTCTAGCTTGTAGATATTCTTAACTCAAATCCCTATTCACTTTGTGTGTCCATTACTGATATGCCTCAGGAATACCTTTCCTTTACTAAAGACTACGTCATAGCCTTTATTTTCTAGCATAGCGATAGACACAAGATTCTTCTTCAGACCTACTACATACTTTACATCAGTCAGGGTGAGGGGAGCTCCATGCTCCCCCTGAAACACAATTGTACCTTCACCTGAAACAGGGTACTTTCCATCATTGCCCATCTCGATCGGCATCTAGAGATCCTTCTCCTCCAGGGTACTAAAAAATATTCTTGTCACCTGACATATGGAATGAAGCTCCACTATCTAGGTACCACATACATCCCAGCATGGATGAAACCATGCATGCGATAAGCAAGAAATCCAGCTCAAATTGTGAGGCTAGTGCCTCACCATCAGATCCATTCGAGGAACCCTTCTTGGATTTCTTTTGTGGACAATTCATAGCATAATGGCCCACTTCATGACAATGAAAACATTGCACTTTCGATCTGTCAATCTTCTTCCCACCATGGGAAGAACCATATTTGGGATGGGACACCTTCCCTTTCCATTTCCTCACCTTACTCGCTAATTCTAGATTTTCCTCATCATCTTGCTTCGATGAGGATCCATCTCTGGTGCTTCGTATTTCCTCCTACATTAGATCTAACCAAAGTTGTTCCCAATTTGGCAGTTTTTCTCTTCCATTAACTGAGTCTTGGTAGCTATGCCAGCTCTTAGGAAGACCGAGGAGTGCAAGACTCACCATGTCATCATCAGCAGTCGTGATCCCTACACTTCCAAGCTCATCCCTGCAGGTGGTGAGCTTGTTCAGATATGTAGAGATCGTCTTTCCCTTTTCACACTTGATCTTTCGAAGCTTGTCTTTCAGTGCCAGCTTCCTCTAATCGTTGTTGTTCTAATATAGATCTTTCAATGTTTTCCACATCGAAAACTGTGTCTCCTTCCCATAGAAGCTCGAGACAATGTGGTCTCGAACTCCCTCTAGGAGGATTCTCCTTGCTCTAGCCACACATTTCTTCCATTCCGCCAGTTGAGTAGCATCAGCCGGCTTGGGGACATCTTGATGAATGAAGTCCTTTAGACCGTTATCCTCTAGTACTGCTTCCATGTGATCCTTCCAGGCTATATAATTCGAGCTACCATCAAGGGCATACTCAATTTTTAAACCACTGAATGCCATTGGTGAAATTGAGATGTGATAAGAACTTGATTTCTATATTCAGGAATCACAACCTTCAAACTTCTCCCTTCTCGTATATTGTTCTTCTCCTTTAATCACCTTTGCTCTGATACCATGTAGAAATTCTCACTGTAGATCAACAAATTATGCAATAGACTAAACCAAAATACAAGATCTACTTCTACAATAAACTTTGTGGAAGCTTAATCAAATTGAGCACGATCAATGAGAACACATATAACTGAGAATGAGAAATCAATCACACATAACACAGAAGAAATAACCCGGGGAAAGCCTCAACCTAAAACCCCAATCTCTGTATTATCATACAAGTGGAAATCTTGTTCAAGTTACAAAAAGAATCAGCTCTCAAGATATCCTGCTCTCTCTACAATCGAACAATACAGCTCATAGACTGAATAGACACTATATATGTCCTCCTCAAACACTCCAAGCCTCTTATTTCCTTGCACAGCTTTTCTTGTGGTCCAGTGAAGCCACATGTGTGAATTGGCCTCATCACACTCACAAAACCTAAAGAAGTAACTGCGCAATCCTCAAGGAAAGAATTCCTTCTACATGCAAGGGATATTCACAATGGAATATTCTATCAACTGATAGTACGTTGCCCCTCCATCTGATCTCAACTGGGTCTCTGTCTAAACTGACATGCATGAGTTATTTATGAGAGAATATTCAGTTATCTGAAGTGCAACAGTTACATGCATGCATGCATTAACTAACTGAACTCACAATTAATTCAACAAACTATTTGAATTAATATAACTAGACTTGACTCAGTTAACTAAGTCAACTAATTACAACTCAATATTACAACTCATCCTTATCTCTTTAACTGATGGATAAATTCCTCAATTAATGGAGAAACTATTACATGTCCCGACATAGACTTCATGTTTGATTTTCTACAACTAATTAACTCATGTTGAATTAATTAATTATTTTACAAACGGCTGCTAAGATAAAATTCAAATTTTACTTCACTATTTTAGTTTAGGGACTGACTAAAATAGGAAGGTATCCCGAAATGCTATTTATAGCAGTACTAAATTTAGCACTTCTATATTTAACATTTCTTGTTGCTATTTTCAACAGTTCCGCGTGTCACTGTTTCAACCTTAGGACTTCAAACCGATACACTAAAAACTACATTCCATGCTCTTTCTTTAACTTTTTACGAAATTTCAATCTGATGTTCAGAGAGAAACTTATGACGATTTTCCCAAAGTGACATGTTTGGGATGTAATTAGGGAGCCTACAAAAACTCTAAATTGCTTGGACCATATCTCCGAAAATATAGCGGCACAAGACCTGAAATTCAAGTCCAAGCTTCATCAAGGTTTCGCCTCATATGGGTTTAAATTTCAGAGTTTTAACTTGCTTATAAACAAAACTATAGCAAAAATTCCATGATGACCTATTTGTGATGGAATTATGGAGCTTGCAAAAACCCTAAATTCCACAGATCATATCTCCGAAAATATAGTGAGACAAGCTCTTAAATTTGGACTTAAGGTTCAAAATGCTTTCAGATCAAATGGGTTGTTTTTTTTAGCTTCTAAAACTTCACACAACAAAATTTATATCGACAATTCCACGATGTCCTATATAGAGCAACGAAACCCTAGAATCCAAAGCTTTGATACCAGATGTTATGAAACCAACTCACGAAATGATAGAAAAGATAGATCAACAACTTAAAAATTAGCCTCTTCGAGGGGGAAACCTCCTTTACATTACACAAATGAACAATTCTTGGATGATACAAATGAAAGACCTCCTTTCTATATATAGGAGTCTAAGGGGTCCTAATACAATCAAAGCCTACATAACAAAATATTATAGGGGCACAAAAATAACAATAGTGGGCTTCTATGGGGCATAATAATAACAACATGGGGACTATATAGGCACAATAATACAATAAGGGGGTTGCGCTAATAACAATAAGGGGTTTCACCATTGGACAACAATAAGAGGAAAGCTTCTGCGCAATTCCTGGGTTGAGTGGCTCTGGTTGCCTCTCATTCTCTGTGCAGTTTCCTAGCTAAAGATAAGATGCCAGCCGAGTCTACGTAGTTTTGAACATCAACTCACTTCTGGGATGATATGCACAATTCTGGAGAGAAAGGTTGATTGCCTGCTCTGCATAATTTCTGAGAGCAAGGTTGACTACCTCCTCTGCAAAGTTTCTGAGAGTAAGGATGACTGCCTGCTCTACATAATTTTTTAGGGCAAGGCAGATTGTTGGCGTACTCTCCGTAGTTTCTGATAGAAAGGCTGACTACCCTCTCTAAGCAGTTTCTGAGAGCAAGGCTAACTATTGGGCTACTCTGCAAAATTCCTGAGGGCAAGGCAGGTTGCCCTCTAGGACTGTGCATTTTTCCAAGACAACACAAGAACCGAATGTTAACCAAGTCACTGGGTAAGCTTGTGGTTAGTCGAAAAAACAAGTAAGCAAACACAAGTTGTAAAGCCAAAGATAAACTCAACTAAAAACATAAGTACATGGGAAATGCAAGACATGTTGCTAGGATTTTGGTAGGGAGGCTCCAAAACAAAGCTAAGGCAAAAAAAAGTGAGGGTGATTGTAGCCACTACAACATATCCATATGAAGTAACATAATTTTATACCAACTTCAAAGAGAAATACGCTAACTAAACGTTAAAAAAAACCTTATATTTTCATATTCGGGTACGAGTAATATGTACAATTCTTACAATTTTTAAAAATATTTTAATACAATACTTAAATAAGTTATTCAAATATATATGTAACCTAATTAGATATGTCTATTTCTATCTATTTTCTAACAAGGTTTGTAGAATTTAAATTTAACTATTAAGTGGATGGTATGGATTTAATCTGCATGGAATATTCTAGAATATCCATAGTATTATAAACAAATCAATAGTTTATATTTATCTCCTAAGTAGTTATGTCTTTGTTACACTTTCAACTAAATTGATTAATTTAAAAGAGAATGTAATATCAATAAGTGTTATATGAAATGAGTTATCATTTTTTGGGCATGTGGTATTCATAAGCCACGATATTGTCCCATAATATTGTAACAAAGGATATCATGATAAGGTAAGGATAAATATCCATGGTTACAGATCTTATTCCAAATGGTTACTTAAATATATTATATCTTTTAATAATTAACATTAATTTAAAATAAATTTATGATTTAGTTATTTTTTATGACTATTTAAATTTTAGCATGGTAGTGTTTTCTTACTTATTATGGATTCATGTCTATCCACGTTTACCAACCATTTAAGTTATATGGCTTTCCTATTTTATTTTAATATCAACTTCATATGTATATATAGAAAGAGAAAGTTGGAAAAAAAATATTACAATGTTGACCATAATAAAATATTTCAACATCAAAGAGATGAAGTAATTTAAAGTAAAAGTAAAAAATTCAAATCACTTCATAATAAGAGTAATAAGATGGACATGTGTGATTCATTCAATTATTAATATAAAATTAATATGTGGCATTTACAAAAAATCTTAGTCTAACTAATATACGGAATAGCTCTTTTCCAGCTACTTTTCACAATCTTGCTCGAATTACTATTGATATATTTAGCTAGAAAAGGCATTTCGTGTATTATATAGAGTACTCCTTAAAATAATAATAATAATACAAAATAAGATATTTATATATGCAATGACAAGTAATAGTAACATGTATTTAAAAATATATCAATAAGAAAATATCTATAAACTGTCGTGGATATTCCACAGGATAGTTCTTCACAATAGATATGATAATACTATATTAAAAATATGAGATTCTACACTATTACAATTTTATTTAATTTCTAGATTTGTAAAATTAACTGTAATTAGTGCATGCATGTAAATGTAAATCAATAATAAAAGTAGAGAATGACAAAATAAGCCCCCACACACATAATACATAAGATATTCTCTCTGGGAAACCCTTTCGGGAGAAAACCAAGCTGGAAGGTGAGTCTGCTTTGCTCTCTTTCTCTGCCTGGAAATATGGTTGCAGATACAAAGAAGCAATGTTTGTATCCTATGGGCTACTACAATACACATATCCTCTCTGTGTGCTCTACCTCCTATCTCTCATGGCTATCTTTTCTCAACTATGAAAAAAGTGCTCTCGAAATAATGGAATGCCTCTTCCTCCTAGTGGCCCGGTTATAACACATCCTGATAGCCCACTAGTGGTTAAGTTTGACTACATCAACTCTTAACTAGAGTTACAAAATAGAATCTTCTAGAGTGTTTTACATCACAAACATGTAACTAGCCAATTTTCCATGAATAATAGGGGTTGACATGGCATCCTCCCAAACTATAGGTGTGAAAATAAGAAGGTTAACTTGTGAGTAGCATAATTTTTTCATACGGACTCTGATTGATGTGATTCTTATGCCATTGGAAAGATTTTTGTGTGTAGAATAGACTAAAAAGGTGATATATTTGTGCGGCAAAGTTTTACCCCCAAAAAAGATCATTTTATGCCTCAAAATTCTCTCTAAAGGTTTCAGACCATGTTTTGCCAAACTGAGTCCCATTAGTAAAAACAGCCCGTGAGTTGATTCCTCCAATTTCTCCCTCCAAATTCATGAACATGGATGGAAACAATATAATGGTCGAATTCGGATCACACCCCCCCATTTTTGGATGCTTTTGGTCTCCAAAATCGTTTACTGAATGAGGTGAGGAAATTTTCCTCTAGCTTCTCTCTGGTGTTCCATTTAGCTTTGCCTGGAAGTTGTCCCTTCAATCCAATTTGCAAAAGGTCTTGTTGCCCTTGTCTTGTATTTTTGTACATCTTCTGCAAAACTATATACTTTTTCAACTCTACTTGAGCGTCTGGTACAAAATCCTCCACAGAAGGTAGGACCTGTTCCTCTTCCTGATCTAGCATGGAAGGCTCATAGAGTTTCAAATTCTCTACATTTACAACTGAGTAAATGCACATATATGGTGGTAAATTGAGTTGATAGGCATTATCACCCACCTTTTCCAGTATCTCAAAGGGACCATACCTTAGAGCCTTGATTTTCTTACTAGGGCCCTGCAGGCTCTCCTTGTTCAATTGTAGCCATACTCTATCTCCCACCTTGAATGATTTCTTTGTTTAGTGTTGATCATGTCTAGCCTTATGCTTCACCTGTGACTTCTATAGTGTTTCTTGTACCTATATATGGATCTGCCTGATCTTCTCTATAACTTTTTCAACCCTCAAAGCATCTGTTTTAATATCTTCCTTCACTCCTCCTTGCAACCTATATGCAATATCCAAAGGTGAAGGTGGAAAATATCCAAAACAAGTTTCAAATGGGGACTTTCTCGTAGAAGTGTGGACTTCTATGTTATAAGAATGTTGTTTATATACCATATTTTCGTCCTAGACCTCTAGATGCTTTTGCTTGCAACCCCTCAGAAGTTCCAACAAAGTCCTGTTGACTACTTTTGTCTTCCCATCTGTTTGTGGATGGAATGATGTAGATCTCTTCAACTTCAAGTCCATCTTCTCCCACAATGTAGTCCAGAATTCGTTGAGAAATCTTGTATCCCTATCTGAAATGATGCTCCTTGGTATCCCAAAGTGTACCCAAACCTGTCCAAAGAACATGTTTGTTTCTTCTTGTCCACTAATGGTATTTTTATATAGAATTAGAACACACATCTTGTTGAACCTATTAACTACCACTAACAAGTAGTCATGTCACTTCCTTGTTGTCGGTAAACCTCCCACAAAGTCCATGGAAATGCTTTCCCAAGGATGAGTAGGTACAGGTAAGGAATGATAAAGACCCTGTTTCTTGTTCCTAGGCTTGTTGGTACAACAAAGCATACATCCTCATATGAACCTATCTACTTGTTCTTGTATCTTGGGCCAATACACATACCTATACAAGTTAGCCACAGTCTTCCCTACACCAAAGTGCCCTACAACCTTGGAGGTGTGAGCCTCTCTAATCAGTTGCAAACTCTCACCTTTAGGAACACATAGCTTATCCAATCTGTAGAGTAACTATTACACAAAATTTTGTCATTGTCCCTGTACTCCCCATTCCACGATCCTGGAGGACCTCTACAATGAACCCTACATGCTTTCCCATCATGAAGAAACTCCCATTATGTCCCTCTTCATGACCAGAATAATTCCCTTTTGCATCATTTCCCAATAATCTTCCTTTTACCCCAGTTTACAAGACCAACGTTAATGACCTGTTTCCTCCTCGTGCCAATTTGCAGAGATTAAAAATAGGACTAATGTCGTATGATGCCACTGAGCCTTTTCTCAGTCACGCTGATCCTCTTTTGGCAAGTTTTTTAAATATGGAGTCGAAGCTTCCAGGTTTAGAAGCTTCATAACATGAAGTCTGGTAAATGGTTGGGTTGGATGGAGTCGAGGAAGTCAATTTGAGCTCCTTTCCCCTATTAATATGGAAGAAACCCAAGAGATAAGGCCTCTCCCATGATCATAGGAACCATCTCCCCTCCATCCAAGCTATATAAACCCCTCATTTTACAAGCTAAACTAGTTTCAGTTTTAGTATTTTTGGAGCTTGAATAACCAACAAGATATCATACCTTGTAGCCTTCTAGTTTATGATTGTGGAGGGAGAATAGTGTGTTTGGTTTGGTTTGATACGAAAGAGAAGAAGCCTTAAAACTTCCATTGATGGGGTTATCCATGAGGTGCTAACAGAGATGTGGGAACCCGGATAAGTCGAAGGAGACCAGCAACATCAAAGCATTAGTTGTAATCTCTTTTTGAGCTTATATGAATACAACTATTGATTGATTTCCTACATTGAGTGTTATCTTACATTTGATGGCTTAATATTCCTTGACCTTTTAAGTATGCTGAATGCAATTTGTATGCTATCATGTTTGTTGTTGTTGTTTGTTTTCATGTTTCGAGTATTCGAAGGAAGGAAACGAAAGATAGTTGTAGTAAAGAAGTAGGATCATCACTAAGTGGAACAGCGTTCTAAGAGGTAGTGTTATAGACATTTTTGGGCACTGCAACCCCAATCATACATGTCCATAAACCAAGGGCTCCTAAGTCCCTAAAAGTGTTGCTTCACACCCTAAAGGAACAAGGTCAGTTGATTATATCATCTCCTAGAAGTTCTCCACAGAAAACTACTCAGAACTGGTCAAAGCTGGACCATACAGACTACCCAGTGCAGAGGGTGTGATGCATCTCACTTGCTCAGTGAAAAGGGTGCAATGCATAGTGGAAATCCCTTCTGTAGGGTGCAATGGGTGAGAGTAGACAAATGGCAGAGACAGTTTGCAAGGTGGATTGTCATGGAATCTTCCAGAAACTTCTCCTATGACACTTGCCTCTCTAAATTAGCCCAGGGATGAGTAAGAGATCATCAAATCTCCAAGTGGAATTAAGAACTATCAGACAGAGGACACTAATCAAGATCCTAGAAGCTGACTCACCCCCCTGCAATCATCTATATATGGATCCCTCATCCCAGAGATCTAGAGGCTGGAATTTTGTATCTTGTAAGGAAGTGTTGTTGGTTTCTTGGTGGAACATCATAGTGTTGGGTGATCTAAGCTTTTCATGAGGTCAAGAAGGGCTTTCATGCTGGGAGGATGACACTGGATCAAAACAATTGGTTGTAATCCTCTTTGCTATTCTTGATATTAATAAAGCTATTCAAGTTTTCCTCCACATTCTTGTATGCTTGATGATATATGCATTAGTGTGGTCAATATATATCTCGTCCTATATTGTTTATGATTGTAGATCTCTGTTCTTTGATATTATTATGCTGCTGTTTATGATTGTAGATCTCTGTTCTTTGATAGTATTATGCTGCTTTGATTCCACAGGTTCTCTTTGAAGCTGGGTAGATGAAGGAAAAGCAGCAAGGATCTATCAGAAGGGAGAGGAATCAAGCAAGGAACCAAGTGCAAGACTGAGGTTGGTATCGAAAGGAAAGCAAAAGTAGTTTTAGTTTGTTTGTTTCTAAGATAGCTACCAGTCTTAGTGGGACTAGCAGCTCCGAGTGGACACTAGATTTCCCGATCACAAAATGGCAACTCCACTGGGGATCAAATAGATTGTTTTCTTGTTTATAATTGTTTTTTTATAAACTTACAGACAGAGCCTGAAGTCAAGCCAGCTAGTCTTCAAACTGCATTTGCTATGCAAGTGCAAAGTAGATCAATGCTGCTTCAGTCTATCTCCAGGTTTTGTTTATAAACTGAACAATCGATTTGAAAACCTTCTAATTGCCCTAGTGGTGGCTCTAGTAACCTCATTAGATCAACCCCTGTGATTTATATTTACTGAACATCATTAGCTTGGCCTAAATCCCCAAACTAAGCTGCAAACTGTGACCCGGAACCAAGTTGAAGTCTCGTCCCTAGACCATCGCACTTTCTCCTCTTGGGAATCTGGATGCATCACACCTCCCATGTGTAATAGGTGCGTTGCATCGCACTTTCCCTGTGTTGCAGGTGCGCCGGTCAGACAAGACCTCTTCTACTCTCAGATTTTGGTTTCTTTGTTCACTCTCTTCAGCTTTATTCAAGAGTTTTGTTGTTTGTGATCAGTATACCACTATATAAACTCCCTCCTTTTGCATGATTCCACCTCCATAGTACAAAGAATTGTGAATGTTTTTTATGTATTGTGTGCCATTTACAGTTCTCTTTTACAAAAAAGTAGCATAATAAAACTATCGTCTTTTGATTTGGAAGTGTCGCAAGTGTCATTTTCAGTCAAAGAAAATAATTCTATTGTTCTTGATGGTTGATTATACAGTTACTCTTGTATTTGATTTGAATTAGTAGTTTTTCAAGTGTTTTCAATTCAAAATTGCAAAGTTTCGTCATTATCTTCCTTTCATTTTTGAAGAGAAATTTGTTAGTACTATCGCTTTGAAAATATAATTGAAATTTGTACTTAGCATTCTTCTTGTCATTCACACATTAAGAAAGCTAAAAACAAATACATGCATGTGCATTTGCATTTATACTGCTTGTCGGTTTGATTTAGGACAGTGCATCTAGTGTGTGCTCTCTACTCTATGTGGAAAGAATATCATCTCTCTTTCTTTAGTAGCTAGGATTTTCATTGAAAAAAGAAGATTAAACGATTGTTTATCATCTTAGATTGCATTTTAGGAATTGTATATCTACATCACGTGGTGAACCTGAAATGCAAATTTCTTAAGAAAGATCAACTGTAAAATAAATTTAATGAACATAAAAACACTTTGGAACCTATTGTACAACATTTAGAAGTCTAGGCTAGAGACGTATTCCGGCATCGTAAACCCTGGTAACTATCGCTTTCACTGTTGGTTGGGTGATTCCTCCTCTTTGAGACGACAATTTCCAGTACGAACTTGTGCTCCCATGTACCGTCGAGTATATATTGGGAGACCACAATAGGCTATATCCTTTATCCTTAGGAAGCCATGTCTACCGCCCTATCGATCGCAATGCACTGAACACAGCATTTGGGAAGATTGACTACCGTACCGTAAAAAGTATTCTGCAGTTTTTCGATTGGTTTGGTAATCCCTCTGTCTAGATTTCTAGAGTAGTCTCCTTTGTTCCTTTTCAGACTCCTTAAAGGAAAAGGTCCATCTGAGCACTTGTCACTTCAGGCTCATTAAAAATCGAAGGCGACTAGAGTCATCTTTTGTTTTTTCTCGACTCTTAAAAATTGAAAAAACAAGTTGTGTCAAAGCATCTAAAATTTATTTTAATAGGAAAAATATCACCATTCCCGCGTTGGTATTAGGTTGAGAAAAATGGTGTCCACCAACCAAGGATTTCCCCTTGGAGGAAATCCTAGTCCTTTCTCCTCTGGGGGAGATGTTGGTGCACCTCATATGGCCACATTGTCACTTCCATGATTGACGATTGGCTTGCCAATATGGCTCTTCTTGACCTCCGTCATTCAGAGCACCATGATTCCTGAATAATCAAGTCAGCAACTAGATGATACTAAAGTTACCCCCAAACCTTCTACTTCGTCCAATTCTCACTCTCCTCCTTCCTCTTCACTTGATGAAGCTGGTAAAGCCAAAAATCAAGTAACTAAGAAGGAGAAGAAGGGGAAGGAGAAGAAAGAGAAGAAGAAGAGGAGCCAAAGGCGAAAAGGGGTAACCGGGCATCGTCTAGTGAAAATCCACACACTGCACCGCCCAAGCCTAAATCTCCATATGTCATTTGCAAAGGAGACCACTATCATTGATATTTTCCTTGCATCCCTCAGATCTTAATGGACTAGTCTCCTCGTTTGCACAATCCGGTGTCATCAACCTCTGAAGATCATGTTGAAAGTACACCATCAACTAGTGAAAGCGAAGCATTTGGACAGAAAAGGAAATTTAAATTTCCTTGTAAACTGTGTGAAGTTGATCATGTCGTCCATCGTTGTCCCTTCCTAGACGAAGCTAAAAGAGTCTTGGATAATAGTCCTGCTTCACTGCTACAACTTCCTCCTAGATATAAGAAACTCTTGCCGAGTCTGTCACTAGTTGAAAATCTGACCAACACACCATTGTGGTTGGTCGAAGCATCTATCATTGAAGATAAACCCGCTAAATCCATACCAGATGAAAGTCAAAAGGTTGAGGCGGCAGTCAACCCGGTCTTGTCTTCGGAAGGTCCATCTTCAAATGATACAATCACCGAAGAGAATGAGAATGACACCGTTCAAATTATTTTCGTAAACACAGACTCCAAGAACATGGGGGCAATCTACCCGTTCCTTTACCGTAGGAAGGAAGTTCGTCAGAGTCATATCCGGTCATCTATTTAGTCCCACCTCCAAGCAACCTAGTCGTTTCCTTCGATTGGAATCTACTAGGCAGACCCCATTTACCGGCTAATGTACCATTCTGAATCATTGTACAAGCTTACAAAATGATCATGGTCGGTACCATCATAGATGAAGGGGCTTCTGTGAGTATCCTTTCCTCAACTGCTTGGGAAGTGCTTGGTTCGCCATCGCTTCTGCCTGAGATGAGAAATCTGACAGGCTTCGACAAAGGAACCAATCGACCGTTAGGGATCCTTCCCAATGTACCCATAACATTGAGAAGGAAAACCGTTTACATGAATGTAATGGTAGTCCAAGGACCTCTAGATTATAATCTACTCCTTGGGCGCGACTATATTTATAGCATGGGAGCCATTGTCTCCTCACTCTTTAGAGTAATGTGTTTTTCGCATGAAGGACGAGTGGTCAAGCTCATAGACCAACTTTCGTCCCTCGGCTCACACATAGCTGATATTCAAATGCCATCCCTAAATGGTCTTTTCACGCAAGGAATGTCTCATCAATCTCCAGTCTATCCACCTGAAGAGCGCGAGTGATTCGGGAGGACATGACTGAAACCCAGGGGGCATGCACCCTGGTCTGTTTCAGCAGGAAAACCTTGGGTATAGGGTATGTTTCCGCGGAGGATATATGACTAGTTTGACACACCCATCCATTTAGGAAAATGGGATTAGACTGGAATAAGATTCCCTCGTCAAGGTTATGTGAGTGGAGGTGACCGTGCCACTCACCTTTGTCTATTTCGGTAGACATCGCCAAGGAAGTGTTTTGTCTGCAACGCGAATGGAGCAATCTTACATATGCGAGAGCTTTCATATAGTAACCTGGAAACTCTACTTCGCTATGCCTAGGGGCATGCAAACCTTTTTTCCTGAAAGTAAAGGGCGACCATTTATTTTCTTAGTTTGTAGTTTCTCAACCCTTTAAACTCGTAGGATTGGTCGTTCTTGGCTTTCATAATGAAAGGATCCGGAGCAAAGTTTCGAATGGTGCAAGCTCCCTAAAAATTGAACCTATCAATGAGACATCCTTATTGTACGACTGGAACGAGCAGTTTTTATGTGAAGTTCAAGCTCGTTAAAAATTAAGCCTTAGCAATGAGCAAACGTTCCCCCAGAGTTTAAGCTCATTAAAAAATGAACCAATCCCTGGTAAATAACCATTGTGAATGCATTATCATCAACTTTTGAGCCCTGGTCATGTTCTCATCATCACCTCCACTCAGTTTTAGCTGATCATTCACCTCCATTTGATTGTTTTCCCCTTTTGAGGAACAGTTGCAAAGAGTGATCTTGTTAGCCATCCTTTTGACACTGCCGTGATTGGAAAATTCCGAACCTTACCTGGAATCAGCTGCTACCTGAAATTATCACTCGTTCCTCAAAAGACGAGTCTCCTTTAAGCTCTTTTCACTTGACTCATAAAATATGAAAATATTGCCAAGCACTTGGCCTCTCCAGCTCATTAAAGCTACCGGGAGTGCTATCCCTCCTCTATATTTTAATCTTTTTGGACGTGAGGGATTATTACACAAAAAGATCGAGCGCTTGTTTTGTTCGGCTCATTAAAATTACCGAAAATTCATCCCTTTCGTATTATTTTATACTTTTTTGGACTTAAGGGATTATATGATGAAAAAGGATTATTGGAGTTTCCTTTATGTCCCTTTCATACTCTCTAAAATTGAAAAGGACCGAGTTATCTTTGTCGTTAAACTCATTAAAACCAAATAGTGACAAACTTGTCCATACAGACAAGAATGAGTTTCACTATCGCTAGGCTCGTTAAAACATAGCGATGGGTTTGCCCGAAGGGCAAATTATAGAACAAGCATATGTTATCCTCCTCAAGCTTGACAAAAATAAAGAGGTACTGGTCAGCAATGACTGGGGAAAATTTGGGAAGAAAACTTGAAGAAACTTTATTGGTAGCAAGTCGCTCTTGAACATGACACTTTCACTCCACATCCGAGTTGGGTTGGGTTATTCCGTTCACCGGTCATATCACCATTGGTCCATCGCACCATCCATATTTGGGGTTAATGCTACCAATCCATGTCAGTGTCGTCGGTATGTTCAAGAGAAGTCGCTCAAAGAATTCACCTGTGTCTCATCCACTGCAATACATTCACGCTCCATTCTTTCATGACCGCCACCCTGAACCCTGTATCATCAGATCGTTTTCACCTCCAAAATCATTTACTCCATTCCGTGTCGTAGATGTGGGATTCATTAAGGCCCTCCTATGACGGGTCGCTTCTTGTCAACATCAGCTCATTATCTAAGAAGTCGACTTAGGAACAACCCTTTCAGTACTTTGAAGCTTGCATGCCTCAATGGCAAGTTTCTCACTTTCGGCAACGGGTTTACATCAATGGCCTTTGACCGAAAGATTTTGCATGGTGTTCGACGCCAAGTCCCTTTTCACACCACGCAAATTGTACTGTAGTACCTTGAGGGTCATCATCATTATCGGGGATTCCTCTCACGCCTGTTAACAGCTTACGTCATGGGCTGGTAATCAGGCAATGTCCTTCTATGTTCGAATCCAAAACATCTTTCACATGGATCGACTTGTACTCTGAGTGAAGCTTAGACGAGTTTGAAGACCCCGGATCTAGTTTCATCCATCTGGGCTACAATATATTATATTCAGGAAAATAAAGACATCAAATGTACATCATTGCTACACAGATGATCATCCGAATCAAAGGATGATGGCTCTATCAAAAGCATCAGTCTGCCACACAGACGGTTGTCTGTCTTATGTACATGAAAATGAATTTATAAAGCTGAGCATGGGAATGACCACCTGAGCTAGATCACGAAAAATATTATGAAGATAATGTATTGTATTGTATCTTATTACAGGTCGCCTTCTAGCTTGAAAAAACTTCGGATCCTCATGATAAAGCATTTCACCCCTACATCAAAAGATTAACGACCTCATGCTTTAGGGGGTAGCTGTTATAGAGATTTTTGGGCACTGCAACCCCAATCATACATGTCCATAAACCAAAGGCTCCTAAGTCCCTAAAAGTGTTGCTTCACACCCTAAAGGAACAAGGTCAGCTGATTATATCATCTCCCAGAAGTTCTCCACAGAAAACTACTCAGAACTAGTCAAAGTTGGACCATACAGACTGCCCAGTGCAGAGGGTGTGATGCATCTCACCTACTCAGTGAAAAGGGTGTGATGCATACTAGAAAGCCCTTTTGTAGGGTGTGATGGGTGAGAGTAGACAAATGGCAGAGACAGTTTGCAAGGTGGATCGTCATGGAATCTTCCATAAACTTCTCCTGTGACACTTGCCTCTCTGAATTCGCCCAGGGATGAGTAAGAGATCATCAAATCTCCAAGTGGAATCAAGAACTATCAGAGAGAGGACACTAATCAAAATCCCAGAAGCTGACTCACCCCCTACAATCATCTATATATGGATCCCTCATCCAGAGATCCAGAGGTTGGAATTTTGTATCTTATAAGGAAGTGTTGTTGGTTTCTTGGTGGAACATCATAGTGTTGGGTGATCTAAGCTTTTCATGAGGTGTAGGGCTTTCATGCTGGGAGGATGACGTTGGGTCAGAACAATTGGTTGTAATCCTCTTTGTTATTCTTGATATTAATAAAGCTATTCAAGTTTTCCTCCACATGCTTGTATGTTTGATGATATATGCATTTGTGTGGTCAATATATATCTGGTCCTATATTGTTAATGATTGTAGATCTCTGTTCTTCGATAGTATTATGCTGCTTTGATTCCACAGTTGCTCTTTGAGGCTAGGTAGATGAAGGAAAAGTGGTAAGGATCTGTCAGAAGGGAGAGGAATCAAGCAAGGAACCAAGCACAAGACTGAGGTTGGTATCCTTCATTCCCCTCTTATCTACTTCTCATAAAGGAAAGCGAAAGTAGTTTTAGTTTGTTTGTTTCTAAGATAGCTACCAGTCTTAGTGGGACTAGCAGCTCTGAGTGGACACTAGATTTCCCGATAACAGGTAGGCCCTCTTATTTGATTCTAGCTTAAGGAATTTTTCCATAAATTGTTTGTTTGTGGCTAGACCCACTCTCTTGGGCTAGAAGAATTGTCTTTGTCCGCATTGAGAATTTACCTGCACCACAAATTGGCAACCATACTGGGGAGCCAATCCTCCTATTTGATTGATTGTCATTCCATGGTTTTGTGTGAAATTTTCTAGCATCACCTTTTCCCTTTAGTTTTCTCTACTTTTCTTGGTTTACTGTTCTAAGTCTAAAATTTACAGTGGCAGGTCTAGTTTTAGCCTTTGGAATTTTTTATTTTTTCCTTGAAATCCTCGGTCAGCGCGTTTATTTTTCTGATAGTCTCGCTGATCAGCGCGAGTTTCTCTAAAACAATTGCATCAACCCCTTTTCACACTTTTTGTTAGTTAGGTAGTCACGCTAATTCCTGTAGGTGAAGATCAGGGTTTCCCCTAGATCATAACCAATGTGTCTTGCCCTCTTAATTTCTACCTCTCAGCGTGTTTTCCCTGTGTTCTCCCTGACTGGAAAGCTGCATTTTCTTGGGTTGTGTGATTGTTTGGTTTTTCTTTCTCTTTAATTGATTTTTTGAGTCTTTGGGTGGTTTGAGGCCTTAGGGCATATAGGTCATTGTCCATTCAGCTATTTGTGTGCTCAGAAAGTCAAATTTTTGGTTAGCCTCTCCTTGCATTTCATTTTTTAGTCCTTTTGTTGCTTTGATTTCAATTAGACAAGTTTGGAAAGTTTCGTTTGTTGTTTAAGCGTCTCTTTTTGGGCATAGATTACATTCCTCATCTTGTTCTTGATTGAATTGTTACATCATTAGTTTGGAAGAAATTCTCTTTTTTTCTTTGCATTTGATTGAGCTTGATTTGTCTTGAATATTTTTCATTGAAGTGTTTGTGAAAGATTCATTTTGTCATTTCCTTGAAAAATATATAATTCTAGTTTGTTGAATCAATATGTTACATTAGCTAGCATCATTGAGGACTAGAGTTGCATCATCATTTGCATTTGAAAAGAAATGAATTCTCTTTACTATTGAAAGGAATACTTGAAGTGCATTTGATAGGAAATATAGGAATTGGAAAGAGCTTTTCATTATTTTGTTTTCAAAAAGAGAAGTAGTGAAAAGGTCATTTTGCTTTCAGTTGCTTGTTTGTTGCATTGATTGTGTTCACTACTCTCATTAGTGTGAACATTCATCGAATTTAAAGGGTTTTGTCTCATATTAGCTGCATATAGGAGTTTTTTCGAGTGACTTCGATAAGGCCTAAAAATTGAGACAATTTCAAGATAAACTTTAAAATGAATTCGATTAACCTAAGGTGCATTTGAAACCTAGTGATTGCATTTATAAGGTCTAGGCTAGAGACGTGTCCTGGCATCTTTAAACCGAGCAGTTGTCATTCACCTTGGCACTAGACATGGCTAGTACAGACTTGTGCTCCCCTTACCGTCACGTATATAAAGGGAGACTCCACTAGGTTACAATCCTTTATCCGTTAGAAGCCGAGTCTTCCACCTTGTAAACGTGATACACCAAACACAGCATTTGGGGAGATTGCATGCCCATACTTCTTAGTTTGCTAGGAGGTATTCTGTAGTTCACGATTACCTCATAATCCTTTTTTCCGAGATTATCCTGAGTAGTCATTTGATATTTTTTTCTCTTTAAACTTAAAAGATCACCCGAGCACTTGTCCTTTTGAGCTCATTTCAAGTCGAAAGTGATAGAGTCATATTTTCCTTTTTCTCAACTCTGAAAACATGAAAAGGTACCAGCCAATGTCTTCAAAAATTGTTGCCCATGATCACATAACATTCCTATTAGTATTTTTCCAAATCATATCGTGTGTATACCTTTAAATACATTTTTAAAGCCTTGGAATTAATCTCTCTCTTCTTGTTAATTGAGACAAAGTCATTGTGGCTAAACCATCAGGTTTGCCTAGTTCCTCTTCCTCTCCTACGTCTGAAAGATCATATGAGGAGCCTTTTTCCTAAATTAACGTAGTCACTTGAGGACCAATGTGTTGAACTTAGAATTTTTCTGAGTACTCAACCTTTTTCATCTCGTCCTCCTCCTCCCCCAGATATTGGGTCACTTTTTGACATTGGCCCAGAATCTCTGGACAATCCTATCCAAACTCCCGAGAGTCTACTGACTCCTGAAGGTCAAGTACGACTAGTTGTTTGTCCGCTAAATCCTTTGTTCGATCTTGTTGTGATATCACCGTAACATCCTTATAGTTCGTATGATCAGTCAGGTATTCCTTTGGAATTATCCCCTAAACATTTTCGGTTGTCCATCGTCGTTTGTTTCCACCCATGGAATCAAAAGACGAGATCCCAGTCTCCTCTTCGGGTCACTCGGAGGTTTCTATTACACACACTCCACACACTGTCGATGAGCAAGAATATCCTTTCCCTCTTGAAGGTTTCCCTTACACGGGAAGCATTCCAACCAGTGTTCATCCTGAGTTACCGCGTAATTACGTGACTTTAGCTCAACTGGTTTCAGGTACGCCTAGTGCCTCATCGTTATATCACAACCCAATCTGGTCATTTATCGCTATGCCTACCTCAGGTCCATTCATTCAGAACCTGACCTCTTAGCCACTTATGCATTCTGCAGTTACTTTACTTCTGGTGCAACCCACCATTACAAATCCTCTTGTTTTGTCGGTCCAAGTAACCGTCTAGTTCAATTGACGATCTCAAGTCATGTCTTTGTTAGTTCTTCGATCCCTCAGGTAAGTGGGCAAACTGTACCACCGCTTGGGGGAAAAACCATAATGCTTCAATGATCTTTGGCACAGCCAATGTGAGTGGCTCACAAACTCACATGGTTTGGATGATTTTCTAGTGCCATTACAAACCATGTTGGTCCTGCTAGATTAGGAAATGTCCAGTACCAACAACCGAACCCTATTGGTCCGTCTGGGTCAAGTAACGTCTAGTACCAGTAGCCTTATGTGGCTCAGTTTCAATACCAACCTCATTATGTTCCATATGGTTCACAAGCTATGGTAAACCCACCTTATGTCCCTCAAGCTAGAACTCATGTTCAACCTGGTCTATCTGCCGCGCCTAGTGGATACGGCCATATCCAGTTCGAGAACTTTCAATGTGTCACTCCAGGAACTGTCCAAGTACCCTTGCAGCAGCAAGGACAACTTTTACAGCAACAAGCACAACCTTCACAACAGAAATGGCCATCCATGCAGTAGTAAGGGCAGATAGTGCAGCAGCAAGGACAACTGCAACAACCACAAGGTCAACCCTTGCAATAGTCACAACAAACCTTGCAGTCATAGATGTAGTATGTTCAGCAACCCTCCTAGCCTATGCCCTTGCAAGGTCAACCTCTGCAGCTGTAGGGACAACCTTTACAGCTGCAAGGTCAGCCCTTGCAGCAACAAGGTCAACCTGGGCAGCAACAACCCTTATACTCATATCAATAGGGTCAACCTTTGCAAGGGCAAGGTCAGGGTCAAGTCTTATAGCAGCAAGCCAAAAATCCTTATGTCCAAGGGTAGCAAGTGCAGAATCCTTATGTCCAAGGGTAGCAGGTCCAAAACCCTTTTGTCCAAGGGTAGTAGGTTCAATAACCTTACACCCAAGGGCAACAAGTGCAAAGTCCATATGTCCAAGGTCAATAGGCTCAACAACCTTTTAACCCGTATGTTGCTTATCAGCAACCTATGGCCAGATAGTTTCAAGGCTTTCAAGGCCAGAATCCTCCTTACAGGGAAGGTAACCTATAGTGGGGGAAAAATCGAATACCATATGGATGGGGACAAAATCCTTACCAGCCAGGATGGATTCCGTAGGTCGTGCCCACTTATAGGCCTCAAATTCCTTTCAATACCCAATTGTCGTTCTTGGCCACATTTGAATTTCTAGATGTGTCTAGACTCATGAATGATCCAATTCTTCATTCACCATACTGGCCTCCAGTTCTGTCCAAGATCCTGAGTGATTTTCTGAAGTTTGAAGGAAAGGAGAAAGAGGATCCACAACCCCACGTGATGCAATATCACCTCTGGTGCTCCTCGAATTCCTACATTGATGATTCCATTCATCTCCAACTTTTCCAACGAAATCTCACAAGTCTTGTAGCCAAGTGGTCCATCAAACTCCCTCGAAGTACCTATCATGACTTTAACACTCTCGCCATGGCCTTTCTCACACATTTCCAGCTGCTGGTTCACTATGAAGTTGGCACCCATCTCCTTACGTCGCTCAAATAAGACATTGCGACCCATATCTCTGATCACATCCATGAATGGAGACGTCAGTGTCGCCTGATCAAGTTTGAGATTATTGATCAGTTTTTAACCGAATTTTTCACCAAATCATTTGTCAGCAAAATTTCTGAAGAGTCACTGAGGGACAATTCATCGCGTGTGCCCAGTATCTAGACCTCATCTATTCGTAATCTGGCATGTTGTATGATATGTTACCTGATGCACCTAGACCATCATCTGATCTGGCGACATCAAAGCCTTCGGCTACACCTCCTGTTGATGGAGTAATTGGTTTAGTGTCTTAGACCCCCGCAAAATCTTATTCCAGGCAAAAGTCGGTCTCCAAAATTTCTTCCAATGATTCCTCTCGCAATTCACCTGGTCCTGGTAAAACCTCAGAGGTTCACACTGTCTAGTGTACCGCAGGGGACAAATCCTCTAAATGTAAGAAGAAAGACAAAGGAAAAGGTAAAGTAGATGCCCCGAAACAGGGCCCTCCTAAGTCGTCTCCTGGTTACGCTTCTTAATGGAAGCCTAAGTATCCATGCCTCATCTATGAAGAGGATCACTGTAATAAAGGTTTTCCTAGACGATCCGAAGTTAGTTATTTTCTCAAAGGGACCCCAATTGTTCTGAAAGATCCCTTTCCGTCCTAGCAGACCCAAATGGTATACCAACCCCAATTGTTTGTTTCTTCAGGTTCCCAAGTGTTCATGATTAATACGCCTATCAATGTGGCTACCAGATCAAAATATTATCAAACACCTACCCCAATAGCAGGGAAAGAGAAAGAAGGTACCCCTTCCTCTTCTATCCTGTCAAGTTTTGGTCCTCTCCATATAGAGCAACCTAGTCCTGATTCTGCCATTCGACCACCTTCTCGAGGTGTGCTACGAAAATCCTCGTACAATCCAAATGCTCGAGTTTCTTAGCATTATAAAAATTTTGAGGATTTGGCCCAAGCGCCATCAGCTATGTCTACTCTCGAGGTCCTCAAAGTTGTTCTTCTCAGTGGAAATCATTATTGTCAGTTATTGGAGGAATTGATCCAACTGACTCTAATCTCATTTGTTTTGATCTGGAAAACCATGTTTTTTGTTTACCTAATCAGATTGCCTTTCTCATTCAGATGATCATAAATGAGAAAATCATTCATAGGACTGTCATCGATGAAGGTGCTTCTACCTGCATTATGTCTGTCACTTGTTGGAAGGAAATTGGTTCTCCTACTCTAAACCAGTCCCTGAATACTTTGGAAGGTTTTGACAGACGCAATTCGTGACCATTCGGTGTCCTCCCGAACCTTGCCATTACTTTGGAGGGAAATACTGTTCACATCAAAGTAGAGATTATTGACGCCAATATGAACTAAAATCTTCTACTCAGATGAAGTTGGACCCATGCCATGCATATTGTAGCCTCCTCCATTTTCCGCATGCTTAATTTTCCCCATCAAGGGAAGATAGTCACAATCAACCAACTGTCCTTCTTTTCCTCTTCCTCCTTGATGGAAATGTTCCTTATGTCAAGCACACTAGTGCTCCTTACGAGAGTGTGGGGGCAGGACTTTTTAAAGATCCCACCTTAATGGGTATTTTTCCTCTCCCGCCTTCGCATGTTGCCTCTGTCAACATTATTTCGGTCAAGTCTAATCCTAGGGTCATTACCTCATCGGATCATGTTGATACATGGGGCGAGTTTATGCTGCTAAGCCTTGCCAAAATTAACTATGTGGATATTGTTTCGGCTTCACCTTCGGTATCGTCTGATCTTTCTATTTCGAGTGCATCTCTCGACACGTATTCTCAATCCCCATGGCTTGGTTCCTCAGAATCTCTCGATCCCTTAGCCGATAATTTTATTTTTGATGAGAGTATCATGGAATTTATGTCTTTGGAGGAAGTACCTTGGAACGATACTCATCATTGTTCCTCATTCTTGCCTAGGCCGGTGGTCATGTCTACTTGTCTTGAGAAGTTCTCTTCTCAATTCCCGACCCTACCACTTCAGACGTCGATCATGACTCATGAAGTTTGGTGAGAAGGGAACATGGGTAAGATTACCTAAATGATGCCAATTGATATTTCTATCAAGCCTGGTGTCGTTGAAAATGTCCATATTGGGGTAACTTGTTCTCCTAATGAGATCAAGCTTTACACTCATTTGTTTCAAAAATTTCGAGATGTTTTTGCATGTCCTTATGAAGAAATGTCTAGCATTGACCCAAGTATAGTCATGCATGAAATTCGAACTTACCCTCATGCGAAGCTCGTTCACCAACGGCTTCATCTAGTGCACCCTAGAAAATCGGCCTCCATCAAGGGTGAAGTTGAAAAACTTCTCAAAGCTGGATTTATTTATCCAATCCCTCTTACAGATTAGGTGTCTAATATCATATCGGTGACAAAGAAATAAGGAACTATTCATGTTTGCGTTGATTACCATTATCTCAATCGTGCCTATCCAAAGGATAATTACCCCACTCCTTTTTTTGACCAAATCATTGATGAATGCGCTAGGAGTGAAATATTTTCCTTGATGGACGGTTTTTCTAGTTACAACCAGATAAACATTACGTTGACTGATCAAGATAAGACAACCTTTATCTGTCCTTGGGGGACCTTCACATATAAAAAGCTCCCTTTTGGCCTTAAGAATGTTGGGGCTACATTTCAAAGAGTGATGTCTTATGCATTCCATGACATTTGAAACATCATTTAGCCTTATTTGGATGACCTTTCGACTCATTCACATAAGCGCCATGATCATCCTGATCATCTCCAATAAATTTTTCTTCATTGTAGACAATACAACATTCAATTGAATCCATAAGTGTGTCTTCTGTGTCGAATTTGGATGAATCCTCAACTTTATTGTTTCGAAAGAAGGCATTCGCCTTGATCCTCTTAAAGTTGAAGCTATTGTTAATTTACCCCCTCCATCTTCGTTTCATCAACTACAGAGTCTACAACGGAAAGTAAATTTCCCCCGTCATTTTGTACCACACTATGCTGAGCTAGCTTCAGGGTTCACCTGATTTCCTAAGAAAGGAACGCCATTTATTTGGGATGAGGTTGCCCAAAAGTCTTTTGATGACTTAAAAGCCATCCTCATTAATGCTCCTTTGCTGCACCCTCCAAACTATCATCGCGATTACTTCCTTTATCTAGTTGCAGCCTCTAGTACCATTGCTATGGTGTTGGTACAAGATGATGACGAAGGTAATGAAAATGCTATTTAATACCTTAGACGCAATATTCTTGATACCAAGTTGCATTATGCTCATGTCGAGAAGTTGGCTTTGGCTATCATTCATGTTGTTCAATGCTTTCGGCATTACATTCTCCGTTGCACTACAACTGTGATTTCGGAGTGCAACCCCATGACCTACACCCTGACTTGTTAGTTGTTGGGCGGCAAGTATTCTATGTGGATTCTCATCCTCCAAGAATTTGATTTGGTGTTTAATACTGCCAAGTATAAGAAATCACTTGTCTTCACTGAGTTGATTTTCTCTCTTCCCTCTGCCTCTCTTCGTGCTGCTGTTGATGAGCAGCTCCCGGACGATACACTTTTCCTGATTAGCACTCTCGACCCTTGGTACATTGATATCATCGTGTATCTCGATACATCCACATTCTGGTCTGTGTTGACCGAGGATGATCACTAACACATTCCGCATCAATCCCAACCTTACCATATCATTGGAGATACTTTATACCGCGTCGGTGTTATTTCAATTCTTTGTCGATGTCTAACTCTCGAGGAGGCTGAGAGAGTCTTGAATGACTGCCATTTTGGTACATGTGGCGGTCATCTCTCTAGATATGCTACTGCTCAAAAGATACTCTGCACTGGTTATTTCTGGCCCTCCATCTTCAAGGATTGCATCCTTTCTATTCACAAATGCCATGAGTGCCAAATTTATCAGCATAAAATGTACACCCCTCCTGCTCACCTTCACCCCATTATTACCGTTAGTCATTTTTCCAAATGGGGCATTGACTATATGACATGTAACCCTCGTTCGTCTAGGGGGGCATGGTTATATTATCATTGTTGTGGATTATTTCACCAAATGGGCCGAAGTGATGCCTACATATTTTGCTGACAATAAAACGATGACTCAATTTCTATTCAATCACATTATTTCTAGGTTTGGAGGTCATTATCACCGACCATGGCTCCCATTTTCGAGATTACATGATGGCTGAGCTGACTTCTACATTGGACTTGCGCCACAATGGCTCAACCTTATATTACCCTCAGGCGAACGACCAAGTTGAAGTTATGAACAAGGTCTTGGTTACAATGCTTCAGCACACCATTGGGATGCACAAGTAAAATTGCCATCTCATGCTTTTTTCAGCTCTGTGGGCTTACTAAAAATCGACCAAATACGTAACTGGATTCACACCATTCCAGCTAGTCTATTTTCTGGAAGCAACTTTACCGATTGAGTGTGAAATTCCCTCACTCAAGCTAGTTATCGAAATTCTCCCAAAGACCTCACCTCAAGAAGAGTGTCTCTTGTATTTAGAGCGATTTTATGAGACTCGTCATCTTACTGCTTTAGTCATTGAAGCATAGAGAAAGCAATTTAAGTCCCATTTTGACCAGCCAGTCTCTCCTCATGCTTTTTTTTAGGGTGATTTGGTTTTACTGTGTGATCAAGCTAATGATAAGCTGGGGAAAGTAAGTTCAAACTCATGTGGCATGGGCCCTACATTGTTAAATGTGTGTTATAGAAAGGGGCCTATGAGTTGATTGATTATGAGGGCAATCCTTTAGACAAGCCTCGTAATGGGATTTATCTCAAAAAGTACTATGCATGAGTCATATTGCATGGCTACTTTTGTACAATAGTGTGTTATTCATTTTTGTGCAGTGTGGTTTGGTCTGTTGCTTTTTCAAGCAGCTTTCCTGCTTATTATGTCTTCACCTACTTTGCAGGTGTATGTGACTCCCCACATCGGTTTCGCTGATGGTGCTTGCCGTAGTACCTAAATCTATCATCCATGACATGGGCCATTTATGACCCCCATGGTGAGTTGATTGATCTTCAAGGTATTTTCTTAGGTTGAACAACTAATAACTTTGCTGAGTATAGTGCAGTTATCGAATTATTGTCAGAAGCCATTGCTCTTGACATTCGGGAATTGGTTGTCAACCTTGTTTCATAGCTTGTCGTTCTTCAACTCAACGAGCAATATTCTGTTAGAAACCCTTAGATATTGATAATATATTTTCATGTTTGTCTGTTGGAGAGAAATTTTGATTACATTACGTATCATCATATTCCTAGACATATGAATACATTGACAGATTCATTAGCTAATTGTGTGTTGGATAGACATTTGCAAAATATGTGAAAAAACAAAACATTTGTACCATAGTAAGCAAGGGAATATATATATATATATATATATATATATATATATATATATATATATATATATATATATATATATATACATATATATATATATATATATATATATAGATATATATATATATATCTATATATATATATATATATATATATATATATATATATATATATATATATATATATATATATCTATATATATATATATGGGAAAATTTTAAGAACCCCCCCTAAATTTATATGTATAATAAATGGGCGAATCTCCATGGTATATAGGAAAAATGGAAGGTGATTTTATCAATAATATAATATGTATATATAATTTTTTGGCGAATCTCTCACTAGGCATGGCGAATATTTTACTCAATTATAAAATCTTGTAAGATTTTGGTGAGTCTTTCACTAAATAATAAAACTTTGTAAGGTCCTAGTGAATCTTAGAATTGTGAACTCTTAGAGAATGTTTTTAAAAAGTATAAAACCATATATGGCAAGAGCCACATGGTGGCAATATCACTATTTTTTTCACATTTCCACGAAATGGAACTTGTTTATAAAATTATAAAAAAGCCAACCAAGTCCCTTATAATATGCAGGTAAGCTTATAATAGAGTCTAATACATCTACTATGCGTGTCTTCATTCAAGTGTCATAGCTACTATACTTAACACTGTGAATCACAACTCTCTCAGAACTCAACTCTATAGTGTAATTAAAACCTTTGGAAATTGAATCTGACAACTCTATAAAAAGGATTAGTGAAATAGAAGCTTTTGTGAATGAGCCCACTAATTATCACTGCTAAACAATCAATCCAGACTATGAAGTCTTCCATCTTGATCACAATTGTGCTCATGATCAAGGGAGTGCGACCACCTAGCCTGACATAATGGCCATCATAGCTTCCAATAATCAAAAACCACCTTGCAAGGACATCCTAGCTCATGTCTCATGAATTTTATTCATCAATCTTAACTAATATAAATCTTATAAAGATAATATTAGAATCCTCTCCAGAATTACTCTTAATACAAGGGTAAAGGAAATTTTCTAGCTCAAGGCACTAGCCAATACCAACTTTGGTATTTGTGACCCCTTTGTGGGGATGCACATACCCTCCCCTGTTGGGTTTCTGCCTTGTAACATAGTTCAAGGATCACAAGACTTTCCAATCTTCCTACTCCATTAAACACACTTTATATGCTATACATAGTGAATGGAAAAGAAGCATTATAGAACACACAATTTCACAGAAGGAAGAAAAATCTTAGCCAGTTCAATATCAAAATCTTAACCACTGATTAATAAAGAATAACAAGTAGTGTAATGAATTGTTCCGAGTTATTTATTTACAAGATGTAAAGAATGTAGTGGAATAGAAAATATTACTTAGGCAACCCTTCAACATTTTCTACTAATATGTCTGTGCATGTAAATATGAAATTAAGAGCATTGTTGAATACAAATTTTCCTTTTCTCTTGCCTCCATTTTGACAAATCAGTGTGAAATCAGTGTCACTTTGAATATCCTTTCCTGTGTGCATGTTTTGACAAATCAATGTGAAATCAAAGTCACTTTGACTTTCCTTTCCTGCAAGGCATCACATCCACAGTTGATTAGTAAAATATAATCTACTATATATTATGTTCAAGAAACTGACTGCAATCTATAGTGGAAACGAGACCTCAATTCTTATTCTTAATTTCAATATCTCAGGACAACATAAGAGATAAAAATGCATATGGCCTTAGTAGCTAGAAAACAATCACTCCATCATTACAACACCACCTAGATTTCGGCACTTAATATAAATAATGGCACTAGTTGTAGTGCTTATTTGCATTAACACCATGGAAAAGCAACAACAATGTTTCAAAGTACACTTACTAGAAACGTTGTAACATTATGAGAATATTTAATGATAGCATTTGAACCTCATAGCTATGGTGGGGAAACTAGGGAACCCAAATATTGGAAGATATCTCATACCAAATCTGAGAAAAAAATAAAAAAGGGAAAAAATCAAAATCTATAAATCAAGCAATGAATTGTTTACAAATCAAATACAATTCCTTTAACTAACAGTTAAATTGTGGTGATATATTTAAATATTTAGTAAGAGGGTAACTTCAAACCATGGAATATTACCTTTGTCATTATTGTCATCCCTCAGTGACTGAGATTACAAATCAATACTTATGGAAAGATTGTAAGAAATTATGTGAAATAGTAAAGCGTAACCTCTATTTTCAAGCAACAAAATCAAGACATTGTTACATCAAGAACCATAATTGATACATAATCAATGAATCAAGTCCTTGTATGGCACAAGCTTGTTTCACAACCTCTATTTTCTCAATAACAAAATCAAGACATTGTATGTGGTTATTGCCAAAAGGAAACTGCATTCTAATTTGGAAGAGGATCTTATCAAAAGACATGGATTTATTAAAAGCTACAAAGCCTAATGGGTTACTGAAAAATAAGTTGGAATATGGGATCATGATACTTAAATTGAAAAAATATGTTTTCCTTTTAGAAACATTACAGTTATACAATGTTTTTTGAAAGCATTAGAATTTGAAATTGGGCCTTTCTATCAAGACAAATTTTCATTAACATAATGTACTTTCCTACGTGAAACGTTGTAGATATCCAAGAAAAAATTGAAAAGCATAAGAGAACTTAGCATAATGTACTTTCTTTCCTTCCTTAACATTCTTAAAGAGTTGAGGTTCCCCAAGTCATCAGGTAACTTTCGAAGGAAATGACAGTTAGTAATGGTCCAATTCACAACTGAAGATGTGTCACAAATACGAGGGGGCATCTCCTCCAAATCACAAAAGTGCTCCAGGTTAAAATCTAGCATTATTGGAAGCTTAATGCTCGACTGGTTGTTATTGAACCCAGACATTTTTCCATTCTTCACTAAAAGCTTAAAGATAGCTTCTCTAAGTTCTACATGACTTTACTATGCTCTTGAAGTGGGGGCACATGCAGGCTCTCCAAGTGAATAGTCTTAAACTAAGTGAAGATAAGGCCAATAGATCATTCAGTGTGGATCTCTTTAACCCATAATTGAATACTATGTCTCTCTTGAACCCATAATTGAATACTATTAGGACTTTCAATTTTTTCATGGAACTCAAAAATGTTGGAAGAAAGTATTTGCTTCCAAAAAGAGTAAAACTAAAGCCTCTGCTTGAGGACAATTGATGTCACACCACTAACACTTCTCCATGGAATCTATATAGGTAAACCACAAATGCAGAATTCCATTAGAATATTGTGTTTATTGAATACACAAATGAAATCATTGCATTTCTTTGAAATATCTTTTGAAATCAAAATTACTGAAATTATATATCGATAACCTAGTGGGTGTAGGATAAAATTCACCCGTTTCATTCACAGAAAGCATGAGAAAAAACCTAATACTATATAAAACCAAGAAAAATTCAAATTCATCACTTCTAGGGACCTCGTAACCACCCTGCTAATACACAAGTATGTTCCTGTTTGCAGTTAGAAAAATTACCCAAATTACAATCAGTTTACTCCAGCATATGTTGGAAAGTTATAGAAGGATGACTAGTGCAATCAATCCATTCCTTTTAGCCGTGGATTTGTTTCAGTTTAAAATAGAAGTATACAAATATACTTGTCCAATGTCTATGCTTTAACCATTCACCTTAAGATGTTTTTACAATACAATTTCCTAAGTCTATTTAATATCTTCATTATCATAAAAACCAACCTATATCCATCTTAACTCCACATCTACCACTCTTAGGGGGATGAAATCTATTTATCCCTGTGAGCACTTGGTAGACCCAGAATTAAGATGGATCTAAGATGATAGAATTTCCCCTTTAAATAGTTTATGCTCACATGAATACCATGGTATTACCATGGGTCAATACCATGGGTTATCATAAACTTGGAGCTTAAAAATTACTATTAGTAATTTATAAAAATTAATAAAATTAATAGTTGAATTTTATTTTATTTTTTATTTTAACCAAACTAAAATGTTTAACATACATTAAATTACAACATCCATTTTTACTCTTGATCCACCACCTCCCGGGAGGGATCAAATATTTTTTCACTCTATGCTAGTTTGCATATTAGTAGATCCAGAGTAAAGATGGATCTATGTTGGTTTAATTCCCCCATTTAAATAGGCTACATTCCAGGTGAATACCATGGGTCAATACCATGTGCCATTTTTATTTTTATTAATACTAATACTAGGGTTAATAATGTTTTTTTGCATGGTATTAATAACAATCTAGTCCATGGTATTTGTCCCATAGTACTTTGCCCATAGGTTTCACCTAAATATAACGCATTTTTTGAGTGTTCGTAAATATAAGGTGACTAAGGTGACTTATGTGGTAAATATAAAAAATTGTTTTATTTCTTTACCATACCTCTCGTTTATTTATATTGTTATTAATTTACCATACCTCTTTTACAAATATGGTATTTGGCCCATAGGATTCACTTAAATAAAACCTCTTTCTTGAGCCTTCATAAATAGAACGAGGGTTATGGACTAATATAAAAAGAGGTTTTATTTATTTACCATACGTCTAGTTTATTTATATTTTTTTTTATTTACCATACCTCCACTCTACTTATATTTTTACCTTGCATGTATATAAGGTGACTTATGGAGTAAATATAAAAAATGTTTTATTTATTTACCATACCTCTCATTTATTTATATTTTTATTAATTTACCATACCTCTTTTATATATATGGTATTTGGCCCATAGGATTCACTTAAATAAAACCTATTCTTGAAAATGGGCGAATGGAAGGTTGTAACTCCTAGTTTCAAGGGCTAAATTTACCTTTTTTACCCTCTGCCTTAAAATAAGGTGGGCTATTTGAGGTGATTTGTAAAAATGTGCTATGATACAAAATATTCGCCCACTAAAAATTTAAAACCCCTTAATTTCCCCAAAGGGCGAACATTCACCCCTAAAATTTTCTATGATAGATATATATATATATATATATATATATATATATATATATATATATATATATATATATATATATATATATATATATATATATATATATATATATGTCAATAATGTTTGTCATACATCAAAACCCCAAAAAATAATATGTGTGTTCAAGTACATATGTGCCTTGCAGGCCTAAAAAATGTAAATTGCTAGACCTATGAACTACTCGGCTTGGTGCTCATGATAGCACGTAATTGCTCATACTACATGAGTCAGCAGTTGACAGATCAGGTCTGATACCCCCACTATGTGCCACTGATATTGGCATGGGATGTCACCCACCCGAGCATACTCTGGGATACCTCTAGTCAATCCCTCGAGGTCTCACGTGATTTCCTCCTCATTATTGCCTCCTTCCTGATAAGGAGAGATACAAATTGTCGAGCAATGCGTCTGGCAATCAGGGACATCCTGGCAAGTCGCTCTGGTCCCACATCTACATTTACAAAATTGAAATGTCATGAATGTGTATATTTCAAGAAACAGTAAGAAATCAAAAATTAAAATGGTTTTTCTTACCTCCATCATCATAACCTTCTCCCTCTAGGAGCAACATATCTGGATCATTGCAGAAGTCAGTACCGCTATAGGGCCAATCCTCTACTACGATTAGCTGATGTTGTAGCCACAAAAAGAAGGTAAGCTTATATGACATATGTTGGCCCCCAGTGATTATAGGCATTAGCGCATTCCAACGGACCATCCATCGGTCTCGTGGCAATGGAAGATTCACCTCAATAAGTTGGTAGTGAAATAGCAGGATCCGCTCTAAAAACAAGGTCACTAGAATGGAACCATATCCGAACTGCTTCATGTTTCCGGCCTTGGCTTTAGATAGCTAGTGCTTCATGTTTACCTTCATGGCTTCTGCCCAGTTGAAGATAATCGACGCCGTATAGTCTATAGCATACTGAAACTTGGATTTGTTGGACTCATGTTGTGCCTGAGCCCCAACCCCTTTGTTTATGGTCAAAAGAAGCACTTTCAGGACAAGATATCGAACACTCATGATCTCTATTTTCTGCTCTTTGATTTTAGTGCTTTTGGGTAGTGTTCTGTGAGCAACATGTTCACACTTGCCCCAATAGGCCTGGACCATACAGATTTACTAGTTCCCCTCTTCGGGACAATCTAGTGATGAAGTAGATGTTAGAAGTTTCCAATTCCAGTTCTTGGTCCCGGATTATAAAAAATTCCCGATTGACATCCCAAAGACTAATCAAATACTGCAGCAACTCGGGTTGAGCCTGAAGACCTGGTGTGAGGAAGAATTTGAGGAGCCCACAGTTCCTTAGGGCATTTAAACAGTTTGGGTCTGCCAATGCCTGTGTATCGATTTCCTCATGCTCACGTTCTTTCCAATCAACCATTTTCTCACTATGTTTTCCCTGCAAAAACCATAAAATCAAGTCAACATTCACCCTTGGCTAAAGAAATTTCGATCAAAGCAGAGAATTTTGGGAAAAATTCGAAATTTTTGTGTTCACGGTGCCAACGCAACTGTTTTAAAAATAGTAGCACCGACGGTGTGATTGATAGAGTTAATGACTCTCGATCGACGCAATTTCCTGCCTGAAAATTGCGTCAACCGAGGGATTTTTTTTTCTAAATCCTCCTCCATAAATTTAAACAAACAATTAAAAATAGGCAAAGCAAGCATAAAAATGAAGCTAAGGGTCTCAGCGCTTACCTGCAACTGACGAATCATCGAATGGCCTCCCGAATCTCCCGTAATCTACTCCTGAAAATCTAGGGCACAAATGGGTGAAAATGTCTCCACACAAGGTAAAAAGGTAAAATGGTAAAAATTATTTACTTTTTCCCTCTTTTATTCATTTTCCATGAAATATTAGGGTTTTAAAGGCATTTTAAATCTATTTTACCTTATAAATTGGATAATACGTTTACCTCTTATGCAGTGACAGGTGACAGATTGCTGATGATGGTACTAGAGTCGTGTTTAAGCTATTTTCTCGATTCGTAAAACTCAAATGAAAAGAACACCGAGTATTTTTCACTTTTTGACTCGTTAAAGAGAATAAAAATGTGGGGTCTGTTTTCAAGCTCTTTTCCGACTCTTTAAACACAAAAAGATTGCCGAGCTCTTGTTTTTTTTAACTCATTAAAGGTTGCGAAATGTCATTTACCCAGTATATGTTTACCCCTTTTTCGGGCTGGGATAAACTATTTACAAAAAAAGTACTCCTTGACTAAAATGGTCAAGCGGTTCTCTCAAGTATCTTTTTCTACCTTTTTAGGCTAGAGAGACACAAATATACGAAAAGGGACCATGTGGAGTTTTCTTTTCCGTGTCTTTTTCAAACTCTCTAAACATGAAAAAGATATTGAGTTACACCTTTGTCGGACTTGTTAAAACATTAAACGACATCGGATTCATCACCATGACAAACATGAGCTTCTCCTTCCTAGGGCTCATTAATCTTACTAGGTCAGATTCATCCGAAGGATGGACTTACAGTGCAAGAACATGTTATCCCCTTCAAGCTTACGATTAAAAAATAATTGGGGTACCTGCCAGAAATGGTGGGGGAAAATGGGAAATTCTATCAGTTATGTCGGCAACTCACTCTTGAACATGACACTTTCTGTTTCGTGTCAGGTTGGGATATCCTCATTTCATCGTTGACCTTCCTGGGTTGGGCCATTCATTATTTTCTTCCATTTGATCTCTGCGACATCATCATGACCTCCGATCCTATGGATCCAAAAGCTGACAAACTCCGGAGTTGTGTCGCCGAAATGTTCAAGAGTTTTCCTTCTACAGTTATACTCATTTTTTATTCTCTGTATCATCTGAAATCATTGCATCCCTTTGTCTCGTGTCGATGATGTGGGATACATCATGGCCCTCCTTCGACATGGTCACTTCCTGTCAACTTCAGCTCATTATCCAGGAAGCTGGCCGAGAGACTCCCTTCCATTACCTTAGAGCTTGCATGCCCTAATGGCAAGTCCTTCACACTTGTCGACAAGTTCACATCATTGGCTTCGATCGGGTGATTTCATGGGTGTTCAACTTTAGTTCCTTTATTCACATTCAGTGGATTGTGTTGTTAGTACCCTCATATCCATTGTCATTATTGGTGGTTCCTCTCGTGCTTGTTAATGGTTCACATCATTGACTGGTAATCAAGCGACTTTCTAGTATGTTCGACTTCAATACATTTATTCACATGTTAGAATGTGTACTTTGATCAGGTCGTTTTGGAGCGCAAGACCCTGGGCTCAGATTACAAAAGTCTAAGTTACAAGGCGATGTGACATGATCATGCTGATATACATGTCTCTTTCAGATGGATGGCTGCGACCATACCATGAGTTGTCATATGTGATCCTTCTCGTTATTGGGTGGTTGCAACCATACCTTGGTTTCGATATGATCCTCCTTATTGGATGGTTGTGCCCATGCCTTGGATCCATTTACATGATCATTCTCTAGATGGCTACGTCCATACCACGACTCATGTATCATTTGTCAGAGTTTTCAGTGATGTATTTGTATCTATGCTTGCTTGCAAGTTTTCCAACGACGAACTCTAGTTCCCCACATCTACTTGTAAAGAATTTCACCCCTCACTCTAGTTTGGCCTTCACGCTCTAGGGTCCATCTGTTACACAACATTTTTTCACTGTCCTTGTACTCCCCATTCCATGATCCTAAAGGACCTCTACAGTGAACCCTACATGCTTTCCCATCATGAAGAAACTCCCATTATGTCCCTCTTCATGAGCAAAATAATTCCCTTTTGCATCATTTCCCAAAAGTCTTCCTTTTACCCCAATTTACAAGATCAACGCTAATGACCTGTGTCCTCCTCTCACCGATTTGTAGAGATTAAAACTAGCACTAGTGTCATACAGTGCCACTGAACCTTTTCTCAGTCACACTGATCCTCTTTTGGAAAGTTTTTTAAATATGGAGTCGAAGCTTCCAAGTCTAGAAGCTTTGTAATGGAAGTCTGGTAAATGGTTGGGTGAGATGGAGATGAGGAAGTCAGTTTGGGCTCCTTTCCCCTATTAGGATGGAAAAATCCCAAGAGATAATGCCCTCTCCCATAGTAAGAGGAACCATCTCCCCTCCATCCAAGCTATATAAACCCCTCCTTTTACAAGCTAAATTAGTTTTAGTTTTAGTATTTTTAGAGCTTGAATACCCAGCAAGATATCATAGCTTGTATCCTTCTAGTTTATGTTTGTGGGAGGAGAATATTGTTTTTGGTTTGGTTTGAGACTAAAGGGAAGAAGCTTTAAAACTTCCATTGTTAGGGCTATCCATGAGGTGTTAGCGGAGGTGTGGGAACCTGGATTAGTAGGAGGAAACCAGCAATGTCAAGGCATTGGTTGTAATATCTTTCTGAACTTATATGAATACAACTATTGATTGATTTCCTACATTGAGTGTTATCTTACATTTTATGGCTTAATATTCCTTGACCTTTTAAGTAAGTTGAATGCAATTTGTATGCTATCACATTTATTGTTGTTGTTTGTTTGCTTGTTTCAGGTATTCGAAGGAAGGAAATGAAAGATAGCTGGAGAAAAGAGGCAGGATCATCACTAAGCGAAATAGCATTCTAATAGGCAAGCCCCCTTATTTGATTCTATCTTAAGGAAGTTTTCCATAGATTGTTTGTTTGTGACTAGACCCTCTCTCTCAGGCTAGAGGAATTGTCTTTGTCCACATCGAGAATTTACCTGCACCACAATAACCCATGTTGGAGATGGTAGTCAACAGTGTTGTCACCATCATGCACATGACTCTGACTCTAAAATTGTTGGTATACCTCCTTGACGTCCTTATCTTCTAAATATGCCTCTCTGTGTGCATCATGGGTGAAAGGCTCCATGTGAATAAGAGTCCCCAAATATGTAATATTTGATGTGGGTGGCCTTGAAATCATATTGACCAACTTGTTTTTGTTGCCCTTCTTATACTTGATCACCAAATGAAACTGCTATAAAAACCCCATCCGCTTGTAATGCTTGGTCTCTTATAGCTTATTCTAGGTCTGCAAGTATTGTAATGACTGGTGATCTGTGTGGATTATTTTCTCCTTTCTCATCATACAATGCTTCCACCTCTTCACAACTTTCACCATGGTGTAGAGCTCCTCATCCTAGGTAGGGTAGTTAAGAACTTTCCATGAAATACTTCAGAATGGTAGCAAGCAGACCTTTCTCCTTGCATCAAGACAACTCCCATAGCATACCCACTCACATTTGTCTCCACTTCAAAGGGTCGTTGTAAGTTTGGTAATGCCAGAATTGGTGCTTCATTGATCTTCTTCTTTAACTCATGGAAATCCTTCTGTTGCCCTTTTCCCCACCGGAAACTCTTTCCAATTTCTGTTATGGTGTGGAGTGGTGCTGCTACTACTGAAAACGAGGGTATGAATTTCCTCAGGTACTATGCTACTCCAATGAAACTCCTAACCTCAGTAACATTAGTAGCCACCGACCATTTCATTTTGGCCTCCATCTTGGAAGGATATATCCTTAATTATCCTCCACCAATCACATATCCCAAATACACCAAGGACTTCTGCACAAACTCACACTTCTTGAAATTTGCTAGCAATTGGTTCTTCTTCAATGTTTCCAGCACCTGCGTCAAATGTGAAATATGCTTCTCCCAGGTAGCACTATATACCAGTATATCATCCAAATAGACAATAACAAATGAATCTATGAAAGGGCAAAGTACATCATTCATTAATCTCATAAATGTAGTTGGTGCATTACATAGGCCAAATGGCATAACTAACCACTCATACAAACCTCGCCTGGTTTTGAAGGCGGTCATCCATGTATCTTCTTCTTTGAATCGAACATGGTGATATCCAGACTTCAAGTCCGGCTTGGTTAAATACTTTTCTTGCTGCAACTAATCTAGAAGATCATCTATCTTGGGAAGGGGGTATATGTTCTTGAGCATGATTTTATTCAACGAATTGTAATCTATACACATCTACCAAGTCCCATCCTTCTTTGGCACAATGATGATGGGTGACCCACATGGTGATGTACTCGGTCGAATGACACCCTGTTCCAATAGTTGTTGCAACTATTTCTTCACCTCACTTGCTTCTATAACAGACTACATGTACAACCCAATATTTGGTAATGGGGAATCTAGCAATAGCTAGATCTCGTGCTCCACTTCTCTCTTAGGGGGTATCCCTTTAGGCTCTCGGAACACATCCTTGTATGCCTATAACAACTCCTCCAATTGATGTTTTTGTTTCTTAGTACACCCCTCTAGGGATGACTTGCCTCTTATTGACTCCTCTATAGATTGATTTTCTCTTAAAAATAATAAAACATACTTCTTGTTGGAACTGATCAATTTATTGGCTTGGTTTGCACTTACCAGTGAAATTTTTGACTTTCCTTTGTGTGCGTTGATGATGAATTATTTTCCATCCTTGATGAGCTCATATTGGTCAACTCTTCTCATGAATATTGCATCAGGCATGTACATGTATGGATTCCAAAACACAACTCCACATGCATCAAGGGGAACCACATCCAAATCTACTTCATTAATAAAATCACCACTGATAGCAAATCTAATTTTACATTGTTTTTTTACCTTAAGCTCTGCATCCTTATGTACCCATCCCAGTGGATATGGGTTTGGATGATCACGATCTTCCAGCCCCAACTTCTTGACAAGATCTGCTGCAATGAGATTTTCCTGTGATCCTGAGTCAAATAGAGCATCATTCTTTCTCTCCTTGACCTGTATCTTTACATGGAAATGTTTGGTCATTTCTTTATCTTCCTATTGCTGAAGGCTACTCATATTCACCTCCTTCTGCACTGATGTATAGATGATCTTCTCATCCATGTTTGAGATGCTTTCAATTTGGTTGCTCGAATCAAGGGCCATGAGATTCTTCTTCTTATTATTTTTCTTCTTGTTCTTTGGGTTTAGCTTTGGATGCAAATTCCAGCACTTCTCCTCTGTATGGCCATCAATTTTGTAGTGGTTATAGTGCTTGCTAGGATCTTTGCACTGGTGTTTTGTGGTTGCCGTCTTTTTATCTTTTCCCCTTTTTGCTTCTTCTTCCCCTCCTTAGAAGCATCTTATTGCTCCTTTTTCTTCGATCCACTTGATTGCACTCTTTTCAGGCCTATGTTCTCCAGGTACTATTCCTGTACATAAGCCTCATCCACCATTTTGGGCTTGAACAACATCAATTGCTCATGCAGATGGTAGTGCATATGCCCTAAATAATTGACGAGTAAATTTGGGTTCTTTGGAGAGATACCCAACATTATAACCATCCTTCTGAATTCTATGGAGTGCTCTTGCACACTTTGGCCCAGCTCTTGCCTGAAGTAATGCCACTGGATCCACTAGTCTTCCACGTACCCAATGGGATAAAACTGTGACTTAATGAGGGTTTTAAAATCCTCCCACTTAGTCACTAGAGTTTCTCCCTCCAACCTTAGGGTTTCCAGGTGGCTCTCCCACCAAGTCAGTGAATGGCCCTCTAATTTTAGTTGCGCGAATGAGATCTTCTGCCCTTCCTCGATTTGATGGATGCTCAAATAAACTTCTAGTTGCTGCAATCAGTGGTTACTTTTCAGAGCGTTGATCTCACTGTGGTATGGCTTGATATCGACTTTTGCTTCCACTTTAAATAGGGATTGGTTCACAACACTCAAACTGGGTTGATCTTTTCTAGGTTCTTTCTTCGGCTTGTTATCTACATATTCCTGATCTCCCAATCCCCCTTCTGATTTGTCCTCTGCACTCAAACCACCTTCTTCTCCAAATATCCCCAGATTATTTCTTAGGACTGCCATGAGGAGGTTGACATTGCGGTTTATATCTTTGACTTGTTCTTCGAGCTGTAAAAACCTCACCTCTACAGGATCACGAGTTTCATTTACAAATTCATAGCCCATGATTAGGGTTTTACGATTTTCAGCCTCGTCGATCTAGATCCCTGTAATCTCCACAAAATACCCAAAGAAACCTTCTCTGATACCAAATTATCCGTAAATTGTCATGGATATTCCACTGGATAGTTCATCACAACATATCTGATAATATTATATTAAAAATCTAAGATTCTACACTATTACAGTATTATTTAATTTCTAGATCTATAAAATTAACTGTAATTAGTGTATGCATGTAAAAGTAAATCAAGCAGAAAAGTAGAGAACGAAAAAATAAACTCACACACATAATACACAAGATATTTTCTCTAGGAAACCCTTTCAGGAGAAAACCCAGCTAGAAGGTGAGGTCGCTTCGCTCTCTTTCTTTGTATGGAAATATCGCTGCAGATACAAAGAAGTAATGTCTATGGCCCGTGGGCTGCAACAGTACACAAATTCTCTCTATTTTCTCTACCTCCTATCTCTCTTGGTTATCTCTGCTCAACTATGGAACAAAATTCTCTTGAAAGAATGGAATGCCTCTTCCTCCTAGTGGCCCGGTTATAACACAACTCGATAACCTACTAGTTGTTAAGTTTTACTACATCAACTCTTAACTAGAGTTACAAAATAGACTCTTCTAGAGTATTTTACATCACAAACACGTGGCTAGCCCCTTTTCCATGAATAATAGGGGCTAATGCGACACCCTCCTGAACTATAGGTGTGAAAACATGAAGGTCAACTTCTGAGTGGCATAACTTTTGCATACGGACTATGTGATCCTTGCAACATTGGAAATATTTCTATGTGTAGAATAGCATGAAAAGGTGTTGCACTTATACGGCAAAGTTTTACCTCCAAAAAATGTCATTTGATGCCTCGAAATGCTCCTAGAAGGTTGCAGACCCCATTTTGCCAAACTGGGTCCCGCCAGTAAAAATGGTCACGTGAGTTGATTCCTCCGCTTTTTGCACTCAAAATGCATCGAGATCACTGACAAACAATATAATGATCCAATTCAGATCAAAAAAGAATTTTTTTAATATGGACAATTGTGGTGTATAAATAAAATATTTCAATGTCCATATTAAGTATAATATTTCAATGTTGATTATTTATATATTATATATGATTAAAAAAAGCTATGTATATATTATGTAAAACAAGTGAAAAAATAAATTCTTATGGTTAAAACATTTCAAGCTACCTCACTGTTTTTCATTTTGTCATTTTATTTAGCAAAGAATTGTTGGAATTGCAAGTTTGAACTATGTAGTTTACATAATCCAAGTTCCCAAGGGAATTTTTAAGGCATTGAATCCATTTATTGTTTTAAAAAATCAATTTAATATATATATATATATATATATATATATATATATATATATATATATATATATATATATATATATATATATATATATATATATATATATATATATATATATAGATATATATGTATGTATGTATAGATATATATATATCTATATATATATATATATATCCAACTTAACCACAAATGTATCAAGTTTTCAGAGAGATCAAATCTCTTTTATTTTCAAGTTTTACATCTAAAGGAGATTTGGACATCTAGAGATTTGATCCCTCTAGGATCTTAATAGATTTGTGGTTAAGATGGATGTATACTGGTTCAATTCATATAAATTTAATTATCCATGCTTTTTAGAGAGGAGAATAAAGAAACTTGCAGAAATTGAAATTGGGAAATTTAAAATATAAACTTTATTTGTATTTTTCTTCTAAGGTATCTTTCTATAAAAAAAAACCTTGACTATACTAAGAAGTGTTTTATATAGTTTAATATGGGGGATTCATGTAATTCCTTCCATGTTAAACATTTATTTGACTCATAGCATTTAAGAAAAATATTTCAATGTCCACCTTGAGTAAGATACTTTTATATCAATTTAGAGAAGTGATTCTTATAACTTAGTATGAGGGAGATGTATATTTTCTTCCATAATTTAAGAAAAATATTAATAACTAACATTTCAAATTAATATTTTATTATTTTATAAATATATGATTTTTACATCCAAGTATAAGGTAGATGTATAATTCCTTCAATTTTTAACATGGAATTAACATAGCCCTATGGGGGTTCTATGGAAAACATTAAATGAGACCGATGGGCTTGCCAAGCCCCCTGGCCGCATTCTCCTTGTGCATGCCACCACCTCATGGAGAACTTATGGGACTTTGCCTCTCAAGGATGGTGGCAGTGGCCCCTTAACATGGTTTTTCTCTATATGTATGTGTGAATTAGGTTCATGCCACCATGATATTTGTCTTGGGCCACTAGTTAAAGCTTTGGTTGCTCCTTGGATGCCTCCTCCTATTGTTTCCCTTTCCCACCATGGATTTGGAGTCCTCTCAGTTTGCTTAGGTTTGTTCCTTTTGCTTGCTTCATTGGCTTTCCCTCTTACCTTTGTGCAACTTACCCTGAAACTTATAATGGCCTCTTTCTTTCACAACTTCCTTTTACACCTTCCCTCCTAGCTCTATCTAGATCTTTGTGATGTCTTACTTCCTCCAATAACCATGAATTGATAGCAAGCCTGTTGCTGACATGGAAGTGGCACTCATGCTTTAGTGGGATCTCCAGCAAAAATGTGAGTTGAATATTTAGCCCACAACTACCATGACCATAAACCTTTAGAAATTCAGGAGGAATTCCATCTTGTGGAAGTGGAAATTTGACAAGAAGAATAGGCTACTCTAGATTTGGAAGTAATGGTCGGCATGATCTCTTGGGTTCTTGATACAAACAACTTTTGAGGCTAGCGAAATCACTATCTTCATATAGTAGATTTGTACTAAGATGTAAAGTTATTGATGGAAAACATTTTGGTCAATAGGAGACAAACTCAAGTCAACCTCATTCACAAATTAAATGAGCTCAGAGATAATATGCTAGATGTGGAAGGAAAGTTTTCTAGGCTCAAGATGGGATTGCCACCTAGCTCCCCAATTCCACTACCATGAAAGGTTGAGGAACAACCCATCAAACTTGATACTTCATTGTCCTCCTCATGCTCAAGTTCCTATATTTTATTGTTTAAGTTTTTGCTCTTCATGCTTGCCCATGTGGGTTCTTGATAAGTTCTTTCTAGAGTTAATGTTCAATTTTTTCTAGTTGTTGCCTCAATCTCTTCAATCTCAAAACACTTCCCATTTCAATTCTTGTTGCTTGTTTTCCCATGGTGGGGCAACAATGGCATTTTGCATGCATGTTGTAATGTTAGATAGTGAATTGAAACTAATTTTAATAGTTTTTGGCTCTATATTTTAATGTTTTTAGTCTAGTCTAGTTTAGTAGACTCTCATATAAATATTTGATATTTCAATTAAAAACCAACTTAAGGAAAAAAACATGGAATTAACCTGTAAAAATTAAATTATATATTTTAATAATAATTTTTTTTTAATATATACCATAAATAAAAATTTCAATATCCACTTTACATTTTATTATCAACTATAAAAAAGAAAAAGAGAAAACCAGTGATTCAAAGTAAAAAAAAAAAAATTGCTTTAAGTAAATTGGTCTCTCTTTATATATAGAATATTTACATTAATAAAATATTTTTGGATGAAATTTTTAAATAGATAAATAATTAATTAAACCCCAAAAAATATCCTTTCACAAATAAAAGCGTTTTACATAAAAAATGCTTTTTACATAGGAAATGTTCTTAATATAAAATTGACACATAACATAACATTTTAAAAATGTAAGAATAGTAAAAAATACTTTAAATATATACCACAAATAAAATATTTAATATTTGCTTCAATTTATATGTAATGTATTAGTAATAAAAAAAAATATTATTTAATATCAATTATAAATTAAATATTTAAATATTCACCTTAATCAAGACATATTAATATCAATTATATATTTAAGAAAGAGTGATATTAATATATATTAATAAAATTGATTTCAAAATATTTTAGTTATAACATGTATTAAATAATATATTTTTTAAATGTTATATGTCAAGAAAATTAGAATTTTTTTATTTACAATTATTACTATTATGTATAAAGTTTATTTAAAATGATTTAAAAAAATTATAAATATTGTTTTTATATAAAAAAAAAATTTAAAATAAGCAATAAAACATTTATTTGGATACATGTTATTTCCCTTCTCTATAGATTTAATAAGACATGGATAGAAAATGAGGTAGGGATCAAAACTATTTGAGATAAAAGAGATAGAAAATAAGATAGAGATCAAAACCATTTGAGATAAAAGAAATGAGAATTTTTTATTCCTTTAAAAAGTGATTTAATATATAGATAAATATATATATTAAATATTTGTATAGATTTATTTTAATTAGAGATTTGTCATGAGTCAAGAAAAAGTAAATGTTTTAGTGTGTAATTTTGTTTATTTAAAATAAGTTTTGATCTAGAAATTTGATTCTTTGTGTTTACAATAATTTGAAATTAAAATAAATTTATATTAATTTTAAAATCAATTACCATTTTTTTTTTAAGAAATATTTTTATAATTCTATCTAAAGAATATACAAATTTTGAGCTTTAGTTTTCAAAATAATTATTATGAATTAAAACATATAAATGAATCTATATTAATTGTAAAATCAATTACCATTCTTTTTTTAAGGAAATATTTTTATAATTCCATCTAAACCATATATAAATTTAGATTTTGGTTTTCAAAATACTTATTATGAATTAAAACATGTCACAAGTAAAACATAAAGTCATTAAAAAAAAAATAACAACATTTCTCCTCAGCGCCCAAACTACATCCAAACTACAAACTCAATCATAACTATTAATTAATTTGCCATGTATTTAGAATGATAGGGAACATTATTCTCCTAAGTAGTCATTTCATGAACTGTTACTTTGATGGGCTACTCTGATTTGTGTGCTTGTGAGATGTCATTTTTCCATTTCATAGCATATTACTTTGGTGGGCTACTCTGCTTTGTGTGTTTGTGTGATGACATTTCTTTCCATTCATCATTATTATTCCTGCATCAAAAATGATAAGGCAAACACTTTCACAAGGGGGTAAACCATACTTACCGCGTCATGATGACATGTACGGTGAAGTGATTTGATTCGGACACGTGTACAAACGACGAGTTGAGAAGATTCTCAGGAAATATTTGACGAGGAAAGGGTGTTCACGCCCAGCACAATCGTGATGTAAGACATTGATTTTGCAATTGTACTAGAAACTCCGTTAACGTCTTGTGAAGAAGCCAAATATGGAAAGCGTCCACCTGATACTCCAACGCTGAATTGCATGCGGTGGTTGTGTGGAAGGCCATAAAGAGCCTTTCATTCTCAGGCTCAATCCCTTGTCATGTTGGCCTGACCTGCCTTCCTTGGCACTAGTACACACAGACCCCACAAGGCAATTGCCAATTTCCAATTGCCTGCTTCCCCTGACACCTTCATCTTCTTAATTTATACACTCTTGCAGCCTAGCATCCCTCCCCACTTACCAGTTAGACATGGCTTCACAGAACCAGTTGGAGATGGGTTTGGTAGCAGTGGTGCCCAAAGTACAGAATCAGAGTCCTGATATGCATGAAGGTAACAATAATGTTGAGGATGAAGAAGATTTCACAGGGCGGTGCAAGATCGGAGTCCCCATGCTGTCAATCTTGACCTCTTTCCCCTGCAAACTCAAGAGCTTCTGTGTTGCTCATGATGACATCCCAACAAAGGACCAAAAGTCCAACGAAGGGGAGAAAGATGAGGAGGGGTCCATTGATCACAGCAGCAAAGGAGGATGGAAAACCATGCCTTTTATCATAGGTGAACTACTACCCATATTGGTGTCATTATTGTTATCACAAGGGGTTGCTTGAATATGGCTAGAGCAATGCCTGCTCCCACATAAAACTTATTATTAATATAAAATTTATTATTGATATTTGAGATCCACTGTGTTGATAATATTTTTCTTTTTCCAAAGAAAATTATGTATAGGATTTAGTTTTTGATAATGGGTAAAGTGTTTATGAAAAGAATTATGTATAAAATTTAGTTTCTGATGATGGGTGAAGTGTTCATGTATAAAAATTAGTGGAGTGTCCATTCCAAACATTGAGCAGACTAACTTCTATACATCTTTTTTTGGAAAAAAAATATTATCAACATGAATAGTGAAAATCTCCGAGCAAATATCCACTGTGTTGTTAGATTTAAATGAACTTTCTTTTTTAATAGGAAAAGGAAAATATTATCAACATGAATAGTGAAAATCTCCAAGCAAATATCCACTGTGTCGTTAGATTCAAATGAACTTTCTCTGGATTATCTAGTAAGTGTAGGTTCCTCAGACTTCCCTTTGATTCAGGGGCCATGGGCTGCAGCCATGGCGTAGTCCTCTCGGTATTTCAATAGGGTGTCAATAGGTCGGTGTCACAATTTGGCTTTTTTCTGCATGTGCAAGTCCATGGCGGTATGCCTCATTCAATAGTTCTTTCAAATCTTTAGGTTTGGAATGGCTAGCTTGCCAGGAATAATTTGCTTGTCATTTTGGGCTTTTGATACTGGTTTTTATTCATCGGCAACATTTTTTTAATATGATTTCATTTTTGTTTTTTTTTTTTCTTTCTAGTTTTAGCAGTTTTTAATACAGGAGCGATCAATCTTTCCTGCTCTAATTTTCTTATGAAATCATCCATTGTACTTGTACATTCCATGTTTCCAAGATGTAAGATTTCCAGTAGCCAGCTTAATAGGAAGTTCAATGGGTGATTGCTTTGTACATTCCATGTTTCTAAGATGTAAGATTTGCAGTAGCTATGTTTCTAAGATGTAAGATTTCTAAGATGTAAGATTTCCAGTGGCCAACTTACTAGGAAGTTGAATGGGTAATTGCCTTCTACATTCCATGTTTTTTTTTTAAGATGTAAGATATCTCGTAGTTAATTTACTAAAAAGTTTAATCAATGATGGTCTTGTTATGAGGTATTGTGTAAATCATGATATTCAATCCCATAAATCCAATCACCCTAAAATCAACTTAAGAAATTCCAGTCACCCATTTTGATCTAATTGTTTTGACACAGTAAAACCAGGATGGCAACACAGCATGTCCAGTTTATGCTTCACTTTGAGTACCATATTTGCTTTGTTCACCTCAAATTAAGACCAGCATGGCAGCATACATATTTGCTACTAACTTGGCAGATGTCTCTAGAAGAATTTAATTTATTTGTACTGAAATGGCAGGAAACGAGGCCTGTGAGAAATTGGCAACTATAGGTTTGCTTGCAAACATGATCGTCTACCTAACAAAAGAATTCAACATGCCAAATGTGACCGCTTCATACATCCTTAACCTGTGGACGGGAACGACAAACCTTTCCCCGCTGCTAGGGGCGTTTCTTTCTAATTCTTATATTGGCAGATACTGGACTATTGCTCTTGGCTGCATAGCATCTCTTATTGTATGTTTCTTTTTCAATTGTCTCTGCTCATATCAATAGTCATAAGTATTTGAAGATGCACAGTCAAGAAATCCATTCTAGCAACTATTGATCAATTTGAAAGAAATAAATTAGTGTTTCAAGTTGTTTGTTTTATTGCAACAGTGCAAGTAAATCTTTGTGGGTGTTATGAAAGCAAAACGTAGTCAGCTGAGTTACCAAAGTGGCTTCTAATATCTTGGTTTCTATTGTGAAGGGAATGGCTCTTCTTTCTCTTACAGCCATATTTCCACAGTTCAGACCACCTCCATGCAACACTAATACAGGGAACCCGTGCAGACTTGCATCAGGAGGTCAAAATGCTTTACTCTATTCCTCCTTTATAATGATGACCATAGGTGCAGGTGGTATCAGACCATGTTCGGTAGCTTTTGGAGCAGATCAATTCGATTACACAAGCGAAAAGGGGAAGAGAAGTATACAGAGCTTCTTCAATTGGTATTTACTTTTCATTCACCATAGCGATGATGGTGGCACTCACGATCATAGTATACATTCAAGATGATGTAAGCTGGAGTTGGGGTTTGTGTATCCCCACCAGTCTGATGTTTCTTTCTGTCACGAGCTTCCTTCTGGGGGCAAATCTCTACATTTGTGTTACACCAGAGGGAAGTTCATTCACTAGCTTTGCACAAGTTCTGGTTGCTGCACGAAGAAAATGCCATCTTTCGTTGCCTTCTCAGGCATCGGAGTACTATGATCCTCCACAGCAGGGAGTTCTCAAATCAAGGATGGATCTTACAGACCAATTCATGTAAGTCCACGTCAGCACAATTCTGAATTATTTGCAGCAAACAATTCTGATTCATGTATAGTTTAATTGATGGGATTATTGGGTAACTATTTTTCAGGTTTCTGAACAAGGCTTCTATAAAAAGCCAAGAAGATTTTAAAGAAGATGGATCTGTGGCCAATCCATGGAGACTGTGCAGTCTTCAGCAAGTGGAAGAGCTAAAATCGGTGATAAGAATAGTGCCCATATGGTCAGGCACCATCAGCCTTTTTGTGTGTATGGCACAGCTAAACACATTCTCTGTTCTGCAGGCAGAAACAATGGACAGACACCTGGGCAAGCACTTCCAGATCCCCGCTGGCTCATTTGGAATCTTCACGATGCTCGCGCTCACATTATTTCTGCCATTTTATGACAAATTCATCGTTCCATTCTCCAGGCGCGTGACGAAGGAAGGAAAAGGCATAACGCTTTTACAGAGAGTCGGTGTCGGGTTGGCCCTCACTATCTTATCTATGGCCTTCGCGGCAGCTGTGGAAACTAAGAGGCGGACCGTGGCGTTAAGCCACGATTTCATGGAGAAACCGAAGGGCGCGATTCACATGTCAGCACTGTGGCTGATTCCTCAGTATTCTCTTGCCGGTGTGGCAGAGGCATTCAGTGCAATCGGAGAGATCGAATTTCTGTACAGTCAATTCCCCGAAAACATGAGGAGTGTTGCGGGTGCGCTCTTCTTCTTGTCCCTGGGTCTGGGAAATTATCTAAGCAGCCTCGTCGTCAGCATTGTGCATAAAACCACAGGCGGCCACGGTCACGAGAACTGGCTGGCGCAGAATCTGAACAAGGGCAAGCTCGATAACTTTTACTGGCTACTAGCGGGATATAGCGCTGTCAACTTGATGTGTTTTGTCATCTGTGCGCGCTGGTACAGGTATAAAGCCACCGTTCACCGCCAAACCACCAAGATCTCCCTCAGTGAGCAAGATAATCCGACATTACCGCATGCGTAGCACCATATATTCATTCTAAATTGCAGTTAGCGGTAAGTCAGTATTAATTCTAAATTGCAGTTAGCGGTAAGTCAGTATTAATTCTAAATTGCAGTTAGCGGTAAGTCAGTATTATTATTAATTGTGATTTCTGGAATTTTGGTGTTTGGAATAGATTTGCAAAAAATTTCTTCTGTGATAATGACATATTGTATATAATATATTAATATTAATGATATGGTATATTAATATTTTCTGAATAGTGATATATTGTATTTGATATATTAATATTTTCTGAATAGTTTTTATTTGTTTGTCACAAAATCTGAAAACCAGCTAGTAATAATTGGACTAAAATAATTCTATATAATTTTTATTTACATGATAAATTTGTATTTTAAATTATAATTTTAAAATATTAATCAAATCCGTCACCAACTCCAACTTCTAAAATTTTAATATTAAAAATTATTTTGCAAAAAATCCCATCACGCTTATGTGATAATGACATATGATATGTTAATATTTTCTGAAGAGTCTCTATCAGTCGAGTAGCCTGGGAAGCAACTAGTAATAACTGATAGGGCAAGAGTGATGCTATATGCTTTTTATTTACATCATAACGTTATATTTTAGAGCAAAGTTACGGTTGTAGAATGTCGATCACTATTTTAAAAATGTAGTGTGTATAGTGAAATTTTTGGGTTTAAGATATATTTATTTTAAAGTTAAATTTAAATATTTGACATTTTATAAGTTTAATTTAAATTATTTTTTTAATTAAACTTCGATAAATGACAAACTTAGATCTTCTGCTGTCATGTAATCTGAGCTTAATTTTGTTGTACAGTAAAATTGTCAAAAAAGGAATTTGGAATGTTATCTTTTCCGAGTCATTTTAATGCATGTAATCTGAGCTTAATTTTGTTGTGCAGTAAAATTGTCAAAAAAGGAATTTGGAATATTATCTTCTCTGATTTATTTTAATGCAAGAGAAAAGTTTGAAAGTTGTGTTTTTTAATTCTACATGTGTCATATCTGATATTTTATAAGTTTAGTTTAAATATTTTTTAATCATTTACAGTTTTTGAACTGCATAATATTTTTTTAAATATTTAGTTGATTAATTAAATTAATAAATATTAAATAAATTCATGATAAATTATTTTTTTATTATTTTAAAATAATTATTTAACTATTTTTATTATATTTAAAATTGTTACAAACTGTAAGTAATGTTATATTATTGTTTTCTTTAATGGGACACTGTAAATAGTAAGTAATGTTGTATTATTGTTTTATTGGATGAAATTTTATAAAGAATAAGAGTATAGGAAAAAAAAATGGAATTATTGAAAAATATGATTTTTTCGCTATTACCATCAATATAATGTGAATTAAAAAAAGTAAAGATATAATATTAATTAATTATAAATTTATTTTTTAATGGTAATGAATTGGTATTTTGTAGGATTGTTTTGGAAAAGATGTAAGATTTTTTACATATTTAAATTTTTCTACATAAATTTACATGTCTTAGAGAATAAAACCAGATAAAAAAGGAATTAAACTAGATAGATATCACTCCAATTATTGCCCTTTCACATTTATTATAGGTATTATTAAAAAATTTATATGATTATAAGTATATTAATTAATAATTATTAAAATAAAATGATATTTAAATTATATTTTTTTATTTGAGATAAATTCAAATTGACGGAATAAAATAAATTATAAATAAAATTGTTTCTATTATTAATTCCAACTAAATTTTTATAGTAGTTTGTTTAAAAAGAAGAAGAGAAAAGTGGTAAAAAATTAAATTAAGATTTTGAAATATTTTTATATATTTACTCAAAAAATAAATAAATAGAAAAAATATGTTAAGATTTAATTTTTTTTATTTTTTGGGTTAGTTTATATTATTTAAAGTTATATAAGTAATGATATCTTCACACACCCAAACATATATATTTTTAAAATATTCAATTTAAAATTGAACATTTGATTAGAATAAATAACATATTACATTTACCAATGCAAATTATAAATACTTTAATATATTTACAATAAAAAATAAAATTATAAACATAACTTTTTATAATCTTAATTTTATAAATCTCAATAAAATATGTCTTTAACAAAAATATATAAACTAAATGGTTGGTAAATGTTCATGGGCATCAATACATGATAAGAATCAAAACACTTCATAATACATCACATGTTGCTTAAATTAAAAAATCATAAAATTAATTAAATTATAACTTTAATTTAAATTATTGTGAAAGGATCTTAGCTATAATGGTTTAATGAACAATTTGCTTCCTATTTGTTTGGGTTCACGTCCCTGGAAACATGTTGTAGTTAGGCCCACATGTGGCATTTATTAAATGGTTGTATTCATTGTAATAATGACAATCAATCTTTCAAAGTTACTGTTAAAAAAAATGATTTGAATTATTATTTTCATTGCTCACTTGGTAGCTCAATTGGTGATCACCTTCATAATGAAATGTTATGTTCCATGGGATTCCAAGTTCACACTTACCTGTGGGTCAACCAACAATTTTTTTTATTATTATCATTATTAATTATTATGTTCCATTAAATTCCAAGTTCAAACCTCTGGTGAGCCAACAAAAAATAAAATATATTATTATCATTATTAATTAGAAAAATAATTAATATATAAATTAAACATATATACATTTAGAAAAACATGTAACAAGATTCTTAACCTCATTTCATATGATACTTTTTTTTTGAATTAATAGACTTAATTGAAATATCAATATTTGATTTGTGTATACTATTAAGAATATCTTATAATACTTTGTGGAGTTTAAATTTCCACCATGTACCTAATTATGCGATTGACATGTCTATCTTGGAATAGGGCTTCCAGAATTTTAATTTAATTATCAATATTTATTTGAGGGTGATAGAGATTTAACTTCCATGAAATATTCTAGAATATTCTTATTACATTATAGCAATCAAAGATTGAGATTTATTTCCAAATAATTTTGTTATTTATGCTCTTTCAATTGAATTGATTAATTAAAAAAAGTTCTCACATAAACAAGAGTCATATAGATGAGTTATGGTTTTTTAGGCATGCGGCATCTAAGCCATAGTTTTTCCTTATAGTAGTGTAAAAAATTCTATTTATAAATTAAGAATCTTCATGGTAAAATGAGGTAAATTCATCGATAAGAATCTTGCGTCTAGTTTTTTCAAATGTTTATATGTTTAAATTAGATATTAATCTCTTTTATAATTATTAATAACGATATTTGAAAATAAAGTTATAATTTAGTTAGTTTTATTATTTTTTAATTTTAACAATTTAAAATGCATTATGAAGTAAGTGCTTTGATATTTATTATGGATTGAAACCAACTATTTAATTCAAATTGTTGAAATAATAATTATAGACAATAAAATTAAAATTATGGGAGCCCTACTCCAAAATAAACATATCTATATGACTATATTTTACAATATACCATTTGTATCATTTTATTAATAACAAAAAAGAGTAAAAAAAAAAGAGTGAACTTAAAATATATTAACATATATACTGTTATTTATATATATTATTAAATAAATGAAATATATATTTTTTATAAATTATTTTGTAAGTATAATTGGAGAATTTTGAATTAATAAAAAAGATTGTAACAAATTTTATAACTAAGATATTCAGAGCTTTCCAACCAGATGCGCAAGGTTTTTTTCCCACCATACGATGCAAGGGAGAAATTGAATCCCTTCTTTTTTACAAATTGGCGACATAAAATAATGTTAAAAAAAACATAATTAATTAAAACATCACCAAATATAAAATTGGCTTCCGAGTGAGATACTTGATTTTGCTTCTTTCTCCCCATCCTTTTTTAAATTTTTGCAAAGGAATGAGATTTAAAAACCTTAGAGATGTACCGAATATTTTTTATATCACTCTATTATGAGGGTTATTTTCCTCCCCTTCCCTTTTCTCTTCTTATGATGCCAATTTTCTGCCTTTTTAACATTTCAGTTTTTCTCTTCCCCAACCTCCTTTTTACTTGAGCATTGAACGCTAAATTTTAATGAGATAAATCTCATGGATATTGCTTCGTTGAGATAAATCACTGCCATCTATTTCTAATTTTTTTTACTTATTTCTTTATAATTTCTCGATATCTTAAATTATAAAGAAAATTATATTTGTTAAAGCTGGAAGTAAGAGACTTTTTGTTAAAATAATTTTTAATTTGATTTTATAATAACATTTTATTTTTTAAATTTTAAACATGTTTATATATATCTAATTTTAATAACAATATTAATTACTTAAATTTAAAATTAATCTAATTATTTTAATATCTTATTATTAATTTTAATATATTGAAAAAATATTAATAAATTTTAAAAATATATAAAATTATTTATTATAAAATATCTTATTATTAATTTTAACATATTGGAAAAGTATTAATAAATTCTAAAATTTTATAAACTTATTTGTTAAACAAGTCTTTAATGATTTACTTCTTACATGCCATCTCATTACTAAATCAAACTTAAAAAAAAACCTATATATAATTTAATATTTAAATAAAATTTAAAATAAAATAAAATATATACGATCTAATATTTAAAGAATCTTTTAGTTGTTGAATAATCTATTTCTAAATCAATAATAAAAATCTTTTAGTTGTTGAATAATCTATTTCTAAATCAATAATAAAAAACAGAATAAGGGAAAATTTACTTTTCAAACTCTATTTCGTTACTTAATTAAATTAATAAAAAATAAAATTAAAAATAAATATAATTAATTTAATAAATACATATAAAAGTAATACACCCTATCCTATTCTTATTATAGAAGCAGGTTTTTCCCCTATTGAGAGCCTAGCTATGATTAGGTTTCTACTGTACAAGCACAAATTCAATAACATAGACGATCATGGACTTCCTAAGCTAGCTTTAAATTCCAACCAAAACCACTTAAGCTTTAGGTCCGATAGACCAATGTTTGGTCTCAGCGGACGTTAACCACCACCATCATCATCATCATCATAAATATAATTAATTTAATATTTAAATAATTTGTGTTTTACGTATTTAATTTTGCTTTAATTGTGTATTAATTTACCTTTGACCAAAAATTTATGTCGTTTATCTATAATTTAATATTATGAAAAAAAATTTGTTATTTTTTATTATTATCTAAATCTATTTATTTGTAAGGTGATTAGTTGAGGTCTTATTATGGGGGTTGTTTAGTAGCTTCTATTTGTATTAGTTACTATTTTTTTGTTATTAGTTTTATTTCCTTTTAATTGAACTTTTAATCATTCAGTTTTGCTTTGACTGTCTATTAGTTTATCTTTGACCAACAAAATTGTATGGCTTAGCCATATTTTAACATTAGGAATTCAATTTTTGTTGTTTTTATGATTATTTTTATTTATTTATTTATAAGAGGATTGGTTGAGGTCTTATTGTGGGCTCTTCGGTAACTTCCATTTATGTTAGTTACTAATTTTTTGTTTTTAGTTTTATTTCCTTTTTATTTCATTTTTTTATTTTTTATTTTCCTTGCTATTTTTCCATTCTCATAAATTGTAGTGTTTTCTCCACATTTGCAATTTAAAATAATTTATTATTATCTTAAAATCATATTGTAATAAATTTAATTATAAAAATATATACAAATTAATAAAAAAATAAAACACATAAATATGTATAAAAATAAACAGATATATTGAAGTGTATATATGTTAATATAAACAATATTAGTTAATCATATTTCTTAATTTTTAATAATGACATTCAACAATAAGACACATTTTATTAGTTGTTTTATTTTTATGATGAAATATTTGTCTTTATTATTTTAATTTAATTAAGCTATATTTAAGCTAAACGACTGATACTAACCACTATATAACCCTTATTATATTACATATCTCAACCATTTATTTCTTTTAACATTAAAAGTGAAAATTAAATCATTAGTCAACTTAAAATAGTTACTTAAACAATATATAAATTACATCCATTAATTAAAAAATTTCAATTAGATATATTATATTTCAATTTATATAATATTAATTATTTTATAAAAATATATATTAATATTTATTTTAATAGTTTTATTTAATAACTTAAATGAGAGTAATTATGAAATATAATTCATTTGCATCTATAAACTTTTGACCTCTTAATTTATCAATAAAATTATTTATATGATATACAATGCATTCCATGAACCATTCACTGAACAATATTTCCACAAATAAGGTTTAAAAGTAGAGTCTTTTAACTTTCAACAATAATTCCATAAATAAACTTTTAAAATATAGTCTTCTTATACAACTTTCAACGATAATTCCATAAATAAATTTAAAAAAATATAACCTTCTTACACAACTTTTGAACACTAATTCCATAAATAAACTTTTAAAATATAGTCTTATCATACAAAATAAAAAAATAAATATATATATAACCTAAAAAAATGAAACATTCATACGACAAATCTTCCAGTATTCTAACATATTCATATTTATCTTCAAGCATTCTAAGATATTCATATTTAACACTGGAGTAACTTTGCCCCTATTTCTCACCGATCTTTACAATTTATACACAAACTTTTGTCGCTCATTAATGAACCGATCAGTGATTTTCAGATGGGACGTTTCGATGGGTTTGACCAACCAGCAGCTAGGAATTTCAAATCGAAATTACCTTGCAAATTTTACTGTCTGACAATTTTTTTACCTGTTTTTTGTTTTATAATTTAATTAAAGGAAACTGATGATCATTACACATATTTGAAGTAAAGACTTTTATAATCTACTTTATATACTTTTATAAGATATTAAGGTCCGGAGTTCTTATCCTTCAAAGGGCAAGGAGCTTGGATAAAGGAATATTTAATTATAGTTAATATAAATTACTTTGTTATAGGTAATTTATATATCAAAATATATGTTCGTAAATATTTTGTTTAGATAAAATTTTAAAGGGTGTACTATTAACGCATTTTGTGATGTGGAGGTCAAACTTCATGAGCAAAGTCAATTTCTCTAGTGATTTTGATGGTTTAGATGCCCCTAGGTTGGGAAAATTCACAATTTAACTTATAACTCCAACAAATTTCTATCAAATTCTCCAAAATTTTAACCAAAATATATATCAAAAAAGCCTAAGATAATTTTACGTTGTGGGAAAACCTATAATAACTCTGTTGTCATACCTAGCAGTGTCTCTGGTTGCTAACTCATCACTGTTATTCAAGGAAAACAATCTCTTGTTGCTAACTCATCATCCTTATTTAAGGAAAACCACAACACCTGTAAGGGGGCAGATTTTCACTCATACCTCTGAGTCTTGAACCGTTAACATATATTTCCTTAAATACGAGGAAAACAAGCTCTTAACCAAACAGAAAAAATGTGTTTAAAATAAATAACCAATATACTTTTAACCATTTATATATATACATAAATTTACAAAACATCAAAGACTCTGCAACAGTGGTTATTGCTCCCAGACTCCCCTACAACGTTCCTTGGATTGCTGAAGTATAAGACATTGATACGTCCCCGCCTCCTCCTAGTGGACCCCAGAGGAGTTAATTTACTATTTTGTCACTCTGCGGTGTTTAAGCGGAAACCAAAGCATCTGGTCTATGTTAGATTTCTTTTTTTCGAATCGTCCAATCGGTACGCCATAAAGACAGAGCCGAGGCTTGGGAAGCCTTGCAGGAAGGACAATTCACGTTGAAGTTTTATATTTTTGTAGATATCGTGTGTGATTGTGTAACGTATGCTATCCCACTTCCATAAAGCTGCTGCGACACTGGAAGTTGAAAAAGTACGTGGAATCGCTGTCTGCAATTACTATTTTGAGGTACGTTTGGACTTTTTCTGGATTTGCAATCAATAAAATCTGAACTTCGGTACTGCTGTGAGGCAAAGGTTTCTTGTTTTTGGTAATGTAAAAGGTTTTTTTTTAATAAAAATTGAACTTTTACACTTAGTAACTTTATGATAATGGTCTGAAGTATGTCTTAAATTGGTGTTGGAATATGTTTTAAAATCGTTTTATATTTAGTTAAGGGTTTTTTAGGTTACAAATTGGTTTTCGGATTTATGGCATTAATGTTTCTAATCTAGGTTTAGAAGCTATTATGGTTTATTTTCAAGATGAAAAAGAGTAAAATTCTGGGCATCATGAATGTTTGTAATCCATGTTTTGAACCAGTTATTATGGTTCATTTTCACGATGAAAAAGAGCAAAATCTTGCCCACATCATGAATGTTTGTAATCTATGTTTCGAACATTTTCAAAAAGGAAAATGTAAAATCTTGCCCCTAAATTGATGATTAGTAAAATTTTTAAGTAATGTAATTTAATAACAATGATGAATCAACCTAAATTTGCCAATAATAACCAATAAAAACTATCTCTAATATATTTCACTGACCATTAATTTATAATAAGTTTACTAAAATTTAAAAAAAAATATATAAAAAATCACCTGTTTGTAGAAGGGTTCTTCAGAAATCACAGGTTTGTACAGAGGGTTCTTCCCGAGGTACAACCAGAAATGAATATTTAACCTGCCAGTCAACAACAAAAACGTGACGGATTATTCAGTACACAGAAATTGATGAAAGGGATCCATCCCCTAGTATGGGACACGCACAGTAAAAGCGCACAGCACATGCGATTAGCCTCGCAAAACAACCGAAACGATGGAAGGTTTCACGTTAAATGTAATGCAACCAAAAATAAGGTTCACAACATTTCAATGCGGTGAGTCCGCGATGAAGGTGGTCATTACAAAGTATATTTGGATAGTGCAGATCACGGGTCCAAAGGTGTGGATGGAGTGTAAGTTTTATCATTAATTTTGGTTTTTGGAGTTTTGGCGTGGAATGTGAAGAAAGATACAAACAATATGAATGCAAGTTTTATTATCAATTTAGACTTTTGGAATTTTGGTGTGAATGAATGTATAGAAAGATACAAACAATATTAATTCAAATCTCTTTTTTTGATGCGAATCAATGTTTTGGAGGATACAAACAATATGAATGCAAATCTCATTATCAACTCCAGCTTTTGAAATTTTGGTGTTTAAAATCAATTTACAAATAATCAATCCTACCCTGCCCTGCTTAAACAGATAAAAATCTTCAATAAAAAAATGTAAAAAATCTCTAAATAAAATATTCAAAATTCAACCGAAATTTAAATGTAAAAAGTTGTTACCAGAACTGAATCAGGCTACGTCAGTCTAGATACAGCTCTCTATAAGATGTGAATTTGAAAATAATTTGGATTACAATTGGTTTGGCTCACACTCATAATTGGATTTGTGGGTATTGGTTTCAAAACCACTGAACTTCTTACCGAAGAATAATTGGTTTGGCTTACACTCACTCTTGGACTTGTGTTTATTGGTTTCAAACCACTTGACTTGTTAATTCGTTAACGGAACACTTTTAAATAGTAAATTTATAAAATATTTAAATTATTTATTTATTAATTTATTGGGATTATAGTTGGAAATTCTTCAATATTATAGTTACCATGCAAATAATATAAAATTACACCATATTCTTAAGTAATAGACATTAAAGTTAACTTAAATAACAAAAAAAATTATAATTTATTTTTTGATAATTTAAAATATTAGTGTTAAAATTAGCTTGAATAATAAAAATAAGTTGTATATTTTTTTATAGTCTTAAGACCAATATTAAATTAGGGTAGGGCTTTGAATTGAAATTGGGGTGGTACACATTGATTGATCTTGATCGCCTTCCCCCAGAAGAGTTACGATACTGGTCACACAGGCGAAGACCAATCGAACCGGGGTGGGATAAATAGAGTCGTTTTCATGTCACCCCTCCCGACCTGTTTCACTTTTTTTCAGGCATTGAAGCTCCCCCCCAACCAACAAGTAGAGTCTATTATCTATTTTTCACAATCTACTAAAGGTCTCCTCTTTACACTAACTAAGAAAGATTGCACTAACTCTTTCTAAGGGAGGCAGTAAACAGGGCAGTAACCATTCCTCATCAAATCCCTCCCTTTCTATAAACTGTAAGACGTATTAACAATAGATAAGAATAGTACTATTCTAATTATTTAAGCTGAAGTGCCCTTGCCTGAGGAAGGGATTCATCGCTTGCTCTTCCGAGAGCCCCCTCCTTTTTCTCCTCTGGCGGCTTCGCACCTTTTTTGAGCGTTTCCCTATTAGAGCCGGGATGCATTCATTTGCTTCACGGTTTAGCGCCTTTATGCTTGCTGATATCTTTTACCTTCATAGGGTCGTTGCCAATAGCCAGGAGTCATAGCAGCCAATCATAGACAGGAGGTGGTTGTCACCAATAGACAAGACAGTCTCATTGACAGTAGTCACATTGCCAGAAGGAAGGTCATTGCCTGCCGATCATAGCCCAGTTGCCTTAGCTTATAGCCACCGCCGATCCACCGCCGATCATAGTCAATCAGTCATTGCCGAAAGGAGAAGGTCCCCATATTTGGACGGGGCGGCGTACCCCTACGAAACCATAGTTCCTACCTTAGTTAACCTACCCGCTTCTCTAACCAAGGAACTTCACCTTTTGACTGAACCTCTCAACCTTGAATCTACAGCCTGTAGACCTACTCTACCGCTACTACTCTACAACTAGTAGTTCTACTCTACAGCTTCAGACTACTGCTAATAATTGACTCTATATGGGGCCTTAGGGCAAGTAAGAGAAAGTGTCCACAGGGCCTACACAAATAACCTGCCCACAACGACAATGGGACACCCACCTAACTCCAATAGGACAATACTTCACCATACCGGTGGTCATATCACATTACATATGAAGAAACCTGTCAACTGTCACCTTTGGCCTAACCAGGTCCAACAGATGGAAGCTGCCTTTACCCAGGAGCCTTTAAACAGATGATGCCTTGAAGGAGCCTTTTGCCAAGTACACCAAGTCCCATAGATGCTTAACCTGGTCCCACAGATCCTGGTCCCACAGATACAGCCTTGAACCTTTCATCTTCAGCCTTCATCACAAGCCCCAAAAGCCTAATAAACAGGCCCAACAGAAAGATGCCTGTAACCTTTTAATAGAACCTTTTCCCTTTTGTCAGAAGCAGCCAGAACCCTTTCAATGGAATCAGCAGTTCAAATATATAAATAAGACTAGAATAACTGAAGCTAGTCCAGTCCAATAGGCTAAGACTAACTGCTTGGACTAAGGCTAAGACTAGGGACTACACTACAGGGATACCATTGGGCTAAAGCAAGTCTATTAAGGCTTTCACTCCATGGAACTAAGTGCATGGACTAAGAGAGTCTATTAAGGCTTCTTACCATGATGGAGCACCTTAAGTAAGTCTAAAGTGCATGGACCTTACTCGTAAGACTGAAGCTAATTCAAGTAAGTAAGCAAGACCTGAAGTCTATCACCGTTACCGTACCCGTAGAGCTATGGAAGGAAGTCAAGAAAGCTAGTACTGATTAGAGCTAATAGGACTTTCTCTAGAGCTAGTAGTACCTTATGAGTAAGACGGCCGCTAGTGTCTCTTAAGGCTAGAACTTTCATAAGGCTTATTCGCGGCGCACTCTATGGAACTATTACTTTCTTTTTATCTCTATGGTTGTGGGACTACTGGGACTACGGGAACCTTATGGCTAATACCTTACAGATAGCTTACTAAGGCAATACCTGATTCTTATTCGCTGGAGCTCAGGGAAACTGGAACTTAAGGATGAGGACCTTACCTCAGCGGGAACCTTACTTACCTTACTAAGGCTTCTAATTACGGCACGGGCACGGGCTTCTTTTGATCTTTCTTTTTACCATGGAATGGGGACCTCAAAGAATGGATACCTTTCAGGAAGCTTTTTTCACTCTATCTTTAAGATTGAACAGCTAATGAGAAAGAGAGATTATTCACTACAGCTATAGGAGATCATAGCCGGCAGTCTGAGCCATATTCCCCATGCTTGCCAGTCAGTGCGGAAGCTGAAGCTGAAGCGGAAGTGAATGAAGTTATGTTACCCCATTGTCATTAGGTATTAGCTTAACTCTTAGATCACACTAAACAGGTAGATTGTGATATGTAAGAGCTATAACTAGAGTAGTGTGTCTTCCATAATCAATAACAAGTACAGACAGTATTAACCCTATAGAAACATTTCCACACACTAAGAACACGTGGTAAGCCCATTGTTATGGTAATACTGATGTGAATATTCCAATGGCTCTGATATCATAAACCTCTCACCTTTTGCCAGGAACCAGTAGCCAGAAGCCAAGAGCCTTGAGAATATCATATCAGTTGTAACCTTTCTTCGAACCTATAGCCTTTTGCCTCTCACCCCACCTTTCTATTTATTCACTTTACAGCTATGGGTTGTATGCAGGTTTCCAAGGACTCTCTCTTACCCTTGGGGCTTACTTTACTCCCTTCGAAAGCTGCTTGCCCACATGAAATCGATCGGGAAAGAGGCATGGTCTCTTGATCACTGCGGAGTACCAAATCTGGTAAGGTAGGTTATCCCTTAAGACAGAACTGGAACGAAATAAGCAACTGTATGCCTAGTATTACCTCTGCTCTAGATGGAGTTCAACCATTAATATGTAGTAAGCAGATAATATAGTATTCAGCAATGGCAAGAAGTACTAGTATAACATGAGCATGCTACGATACTTGCTTTTTGTACTAGACCTAAGATTTCACAACCATTAGTACGAGCCTTATACTTACAACCATACTAGATTCATCACGAACTAATACCACTGCATAACACCCAGTTCGAATAATACGATTGATTAACCGAGTTATAGTTAGGTCTATTCCCTAGATCAGACTCTAAGTTAATCATAATAAGCTCGTTAATCATTCTACTGGAACAGACTATCAGCTTGTATTATGCATAGTTCAGCTACGTATTTGAATTGCATTATCGTTGATGTTTCAACCATGGACGGTCGAACAAGTAATTCAAAAACAACACTAGCAAATACTTTCTCCTTGGAACAAGCTTGCTCTACCAATTAGATTACTCTAAACATAAATTAATGATTAACTCGTTACGATCTGAGCATGGTTGCTTAGTAGTGTACTTTGTTGTGCTAACCTTAAGCCCGTAAACGGTTCCACACTAAATATACCCATGGGCCTTATATTTACTCCATTGTTGTGAGTTCTGGTGGCAGACAGAGAATATACTCTCTAGGATGTTTCATTATCGTGAGTAAAGATAAGATCGCAATATATGTAATTGTTAACAACAGTGCCATAGGTATCCATATAATTAGGCTGGAACGTGCAATACTAGAGTCAAGTTAATCGACATACTTACTAGTTGCTTAATTAGGTTAGCAATACAGTGTCAGGCATAGAAACATGACTAATAAATGGTTCATAGACTAATTTGAGTTATATCTATTACTCCATAATTACGCATAAATGGTTATTGCTCTATGTAATAAATTGCATCAAGAAAGACAACGAGCTCTTACCGCTTTTCACGTTATCCAGATTTGCCTGGTGTAGTAACCCTTAACAGTAATACTTGACAATTGGTAATTCATAGTATATATCTGCTATTCAGGTGTAATCATGTCCCTGAAATACTCACCAGTAAATCATATACCAGCCAATCCAAATATATGGCCTGTTCGTTAATATCTAACCCATGAAGCTTATATGTCATTGATATGTATTTCCTTGGCTACTAATATGTCACTTGAACTGAACTGATTGGCTACCTTACTAATATGTATTTCCTTGAACTAAGTAGCTGGGCCTAACCCGGAATATCAAGTCATAAGGCAAGCCCCTAAAGTGTGGCATTAAGGCCCCTATATAATGTCTTTCCTTAAGGCCCCTGATGATCGTATCCATACCTTCCTTGGCCCCTAGAGTAACTATGCCTTCCTTGGTGACGGTGAAATTGAACAGTAAAGTGAACAGTTATAGGTTTGAAAGATATCTGGCATAGCCGAATAGGGTTTTCAAGGAATAGAACTATAGGATTTGGAAACCTTCTCGGGTCTCCCAGAGAGATACTTTGAAGAAGGATGGGAAGAGAAGGAATCGAACGAGTCTCAGTATTTCGCTCCTAATTGATCGTGTCATTCAAGTGTGGTGTAACGTCCATCAATGATGGTTCAATAGTCAAGGGTGTCGATTTTCATAGGTACTATGCATTGTGGATCCCGTAGTGTACTGGGATATATCCTAATGCTACAATCACCTAATGGAACCTTGATCAATCAACTACGATCTATATTTATATAATTTCTTTAGCATAGCGAAGCGAAGGTTATCCCTAAAATGTCCAGGGTCTAGATCAATCGTAGTTGCCTAACAAATTCTAAACATGAATTCTGTTTGAACCTTTTTGTGTAAAGGCCCTCACTGAATAAGTAACTTGTTGGGGCTAAGGTTTTCACATCTTTCCCTACTCATTTTTCCCTTTTAAGGAGGCAGAGGTTTTTCAAGGTTTCCCTACTAATTTGGCCCCATGAGGAGGCGGAGGTTTTTCAAGGTTTCCCTCACCATATGAATAGTGAGTGACTCCGTCCCTTTGCTCATTTGGAGCGGCCCTCACCATACATTCCCATTTACTTACTCACTAATGGCGGCCTTTGAGTCAAGCGACTACGTACCTCTCCTCACCCTTGATGGGTGAGCAATCAATCACCTTCCCTCACCATATTAATAGTGAGTGACCCCTATGAAGAAGTAAGGGCCCTCACCCATATGATGATTGAGCGTGAAAACCCTCTCCCAGGGGTTCTTCAAGTTCCTCTCTTTTGGGGCTCCTCCCCCAAAAGAGAGTTGCTCGTCTCCTCCCATGTTACCTCACCCTCACCATATGAATAGTAAGTGACTCCGTCCTTTTATTTTGGGAAAATAGAGCGATAAATCCCTCTCCTGGATAGTTGAGTGTGCTAATGCACCCTCACCATATGAATAGTAAGTGACCCCTATGAAGAAGTAAGGGCCCTGATAACGCGTCCATTTGATGCATTCTTTCCGATACAGCAGGTATTTCACCTGCGTCACACCGCACCACCGATGGCAGCCTTCTGGTCGAGTGTGCTAATGCACCCATCAATCACTTAGGATGCGCAAGCAGGCTCGACCATAAGGACTGGTAGGGGCTCGACTGATAAGGAGAGGATGCCACCGGCAGGGCTTGACCAACTTTTGGGATATGATAGGGATTAGTTCTCGTATCTATCTAACTTAATACGTAAGTAAGAGCAAGTAAACGCATATCGTAATCACATAGGACTAATCATGCTTACTAGATTAGCTATAATTACTGAATACTTATGGTGGTATCTAGTATTACACATGGGCTTGTTCCTAGTAAAGTAATCAACATGACTGCTTTCATTCATAGAACTTGCTCTTATTATCTCTATAATCACTAAGTTGTAAAGAGCATATCTATCATATCCTTTGACACATATGGATAGAGTCTAATCACCATTACTTTACTGTAACTAGTATAGAAAGAGAAAGCATATCAGTAATAAAGGTAACATAATAGCGTATCTTCCATAATACAGGTGATTGAATACTTACATGATGTGATACTCATACAAAGCTAGCTTACTCGTAGTTCCATAGTCCCTAAAGTCTTTGTTCTACCTTAGAACCCATTAAGGAGATAAGGTGAATGATTCTCCTAGAGCTGGCATCAACAAGCTCATGCTAATGCTTGCTAGGACTTGTCGCAAATGTTTCGATCAATGCAAGCAATTGAACCTTCCCCATTCGCATTCATCATTCATCATTACCATAACGAAAATGATGGCAGGAATGATGCGCTCACCATTATGCATGCCAGCACATCACCACGTAATGGCACAATTCAGAACCAGAAAGAACCACCACCAAAAGGAACAACCGCCAAGATACGCATAGTGATGAAATCTTCTAGAAAGCCATTATTGGGAAACAATTTAGGTTGTTGCACACGCAAGATTGGATTGCCTGAAGAACAAGTCTTATATATAGTGGTACGATCACCTCATATTGATAAAAAGTCTAGAGAATAGTTTGAAATCAAGATACATAAACAATTGCTGGTCGCAGAAATGGAAACGCATGAATTGCGCAAAAAGTTATTTTGGTCAAAACGTTGTGTGACTCGAAGGACATAAGACTCTTTGGTCAGGCCCAAGATTGCCCAGCCGACGGGATGCTCCTACCCCACCATGCGCTCCTGGCCCTTCACTTCATATAAGAGGGGGGGAAGGGGGGTATGGAGCGTGGGGAACAATGCGAGAAGTGATATAACCGGCCGGGAGTGGCGGCAATACTATTGATCAACGCGAGTGAACTGTGCTCAGACGCTTCGTAAAACCGCACCGCATCCATCTACGAGAGGAGCTGTATTGTATTGATGAGTACCCCTTTAGATCTACGGAATGTGATCTGGGACACGATGGGAGTTTGCGTGCCTCGATAGGCAGGCAAAAGATCACCGGAGTATAGCACAAGATAGCCATTTCTCGCTGCCATAGAGTCAACCTGTCAATGAGGTAAACCCAATGGGAACCATGGAAGGGGAGGGTTAGTTGATCAGATATCGCATTGGGCAGGAGACGATCCAAAAAGTGAAGGCTCACCCTTACTTCAAAGAAATGGTGAGATAGCCGACAGGGAGAAAGAGATCTTTTCTCGTCGGTGCTGACTTGGATCTTGCGAGAGAAACACTATATTATGATTCGTTAGGCCACTCACTCTAGGAATCAAGTACGGAGCCTGCAAGCAGTGCTTCGTAGATGTCAATCGCACGCAAATGAAGTTGCCAACTACTTACCTTCCGGTTCAAAAATAGTGATAAGGTGATAACCTACTAGGAGACCTTGCTATGCCTTATGTAACGTGTAAGGGCCTATTTGCTACATACAGTTCAAGCTCAGGACTTATGTCACGAATTCGCCTAACGCCTGCTAAAAAGAGCAGTTCCATAGTGTTATGGAGTTATGTCTTCTCTTTATCCTATCCCTAGTTACCGAAATGAGATATGTCGATACATTAGCCAACATTAGCGAGGTTACCGCATAGTGAGACAGATAGCTCCTAGCAAGGACTTACCAAGCCCCATATTAGACGAAGTGTTCCTTTCATGTATGGGCCATCATTTCAGTAATTAGCTAGGTATCTAAGTGCATAAGGAGAATAAATAACGCCATAACAATATTCTACCACTACTTTATCCCACTCATTTAAGGTGTTAGTTTACTACTTTCGTTATAGGAGGATTTTATACAGTGAAGGTCTTCATTCGTTAATTAGAAGGGCCGACTCCCTAGGGAAATTCAAAAACTTCCCTGGGGTCAGACCTCCTTAGACTTGCCTGGATATATCCGTCGAAGCAGTCAGTAACCACTATACCTCACCTAACGACTGCCTTAGTGTTTGCGCAACAAGGATACAATAAGGTACGATTAGTGACTCCCTCGACACAGGAGGGTGAGGTACGGTTAGTGACTTGCCCCAAAAAGGGCGAGGTGAGGAATAATTGCTCACTCATTCATATGGGTGAGGAACGTAGAGAAATGGAGATGCTCTCCAAGGGGTGAGGGCGAGGAAGGATTGCTCACTCATTCATATGGGTGAGGAAGGCCAAGGATAAGATAAGTAGGATGAGTCGCAACTCATCTGCTGAGGATGAGGAAGGATGGCTCACCCTAATTAAGTGAGGTGAGGATGTGGCTCGACCTAGGGAGAGGAAGTATGGCTCACCTTTAAGTGGGGTGAGGTGCCATAAGGCTACTCTATTGCTAACTATTTACCCACCCACCCACCCCAATCCTTGAAGAATGGCTCGACCAAAGGGAGAGGAGAGGAAACAACACCTTAGAACATTTTCACCTGGTAAAACCTTTCAGGACCTTTATTCATTTATCCATCTATAGGGTGGCACTTGGTGGTGATAGCATAACAGATGAATAAGTGATTCCCAACCCCTGAGTAATAGGTCAGGGTTGGGCCTGGGAACTATTCCTCACTCGCCACTTGAGCTGTATGTGGGGGAACTTGCATGTGCGGTTCTTGAGGGGGGGGGAAGCTTGTAAGAGCCTACCCATCCCAATAGTGTCTATTTGGAGCTCAATACAAAATCATATTTTCTCACAGAACCCGTTCGTATAGAGGCAAACCATTGCTCCAAAGTTAGGATTTATGGATGGAATAGTGGCTTGCCCCCCCCCCCCCCCCCTTCCCCGTAGCTCAGGAAAGGTATAACCTTCTCTATCTAATAGTAATAGTAGCTTCCCGGGCAAGTTAATAAATTTGTTAAGGCCCTTAATTCATTTGCGTAGGTTATCCCTTACCTTCGAGCTCAGGTAATACCTTTCAGGACCAACCGGCCCGATCTGCCCCCCCATCAAGAAGGGCAGGACCTTACCACCTAAAAGGATCTCACTGCCCACACCGACCGGCACAGGACACCTCTATTTATTCCCCTCAATCCTTATGAAGGTAAGTAAGTGATAACCCTTCTATAGGACCTCTAAAATGCATTCATTCGAGTTGGCTACTCAATTCATTTATATCTGTATATGGGCTTATATATGCAATATGATACCTCGACCAGGCATTGAACCATAAGGTCTATTACCGATACTTGAGAAGGCATTACTGAACCCACAGAGAGAGACGACATTGAGAAGAATACGACATCCTCGCCGGTTGAGGGGAAGGACTTGAAAAGTCATCAAATTTCTACGCTAGAGAGTGTTGGTTGTTCAGAAGAGTGAAAGGTAGGGGCCCTCTACGCACCCATAACATAACATAGATAGACATGTATTCTCTCCTCCCTCCCCCATTTAAGGTCTTGATGAACAGACCTATACTTACTTACTTGCTTATGATGCCTACCTTAGCGAACAAATGAGAGAGCCCCCTAGATTAGGCATACCAACTACCTTCCTCATGCTAGGCCAATGCAACAGTTGTGGGAAGTAGAATGGGAGCATTGGGCCATGGAGCATGGAGATTGTATGACACATTGTCCCAACTTGACCTAGTTAACCATTTGAAATTAGTGTAAAACCATAAATAAGATATTATTGAATGTGAATTTATTTTTTTAAACATAATGATAATTTTTATATTAATCAACGTTGAGAACACAGTTGATCACCTAAAAGTACATCACTATCATCCAATTTTTCTAGCATGTTCCTCTGATCTATTTTATCTGTGTTGTTGGCATAGCAACATAACCTAACAAGATTTGAAACCTTAGAAATCCCGAAAGCAGAAAATAAAGCTGCAAGGAAAGAGGTTGCAAGCAATGCCAGGGAATTCATGGCTGCAAGCGAAGAAATGATGTTTGAAGAGGAGCAGCAGTAGTGGCAAAAGAAAAGAGAAGCAAGGAATGGAATGGACCGCTTAACTGGGTAAGACGAGGTTGAGCAATATATTAACTTAAAAATATTAATGTATTTTAATTAAATAATAATAATAATAATAATAATTATCTAATAAATTTATAAAATATTTAAATTATTAATTTATTAATTTATTAGGATTATAATTTGAAATTCTTTAATATTATAGTTACTATGCAAAATAATATAAAATTATACCATAATTCTTAAGCAACAGACATTAAAGTTAACTTAAATAATAATAATAATAATAATAATAATAATAATAATAATTTATTTTTTGATAATTTAGAACATTAGTATTAAAATTACTTTGAATAATAAAAATAAGTTGTATTTTTTTTTTTTAGTTTTAAGACCTATATTAAATTAGGGTAGGGCTTTGAATTGAAATTGGGGTGGTGGTTTGGAATTCTTTATGAATTATTAAAATAATATTTGGGAGGTTATTAATTAGAAAAAGAAAAAAAATGGCTCATTTATTAGACATATAATCAATGAATTTCACCTAGCAGAGAGATCATGTAACACCTCCTCTCCCCAAGTCCACCCAAGCAACTTGTCAACTGGAGTAAATATGCGAGAAGAGGCTATTGTAAGGGATTCAACTTCCTTGATGACCTTAAGGAAATCAAACCGACGGAAGATATCAAACAAATCCATCCACAACATCAACAACACCCTCAGGAGACATGTCAGCCACTCAGACATCCTATCCCTGAGTCCCACTGATGATTTAAGCCTTTTAACCCAAAGTCACTCTCATGCTATAGGCATGACATCGTCTAGCAAGCCAAAGTCGCTCTCGTAGGCCTATGTGCCAGTGACTATGGATTTTTCTCCATAGACCTGTGCCAATGACCTCGAGATTTGAGCCACTTTTCTAGCCCAGAATCCCAAACTCTGCCCAGAACTTGCTACAACCTTTAGAATCCATCAAAGACATCATAACAATGCTGCTAAATCAAAATCAACCTCAGGACTTGGCTTGAGAATCCCCAACCAGGTCTAACATTTTATAAAAAACTTGGCATCAGTGCATCCTACAGGTCTAGGATACAAGACAGAGTGTAAATTACTAAAAGAACTTATGAAATATAACTAGAAGGATCACCTCCTTATCCATTGAACTATTATATCAACAATTAGGTCTCACATCTATCCATTTAACAATTTTACAAGTAAATACATGAAATAACCATGGCATGAACAAGTCATTTAACCATTCTTATAATCAGCATAAAGCCATATAAATATCAAAGATATGATAGCCATTAAATCCACATATAAACCAGTGCAAAAGTAAGAGAACTTAGCTTTTATTAATCATGGGAAAATCTGACGAGGTTCGAGACTTCCATGTACCACCCGGGCATAGACATGGATGAACCAAATATCTCTTTCATCCATTCACCCCCGTGTCGTATTCTAAGCATGAATGTGGGATCTCATAGAACAACCAATCCAAGAACAACCAAGGGAATCCAAAGGTTAAACCACCTCCACCCTCACCAACCATGATCACACCAAAACTGGTGCTCCAATCATAATTGAACCAAAATTTGAATTCCATTCGGAATTCATCACTATCCTTGAGGAATTTTCTGTCTCCTTGTCTCTCATGCTTTACCACAATCCAATCCTAGATCACTAGGCCTTAAATCGAGACCATTCTCTCAAGCTTTACCGCAATCCAAACCTGGGTCACTAGGCCCTAAACCGAGACTTCTCCCTCATGCTTTATTGTGTATCCTGCCAAAACCGATCAAGGGATTCCTAGGCCTTTGGGAATGAACCTTGGGACCACCTTCGCTCCAGATTCTGAAATCCATCCAGCAAACCAAGCTCAAAACAGAGATAAGCATCCCAACATACCATGGCATCCAAAAAAGGTAAGGCTATGATGAAAACCACTGTCATAACCTAGAAAAACCATGCCACTGATAGCAAGAGAGCCATACACCAACATGTAAAGCCATGCATGTCCAAACCAGCTAGGAAATCACACATGCAAAAGGTTACCTACAAGTATTCCTACTGAATCTACTTGATCTTGCTCTGCTTCCTTGATCCTTGCTTTCCTTCCTTTCCTTGTTCTTGCTTTTCCTTCCTTGATCCAAAGCTAGAGTGCTTGCAAGAAAACTCTTAGTGACCAACAGTGAGAGAGAGAGAGAATAATGAGATAGCTTCAAACTTGAATTGAAAACAAGGTTAGCAAACGCTTGCCCATTGATCCTCAGAAGACTTTTTATGAATGAGGTCTCTAATTCCTTCATTTTCCATTATTTTCCTTCAATTTCCTCCTCACATGCAAGTTGTGACCTTTCACCTTACGTTTCTCCTAATTTCCTTTATTTTCATAAATAAAGGTGCCAAAAATGCCTTTTCTCCTTTTAATTCTTTTTCCTTAGCCTTTTCCAATTTCCTTAGCCAAAACACACATCTAGGGATGCCCACTAGGATATCTTTTCCCAACATTAAGCTTGAAATACGTGTCCCTTAATCGTGGTCTTATTTTTCCTTTATTAACTTTTATTACATGAAATTTTCACCAGGGTTGTTACAGAACCCTCCCCATTGGAGAACTGATCCAAGTGGATATTGGTGGCCACCCACCAATTCCACTTGGACCCCCACCATTGTTTCTTTTAGTTTTTCATTTTCCTTAATTGTAGCACAGTTTACTATTTTTAGCAGTTTTTTGGGTCCTAAACTTCCGGAGTCATTTTGAGGCCCTAAACGATGTTTTTTTGGCAATCTTGTACAAATGATTTACTGTCTAAAATCATCTTTTCCGTCGTATTCCTTGGAGAGATCTTTCTAATTGGGTGTCATGTGCGTCAAACGGAGATAATATGACCAAGTCATGACCCCACGAAGATGGTTGTCCAACTAACCCCAATGGGGCCCATAAACTTTTGGTGTTACATCTCCTCGGGTTATGGTTTTGGTTATTTAGGGTTTTCTCTTATTGTTCAATAATAAAAAAGGCCCTTGAGTGTCATTGTAACATAGTCCAAAGGCATGTAGTTGCCACATCTCTTCTCAGAGATAAGCTACCATGGCTCAAGCTAATCTTACTTCCATTCTGTTTGTAAGCATATTTCAATATTTGATATTAATGAAATGAAGTGTTATTTCTACTACATCCTTCTATTTATGGTTATATTTGTAATTTGTTGCATTCCTGTTTAAATCCGGATCAATGGTATCAGAGCGGTCTGTTCTTTCTCTGTTTTTCTTTGCATGTCCCCAACGAGGTCAAGATATAAGGAGTTAGGGCTTCAACTGGTCAAACCTTTGCAAGACCAGCCTCACAAATCCCGACAACCTACCATGGCGGATGAAAAGAAAGATGAGGGGGAAAGAAATCCTATCAAAATCTTGATCGAAGAAGCCCTCGAGCGACAAAGGAATGCGATGATGGACAACTTTGCCCAGATCCTTCAACAACTACCCAAGGGTGATGCATCTACTTTTGGAAGCTACTCTGGAAGTGCCACACCCTTTAAGGTACAAGTTAACTTTGACATTCCCATATTTGAGGGTTAGATAGATGTATATGCTATAAATAAATGGTTAAATATGCTAGATGGATATTTTTTCGTTCATGATTTTTCCAGCTGGGAAAAGATCACTTTTTCACTTCTCAAAGCAGCCCCTCATGTTAAGGACTGGTGGGAAACCTACTGTGAGCAAAAGGATGAAAGTACAAACACACTGTTTTCAGCCGCACCCACTTGGAACTTGTTCCAAGATGCCATCAAGGAGAAGTAGTACCCTGTCAGGAGCTATGAGGATAAATACATAAAGTGGACAACGCTGCGACGGGGAAGGGACCAAGATGTGCCAGACTTTACCAATGTTTTTCATACCCTTCGCACGAAGTTGGGTATCAAGGATTCTGAGAAGAATTTGGTTCTCAAGTACCGTGGCTACCTTCATAGGTGCAACTAGGATGAGATGGAATTCCTGGACATCTCCTTGTTCGGCATGACATACCAATATGCCGTCAAGATTGATCAAAAGTTTAAACACAAGAAGTGAGACTTTGGATCTACGAATCCGAAGCAAGGGAAAGGTTCCCCCAAACAGCAGAATAAAGGACAAAGCCAAGGCTGGGCGACCTAGGACAACCCCCCAAAGCTGCAAGCAAATAAAAATGCTGCAAAGTCGAGGAAGGACACAGGAAAGTGGTGTGAGTTCCATAAGAGATCCACTCACAACACAAGTGAGTGTTGGGTCATGCAGTCACTAGTGGCTGTGCTAAAGGCTTCAGAATCAGATGCATGTTCTGACTTTGAGTTAGAACTCGACAAGGGGAATGACAAAGGGAAGCATATTATCGATGCGGAGCCCAATGCCACCATTTCCACCACGAAGATCCAGAAGGAGGAACCTGAAGATCCAGAGGAGGAAGAGCACCTCTTCCACTCCCAGATGTGGGTAAAGGGTTCCCTGCTACAGTTCATTATCGACAGTGGGAGCCAAAAGAACCTCATTTCGGTAGAGGTCGTGAAGTGGCTGGGATTACCGACCACAACACATCCACGACTGTACACCATCGGGTGGCTTCACTAAGGATAAGATCTTTGCATGAGCCAGCAGTGTCACCTGCCATAGAACATCAAGCCCTTCACGGATGAGGTATTATGTGACGTTGTTCCCCTTGATGTTTGTGGTGTATTATTAGGCCAACCATACTTATGGAAGCGACATGTTGTGTATAAGTCAAGGCCTTGTGTTGTTATTGTTACTTTAGGAAATAAGTTGTATAAGATAGCAGAGGTAGCATCGCCTACTGCCACCTCTTTGGTTATTATAAAACAATGCAGTAAGCTCATTTCCAAAATCGGGAAATTTTTTTTCCTGATGATACACCCTCAAGGAAGGAAGAAGACAGTGGCCAAAATCTCCAAACAGTGCACCTCTGCACAACAACAACAAATGGAAAAGCTTGTGGAGGAGTACGAGGACATCTTCACCTCCCTCGTAGGGGTGCCTCTGCACTGTCAGGTCAAGCACTCGATCAATCTGACCCTAAGTGCGCCACTGCCTAATGGACCAATCTATCGGCGCTCCATTCTATAGAACGACGGAATCAAGAGGTAGATTCAAGAGCTACTGTAGAAAGGTCACATCCGTCCGAGTTCATCGCCCTATGGGAGCCTGATCGTGTTGGTATAGAAGAACGATGGGACTTGGAGACTCTGTATTGACTATCGGGTGCTGAACAAGATCACTATCTAGAATAGGTACCCGATCCCATAGATTAAGGACCTTTTGGATGAATTGAAGGGTTAAAAATATTTCAGCAAGATCGACATGAAATCTGGATATCACCAGGTACTAATCGAACCCTCCGATGTGTGGAAGACTGCCTTTAAAGCCAAGCGGAGCCTTTTTGAATGGTTGGTTATGCCTTTTGGGTTGACGAATGCTCCTGCAACCTTCATGAGGTTGATGGATGACATATTGAGGGCATTCACCAACTCATTTGTAGTGGTATACTTGAATGACATCCTGATCTTCAGCCAAAGTTGGGAAGAGCACCTCCACCACATCCGACAGGTTCTCCAAACACTGTGGAAACACAAGCTATGTGCCAATTTGGAGAAATGCACTTTTGGCATGACCCAGGTTCAATATCTGTGATACACTATCAACTAACGAGGGGTGAATGTGGTTCTAGCCAAGATCCAAGTCATTCGGGATTGGCCAGCTCCATCCACTCTGACAGAGCTCCACAACTTTTTAGGTCTTGCCAATTTCTACTGCAGGTTTTGTTGTTGGGATTCTCTCATATCACTTGGCCCTTCAGTCAAGTCACCAAGGGAGGAGTGAAAGAAAAATTCTTTTGGTCTGAATCTTAATAGAAGGCATTCATAGAGTTGAAACATCGCCTCTTCTTTGCACCAGTGCTCACATTACCATACTTGCAGCAGCCATTTGAGATGAAGACCGATGCCTCTGACTATGATATTAGGGTAGTCCTTACTCAATAGGGGCATCCAGTGGCATATCACAGTGAGACACTTTCAGAAATAGTCTGGAAGGATCCCACTTATGAAAAGGAGATGTATTTCATCATGCAGGCCTATGAAAATGGAAGAATTACATTTTGGGGAAGGAAACTGTCATCCACACAGACCACCGAGCCTTACAGTTCATACAGATGCAAGGGAAGTTGCAGAATGATCGCCATTAGAAGTGGTCCACATACCTGCAACAGTTACATTTGAATATCAAGTATAAGAAAGGCAACACTAATAATGTTGCAGATTGCCTCAGCTGACCACCGATCATGGTGTTAACCACTGTGCTCAACTCTTGTGGGCACGAGACTTCTTATTGGCCACTTCTATACAAAAGTGACCCAGAATTTGACACACATTCCAGATGCTCTTGGAGGGTCAGTAAGTTCCACATTTTCACCTCCAAGATGCCTTATTATGCCACCTGGGACACCTTTGTGTTCCTTCAAGTGAGCATGCCAAGATGGTTTGGAAGCACACTACAGTCAGGCTGCTGGGCATTTCAGAGTCGACAAAATGGTGGTAGTACCGTAGAAGTATTCTATTGGCCGAGTCTTTGATAGGATGTCAAGAAGTACATTAGATTTTGCACTACCTGCGCCATTGCCAAACCGACCATCAAGAAGCAAGGCCTCTATACTCCGCTACCTACCCCTAGTCAACCTTGGGAATCTATCTCCATGGATTACATGTCGGGCCTTCCTTCTACTAAGCATGGCAATGACTGTGTTTTTGTGGTCGTCAACAAATTCTCGAAGATAGCCATTATGGCTTCCTACAAGAAGAATATCACAGTGGAAGCCACTCTCAACTCTTCTTTGAACAAGTGTGGGTACACTTTGGGATTCCAAAGCCTATCATCTCAGATCGGGACAGTAGGTTCTTGAGTACATTTTGGTCCAGTCTCTGGTCAATTCTGGACACAGAGCTCACTAAGTCTGCAAATTTCCATCCCCAAACTGATGGCCAGACAGAGGTCATCAACAGGATGATTGTACACAATCTGCGCATGTACGACTAGAAGAATCCATGCACATGGGATGAGAGCCTCCCCTATGTCCAACACAGCTATAACCAGGCTCTCCATAGCTCAACTGGCCACAACCCTTTTTAGGTGGGCTTGGGATTCTAGCCACTATGTCCCATTGATGTGGCCATGCCATTTCCAGCTACTCAAGAAGATTCGGCTCATGTCCAGTCCAAAACCGATAAGGCAAACAACTTCACTGAGCACATCCAACATATTTTCTAGTAGGTCCATGACATTCTGGAAAAAATGCCAAGTACAAGTAGTGACATGATCAACATCGGGTCCCACACAATTTTTAGGTGGGTGACAAATTCTGGTTGCATTTGCAAAATGAATGCCTTATCGGAGTCTAACGAAAACTCAAACCACTCTAATATGGTCCTTACACCATTACCAATGTTGTGGGAGACAATGCATTTGAGCTCAAAATTCCCCCATTCCTTGGCCTGCACCCAGTGTTCAATGTGGACTGCCTTCGACCATACTTCCCACCATTGTAAACACATCAGACATTGCAAAACAACTCACACCTACAGAGTTAAATCCAGATTGTATGGAACAAGACACAACTGATCAGATCATGGACACACAGATCAAGCACACTCGCCAGTAGAAGATCCAACTATATCAAGTTGTCAAAGCAGGCCAACTCCTTCACCAGGGCAAGTGGCTCACCAGGGACCAAGTTCAGCAGAAGTTTCCCCATCTCATGGAGGAACTCAATGCAATGGGGACCATTGCTTCCTAAGGGGGGAGGAATGATCCAAGTGGATATTCGTGGCCATCCACCAATTCTACTTGGACCCCCACCATTGTTTCTTTCAATTTTTCAGTTTCCTTAATTATAACACAACTTACTATTTTTAGCAGCTTTTCGAGTCCTAAACTTCTGGAGCCATTTTTAGGCCCTAAACGACATTTTTTTGGCAATCTTGTATGAGTAGCTATTTTTTTAATATTGTTTCCGTCATAGTCCTCAGAGAGATCTTTCCAACGGGGTATCATGCAGGTCAAACGGGGATAATATGACCAAGTCGCGACCTTGGGAAGTTGGCTATCCAACTAACCCCAACAGGGCCCATAAAATTTTGGTGTTACATCTCCTCGGGTTATGGTTTTGGTTGTTTAGGGTTTTCTCTTATTTTTCAATAATAAAAAATGCCCTTGAGCCTCATTATAATGCAGTTCAGAGACATGTCGACACCACATCCCTTCTCAGATATAAGCTACCATCGCTCGAGCTAGTCTTATTTCCATTTTGTTTGTAAGCATATTTTAGTATTTGATATTAATGTAATGAAGTGTTATTTCTACTGCATCCTTCTATTTATGGTTATATATGTAATTTTTTGCTTTCATGTTTAAATCCAGATAAGGAACACTGTCCTCGGTGTTAAACCACACCATGGCCTCAAGAAAACCATTGAAAAGAAAACACACTGCCCATGGAGCTTTATAACTTAGCTTGTTGTAGTATTTACAATGAAAGACCTGCTCAAAATAAAAACACAATGACAACGTGACAATATAACAACCATAATAACATGACACCCATACCACTTATTAGAGCTTTATAACTTGGCTCATGGTGGTATTTACATTTGTATACATATATATACATATACCAAAACATTAGCAAAACATATGCCAAACATATACCAACATAAAACCAAAACTGCCTTGCCTCAACAAATAAACAATGAAGGATATAGGGCCCGCATCTGATCCACCATCTCCCATGTAGCTTCTTCAAGCCCAAAATACTACCACTACACTTTAACTTTCTCTATGGCTATGTTCCTATGCATGAGATGTTTCTGCTATAATATGCATTAAGGCTCCGGCTAGAACTGTCCTTCTTTCTCCACCTGCCATACAGACCAATGAATAACATGATAAACATCCTTTATATACTTCTTAAGTAATGAAATATGGAAAACATTATGGAATTTCACTGTTGGAGGCAGTGCAAGTCGATATGCCGCTGGTCCAATCCTCTCGAGGATTTTGAAAGACCCGCAATATCGTGGTGCCAACTTGGCACATGAACCAATCCTCAAAGAGATTTTCTTGGGCTTGATTTTCAAATCCACATGCTCCCCAACCTGAAACCCCTTGAACACCATGTGCTAATTCGCATAACTCTCCTGTCTATCCTGTGCTACCTTTAGATTCTTCTTTATAACCTGCATTTCTTTCTCCATGTTTGCCAACATGTCCAGTCTAATAAGTACCTTGTTCACTGGATCACTCCAACTAATGGGAGTGTTACAACTCCTTCCATACAATGCCTCGAAAGGACTCATCGTCAATGACTCCTGATAACCATTTTTGTATGCGAACTCAGCCAATTGAAGATACTCCTCCCATTTCTTCTGCGGATGCATCACATACATCCTCAACATGTCCTCTAAGATCTTGTTGACCCTCTCTGTATATCCATCTATCTATGGATGATAAGTTGTGCTAAAGGCCAACTTTGTACCCAAACCTGCAAATAGCTCCTTCCAAAATTTTGAAGTGAACTTTTCATCCTTGTCCGACACAATCTTCTTTGGAACACCATGCAGTCTCACTATCTCTCTGATGAACACCTGTGCTACCTCCCTAGCTAAATATGTAGTTTTTATTGGAATGGAGTGAGCTACCTTGCTCAACTTGTCAACCAAGGCCATAATAGAGTCATGCTGCCTTACTTTCCTTGGAAGACTTGTAATAAAATCCATGGAAATAACCTCCCATTTCCATTCTAGAATCGCTATACGTTGTAGTAAACCATGTGGATGCTTACATTCCACCTTAACCTATTGAAAATCTAAACATCTAGCCACGAAATCTTCCAATTCCTTCTTCAGATTTGGCCAATAGTAGAACTTCTTTACCCTCGTCAACATCTTCTGATATCTTGGATGACCCGAGTATTACTTGGTGTGAAAATCCCTCAAGATAAGCTTCTTGAGCTCATTGTAATTCGACACATAGATCTTGTCTCTAAACCTCACCAAACCATCTACTGTGAGATGATAGTCTGCAATTCAATCACCTATACCTGTACTTGCACCCATACCTAGACCTGCACATGTACCTGTACCTATTCTTTGCTATAACCTGTGCATAAACTCCATGTATTTGTCATCCCACTATCTTGCTTGCAAGATCCTATCCTGTAACTCTGTCCCATAAGAGCTCATAGATGCTATATGATTTACCTGTACCTTCCTACTAAGAGCATCTGTAACTCGGTTCTCCTTCACTTTGATGTATTTGATCTCCAAGTCAAACTCACTAAGGGTAGCCAACCATCTAGCTTTCCTTCCATTTAGATTCAGCCGATCAAACAAATACCTCAACCCACTGTGATCGCTCATTAATGTAAACTTCCTACTAAGAAGATAGTGCCTCCACATCTTCAATCCATGTATAATCGCTACTAACTCAAGATTGTGTGTTGGATATTTCTGCTCATTCTCATTCAATTTTCATGACTCATAGCACACTCCCTGTCCATCTAGCATGAGAAATCCACCAAGTCCTCTATTTCAAGGATCTGTACACACTACAAACTCCTTATCTGGATTCACAATCTTTAGCACTGGTGCATGTGTCAACAACTTCTTAAGCTTCTCAAAACCAGCCTTACATTCTTTTGTCCATTTCAAATTCTTACCTTTCCACTGCAATGATGTTATAGGATACACAATGTGTGAGAATTTCATGATGAACCTCTTGTAGTAACCCACTAATCCCATAAATGATCTCACCTCATCCACATTCTTAAGAGTTGCCCACTCCATGATGGCCCTTATCTTTTCTGGATCCATTACTATGCCACCCTTGGAGACAACATACCCCAAGTAATGTACTTCAGTCTGAAAGAAGCGACACTTGATAAGTTTAACATATAACTTATGCTCTCTTAGCAATCTCAACACTGCTGCTAAATGCTTGGCATGTTCTTCCTCATTCTTAGAGTATACTAGTATGTCATCAATGAATACAATAACAAACTTATCTAGATAAGGACACAACACATTATTCATCAAACAAATAAATGTAGCTAGAGCATTAGTCAAACCGAATGGAACAAAAACAAACTCATAATAAACATACCTAGTCCTGAATGCAGTCTTGAAGATATCCTCTTCCTTGGTGCGTACTTGATGTTATCCTGATCTCAAGTCAATCTTAGAGAACATTTTTTCTCCCTTCAACTAATCAAAAGAATCATCAATCCTCGACAATGGGTACATGTTCTTGATCGTTACTTTGATCAACTGTCTGTAGTCAATGTACAATCTAAGAGTACCATCTTTCTTCTTCACAAAAAACACCCCAAGGTGATACACTTGGCCTAATGTATCCTTGTCCAACATTTCCTTCAGCTACAACTTTAACTCAAACAACTCAGGCGTGCTCATCCTGTAAGGTGTTTTTGATGGGGGAGCTGCCCCTAGCACAAACTCAATAGAAAATTCTACCTCCCTGTGAGGTGGAAACTCTATAATGTCCTTAGGAAATACATCCCAAAACTACTGCAAAAATAGGTACTTGCTTAACACATCTGCATCATCAACCTCCTTACCCTTGTCACTAGAAATGTGTATTGCAAACATCACATAACCCTTTATGCAACTACACTTAGCTTGCATAGAAGTAACCATCATTACTGATGTAGGCTTCTTCTTCCCCTGCAAAGTCCTATTTTCCCCACTATCATCCACACACTCAATGGCCTTGTTGAAGCAATCCACTTTGGTTCTGTGAAGGTGTAGCCAATCCATACCCAAAATCATACTATACAGTCCTAATGGTAATACATTCAAATGTGTTGTTGTAGGAATATCATTTAGCTTAAAGGTAGTAGCTCCTATCTAATGGTGAGCTCACTTCTTTGTACCTGTAGCCAACTGTAAAAACCAATATTATGCATGGACTTATTTTCTAAAACCACACTTATCCACCAGATCAGGATTAATATGACTATAGTTAGATCCTGGATCAATCAAAATAGAAACAACTTGATCACAAAGCTTACTGTCCATCTCAATGATCGATGCCTGATGATCCTCTTACCTATTGTCCACAGTTGCATAGATATGAGGAATGCTATGACCAACATCACCAACTGTATGCGCCTCCTGAGCACTGTAGATCTGGGGTCTACCACCACTTTTATATTGTGGACAATCCCTCTTATGATGATCCTTACCACATATCCAACAATGCAATGGTTCCCTACCACTGCATCTAGCCTGCCACCCTCCATGTCCCTTCTTAGTTGTATTGAATTTCTTGTAAGGAACTGCATTTTCTTTCTCACTTACACCTTGAGGTCTTCCTCTTTATGGTGGTCATTTTCCTTTATCTTTCTCATTTTTTTTAGGTCATGCTTAGGCTCAACTTTGAGCTTCAATTGTTTATAACAATGCTTCAACTTTCAGATGACCTCCTCCAACGATATAGGCTCATCGAACTCAATCCGATCTCTATACGCAACTAGAAGTCCACTGATGAATCTCTAAACCTTGGCCTTATCCTCCTTGAGGTAAGGCACATATCTCAACAACTCAAAAAATCTATTAGTATACTCATCATCTATCATAGAACCCATCTGAAACTCATAAAATTCCTTAGCTCTGTCATCATAATGCCTCTTAGAAAAGTACTTCTTCTTGAAGAGCCTCTCAAATGCATGCCAAGTCAAATCTTCCTCATGTATACCTTTGACATTCTTCACGTCTTCCCACCAAATATCCGCTTTACCTTTGGGACTGAAAGCGGCTATCTTTTCTTTCATGTTTTTTAAATAATCATGGAAGTAGAAGAATTTATTCACACTAAGAAAACATGCTTCTACATCCTGTGATTTTTTCATCTCTCCATCAAAGATAGGTGGCTTTTCCTTCTTAAACTCATCCGAAAAGTATCCCCTATCACCCCTCCTGTAAGGAAGATAATGATGATGATCATGATGCCTATCATAACCAAAACTAGAATAGTACCTATTTCGATCACCTCTCATATCTAGAGTATCCAAAAATATTCCATCTCTGACTATGTCAAATCTGTCTGACCTGTGTCTACTAGGAGACCTACTACCATATGCTCCATTAGTTTTGTCCTCATGTCCATGGTTGATCCGAAGCGGTCCTTGTTGCTGCAAATCTAACAAACTCTGAAGTAGTATTGCATTTACCTCTGCTTTTTTCTCTTGTTCCTGCATGATTTTGTCATTGTCTTCTTTGCATCTTCTTATTTCTTCCTTTAGGTTTCTCAATGTGTCTTCCAAGTCAGAAGAGTGCCCCACACCATTCTTCCCATTTGATGTGTAGGGAGATTCTATGTAGTCTACGACCTTGCTAGCCACCTGACCTCTTTCCTGCAAGGCATACTATGTCAGCTAAACCAAATCACAATAAACCAACATATCTTAGCATATTTTAGGCAGGATATCTTGTCTACAAGATCGTTAAATCAGTGTGATACATGTCTAACATAATCATTATAGCATATAGACATATATCAAATAAGTGTATCAATGCATAAAAATCATTTTAGCTAGGGTCCAGTCATCAATGCAAAGCCATATCAATAATGCATGTTGTGACCTAATGCATGACAACAACCATTACTCTATTGCACACATTACTGTATGAAACTATCAACATGCATAAGCAATGCCTAATCAACTAGACATACACATAAATGCATGTAGTCGAGAATAGGCGATTAATTCTTGTAATCAACTTACAAGACTGATACATGTAATCAAACATTCAAGAATGCACCTGACATACAAGGATGTAGTCAAGTGACATCTAATCAACATGTAAGCGACATATAACCATATGAAACCAATCATATACTTCCGACGATGCATCCCACAAAATCACATCAAGTTCCTCATGACAACCTTACTACAACCATGATCAACATGATATAATGCAACAAGCACATGGAATGCAAGTGTAAGAGACACACATGCAACTGACACGCATGCATGACCAAGCACCTTCACCCAAGGAGAGCTCAACCATGCTCTGTTACCAATCTATAACACCCCCTTCTCCCAAGTCCACCCAAGCAACTTTCCAGCTAGGGTAAACATACAAAAAGAGAGGCTACTATAAGGGATTAAACTTCCTTGGTGACCTTAAGGAAATGGAACCGACGAAACATATGAAAAACACTCATCCACATCGACAACAACACCCTCAGGAGACATGTTAACCACTTAGACATCCTGTCCCTGAGTCCCATTGATGATTTCAGCCTTTTAACCCAAAGTCGCTCTCATGCTATAGGCATGACAATGTCCAACAATCCAGAGTCGCTCTCATAGGCCTATGTGCTAGCGATTATGGACTTTTCTCAGCAAACCTATGCCAACGACCTTGATATTTGAGCCATTTTTCTAGCCTAGAATCTTAGCCTTTGCCCATAACTTGCTACAACCTTTAAAATCCATCAAAAACATCATAACAATGCTGATAAATCAAAATCAACATTAGGACTAGGCCTGAGCATCCCCAACTGGGACTGACATTCTATCAAACACTTGGCATCAATGGAACCTACAGGTCTAAGATACAAGAAAAAGCATAAATGACTGAAAGCACTTATGAAACATAACCAGAAGGATCACCTCCTTCTACATTGAACTACTATATCATCAATTAGGTCTTGCATCCATCCATTTAACAATTACAAGTAAATACATGAAATAACCATGACATGAACCAGTCATTTAACCATTCTTATAACCAGCATAAAACCATATAATATTAGAGATATGACATCCATTAAATCCACATATAAACCAGTGCAAAAGTAAGAGCACTTAGCTTTTATTAATTATTGGAAAATATGACGAGGTTTGAGACTTCCACATACCACCCAACCACAGACATGACTGAACCAAATCTCTCTTTCAGTCATTCACCCCCATGCCGTATTCCAAGCATTCATGTGGGATCTCATAGAACAACCAAGGGAATCTAGAGCTTAAACCATATCCACCCTCACCAAATCGTGATCACACCAAAATTGGTGCTCTGATCACAACCAAATCGAACTTGGAATGCCATCCGGAATCCATCACTACCCTTGAGGAATTTTCCATCTCCTAGTCTCTCAGGCTTTATCGTAATGTAATCCCAAATCAATAGGCCCAAAACTGAGACTAGTCTCTCAGGCTTTACCACAATCCAAACCTAGATCACTAGGCCCTAAATCGAGACTTCTCCCTCAGGCTTTACCATGTATGCCTCCAAAACCAGTCAAAGGATTCCTAGGCCTTAGGGAATGAACCTTGAGACCACCTCCACCCCAGATTGCGAAATCCATTCGGGAAACCAAATCTCAAAACCGAGATAAACATCCCAACATACCATGGCATCTAGAAAAAGGCAAGGCTAGGCTAAAAACCACTATCATAACCAGGAAAAACCATGCCACGAACAACAAGAGAACCATACACCAACATGCGAAGCCATGCATGTCCAAACTAGCTAGGAAATCACACACGCAAAAGGTTATTTGCAAGTATTCCTATTGAAGCTGCCCAATCCTGCTCTCCTTCCTTAATCCTTGCTTTCCTAACTTTCCCTTTTCTTTCTTTTCCTTTCTTGATCCAAAGCTGGAGTGCTTCCAAGAAAACTCTAAGTGACCAAGACAGGGAGAGAGAGAGAATAATGAGAGATCTCCATACTTGAACTGAAAAAAGGTTAGAAAAATCTTGCACACTGATCCTTAGAAGCCTTGTTATGAATGAGGCCTCTAATTCCTTTATTTTCCATCATTTTCCTTCAATTTCCTCCTCACATCTAACCTGTGACCTTTCACCTTACTTTTCTCCTAATTTACTTTATTTTCATAAATAAATGTGTCAAAAATTCCTTTTTTCCTTTTAATTCCATTGCCTTAGCCTTTCCCATTTTCCTTAGCCAAATCACACATCCAGTGATACCCACTAGGATATCTTTTCCCAACATTCAACTTGGAATATGTGTCCCTTAACCGTGGTCTTATTTTTCCTTTATTAACTTTCATTACATGAAATTTTCACCAGGGTTGTTACAAATCAACGAATCAGATTAAAATAAGGACTCCCCCCCTCATTGACATCATGGATGGGGGGTCCTCTAGTGGTTCCATTCTTAGTTCCATGCCTCCAAATCAACAACTGACATTTGACCAAGCTATATCGATGAAAAGATATGGGGCTACCACCATGAGGTATGGAGAAAAGGGGTGGGTCCCTCATCAACATTTTTCCCCTCCCAAAACCTTACTTCCTTTCATTACTCTAGGGCGAGACATATATATCCCCATTAAACAATGGGATGGATTTCCATATCGACCCCCGCCAACCTCACCCTTGTTTTTCTGCTCTCTCCATAGACCTTACGAGGTTTCAAGGGTTGAGATGACATCATCTTGATGTCATTATCTCCATGTGGCCTCTTCCAGGAGTGCCACATGTCACTCATTTTTGGCCCCTTCGAACCCCAAAATTTTTCCTAATTTGGCTACATGTGACAAGCCACCATGGTGTCACATCATCATGCCACTATGGCCCTAACTTAGGTCCCACTGGGGTCTTAACACTCTTGAAATGTGACAACTCCATGCTATACCATTTTGGCCCCTTTTCCATTGAAATGCAAGGCCATGATACTTCCTATTGCGGAGGTCTAATACATGCCTCCATGTCATCTAGCCCTGGTCTCCCACTGCATTACCACTCAAGGCATAACACTTCGCTTGAGCCCAAGATCGTGACTACAATACCTATGTCTCATGATAAAATATCTCTCCTTCAACCGCCATGCATCACATCTCGTCTCGCCCCTCTTGCGATTGTGCACGCAATGAACCTTTCCAAGGTCCGAGGGCCCGAGGCCCCAAGACAATGTTAGGAAAATGTCTCTCATATTGGCCTCATTATAAGCATCCACACTAGTGAGAGAAAATAATTCCACCCATCACATAAATAAAGTGACCCATCCATCATACCTGTAGTACTTAGCAGATTACAAGGTAGCCTATATATATATATATATATATATATATATATATATATATATATATATATATATATATATATATATATATATATATATATATATATATCAATGAAGGAGCTTCCTTAATACTTAACCTTTGCAACCCCCTCCTAATTTGTACACACACACATGCACACATATCGATAGGAATGCCCTTGATACTTGGAATATAGTGAATCCCTCCTATATTCGCTATATTCCAAGTATCGAGGGCATCTCTATCGATATGTGTGCATGTGTGTGTGTGTGTACAAATCAAGAGGGGGTTGCAAAGGTTAAGTGTCAAGGGAGATCCTTCATTGATATATATAGGCTACCTTATAATCTGCTAAGTACTGAAGGTATGATGGATGGGTCACTTTCATTATGTGATGGGTGGAATTCTTGTCTCTCCCTAGTGTGGATGCTTGTAATGAGGCCGATATGAGAGACATTTGTCTGACATTGTCTTGGGACCTTGAGCCCTCTGACCTTGGCAAGGTTCATGGCATGCACAATCACGAGAGGGGAGAGATGAGGTGTGATGCATGGTGGTTGAAGGAGAGATATTTTATCACGAGACATAAATATTGTAGTCTCGATCTCGGGCTCAATGAGGACACCCTCGATACATAGAATATAACAAATATCTCCTGAGATTTAACTTATACACACACACACACACACACAATTCAAGGCCTCTCTTGACACAACCAATACAATCTATCTCTCCAATGCAATATATCTATATATGTATATGTATATGTATATGTATATGTATATGTATATATATATGTATGTACATAGATATAGATATAGATATACATACATATATATACATATACATATACATATACATATACATATACATATACATATACATATACATATACATATACATATACATATACATATATATATATATATATATATCGAGGCTCTCTCGACACAACCATTATGGCCTATGGCCTATCTCTCCTGAGTTGATATATGCACGTGTGTGTGTGTGTGTGTGTGTATTAATGGAACTCTCAACGCTTAGATAGTGACAAATTTGTCCCTCTTGAGCTGTTATTATCAAGAAGGTACTCAACCCAATGCTTATCCCAACTCTTATGCATTATTAATTAAGACTTTGTGGCCTCCCGACATAAAGTCTCCATGCACATGCATAACCACACTCAACAATAATAGAATTATAGCCACGTCCAAGCTTCAAATTATATGCTAGCATTATTCCTTTTTAGTTTAACACTGTAACATAGGCCATCCTTAGAAAAATCCATTTACATAATCCAAGAAATCCATCACATTTATAACCAATGACATATACATTCATACATACATATACAACCATTTACAAAAAATACTTTCTTATAGTTGAACCAATGATTCAATGCCACTTTTAATACATGTCATTCTTTAATCAAAAGCCAAAGTTAGGCATGAACCCATCCATTCACACATAGGAAACATGCATTCCTTGTTAACTACATTTTCATTTCATCCATAGAAATAAGCAACTAAATTGCACTCATATACAAGAATAAGCATTCCCCAACCTAGACGTACACAATTTAATGATAGCAACATTCACCTTGTATTCATTTACAAAGTAGCACAATAGGAAACTTATCTAGTAGTTAGAATACTGGAGACTTATATTGGGATTGAAACTCTTGTCGCAACCTTAGATTTAATGCACTAATTATCAGTATTGTAATCAGTCACACATGAGCCAAGTTTAGTGCTTGAGGAGTAGTGCTCAAGGGAAACATAAAACAGAATAATCAACTATTACAGGTAATCTAGAGACCACTTTGTCTCCACCCTGAATCATGTCTTCCACAATCACCCTTGTGCTATAATATTCCAATGACAATCTAAATATGTAGTTGCCTAATAACCTTTCCATTACTATCCCGCCCTAAACCCTTTTCATTTTTTCCACAACACTGCACTTTTGAATGATTTTCTGCAATATTTTCTCATGAGGGCCTCCTCTCTCCCATTTCCTTCATGTTGCTTCCACTTTTCTTTTCCATCCATGTAGCTTTCTAATCCCCCTTCTTCCAGGCTACTTCCAAAAAATTAATTCTCTCATCCTCTCTCTATCGATGTCATTATTCTTACCCGTTGACAATCCCCCACGCAATCCACAAGATAGGAATAGCAGTATGGGATTGTCCTCTATTGAGGAATCCATTACTCTTCCTCAAAACTGACCATTAATTTTTGTCAGCTTCGCTAAAATAAATTCATTCAGGAATGACCATCATTAAATTATCACTTTCCCCAAGATTCCAAGAAATCTCCTCTTAAAGGCTGCTGAACCTATGTACCTTTCTCAGATAGTTAGTTGTGTTACATTTCCACATCAATTTACATGAATATAATTCATAGTAATTTTTACAATATGGATTAGCAAAAAGGGTTCTCACAATCCCCACCCCCTTAGAGGAACATGTTGAAAAATGCAGCAAGAAATTCTCAATTTGATTTTTCCTTGATTAAATTAAGAAAATTTGAATTTCCACATTTATAGACAACTTGGATGTAGTTAACTTTTGTGACATGGCTTGTGTCACCTAGTTTACTCAGTAAAAATTCAAGTTGGAGGAGTTAGAGTTCAATTAAGCATGTGTAATTTCTAATTTGTAGCAATCAAGGTCATTTATCCCAAGTTGTTTTTAGTTAAACTAGTTCCAACTATTGGAGGAACTAGTGGAAGGCGAGTTGTGCAGTGGGACTTCAATCAAACTTAGTGATCATCCAATTAATTGATCAATCAACCCAAAATAGCTAGTGTATGTAGAGAATTCGGGTTCCCCAGTTGTGGTGGATATTTAAAGGTAATGTAACATTAGTTGTAGACTATTCATGAGTGTACAAGTCTTGCATGTAGTCACATGATCAACCTTGGGAATTACGCAATCCATTTTGGAGAAATTCCTATATAATAGGGGCCTAATTTCTCAAGGAATTTTGCAAGGAAATAAGGGCTCAAGCAGAGGCTGAAATTGACTAAGTCTAAGTTAGAGCTTCTCAGTGAGAAGAGACATATGTTATGCTCTTACAGGTTGTGCTCAGTTGAGCAAAGAAATTGTAATACATCTCTATTCATCAAATTAATGCAAGCAAGCAAGGGGTTTTTAGCAAATTGCTTTCCCCTTAAAAGAAATATTGTGTGAATGTGTGTTATTTCTCATTTCATATTTGTGATTGATGTTCTAAATTATGAATTGAATTTTTCACAGTAGTAGAGTAGGTTTGTGTCTTTTGATTTTGATTAAAACTTCATGAGAAATTGTAAATCTACACCATAATTTCTACATGGTATCAGAGTATGATTCACATTAAAGTAGGAATTTCGATGTTGTTTCTCAAGTGGTTTGAATTTGAAGTTAAGTGTAGCAAGATCTTTAGAGCTAAGAAGATGGCCTTCAATGGACTAAGGCTAGAGTATGCCTTGGAAGGCACCTTTAATTTTGTCACATGGAAGGATTGCATGGAGGCACTATTGGATGACAATGGATTGCTATAATATATCAAGACAAATGTTGCTTAACCACTGGAAGTTGATGCCCATAACCTTTCTCAATGGAATAAATATGTAGCCAAGGCATGGATAATAATCATGGAGGGAGTACGTGATCCAGATCTTGGGGGGATGTCCCCAAGATCTAATAAAAGATAAACTGCTAAAGAAAAGAGGATAACACACCATATAAAAAAACCAAAAATAATTTTTTTATTAAAATAGAAAATAACTATAAAAGCTACATTGTGGTGGATAATCTGTCCTTTTACAAAATGTGACTTGTTACTTATAGCATTTTTTAGTTACAATACCACAGGTAAATTCCATGGGTGGGTAAATACCATGGGTGAATGAATACCATGAGTGGATGCCACTTACAATACCATGGGTAAATTCAATGAGTGGATAAATACCATGGGAGGATGAATACAAAGGGTGGATGAATACCAAGGGTGGATGCCACTTACAATACCTTCGTAAAATACCATGGGTGGATTCCACTTACAATACCATGGGTAAATTCCATGGGTGAATGAATTCCATGGGTTGATGAATACCATGGGTGGATGCCACTTACAATGCCATGGGTAAATTCCATGGGTGGATGAATACCATGGGTGGATGCCATTTTACATTTATATCATTCCTCCCTCCTTAAGAAGCAATGGTCCCCAATGCGTGAAGTTCCCTCCTGGCAAGTCTTTTTTGAATATGAAGAGACACTGAAGAGAAGGGTTTTTTGTGGTTACCCCATAACCATGATCAACGAATATATGAGGATAGAGGTACCTTGTATTTCTTGTGATCGACTCTGGTACTAACAATGTGTGGCCTAGAAAATAGACTTTGATGAAGCATGGGTTTGTGGATGACCCATAACCATGAAAAATGAAGATCCAAGGATAGAGATACCCTGTAATTCTTGTGACCGAATATGATACTAAAATTGTGTGACCTAGAAAATGGACTTCAATGACAAGGGTTTTGTGCGGTTGACCTATAACCTTGAAGCTAATTGTTAATGAAGTAGTAGGTGCCTACATAGCTTAGGGTGGTAGGGAATGTCTCCAAAGAACCCAAGCTAGATGCTGCTATGCTGAAGCTGATGAATGTGAAGCAGGTTCCTACTAAAGTGAGGTGGGAGGACATGTCTCTAAAGGGAACCTACTTTGAATGCTGCTCCATATATAAAAAATCATGGATTTTCAGTGGGGTACAGAACCAGGCCACACCAGAGATGTACTTGAATTATAAATGTGTTGCATACTTGTAACAAAAGTGGCCATGGGTTTCGTAGATTTTCCTATCCAATGAGATGTTGTAAAGGCTTCTTTCACATTATAGAACTCTTGCTACAACTTTGTTGATAGATTTTGCTACAAGTGATGAAATCAAATTTTGTCAAAGACCCATTTGAGGTGCTAAAGAGATATTTCCATTGATATAAGACACATAAAATTTCCTGACATGTGGAGTGAGAAAATCATTCTAGAAACTCGTGGTACGAACGAATGTGAAATGTTCCAGACATATGTAACTTCAATTGCTCATATCTCTCAAACCAGGAAACAACATAAAATTCTGTAAGGACCCCATTTGAGATAACAAGGAATTCTTTCAAATGAGATATTTTAAACATTCTATAATTATCTGTGGAAGTCGTAGCATTTTCATGAAGTTTTCTTAAGATTGCTACAAAATTTCGAAACTAAAATATGTGTCAAACCCTCATTCCCATGTATTCGTAACCTGAATCTGATAAGACTGACCTGAATCTTGGGGGGAGACCCCCAAGATCTTAAAAAAAAGAAATTCAAAAGAAAAGAGGAGAACACACAAGAAAAAGAAACCACAAATATTTTTTTCATTAAAGCTACATTGTGGTGGACAATCTGTCATTCTACAAAATTTGACTTGTTACTTATAGCCTTTTTTTGTTACAATACCACAGGTAAACTCCATGGGTGGGTAAATACCATGGGTGGATGTCACTTACAATACCAAAAGAAACTCCATTCGCAATGTGGAAAGCACTGACAAAATTGTTCGAGAATAGTAATGACCACATGAAGTTGGCACTCAAGGATAAACTTTGAAATATCAAGATGCAGAAGAATGACACTATCCCGCAATATCTAAGCAAGGTTAGACAAGTTCATGATGAGATTACAGGAGTAGGTGTTACTATTTCAAATTATGATTTGGTAAGCCTAGCCCTTCTAGTCCTTCCCAAGAGATGGCATAGCTACCAAGTTTCGATGAACGAGGGGGAGAAATTACCGATTTGGGAATGCTTATGGTCTGATTTAGTACAGGAGGAAATAAGGCGGAATACCAGAGATGGAACCTCATCCAAAGAAGAGGAAGAGGAATTTGCTCTAGTCAACAAAGGAATGAAGACCAAGGGAAAGAAATCCTAAGGTGAGGATGAATCCAATCAAGAGGGCAAGAAGAAATACTAGTCTAAAATAAAATTCTTCAACTGGCATGAATTTAGGTACTATGCTACAAAGTGTCCACACAAAAATTCTAGCGAGAAGGAGCTTGTAGGAGGAGTAATAGGTGAATATTTGGTTTGAGATTTCGATCTTGACTTCACCATTATCACATGCATGGCCAACACTGTGATGGGGAGTGTGTGGTACTTGTACTTCAATGCCTTGTTCCACATGACAAGGTGTAGAGAGTTTTTCAGTGACCTGGAGGAGAAATATATCCAAATGAATATTGAGTTTAGGGACAATGGAAGGTACAGTGAGACCAAGATTGGTATAGTCACCTTTCATAGGGAGTCAGGATCCCCTCTTTGACTCAAGAATGTCATGTTCATTCCCGGACTAAAGAAAAATCTCAATTCTATTGTAGTTTTGGAAGACTGTGGTTATGATGTGATCTTCAGCAAAGGGAAAGTTTTCCTGAGACACATAGCCATTAGATAGGTGAAGCAGATTGGGGTTTGATTCAACAACCTGTATGCACTTGAGGTAAAATATGCATGCATAGCCTTAAGGAGAAAGGCAAAGATTAGAGATATGGTGGTTGAAAGGGAGAAGGATAGACCTCTCAAAATGGAACCTCAGGAAGTTGTGGAGCAACAACAAATGGAGAGACCTCCAGTAGGGGGAGGTTTCAAGCTAAGTGGGGAGAGGGAGCACATGAAGCCATACCTCCAGGTGTGAATTGTGGCTATGTGAATCCCTAGCCCTAGAATTGCAGAAATTTAGGTAGGGTCCATTGAGTCGTTCCTCATGCATCATTATCTTTCTACAGGGACCCACAATATTAACTAGCAGGAGGATCAATGTTAATCAGATATGAAGGAGTGCATAGGAGTGTTGACAATAGAGCAATAGGCTCAATAGCAGAGCCAACAATAACACAATTTTCCTAGTAGACAGTTGCAAACATAGTTGATTCAGTTTTTTTGGACGCTTCTTAGTTGCAGATGTTGCAGTAGTAGCAACAATAGTGAGAGGTGTTGGATGCAGTACATTCCTTAGGTGCAGGATAGGTGTGGTTGATAATCCCTTTCTTGCTAAGAGGGAATGTTGAAAAATGTAGCAATAAATTCTCACTTTTATTTTTCCTTGATTAAATTAAGAAAATTCGAATTTCCACATCAGCAGACAACTTGGATGCAATTAACTTGTGTGACATGACTTGTGTCACCTAGTTTACTCAGTAAATTTGAGTTGGAAGAATTAGAGTCCAGTTAATCATGTGTGACTAAGCAATCAAGGTCAGCAATCTCAAGTTGTTTTTAGTTAAACTAGTTCCAATTGTTGGAGGAACTAGTGGAAGGTCAGTTATGCTGTGGGAATTCATTCAAACTCAGTGATCATCCAATTAACTGATTAATCAACCCAAAATAGCTAGTGCATGCTGAGAATTTGAGTTCCCCATATGTGGTGGATATTCCAAGGTAGTGTAACACTAGTTGTAGACTAGTTGTGAATGTACAAGTGTTGCATTCAGTCAAATGGTCAACCTTGGGAATTGTACAATCCATTTTTGAGAAATTCCTAAATAATAGAGGACTAATTTCCCAAGGAATTGTGTAAGGAAATAGGGGCTCAAACAAAGGAAAATTTTGACTAAGTCTGGTTCATAGCTTCTCAGTGAACATAGAGATAGGTTATGCACTTGCAGGTTGTGCTCAGTTGAGAAAAGCAATTGTAATACATATATATTCATCATATTAATGAAAGTAGGCTAGGGGATTTTACCAGATTGAGTTGCCCTAAGAAAATACTCTGTTCATGTGTGTTATTTCTCATTGCATGTTTGTGATTGATTTTCTAAATTTTGAATTGAATTCCATAGAGCAGTAGAGTAGGTTTGTGTCTCATGATTTTGATTAAAACTTCATGATTAGTTGCAAATCTACACCATAATTTCGACGGAACATTGTCCTTAGTTCTCTGTTCTTGAAAAAATGTTTTACTAATGATCTTTATAACTATAGCTCATTTACAATTAAATTCAAATTCATAGTTTATTGCTTAGAAACTCAATGGGTGTAACACCCCTTCAAACTAGCCATTTCCTTAGTGGATCTTAATGGTTCTTGATATGCCTTATCCATATTGATATTTTCTTTTCGATGCACTATCCACCTTTAGTTTATAATGTTATTTTCTTCTCTGCTCAATTCTCCTTCAGCAAATAGTCTTGGCTAATTTCTTTTCAGGACACACCAAGTTTACCACTGAGCCCAATTAGCATGCTCCTGACACTATGGAACCAAAATTTCCCTTTTTTTCCATCATCCCCTTATCTGTTTTCCTACTCCAATGGGCAATCTGATTCCTCTTCTCTACCTCTGAAGAGTCCTTATAACTAAGGAAATTCCCTGCCTTACCCTATCATGGCATACTTCATGGCAGTCCTGGACATCACTGGGCTCTAGTCATCACAATGGCCCTATTCATGAGGTCCTTGACTCTAGCACATTGTCATTTACCTAGATTTCTTTAATTTTGTAACTATTTTCCTTATAACCAACCTCACACACCCATGATGGCAAATTCAATGTTCTTCCTACACCATGGCAAAAAAATTTCATGAGATTCATGAAGGGAAATTCTCAACAAACTTTAAAACATACCCCCATTAGCATATTTCTCCATGAGGTTAATCCCTACACTTTCACTTAATATTCATCACAACATAACCAAATTAGTTCATAAATTCAAATGACCGCAAATAAAAATTTAAAATGAGACAATTTCATGATCATAATTAGAAATTAATTTCAGTAGTCAATACTTATCTCTAGTTTCTTCTTAGCTTCTTTGATCCACATGTGTTGAGTGATTTTCCAAGCCTGGGTAGCATCCAAAAATTCTCATACAACTCTACAAAGTATTTTCCTATTTGTATTTGAATCACACACACTAGATCAGTTTCCAAACTTGACAAGAAACCACTGGAGGATATGCTCCAAGAAATCTTCAGTCTTTGATTCACATGCACTAGATTGGTTGCTAGACTTGGAAAGCACTAGTGGTGGATGTGCTCCATGCAATATTTAGTCTTTGACTCACACACACTGGATCGATTACCAAACTTGGCAAGAACCCAATGGTGGATATGCTCCACGTAGTCTTCAATATTTAACTCACATGCACTAGATCAGTTGCCAAACCCGACAAGCACCTAGTGGTGGATACACACACTCAATTGGTTTCCAATACTGACAAGCACTTAGTGGTGTATATCCTCCAAATACACCCTGTAAGTGTGGGAAATGCCAATCCTAGTGGTCTTATATCAATAAGAATATTATTTATCATCACAACTCTCATGCCTAGGTAGCCCCCAATCCTTTGTGGCCTACCTATCCCAATATTTGCTAGTGGATAGTATGCCTACTCGTCTGGCAATCGATTTTTCATTATCATAATATGAACAAGTTGCATGATATCATAAACAATAATGATTATCAACAAGAATTCACACTTGCTTAAGATATTTCTCACACAACCAAAAATCTCATAGGATAACATCATTATGTGATACCAAACATGTCATTCATATATACATCAAAGTTCTGAGTATAATCAATCATTCTTCCACAAGAATGGTCCCTAACAACAACCTATCAAATACAACGACATTGCATGCATTCATTTTTTTAATCATCAACATGTAAGAAATGATACTTATCAAGAATTCAACAAGGAATTCATTGGGCAACCTCTCAATGTTAAAACATACTTACATTTCTATTTTCACGTCATTCACACAGTCATAATATTTTTTTAAGATAAATAGTTTATCTTTCTTTTCTGACTGTTCGAGATTGATTCTCATATCTTTATTTCATTTTCGCTTTTTATCTCACATTCATGAGAAATAGAAAAACAACCATATTTAGTTTTTTTTAGTTAAGGAAACTCTCCTTTCCCATGCCATTTCTATGGTTTTCAACTTATAGTCCATTTATTCATATGGACCTAGCTAGTCCACCTGGCTGTTTTGTCCTCCCTTATTCCATCCACTACCCAAGTCTTATATTTTTCGTTGGGTTTCACTCAACACTTCCCATAGTTCCATTACTCTTGTTTTCACACCCATCAATGACCAAGACCTAAAACATAAAGAACACAAGAATAATATGGATGAAGGACAACAAGATCTCATAACAACAAGACATAATTACAAGAAAGTTAGGATGACCATGCTCACGGTCAATAGTAAAAGAATAAAATAAAACATAGAACGAATCATGAAATAAAAAACACATAAAAAATTCAACAATTCACAGCAACTCATCCCCATGAGTTGTAGTGTCCAGCATGTCCTCTACCACTATACACATATACATATATAAATTAGACCAATTATTTTCCAAGGTTTCATGGAAACCTTAAGATTTCAACACCCCTTAAGAGAGCTCATGGGGAACTTTTCAACATATGTATATATGTAATCAAAAAGATTTAGGGGGTGCTCCCTCCCCTCCTCTAGCGTTATGTGCCACTAGTTCATGTCCACAAAGGCTCATTTGGACTAATTTTCTTCCCTTACTATTAGTTAGCATAGTCTCTTTTCAAGTGCTCCCCTCCACAATGCCAAAGGGAAATTTTTTTCCTTTTCCTTCCAACCTTACAAGGCATGTTTTTTGGCCCTATCCATTAGATAAATTTTGAGGTCTAAAATGGGCCTCATAAAGAATATTATAAACTAATACTAGAAATAATAAAATAGGTGTTATATGAGATTTATGATTGTAGACAAAAGTATCTCCCTATTGATTGGCAAAAATGTCTTAATCAACATTTTAAGGACACTACCCAATCAAGATCTATAACTTAGATCTATATCCATTGAATGGTGGTTCCAACTAGTTCTATTGAGTCCTATTACCCTTTCTCTATATCTCTGATGGCTTATAATATCTATATTCTCTCACCAACAGAGAAAGAACAATCAAGATGACTCTCTTTCTACTAGCTTGGCAAGACAATTATCCCTTAAGCTGATTTCAGGCTAAACCAAACCAATTGTAATGTTTTGCCTCTTTAAGAAGAGGAATTCAAGAAATATTGTATTTAATATAAATGCAGATCTAACTCTATATTCCCTAAGACTGTCTCGATTGGATGTAGGATTAGTCCTCCAATCAACCAAGAGAAATACTAATAATAATTGGGATTCTAGCATGAAAATCTTATGATGAATATCTGGTTAAAGAAATAATTCATTGAACTGACATTTTAATTACTTATCATGCTATGTTTAAGAGATAAATTAATCATAACTATTGAATCACTAACATTAGGAAGTAGTTAACATAATGTTAATGAAAAAACAAATAATGAACCAATAACATTAGGAATTAGTTCACATAATGTTACTAGTTATTGTAGGTTTTAACCCCGTACAGAAATTACCTACATACGAATTCTAAAAACAAAAGATAAACAATGGTGAGAGCATAACACATAAAACAAATATACACAGATATTTTCCCCTGGATCTGAAAACCGGGACTACTAGATTGATTTTTCATTATGTTCCCTTCAATGTTACAATATACATATATATACATGCCGAAGTGTCGATAAACCCCAATCCATTAACCCTGGATTAGAACATAACCATAGTTCCCTTGACCGAATCTACAAAATACCATGGACCAAAAACCATCGCGCCCAAAACCATGTGCGAAATCCATGCACAGAACCATAAGTAGGTCCACCCACCTAATATAGGGTCCAAAAAGAAGTTTCCTAGGGCATTTACCCGGACCCCGTAGACCCGTCCCCCATGTGACCCCCCCCACACCTGACGCAATGAAGGGGAAGTTGGCTGCCCCCCTCTAAACCCCCAGTTTAACTACTGGGGCTATTCGTGGGAAGAATATAACACAACCCAACTTTTATTAAATCAGGATAATATAGCAAAATTCTAAGTAAATAGTTACTCATAAATGTGATATTAATAAGTAATGGAAAGAGATAATGATCAAAAATTTCTTTATTAAAGATCAGATAAGTAGTCTACAATATAAGAATCAATATTGACAATAGTGCACAATATAAATTCCATAGACATTATTATGCTACCAAAAAGGAATGCAATTTGTTATTAAAAATAATAGTATCTTTATACAAACTAATCAAACCTCCTCTCCTGCTCAATACAAGATTTGATCCTCAACAAGCCTCCTCCAAGTCACAAACTCTGCTGATAGAAACAATAGTTACAATAGTGCAAACCCTGCTCCTCTTTACACAACTCAGAATTGAAAGAGACCAAACCCCAATCACATAAATCACAGATCTATGAAATAATTTCCTATTCTAATAATACCTCTCTATTTTTCTCTCTACTTTATCTCACGCCTTTCCTTTTTTCCCCTATCTCTCTTGAGGAGATTGTATTTATATAGAGCTTACGGTGAAATTGTGAAAATAACAGAAACTCCATGTATCTCTCAACAATTGAGATAGTAAAATCAATTAAATCAGGTGGTTTTTTCTTCTGTTGAATCACAAGCCAAATGTATATTGCCTCTGTTTGATAAAGTGGCTAGTTTAGCTTGTTGTTGAGTTCGATTTATTTTTTGTTGATAACCACTGAGCAAATTGTTTGACAAGATCACGCTCTTCATGGTATTAGTTTTCGTTTAAGTTTTTTTTTTAAACCCCTCTATCTATTTTGGTTTAGATCTCGACACATGCTTTATTAGCTTTTTATTGAATGATCTATTCAATTTGGCCCAGGCATTTCCCTGTAACAAAGAAATCCAAATTAGCCATTTAAAATGACAGAAAATCAATACACATATGAATTTTAATTATGACCTAAGACCTTTTAATTTTAATTCAATAGCTATAGCAATGGCCAGAGGATGATACACGTGGAAAGAGTTGAGTGGTATCAAAGGTAAGCCCATGAGAACTTTTTACAATGCGCACAAACAAAAAAATCTGATTTGCCGATATTGGGAGGCTATGATATGGAGAAGATGTGATATCTTATTGAACTCCTTTTAGATAGTGTATTAGGTCCGGATATCAGAGGTGAGTGTATTATCGAAAGTCAGAAGTTGGAGGGGTATGATTATCGAAGATCAGAGATCGAAGGGAGATGATTATCGGAGGTTTGAAGGATTGGTTTATCAATAAATGAAGCATCATCTCTTCCCAGGATCTTAGTTAAAATTTGAAGAATAGTTCTGACATATTCAACAAAAGTATCCAATGGGAACTGATTTGACTCTAAAGAAAAATATTTCTCACTTGGCATAAGATAAAATATAATTTGGGCATACTCTTGACCTAACAAATTTTTAAAATAAACTAATAGGGTTTCCTCAGAAAAAGAAGTATATGTACTTGTAGAGGGGAAACACAATGCTTTCTGAATTAGAAGGGAGGACACCTGGAAAATGTTTTCTCTTGAATTATTCATTACAAAACATTTCTTTGGATATATGGATGATACTAACCAGTGGATTGACTTTTGGAAAAGATGCATTTAGAGATGAGAGTTGCAAGGACACCAAACCTGACTGCGACAACATAAAATGGGAAATTGGCTTGATTTGTAAGGATATACTGATAGTTTTCCAAGTGATTTAAAGTGCAGACAATATCAAAAATGTCTCTTTCAGTGTCCATGAGTGGAATGTGAGAAGATGACCTCGCTAAGACAGTTTTCTTTGACATTTTCAGATAATTGGAGTAGCGAGTGACTGTATAAATACTAGCGGTGGTAGACAGTCCTGATTGGGATGTTTGCTAGTCAATTCGGAGGCCACGACAGGGAGAGAAGGCAAAAAAAGTACATGAAAATGATTTGAAATGGGGCTTTATAAGTTAAATGGAAGAGCGGGAGGGGGAAACAAGATTTCAATGATTCTGTAGAATATTAAATTTTTTGCAGAGTGGAATAAATCACTGAAACAACATGCATGAGTGATAGGTGGTGGAGGGAATGGCTACGTGGAAAAAGGAGTGGTGGGGGTGGCCTCACTTATTAATGACATTGTTCTCCCTTGCTGACGACACCGCGGGGGAAATCACCAATACGGGACATCTTTGGAGGAGTGCCTCCACAGTCAATTTGAGTTGTAGAGCTAAAGTCAAGAGGCTTGTTTGAAAATCCTTGTAGATGCACACCTCCCATTAACTTTCAAGAAATTTGTGCTATTGGGTTTGCCCCATCGCATGGAACCCATCACATAAATTCATTTCGCTACTGTACATGCCTATCTTTTAATATTTTCGAACATTGAACTGGGACCCACTGTCAAGTTCTTATGACTGTGCTAATTTTGATTAGTGTGCTAAACTTTGATTATTATTTTAGAAAACACTTCATTAATAAAACAACCTGAAGCACTTTCGACTCCTACCTTTTTCTATTTTTTCTTCGATTTTTTTTTTTTTACAAAAATATGCTCTAGACATCTTGATAAGAAAAAAAATTAAAACGAGTTACAACAGTAGGCTAGCTCTTTTAGGAGACCCCTATCTTTCATACGTTTTTAAATTTTTAATTACACTCTGATGATTTGTTTTAGTAGATGGGGAGACAAATCCTCTCCTTAAGATATAGGATGACATGGAAGGGTTATAGAATACAAAACTTATTTGTTTCTTTTTGTCACTTTAGTCGTTGTTTTAGGACATGACATGTTGTAAAGTAGATTTATCTTATGCGTATTAAGGTAAGAGAACATCTAAATGATAATAAAATACAAACAAAGTTAGAGTTTCAATGTGAGTTTGAAAGATAGCAGTTTAATGATCTTCCTATTATTCTTCCTTTTACTAATGAATTTCATTAGATAAGAGTAAGAATTTCCCAAGTATTAAACCAAAGTTGGGTTAAAAATAACTCTTTAAAAAAGATTGGTAATATTACTTAAATCAATCCGAGGCAAAGGTCAAATTGGCAGTCAAGGGATTGCAAAGGGAATAAGTAAGATGTTATTAATTCAAACCCAAAGTCAAGAGCCAAGAGAAACTAGTAAAACCCAAAAACAACCACAAAAATAAAATGATAAGATAAACAATAATTAGATTAAGCAAGTAAAAATAATGATCTTGATATAAGAAATTATGTTTCCTGTTAAGAAGAATTCCAAGCATGTTAATGTTGTCTTGCTTAGTGACTCTGTTATTCATTAAATTGAGTTTTCTAATCTAATGTGTGTTGCAATAAAAATTTACTTATAAAAATTCAAATAGGGTTTATTTACTTTTATAATTTCACCTTCCAAATACAACATATAAGTTTTCATAATAATTTTTCCATAATAAATGAAAGCTTTGGTAATGAGAAAGAAAATCGCCCTGAATGCATTTTGAAATTTTTCCACATTAAATTTTTCACAACTGCTTTATTACTATAGGTTGGTCTTCCAAATTATTCCAAAGAAAACTTGCAAGAAGACAAACAAACATAAGGAAGAAAAGAACAAACCGAAATAAAACACACAAATAGATGATAACGAAGATATAAATTCATACTTGGAAGACTTTGATAATAATTTTACCTCATGAATCTTCATCTTTGTTAGAAAATTATATATTACAGAGCAATGGAACACATAAAATATTGCAGAAATATAAACACAGAAAACTCATAAAACAAGAGAGACACAAATATACGTGGTTCACCTAGTTTGGGCTACATCCATGGAGAAACAACCAGTCCTTCTATTTATATTATCCAACAATTTGGAGAGATACAACCTACAACATATCCGCTGTAATTCCATCTTCACTCTCAATCTCCTCTCTCTTCCTCACTCAGAATACAGATCTACATAGACGCAATACAATTCCCTGATATATAACGAGGGGTTGCCTTCTAGGGAAGAAAACCCTAAATTAAACATAACTTCTACTGTCAGATCCCCACCTAATGAATGGCCCAAATTGTCTATGGAATTACAACATTTTACAACGCAATTTTACATCTATTCTTAGTTTCGGGGGTGCAACCACTCCCCTTGGACCCCCCTGTAGAGAACATTTTACGGGTGGCATTGCCGCCCCATTTTGAACTGGGGTCCAATGTAGCGATACCTTTGAAAAAAGATAATCAGGCTCCACACCCATCAATTTTCCCCCATGTATTAATAAAAATGTTCAAAATCATCTTCTTATTTAATCTACAAAATATGAACAAAAATAAATCTAATCTATTCCTAATCCTAATCTAAAAAGAAGATTAAGACTAGGTGAGATCAAACTTCCAATGTAGCCATTCAAGCATTTTATTTTCTGCATGAATGTGCACATCAAACACTAGTAACAAAAGTATAAATCTACTTAAACCAACAAAAGTAAATCTGAAAACATTATGTACAATTATTGTTAATGGATTTACAAGAAGAAGCTTATTTACAATCATCTTCTCTTGAAATGTCCTTTCCAGTTGAATTTCAACTGGATGATAGAAATCTAGAAGGATTTCCATTCATGATTGGAAGATGTTTAAAGGAGAAGATAATATGCCAGATTATGGAAATGGATTTTTAGATACAATGGCCTGCAAAAATTTATCAGTCTTATGTACATATGTTAAATTATTAATAATATTTTGTGAGGGAAATCTTTCCAAATGTATCTCAAATGTGTTAATGAAATATGGATGGAAATATGATAGATTCAATAAAAGACCATTAATAGAACTAGATAGCTGGTAATATTGTAAAGATACACTCTCTTGTTTGCACTTCTTTGGAACGGAAAATAACAAGTGATAAGAAATGAACATCAATTGGAATTGGAAAAGTAATAGCTCTTGATGTTCATGATTGTGACATGAAAATGCATATTCCCATTCATGCAATGCATCAATTGAGTGTTCAATACTGAACTGCTCAATATGCTAGCATAAGATATCTAGAGATTGAAAAATTAAAACAAAAACAAAATCTGAAATTGAACAAAATAAGTGAAGGAATAAAATAAATTGAAATCACTATCTACACTATTGTTACAACTAATGTTATAGCACAATTGGGATTTCCTTGAAGTAATTTCCTCTTCACAAGGATTGACTAGCATAATGGAATTAAAATAATTTCCAACACCAACTTGTGAATTTAAGAGAGGGCCAAGACTATGAATGTGAGTGAGAATTCAATCATCATAAAAATCATAGATTGGAATGGATTCTTGAATGTTGAAATCATGAGTATGATTAATTGTTTGAAAATGAAAACTAATTGGAAAACTTTATAAGTTAGAATATTTTTCATTTTCACATGTGATTTGAATTTGATCATGAGGATTCACTTGAGAAGAAGACAAATCAACATCCTCAATGTCAGAGTAATTATCATAAATGACCTTACAACATTCTCTAGAATTCCCTTCAATCTCATCTGATGTATCAAAACAAGAAGGAATATGAAGCACATGTTCATTAATGCCAGAAGAATGATCAATCAATGATTCTCTATCTTGATAAAAACTAATAGGTAATTAATGTATATCAACTTCTCTGTTTTCTGAAATAACATTAAAGTAAAGACGGGATATATTGATATAAGAAAAAATATCAGGATAAAAGTGAAAATGTGAATCAGAAGAAATGAATTTAAAAATATCTCTATTTGTGAATTCTTGTGTAATTTCTTCATTGAAAATTTCAGATTCTAGATCATTTACTTGGCTAATTGTGATTTCTTAAAGAATGTTCTCTAACTGCCCCAAATTTTGTATTTGATCAACATGATCAAACAAAAAATTGTACAATAGGTTGTGTATTATTGGAAATTTCAATTTCAATTTATGCTTGTACTTATTGATTTATAATCCGATTTTTTGAATTTAATTCATAGTGATTTTTAGATTTTGTGGCAGATGGTCCTTCAAGTTATTACTGATTTCTTCTTGTAGTTATTTATCAAATTCTTGCAAGCTTTGTGATAATGGTTCATCAACATGATTATCATTAACACTGTAAGAGGTGTGTACTAAATTTAAGAATTTATCATACATGGCTGAGGCCACTTCATCATGATTAATATGCACCTCTAAATCATAGTTTTTGATAATATTATTGGAATTTGAGGGAGAGTCATTAAAACTTGTAATTGTTATATATGGATTTGAAATGGGAGGAAGAGATTAAATATATTCAAACCAATCTATCAATTCAATTCCTGAAGGTTTATCTTCAGCTTTGAATCTCAAGCAAATTAATTGAAATCTAATAGTAAAATCTAAGAGAGATTCATTTTCAAACCTTCGTAGATATTCAAATTCATCACATACCTGTTGATAATCATATCCATCAAATTGATAAAGGAACGTTGCAATAAATTGATGCCAACTATGAATAGAGGCAACTGGAAGAGATTGACACCAATTTTCTGTAAGAGTAAAAATACTGCATAGAACACCTTCATCAATATCATGATAAGTAGAATTTGAAATTTTTTGAATAAATTACAAGGCATGATCAAATGTAGAAGTATTCCTCTTACCATTAAATTTTACCTTTGACAAGTGTCTTACTATTTCTTGTGGAGTATTGGCAGATGCAAGTCCAGAGATACAACTCCAAATTGGAATTTGGAGAGGAGCCATTGTGATTAAAATAAAACCTTAAAATCCAAAAACTTAAAAAGGAAACAAGTCTTCAGGCCCTCCTTCTAGTGCCAAAAATGCTCATCGGAAAAAATGGACTAATCAACATGTTAAGGACACCACCCAGTCAGGATCTATAACTTAGATCTATATCCATTGAATGGTGGTTCTAACTGGTTCTATTGGGTCCAATTACCCTTTCTCTATATCTCTACTGGCTTATAATATCTCTATTCTATCACCAATAGAGAAAGATAAATCAAGATGACTCTCTTGCTACTAGGTTGGCAATAAAGTAATCCCTTAAGCTAATTTGGGGCTCAACCAAACAACGTCTAATGATTTGCCTCTTTAAGAAGAGGACTTCAAGAAATGCAATATTTAAATTAAATGCAGATTAACTCTATATTCCCTAAGACTATCTTGATTGGATGAAGGATTAGTCCTCCATGCAACCAAGAGCAAGACCAATAATAATTGCTATTTTAGCATGAAAATCTTATGATAAGTATCTGGTTAAATAAATAGTTCATTTAACTGAAATTTTAATTACTTATCGTGCTATGTTTAAGAGGTCAATTAATCATAACTATTGAATCACTAACATTAGGAAGTAGTTCACATAATGTTAATGAAAACAACAAATAATGAACCAATAGCATTAGGAATTAGTTCACATAACATTACTGGTTATTAAATCAGGATAAGATAGCAAATTTCTAAGTAAATAGTTACTAAAAAATATGATCTTAATAAGTAATGGCAAGAGATAACTGATAATATATTTATGTACTAAAGATCAGATAGCTAATCTACAATATAAGAATGAATATTAATAGTAGTGCACGATATAAATTCCATAAACATAATTCTACTACCAAAAAGGAATGCAATTTATTATTAAAAATAATAGTATCTTTATGCAAACTATCAAACCTCCTCTCCTGCCCAATACAAGATTTTATCCTCAACAAGCATCCTCCAAGTCCTAAACTTTGCTAATAGAAACAATAGTTACATTAGTGCAAACCCTACTCCTTTTTACACAACTCAAAATTGAAAGAGACCAAACCCCAATCACATAAATCACAGATCTGAGAAAGAATTTCCTATTCTAATAATGCCTCTCTTTTCTACTCTCTACTGTATTCTAATAAAAACAATTAAATCAAGTTATTCTTTCTTCTATTGAATCACAAGTCAAATGTAGATCGCCTCTATTTGATAAAGTGCCTAGTTCATCTTGTTGTTGAGTTCGATTTATTTTCTGTTGATAACCTAAGTAGATTGTCTGACAAGATCATAGTCTTCATGGTATTATTTCTTATTTAAGATTTTGTTTTAACCTCCTATGTCTATTTTGGTTTGTACCTCGACACGCGGTTGAGCAGTTGCTGATCGAATGATCTATTCGATTTGACCCAAGTGTTTCCCTGTAATAGAGAAACCAAAATTATCCATTTAAAATGACGGAAAAATAATACACATATGACTTTTAATTATGCCCCAAGACCTTTTAATTTTAATTCAGTGGCTATAACAGTGGCCAGAGGATGATACACGTGGCAAGATCTGAGTGGTATCGGAGGTAAGCCCATCATAACTTTTTACAATGCACCAAAAAAAATTCGATTCACTGACATTGGGAGGATGCGATATGGACTGGACATGATTTATTGTTGAAGTCCTTTTAAATGGTGTTGTCTTTAGTGCGACGTTTTGGAATTTCCGGTGTTGTAATCTGGCGGAAACATTTGAGGTGAAATCTTAATTTGTGTTATTTAAATTGGTTTTTTGACTATATATATGTGGATTCAACACCTTGAAAAACCCATAGGGCACTTCGATTATGTAGGGATTACCCATCAAGCTTGTGATTTCAATAAATTCTTGCCAGATTTTAGAGAAATTACACTGGAAAAATCCACCGTAAAAACTTCCAAAAAGTCGCACTAAAGGTAACTCACTTTTAAATAGTGTATCAGGTTTAGATATCAGAGGTGAGTGGATTATCGGAAGTTGGAAGTCGGAGGGGTATGATTATTGGAGATCAGAGATTGGAGGGAGATGATTATCGGAGGTTGGAAGGATTGGTTATCGGAAAATCGATGGAGTGCCATATCAGAATATCAGCTAGATATGAATATCGCTTATCGAAGATTGGAGTTTTTAAAAGATTGTTTAGTTGAAAATATATGATCACTGATACTGAGGAATGGAGGTAATGATGTGGAAGGTGGGTCCTTCCATCGGTTATATTATAATATGGTCGGGCTTTGGGTTAAACGAATTTCAAACCAAATTTTAATATGGTTCAAACTTTGCTCATTTGTTTTAGTAAACCCCTCTATAAAATTGCTCGGACTTTGATTTCCAGGATTCTCAAAGGGATTCTTTTGATATCAAAATCTTGATCACCCATAGCTCTGATATATGGTATTAATATATATGCCACTCTTTTTATGATTTAGGCTTAAAGCCTAGGTATGATTCTTGGTCTTGGGGGCCATGTAAGGGATAAAAATAAAAATACTATTTACAAATATAAATAAATATTAAAAGTAAAAATAAAGAAATAAAAACTATAAAACAAAAAGGTAAAATACATTATATTCATATCATTAGGGCAAGGGAGTGAAAAATATTCAATCAACAATTAGACACCATTTACAAACCAAATGTCCAAATGAGATCAAACAAGTTATAATAGGAAGATAAGAACAAATCAAACTCATTGAAGCAATCTAAACTATCAAAATAAAATAGTAATATGACCAACCACTCAATTAAAGGGTCCCCATAATGAGAATTAAGTGAAAAATGGGGGGGTTGTGTTTTTACCACAACACTCCCATAGGTCGGTGGCTAACCTAGAACAATAGGGAGATAAGGAATCAAATGATTTTCCTTAAAGTAAATAGATGATGGAGTGAGGCCTACCTAGAATTCTTCACAGACTTCACTCCTTCTTTAGCTTGGAAGCTCCAATTCTAGCTCCAAATGTCAATATTGGAACCTGCACAGTCAAATAACACAAGCCAATAAACTACGAGATCTATGTAGTATCATCTAAATACTTCTATATCAACATGGTATTGAAATATATGAAATAACAACATTACATATAGGAAAACAATGAATTATTTGCATTAATATAAATGGAAGGATATTATAACTATAAGTAGAAGTTGATCTTGTAGAAGATCTCCTCCAAGTTGTTGACTTGTCCTTTCCTTGTCAGAATATGCACCTCCAATCACCTTAAATGCATGAAATAAGAAATACTCATTGCAACAACATAAGGGAAGAATCACTCTCCAAAATTTAACCCCCAACCACGTAGAAGGCTGGGAATATATAGAGAAGTAGGGTAAGTTGGGATTTATTATCGAATTACCAATCTAGGGTTTGAGATCCACCTTTGATGGAGGGATAGCTTCAAAGGATAAGTGGTGAAAACTCAAAAGTTGGGAAGGATAGGATCCGAATGTTTTATCAAAGCTAAGTAGTTGAAAAAACTTTTGGAAACCCTAGAAGGGGAATATTTTGGAATCCCGATCATTCTCTCGGATTTCAAGAACCAACACAGATGCAAAGGGGAGAAACTTGCTGGTGACCAACGTAGATCACAGTGGAGAAAACTATAGGTGATTGTACTGTAGTAGCCATACAAGGAGCATTGGTTCTAAAACTGGCTTAGATGATGTAGTTTAGGGTTGAAATTCTGGGGGATGAAGCGAACATGTGATTGATCTGATTAGGAGACTCACTGATCAAATGAGACAAAATGGCGTATATCAAAATTCCTCCTAAAGAGAAAAGTCAGAGATGATGACTGATGACTGAAGTGCTTTACCTTGTGATAAGTCGGGATCAAGGACAACCAGCGAGATTCATCTATTACAATACATTTACAACATGACATGTTTATTTGCTGAGGGAGGTGTTGGCTGCTTGGGGTCTGATCCAAGTTCAAAAGTGATTTTAGCCGAACAAATCCTAAAACTACCGGCCGTTTCGGCAACAGTCCACGATGCATAGACTAAGGTCTCACCCGAGGTAGTATGGGAGGGTGCTGGAACCAGGTTTTTGCACCCTAGGGATGTGTTGATGAAGTTTATGTGCACTCGCCCTGCTCTGTGCAGCTATCTATCCTTCGCAACCCATGCTACTGCCCTTGTGCAACTTTGTAAGGGCGCGAATAAAGTACTACCCTGTACTGTGCTATTATATTAATGCTTAACTTAAATTGTGTTCGCCCAATGTTCTTATTCCTTATTCAACATACAGATAAATGCGCGTAACTATAAACAGGATAGATGCATAAAGATAACCAGAAACACAGATGCTCAGTATTTAAATCAAACTTATCTTTATTATGTTTCACGTTCCAATTACAGACCCAACTTTGCCCTATGCATTTAGCTACAGGGGTCCGTGCACACAGCTGCGGACTCTACTAGGCCTCTGCGCACTCAGCTGCAGAGCCTCTTCCTACTACTACGAAACAATACACTTTAGATCCAACTCCTATACTCTAATCATGCCTTCACATCTATCTATTCCATTGAATCCAATTGAATGACTTTTACACTTAGAGCCTCACTCTATTTATACAATCCCATGGTCCGCAAACCATGGGTAGGCTGACACAACTTTACATTAAATTACATTATTTTAGGGTAGACAACCCTATGACTCATCCTAGACTTTCACACTCTGCGCCCGCATTTCGCAGAGTCTTTACATTACATTGACCAAAATTCGGGCTTTAAGCCCCAAAAATTTGTTGTGGGGGAATCCGCTACCCAACAGGCCCCTAACACAATCATAGTGACTCATCCCAAGTCACTCTGCTGGTGCGGCAATCTTTACGCGAAGTCCATCTAGCAGGTCTCGCACAGCTTGGGTGTCCACAACACACTGTTTAGCAGTCTGCTATACTTGTTTCACACATATCTCTGAACCTTCTTGAGTAGGGTCACATTCCTATCCAACCGCATAAATTTCTTGCATCTCTGCCAGCTTCCCTTCAATGGTAGTTGTAATTGCGAAAGCTTCATCGATCCATGGTTGCATGCATTCTTTAAGCAGGTCTTTTTTTTGGCGTGCAGTGTCTAATTGGTCCTTCAGTGCCCTTGCCTGCTATAGCCTAGTGAGTCATTGAGTAAGGAAAATTGTCTGCATGGTGCCCCGGACATTGTCGTACTCCAGCTGCAACTCGCACGCCTTTGTCTTTAGGCACTGTAGGTTTGGGTCTTCCTGTAGGTGCGTCAGCATGGTGAGTGCTTGCACCAACAGCTCGGTGCAATCCTGTGTTGCCTGGCCGATTTGTTCCAACCCCAAATGGATCGTGCAGGCACGCTGATATTTGACTTCTGGGGGTGTGGAGGGCTATGCCTTCAATCGCAGCTCGGTGATTTGCAGGTTTAGCTCCAACTAAACCTTTATTGCTTCTTTTGGGGCCTCGCGGACTCCGGCTGCCAATCTATGGACCCGCTCTACTGTTGGTAGCTTTGCTAGCATGGCCAACTCTTGAACGCTCCTAGATGCATCCTCTATGGCCTGCTCTAGTCTGTGAGCCTGCACAACCAACTCATCCCACTAGATGTTGAGCTAGTCCATGTTGATTTTCTGCTGATGCAGGACCCAAATATTTTGGCCTTCCCATGCGTGGAGCTCTACGATGACCCCATCCTGCAGCTGGTAAAAAATTTCACGTGGCAGGGTAGCCAAGTTCAAGCCGATGCCTTTCATGCTGCTCATCACATCTGGGTCACCCCCGCTTGCTGATGCTAGTGCGCCTTCGGGCAACACGAAGGTGTTGGCCATAAGGGCACGCAATGTTTGTTCGGCCTCGATGGTTCCTGTTGCGCCGTGTTGGGCCATTGTAGCTATTATGGGGGGCTATACCTGTAAGCCTTGTAGCTGCATGCTGAGCACCCCCAACACAGTGATCTGCTCCATCCTTAGTTCTTGGAGTGCGCCCTTTGTGACCTCACGAATCATTTCATTGATGTCAAACAAATCACCTTCTCTGGGCGTGATCAGATTGACGGACGTCTTTGTGGATTTTACCTTCTTCTTGGAAGCTGTTTTCTTAGGGCCACATGGCCGCTTGAGTTGGGTCAATGTGGAATTGGAGTTCGCGTGTTCTTCCGCCCTATCCTCTTCCCCGATCTACTACCCCGTGGACATCTCCTAGCCCTCCTCGGGTTCTTTGGTTGGTGTTGTTGTGGTTTCTTCCATTTGCGCCATTTTTGCTGCATCAGCCACCTTCTATTGTGTGGCTGCTTCTTATTCCTAGCACCTCTTTTTAGCCAACTGTGCGATGCGTAGCTTAGTGTCCTTCTTTCTTTGCTAGGCTATGGCCTTCTCCATTTCTGCCAAGTCTGGGGCATGCCACTCTAGAGACCATGACTCTATTACTCCAAAGATTGCATCATTTGTTGCGATGAATGGAAGCTTCAACCATTTTTGTGTTGGATCCTTGCGCACCTGGATATATAGGTTATGCATATCAACCTTGAATTCTACCGCGCTCTACAAGCTATTATGAACTGTAGGGGACAAGCGTGGCCTTTGGTTGATCCATGTTTGGATTCTCGCCTCCATGAACACCCAAAACACCTTTATCTCGCAAACCCTCTTCGCGTCTTTTGTAGCCCAGAGTGATCTGTACCTTGCGGCTTCGAGCAGATCATCCTTAATAGTGGGAAACTCGCTATCCTCTGACAGCTCCCCAGAAACCAACAGTATGGATAAGAGCAACCATGCATAGTGGAAGGTCTTACCCTGCTCCTTGGCCTCCTTGCAGTTCGTCAAAAACTCGTCGTAGAGGAACTACGCCCAGTTGAACTGGACCCCATCTATGCATTGTTTTGCTAACACAATCATAGACACTGGTAGTTTGTTGGTGCAACATTTCCTCATTCACTTATCGATCAATAGCTGGGTGCCTACGCACATCCCCTTGTCTTTAATGCTTGTTATTGCATACCCTCACTTTTTCTTTTCTAGTTTATACTTGGCCTTCATGGCGTCTGCGAGGGCCAAGTCGCTGCTTTTTCCTGCTATGGCCGCGGGGTTGTTTCCTTTCAATGGCAGTCAAGAAATTCAGTGAATTAGGTCAACTGTGATGGGAATATGCTCCTCCATCTAGAGATACCCATCATGCACTAGGCACAACAACTACCTGATGACAAAAATGGTGATGGGCGCATGGTGGTAGTGGGGTATCCATCACAGATGGAGTAACCCAGCCTTCTCCACACCGCGCAACCATTTCTGCTTCATTAACCTCTCCACGACCAAGTGTGGTAACTTCTCGCTGTCAGCGAGGTCCCAATCCTCGAACTTGATGGTAGGTACTCATCCCAACTATGGACTATTATGGAGATATTTGGGCACTGCAACCCCAAACTCATATGTCCATAAACTAAGGGCTCCTTAAGTCCCTAAAAGTGTTGTTTTGATTACATCATTTCCCAGAAGTTCCACTTGAAAAACTACTCAGAACTGGCCAAAACTGGACCATACAGACTGCTCCATGGGCAAGGTGTGATGCATACTGACTGCCAAACTGGCTAGGTGCGATGCATACTGAAATGGCCTTCCGTGGGGTGTGATGAGCTAGAATAGACAAATGGCAGAGATAGTTTGCTAAGTGGATGATCATGGAATCTTCCAGAAACTGATCCTGTGACACTTGCCTCTCTGAATTCGCCCAAGGATGAGTAAGAGATCAATGAAATCTCCAAGTGGAACCAAGAACTATCAGTGAAATGACACTAATAAAAAACCTAGAGCTGACTCACACCCTTGCAAGACATCTATAAATGGATCCCTCATCTGAGAGATCTAGAGGTTGGAAGTTTGTAATTTGTAAGGAAGTGTTGTTGGTTTGTTGGTGAGAAAAGACATTGCATTGTTAGGTGATTTTCTTGTTCATGAGGTGAAGAGGGCTTCTACACTAGGAGGATGATGTTGGAACAGACAGCTAGGTTGTAATCCTCTCTTTCACTACTATTAATAAAGTTCTTTGAGTTTTCCTCCATATAATCATGTATTTGTGAATCTTATTGTTTATGAATGCAATTGTATGGTCAATGTGTTTTTGATTCTGAATTGTTTATGATGTTTTAGATGGAGATTATTTGATAGTTTGCTGTTACTTTGAATCTACAGGTACTCTTTGAAGTGGGACAAGTAGGAGAGGAGTGGCAAATTCTATCAAGGAAAGGAGAAAACAAGCTAGGATCAAAGCGGAAGATCCAGGTTGGTCCTCTTTTCTTCTCTCTCATCTATCACACTTAAAGGAACTATTGAAAAGCTTTCATTTTTTGTTTCTAAGATAGCTACTCATCTTAGTGGGACTAGCAGTTCGAATCGACACTGGTTTGCCCTGAAATAAAATGGCGACTCCACTGGGGATCGAATAGTTTGTTTTGTTTGTTTATTGTTTTCTTTATAAAATACAGACGGAGCCTGAAGTTAGCCAGCTAGCCTTTGAAATGCCTTTGCTATGCAATTGCGAATTAGATGAATGCTACTTTAGTCAATCTCCAGGTTGGTTTATGAACTGAACATCTAATTTACAAAGCATTCTAAGTGCCCTTGTGGTAGCTCAAAACCTCATAACATCTTACCCTTATGCTTTGTTTTTACTATCCATCATTACTCAGCCTAAATCACTAAACTTAGCTGCAAATTTTGAGAAACAACCAAGCTCATTTTCATTCCTTGGTCCATCGCACTGTCTGTAACTGTGCAACCTAGATGCATCACACCTCCCGTGTGTTGCAGATGAAATGCATCCATCTTTCCCTCTGTTGCAAGTGTGATGATTGAGTGACACTGTTTTCTTCTCTGAAAGTTTGGTTTTGTCTCCTTGTTTTCAACTTTATTCAATAGTTTTGCTGTTCATGATCAGTATCTTCTTGTTGGAACCTTCTTCCTTCACATATTTCATCCTCCATCAGTTAGGAATTGTAAATGATTTTGTGTATTTGTCAATCATTTACAGTCTTCCTTTGTCGAAATTAGCTTAATCGAACTGTCATTTTTGATGCAAGTGTCATAATTGTCATTCTGAATCAAAAGAAGAGTGTTGTAAAGTCTTCCTCTTCTAGATAGTTGATTGTACTTTTGTCATTGTACTTGATTTGAGTTATTAGTATTTGAAGTGTCAAAAAACAGTTTTCAATTCGAAATCGAAAAGTGTCGTCTTAGTATTCCTTTCATTTTGAAAAGAAATTGTTAGAAATGTTTCTTTGAAAGAAAATAGTTCAGATCTGTACTTATCTTTCCTTTTTGGCATTCACACATCAAGGAGGCAGAAAACAAATACATGCATGTGCATCTGCATTTTGACTGCATGCGAAATTTGATTTAGGAAAGTGCATTTAGTGTGTGCTCTATGATCTCTGCTGAAAGAAAATCATTATCTTCTTTCCTTTGTAGCTAGGATTTTCATTACTAAAAGAACATAAACCACTGCTTATCATTTTAGATTGCATATTTAGGAATTTCACGTCTACATCACACGGTGAACCTTGAAAGACAAACTTCTAAGCAAGATCAACTCTAAAATAAACCTCAATGAACATAAAAACACTTTGGAACCTAACACAACACATCTAGAAGTCTAGGCTAGAGACGTGTTCCGGCGTTGTAAAACTTGGTAACTATCGTTTTCATCGAAAGTTGGATGATTCCTCCTCTTTGATACAACAAGTGATAGTACGGACTTGTGATCCCCGTACCATCGAGTATATATTGGGAGACCACAATAGGCTGATATCCTTTATCCTTAGGAAGCCATGTATGCCTCCCTATCGATCGCAATGCACTGAACACAACATTCGGGAAGATTGACTGCCGTACATAGTCCTTGGTAATTTCTCTATCATTTATCACCAAGGTGTATTTTGCAGTTTTGTGATCGGTTTGGTAATCCCTCTATCTAGATTTCCAGAGTAGTCACTTTCGTTCCTTTTCGACTTCTTAAAAGAAAAGGTCCATCTAAGCACTTGTCACTTCAGGCTCATTAAAAATCGAAGGCGACTAGAGTCACCTTTAGCCTTTTCTCGACTCTTAAAAATTGAAAAACCAAGTTGTGTCAAAGTGTCTTAAAATTCATTTAAATCGGAATAACATTTTTCCCCTTTAATTTTTGAGTTGATCAAGTAATCTGCAATCGTGGAAGAAAGTCAATCAAAACCCCATCCTTCATGGAGACTAGAAAGTCAACCATCTTTGACCTTGGAAACGAAACCATCCTGGGAAAAACGGTCTCATCTAACTGAGTCCAATTCACCTGATTTATTTGAAACTTGTGTTTCAACATCGTCAGAGACTACAATTACTCCAATTATCTCTAGTACATCTGCCTTTATATAAGAAGTTTCGCAGTTACAAGAGGACATTAGAACTGATCCTAGTGTAACGGTAGACACCTCTATTCCTGAACCAGATCCACCTAGGACTGATCCAGAAACTGAAGTTCACTTGCCTGAACATTTGGAAGTTCACTTGCCTGAACATTTGGAAGTTGAATTCCAGAATTCAGAAGGTGTCACCCCTCCAGTATCTGTTATTGCAGAAGCTACACTTTCTTCGGCTTCAAAAATATTTTACAGACCTGATGGTCTACCACTTCCGCCTGGGTTGATTACCATAGAAGAGATAGTAGAGGATCTTCCACCCAGTACTCCAGTGCATTTTGGAACCGGGATCTACGTACATCCTTCTATTATAGAAGTTAGTCCTTGTAATTATCCTTCATCGCAAGTTCCTGTTGAATCGCTAGGAAATCTTTTGGATGGACTAAATATGTCTGAACAACCATCAACGTCTAGGACTATGTCAACTGACACAGCTACGGTGGAGCTTCCTGCTACTATTCCTACAATGTTTGCTGGTATACCATCTGTCTGAACTAGTTATCAAGAACAAGCCAGAGTCCACTCAGGGACTGTTTCGATGACATGGTCTGTTCCTATTTCTTCATCCGGAATCTCATCTAGTATTTCTTATGTTGAAACCCAACAAGTTGATCCAATGTGTCTTCAAAGGCCGAACTACCCTTTAAGCACTGGATTGCCACCATATGGGGGACAGTATGCCTTTTCATTGTTCCCTCCTGGAGAACAATCATATGGGAGTTTATAACAAAATTCAGGTCAAACTGGAATTACATCCAGCGGTTAGGTCCCAATACTACCTCAACAACCAAGGGCTATGTATTCAATGCAACCAGTCCAACCTGTGTCAATCATTCCCACTACACTTGCTATTGTGACTGTATCACAAGTACAAGCACTTCCTGTTGTATGTCAACCTCAAGTCTCTCAGGTTGCAATACAACAACCTCTCATCTCCGCAGTTCAATCACAACCTCAGGTTAGTGTCTCCTTACCTAGAGCGACTCAGGCTCAAACAAGTACTATCACTCCTCATCTTGGTCAATCATCCAGTATTGGAAAACAGCAAATGGTCCAACAACCATGGCTAGTGCAATATCAACAACTGCAATTCGAGCAATCATACCAAGGACTTGAGCAACAAGGCTTTGTAAGTAACGAGCAACCGCATTTACAAAATGGTTATCAACAACCATATTATAATGGTTATGCCCATCAACCCTATCAAAGTTACTAGCATCAGATACATTATGCTGGTATGCAAAGACCTACTGCTCAGGTGATTCCATCTTATCCTAGGTATGCTTTGCCTAACCTGAATCAACAGTTGCCTTTTGTAGCAACTCTAGAATTACCAAATCTAAACTGGTTGACGAATGATCCAATTGCTGACACCCCTTGCTGGCTAGCGATTCCTCATAAACTTCCCTCTGATATTCCTAAATTCAATGGAAATCCAGGTGAATATCCATCGAATCATGTAATGACATTCCATTTTTGGTGTTCATCCAACACCCTGAATGATGATTTGATTAGGCTTCGCCTTTTTCAATGAACGCTAACTGGTCCAGCAGAAAAATGGTATATTGAATTTCCTAGAGCTTCATTTGATAACTTCAGCACCCTTGCCACTACCTTTTTAACCCATTTTTAGTTACCCATAAGGTATGAAACAGGGAAAGAACTCCTCACCAACTCTAAACAGACGACAGCCACTCACATATCTGATCATATTCATGAGTGGCGACGTCGTCGAAGAATGGTGAAGATGTATGTTCCTGATCAGCTTTTAGCTTAATGGTTTATAAAGTCATTATTAGCCTCTATTACAAAGGATGTGGCTAAGGTAGGAGTTGTCACTGAAGAGCAAGTCATTGCTCATGCACAATATTTAGACTTGATTTATACTCAGTGTGGCATGTCTATGACAAAATTCCTGATGCTCCTAGGCCAGAATTTTGCGTTCCTCCCCCTCTTAAATCAAACAAGCAATCTCATGCCGGCAATGGCGTGATCAGTACAAAAAGCACGAAAACTGCAAAGGCTACATCTAAAAAAGCCCATACAGTTTCTAGTTAAAAAGCAGATGAAGAACCTTCTGCCTTCGAGATTAATTCCGTGTCAACAGACAAGGGAAAAAATCCTAAGCAACCAGGGGGCAAGAAGAAAGGGACAAACAAAAAGAAGAAACAGGAAGATTTGACTCCTGAGAAATCTTCTGGAAACCCTATTGGAAATAAGAATCCTAATCAGCCATGTTTCATATGTGATGAGGACCATTACATGAAAGATTGTCCACATCGAGCTGAGGTCATGAAGTTTTTCAAAAAGACTTCAAATACCTCAGCGGTATTGACTGATTTGTTTCCAAATCTAGAAACTAATCTGGTTGCTAGTGATCATGCTTCCCCATTCCAAGTGCTCATGCTATCCATCTCAAAATAGCAAAATAATGCTTTGATATCTACAAGGAATAAAGATTATGGAAATCCATAGTCATCGAACAACAAGGCTACATATCAACCCAGTAGTTCGACAACAACTTTGCTCGAAGTTGTTTCGCCCATCATTCCTAAACTAACTATAAAACTGCCAAAGGGAGTAGTACATAAATTGACATTTAATCCTCGTGCCCGAGCAGCACAGAATTATAATATAGTGGAGGATCTGGCCCAATCGCTATCCGCTATGTCGACACTTGAAGTACTATAGAATTGGCCCCCCCAAAGCAGGCCTTGTTATCAGCAATATGTGGGATTGATCCAACGGATTCCAATCTAGTGGCCTTTAATCATAAAGGATACAAACCTCAGTTACTGGCCCAACTCGCTTTCCTCATACAGGTAAAAGCCCTCAACAAAACTATTCATCAAACAATCATTGATGAGGGGGCATCTACCTGTATTATGTAAATGAGTTGTTGGAAAACTTTAGGCTCTCCACCCTTGTCATGATCATCAATGACATTAAAAGTGTTCGATGGAAGAACATACATGATGTATGGTATATTAAGTAACTTGCAAGTTGAATTGGGGGGAAAGACAGTAGAAATTGAAGTCGAGGTCATTGATGGAAACCTTGACTACAATATCCTACTGGGCAAGCCCTAGATTTATGCTATGGCTGCTGTTGTGTCAACATATTTTAGAAATATTGCATTCCTCTTTCAAGGCAGAATTACAGTCATTGACCAACTAACCTTCCTTCCCAACAATTCGCAAGTTACCGAAAGCATTCCATTGATCCATGGAAGTTCTCAACCACTTCAACATGTCGGAGTAGGTCTCCTAAAAGACTCATCCTTAATGGGTACTTTTACCTTCCCGCCTCCAAGTAATCTGGTGGAAGTGGCCACAGTGGAAACGTGTCATATGATATCTTCTACATCATCAAAGATTAATAAGGACTCTGACCATTTTGATAGTCCGATTGACATGAATCAATTAAGTGATGTTGTACATTATGTACTGGGGGCATTGGAACCAAATCTTTCCTTCATGGCCCCTTATGAGTTGTGATCAAAGGTTGCCAGAGGATAGCTCATTGACTAGTGTCAACCTCGTTAAAAAATGAAACCAAGGATCTGAGCAGAATTCCTTGTCTTGTGTCAAGCTTGTTAAAAAATGAAACAAGGCTGAGCAAAGTTCCAAGTCGAGTCTTTCACTTGATCTTGTAAAGGAACCTTCATTCCATCCACCTAATTACCGCGAGTAGTCTGGTGAATGTAACGAAGCTTAGGGGGCATGCACCCTTGTCTATTTTGTGGACAAACCCAGCTGTAGAGATAAGTTTCCCTGTAAGTTATGTGATCGGTCTGAGTGACCTTTCACCTTTGTCTATTTGGTGGACAATGTGTAGGAAGTGTTTTGTCTAAATATTGACAGAAAATCATCTTTCTTAACCACAGTAAGTTTCCATATGGTTATTGAAGAACTTTTTTTTTTTTATGCTGGGGGGCATGCAAACCTTTTTATACAAGCAAAAACAACATATTTAATTTTTTATCTTTTTAGCATTTTTAGCTTTTTAGCTTTATAGTTTGGTCGTTCCTAGCTTACATAAAAAGGAAAAAGAGCAATGTTCCCACAAGGTTCAAGCTCATTAAAAAATAAACCTGAACTGAGCACATGTTGGCACAAGGTTCAAGCTCATTAAAAAATAAACCCGTCGTTGGTAAATAACCTTTGTGATCGCTTTGTTATCAGCCATTTTGAACCTTGGTTGTGTTCCTACCGTCACCTTCATTCATTCGGCCAACCATACCACTTCCACTTGATTGTTTACCCTTTTGAGGAACATCTGCAACGAGTGATTTTGATTGCCACCCTCTTCACACTACCATGTTTTGATAAGTTCCAAACTTACCTGGAACCAGTTGGTACCCAGAAATACCACTCGTTTCTAAAAAATGAGTCCCTTTTAAACTATTTTTAGACTCGTTAAATATAAAAAGATTGTCGAGCCATTGGAATTTCCAGCTCGTTAAAGTAAAGGGAATGCCATCCCTCTCATATATTTTAATCTTTTTGGACCTGAGGGATTATTAAACAAAAAGATCGAGCAATTTTCTCTGTTGGCTCGTTAAAGCTATCGAAAAGACATCCCTTTCGTATTATTTTATACTTTTTCAGACTTAAGGGATTATGCCACGAAAAAGGACTCAAGGGATAACCAAGCATATGTTATCCTCCTCAAGCTTGTCAAAAATAAAGAGGTACTTTTTAGCAATGACTGGGGAAAAATGTGAAGAAAACTTGAAGAACTTTATTGGTAGCAGGTCGCTCTTGAACATGACACTTTCACTCCATCACCGTGATTGAGTTGGGTTGGGTTTTCCGTTCACCATCACCATTGGTCCTCCATACCATCCATGTGGATAACGCTACCAAGTCCATATCAGTGTCACCATTATGTTCAAGAGAAGTCATTCAGAGAATTCACCATCCAGTAAACGCCTCATCCACTGCAATACTTCCACCCTTCACTTTTCATGACTGCCATTCCTGAACCCTATATCATCAGATCGTTTTCACCTCCACAAAAATCATTTGCTCCGTTTCGTGTCGTAGATGTGGGATACATCAAGGCCCTCCTATGACAGGTCACTTCTTGTCAACATCAGCTCATTATCTAAAAAGTTGACTTAGAAACAACCCTTTCAATACTTTGAACCTTTCATGCCTCAATGGCAAGTTTCTCACTTCCAGCGACAAGTTTACATCAATGACCTTTGACCGAAAGAATTTGCATGGTGTTTGACATCGGCTCATATATTCACACCACGTGAATTGTACTGTAGTACCTTGAGGGTCATCATCATTATTGGTGACTCCTCTCATGTTTGTTAACAACTTACATCATTGGCTGGTAATTAGGTGATGTCTTTCCATGTTCAACTTCATAACATCTTTTCACATGGATCGACTTGTACATCGGGTGAAGATTGTATGAGTTTTGAAGACCTCGGATCTAGTTTCATTCATCCGAGCTGCGATATATTCAGGAAAATAAAGACATCAATTATACACAAAAGCTGCATAGATAATCATATAAGCCAGGGAAGATGACTCTTCATGTGAAGAATCACCAGTCCGCAATAGCAGACGATTGTCTGTCCTATGTACATGAAAGTGAATTTATAAAGTTGAGCATGGGAATTCCTGCCTCAGCTAGATTATGAAAATAATATGATGATGATGTATTGTATTGTATCTTATACAGGTCACCTTCCAGTACGAATACCTCGGATCCTCATGATAAAGCATTTCACCCGACATCAGAAGATTTACGACCTCATGCTTTAGGGGGCAACTGTTATGGACATATTTGGGAACTGCAACCCCAAACTCATATGTCCATAAAATAAGGGCTCCTTAAGTCCCTAAAAGTGTTGTTTCATACCCTAAAGGATCATGGTCAACAGATTACATCATTTCCCAGAAGTTCCACATGAAAAACTACTTAGAACTGGCCAAAACTGGACCATACAGACTGCTCCATGGTCAAGGTATGATGCATATTGACTGCCAAACTGGCTAGGTGTGATGCATACTGAAATGGCCTTCTGTGGGGTCTGATGAGTGAGAATATACAAATGGCAAAGACAGTTTTCTAAGTGGATGATCGTGGAATCTTCCAGAAACTTCTCCTGTGACACTTTCCTCTCTGAATTCGCCCAGGGATGAGTAGGAGATCAATGAAATCTCCAAGTTGAACCAAGAAATATCAATGAAATGAAACTAATCAAAAACCCAAAGCTAACTCACACCCTTGCAAGACATCTATAAATGGATCCCTCATTTGAGAGATCTAGAGGTTGGAATTTTGTAATTTGTAAGGAAGTGCTGTTGGTTTGTTGGTGAGAAAAGACATTGCATTGTTGGGTGATTTGCTTGTTCATGAGGTGAAGAGGGCTTCTACACTAGGAGGATGATGCTAGATTAGACAGTTGGGTTGTAATCCTCTCTTTCACTACTATTAATAAAGTTCTTTGAGTTTTCCTCCATATAATCATGTATTTGTGAATCTTATTGTTTATGAATGCACTTGTATGGTCAATGTGTTTCTGATTCTACATTGTTTATGATGTTTTAGATGGATATGCTTTGATAGTTTGCTATTACTTTGACTCTACAGGTACTCTTTGAAGTGGGACAAGTAGGAGAGGAGTGGCAAATTCTATAAAGGAAAGGAGAAAACAAGCTAGGATCAAAGCAGAAGATCCAGGTTGGTCCTCTTTTCTTCTCTCTCATCTATCAAACTTAAAGGAACTCTTGAAAATCTTTCATTTTTTTGTTTCTAAGATAGCTACCCATCTTACTGGGACTAGTAGTTTGAATCGACACTAGTTTTCCCTGAAACATGGACCTTCGAACCTTATATCATCGGGGAGGAGCGGGGTCTAGAGCACACTCTTTGTGGCCTCTAGGTCCTTCGGTATCTTGGCATTCCCCTTCCACGGGGGGGCGTACGGAGGTAACTTTGTCGCGGAAGGCATTTGGGAGACATCTTTTGCCTCATCATCTTGCACCTCAATTTGAGTGATCAGAGCTTGCAAGTCTTGCTCTTCCTCATTTGTTTCAATGGTGACGACTTTTCCATTCTCTGTCATTGACAATTCGCCAAACCGTGGGTTTCTTGGGGATACATGGACTAGCCCCATAGTTTTCTTATCTTTATACAGCCACGGTGTTCATGGTGACTTTGGAACTTTTGGTGCAGCTGCTGCCTCTCCACGCTCCTCATGGGCCATATGGGGCTTTGGGGTAACTTCGGCAAATCGCACTCTTGTTCTAGCAGCAGTCATCATGTCTACACTTGAAGGTGGTAAGAGTACGTAGCGCTCAATGCTCTGTACTTGCTCAATTCTCAAACAACCAAGTGTTTCCTTGTGGCTAGCCCTAGGGGTTTTATAGCATCTTTTGAATTTGAATTTGTCCCTTCCCCCCACTTCTGAGTCATTAATGCCTTCTTGGCAACAGATCGTCCCAAATCTAGTGCTTAATTTATGTCTTAATTTCCCATCACCCGCTCCTTTTTGCCTTAAATTGGACTTGGACCTCTTGTCATGAAAAGTGACACCAACGGTCACCTCCCAACCTACCCGCACGATAATGTAGCCCCCCTATTCATGGGCTCGACACTTGTGACATACTGATCCTATGCGCAACCTCGTTATGGCGCAGCTCCCATACATACTCTTTTATAGTCCTGCGCTCTCTTTCAACTGCTTGGAGCATTGAGACTGTGCTCCCTACAGATAGTCAGCTAGTCGCACCACCTATGAGAGGCTTCAATTCACCTTCTAACTCAGTCCGTGGGCACTCCTTAATGACCCTCGTGAAAGTCAGTGCCTTGCATTCTTCCTTATGCGATGCGCTCCCCTGGTTACTTTATCTGGTAAGGTGCGGTCGCAACCATGGTAGGACAACCATAAATTCTTGGCGGCCATCTTCTAATGTAGTACTATGGTTGCCCATATCTTGTCTTGTCATCCTTAGTTTCTCGGCGCAACATGCTTGCTTTATTTCGGTTTCCAATTTGTTGATTTCTGCGTCCATTACCATGCTTTTCTTCATTTTCTTCCATCGCTGAATGACTTCCTGTAACAACATAATTTCTTCGCCTGGGTCCTCACATACTATCCCAATTGTGAGAGCTATTGCATGAGGATTCCTTTCCAAAATATCAACTCAGCTCCTCAATTTCGGAATCAGTGTCACACTCAGGTTTTTACACATGGCCCTATAGGCCCATCGGACCGCTGGTATGCGCAAGTCCCAATTTTTCCATCTCGCCTGGTGAATTCCATTCAGAATTCCACATACCTTCTTGAATGCTTCTTCATGGACTGCTTGTAGTGTGCATTCTTTTCCTGCCACTGCATCCTGTTCCGATTTTCACTCCTTAGTCTGGGGTGTGCTTGTGTGGACTGCACAACATATGTCCGTACCCATTGACTCAGGTGGGCACGCAAGCTACTCTGTCCTAGCTGACTGACTCTTTATCGAAGCTAGGGACTTGCAAACCATAGGCATATCATCCTTCTACATCCACACCAGTCCTCAAACTCACCTTGATGTGTACTCCACCATCGTGCAGGTGTTGCACGCAGCGTCCATTTCAACGTATTGAACCGCTGCTGTTTTGGTACTGCGCTTTCAAATTTTCTCAAGAATTTATCCACCATTGTCAATCCATCATATATCAGCAGCTCTTGTGGCTCTGTTGTCATGCAACACGGTGATCTAATCATCATATTGCAATTCAGCATTGTCACTTCGTGTAATTGATTCTGCCAGCATTCTACTTCCTCATCTGAATCCAAAGGGTAGGAGCTTTCGCGCTCCCACGAGATTCTCCCATTTGCAGTCGAATCCATCTGATCCTAGTCTCATGTAGTTATCTAGTAAATACAAATCGCGCACTTGTTCAGTGTAGTGCACTCCTTCAGCTAGGTCTAGCGGGACTACTACGCGTAGTGAATTTTTTCGAATATCATCTTCCGCTTCTTCAAGTTGATGACTCCATTCATATCAATGGTCCAGTCTATTCCTAGCAACGCGGGATAGGGATTGCTGTCATCAAAAATCTCTATCACTTCAAAATATGTCTGTGTGCTCACGCCTTCAATATCAGTTGTTACTCCTTGCAACCTTCCCATGGGCAAAATCTTCTATTGATTCACCATTTGTAATTGAATAGGGGACCACTGCAACGCGGGCTTGCCCATGCATTCCCATGTTTGCTTCAATAATACATTCGCGTCCAAGCCCAGATCTAGGATTACCTGATCCATTTCATATTTCCCAATTTGTGCAGTCAACCTCATTTCTCTTCCAGTACGCAATGCATGCTTCCCCATTTTACGGATGATGTGCAGTTCCCCTGACCTCGCGCACCTGGTGACCAGTTCCTGTAGTCCTTTAACCGCCTTTTTATCACGCAGTAGTTTCATACACGTCTCCAGAAAGGTAGTGATCATAGAAGGATCCATTCATGGCTCTGATTGATCCTTACTACCTGAAGTGGAGGCCTCCATGAAGCTCTTCTTAGCTTCCATAAACGTCTCCTTTGCGCATTATAAGTAAAACTTAGGTTCCTTCATGGGAGCCTTGCGAACCCATGTATCTTCCTCTAGCTGCTTCCCCTTATCCTCCCCCATGGTCACACCACTTCTCAGCATCATGTTGACATTTGGGTCTTCATTGCATGGTTTAGACCTCATCATTTGGATATTCTAGGTCAAAGGAGGCTGGAGTACCCCTTTTTCGCGCATCTGTGTGATCAATGTAGGGCAATCTATCATTTCATGATCAAACTGAGCACAGTATGAATAGGATATCCTTGTCGGGTTGGTACAATCACGGGCGTAGTGCCTTGGTCCTCCTCAATTGTAACAAATTAACTGTCCGCAGCCCCTTCTTGGTCCCATTCCTCCTTGTCCTCGACCTCGCCCCTGAAGTCCAGCACGCACCATTCCCGCAACAGGGTCGATGGCTCACGTTTCTGTCTACATCCTATAGGCTAGGGTCTGATCCATCATCAGCTCATAGCTGTGACAAGTGCGTTCGTCATGGCCTACCAACCTGCAGAAATTACAAAACAACTACTGGGGAGTCTGTGTATACTTTTGCAGCAAATGACAATTCTTCATCGTGTTTTTTCCTCCTATCTGATAGATCATGCACCATAACACGGGTGCTGCAATTAGACCTTCCTGTGTCTCTAGTCTCAATGGCATTGGCCCTCCTCTTGCCAAGTATTTCGCGAATACTGGATAGTGATCCTTGTCATGGCCCTGGACTTTGCATTTTATGCACCATACTTCCTCGTGCGCTTCTTTTTGCGGTGCCCTATCCTACTTCAAACTTTTCATTTCCAAGCATAAATTTTGTAGTTGTGTGTGGATTTGTTGAACTCACAACCCAGGGTCTTGTATCAGGGTCTCATGCAACCTCATCACCATTTCCAATGCTTTGGCCTCAGTGGAAATGTTTTTGTTGTGACAGCATCGTCCTCAAGTGCAGTGTCAGAGATGCCACAAACCATGTGCGATGTTGTCCATCTATCAACATCATATTGGCTTCCCAGATCATACTCTTCAGCCGCTGATCCAGATCCTACGAAGTCTCTCCTGGGAGCATCACGATCTCTTTAAACCCAATGATTGACTGTGTCTCTAATTTCGATCAACTAAATTCTCTGTTCAATGCATTTTGGATCTCTGCTATCCCTGCATTTGGGTGGTAGTTAGAATGCTTGATATACCATGTCAATGCAGAATCATGCAGCACGCTCACCAATGTAGCCTTCTTAATGTTGTCATCTGTGAGCCCTTGTGCTTCCCATACTGCTCTTACCAGGAACCAAAATTGGTATGAATCTTCATTCCCTACTCCTATGAATATTGGTAGCTTGATCATGCTTGCCATACTGAAGTGGGGTGGTGGTGGAGGTGAGTGGTTGGAGAGGGAGGTGAGGGAGGTGAAGCGGGTGGTGGCATGGGTGGAGGTGGTAACCACAGAATGTGCTGCCTTATCAAACTGACCACGCTTCTCAGAGAGACTTAAGCGAGCTCTTCCTTGCTCTCTCATGAAGGTGAAATTAAGGGACTATTTTTGAAGTCTCTTCTACCTTTGTAGATCTTTCTGCTCCGCATTGTCCCAAACATTAATGTATTCGTATAACCCGCTTTTCACATAACAACATCTTAATCCAGGTATTCAAAGATTTAATATACTTACCTCATGGTCCCTTGAGAAAATGTCATTCTGCTTCGCTGTAGCTCATGGTCGTGTCTACCGCAAACTCAGTGATAAATCTCCCTATTATCCGGTCGATCCAATGGTCCACAACTCACGCGATCTTATCCTTTAATGCTTCTAGTCTGTACACTAATTTTGGAGTACACACTATTTGTTGGTGAAGCCTACACCTTCCCTAGCCGTCGGCTAACCTCGCGATCCACTCATACAGTTCAGAAGGAAAGGATGCAAAGAAAATCTTGTGGATTTCTTTATACACGTAGCGATCCAGCCACTTTTTCTCAGATACTTACGGAGTTCTGCTTTCATGTGTCACGAACTCATGAATCTTTTGGTCCAACCACTCTTCAATTTCCTTCTTTGTTGGGTTCCAATGGCATGACATTAGACATCCCTTAGGCATATCTCGGTCCTGACAATGGAACCATTTGTTGGCTACTTGGGGCCTGACCCAGGTTCAGAAGTGATTTTAGCAGAACAAATCTCGAAACTACCGACCCTTTCGGCAACAGTCCACGATGCGAAGACTGAGGTCTCACTCAAGGTAGTATGGGAGGGTGCTAGAACTAGGTTTCCACACCCTAGGGATGTCTTGATGATGTTTCTGTAAGCTTGCGCTGCTCTGTGTAGCTATCTATCCTTCGCGACCCATGCTACTATCCTTACCCAGCTCTGAAAGGGCAAGAATAAAGTACTACACTGTACTGTGCTATTATATTAATGCTTAACTTAAATTGTGTGAGCCCAATGTTATTATTCCTTATTCAACATACAGATAAATGCGCGTAACTATAAACATGATAGATGCATAAAGATAACCGGAAACACAGATGCTTAGTATTTAAATCAAACTTATCTTTATTATCTTTCAAGTTCCAATTTCAGACCCAACTCTGCCTTGTGCACTCAACTACAGGGGTCTGTGCACATAGTTTCGGACTCTACTAGGCCTCTGTGCACTTAACTACAAAGCCTCTTCCTACTACTACGATCCAATACTCTTCAGATCCAACTCCTATTCTCTAATCATGCCTTCTCGTCTATCTTTTCCATTGAATCCAATCGAATGGCATTTACACTTAGATCCTTGCTCTATTTATACAATGCCATGGTCTGCAGACCATGGGTAGGCTGACACAACTTTAGATTAAATTACATTATTTTCGGGCAGACAACCCTATGACTCATCCTAGACTTTCATGCTCTGCACCTGCATTTCGCGGAGTCTTTACATTACATTGACCAAAACTCGGGCTTTAAGCCCCAAAAACCTATTGTGGGGGGCTCTGCTGCCCAACAGGAGGCATATCCATACTCAGTTCATAAGCTAACATAACATGTATAATGATCAAAATACGTGTCCAAAGATGCAAATGGTGAACCCATGACTCGATGACTATCTATATGATCACGACCATCATAGATTGTGATATTTGTATAACTCCTGAAATAGCAGCCGAAATGGATGAAACTAGATTTGGGGTCTTCTATCTCGTTCACACGACCAATCAATGTATGAGTCTAACCATGTGAATCAATGAGCTAGAGTCAAACATGGTAAACACCATCTGATTACTGGCCAATAATGTAAGTTGTTAACAAATGTGAGAGAAACCACCGATGATGTTAATGGCTCTCAAGGTACTATAGTACAATCAGTATGGTGTGAAGAATGAGCTGATGTCAAACACCACACATAATATTTTGGTCAAAGGCCATTGATGTAAACTTGTTGCCGAGAGCAAGGAACATTTCCATTGATGTATTCAAGCACCAAGGTACCAAAGGTGTGTTTCTAAGTCAACTTCTTGGATGATGTGCTGATCTCGATAGGAAGCAACCCGTCATAGGAGGGCCTTGATGTATCCCCCATCAACGATACAAAACGAGTATGATGATTGAGATAGAATGATTAGAATGATACCAACATGGAAATGGATCAAGAAAGACAAACATGAAATGAAGGCTTAAGAGTATTGTAACAGAGATCAACTAAATTACTTTTCTTCAACACACTGGCAACACTGAAAGGAGTTGGTAGCATTGATGCAAAATTGAAAATGGATGCTTTGAAAATGACATGATAACCAAAATACAAGTAGATTATCCAACCAACCAACCACAAATATGAAGTGGGAAAGTTTCGTGTTCAAGAGTGACTCGCTACCATTAGCAAAATGGAATCCCTTATTTTCCCAATTTCCCTAACCATAATGTTTAATACCTCTTTATTTTTTAACAAGCTTGAGGAGGATAAGATATGCTTGATATGTAAGTTCATCCTTCGGACGAATCCCTCTGAGTATATTTATTGAACCTTCAGAAGGAGTGGTCTGGCCCCATCATGATCGATGAGTCCATCGTTTTTTGATGTTTTTACGAGTCTAGCGAAGGTAAAATTAAACATCTTTTTCATGTTTAGAGAGTTTGAAAAAGAAGCAAAAAAGAAAATTCCAGATGTTCAATTTCGTAGGTAGTCCCTTAGGTCCGAAAAGGTAGAAAACAATACCCAAGAGAACCTCTTAGCCATGTTTGACTAAGGTATTCCTTTTTTGTTGCTAGTCTATCTTAGTGCAGAAAGGGGTTAAACTTATACTAAGAAGACGTCTTTTCATTTGCTTTTATGAGTTCGAAAATACAAGTGCTCGACAATCCTTTCATATTTTGGGAGTCTGAAAAGAGCTATAAGAGGACTCCTCCTGGAGGAACGAGTGGTATAAAGGGTGGAAACTATTTTCGGTCATGATGGAACTGCTCAAAACAAGCAAAGATTAAGAGTTTAGCTAATAAGACCACTCATCGTAGTGGTTCCTTAGGAAGGGTAAAATAACCAAATGAAAGTGTATGATCAGCTAAGCAGATGGTGATGATGGAATGGAAAAACTAAGGCTCATTTAGAAAAAACATGCCGATAAAAATGACAATAGTGAGGGATAAAATGGGAATGGTTTCATTTTTACAGAACCTTGAAACATGGGAAACTATGCTTGAAAATGGTGTCATTTTTACACAGGATTGAAACAGCAAAAAACTACGATTGAAATAATTTTACATGCCCCCAGCATAATGACCCAATTCAAGGTACATGCCCCCCAAGCTTCATTTTATGCACCTAAGTAGACTACTGGGTACTAACAAGTGGATGGAATGAAGGTTCATTAATGAGATCAAGTGAAAGATTCGACTGGGAATTTATGAAATCTAATCAAAGACTCTAATTGAAAGAGGATTTGTTTCATTTTTAACGAGCTTGACACATGAAAATAAATATTCTCATAGAGGCCTATTTCATTTTTTAATGAGTTTGACATAGTAAAAGAACTATCATCATAAGATCTTGTTTCATTTTTTAACAAGATTGACACAAGGCAAGGAACTTTTCTCCAATAACCTTGTTTCATTTTTTAAGGAGCTTGACACAAGAAAAGAAACACTGCTCCAAGATCTTATTTCATTTTTTAAGAAGCTTGACACAAGAAAAGGAATGATGCTCCAAGATCTTGTTTCATTTTTTAAGGAGCTTGACATAAGAAAATGAACTCTTCTCCATGACCTCGTCTCATTTTTTAAGGAGCTTGACACAAGAAAAGGAACTCTCATCTAAAATCAGAACATGGCCTCCAAGACATTAGTAGAATTTTGAGATCTAAAATGTGCCTCCTAATGAAATTATAAAATAATCGTGGAAATAATAAAATAATATTAGATTACATCATCAAATTTTAGAGGGAAAAAAAAAACTACTTTTTTCAACTCGTATATTCAGCTTATCTCCCCATGGGTTTACTCAAATTTTGAGTGGAAACACTTGTTGGATGCAAAATTTGATTCCTCATCCAAGGTGTACCCATGTTGCATACGTTTGATTGACCCTACTACATTAAAATGAGAGATACACGAAAAACATGATTACAATCATGTGTTTTCATGTATTTCTCATTTTTCATGTAGCATGGTCCATTGAAAGTATGCAACATGGGTACTCCTTGGATGAGGAATTAAATTTTACATATAACAAGTACTCCCACTTGAAATTTGAGTAAAACCATAGGGAGATAAGTTGAAAATACGAGTTGAAAAAGTAATTTTATTATTTTATTGTTTTTAATCTTTTTACTTTTTTACTCCAGAAATGGTGAATCATCCCCCATGGTTGACATCATCATATTGAATCCTATTTTTTCTTATAAAGTTTATTTTGGTTGTACCTTTTTCTTAGGAGGCCAATTTTAGACCTCAAAAGTCCCCTAATGGACCATGGTTTCCAAGAGGTTGTCAACAGATGGGAAAACAACGCTCTGGAAGGGATCAAAGGATCCAACGGAAATATCAGACTCCAGTGCCCCCAGTAAAAGATGCACTACATCACCTAATAGATCATCAGTAGATGCGGGCATGGAACAGGTTGCCACATAATTGACCTATGGCGGGGGAGATACCACTTTCATATAAGGAGCATTTAGGAAAAATGGTTGAATGGGAGTCAAATTAGGGCCAAAAAACAAAAAGTTGGTCAATAGTCACGATTCTTCCTTCATGTGGAAAACACATCACACGAAAGAGTGAAGAGACGAGAGCTCCCATGACATAAACATAGTCATGCCCAAGGAGTGGATTAAAATCCAAAGGGCCTTGGACTACCACCACATCGATATAGACAACCTTTCCTCCTAAAGCAATAGGAAACTTAGGAAGGATCCCTAATGGTTGACTAGTTCCTCTGTTAAAAGCCAACAAATTTTGTGTAACAGGGAGAATTTGCGGAGAACCTAAATCTTGTCAAGTAGTTGAGGACAAAATACTAATAGATGCACCTTCATATATGATTGTGCTAGGTATGACCACATTATAAGCCTGTACCGTGACCTGTAAGGGCATGTAAGGAGGAAGATGATATCCTGCTAGTCGACTCCAGTCAAAGGAAGTGACCATACTAATTGGATAGGGTGTCGTAAGAATGGGAGAACTACCCCCTTCTATTGTGGGAATAGGAGGATAGTCCCCCTATACCATGGAAATGATAGGATTTCCCCCCAATTCATTGGAATATGAAGAAACAAGAAGAACCTAAGCGGTATGAAGTTCAATCTCTATGGGAAAAGTACGAATGAATAAAGGTGGAATCAAGTCAACCATTTCCTCAACCAATGGTTGGTAAGGAACATATTCATAGGATTCACGTTCAGAGAGAGAGGGATTTATTAGATTCACATTCTGATCAGTCACTTCATCAACTAGTAGAGGATTGGGAGAAAGCTTTCGGTAACCAACTGGAAGTCATGGTTGAGAAGCTGTAAGTTTTTCCAAAACTTTTGAGGCTTCATCTGTATAAGGAAAAATGTCAATAGGATGATTTCATTCATATAACTCACAGGGAAATTGGACTTTACCCTTTCTCCCATGGACCTTACTATCACTAGTTGAGGGTTTATTTCTAGCATGATCTCCTGAAGCTGATGACAAATGCCAATGTGAGCTTGTGGATGAGACTTCTAATACCTTAGGAATACTAGGACAATATCTAAGAAGGTGGTCACCCTTACATAACATCAAATGGAATTTAACTTTGCGGGGCTGATTGGAAGGTTTCTCCATACTAGCATCCGTAGAAATGACTGCTTGGTTGCCCCCTTGCTTATTTTTCTTCTTCTTCTTAGCTTACTGGTTACTAGAATCAAGAATTTCACCAGGAGAAGAGGAAGAAAGGGATGAAGAAACAACATGCGAAGAAGGCAAAGGGTAAACTTCAGGATCAAATTGAGGTTGATATGGTTTAGGTGGAGAGGAACTTGGTTGAGAAGCATTTTGGACATTTAGAACCATAGGGTTTGAAAATAACCAAAATGGCAAACCAATGGTAATTCTGGGAAGGGACAACGTTGACATATAAGGAGCACCAATATTTCCAAAAGAAGGAAAAGGACAAGGATTACCGTTAGACAGGTTTCCTTGATTGGGGGACTCAGGAACTATTGCCATTAGTCTCAACATAAGATCCACTAAGGAGTTTTCCACGAAGAGGATGTTATTTCGTAGTCAATTAATTTATTTTAGAAATTAAAGACACAAAAAAAACAAAGGGGTAACTAGGCATAAAGGTTTACCAAGTAACCGTGAACTACAATATACTCCTTGGTGAAGCAAGGACTTAATGTACATGTAAGAAATCTCCCCAAATGTTGTGTTTAATGTATCACGGTATACATGGTAGATGACTCGATTACCTATGGATGGATAACAACCTATAGGGGACTCCAAAAATATACTCAACAATATGTGCGAGTGCAGTCCATAGTAGTGTTGTCTAATACTTAACTATTTGATGAGAGCGTTCCCATATACTTAGCATGCATGGAGTGCAATCCGATATGCCCGAATGTATGTGGAGAATGATCCTATACACTTGTGTATGTGGAATGGGATATCACCCCCGGAATTCAACACTCGTGAACAATGAGAACTCATATGTTTAAAGGAGCCAAAACATGTATCTAGCCTAGACATTTATGTGTATCATTAATTTTCAAATATTCATTAATTTAATTGAGATGAATTTTAAAGTTGATCTTGAATTAGATTTCAGTTTCAAGGATAAAAAATTGATGTCACCTGAACACGCCTATAATGCAACTAATATGACAAAAGGAACTCTTCTAATTTTCCATGAAAAGTATCTAGTGTAGGGAAGAGGTGCAAACAATGACGCAACACTCAAATATACAAAAAAGAAGAGCTTCCTAACTAGATATTTCAATTTCACTATTCCAATTCAATTCAAAGCATTAAAATATGCTAAAACATGCAATGTAATCTATGCATGATTGCCCTGAAAACTATGCAAATGTAATCTATGCACAATTTCCTTTCCCACTATGAAAATGAGAATTCTAACTATGCAAATGTGATCTATGCAAGATAATTCTTCAAAACAGAGGACTCAAACTGAAATTTGGTGAAAATTCCAAAAATAAAAATAGATGACACTCAAAGTTGATTAACACTCATACACAATTCAACAACCCCCCCCTCCCCCCCCAATTGAGGGGTATTTTTTGTTGTTGCAAAAATGAAAGAGAAAATATGCAATTTCACACTAGGGAATTCCAATTTCGCAAACAAAACCCTAGATGCAAATGCAAATATTTTTATTTTCACCACACTTAATTTTGGAAATGAAGAAAACTAAGATGCAAATGTTCAACTATTGATTCAATTGGTATTTTCAGAATGAGGACTAAAACAACAGTTCATCTAAGTGATAAACAATCAAACGAAATTAGTTTGCAAGCGACCAAATGATAAGAAAAAAGAAAAATAAAAAGCAATTCTTACAAAAGGAAAACAACACAAATTCAAACCAAGTGGAGGCTTTAGAGAGACCATAGGACACTAAAGACTCAAGGAAGTTCAGTTGGAAGTAGGTTGACCAAAGAGAGGCTCAAGAACCAAGTAAAAATTTGTGGAAAAACAAGGACCAATGCTGGTGCAAAAGAGGCACTAGTGCATTACAACGTTGGTACAGAGTGGGCCTAGGTGAGGTGCAATGCTCTGTCAAAGGCACTAGGGGAGCGTTGGGCCTAGGAAAGAGGATTCCAACACAAAAATTGCAAAAAAGGCTCAATGAAATCACTTCCTAGGTCTGTTCTTGGTTGGATGATACAACAAAGGTTTGCCAAGGATGTAATAGAACAAAATAGACAAGGAAACCACCAAGGGAATACTCCATTCCCTAGTGGAGTCGCCAATTAGATTACATCTTCAAATTTTAGAGGGAAAAAAGTAAAAGCTACTTTTCAACTCTTATTTTCCACTTATCTCCTTACAATTTTACTCAAATTTGGAGTGGGAGCACTCATTGGATTCATAATTTAATTCCTCATCTAAGAAGTATCCATGTTGCATACTTTTGATGGACCCTTCTACACGAAAAATGAGAAATACACGAAAAAACATGATTGCAATCACACTTTTCATGTATTTCTCATTTTTCATGTAGTAGAGTCCATCAAAAGTATGCAACATGGGTGTTCCTTAGATGAGGAACTAAATGATGCATACAATGAGTTCTCCCACTCCAAATTTGAATAAAACCATAGGAAGATAAGTTGAAAATATGAGTTGAAAAAGTAGTTTTTTTTTTTTACCTTTTAATATTTTACTCCAAAAATGGTGAATCATCCCCCATGGTTGACATCATTATCTTGAATCCTATTGGTTCTTATAAAGTTGATTTCGATTGTACATTTTTTCTTTGAGGCCCATTTTTTACCTCAAAATTTATCTAATGCAATGTGACATTTGTCCACATCTCTGAGGGTTGAGGTGCACTGCAACAATCCTTGTGTGCAAGACAAAGTGTTGGTCATGGCCGAATTTGGTCAAAGTTTTGGGTAAAAACCCTGCAAAAGAAAGAGCGAACCACATGGAGCTAGCAAAGTATATTCATTGCGATCAATTTTAGGGCTTTGGGGATGGGATGAAGCCCTTATTTTGTAATGGGTACCGGATATTAATCCTTGTTTTGTGGATCCATGGTATGTGGACCATGGTTTTTGTAAAGATGATATATATATATATATATATATATATATATATATATATATATATATATATATATATATATATATATATATATATATATATATATATATATATATATATATATATATATATATATATATATATATATATATATATATATATATATATATATATATATATATATATAAGGACATGAAATAATTTGTAGTCAAATGATAAGACATATCATAAGTGAATTGAATCTCTGTATTCGCATCTGTACTCTATTGTTTTGGGAAGGCTCCACAACTGAGTGCGTGGAGGTCTGGAAGTGTCTGTAGATGAGTGTGGAGACCACCCAGAGCTGGGTGCGTAGTTCAAAGATGTATACGTACTGAATATTTATATAAATAAAGAAGAAGTTTTGGCGAAGAAATGTATATATTTATGTGTTCAATCCTTTTTGTTATTAGTATCGTAATGTGTATTTTTCACTGAATTATGTGAACAATTGTAAGATATATTATTATTTGTTAGAATTTATGGGTTTAATGTAATTCTATTAAAGTAATTATTTGCGCAAATTTCTTATGCATGTGAAGTTATAAGATCAATATAGAGTATAAATAAATATACAACACCACTACACGGATATCCCTTCGGTTGCAGAAGCCTGGTTCTATAGCCCCCCATAACTGTTTCGGGTTATACTGCGATTTTCTTGTAGGTCATTACCAAAAGGGCTAGTAGTTAAGGATTTTGTTGGTGAGCATCACACTTTGAACTGGGGTCAAGCCCCCTCAAACCAACAAATGGTTCAGTTTCCATAGAAGAGACTGGCTGAGGTCTCTGCAACTGAGTTAAGAACATCGCTGCAAAAGAAGACACATAAGGAAGTATGGATGAAGAATGTGGAGGATAAAGGAAAATAGCCCATGTAGAAAGGAAAAAAACCGATGCAACAGGAGGGACCTCAGCAAGTCTATGATAGTGAGGAAGAAGTCAAGTTTCAGTGGAAGGAGATAGATGATGTGGACATTCCCTCAGTGCTCCCAGCGTACATGCCACCAAGGAAGTTGGGTGCAAAGTTAGTTAGGGAGCCAAAGGAAGGAAAATTTGCTACCTATATGCCACTATTGCTAGAGGAGGTACCTTTTGAAGGAAAAGTGTTGGGGAATATCCCCCGGCTCAAAATGGAATATTGAGATTTCAGTGATAGAAGAAAATACTCGCAGTTTGAGCCCAGTAGGTACCTGAAGAAAATATACTACCAAGACAATGAAGTTACAAGATTGGAACTGCAACAACGGCTTGTAGGAGTGTAGAGAGCAGGGGTTTTGAATATTTTGAATGTTCCATATTTTGGTCAAAGCCCATTCAGTACAATCTATGTGTGGTATCTCATCTCACTGGTGGATGGTGATTGTATTTGGCTAGGGATGAGGATCCCACTTGATGTGATGCTCATTAGAAAAATAACAGTGTTGCCATATCAAGGAAAGGACCCCGCATATGAATTCGTGGGCAAAAAAAAAAAGATAGGGAGATGGCCTAGATGATGAAACAAAAGTTTGGATTAGTGATGAAATCTCACGTATATGAGATAAGCTCTATTGAGGATCAGGGTGTGCGCTTCGCCGCACATATCTTAGCGGGGAAGATCATGAGGAAGTGCAGGGCCAATGAGGTGCCTGAAGAAGTAGTGTCATTAGCAGAATAGTTCAACTTCTTATCTATGTAAAGAGTTTTTGATGGATTGCAGGGAAGCACAAGAAGAAGGAAAGACCTTCCACTATACCTGGCTACTAATTCTTATCGGAGTTATTGCATGGAAGGACCCAAAAGATTCTCAGTTTCCCACTGTTGAGCTAGATGCATGCGAAGAAACCAGGTATGATTTGGTATGGCTTGTAAAGGAGCTAACTCATGGAGCAGAGAACAAGATATTGTTTGTAATCACAACGATGGATCTACATATGGTGGTGAATCAGTATCCTAGGCTGTCACTGAGCTTGGATAAACAATAATGCCATATTGCGGAGTTCAAGGCAGACTTTCACAAGGAATATGTGAAAGTGAGGAAGGACCCAACAGAGACATGGCATCCATTGCCATAGATGGTAATAGAATATGATCACCTCATGGAAATGTAGAATTAGCCGGAGGAATAGATGACTCCACCTAGTGGAATAGTTGGAGTAGTTGGAACATAGAAGGGTGCTTCGCACGGTGTGGGTACGAGAAAAAATGATGTCGTTGAAGAGACAAAAGAAATAGGGTCAGGACAGGAACATGAAGAACACCTCAGTGATGCATAGGTATTAGAAGATTCACCCTTTATGGTAAAAATGTGACCAAGAAAGAAGCAACAAGTGGATAAGAGTAAGGGAGCAGTGCCGCTCGTCCTCACTGATGGAGACATTGACGAGATAGAAGAAAATATACATGAGATCAAAATGGGAACTTGGGACAAGATTGATGATCGTTTCAAAGTGATATTGGCTAAGGTGCATCAGGGCACCATGGAGATGAAGTCATTTCCACAGGTAGTGAGGAAATCGAAGTAGGTAACCCAACCGTTGCAGCTAGAAAAAAGACTGGAAAAAACTTATGGAGTTAGGATGTTACACATGCCAGTTGGGGAACTAAATTTTGAAGCAGTAGCAGACAAAGAGCGAGCCAAATCATGGTGCAGTGTCCAGATGAATGTCGTTGTGCTACCCCTCTAGATGCTGCATGAATTTCACCAAGGTATCGCCACAAAATTGTAGGACCGAGAGTATCGTATGTCACTGTTAAAAGAAAAGGCAGAGTAAGAAGAAAGAAACAATGTAAAAGGAACAGAAGAAATTGGCCAAGGATAGGAAGGAAGAAAGTCATCAACGAGAACAACTAGAGAAGGCCATTGCTGAGACTTGCATCACAGTTCTAGACATGCAGGTCTGTGAGGATGAAGCACCAATAGAAAAGGTCACGAAGCTTGCCCTCATGATGAAAGACTCAAAGAATGTTATGCCTAAGTTAAAGTTTGAATAAAAAGTGTAGATATGAAAGCTACAAATAAGGTTGTAGCTAGTAATGCCACCAGAGGTTTCAGAGAAGAGACAAAGGGACTTCAGTGAAACATTGAAAGGCATATTTGATACAGTGGTAGATTGTGGAAAAATTCTTGATGATATGATGCAGATTTAGACCTCACTATAGGTGGATCCAAATGTCTTGAAGATTGATGAGGAAATGTAGGCCAAGAAGAAGTGACACGATGAGATCCTGGCAGCTTTTAATACCTTACCAGTCTTGTAGAGGCTTACCAGCATTTCTGAAGGAAAGAACCTCTAGATGAAAAGCCTTGCAACTTTCATAGGCAGTAGATGAGAGGCTGAAGGAATTGAAGAAAAGGAAAGCATAGATATTGCAGAAGATTGTTGGCCCTACTACAAAAGCTCTGCTGGAGGAAGCACGCGGGGAAGAAAAATTGATGGAAGAAACACTCCAGTTGTACAACGTAGTGTGCAACATGATCCCACAAAATATCAAGGGCATTGAATCTTAGTGACTCAGGATGAGTCACGGGTGAGTGTTGGGGGCTTATTGGGCATGGCCCAACTTGGTCTAAGTTTTGGATAAAATACCCCGCAAAAGAAGGATAGGACCAGGTGGAGCTGACAAACATATATTCATCACACAGACTTTTAGAGCTTTGGGAATGGGATAAAGCCCTTATTTTGTAATGAGTATCACATATTAGTCCTTGTTTTTTGGATCCATGGTATGTGGAGCATGGTTTCTGTAAAGATGCAATATATATATAAGGAGATGTAAAACTTTGTAGTCAAATCATAAGACATATCATAAGTGAATTGAATCTCTGTATTCACATATGAGGTCTATAGTTTTGGGAAGGCTCTATAGTTGAGTGTGTGGAGACCTGGAAGAGTATGCAGCTGAGTGCATATACCAACTACAGCTAGGTGCATAAGTCAAAGCCATATATGTATTGAAGATTTATATTAATAAAGAAGAAGTTTTGGCGAATAGGTGTATACCTTTCTATGTTCAATATTTTTTGTTGTTAGTATCGTAATGTATGTTTTTCACTGAATTATGTGAAGAAATGTAAGATATACTATTATTTATTAGAATTTATGGGTTTAATGTAATTATATTAAAGTAATCATCTGTGTGAAGTTCTTATGCATGTGAAGTTATAAGATCAATATAGAGTAGAAATAAATACATGGTGCCACTCTGTGGATATCCCTTCAGTTGCAGAAGTCTGGTTCTGCAACTTTTCATAACTGCTTCGGGTGAGACTGCGATATGCTTATAGGTCATTGTCGAAAGGGCCAATAGTTGAGGGTTTTTTGATGCACAACATACTCTGAACCTGGGTCAAGCCCCCTCAAACTAGCACAAAGCATCCACTCATATTCATGCATTATTATTCAAAGATACAACTACACACACACACATACACACACATTGAAACCATCAAACATCATAAATTAGTATGACTACCATAGCATGTAACAAGTTCTAAGACCTTATCGCACTTTGTTAGAGCACCCAACTCATGTAAAATGGTCCAATGTTGAACCCAAGGCTATGATACCCCTTTGTAGCACCTCCATCCACCCCATAGAAACTACTAAGGGTAGAATAAGGTATTACTATCGTCAACCCAACCTCCGGAGTATTGTAATGGAAACATGGTCATATTTTTCCTTTCATTTTTTAAACTCCTCATAACATAAAATAAAAATCACCATTGCATCTGTCTAATCAAGATTCTTTTGGAGATATATATGTTTTTTTAAATTGACATATGGATCACAACATATGGTCATTTGAATTAGTCAAACCATAAAACTCTTGTCGTGATTAGCATTATGCTACCACGTGGTGCCCACATTGTAGCACTTCACCCTTAAAGGAAGGTCCACATCACTGTTCTAGTCCATGTCATATTTCCACATTGCCAACTCTTGCCCACTGATCCACTCGTTTGGTTTTGCAAGTAAAACACACGCACACACACATACATATCATATATGTGTGTGTGTGTTTAACTTGCAAAACCAAGTGAGTGGATCGGTGGACAAGAGTTGGCTATGTGGAAATACCACATCTATATATATATATATATATATATATATATATATATATATATATATATATATATATATATATAAATATATATACATATGTATATATATATACATACATATATATATATATATATGTATATGTAGATGTATATATATATACATACATATATATATATATATATATATATATATATATATATATATATATATATATATATATATATATATATATATATATATATATATATATATATATGTATATGTATATGTATATATACATATATATGTGTGTGTGTGTGTGTATATCTATATCTATATCTATATATATACATACACACACACACACACACACACATATATATATAAACAAATATACTAAACATGTCCCATCTATTAAACGTACACACACACACCCTCGAGCAATCAATGACCTACATCTTGCAGAGAGACTAATGGATCAAATTAAAATGAGGACCCCCCCACCCCCCATTGATGTCACAAGGGGGAGTGGGGTACTCTATCATGGTTCCATGAAAATAGATCAATGAAATACATTCAGTTGTTAAGAACTTCGACGTAAATCACATGTAGAAAGACCTTTGTCGACGCATTTCGAACCAACCAGTGTGATTCATCGTCAGGACAAGTTGAAGAAACAGATCCATCTTTGCGTGATAAATAGTCTGAGTAGAGCCTCCAACAACTAATTTTGACTTAGGGACCAGAGTCAAAAAGTCAAAGTTATATTCATACCTTTAAAATATGTATAAAAAATTATTATAAATAAATTAATTTTATAGGTGCTTGCATTAATAGTTTTGGTTCTTTAATAACTTTTTAAAACTATTAGCGCAAGCACCTATAAAATTAATTAATTTATAATAATTTTTTATACATATTTTAAAGGTATGAATATAACTTTGACTTTTTGACTCTGGTCCCTAAGTCAAAATTAGCCATTGAATAGCTGTTGGAGGCTCTGCTTAGACTATTTATCACGCAAAGCTGGATCTATTTCTTCAACTTGTCCTGACAATGAACCACAGTGGTTGGTTCGAAACGCGTCGACAAAGGTCTTTCTACATGTGATTTACGCTGAAGTTCTTAACAACTATTATGGATCACAAAAGCCTTAATTCAATAATTGAAATACATTCAATTAAGCCAAATTTATGAAAAGAGAGACGATACCCATGTTAGGTACAAAAAAAGGGAGGCATGCCCTTGTCAACATTCTACCCCTCCTAGAACCCTGCTACCTTCCATTTCTCTAGAGAGAGACAGATATGTCCTTGTTAATCGAAAAAAGGGATTTCCATCTCAGTGCTTACCAAATGCACCCTCAACTTGCGTCTTTCTCCATAAACCTTCTGAGGTCCCAAGACCCCGAAGGTCAAGATGACATCATCTCAACATCACTCTCTCCACATGGCCTCTTCTGGAGCACCACATGTTGTTGAAAAATGTAACTAGGTTCGATCTTCATTTAATGTGTTTGAGTCAACTTGTAATGTACTTGTCAAAATAATAAAGAAAAAAATTATTATTATTATTAGTGTGACTTATTAAAGCATGGATTTCATGTTTGGGTCATCATGTTTTAGGTCAAAGTCTCCATTAAGGACTTCTACGATTTATTCTGAGTCAATAGAGTCATTATACTTTTAAAGATACCTTTCTCGAGCTTTTGAATCATGTAGAAAGGTCAAGTATTGAGTCAAATGTAATTTATGTATCCTCCACATCAAGTCAGAATAAGGGCATCAATTCAACCTCACATGGAGCCTATAAATACAAGAAAGTTGAATTCATTTGTATCACTTCATCTCAAGAAAGTTCGATATCTCTAAGGAATATGGGAAGTGCGAAGTCTAAATTTGGGAAGCCAAAGGAAGTGATAGTTGAGTGGAGTCTAAGGAGAAGAAGAAAACCGAAATTTTGGTGCCTCTCTCTCTCTGTGTTTTGTGCCCTAGATTGGGAGCTCAAACTCTTCCAAGTTTCATTGATGTCGAAAGCTGCCTGATGCTGGAAGCTGAATCCTAATCGAAATTGCTGGAAAGAGGTTGAATATCTAGGAGACTGACTTGGTGTGGAGGGAAGGTCTGGTCTTTGTCTAGGGTGAAGAGTCTCAAAGAATACTATTGAAAGGAAGAAATTTCTTGACTAGGTTTTCCTCTCGAGGGGAGTTTTCCTTGGCATAGTGCCTACATATGCTGTCCATTGTTTTATGTTCTATTGCTTTGGTAATTGCTTGATAAACTAAAAGAAAAGATATAAAGAATTGTAATAACAAATCAAGAACATCATAAGTAATTATCATAATAAAAAAATATTTCTGCCTTTCTGATTTTCTAACATGCTATCAAAGGTTTGGTAAAGAAAGAGGAAAAAGGTAGTCTCAAGCACTTGATCAGGGAACCATTCAAAAGGATTATCTTAAGGTAGGAATCAAGAAACATGTATAACACAATCGAGGGAGAGAACAAACTTGAAGGAGCCTAAAACATCAGGTCTTGGAAGAAGAGGATTGACCTTATTACTGAAAAGAATAAGGTTCTAGACTTGGTCAAAGGAAAAGTAAAGAATCCTACAGAATAATCCAGTGATGTTGACAAAGTAAAGTTTAGGGATATAGAATTGGTGGCCATGACACTAATGGTAGAAGGAATAAAGGACAACCTTGTCCCATTCAGAGCCAACATTAATCATGCTCAGGAAATGTATGAAGCCTTATAAATCTATTCATTATTAAGAACATTGGTCAAGTAGTAAGTTTAAATAATGAGCTAAGGACCACAAATATGACTAAATAATACATAGTGGCCTCCTTCTTTGTGAAGATAACAAGAATCAGGGATAAAATTTTGGCCATTGATAAATTGTTCTAGACAAAGAACTCATGATCACTGCTCTATTAGGATTTCCAACTACGTGGGGTTCATTTGCTACAGGTCTTAATAGTTGGATGGAAGCTCCCACTTTTGAGGAAGTATGGACTGCCTATGGTCAAGATGAATTGAGGATCTCTCTAGTTTCCAATCCTGAAAGAGTATCAAATGCCTACATTTCTCAACATAAAAGAAATAAATCGAAAGGACTAAGGAGGAAATTTTACATGTCCAAGGTAGAATGCTATCAATTTCATAAGAAGGGTCACTATGGGGGTGATTGTCTAAAAAATCCAAGAAACAAGAAGAGAGAAAGAGATCAATCAAACATTGTTGAAGAAGGAGACCAAAAGAATGTCAAACCCGAAGAATCTAACATAAGGGAATTACATTACTAAGTCCCTTTTTTTGGTCTTAGTTATTCTATTTTATATTTTTGATATTTAGAATTTATAGGTTTTAACATATTTGTGGAAAAGACATTTTCTTTTGTAATTTTATAGGTATCCCTCAAGCTTTGGAGGGAGCCCCCAACAAATCTCAAAGATAAGTATCTCATTTCCTTTCGGTTTTTGGTTTCATTTACTCATTTCAATTTTGATTATATCAAATCTTAATCACCATTCTCCCTCTATTGTCTTGATTAGGAAGACATCTTCTATATCCTCAACGAGAATGGAAGAAAGCCACACAAGATAAGGTTTGTCAAGAAATAAAGGCATGCCTTAAACCACAAAACATTGACTTCTTTATAATAAATGTTTATTCATTTTGCAATCTATTACTAACATTGTTGTGCCTAGCTATAGTGAATCATATTTATTCTTAGTTTGGGTGATTCATCACTTGATAAATCTACCCACTCCTATTCTTAACTGATTATATAGAACCTTAGACATGTTCTTTGGAAAACCCTAACCTAAGGGTATTCTAATGTGAATGTCTGAAACCCTAAACTACTTAGGGATATTGTGAAATGCTATTTGAAGTTCTTGTTGATGATGTCATGATTGGGATTTCGATATGGTCATGAAATATTAACTTGTTAGGGTTGAATGATGTTTGTATGAGATCTCGAGCCTTTCAAATTTTGGAATAGCAGGGCTTGGTTTGATATGTTATGAAACCCTAAATCATTAGGGTTTGGTTGGGTCTATAAGAAAGCCCTTGTTATGTACTTAGAGTGATAGGAATGAAACCCTAGGTATGTGTCTACTTGGTTGAAACCCTAGCTTGGTATTAGTCTATGTATGTCTAATGTATTAATGTTGTTTGAGATATGATATGCTTATGCATGATAATAGATTCCTAGATACATGTGTTGACCTAGTTATTGATGGTCATAACTCTTAGGATTTAATATACCTCCTTGTCTGAGATTCTAGGATGATCTTTGTAAATCTAGGGTTTTACAGCCAAACCCTAGCAGTAGTTAAATTCTCTAGTATGTTTGATATAACAATCTAAGATATATTTATATAATGATTGCTGAGATTGCGAAAGTGAAATTATAGGGTTTTTTAGTTAAACCTTAGTATAAATGAAAATATCTGATGCATAATGACAATATGATGATTTGATATTTTTGTAAGACTATTAAAATCTTAATTTTAGTTTGGATTAATGTTTGATTGAAAACCTAGGGTTTACAACTAACCCTAGTGGAATCTAGTCATACTGTGATTGGTTTTGATTAATTCTCTTGTATGAAATCTAGGATTTGTATGAAACCCTAGTGGAAAGTCTAACATATGAATTCTGAAAGTTGTTAGATACCTTGTAGATATATTTTTTTGAATTGTTTCTAGGGTTTTCTATATGTTGTAGTAGGGTATGTCACATCTTTGAAATAAACATTGAAACCCTAGATGGAATGTAACTTGTTATGAAGTAGTCTAGGGTTTATGACAAAGTACCTAGCAAGATGTTGAAGATTATATGTTTCTTGTTTGTAATTAATTTTGGGTATCTGATATGTATTAAGTTGAAATTCTTCTATGATTCTGATATGGCTAACTTCAGGGATCTATAGATTTGGTTGTATTTGTTTTCTAAGTTGTGCAGGTACACACTCTTCAATATGGTGAATATGCTTATTGATGTGATAAGCATGATGAGGATGATGATACATTTGATGAAATGGTTGGAAGCCACAAAAGATTCTCTGATGAGGAAAAGAAGAAGCTGATCTCCCTGAGGAAGCCTGAATAGAAGAGATCTCCCTAAGATTAATAGGGAGTCTGGATAAATAAATGCTCCCTAGTTAAAAGGGAGGGCATAGCTTGGTTTTGGCTAAAGAATGAATTTCGAAGGATATGTTACTACATGAGAAGTAGGAAAGGAAAGTGTATGATTGAGGAATATTCTATCAGAGATTCGGTTGATAGTCCTACTATGAAAAGTTGAGAAGAAACATCAAGTTCTCTGGAATACCCCAGAGGTTTGCATTTGATTATGCACATATGAAAGTATATTATTGATTGGGGTTGTGTTTGTACAGGTGAATCTCTCGAAGGTGTTCATAGCATTCTGGTTACTGATTAGTTTGATCAGGAGAGATTTGTTGTTCTTGATCTACTAAATTAAGGAGAGGCTTTGTGAGTGAAGCATTTCCTAGGAGGACATATGGCTGACACTTTTTGTTGATGTCTACATCCCGAAGTTGGAAAGATGGTGTTGATTATAGAGCTATGTTTTCGGATACACACCTAGCTTTTTGGGTTGATGGTTAGCAAGTAAGACTCATGGTACCTGGAGAGGCTAAAAGCTTGAGTCCATCTTATGCCCACTCGAATAGATTTCACTAGTCAGGAATCTAGTCCATGGACTTATGGTGCCTAAATTGTTGAGAGACCAATGGATAGATTTCCCTATTCAGGAATATAGTCCATGGCATTGTGATGCTTAATGTTCTTAGTTGTTCATATCGTTTGATGTCATCCATTATACTTGCATATGATGAATACCTCCCTATTTAAGAGGGAGTGTTCAAAAATGTAACTAGATTCGGTCTTCATTTAATGTATTTGAGTCAACTTGTAATGTACTTGTCAAAAGAATAAAGAAAATAAATTTTTTATTATTATTGTGACTTATTAAAGCATGGGTTTCATGCTTGGATCATCATGTTTTAGGTCAAGGTCCCTGTCGAGGACTTCTAGGATTTATTCTGAGTCAATAGAGTCATTATACTTTTAAAGAGACCCTTCTTTGGTTTTTGAATCATGTAAAAAGGTCAAGTATTGCATCAAATGTGATTTATGTATCGTCCATATCGAGTCAGCCTAGAAGATATCAAGTCAGCATAAGGACATCAATTCTACCTCACATGGAACCTATAAATACAAGAAAGTTGAATTAATTTGTATCACTTCATCTCAAGAAAGTTCGATATCTATAAGGAAGCTAGGAAGTGCAAAGTATGAAGTTGGGAAGCCAAAGGAATTGCGAGTTGGGTGGAGTCTAAGGAGAAGAATAAAATCTAAATATTGGTGCCTCTCTCTCTCTCTGCTTCATGCCCTAGAGTGGGAGATCGAAGTCTTCCAAGCTTCACTGATGCCGAAAGCTGCCTAATGCTAGAAGCTGCTCCCTAATCGAAGTTACGGGAAAGAGGTCAAAGATTTGGGAGGTTGAATTAGTGTGGAGGGAAGGTCTGGTCTTTGTATAGGGTGAAGAGTCTCAAAGAATACTATTGAAAGGAATAATTTTCTTGACGTTGTTTTCCCCTACAGGGGGGTTTTTCCCTGGCATAGTGCCTACATCTTGTGTCCATTTTTTTTATGTGATATTACTTTCATAATTTCTTGATGAACAAAAAAAAAGATATAAATAATTGTAATAAAAAATCAAGAAGATCACAAATTAATTATCAAGAATAAGAAAATATTTCTGCCTTTCTGATTTTCTAACACATGTCACCCTTTTGTGTCCCCTTCGACCCATTGATATGGCATTATCTGGCTACCACATGGCATGCCACCATGTTTCCACATCACCTTGGTTCCATTTCATCATACCAGCATGTCCCCAACATGGGTCCCACTAGGGTCTTGGTACCCTTGTAATGTGAAGAATCCATGTTATATCGTGTTAGCCCCTTTTCCTTTGAAATGAAACACTACATCACTTCTTATTATGGAGCCCAAATTCAGGCCTCCATGTCATCTCACCCTAGTATCCCCCAACATTACCATGCAAGGAAAAAAAATTTGCTCAAACTTGAGACCAAGATAAAAATATTTATGTCTTGTGACAAAAGATCTCTTCGTCAACCACTACCCATGATGCCTCATCTTGCCCCTCTTGTGACTGTGCATGCCACAAATCCTGTCGAGGTTTGAGAGCCTAAGGAATTGAGATGAAATTAGGCAACATCTCTTTCATTTTCCTACTCCCTTTCATCGACCTCATTACAAGCATCCATTCCAGTGTGAGACGAGAATTCCACCCATCACATAATGGAAGTTACCCCTATGTCATACCTTCAATAGTTAACGGATTATGGGGAAACCGATATATATATATATCTATATATATATATATATATATATATAGATATATATATCTATATCTCTATATATATATATATATATATATATATATATATATATATATAACCTAAGGAATCTCTCCACATAGTTGCAACCTATTTCTCTTGAGCCTCCCTTGTATAAATATATATCTATCTATATATATATGTGTATGTATGTGTGTGTGTGTGTGTGCGTGTGTGTGTGTAGTAAAGGATCCCTTGACACAACCATTACGACTTTCTTTCCTGAAATAATATATGGGTATGTGTGTGTGTGTGTGTTAATGACACTCTCAACACTTGGGTAGTGTCAAGCCTATTCCTCTTGAGCTAGTACTGTCAATAAGGAACTCAACCTACTGCTTGACCCAACTCTTATGCATTGTTAATTGGGACTCCACAACCTCCTAACATAGAGTCTCTATGCATATTCATAACTGTTGGCTCGAGGGGGCTTGGACCCAGGTTTGGAGTTAGATGTGCTAACCAAGAAAACCCTACCCTACCGACCCTTTCGGCAACAACTTGCATAACATAGGTTGCAGTCTCACCCGAGGCAGTATTGGGGGATGCTAGAACCAAGTTTCCACATCAAGAGGGCTATGTGATGTGTTTTCTGTAGATCTAGGGCTTTATCTTGACCTTCGTAAACCCTAACCCTCAAAACCAAGAACTTACAGTAAATAGTAGTTAACCGATTTCTGTCCCTCACTAATTTCACTAAACATGCATTACATCATACAAATTAGCAAATCTATGTCATCGCAAATCTATTAAGTACTTTTTATGATTAAATTCATTCAACAGTTCATAAATACAGTAATGTCAGAGATAAATAGAAACACACAGATACACATATATCACTTCAAAATGTGTCTTTATTATGCTTCATATTCTTAGATACAACTCTTTACAAACCTGTGCACACAGCTAGAGGGACCTGCACACGCAGCTGCGGAGTTACCAAGGTCTCCACGCACATAAATACAATAGCCTTCCCCTTCGCCCAAGTATAGAATAGTCGAATTCAGACTCAAACCATGTACTTCTTCTTAGATTACCTATGACTCTTCAATGGATTCCATTTATATTGTTCCTTAATTACAATACCATGGTCCACGAACCACGGGTAGGTCTTAAAACAACTTGAATTTCATAAATTAAGGGGCTTTGACCTTCCTAAATCCTTTTTGACTCCAATTGACCTATGCTACTCGTGCTCCACTCCTCAAAATGCGGAGACTTTACAATATCTTAACAAACTTTTAACAAAATATGAACCAGGGGACTCCATCCCAATAGGCCCCCAACACAGAGTCGTGACTCGTCCCAAGTCACTTTGCTGGTGTTCCCTCAACCTTTGCCTGCAGGCTGCTGAATTTTACCTTCAATGCCTGAAGATCTAATGTTCCCTGCATGGCGGCCTGGCGAACTTCTTCAACCAACTTATCTGTCATTGGACCTTAGAATGCAAGGCCCAAGGTCCTCTATGTCTACTGAAGGGATTTTAGCTTGCCCTCGATGGTATGAGACAACTAGCTTGCCTCATTAGTCCATGACTGTGTTCGCGCTGCAATGTTGGACACTTTTTTGCGTAACTGATCGATCTATGTCTGCAGAGTCTTTCCTTCTTGAATTCTGGCAAACCTTGGCACATGTGTAAGGGTATACACTGTCACTATGATCTCATCGAAATGCAGTTGTTTATCGTAGATGTCTGCTTCGATATTTTGTAAGTGTGGGTCCTCCTGTAGCGAGGCCCACATTTCCATTGTCTGCTCAATAATTGGCTGCAGTCCTTTATTGCAGTGGCCAGAGTTGTTGTATCATCTTTAATGGAAGCTTCATGTTTCTCTCTGACATCTTGAGGTGTGGTTTGCCGTAACTTCATTTCAAGCTCTAAAGTCTACAGCTGCAGCTCAAACCACACCTTTCTGATTTCCTCCTTGGATTCCTTCAGTGTAGCATCTAACTTATGAATTTTCTTTGCAGAGGTCACCTCAGCTGGAATTTGGAGCTCAAGGAGCTCACTGCACACTTGGGTAAGGGCTACCTGTAGTTGCTGATTATGTTGCATCACCTCATCGCGGGCCTGCAAGGCCTGCACTTTCTCTCCAGAAATTTGTTAATTATTAGTCTTTACCTCTTCGATAATCAACAAGCCTCATTTCTCTCAAACATGGAGCTCATTTGAAAGTCCTTGGTGCAGCTTGTGCAAGGTTTGGATAGGAAGTGCTGTAACCTTGATACTCATGTTGCTCATATGTAGTAATCTGGCCTGATCCTCAACTATTTCAGCATGCAACAAACCCTTTGGCAGCATTACTGCAGGAGGTATGTAGTTAGTTCTACCTTTGATATCCCACTTGATCGACTTGTGCTTGCTTGACCTATGCTCGCTTGAACCATACTCACCTAGATCACTTCTGTTTGGACCTGCAATTCCTTCATGCCCTATTGCACTTTGTCCAGTGCCTTCTTGCACTGGTCCTCGATGTGTCCCCATATTTTTTCTATTGCGGAGCAAACAAAATCGCCCATGTCATCAAGATCCCTCTCCATGAGGACCAATGGTTTAGTACCCATAGACTTGTCAAACTTATGCTTCTTGCGTGGCCTCGTTGAACTATGCTTTTGTTTATATTATCTTCTGGATACATCTCATAAGGATTCTTTTTCATTGACGTTTCGAACCAGCAACGGTGGTTCATCTTCAAGATGTGAAAGAATATTGAAAGACTGGTCTTATTTTTCCAATTATATATATAGAGATGCTTAGCCGACAGATATAATTAATTTAATTATTCTTTTTTACTTTTAGGTTTATGGTTATATTAATTATATTTGTTTTAATTATCTAATTATTTTAATTTAATTTTAATTAATTATTTCTATTTTTAATTATTACTTATTTTAATTATAACTATTTCTTATTTTAATTATTTTAATTATAATTCTTTTAATTATTAGTCCTAATTTTAATTGTTATAATTATATTGATTCTATAATAGTTTCTAATTGTATATATTTTAATTATTTGTTTATTTTGATTATTATTTTAATTAATTATTAATTATTAATTATAATTATTTTGACTGTATTTATTTTGATTATTTATTTATTTTAATTATTATTTTAATTAATTATTAATTATTAATTTTTAATTGGTATAATTATATTTGTTCTAATTTATTTTTAATTATAATTATAATTTTAATTGTTGTAATAATATTTATTTCAATTTCTTTATTAATTATTTATTAATGAGTTATTTTTACTTTGTATTTGTATTAGTTTAAACTATATGTCGTGGTTATTTATTAAGGCTCCCTACATATTATCCTATGTTGAGGAGTTTATTATAGTTAAGATATTTTTGATTGATGTTTAATTCCTATGATTTTTTTGTTTTTTTCATTGTTGTTAAATTCTATTTTATTAAGGTCATAGTGTGTTATTAAATTAAAAAGGACATTTCATTAAGGTCATAGTGTGTTATTAAAAAGGATATTTTATTAAGGTCATTGTGTGTTATTAAATTAAAAAGGATATTTTATTAAGGTCATTGTGTGTTATTAAATTAAGAAGGATATTTTATTAAGGTCATTGTGCGTTATTGAATTAAAAAGGATATTTTATTAAGGTCATAGTGCGTTATTGAATTAAAAAGGATATTTTATTAAGGTCATAGTGCGTTATTGAATTAAAAAGGATATTTTATTAAGGTCATAGTGCGTTATTAAATTAAAAAGGATATTTTATTAAGGTCATAGTGCCTTATTAAATTAAAAAGGATATTTTATTAAGGTCATAGTGTGTTATTAAATTAAAAAGGATATTTTATTAAGGTCATTGTGTGTTATTAAATTAAAAAGGATATTTTATTAAGGTCATTGTGTGTTATTAATTAAAAAGGATATTTTATTAAGGTCATTGTGTGTTATTAAATTAAAAAGGATATTTTATTAAGGTCATTGTGCGTTATTAAATTAAAAAGGATATTTTATTAAGGTCATAGTGCGTTATTAAATTAAAAAGGATATTTTATTAAGGTCATAGTGTGTTATTAAATTAAAAAGGATATTTTATTAAGGTCATAGTGTGTTATTAAATTAAAAAGGATATTTTATTAAGGTCATTGTGTGTTATTAATTAAAAAGGATATTTTATTAAGGTCATTGTGTGTTATTAAATTAAAAAGGATATTTTATTAAGGTCATTGTGCGTTATTAAATTAAAAAGGATATTTTATTAAGGTCATAGTGTGTTATTAAATTAAAAAAGATATTTTATTAAGGTCATAATGTGTTATTAAATTAAAAAGGATATTTTATTAAGGTCATTGTGTGTTATTAAATTAAAAAGGATATTTTATTAAGGTCATTGTGCGTTATTAAATTAAAAAGGATATTTTATTAAGGTCATAGTGTGTTATTAAATTAAAAAAGATATTTTATTAAGGTCATAATGTGTTATTAAATTAAAAATGGATATTTTATTAAGGTCATAGTGTGTTATTAAATTAAAAAGGATATTTTATTAAGGTAAGACATGAACTATGCTTTTGTCTTTTCTTGATCCTGAAGGGGGACTCTAAGTCCTCTGATCTGTATACGGGTTTGTGCACCCTTCCTCTTCATCTGCGATTTCTACTTCATCATCTGTAAGCTCTGTATCAGGCTCTTTGTGGTCAATCATGACCTACGTTATTTCTTTCTGCACATATTTTTCCTTCTATGCTTCATTGTCTTTCTTAGAAGCCTTTTATGCTTCTTTCTCTTTGTCATTCTTGGCTACTGCTATAGCTGTTGTTTTCTCTACTGCTACTTCTATGACCTTACTTGTTCCTGTAGCTTCGCTAGATGGGGTGAGCCAATCGTTTAGCCATTGGATGATGACCTCCATAATATCATCCTTCGTGACTAAATATGGTATCTTGTGCCATGTTCCTACGACATCCTTCTTCATACACATGGACAAATTGTGAAAATATGCTTTGAGGGTAAAAGCATGTTAATGTATATCACTTTTTCCCTTTTTGTGGCAAAGAAGTTTTATAAAAATAAATGGAGTTGGAAAGTTTACTCTTAAATTTACAAAATCATCAAAAATTAGGTGGTGGTAAAAGAAGACAAAACATGTAAATTTAAATTCAATTTCATGTCATATTTTTTCTAAAATTTAATATATATATTTTTATCTAATTTATTCATTTTCTTTAAAAGATATCATTAATATTTTACATAAATTTTTAAGTAGTGACAAAACTGCGACCCCCCCATTTCTCTATTGGTTTATGTTTTTAAATTCCAATTTCTTTAAGAGATGTGTTGTAAACATTCTAAAGAGTGCTAAACAAATTTAAAAATAAAAAGTAAGCATATTTTTTAATTATTACTAAAATACTATTAAAAATGTTCATCTTTTCGTATATATAAAACCGCGATCCAAGAAACTACCCTTTCAAGTTTATAAAATCAATTTTTTTTAATAGAAATTTCAAAATAACATATAGCAAAATGTTAAAATTATTTTTTGAAAATTTTTAAAATATATTTTAAAATTTTTATAATAAAATTTTTAATTATGATTATAATAACATATTTTATATTATTCAAAATATAATATATAAAATTATTTGTTTAGAAACTCTAATTCTATTTTTATATATATTTTAAAGAATTTTGGCATTTCATTTAACTTTACATAAAGTTATTTATATTTTGTGAGTGATTAACCATAGTTTTTACCAATATTTACTATCAGTTGACTTATTTGCAAATTTAGTATTTACTTTTTATAACATTATTTATATTTTCTAAACCCATTAAATATGTTCACTATAGCTTTTACCAAAATTTATTGTGAGTTAGCTTTGTTACAAATTTAGCATTTATTTTTTATAATTAACAAGTATGAAACTCAACTCATTTAATTGATCTATATATATATATATATATATATATATATATATATATATATATATATATATATATATATATATATATATATATATATATTATCTTTTTCATTTGAGCACTTTTTTGCTTTTGCCATATAATGAGACACATTAGCATGCTTTTACTTTTGAATTCTGCTACATATTTATACTGCGCATTTAGACTGGGTGACAACTATGGCCGTGGCTTGATCACCATACAAAACTCTGATTCAAATAGTACCCAAAACATCTTTTTTTCTATGATACAATCAGGGTCCTTCATTGCCCATAGTGAGGCAAATTTTGTAGCCTCGCACAAGTCTGGATCCACCGGTGGGAGTTGGGAATCCTCAGGCATCCTCCGAGCTACCAACACTATCAATAACAATAAACATAGTGTAACATTTTTCCTTCCTCCTAGGCTTCACGACAATCCTCCAAGAATTCTTGGCAAAGGTACTTTGCCCAATTGAATTGGACCACTTGGCTACATTGCATAGCTATGGATACCACTGGTGTCAACACTCCATTGGCATGACACTTCCATATTATTTTTCATGCCAAGATATATGCAGCAAACCCCACATCTTCATATGGTATGGAGCTAATGGCGTAGCCTTGCGACTTCTTCACCAACCCGAAGGTTCTCTTCATTTGATTATGAGATTTTTCTCCTATGATTTCCCCAGAAAAGCATCTATGGGGTTTGTGCCCTAATAAGGTAGTTCTTTGATTTTGTGGATCATCGTGAACCAATGCCAACAGTTGACACACATAGATGGTATTAATAGTGTTGCGACTAAAATGTGGGACATACAACATGTTGAGCGACCTTGCACGCTCAATATCAAACCACCCACTTCATTGGTTCAAGTCTTGTGATACCCGCCTCTTCATAGTAGACTGATTTCAAGAATTTATTGGGTTCTAACTGTGGAAACTTCGCATGATCGCCCAAATCCCAATCCTCCATCTTTAGAAATGGTACCCAAGCCAACAAGTAGCTCTCAATAGGTACTTCCTCTAGTAGTAGTGGTGTGAATACCTTGAATTTCAATGAATCATGATCCTTAGTGACTTGGCAGTTGATTTCCTAGGGGGTATATATGGGGGCAGCTAAGAAATTGGCTCTGCGTCCTCTACATTCATATTTTTAATCCCCATAGTCATCTCTTCTTCTTCAAGATCCTATGGTTCCATAGGCTACTTGTTTTTATCCATACGACCCTTTTATCTTATCTCAGTTGGGAACTTGTGCGGTGATTTCTGATTCGATGCTTGTTTTGGCTTCTTCTGATTTTTCTCTCTTGTCACGGAGGTAGTAGGTTTTTGCCTCGGCGACCTAGGTGATGTGGTAGGGACTAGTGGTGTTGCAGTCATCTTGTTAAGGCTCTCCCAGAAGACCTTCTTTTGCCACTCAGACAAATCTCCCTCAAACCCAAGCCCCTTTTGTGAAAATTCCCTCTCTTCCTCTTTCCAATCTCGTCCAGATATACAGTAGCCTTCTATGATCCAACTTAGGCACAAAATATCAAGAAAATATATTTGGAAGCAAAGTGTTTGAATGTGGAGCAGGATGTTGTATTTATAGCCCTTTTTTACTTCAAATCCATCAATTCCCTTGAGATCTCCCTCATTAATGCCCTTTTGGCAATAGATTTCCAAAGATATTCTCCTTAAATGCATTCCCCCCACTCCCTTTAACAGTGCTTCCAATGGTCACTTTTTTGCTAGGTTGTGCGGGACCCACCTCGCTAGTGCAATTCCTTTGTCGCAACTCCCATCTATGCCTTTCTCCTAATGATCACACAACCCAATCTCTTCACCAAATTTTTTTCCTGAAAGAGTAGTTTATAGTCCCACACTTCCTTCCAACTGCGTGAAGTACTAAGATTATCCTGCATTCATGTGGTCATTGTGTAGGGGCGGGATCGCCCCTGTACAAATTCAACTGGCTGCCATTGATTATTCCTGGAAATAGCTCCCCATTTAGCTTCGCGAGTTGAACTTCGCCTCCAACCGTAATTTCCTTGATAATGTATGGTTCCAGCTAATGCATTTGAAACTTTATGAGGAGCTTAGTAAACTTGCTGTCATACAACAACACTAAATCGCCATTTTTAAAAGTGTGCTGCTTAATGTGGCAATCATGCCACACCTTTTCTCTAGTCTTCTACACTTGCTGATGAAAACCTACCAAGAATAGATCTTCTTCTAACTCCAATATTCTGCGAGGCATTCTTCCATTATATTCCGATTTTCCATCTCCGCGACTGCAACAATCCTCAAAATGGGCACTATGTATTCCATTGGCATAACCACTTCTTATCCATAAACCAGTCAAAATGGTGTCTGTCTAGTCAACTTCTTACATGTAGTTTTATATACCCAAAGAACAACTAGTATGCGCACGTCCCAATCGTTCCTATTTGCATTACAAATGTTTGTCAAAGCATTCTCCAGGATCTAATTGAAAGCTTCAAATATTCCATTTTCTTGAGGATGGTATGGCGTTCTCTTCTGATGATACATTTGGAACTCTTCTAACAAAGCAGCAATCATTTCATTCAAAAACTACGAACCCTTGTTGCTCATCAAAATATTAAGATAAAAAAACCTAGACATAATGTACGTAATTATAAAATTTGTAGCTATGATTACGCTACAATCATTCATGGGCTGCGCCTTAGCCCACTTGGTCAAGTATTTTGTCACCGTGATGATGTAGCGTACTCCTATCTTCTTTCTTGGTGGCTGAATAGGTCCCACAAAATCTATTGACCATTTGTTGAATGCCTGTAACACAACTTGCAGGTTCAGAGGAAATTCATCCTTTCACGACAGCTTCCTGGTCCTCTGACAAACATTGCATGCCCTACAATATTTGTTTGAATCTTTGTACACTATGGGCCACCACAACCCATCTTGTAGGATCATCTACATTGTCACTTTTCTAGCATAATGGCCTCCAGCAAATCCTCCATGTGCTTCGGTGAGGATACTTTGTCTTTCATAATCCGGAACATACTTGCACAGAACTTCATCCGACCCCATTTTGTACAAGTGCCCTGAAATTATGGAGAAATCCACAACCCTAACCACCAATTCCTTCTTCTGCTGCATCGTATATCCTTTAGGAGCTACACCTGTAGACAAAAATTGGATTATATCTGCAAAATGTTCATCTGCAACGTGCACAACAAAGAGTTGCACGTCATGAAATCCTTCATCAAGGCTTGTAGGTTCTTTGCCATTATCAATCTGCGAAAGGTGATCAGGTCCAAAATTTAATCTTCTTGGCTTCACAATTACTTCGAATTCATACTCCTGAAATAGCAATTACCACCTACAAATACACCCCCCCCCCCAACACATGCTTGTTGACTAGGTACTTTAATGCTGAATGGTTTATATACATTTTGAAGTGTGCACCCAACAGATAATTCCTGAACTTCTAGAATGCATATAGCATCGCCAACCATTCTCACTCTGTGGTTGAATAACTCTTCTCTACCTTAGACAATTTTCTTCTACCAATTGTAATCAGATGGTTGTGATCCAGGTGGATATTGGTGGACCTGCCAAGTCCACCTGGACCCCCACCATTGTTTCTCTCAGCATTTTCATTTTCCTTAATTGTAGCACAACTTACTATTTTTAGCAGTTTTTCGGGTCTTGAACTTCTGGAGCCATTTTGAGGCCCAAAACGACGTTTTTTGGGAAATCTGGGGCAACATGTGTCCATGGATTGATGTTGCCTCCCAAAGTGGTAGTGCTCAGATAGATCTTTCTAACGAGCTATTGTACGCGTCAAACAGAGATCGTATGCCAAAGTTATGACCCCGGGAAGTTGGTGTACCAATTTACCCAAACGGGGCCCACAGTTTGGCGTTTCATCTTCTAGGGTTAGGTTTTGGAATGTTAAGGGTTTTCCATTGTTTCTCAACAATAAATAGGCCTTCGAGCCTCATTGTAACACAGTTCAGAGGCATGTAGCCACCACATCTCTTCTCAGAGATAAGCTACCATCGCCCTAGCTAGTTTATTTCCATTACTGTTTGTAAGCATATTTCAGTATTTTACATTAATGAAATGAAGTATTATTTCTGCTGCATATCTGTGTTTATGGTTATCTCTGTAATTTGTTGCGTTCTTGTTTAAGTCCGGATCAGTGGTATCAGAGCGGTCTGCTTTTTCTCTATTTTTCTTTGCATGTCCCTAACAAGGTCGGGATATAAGGAGTTAGGGCTTGAACTAGTCGAACCTTTGCAAGACCAGCCTCGCAAATCCCGACGGCCTCCCATGGTGGATGAGAAGAAAGATGAGGGGGTAGGAGATCCTATCAAAATCTTGCTCGAAGAAGCCCTTGAGTGACAACGGAACACGATGATGGACAGCTTTGCCCAGATCCTTCAGCGGCTACCTAGAAGCGACGCATCGGCTTCCAGCAGCTACTCTGGAAACGACATGCCCTTTAAGGTACAAGTTAATTTTGAAATCCCCATATTTGAGGGATAGATAGACGCATATGCCATAGATAAATGGTTAAATCTGCTAGAGGGTTATTTTTCTGTTCATGAATTTTTGAGTCGGGAAGAGATTGTTTTCGCTCTTCTCAAAGCAACCCCCCACGTCAAGGACTGGTGGGAAACCTACTGCGAGCAGAAGGATGAAAGTACTGGCTCACTATTTTTAGCCGCACCCACCTGGAATTCATTCCGGGATGCCATCAAGGAGCAGTACTACCCTGTCGGAAGCTATGAGGATGAATACACAAAGTGGACCACGCTACGGCAGGGAAGGGACCAAGACGTGCCGGAGTTCACCAATCTTTTCCATACCCTTCGCACAAAGTTGGGTATCAAGGATTTGGAGCAGCATTTGATACTCAAATACTGCTGCTGCCTACACAAGTACATCCAGGAAGAAAGGAAGAAATACAATTCCTGAGCATCTCCTCGCTCGGCACAGCATACCGATATGCCGTCAAGGTCGAGTAGAAGTTTAAACAAAAGAAGCATGACTTTGGATCTGCGAATCCAAAGTAGGGGAAAGGTTCCCCTAAACCACAGAACAAAGGACAAAGCCAAGGCGGGGCAGCCCAAGACAACCTGCCGAAGCTGCAAGCAATGAACACCGCGAAGCCGAAAAAGGACACGGGAAAACGGTGTGAGTTCCATAAGAGCTCCACTCACAACACAAGTGAGTGTTGGGCCAAGCAGTCACTGGTGGTTGAGCTAAAGGTTTCAAAATCAGATGCATGTTCTGACTCTGAGTCAGAACCCGACAAGGGGAATGACAAAGGGAGGCAGATCATTGATGCGGATCCCAACGCCACTGTTGCTACCGCCAAGATCCAGAAAAATGAACCCGAAGATCCAGAGGAGGAGGAGTGTCTCTTCCACTCCCAGATGTGGGTAAAGGCTCCGTGCTACAGTTCATTGTTGATAGCGGGAGCCAAAAGAACCTCATTTCGGCAGAGGTCGTGAAGCGGTTGGGCTTACCGACCATAGCACATCCACAACCGTACACCATTGGGTGGCTTCACCAAGGACGAGATCTTCGCGTGAGCCAGCAGTGTCGCCTTCCATACAACATCAAGCCCTTCACGGATGAGGTATTGTGTGACATTGCTCCCCTTGAAGTTTGTGATGTATTATTAGGACAACCATACTTGTGGAAGCGACATGCTGTGTATGAATCAAGGCCTCGTGCTGTTATTATTACATTGGGAAATAAGTTGTACAGGATACTAGAGGTAGTACCACCTACCGCCATCTCTTTGATTACTGCAAAACAATGCAGTAAGCTCATTTCCAAAACCAGGAAATTTGTTTTGGCGATGATACGCCCTCAAGGAAATAAGAATACGGTGGCCGCAGCCTCCAGATAGGGCCCCTCTACACGACAACTACAGATGGACAAGGTCGTGGAGGAGTACGAGGACATTTTCACCTCCCTCGCAGGGGTTCCTCTGCACTGTCAGGTCAAGCACTCCATCGATCTGACCCCAGGTGCGCCGCTACCTAATGGACCAATTTATCGCGCTCCGTTCTGGAGAACGATGAAATCAAGAGGCAGATTCAGGAGCTCCTGTAGAAAGGTCACATCTGTCCAAGTTCATTGCCTTGTGGGAGCCCGATCATGTTAGTACAGAAGAAGGATGGTACGTGGAGACTCTGTATTGACTATCAGGCACTGAAAAAGATCACTGTCCGTAATAGGTAACCGATCTCGCGGATTGATGACCTCCTGGACCAACTAAAGGGGGCGAAATATTTCAGCAAGATCGATCTGAATTCAGGATATCACCAGGTACCAATCAAACCCTCTGATGTGTTGAAGACTGCCTTCAAATCCAAGGAGGGCCTTTTCGAATGGTTGGTTATGCCTTTCGGATTGACAAATGCTCGTGCAACCTTCATGAGGCTAATGGATGACATCTTGCAGCCATTCACCAACTCATTTATAGTAGTATACTTGGATGACATTCTAATCTTCAATCAGAGTTGGGAAGAGCACCTCCACAACATCCTACAGGTTCTCCAAACACTACGACAACACAAGCTATGTGCCAATTTGGACAAATGCACTTTTGTCATGACCCAGGTTCAGTATCTGGGATACATCATTGATGAACAGGGAGTGCATGTGGATCCAGCCAAGATCTAACTCATTCGGGATTGGCCATCTCCAACCACTCTAACAGAGCTCCGCAGCTTTCTAGGTCTTGCCAACTTCTACTGTAGGTTCGTGTTGGGGTTTTCTCATATTACTTGGCCCTTGAGTCAAGTCATCAAGGGAGGAGCGAAGGGAAAATTCTTTTGGTCTGAATCTCAACAAAAGGCATTCATAGAGTTGAAGGATCGCCTTTGCACGGCACCAGTGCTCGCGTTACCAGATTTACAACAACCATTTGAGGTCGAGACAGATGCCTCTGACTATGCTATTGGGGCAGTCCTTACTCAACATGGACATCCAGTGGCATATCACAGTGAAACACTTTCAGACACAATCCGGAAGTACCCCACTTATGATAAAGAGATGTATTCCATTGTGCAGGCCTACCAACAATGGAAGCATTACATTTTGGGGAAGGAAACAGTCATCCACACAGACCACCGACCTCTGCAGTTCATACAGACCCAAGGGAAATTGCAGAATGATCGCCATCAGAAGTGGTCTACATACCTGCAACAGTTCCACTTGAATATCAAGTATAAGAAGGGTAGCACCAATAATGTTGCAGATTGCCTCAGTCGACCACCGGTCATGGCGTTAACCACCGTGCTCAACTCTTGTGGGCACGAGACTTCTGATTGGCCACTTCTCTACAAAAGCGACCCAGAATTCGGCCACACATACCAGACACTCTTGGAGGGTCAGCATGTTCCAGATTTTCACCTCCAGGATGCCCTGTTATGCCACTTGGGTCACCTTTGTGTTCCTTCAAGCGAGCATGCCAAGATGATTTGGGAAGCACACTACAGTCGGGCTGCTGGGCATTTCGGGGTCGTGAAAACAGTGGCAGTACTCCAAAATTATTTCTATTGGCCGAATCTTCGACAAGATGTTGGGAAGTACATCAGATCATGTACTGCATGTGCCATTGCCAAACCGACCATCAAGAAGCATGGCCTCTATACCTGGTTGCCTACCCCTAGTCAACCTTGAGAATCCATCTCCATGGATTACATGTCAAGCCTTCCTTCCACTAAGCATGGAAATGGCTGTGTTTTTGTGGTTGTTGACAGGTTCTCAAAGATGGCCATTATGGTGGCCTGCAAGAAGAATATCACAGCAGAAGCCACTGCTAAACTCTTCTTTGAACGAGTGTGGGTGCACTTTGGGATCCCACAGTTTATCATCTCAGATCGGGAGAGTCAGTTCCTCAGCACATTTTGGTCCAGTCTCTGGTCAATGTTGGACACCAAACTCACGAAGTCCACAGCCTTCCATCCTCAAACTGATGGCCAGACAAAGGTTGTCAATAGGATGATTGTGTACATTTTGCACATGTATAACTCAAAGCATCCACGCACATGGGAGGAGAGCCTCCCCTATGTTCAGCATAGCTACAACCGAGCTCTTCACAGCTCCACTGGCCATAGCCCTTTTCAGGTGGGTTTGGGATTCCAGCCACTATGCCCCATTGATGTGGCCATGCCACTTGCAGCTACTCACATAAATTCCGCTCATGTCCAGTCCAAAACAGATAAGGCCACCAGCTTCATTGAGCGCATCCAACATATTCACCAGTAGGTCCATGACATTCTGGAGAAATCAAATGCCAAGTACAAGTAGTGACATGATCATCATCGAGTGCCACACAAGTTTCAAGTGGGCGACAAAGTCTGGTTGCATTTGCAAAAGGAATGCCTTACTGGAAACTATCGGAAACTAAGACCACTCCGATATGGTCCTCACACCATTACTAAGGCTGTGGGAGACAATGCATTTGAGCTCAACATTCCCCCATTCCTTGGCCTGCACCCAGTGTTCAATGTGGACCAACTTCGGCCATACTTTCCACCATTGCTAGACACATCCGACATTGCAGAACAACTAACACCCACAGAATTAAATCCAGCTTGCATGGAACAAGCTGCAACTGATCGAATCATGGACACACAGATCAAGAACACTCGCCAACAGAATATCCAACTGTATCGAGTTGTCAAAGCAGGCCAACTCCTTCACCAGGGCAAGTGGCTCACCAGGGAACAAGTTCAGCAAAATTTTCCTCATCTCATGGAGGAACTCAACGCAATGGGGACCATTGCTTCCTAAGGGGGGAGGAATGATCCAGGTGGATATTGGTGGCCACCTACCAAGTCCACCTGGACCCCCACCATTGTTTCTCTCAGCATTTTCAGTTTCCTTAATTGTAGCACAACTTACTATTTTTAGCATTTTTCGGGTCTTGAACTTCCGGAGCCGTTTTGAGGCCCTAAATGACGTTTTTTGGGAAATCTGGGGCAACATGGGTCCATGGACCGATGTTGCCTCCCAAAGTGGTAGTGCTCAGATAGATCTTTCTAACGAGTTATTGTACACGTCAAACGGAGATTGTATGCCAAAGTTACGACCCCGGGAAGTTGGTGTACCAATTTACCCAAATGGGGCCCACAGTTTGGCGTTTCATCTTCTAGGGTTAGGTTTTGGAATGTTAAGGGTTTTCTATTATTTCTCAACAATAAATAGGCCTTCGAGCCTCATTGTAACATAGTTCAGAGACATGTAGCCACCACATCTCTTCTCAGAGATAAGCTACCATCGCCCTAGCTAGTTTATTTCCATTACTGTTTGTAAGCATATTTCAGTATTTTACATTAATGAAATGAAGTATTATTTCCGCTGCATATCTGTGTTTATGGTTATCTCTGTAATTTGTTGCGTTCTTGTTTAAGTCCGGATCAGGTTGATATCTCCTATGGCTGGTTAGGTTACAGCTACTCCTAATGCTATGCAGGACATATCCACATGCACATGAAATTCTCTCTTCCAATTGGGGAACACTAGAATAGGTTCCATAACCGTATTTTTCTTCAAAACATCTAAGGTTTTCTGTCAATCATCATCCCAGCAAAATGTCGCATCTTTCTTCAATAATCTCTCCATGGGCATAGTGATCTACGCGTATGCCTTAATTAAATTTCGATAGTATCATGTATGGTCCAATGTTGCATGCAGTTGTTTTACATTACTTAGGGGCTCCAAATTGATAATCACCACAATTTTAGCAGGGTCCACAATCAACCCTTTCTTACAAACAACGTGGCCCAAAAGTATCCCATATGGTACACAAAATATACATTTCTTCAGATTTATGGAGATCTGATACTTCCTACAAGTATCCAACATCAGGCAAAGACTTGAAACACGCTTTTTAACTAACCTAAACACCATCAAATCATTAAAGTAGACCTCCATAAACTTATGAATAAATTCCTTAAAGGCAGCGACTACCACCCTAGAAAAGATCACAGGGTCATTCTTAAGTCCAAAGGGCATAATTGTATATTGAAAAGAGCCCCATTCTAGGGAAAAGGTAGTCTTACTTCGATCTTCTGGCATGATCTTGACCTGGTGATATCCTGAGAATCCATCAACAAAAGTGTATGCTTCTTGACCACCAACATTCTCCAATACTTCATTTGTGAATGACATAGGGAACGGATCATGTACATAAGCATCATTCAACTTCCTTATATCGACACAGATCCTGATTTTTCCCCTTGTCTTCTTCTCTTGAACTACTATAGGACAAACCCAGTACAATTCTTCTACAGGCTCAATAATCCCTGCTGCGAGCATCTTATCCAGCTCTTTGTGCACCTTTTCCTTGTATTTAGGATTCCAGCGGTATGAGCACTGCTTTACCGGCTTCACATCTGGCTTTAGATGGATATTCATAACACCCAGATCACCTACTATCCCCTTTATATTGGAGAAATTTGTTGGAAACAAGTTCGGATATTCTTGTAATAACTCCATGACCTTTTCAACTGTGTACTCATCCCAATAATCACCTATATTTGTGAACTTTGTTTGTGCTTCCAACCCAATTTTCACTTGCTTGGTATTTAATGGTTTTGAAATGTCAGGAACCTCTACCTCAGGCCCAATGACTTCGTGCTGTCCCTCTGACTCAGGGATACTGATATTCCTGGGATCTTCCTCACCTTCTTTTGTGGTAACATTGTAGCACTCCAGAGCATGGCGTAACTGCGTGCTCCAGTCAGGTTGTACCCATGTGATAGGCTCTACAGGTGTTCTGAATATCGCAACCTTGATTTCCTGTAATGCTTCATCAATACATTCGAATCCATCCTCAAAACTGAATGTTAGAAAAAATATTTCCTTTAGAATGTCCCACTCAACATTTCCATGTCGCAGCTCTGTTTCTAAGTACCAATTCATCAGAATAGTATCCAAGGTGTGGAAAAATATATGTACCCATTCTGGCTGTGGTTCCTCTCCCCATGCTTTCGTCCAATGAGACAATTGCGGATCATATTTCCATGTATAGTTTTTAGTAATGCAGGTATTTGAATAGACAAATCACAACTTCATCATCCTTCGATATGTCTTCCAATCTGCAAAACTGTCCTTATGTGTACCCCACCATCTGGAAGGCATAAATCTTAGTCCGATGTCCAATCAACTCCAATGCCTAGAACCGATGCTCCTCTGGCATACCCCTTTCAAATTTATCAAGAAACAAATTTACATCTTCTAAACCATCATAATATGGTAAATTGCGTACCTTAGTGGGTATACATTGGAGTGATTTACTAAGTCGGTTGCATCACACATTGATACTTCATGCAATCTATTATGCCAATGCTCAAGCTCCTCATCTGACTCTGAGTTGCAGGAGTTGTCCTTTTCCCAAGTAATTCTTCCATCCATTGTAGGATTGATCTAATCCACATCCCTCGTGGTAAGCTTATAGATATGTTTGATATCATCTTCCTCATAGTAATCTTAGGCTAGTTCAATATATCGTGCACCTTCGGTTGGATCCAGTGGAACAATGACTTTTAATTCCTTCTTCTCAAATGTCATGTTGTGCTTCTTCAGGTTGATGACCGCATTCATCTAAAACACCCAATCGATTCCAAGCAGCGCCAGGTAGGGATTACTATCATCTACTATTTCGATTACCTCAAAATCATATATAGAGAATGACCCTCCAATATCTATAGTTACTCCATGTAGGTGTCCCATAGGAATAATATTTTGTTGGATTAACATTCATAACTAAATTAAGGACCACTATAGCAACAAATTTCCCATTCTTTCCCAGGTCTGTTTAGGAAAAACATTCGCATTAGATCCCATATCTAAGATCACCTAGTCCATTTCAAATTCTCCGATCTATGCAATCAATCTCATATCCTGCCTAGTCCTTTTCCTACTTTTATCTACTTTATGCACTACGCACTATTCAAGTAGTAGTTTACCCTTTCTAGGGTAGTTGTATATTAATTCTTGCAGTCCCTCCACTAATTTCTAGTCCCTTAAGAGCTTCATGCAGTTTTGCAAGAAAGATTTCAATTGGAGGGATCGGTCTCCTGTGTAGCAATGAAGTCTTCAGGATTTTCTATTTGTACAGTCTAATTCTTTGATATGGAAGCTCTTGGATCCATAAATCTCTTCTTCGCCTCCATAAATGTTTATTTTCCCTATGCAAATCAAATTCAGTATCTTTGTCAGCAGCCCTATGCACCCACAGGTTTTCTTCCGGTTGCTTTCCTATGACTTTATCTTCCCCGGTAGCTATGCTGCTTCACATAAATATATTAACACTTGGGTCATCCTCACATGGTTCTCACCTTGTGATATGGATGTTTTGATTGGGTTGTTGGTTCTTCTTCTCTTGCATCTTTGCGCTGAGTATAGGACAATATTCTGTTACATGGTCAAACTGTCAGCAATACAGACAAGAGGGGTATGTCGGGCTCTGACAATCTTAGGCAAAGTGGCTTGGTTCCCCACAATTGTAACAAATAATCTATCTGAAACCTCTTCCAGCTCCTCCTCCTCATCCTCTTCATCAGCCCTGGAATCCTTCGCGCATTATAGGTGTGCCTTGATCCTGCTATGGACGTGTCTTAGCTTTTACTCTATATGTTGGAATTCTATCCATCATTAACTCATAAATCTGAAAATTTCACTCATCATGACCTACAGTCTTATAAAAATTGCAAAATATTTGTTGAGGATTTTGTATGAGCTTCTGCAACAAATTGTCAGTTGAGTGTTTCCCTGTTATTTTGCATATAGAGCACTAGGGCACTACACCATTAGTTGATGCAATGAAATTTTTTTTCTTTAGGGGGTTAGGATCTCCCCCAATTAAATAGTTTTAATATATAAGGCAATCATCCTTGTCACGACCATTTCATTTTCACTTTAAGCACTACACTTCAAATGGGTCTTAATTTGGACCTATTTTCCCTTTTTGAGATCCTGTAACTCCATATGTAGGATAGCCAGCTATGCATGAATCTGCTGCACTCCTAGATTCATATCCTAAATAGGCAAAGCCTCCCAACTTCATAGAAATATACCAGTCCTTATGTTGCTCATCTAGAATATGTAGATTAGCTTGTTGTAGTAGACATTTCAGCCTTTGATCAATATCCCATGTAGATTCACTCACCTTCTGCTTAATTTCTTTGACCTTAGCGACATATTGGGCTTGAGACATTGGATTTCTAAATTCATAATTCAATGCATCCTTTGTGTCTTTTAATGACATAGTTGGATTAGTTGTACTATACTTGATATACCAAGACGGTGCCCTATCTTGCAATGTTGTGACCAGCTGCACTTTCTTCAAATTGTCATCCATTATCTGCTATGAATTCCACACAACATCTGTCACAAACCATAATTGATCAAGGTCTTTTGTCCCCATACCCCTGAATATAGCCATATTCATAATGTTTGCCATACTAAATAGCGGAGGTGGAGCTGGAGGTGTGCGAGGTGGAGGTGATGGCGAAGGTGGAGTGGATGGATGTGGAATGCCTGTAGTTCCCTGATCTATTGACTACGACACACCTTTGGGCATATTTGGACTATTACCTTCTTTTTTGCTATTAGATGCTCCCAACAGAGGATCATACTCAATAATTGTATCTAGATCTTTTTTGAACAATTTCCTAGTTCGCATAGCTCTTGTCAAGCCTCTTATAAACATAAATTTAGTGGCATAACCCGTTTCTCACACAATAACATTTTAATACATATTTTCAGAGACTTCAGATGCTTACCTCTTGTTAATTTGAAAAATTGGTGTTCAACTTATCAATAACTGGAAGACGTATAAATTGCGAACTCATAAATAAATCCACCCAAAATAATATCAATCCAATAATCGATAGCCTTCACAACCTTGTGTTCTGATCCTTCCAAATGCTTCACTAACTCTGGTGTCCACACAATATGGTTATCCAGCTTCTAGGTAGTGTTATAGACATTTTTGTGCCTTTCACTGAGCATGAAATGTCAATAATTAAGGGATCCAAAGTCCCTAAACATGTTGTTCCTACCCCTAGAGGAACAAGGCCAGCAAACCACAACAGTTTATAAAAGTTCTCCACCTGAAAACACTCAAAAACAAGCAATTTCTGGATCATGTCAACTGCTCCACTGAGCATCTGCGCTGAATGTCAAGTGCTCCACTCTACAAGTGGCAGACTCATTCCTCAAGGTGTCAATGCCCAGGAAGCTTCCAAAATGACACTTGGATCAAGAAATTTGACTGGTGATGAGTAAGAGGTTCCAAATCTCCAAGTGGAAGTAAGAATCTCCAAGTGGACTCAAGAACTGAAGTGGGAGAGGACACCAGTCAGCTTCATGCAAGCCTCAAGCTGACTCATCCTTTCTCCAAAACTCCTATATATAGAGCTCTCTCATGAGGTCTAGGGAGGTTGGATTGTATTGTAAAGAATTGCTGTTGGATTGTGGTTGGATCATTGGGTGTTTATGCTTTTGAAAGGGGCTGAAGAAGGAATTCCTTGCTGCTGGGAAGGAGATGCTGGGTTGGAACCCTATGGGTTGTATCTCTTCCTGAACCCTGTTTATCAATCAATAAAGCTTCTTGGTTCTTTCCTATATGTTGGTGTTTATTGTATGATTTGCATTAGTGTATTTGATTTACTTCTAATCCTGAATCATTTATGAATGTGTATATTTGCCTTTGTATTGTGTCCTTCTCTTGTTGCATGTAGCTGCTCTCTTGTCATAGGTAGCTGTTCTCTTGTGATCTTGTGGGTGCAAAAGCGAGGAGGCAAGTAGCTGTGGACACACAAAGCGGAGAGGATCTAGATCGAGGGACAACCGAAAGATAATGGTAAGTCTACCAATCTCCTCTCTTTCATTTTCATAAAGGAAAGAAACTGAAGTAGCTGCATTCGTTTGTTGCTAAGGCACTATCACGCCTTAGGTGGATAGGATCGTCCTGCATAGGCATTTTTCCCCACAACAAATTGGCGACTCCGCTGGGGAAGAACTTTGTTTTAGTCATTTTGTTTGAGCTTGCATCATTGTTTACTTCATAGACTCAACGGCAACAATCGAACTGCTTTGCAAAGTAGAATGTTGCTGCTTTGATCCTTTACTGGGTTTTTGTCTATGATCTTAACAATGGACTCATGAATGACTTGATGATCCTTTGTGATAGTCTTTAGTACCCTTTCAAAGTATCCCTCTGTTTATACCTTGCTTGTGTTTCTGATTTGGCCTGAAACAGTTGATTTTTGAGCATTTTATGACCCGGAAACCAAGAGAGACGAGAGTTTCTCCTTTCAGCGCAGGCACTGTGAAGGCAGTCTACATTTCAACGCAGGTCCCGTGAAGGCTACCTGCGTTGAATGTCAAACTGACAGTGTTCTACCTGCGCTGAACCAGTGTGGCCTTGTGCAGCTGGGGTTCCTTGCTGTCTTTTGCCTGTTTTGATCTCTGTTTTTGCTGCCTTTAACCAGCATAGGTACCACATCTGTAATCCCTTTTCTTTGCTTGTATTCAGCCTCATTTTTGTACAAAAAGACTGTAAGTGTTTTTATGTGTTTGTGGCATCATTTACAGTTTTCCTTTGCATGAGCAAAATAGTCATCCTGTAGCCTTGATTCAGATCTGATTGAGTGATTGATTGTGATCTTAGGAGAGAGTTCATTGGCTGTTTGCAGTTTGATCTATCGTTTGCTTTTGCTTATTGGTTTGAATTTGTCAATTTTAAGTGTCGAAACAAGTATTTCTTTCGAAAAATCGCAAAGTGATTGTAATCTCTTCTACCCTTTCTGATTTGGGAAAAAGTAAACTTGTTTATTTTCAGTCATTTAAAAGCAAATTCGAAGTTGTGCAAAAAGCTTTCTTTGTAGGCATTTATACTAAGAAAGTGAAAACAAACACCTGCATTGTGCATTTTGCATTTTTGATAAGTTTGCATGTTGGATTTAGGAAGAGTGCATTAGAGTGTGCTGATTGCTCTTTGAGAAAAGATAGTCGCTCTCTTTTCCCTTAGTAGCTAGGATTTTCAAAGTTGAAAGATTATAAAGCTTTCTTATCATCTTAGACTGCATTTAGGAATTTGTACCAATACATCTCGTGGTGATCCTGAAAGACAAACTTTAAAAAGATCAACTTAAAATATATTGAATGAACCTAACAACGCTTTGCAACATAGCGCTCACAGTAGAGGTCTAGGTAGAGACGTGTTCCGGCGTCGTTAAACGTAGTGACTGTCGATCTCTAAGAAGGTGGGTGATTCCTCCTGAGGGACGATTGTACTAATACGGACTTGTGCTCCCACGTACCGTCACGTATATATTGGGAGACCCCTATAGGCATATATCCTTTATCCTTAGGAAGCCGTGTCGGCCGCCCTACTGATCGCAATGCAGTGAACACAGCATTCACGAAGATCGACCACCCGTACCGTAAAACGTATTCTGTGGTTTTGCGAAAGGTTTGGCACACCCTCTGCCTAGATCTCCAGAGCAGTTTCTTTTGGCCTTTTTCAGACTCTATAACAGAAAAAGTCCAACCGAGCATTTGTCACTTCGGGCTCGTTAAAACATCGAAGGAGACTAGAGTCATCTTTAGCGTTTTCTCGACTGTTTAAAACTAAAAAAGCAAGTTGTGTCTAAAAGCGTCTAATAAAATTCATTCAATTATGAAACATAATTCCCCCTTTTGTATTTTAGTTGATCGAGTAATCCGCAACCGTGGAAGAAAGTCAATTGAAAACCCGTCGTTCACGGAGGCTTGCGAGTCAACTGTCTTTGTCTCCTGAATCTAAAACTGTAAGGACAAAGCGAACTCGCTTAACCGGTTCAAAATCTCCCATCAAAGTTAGAACAACTATTCCAACAACATCTGAGATTCCGGTTACTCCAAGCATTTCTGGAAACCCTGCCTCTATTGAAGAAGTTCAACAGCCACAGAGGGACAGTAGCACTGATCCTAGTCTGAGAACAAGTACTTGTGTTACTGAACCAGTTCCATCTGTAACCGGTCCAGAGGGGCTTGTTGCTCAAACAACTGTCGCTGTCGAAACAACCCCTTCTTCGGCACCAGAAATCTTTTACGGACCTAACGGTCTTCCTCTTCCACCTGGTTTGATTGCAATTGAGGAAATTGTAGAGGACTCGCAAGCAAGTACTCCAACCCATTTTGGAGTAGGTGTCACTCTTTTTCCTTCTGCATCAAAAGTTTGTCCATCACCAGTGGAAGTTCCTGTAGAATCGCTAGGCAGTTTATTGGATAGACTTAAAATGTCTGAGCAACCGTCGACATCTAGGACTGTGTCGAATGACACAGCAACGGCAGAACCCCCTGTCACCACTCCGACGATGTTTGCCGGCGTACCATCTGTCCCAACTAGCTCTCAACAGCTAGAAGGAGTCCACCCAGGGGGCATGCGTCCTGGTCTGCTTCGACGGAGAACTTTGGGTATAAGGTAGGATTTCCGTGAAAGAATATGACTAGTCCATACCCCGTCCATGAAGGAAAGAGGGTTGTTCTAGAATAAGATTCTTTTGTCAAGGTACTTGGGAGAGACGGGGCCCGTCTCCCATCTTTGTCTATTTCGGTAGGCATTGCCGAGGAAGTGTCTTGTTTGACGAAACAATCTTTAGGTAACCTGAAAAAGGTAGGCCAAGGAGGGGTTTTATCTAACGAGACAATCTTTGGGTAACCAGAAAGAGGTAAGCCTCCCTCAATAACACCAATGTTTTGTCTTTGAGTAGTGTTCTTCTCTTGCGATCTTGCGAAAATCTATTAAAAGTCGGGCTAACGAGAAGACAAGTATCGTATAGACCCGTTAAAATTAACGAGAAGACAAGTATCGTTAAACTAAACTAGCAAGACGAAAAGTAGCTGTGAACACCCAAAGAAAAACAGAAGTGAGAAGGAGGAGGGGCAACCTTGAGATCATATTTTATACCTGGGGGCATGCAAACCCTTTTGGAGTGCAAGAAAAGAGTGGCTATTTACCTGCTTTTTGGGTTAGCTGTGTCGGAACGGGTTATTTATCCATTTTTTGGGGTTAGCCGTTTCCGAACTTGCATAAAGGAAGGGTGCGGAGCAAAGCGTAGTGAGATGAAGCTCCATAAAAAATAGGGATCTCACAATGAGACAATCTTATCATATGACTGGTATTTCGAGCAGTTTTAGCAGCATAGTTCATGCTCGTTAAAAAATACACATAAGCTTTCGAGCAGTTTTAGCAGCATAGTTCATGCTCGTTAAAAAATAAACATAAGCTTTCGAGCAGTTTTAGCAGCATAGTTCATGCTCGTTAAAAAATAAACATAAGCTTTGAGCAAGTTTAAGCTCGTTAAAAAATGAACTTCCCGGTAAATAACCATTAAGAATGTAACCTGATCAACCATAAAAGACCTTGGTCGTGTTTTGTGCACCTTCACCTCGATCGTTCATTTGGCCGATCGTTTATCTCCATATGATTGTTTACCCATTTTGAGGAACAGCTGCGAAGAGTGATTTCACCTAGCCATCCTTGTGACACTGCCGTGATTGGAAAATTCCAACCTGTACCTGGAATCAGCTGCTATCCCTGTTCATCACTCGTTCCTCAAAAGACGAGTCTTCTTTAAGCTCTTTTCAATTGACTCGTAAAATATGAAAAGATTGCCGAGTTTTGGCCTTCCAGCTTGTTAAAGGACAGGAATAGCTATCCCTCCTCTAGATCTTAATCTTTTTGGACCTGAGGGATTATTACACAAAAAGATCGAGCGCTTGTTTTGTTCGGCTCGTTAAAAGTACCGAAAACTCATCCCTTCTGTATTGTTTTATACTTTTTCGGAATTGAGGGATTAGATGACGAAAAAGGAATTTTGGAGTTGACTTTATGTACCTTTTCAGACTCTCTAAAAATGAAAAGGGCCGAGTTTTCCTTGTCGTTAGACTCGTTAAAATTATTAAATAGCGACAAACTTGTCTTTAGACGAGAACGAGTTTCCCTATCGCTAGGCTCGTTAAAACATAGCGATGGGCTTGCCCGAAGGGCAGGTTATAGAACAAGCATATGTTATCCTCCTCAAGCTTGACAGAAATAAAGAGGTACTGGTCAGAAATGACTGGGGAAAAATTGGGAAAAATCGAGAAGTCTTTGATGGTAGCAGGTCGCTCTTGAACATGACACTTTTCCTCCGTATCACATCGGGTTGGGTTGTTTCATTCACCGGTCACATCACCATGGTCTTTGCCACACCATACATATTTGGGGTAATGCTACTGATCCATCGCATCAGTGTCGCCATATGTTCAAGAGAAGTCATTCAAAAAGAGTCAACCAGGTCCCATCCACTGCCATACATTATCCTTCATCCATTTCATGACCGCCACCCTGAATCATATGTCACAGATTGTTTTCACCTCCATTAAAATCATTAGCTCCGTTTCGTGTCACTGATGTGGGATCCATTAAGGCCCTCCTGTGACGGATCGCTTCTTGTCGACATCAGCTCATTATCCAAGAAGTTGATCTAGGAACAACCCCCTTCAGTACTTTGAAGCTTGCATGCCTCAATGGCAAGTTTCTCACTTCCGGCGACAGGTATACATCAATCACCTTCGACCAGAAGATTTTGCGTGGTGTTCGACGCCGAGTCCTTTATTCACACCACGTGAATTGTATTGCAGTACCTTGAGGGTCATTATCATTATTCGTGATTCCTCTCGCGCTTGTTAACGGTTTACATCATTGACCGGTAATCAAGCGATGTCTTTCCATGTTCGACTTCAGCGCAATTCTCACATGGATCGACTTGTACTTAGAGTGAAGATCGAACGAGTTTGAAGACCCCGGATCTAGTTTCATCCATCCGGGCTGCGATAATATATTCAGGAAAATAACGACATTTGTTATGTACATCATTGCAGCAGATGATCATCCTCCTCAAAGGATGATAGTTTCGCCAGAACTATCAGTCTACCATCAGACAATCGTCTGTTCTATGTACCAAAATGTATTTATAAAGCTAAGCATGGGAATGCCCGCCTCAGCTAGATCATGAAAGTAGAATGAATCATAATGTATTGTATTGTATCTTATTACAGGTCTCTTCCCAGCAAATGGATGAACTTCGGACTCCCCTGGATAAAGCATTTCACCCGATAAACGGCCTCATACTTTAGGGGGCAACTGTTATAGACATTTTTGTGCCTTTCACTGAGCATGAAATGTCAATAATTAAGGGATCCAAAGTCCCTAAACATGTTGTTCCTACCCCTAGAGGAACAAGGCCAGCAAACCACAACAGTTTATAAAAGTTCTCCACCTGAAAACACTCAAAAACAAGCAATTTATGGATCATGTCAACTGCTCCACTGAGCATCTGCGCTGAATGTCAAGTGCTCCACTCTACAAGTGGCAGACTCATTCCTCAAGGTGTCAATGCCCAGGAAGCTTCCAAAATGACACTTGGATCAAGGAATTCGACTGGTGATGAGTAAGAGGTTCCAAATCTCCAAGTGGAAGTAAGAATCTCCAAGTGGACTCAAGAACTGAAGTGGGAGAGGACACTAGTCAGCTTCATGCAAGCCTCAAGCTGACTCATCCTTTCTCCAAAACTCCTATATATAGAGCTCTCTCATGAGGTCTAGGGAGGTTGGATTGTATTGTAAAGAATTGCTGTTGGATTGTGGTTGGATCATTGGGTGTTTATGCTTTTGAAAGGGGCTGAAGAAGGAATTCCTTGCTGCTGGGAAGGAGATGCTGGGTTGGAACCCTATGGGTTGTATCTCTTCCTGAACCCTGTTTATCAATCAATAAAGCTTCTTGGTTCTTTCCTATATGCTGGTGTTTATTGTATGATTTGCATTAGTGTATTTGATTTACTTCTAATCCTGAATCATTTATGAATGTGTATATTTGCCTTTGTATTGTGTCCTTCTCTTGTTGCATGTAGCTGCTCTCTTGTCACAGGTAGCTGTTCTCTTGTGATCTTGTGGGTGCAAAAGCGAGGAGGCAAGTAGCTGTGGACGCACAAAGCGGAGAGGATCTAGATCGAGGGACAACCGAAAGATAACGGTAAGTCTACCAATCTCCTCTCTTTCATTTTCATAAAGGAAAGAAACTGAAGTAGCTGCATTCGTTTGTTGCTAAGGCACTATCATGCCTTAGGTGGATAGGATCGTCCTGCATAGGCACTTTTCCCCACAATAGGTAGGTTGACCATCCACCAATTTAGCCAACCATTCGTATAATTCACATACAAAAGAGAAAAATAAAACTTTGTGTTCATCTATATATAGATATCTCTACAAACACTCTTCTTTCAATAGACACAGATTCCTATTTTCTTTAGCTGCAAACTCGTGCAACTTCTGATCTATCAACTTTTTAGTCTCCTTCTTTGTTGGTCTCCATAGACCCCACATCACACGTCCCTCAGATAGATCCCTATCCTAGCAACAAAACCATTTGTTGGCTTGAGGGGGCTTGGACCAAGGTTCGAAGTTAGCTACGCTAGCCAACAAAACCCTACACTATCGGCCCTTTCAGAAACAACCTGCATAGCACAGGTTGCAGTCTCACCTAACGTAGTATTGGCAGATGCTAGAACTAGGTTTTCGCATCTAGAGGGCTATGTGATGTGTTTTCTGAAGATCTAGGGCTTTTGTTGGCTTGTTGGGGCCTTACCCAAGTTCAGCGTTAGTTAGCCAAACAAATCCCTAGACTATTGGCCCTTTCAGCATCAGCTCGCAGAGTGCGGACCAAAGTCTCACCCGAAGCAGCATGGGGGGATGCTGGAACCAAGTTTCTACACCTTAAGATGGTTGTGATGTCAGTTTATTCCTTCTATTACTGTTTTCACGCAGATCACATAGTTCTAGGGCTCACTAGACTAGCCCTCTATTCCAACCTTCAATATCTTCGCGAAGGGGTATGATTGACCTTCGCGCAGCCCTAATCTGCAGCTCAAGTACTTTCCCATAGCCCTAACCTATGGCTTAGGTGCTTTCGCGCTGCTAGATCAGCCTCCCGTGTAGATTCCCAAGGTAGTTTAAGTGTCTTAATTATATTATTAGATAATCACAGTTAGCACCGCTTAAACATATATCCTTATTTCTGTTCAGTTATCCAACATAATTATACACATTCTTGCACCATATAAGAATTATAAATGAAATTCATACATAAAATGATAAGATGCATTAATAAAACAGAGACATAGAAATTGTAGAATACTTCTCTTTATTGATATCTTCAAGTGATTACAGACTCTATCCACCTTGCGCACACAGCTGCAAGGGTTCGCGCACTCAGCTGTGGACTTCCACCGTAGGCCTCTGTGCACTTAGTTGTAGAGCCTCTACCTATGTTATGACCTGAAACTTAGACATCTTACTTCAGAACTATTACTATCTGACTCATATCGCTTATTCTAAAACTACTTAGATCTTAGCTCTTTTTATACAATCCTATGGTCTGCAGACCATGGGTAGATATTTTATAGATGACTTCACTTTATAAAACTAAGGGCGGACAACCCTTTATGACTTATGACACCTTTTCACTCCGTGACCATAAAATGCAGAGTCTTTACAAGTTTATTACAAAATTTGACCCAAAACATGGGCTATTAGCCCCAAAACTGTCCTTTGGGGGATCACGTTCCCAATAGGCCCCCAATACAAACATCGCGAATCACCCTTGAGTCGCTTGGCAAGCGCGAAGATCTTTGTGCAAAGCCCTTCCAGCTCGACCCGTATGACCACAACTTCGGTCGTGCACTGAGCTGCTGCCTGGTTCTCATCTTCGACCATCTGCTCAGTCACTACTCCTGCGCTGTCAACCTACAGGGTTTTCTATGTCACTTGCAAAGTCGTAAGCTTGTCTTTGATATATCTTGTCACTGTGTAAGCCTCATCTAGCCAGGGCTTCAGTCTTGCCTTCAACACTGCTTCCTTGTGCAGCATTGCATCCACCTGTTCCTTTAGATGCATGGCCTCCTACAGCTTGGCTAGTCTCTGTGTCAACGCGACGATTCATGTTGTGTGCTTAACCTCATCATAGTGCTGTTGTAGCTCACACACTTCCATCTCTAGCCGTTGTACATTGGGGTCCTTCTGCAAGCTGGTCAAGACCTCAAATGACTACTCAAACAATTGCATGCAGTATGCTACTTCACTGTCCACCACTGCTACTACTTCTGTGACAACGGTCACCTGCTGATCCTTCACTTCTGGCAGAGTTGAAGGCCGGGCCTTCAACTGTAACTCTGTGATTTGCAGGTTCAACTCCAACTGAACCCACACCATCTCAGTATGAGTGTTGCGCACCCCTATGGCTAGCTTGCGGATGTGTACCTTGACTGGATCCTCCTCCGGAATGGCCAACTCTAGGACCATTCGACATGCCTCGTCAACGACCTGCATAATGTTCCTACTCTGATTGGCCACCTCGATCTCAGCAGTGATGGAAAAATCTCATTGTAGTGCCATCTGCTCGTTGTTGATTTGTTGTTCACTGATTACCTATAGGGTGTGGTGCTCTCGGGCCCTCAGCTCTGCAATCACACCATTCTACAAGAGGTTGAGCATTTCTCGCAAGAGCACTACCAGGTTCAACCCTAGTCCCTCTAGGGCAATGACAGTGGGCTTGTCAGGCTCATTCTCTATGGTCAGTGCTTCATCAGGCAACACTATCACACTAGAGGCCTTCACGCACAACATATAGGCAACTTCTAAAGTGCCGATAGCTAGGTTGGTAGACACCGTGCCAGCCTACAACGTGCAGGCCTAGAGTTCCTGCAACCCTGTCATGTTAGCCCCAAAGATGATCTCTTGATGCTGCTCAAGTTGCTGCAGGGCCTCTGTGGTGACATCCCTCACTCTGTCACCAATATCATGCAAGTTGCCCTCTTTTAGTGTGATAGGGTCTAGTGATGTCCTGGTTGCCTTTGATTTCTTCCTGGACCCTCCTTTATCTAGCTCCCTTGGGCGCTTGATGTAAGCAGACGTCTCCTGAGGGTCTGTGTCATGCTGTTCTGTCACCTCCTTTGTATCAGGTGAAGGTGACCTTGTGCCTTTGTCAAAGCCCCAGTTTGTCCCACCTGTCTGCTGCATGGCCATGCGCTCCACCTAGGCCTTATTAGCGGCCTCCTTTCTCCTCTTTTCAGCCAGCTGTGTCATCTTAAGCTTTGCCTCCTCCTTTTTCTTCTGCCCGGCAGACTTACTCCCGCACACTGATAAGTCTATGGTAGCACTCCACTCTACCGGCCATTGATCAAGCACCATATCAATGGCGTCATCCATTTCCAGATAGGGCAAGTTGCACCATTTCTATGTAAGGTCCTTCCGCGCCATGATGGATACATGACAAAATTCTTCTTTAAATTCATCGTATCCCTGCAGGTTGGCGTACACCGTACATGATAATCGCAGTTTCAGATTGATAGCCATGCATATTTTCATCTCCATCAAGATCCAGAAGATCTTGTTCTCCTTAACTCGCGCGTGTCCTTGGTCACCCATAACAAAGCGTACTTCACTGCTTATGGGAGGTCTAGCGTGACCGAAGGGAACTGGCTGTCCTCTGGCAATTCCCATGCTACCAGTATAATTGACAGCAAGAGCCATGCATAGTGGAACGTCTTGCTGAGCTCCTATGCTTTGCGGTAGTTTTCCAGGAACTCATCATGAAAGTAGTCCGCGGCTTCTTCACCAGCTTAAATTTTTCCTTCATAGACTTCGCAAGAGCCTGTTTGCCACCTTTTCCACCAAATATCATGGCTGGATTCTCGCTTGTATATGGAAATCACAATATGCAATGAATCAATCTATCCTTGATGGGTATAGGCCCCTCCAGCCACAGACACCCATCATGCACCAAGCACAACAACCACTTTATGACCAAAACTGTCACTGGAGTGCGGTTGTGGTGCGACACCTAAAGCAGGTTGAGAAACCCTACCTTGTCTACTCCTCAGAGCCATCTCTGTGGCCCCAATGCATTCATTCAAGAGTTTGTATCAATGATACGACACATCAGCTACTCGGTCACCAAGTGTGGGAACTTCTTGTGATCGTCCAAGTCCCAGTCTTCAAGTTTCAGCAACGGCACTCATGCCAAGCACGGTCCATCGAAAACAATCTCATTCGACAGCAGAGGGGTTTGCAGTGGGGCTCTTGCTCTCATCGATGTCCTTTGGTACCTTGGTCTTGGGCTTGTGCAGAGGGACATACTTCAACATCCAAGTAATAGGGTCCACAGCCTGGGTTTCAACCTCCTCTACTTCGACTCCCACATCCTCATCATCCATCAGGATGTCTTCAATGTCTTCCTCCTATAGCTCCAAATTTATAGCTTTCCATTCTCTTGTGTGTTGGGCTTCGGTGGGTTTCTACTTGGCGATGTGCGCATTGGTATAGCAAGCTGCTTGCCCTTTTTATCCTTCACGGTCTCTTTGGTGGGGTTCGGGTTTGGTCTCAGTGTCCTCGATGATTTGGGGACTGCGGCAAGTACTTCAGTGACATTTGGAGCAGCTACTTCTACCTCCATATCAACTTCTGGCACCGACTTCTCCCCTTCTGTATCTATAGCTTCTGTGGGTGTCACCATGATTTTCTATAAGAACTCTTGTGTCTCCTTTAGCAATGTCTGAAATGCTTTACTGGCTATTAGAAGGTCATAGTGCTCGGGATTCATATGTGCCTGAAAGCTCAACAACTCAATTCTCAAAATGGAAAGTGTTTTTCGCTGGATAACCACTTGTAATTTATAGGGAATTTTGAATTTAAATCTGACCGTTCCCCCCAAATTCGGTCCATTAATGCGGATTGGTGGTAGATTTTCAAGGATCTGAGCCATAAATTATGTCTTAAATGCCAGTTTCCCACTCCATTTGGCTGCATTTCTACCATCAAATCATGAAAAGTGACTTTAATGGTCACTATCCAGCCGACCTGCATGATTTCTCCCTGGGTAGCGCAGCTCCCTTCATGCTACCGCGATCCCTATGACACTTCCTTTCTTCGCACAATTCTCCAATCACACAGCTCCCCAACCTGGGCAGTGTAGTTTATAGTCCCGCACCTCCTTTCAACTTCCTGGAGTGTTAAGACTATGCTACCTTCATCTAGTCACATGGCTGGAACACCGGTGTATGGCTTCAATCAACTACCATTCACCTTTCCTGGGAAGGGATCTCCATTCAATTTGACAAGGTGTACCGCTCCTCCATCGGTAATCTCCTTAATGACATAGGGCCCTAACTAGCGCATTCTAAATTTCCCTGGAAATTTATCAAACTTACTATCATATAACAAAACCAGGGCATTTACCTTGAAGGTGCGCAGCTTAATGTGCTGATCATGCCATGCTTTTTTGCGCTGCTTTTGTACCTGTTGGTGACATTCCCCCTAGAAATATCTCTTCCTCAAGCTCATCCAGTTGTGTGAGCCTTTCCTCCAGGGCTCCGTGATCTATCATACCTCTGAGCATTGCTGTGCATAAACTAGGCACAATATATGCCATAGACCAGCCTAACAGGAGTTTTTCCAGTCAACTTCTTGCATGTCATTCGATAAGCCCATAGTACCGCAGGTATGCATAGGTCCCAATCACATCGCTGAGCATTGCATACCTTGGTCAGCGCGTTCTCCAACACTTTATTGAATGCTTCCACTGTCCTGTTAGCCTGTGGGTGATAAGGTGTGCTATTTTAGTGATATACTTGAAATTCCTTCATTAGCGCGCTGATCGTTTCTTTCAGAAAGTGTGTATCGTGATCACTCATCAAGATCTTTGGATAGCCAAATCACCTCATTACATCCTCAAAGAGGAAATTTGCAGCAGTCGCACTTGTGCAATCCTTCATAGGCTGTGCCTCCACCCAAAGAGTCAAATACTTCATCACAGTGATAATGTGCCTCGCTCTCATCTTTCCTTGGGGCTGAATGGGTCCCACAAAATTTATCGCCCATTTCTCAAAGGGTTGCAACGTCATCTATGGATTCAAAGGAGTCTCATCCCTCTGCAATGACCTACCAGTTATTTGACACACATCACATGCCTTGCAATACGTTTTTAGTCCTAATGGAGGGTTGGCCACCACAACACTACAGGTAGAATCTTTTGCGCGATTGCTCTCCCTGCATAATGTCCTCTCATGGTGCCACCATGAGCATCCGCGAGGATGCTACTTCTTTCAAACTCCAGTACATATCATCGCAATATCTCATCTAACCCCATTTTGTATAGATTCCCAGCAATGACAGAGAAATATGTTGTGTGCAGTACTAATTCCTTCTTCTGCTGGATGGTGTATCATTTTGGAGCAGTTCCTGTCATTAGGAAGTGTATTATATCCTCAAAATGACCATCTACGACATGCACTACAAATAGCTGCACGTCAGGCAATCTTTCTTCCAAATTAGTGGGCTCTTCCCCTATTTTGATGTGCGACAGATGATCTAGTCTTGTGTTCGGTCATCTAGGCTTCACAATAACTTTAAAATCATATTCCTAGAATAGTAATAACCATCTGCATATTCTCCCCCCCAACACAGGCTTATTGACCAGTTATTTTAGCGCAGAGTGATCTGTATACATCTTAAAATAGCCTCCCAATAAGTAGTGTCTAAACTTCTGGAGTGCGTATACCATAGCTAACCATTCACGCTTGGTGGTGGAATAGTTCTTCTTCACTTTGGATAACCTTTTGCTTGTAAAGGCGATAGGATGATCTAAGTCTTCTCCACCAGCCTATGTCAGTATTGCTCCCAACGCTATACATGACGCGTCATGCACATGAAACTCCTTCTTCCAATCCGGGAAGACTAAAATCAGCATAGTGACCATCTTTTCTTTCAATACATCCAAGCTCTTCTTATAATCCTTGTTCCAATAGAATTTGACATCCTTCTTCAACAATGTTTCCAAAGGCGCAGTGATCTGGGCATAGCCTTTGATAAACTTTCTGTAATATCCCATATGTCCTAGGGTAGTGTGCAATTGTTTCATACTCCTTGGCACCTCCAAGTTTAGTATCATCATGATCTTTGAGGGGTCTACCATTAGTCTCTGTCTGCAAACCACATGACCTAGCAGGGTCCCAAAAGGAACACAAAATAGGCACCTTTTTAGATTGAGCGCGATCTGGTATCTTCGACAGGTATCTAGCATCAGGCGCAAGTTTGCTACATGATGTTTCACTAGACCAAACACAGTCCAATCATCAAAGTATACTTCTAGGAACTTATGAATAAACTCTTTGAACACAGTAACAACTACGTGCAAGAAAATTACATGTGCATTCTTCAACCCAAATAGCATTACAGTGTACTGGAAACAACCCCACTCGGTCGCAAAGGTTGTCTTGCTCCTATCCTCCGGCGTGATTTTGATCTGATGGTACCTAGAGAACCCATCAGTGAAGGAATATGCTTCCTAGCCACGTACATTGTCCAAGACTTTATTAGTGAATGGAGTTGGGAAAGGATCATGTACACAAGCATCATTCAACTTTCTGAGATCCACGCATATCCTTATTTCATCCTTCTGCTTCTTCTCCTGTACCACCATTGGGCTTACCTAGTCAGATTCTTCCACAAGCTCAATGATGCCTACCATGAGCATCTTGTCTAGCTCTAAGTGGACCTTTTCCTTATACTTCGGATTGAGACAGTAAGGCCTTTTCTTAATCGGCTTCGTGTCGGGCTTCAACATGATCTTCATAACACCTAGGTCCCCGATTATCCATTTTAGATCTATAAAATTGGTAGGGAATAAATCTTGCTATTCGCGGAGCAATTCAACGACCTTATCCTCCGTTGCGTCATCCCAGTAGTCTCCAATATTCATGAATTTGGGTTCTACCTCAGTACCAACGTTTACCTGTTTCGTTTTCAGCGGCACGGTTATATCAAGATTCTCAACATGCGGTCCTTCAACCTCGCAGTGACCTTCTATTTTAGGGATGTTTATCTTTCACAGATCCTCATATTCTTCTTTAGCGGTTACATTATAGCATTCTAGCATGTGACTCAGCTGAGTAGCCCACTCAGGCTGAATCAGGTCTAAAGGATCCTGCGGTATCCTAAAGATTGTTTCTTTCACCTCTTGTAGCGCCTCATCAATACAGTCAAACCCGTCTTCGAAACTGAAAGTCATTATGAATCCTTCGCGTAGAATATCTGGTTTAACTATACCAATGCGAAGCTCTATTTCTATCTACCAGTTCATCGGGATGACATCCAAGGTGTGACAGAACAAGTGCACCCATTCAGGTTGGGGCTTCTCTCCATAAGCCTGAGCCCATTTGGCCAAGTGCACGTGCAGATCATCCTGCCCATCATACTTGTCTGTCATTCACATCTTCGACTTCCCAAAACGTGTTCTCATCATCCTCTGGAATTCGCGCCAATCATCAAAGCTTCCCTTACGCATACCCCACCATCTTGAGGGCGTAGTGTGCAGTGCCCATTCGAATGCCTAGAAGCACTGCTTTTCTAGTACCTCCCTTTCAAATGCATCCAAAAATATATCTACATCATTCAGGCCATCATAAATGGGCAGATTCCTTACCTCCGACGACACACAACATAGCGAGTGGGTCATCATGTTACATATTAGTGTAGTCACTTCATGTAACCGATTCTACCAGTGTTCCAACTCTTCATCAAAGTATGAGGTGCAGGAACTCTCGCGATCCCATGTAATTCATCCATTCGCTGTCGAATTCACCCAATCTTGGTCTCACGCTGTTATCTTATAGATATAGTCCAGATCATTATCGCTCTCATAATCGTAGACTGGTTTAGTATAGCACGATCCTTTAGTAGGATCTAGGGGTACTATTATGTGGAGTGATTTCTTCTCAAGTATCATCTTTCACTTCTTTAGGTTGATTACCCCATTCATATCAGTAGCCCAATCAATTCCAAGGAGCGCAGGATAGGGGTTGCCATCATCCACAATTTCTGTTACTTCAAAGTCGGCCAGCAGGCTCGCACATTCAATATCTACAGTCACCCCCTACAACCGCCCCATGGGGATGATACTTTTCTAGTTCACCATCCTTAGCTGAATCGAAGACCATTGCAGTGCGGGTCTCCCCATCCGTTCTGAAGTCTGTTTCAGTAGGATGTTGGCATTTGACCGCAGGTCCAAAATAACCTCATCAATTTCATACTCTCCTATCTGCATGGTTAGTATCATCTCCCATCCTATCCTTGTTTTATGTTTACCAATCTTTCCTACTACATGTAGCTCACCTGGAGCATTTCTGGTGCATTTTTTTATAAGCTCTTGTAGCCCCTTCACAGCCTTGCTATCGTGCAGTAACTTCGTGTAGGACTCCAGGAAAGTTGTAAGCATAGAAGGGTCCATCTCTTGATCAGGCTTATCCTTGCTCCCTGAGGTGGATGCCTCAACGAAGCTCTTCTTAGCTTCCATGAATGTTTCACATGCGTGCTCCAAATCGAACTTAGCCTCTTTCGCTGGAGCTTTGTGAACCCATGTACTGTCTTCAGGCAGTTTCCCCTTGTCATCTCCTATTGTGATTCCACTTCAAAGCACTATATTCACGTTCAGATCCTCTTTGCGTGGATCAGACATCATCATCTACAAGTTCTAATTTGGCGGAGGTGGTAGCACCGCTTTGTCACGTATCCTAGCTATCAGCGTCGGACAGTATTCCGTGTCATGATCAAACAGAGTGCAATAATTGCACGACGGACGTGTTGGGTTAGTGCAATCACGGGCATAATGTCTTGGTCCTCTGCAATTGTAGCAGATCAATCGTCCCTGACCTCTGCTAGGTCCTCCTTGTCCTCATCCTCGTTTGCCCCCTTGAAATCCCATTCGCACCATCCTCACACTCTGGTTAGGGGGGCGCGTTTCTGCCTGGACCGTATAGGTGGGAGTTCTATCCATCATCAATTTGTAACTTCTGCAATTACACTCATCATGCCCTACTGACCTACAAAAGTTGTAGAACAGTTGTTGCGGTGTCTGTACAAACTTCTATAGAAAATGACAGTTATCTGTGGCATGTTTTCCTACTACTTGACAGATAGCGCACCACAATGCAGGCCCCACACTCAGTCCTACTTGAGCTTTTGGCCTCAAAGGCATTGATCCTCCTCCTGCAATATAGTTCACGAATACCGGACAATGGTCTTTGTCATGCCCCTTACTCTTGCATTTCAGACAGCATACCTCTTCGCTAACCTCTGGTCAAATTGTTCTATCCTGCTTCAAACTTTTCATCTAAAGGCAAAGATTTTTCAACTGCACATGGATCTATTGAACTCACAGATTTGGATCTTGCATCGGGGTTTCATGCAGTCTCATTGCAATACCAAAGGCCTCCTCCCGAGTCGTTATCTTTTGTTGTGACAATGCAACCCTTAAGTTTGGTAGTATCAAAGCCACAAACCACTCGTGATGATGCCCGCCCATCAAGTTCATATCAGCTTTTCGTATTTTACACTTCAACCTCTGATCTAATTTCCAAGCTGTCTCACCTGGTTGCATCCCAATTTCCTTGAACCTCACAATAGACTGTGCTTCAAATTTAGGCCTATTGAAGTCTTTGTTCAACGCATTCTGGATGTATGCCACTGCAGCATTCAGGTTATCATTAGAGTACTTGATGTACCATGTTAGCACGCGATCCTGCAAAGCACCAACCAGGGTTGCCTTCTTCATGTTATCATCTGTAACACCCTGAGCTTCCCATACAGCTTTCACAATGAACTAGAAATGGTCCGGGTCCTCATTTCCCAAGCCTTTAAACAAAGGAAACTTTACTGAGTTTTCCATACTAAATTGTGGTGGAGGCGTAGGTGGTACATGTGAATTCGGAGGATATGGAGGTGAAGTTGGAGGTTGTGTGAGTGGAGGCAGTAGTCACGATAATCCTTGTCTTACTAACTGAATAGCACTTCGTGGAGAAACCTGCGCTATTTTCTCTTCATCACGTCACAGAGGTGAAATCAATGGACTATATTCAAGACCCTTTCTTCCTTCATTCTTGTAAGTTTTTATGCTTCGTGTATCTCCAAACATCAAGGTAGCTACATAACCCGTTTTTCGCACAATATCATTTTAATCTAGGTATTCAAAGATTTCATGTACTTACCTCACGGTCCTTTGAAAAAGCACCGCTCCGCATTGCTGTAGCTGACTGAGGTGTCAACCATGAATTCAGTCATAAATCCTCCTATGACACGATCGAGCCAGTGATTGATAGCGTGGGCGATCTTGTCCTCAGATGCTTCTAGTTTTTGTACTATCTTCGGGGTCCAAACAATAGGACCGTCAAGTTTCCACCTTCCTTGGCTATCTGCTAGCTTCGCGATCCACTCATATAGCTCAACCAGAAAGGAACAGAAGAAGATCACGTGGATCTTTATATATAGGTACATGTCCAGCGACTGTTCCTCTGTCAGTCACGGGTTTCTGTTCTCTTGCGCCACGAATTCATGGATTTTCCTATCCAGTCAGTCTCTGATCTCTTTCTTCGTCAGATTGTAGTGATACGACATCACACATCTCTTATGCAGATTCCAGTCCCAAAACGGAACCATTTGTTGGCTTGTTGGGGCTTGACCCAAGTTCAGCGTTAGTTAGCCAAACAAATCCCTACACTACTAGCCCTTTCGGCATCAACCTATGAAGCGTGGACCGAAGCCTCACCCGAAGCAATATGGGGGGTGTTGGAACCAAGATTCCACACCCTGAGATGGTTGTGATGTCGGTTTATTCCTTCTATTCTTGTTTTCACGCAGGTCACATAGTTGTAGGGCTCACCAAGCTAGCCCTCTATTCCGACCTTCAATACCTCCGCGAAAGGGTACGATCGACCTTCGTGCAGCCCTAACCTGCAGCTCAGGTACTTTCGCATTGCTAGGGCAGTGTACCATGTAGATTCCCAAGCTAGTATAAGTGTCTTACTTATCTTATTAGATAATCATAGTTAGCACTGTGTAAACATATGTCCTTATTTGTGTTCAGTTATCCAACATAATTATACACATTCGCGCACCATATAAGCATTATAAAGGAAATTCATACATAAAATGAGAAGATGCATTAATTGGAACAAAGACACAAAAATTGCAGAATACTTCTCTTTATTGATATCTTCAAGCGATTATAGACTCTATCCGTCCTACGCACAACTGCAGGGGTCGCACTTAGCTGCGGACTTCCACCCTAGGCCTCTGTGCACTCTGCTGTAGAGCCTCTACCTACGATATGACCCGAAACTTAGACTTCTTACTTCAGAACTATTACTATCTAAATCATATCGCTTACTCTAAAAATGCTTAGAGCATAGCTTTTTTTATACAATCCCATGGTCCGCAGACTATGGGTAAATATTTTACTGTTGACTTTACTTTAAAAAAATAAGGGTGGACAACCCTTTATGACTTATGACACCTTCGCGCTCTGCGACCACAAAATGTAGAGTCTTTACAAGTTTATTACAAAATTTGACCCATAACATGGGCTTTTAGCCCCAAAAATGTCCTTTGGGGGATCCTGTTCCCAACAACTTCATCTTGAATTTCGCAAACCTTAACCCTTTTAACCCAGAACTTATAGTAAATAACATTTAACATATTTATGTCCTTCACTGATTGCACTAAACATGCATAACATCATACAAATAAGCAGATCTATTTCTTTAGGAATCTATTAAGTACTTTTCATGATTAAATGCATTCAATAGTTCATAACTACAGTAATGTCAAAGATAAACAGAACCACACAGATACACAGATATCAATTCAAAATATGTCTTTATTATGCTTCATATTCTCAGATACAACTCTTTCTAACCTTGTGCACACAGCTGCAGGGGCCCGCAAACTCAACTGCAGACTTACCAATGTTGTACACAGCTGCAGGAGCCTTCCCCTTTGGCCAAGTACAGAATAGACGAATTCAGATTCAAACCATGAACATCTTCTTAGCTTAGCTATGACTCTTCTATGAATTCCTTTTATATTCTTCCTTCATTACAATACCATGGTTTGCAAACCATGGACGGGTCTTAAAACAACTTGACTTTCACAAACTAAGGTGATTTGACCTTCCTAAAGCCTCTTTGACTCCTATTGACCTGTGGTACTTGCGCTCTGCTCCTCAAAATGCAGAGACTTTATAATATCTTAACAAAATTTTGACAAAAGTTGACCCAGGGGACCTCGTCCCAACAATAACCACACTAAGTAATAGGAGAATTACAACCATGTCTAGGCTTCCAATTATATACTGACATATTTTTTTAATTTAACATAGTAACATTGGTCATTCATAGTGAAATTTGTTTATATAATGCAAGCCATCCATCACATGTATAATTAATTTCATATACATATGTCTATATATATATATATATATATATATATATATATATATATATGTATATATATGTATATATATATATATATATATATATATATATATATATATATATATGTATATATATGTATATATATATATATATATATATATATGTATATATATATATATATATATATATATGTATATATATATATATATATATATATATCTATATATATATATATATATATATATATATATATATATATATATATATATATATATATATATATATATATATATAGATATATATGTATATATGTATATATGTATATATGTATATATATATATATATATGTATATATATATATATATATATCTACACACACACGACCATTTACAAGCTTCTTTCTTATAGTTGAACCAATGATTTAGTTTCATTTTCGACACGGGCCATTCATTTATCAAAATCTAAAGGCATACATAAACCCATCCATTCACACACAGGAAACATACATTCCTTATTAAATACATATGTGCTTCAACCGTAGCAAAATGAAACTAAATTACCTTCATATACAATAATAAGCATTTTCCATCATGGACTACATACTTTAATGATAACAATAAGCATTCACCTTGTATTCATTTACAAAGTATCACAATAGGAAACTTATCTCGTACTTACAAGTATGGAAACTGAGATCTAGAATCCAACTCTCCTACCAACCTTATATTGACTGCTCTGATGATCTCCTTTGCAACCAATCATCCCCGAGTCTGGTTCAGTTCGTAGGGAGGAGTGATAAAGGAAAACATAAACTATAACAATCAACTATTATAGGAAATCCAGAGGCCACTCCACCTCCACCCTGAATAATGTTTTTTGAGCTCATGTTGTAGCCTTCTAGCTATAGTATAAATATGTTGTTTCCTGATAAATTTTCCCTTACTGTTTCACACTGGATCCTTTTTGTTCTTCCACAACGCTACTTTTTTGAACGGATGTCTATGATATTTTATCATTGGCCTTCCTCTCTCCCATTTCCTTCATGCTTGTTTTTCTTTCCTCCTTCATCCATGAATTCTTTGAATCCTCATTTTTTAGGGTCCTTCTATCACTTTAATGTTCTCCTCCTGTCTTTCTGAATGCCATTACTCTTGCTTGTTTATAGTCCCCCACGTAGTCCACGAGATAGGAATAGGAGTATGGGTTTATCCTCTATTAAGGAAGTCCATAATATTCCTCAAAACCAACCATTAATTTCTATCGGCTTCGCTAAAATAAAATCAACTAAGCATGACTTTCATGAAATGAGCACTTCCCCAATTTCCCATGAAATATCCTGTTTAGGTGAACTAAACCTATGCCCCTCTCTTAGCTAGAAAATTGTGTTACAATTCCACATCAATTTACATGAATAATCCATAGTAAGGTTTACAAGAGGGATTAGAAAAAAGGGTTGTCACATATATCATTGGATTCTAAAGTGTTATACGATGGGTTGTTGTAGTTACATAAAATACACACATAATACGATTTAGATGATATGTTAACAAATATTTTTCTAACAGATAACCAGGAGATTTGTAGAGCCTTAGGTAGATTAATCCAAACATGATGAAAGGCATCTTGGGTAAGGATAAGTAGTGAGGAGAGGGAAACACCGTAAAAAATATTCACTTCACTAAAGCTTCTATTTGGTCTCAAGTGGGAGCTTGTTAGATTTGAGACAAAATCAAAGTAAACATTGTCCACACCCATGGTTTCGGTAACCCATGGTATTGTAATGAAATCTATTTTTAGAGGGCTATGAGTAAAAATATGTGGGTGAAAAGTAATAATTTTATTGTTGATTGTAATAATAATAATAAAAGAGATAATCCCTTTCTGCGTGGTGTTTCCTTGAATGTGATTTTTCATGTAAAAATTGTATCCAGTGTATGAGTGTTTTTTTAGCTTACTTTTTGTTATTTCCTTTTTTGGTAAGTCCAGTGTATGAGTGTTTTCTTTGCTTACTTTTTGTTATTTTCTTTTTTGCTAAAACTGTGTGGTATTGTGGTGAGATATATTTTGGTAGATAGAAGTAACTAAATTGTGTGGATTGGGTATTTTTCTTATTTTCAAGTGGAGGCCTTGTGCATTTGTGTTCTTGCGGTGAGATATCTTTTGGTGCATAGAATTAATTAAATTGCATGTAGTGGGTATTTTTCTTTCTTTCAAAAGGAGGGTTCTCACTTGTGGTGTTGTGATGATATATCTTTCAATAGGTATAAGTCACTCATTATTAACCTCCATTGGATTTCATCAACTTAGGTGGCATACATGAAATTGTTAAAACTACTTTATTTCATTTTCTTCTATAAGCTTCCTTGTCAAATTTCATCATTAAGTGTTGGAGACAAATTTGAAAGGTCATTGTTGATATGTTTCTTTGATACTTGATAGTGTGTCATGGGAATGTGCTAATTTTTCAAGTTGAAATTAACATTAATTAACCATGAAGTTAACAAATTAACTAATACATTAGTTTTCTTTGAATTAACTTTTTCTAGATATTGGTTTTAATTGGTCATTGAAGTTCCCTTACTTTATTCAAAACTATAATAAGGCCACTTTATCCTACTTGGGCATATTTCTCTATTAAAATGAAGGAAAATAATGCATAGGGGACATTTTGCATCACCTTGGGATGATCCAAGTTGCATCATTATACTTTTTTTCATCCATCTCCATGCTTTCAAAGTAGAGAATTTGAAGGAATCAACTTATAAGAGAAGTTTTATTGATAGGACCTAGTTTGGAGAATTGGGGTGTGAAACCATGTGAGAACAATTTGATGCTATAAAATAAGCCTTGTGGGGCCAAAAATTGCCCTCTTAAGCATTGGAACCAATGATCCTAGTCTGCACTCAAAGAAATTTCTAATAATGAAATAATCACATCAATCAAAGTTTGGACGTAATAGTTATGTCTCCCAAAAAGTTGACTTATTGTTGTTGTCCACTATAATTCGAGAGAATGCCATCTCAATTCCCATAACTCATGAAAATGGGGCTAGCCACATAGGAACTATGAATATTTTTGGAATTCTTGGCATGTTGGCATTGATTTCAACATGTTGGATCATGGTCTATACATGGTTTGTAGGTGATGTCATGGTGTTTTCAAAGCCTAGAATGAGTGTGACGTAGGAGTGGCTGTTGGGTGTGGAGCCTGATTATCTTCTATATTCAAAGGTATCGCCACATTGGACCCCAGTTCAAAATGGGGGCAGCAACGCCGCCCATAAAATATTCGCTGCAGGGGGGGTTCAAGGGGGGGCGCTAAAAACAGCTGTAAAATTGCTTTGTAAAAGTATAGTAATTTCTAGTCAATCTGGGCCGTTCATTACGCGGATGATATGACGGTAGAACTTATGTTTAGTTTAGGTTTTTTTTGCCCTAGAAGGCAACCCCTCTCTTTGTATGAGGGCATTGTATTTGAGGCTGTGTAATAGATGTGTATTCTCTGAGTGAGAAACGGAGAGGTGAGACTATGAGAGAAAATAGAGGATATTACAGTGGATCTGTTGTAGCTTGTGTCTCTTCATTTTGCTGGATAATAGAAAGGAAGGACTGGTTGTTCGGGGTGGACATAGCCCAAACTGGGTGAACCACGTATATCTGTCTCTCTTGTTTCGTGCGTTTTCTGTGTTTATATTTCTGCAATATTTTATGTGTTGCATCGCTCCGTAATATATAATTTTCTAAAAACTGGTATCAGAGCCGAAGGTCTATTTCGTTGATAAACTCGCACGAAAGAAGGGTTCCTCGTTCGAGTGGGAGCAATGGTAGAACATGGTAAGTTTAGGGTCAAGAAATTTAATGGCCAAAACTTCTTACTATGGAAGATGTAGATGGAAGATTATTTGTGTTAGGTTCCTATACCAATAAGTTTCATTTTTCATGATTGATTGTAGAAGAGCCAAGTATGTTCATCCTTGCATGCTGCAAAGGCTCCATATTTTGTAAACAAATCAAGAAAATTAAAAAATGAAAAGAGGGTATGCCCTAAAAGAAAAATCAAAGGGCAAAAAGAGTAAATTGGTCAGAAAAAATGTTGAAAATGAACCCCAAACGAAAAGACCAAGAAAGTGTGCTAGTTTAAATGCCACTACTGTTCCATTTTTGCAAAATTTCAGTATGAGCAGTTGGTAGACTCTTGCCAAAGTTGATGAGTAGCCAGACAGTCCAATCCTGACTAGATCATGTTTGAATTTACTTGTCTTTAGAATAGAGAATAAAGTCTGTCCAAACAGTTCAAGCTTGGCAGATGAGTAAATAGGTAGAGAAACAAAGGAGCCCAACTATTTAATCTGGGCCCTTGGAAGAGATAAGGGTAGACTTAGATAGGACGACATTCAAAGAAAAAAAGGAAAATCAGGGTTTGCTATTCCAAATGCACACAATCAAAAGGAAAAAAAAATGCTAGTTGTATTAAGCTGGGTAGGCAGTTTGAGGTTGCAGAAACAAGTTTGTGATCATTTTTGTCTTGTCAAGAAAGACTTATCTCATGTATGTCACAAATACCATGGCGAAGTGACTGCAGGACAGTGGAAGCATGACTAACTCCCCCTTGCATTCCTCCAGAAATCATTACTAATATCCCCTCAAGGACCTTGGGATCTGCCCAATAGTCCTATTTCACTTCATTTTATGAGAAATGCTAAGTTGAACTTTGAGTTTACTTAGTGAAAAGAAGCCACATTTCTTGTGTAAAAGATCTTACTGTTTTTTTTCATCTCCCTTAAAACCTAAGTTATTACCTCATAAACTTAGTGTTACCTATCCATAAAATCATATTGACATTAACTCTATTATTTAGCTCCTTTATCATTCCCCATCCCTATTTTATAAAAACTATATCAAAAACCCAAAAAATACTTAAAATATCCCTACCCTTGGCAACTATAGCCATATAACACAAGTTCAGGAATTATTAGTCCATCTGGGGCTTTAATAATAACCCTTCCCCGTTCATAAATCATTGGGGGTTAATTTAACATCCGGTTAAATTAACAATCGAGCTGAACCCCTCACATGAACCATACATTAACTTGGCACACATAAAAAAGGGATTAGTTTGACATTTGGTTAAACTAATAACCATACCCGCCTATATGAACCATATAAATTACCATAACCCAAAGTTTTATACCCCTGCAAATATTAAAAACATTAAAAAATTACAGCGGGTACCGTATCATAACCATCTACCATTTGCATTTCCCGTCCACCGTCTGATCCAGCGCCGTAGATCCAATGGCTGGCGGCAATATCGGAGCCCCTCATCTGCTGAGAGTTAGCATCCGGGAGATGGGCGGTATTGCTGCCGTACCCCTGCCATGCATCGGCTTCCCAGCGTGATCGGAGCCCCCTCCTACAAAACCACCACAGGCCAAAGGTAGTGCGCGGAATACTGCTTACTGCCCCGTCGCCTCCCCCCTGACGTCATACCCACGTCACCTCGTGACGTTGCATCCACGTCGCCCGTCAATGCTCCGCGCCAATGCCATATCATCTGCTAACATCACCACCCTGCCACTGTGTCGTCCGCCACGTCATCCGACACGTCAGCTGCCACATCATCCTCCATACCCGCTACACGACAAAAGTACGTCATGATGACGTCATCATAAAAAAGCGCCAAAAAGCCCAAAAAGACCCAAATTTTGTTAAAAGTCATGAAAACGACGATTTTTTGTTTATTTCTATTTGTGCGCTAGTGGAGACACTTGCATGCGATTTTATGACCAATCCGCCACCAAAGGTGCACAGTCCATCACCCTGCAAATTGGATCCATAGCTTGACCCCGCAGCTCGAGTTGTACCTGCAATTTGCACCAGTTTCCTGTAAAATAGGTATTTACCCACTTTTCACTTGAAAACCTTGTTTTTTCCAAAATTCTCCATTAAAATCGCCTGAGGATCTATAATTCGAATTTAAATGTGCTCATGCCTATGAACCACTGCATTTTAATTCACTGGGTGACCCCTCTCTCCTAAGAAAACCTGCAAACTCTGCTCTCGTCTGCAAATTGGTCATTAAACCACACTTCGAGCTCATTTCCGCTAGCAGAGTCTCCATAACTGCCCATGCATTGAGTTAATTTGCCAAAACCTCCTGCAAAAGAGCACCATTTCCTCTGTTCTATCCAGCTGCCCAATTTAACCATGCAGACTTTGTCTTTCTCCTCTGAATTCTACCTAGTGAGGCCATTTCTATATCAAAGCTCAGTGTGAAAATTTCCGGGGAAAGGCTTCAGAGCCAGTGTATTGTCTTCTATTGTTGCACAGACCCGAATTCCAGATTACAAGCACAGAGAATTTAAAGATGGCGACTCCAGCAGCCTTGAATATCACTCCTCTCAATGCACCCCACAAGGAATTAGAAGCACTACCTTTGGTTGATAGGGACTACTTAATCCAAGACTTGATTGGTGAGAGAAACCACCTACAAACATTTTGTGAGCTGAGGAACACTTATTTGAATAATAGTGATTTATATGGGATATGGGAATCAAATTTTCCTATATACTTCCTTCCCTCTGTCAATATTTTCCCTGAGATAATTCGCCTCTGCTGTGAAAACTATGAGCCAACTCAAAGGGCAGTCAAGTCTCCATCTGGGAGCATCCTCTTTCATATAACTCCTGACTCCATCAACCAAATGCTAAAATTCAAGCAAACTCAGCTTTTGGTCCCTCTTTCTATGAAATTCCTACTTGATGAGGGTCCCAAACTCTTCAGCTTAGAGATAGCCCGAATTGCCCAAGTATTCATGAGAGCAGATCGCCAGCCTACAGGGCTACCTCCTTTTCTCTATGTACATTTCAATGAAGTGGGTAAATTAAAAGTAGATATAATATCTTATGTTATGGGTTTCAAGACAATCGAACATATTGATCAAACTATATTGGTCTTGCTGTCTGCATTTAGCCCAGGACAACCCCCTGCTGTCAAATACAATTATGCCAAATTCATTGCCAATAAGATACATGACCAACTACTGAAACTGGATAGGGAGGGAGTATTCAAATACTCATCTTACATCTATCATCTATTCCTGTATTATCAGCCAGACTGTTTCCAATGCCCCATCAAAAGATTGGACTCCAAAGGAGAAAACAGGTCTTTGATTTTTTGGACCTCAGTCTTTCATGAAGTCTGCAACTCTCCCTACTCTTACTCTGAGTTCATTGACCTGTTTTTCTATCTAGTCTCTTCTCTCCTGATGAGAACTCCTCCTGCTAGGCTATCTTATGACATGCAAAAAATATTGCAGCTTTCAAAAAATTACAAAATAGGTGACTGGTACTTTTACCAGAATCACACTGTCAATAGAATATATGGCTGTGAGCTGTGTCTCTACAGGCTGCCAAGATATGTGCCAATGAGACTATTTTCCTTGGAATATTACAGGAAATTTATCAACTCTGATTTAACTAATTTTCATAGCACCAAGAAAAAGGCTTAGTTGAAATTCAAAGACCAACTAGGCCCCTTTGTCATGAATAAAAAAGAAGGATGGCAAGATGCTGATCAAATATTGGGGGAGAAACTCAGGTTAAAAAGGAGTTTTTAGTGGGTACCTTATGACCCAAATGGCTTTATCAATGCCAAAAAAATAAAATATAGGCTGTCAGCCTATGAACATTGCAAAATCCCACAGATAGAACAATTTTCCAACCAAGATGAGTGGGTGGAAGGGACACTAGTTGAAGAATTCACCCAAGAAGAAATAATGGAGCAAAATGTGAAAGATTTGGAAAAGACTCTTGACTTGGATTCTTTTGAGCAGGTGACATTCAAACTGCCACAACAAGTCGGAGAAGGCACATCAACTGCTGCAACTTCACAAGCTACCCAAGAAAAGACTACACCAGCAGCAGGTACAACAAAAGGCAAGGAGGTAGTTGATGCAGAGCAAGAAACAATGACAGAACAGCCAACTACTTCAAAGGAATAGAGTCAAGGGCAAGCCCCTCCACTGCAGACAGAGGCACCACAGACTCCAACTTTACAGACTCCTCTCAATGAGGAAAGAGGCAAGAAACGGGACAGGGAAGAGACCACACCTGCAAGTGGGTTAACACAACAGCTAGAGGCCAAAAGGCAGAGAATAGATCCTCAAATTGAAGAGGAGATTAGTGAAGAAATCATAGAGAGCCCAAGGAGGGAGAGGGAAACCAGCCAGCGAACATCCGCAAGCTCTCATAGACAAGAAACAGAGAGGCCACATGGTATGGAGGTGTCCTCCTCGAGGCAGCAAGGTGCACAACCATCTGGTATTAAAGAAACTTTCATGGAAATCAAGGCCCAAAATGAGTTATTGAGAATATAGTTGTATGATCAATTTCTCAAGACAACACCTTCCAAACAGCAGAGATTAATGGCAACTTATGACATTAAGGAGGAGAAAATGATCTTAAGGAGGAGGAAATTATTATGGAACTAGGGCATGATCCTAAGGATGCCAAGGGCATCAAGGCCCTCATAGGGAAAAAGGAAGAAGATATTGCTGCACTTAGAAAGCAATTGAGGCTACCTGCAACCATGCACCCTCAAACTACAGAACTTGGACAAGAAAAATAAGGTGAAGATATGATGGATCTGCTAGTGAGGATGAATCAAAGAATAATTCAAATGGAGCAAGAATTATAGAAAGCATTGCAAGGCAAGCAGGGAGAGTCAACCTCCCAGCCACCTGTAACAGCTCCAACAGTCCCCACTGCCCTTCCCACAGTAGCAGCAGCAATTCCTCCTATCATTCCAGCATCAACAATAGGTACATCAACTACAGATGCTTCAGCAGCAGCAGCAGCAACAACACCAGAATCTAGCATGAATATGGAAGAAATGATGAAAGAAGTCAAAGAGTTAGAAGTTCAAATGACAGAGCTGAAAGAGGCCAAAGAAAAGTTGGCCAAGCTAGAAGTTAGCTATGAAAAGTCCAAGATAACAGTGGCTGAGAAAACAAGGGAAATAAAGGCCTTGGACAATAAAAAAAAAGTCCTTAGAAAAAGAGCTTACTCTAGATAAAACTCTAGTTGAAATCAAGAAAATTTTGTGGGCCAAAATTGGCCAATCTATCACTGACCAATGGCAATCAATTCAAACTATACATGAGCAAATGGAATTGATAGGCTTAGCTCAATTTGAGACTCAAAAGGCTAGAGCATCATTGGGAAATATGCCTGAGCAAGCCAATAGAATGATTCAATTTTTGAACACTCATACCAAAGAGCAGCTGGCAGCGCTAGATATCAAGAATAGGAAAGACACCATTTTGATAGTAAAAAAGGTGTTGACCTTGAGGAATTTAGTACAGACTTTAGAAATAAAGTGCCAAGAAATGCGGGCAGAAATAAATTCCTTCAAACTAAAGTTTGCAACATTACAGAGCAAAGGCCTACCCAACTTGTTAACTAGCAGTGGAAGACTGCTAACACATGAACAATATGCCAATAGAGTAAACAATTATGTTTCCAATCAAATTACAACATCCTCAAGCACCTCAGAAGAAACAGGGCCTCCCTCTGGACAGAATCTTTATGATAAATTAGAAAATCTGTTCTACATTGAACATGACATAAATCACCTTTTTGAGGTTCAACCCAACTTCTATAGATATACTGAAGCTGATGAAACACTCATAAAAATACAAAGACGTCAGTTGCCAATAGAAGAATGGTGGCAGGGAATGCTGGAGATTTTACCAAGGTGATTTTGTTTCTGCTTCCTTTTTTTTGGTCATCTATAGGTCAGCAAACTCAAATTCATGGGCCACCTGTCAAAGAGTGAAAACAATAGAAAGAAGAAGTCAAATTGTGACTGCAGCTCATTAATGCAAGACCAAGCACCGATGACACGGCTAGGACAACAACATAGCAAGACATCAAGGCAGAAAACGAAGGAAACGCAGAGTAAAGGCGCAGCTACCAGCCGACTTACTCAGTCCAAAAGTCAAAATATCTCTGACAAATTAAATAGCCAGCACACCAACGTTTACTGCAGCATTTATTTCTCTCATTTACTTCTTCTGAAGGGTTGGTGAAGAAAGTTATTGCTTAAGAAATTATCTACACGATATTTTGTAACTCCCTTTTTGTATAAATACCTCCCCATAATATGTATTTGGGGTTGGTGATTTTCTCTCTGGACTGCACTGTAATTCTGAGACTGTCTAATACAAAGGCTGTTGAAGTTCACTGTTGCTAGACCGTCTGAATGTGGATTTGATGTTCTGGGAAATGATACAGAATTCCTGTGTCTTTCTATGGATCAATAAGTTGCTCTAACCTGCATTTATATTTTCTGTGTTTGCAAATTTCATATATATTTCATAGTCTTAGTAACAGAGAAAAAGAATAGCCCATAATTTGTTTAAATACACTCTGTGTTCAATCTTTGGTATTAATTATGTTTTCTTTAGAGTTAGTCATAAACAGGAATTCTTAGCTACTCCTGTTTCCACTAATTCTTTCACTTTGAATATTGCCAAGGAATTCTTTACTGCTCCTTGATAATATTCATGCACCTTCCCTCTACCAGCATGATGAAGGATTCTTGACTACCCTTCATCCACTAGCTTACATTCCATTAACTTCCAGATCTCAAAATTGTTCCAAGACTGATTATCTTGCTCTGTAGCATTGCCCCTTACCAAAGAAACACTTTCAACAGTACATCATCATTGACCCCATTGCCCAATGGTATAAATTGTTTTGGACTTGCATCCCAGCTTTATTTGAGATCACCATCCAACAAACTTAAAACCAAACTCTGTGCATCATAACCAACCTAAAATACATCAAAACAAAGCTAAATTACAAAGAGAGAGCCCTCTCTGGTTGCAGGTTGGCTAGAATCTGCAGCTAAAAGATTGGTTAGTGGTTACCTCACCGTAATCCCTTCTGGAGGCAGGGAACAACCTGAGTGATAACATCATTGGCGACTCCATTGGGGATCTGAATGACTGTTTGTAATTGTTGCCTATCTCCTAAAGCTACAGATGGAGCCTGAAGTTAGCCAGGTAGCCTTTAAAACTGTTTTTGCTGTGCATTTACAGGAGTAAATAAACGCTGCTTCAGTCAATATCCAGTCTAGTTTTAGGCTTTAGACAGCTGTCCCAAAGATTTGATCAGTCTCCCTGTATCAACATATTCAAAGGAAAGCCCAAGGACTCCTATATTTCAAATAATTTCCTTCAGAAAATTCTTAAAAACTGTGATCTTTAAACATTTCCGGAAAATACCAAAAAACAAATTTAGAAGCTGGCTCCAAAGAAGAAAACTCGGTACACCAGGTCAAATCCTGATCCAGATCCTCCAGCTATTTTTGAAAATCCTAACTTGATCTCTAAGACCCTTAGAAAACAAGAAAAACTAGAAAAATCTGCTGATTTAGACCTTGATATACTTCAGCAAAACCCTACTAAATCTGAGCTCACCCCTGGGAGAGCAGCAGTCCTTTCTACAGCCTCTCCTAGTTCCTCATCCACACCTCAAAGTATCCTCTCCACTCCCCCATCCACTACACATATTTCCACTCATGTCCCTGCTGTTCCAGCTGTCTTATTTCTTCCTGTAGTCCCTGTTACACAAAAATATTGTCACCATGATTATTTGCAGTCAGTATGGGTCTATGACCACTTGTACTGTCTTCCTAAGCAAGTCTCAGACCTCAGCTCTTCAAATCATGCTTTGGAAATGAGAGAAGGACATTAAAAATCAATGTAACTCTGGTTCCGCACTTTCTCTCATGGTCACCTGCGGTCCCGCACCTTCTGTGTACAAAAGCTACGGACCTGCCCACTCTGTCCCTAACGGTGTAGGTGCGGACCCCTGTGAAAGTCAAAAGGCGCAAGTTTTATCTTAAAAAACTCACTTTGGGTTAATTCTAGAGGTTTATAGAAGGAATTTTGACGTGGATTGTTCGCTCTGAGGTGGTTCATGCATCCCAAAAGAGAAGGAGCTAATCCCTTGATGAGAGGAGCTATCCTTTTGAAGGAGGGCTTTATCCCTTTGAAGGAGGACTTAGTAACCTCCCTCCATTGCACTATAAATACAGGCATTGGGCTGGTTGCTAAGGAGGTTAGAAGCTGAACATTTTTGAGGGTAAATGCTGGTGAAATCAAGACTTCCTAGTTGAGCTTAAGAGGAGAGATCACACATCTTTTTGGCTTCATTGGGGAGTGAGTGAAACTTGTCAAAGTAGAGGAGACTTCTTGTTAGACCCTGGGAGGAGCTTGTACAACGTCAAGACAAAGGTTGTAAGGTTCTTCTTCTTTTGAATTAATACAATCAAACTCATTTTTCTCAACAAGTATCTTATGTTATTTGCTTCATGGACTCCTTGACTTTCATGTCAAATATGTTTTATGCAATTGGCTTTTCAGGTGCTATTTAATTTGTTTGCCTTGTTTGTGTTTGCAGATTTGCGAAAAGGAGCTCATTTGGATCAAAGGAGCGAGGGCATCCATAAGCTTGCGTTGGACCTAAGGTAGGCCCTAAAAACACTTGTTTGCTATTGTTTACTAAAGCATATTTAGAGAAAGATAGTGTCTGGTTGGTTTGCTTGTCATTAGGTCTTCTTTAGATTCTAGGAAGGTCTATCTTGTCTGCAAGATTGACTTATTCCATGTGACAAAATGGCGAACATACTGGGGAGCTTGATTGTTTTCCTTGTTGTTACTTTGACCTGAGAAACTCTATTTTTGTTTCTGTTTTTGGATTGTTGTGTGTAAAATTGGGTAGAGTTTGTAGATCCAGGGTTATTTTTCATTTTTCATAGCTTTGGGAGAGGACCGCACCCTAGTCGTTTGACACAGTGTGTACTTACCCGCAGCTTGGATTTTAGCACAGAGCGGGACCGCACCTGTGCCAACTGTGGGCCTACGGACCCTGTCAAAATTTTGAAAACCCTAAGATTTCCTCTGTTAGTTAGCTTAATTTGTCTTTAGAAATTGTTATCCACTGCCCAGACCTGCATATAACTTGTCAGAAGTTTTCCTTGGATTGATTTCGTTAGTGTTAGGGTTTTAGGTGAAATTCCTAGGAGTTTTGCTTGTTGGGTTTGTTTTTCATTTTGGTTGTGTAGTGGCTCTGAGCTTAGAGGCTGTAGGGACTTCAGATCACCTTAGTGTCTACCAGCCTTCTTATGAGTCTGACCATTGATGAAATCTCCCCTTGTTTGAGGAATCCGCTTTGAGTTTTCTCTTTACAAAACTTTGAAAAACTTGTATTTGAAAGTTTGGATTTTCATTTTCAAAAAGAAAACAAAATTGGTTGTTCTTCACTGATTTGTGATTCTGCATAAATTAGTCCTTAGCTTGCATCTAGCTGAGTAAAACATCCTTAAAAAAGAATTTTAGTAGGCTTTGACTTCAAATAGGTTTTCATAATTTGTAGATCTCAAAGTTAGTCATTTTCATTAGTTTAGAGTGTTTTATTACAAAATATAAAAAAAAATCTCTTTTGAAAAAAGTTTGTTTTTGTAGTGTTTGAGTTCTTTGAAACGAAAAAGGAAATTTTTGTGAAATAATTAGTTGTCCTGTTTTGAGTGCTTTGGAAAGGAAAATCTCTTCTTTTAATTTGTTTAATTCAGAAAGATTTGTGTTTACAAAGTAATTTGCATTCTCAAACTCTTTCTTAGTTTAGAAGTTCATTGAAGAGAAAAAGATTGTTTAGATCATCTTAGGTGCATTTTTAGTGATTTTGAGTCGAGTCTTCATACCACGAGTTTCATCTCCGCACCTTTGGACTTAAACAAAAACCACTAAAATTAATGCTTAAAGTAAAATTCACCTAGTAACTTTTTTATTTCTAGGGCTCTGATACACCAACTTAGCTTAGGCTAGTGTCTTGGAGTAGGAGAGTAATTAACTCTCCAAGACAGTAAAAACAAACAAGTAGCTGTATCTTGTGGTAGGGAAGAAATCCAATTGTTGCATTTATGCTCTGGGAAAGCTCCTCTTAAAGGAGAAGCACGAGATCGTGTCCGAACCAGTGTGGGAATCAATCCTTCCTCATTGGGAACGACACCAGATATTCACGTATTAAAAACGGTAAACCTCAGATTAACCATTGTCGAGGAGCCTGGGGTCACTTGTTGGTAAACCTTGGATTATGTCAAGGAGCCTTCAAGGGGATTGAACTTGCTACTCTGCCCTTGTGTGCGTATCAGATCATAGACTGTTCCCCTAGGTGTATTTGTCTCAGTTTGTAACCTTAGTGGCCATATTCTTTAGGACTCTTCCTGAGGTGACAGTGGTGGGAAGATCCCACTGTACCTAGAGCAGACGTCGGCTAGACTCACTTGGATTTTCTGGGGGGTTCACTTCACTCGAGACGGTTAAGTGGAGGAACTTGTGCCAGTCTATTCATTAAGCAGGTTGCCGGGGTAACTGTTCCAACCGCCATTTTTGTACTGAACTCTGCGACGTTGGATTTCATCACCAACTAGTGTTTTCGGTCCGGAAAGTTACTGTTTGTGTGTGTTTGATCTCCTAGATTCTTTAGGCGTGTGATTCAAATTTGTTTGGTTCTTTAGAGACCTTAGGTGCTTTTTATTGAGATTTTACTTTGTTTGCGTGTGAAGTAGTTAAAAGTCTTTAACTGTGGCTGAATTACCAAGACAGTCCCGTAGACTTCGGGGCCAGTCTCCTGAGATTGTAAACGTGGCTGAGTTACTGAGGAAGTCCCGTAGACTTCGGGGCCAACCTCCTGAGGAAGTACCAAGCCAGCTTGAAGGCTTGAAAGTCCTCGTAACTCCTAGAGACAGTAGAGTTGGGTCACCTGAGGAAGGAGAATCTTCTTTGATAGTACATCCTGATTTTCAAACGCCAGTAGCAGAGTATAATCCGCAGTCAGTGTCTGTCTCCGAAATCGCTGGTAGCTTTTCATCTACTAGTGATATAGGTGAAGAACCCAAAATATCCGAGCCTGAAAGTGAATTTGCTGCTACTCCGACATCGGGGTTTGTTTCTCCAACTTTTAGTGGTCCTGGTTAACCTAGGGTAGAAAGAATAATCACTCAAGATCTTCCTTTTGGACTTATTGCTATTGAAGAACTTGCTCCGGAAGAAGAAGTAGGCATCCCTATCCCTGAAAATCAACCTGTTATTGAACTAAGGGAGCGTGAATCAATTTTTTACATTCCACCTAGGAGCAATTCTTGGTATCTTTCTTTGACTAATTATTTATAAAACTCAGGGTTAAGTTTTTCACCACCTCGTGCTCCTTATCACTCAACACCTAGAGGTTTTTATACTCCCGTAAATTTGTCAGGACAGTCGTCCATGTTTACTCAATCGCCCGAATCCTTTTTGTACGGCGGTCCATCTGTTCCCTCTGGGTATCAGTCTCTTTCTGGTACTTTTTTGGGAGCATCTCCTCAACCCATTGAGCAAGGGTTATTAACTGGAACCAATGGTACAAAGCCGTTGAGTGTAGAAGACATTCTTATGATGTCAAGTTCTATTCCCAATCCTCAACCTCAAGGTGGCCAATTACCGCCTGGGGGGCAGCCTCAATTAACGCCTGGGGTGCAACCTCAAGGTACACAATTTTCATCTGGGGGGCAACCTCAAGGACAGTACATACCTACAGGATAGTACGTTCCTCAAGGTCAACCCCAGACTCAATATCTACCCCAAGGTCAACCCCAGTATCAATTTATACCTCAAGGTCAACCCCAGTATTAGTATGTGCCTCAAGGGTATCAACCCCAAGGTCAATACTCGAACCAAGGTTTCCAACCACCCCAAGGTCAAACGTATGTTCAAGGAACGAGAAATGTACCTTTCAATTATCAATCCTACCCTCAACCAGGTTATGGTCCTCAATATTCTCAACCAGTTATGGGTCAATACCCCAGAATGAATATAGTGTGGGATCCATCGCAAACCCAACAGGTGTTGCAGCCAAGTGTACAGTTGTCATCTCAAACTGGACAACCCTTAGTTTCTGGTACACCCCAGCAACCAGTCCAGTCTAACATTCAAACTTCTGTACCTTCGGTAGTTTCTCAGCCTGGGCCCAGTACACCTCGTACTCCGCCTCAAACGACTGCTACAACTGCCGCAACATCTGTTCAATCTACCCCACCTACTTCTGGAGTATCGACAGCTCTGGTTTCTACTGTTCCTGTATCTACTCCTCAGACATCTTTACCACCGTCTGGATCTACGATTCAAACTTCGGTTTAGATGCCTGTAGGACAACCTGGTTTAAGTACGGTTGTCACAAGTCAACCACAATTCACCTATCAACCGTACCAGGGACAGTACCAATTCGGTCCTGTTGTCCAGCAACCAGTTTATCAGTATCAACCGTATCCTGGGTACACCTATCAACAACCTCAACAACCCCAGTATGGTCCGGTTAATCCTGGTTTTCTGGGAGGATACAATATCCCCAACGCGATTCCCATTCCTAGTTATCCTGGATATCCTCCTCTTGGGGTTGGTCTCATGACCCAGAGTTTTAGGGATCCTAATCGGCAGTTACCATTTATCGCAACTTTGGACTTACCTGACTTGTCGCGCCTAACGAATGATCCCATTAATTATCTTCCGTTTTGGCCGCCAATGCCGAATAAGTTGCCCAGTGACATTCCCAAGTTCGAAGGTAAATCAGGAGAGGACCCGTCGAACCATGTGATGACTTACCACCTCTGGTGTGCGTCTAACTCCATCACAGATGATTCAATCCGTCTTAGACTTTTCCAGTGCACTCTAATTGGTCTCGCGGCCAAGTGGTACATTGAGTTACCGCGAGGCACTTTTTATAATTTTAGTCAGTTAGCTACCTCGTTTTTAACTCATTTTCAGTTGCCAGTCCGATATGACAATGGCACGGAATTGTTAACTTCGCTGAAACAATCGACATCCACTTACATTTCAGATCATATTCATGAGTGGAGACGTCGACGTCGTTTAGTGAAGGTATTTATTCCGGATCAGATCTTGGCTGAGTGGTTTGTAAAATCTTTGTTGCCAAAGATCACTGAAGATGTTGCTAAAGCCGGCGTTGTTACTGAGGAGCAAGTGATTTCTCAAGCACAGTACCTTGACTTGGTCTATACTCAGTCAGGTACGTTACACGAAAAAATCCCCGATCTTCCCAAGCAAAATCAAATCGCTGCAGCTCCTTCGGGATCTCATGCCGCTGATGGTATGATTGGCACGGTTAACACTAAAAGTAAGAAGAAGTCTTCCAAGAATTCTTCCCCTATCATAACCTTGCCTGACTCCCCGACAGGAGATTCTTCTGCAGAGATTTCCGCCGATATTCACGTTGTAGAGTCATCTACAGCCAAATCAAAATCTGGTGGGAAGAAGAAAGGAAAGAAGAAGAATAAAATGGGCAAAAGTTCAAAGGAGAAACCTAAAAAGGTCGAATCCAATGATGAAAAGCACAAACCTCATTATCCTTGTCTCATTTGTGACGATGAACATTTTACAAGAGACTGCCCTCATCGTGCAGAGGTTGCGAAAATTGTCAAGGGTTCCCAAACTCCTGCTGTTTTGAAGGATCCTTTTCTGGCTGAAGACAGTAAGATGATAGGTTCATCCTCGAGTGCCAATGAAGAACCCATATTGATGATGTCCCATGTTAGGATTGCGACTCGATCGCAAGATTATGGTAGTAAGAGTCCTGTTGATGGTAAAGAAGCAGAATCTTCTCATTCTAATCCATCAACCTTAGCTCCCGTTTCTGATCCACTACAGATCGAGAAACCTAATCCAGACTTGGTAATCAAACTGCCCGCCAAGGGTATACTTCAAAAGTTAGCTTTCGATCCACATGCGACAGCGGCTTAGAATTATAACATTGTTGAGGATTTAGTTGTTTCACCCTTAGCAATGTCAGCTTTGGAAGTGCTGCAATCATGCCCAGCACAACGTAAATTACTTTTGTCGGCTATAGCAGCTGTTGATGTTCAGGACCCGAACCTAATAATTTTCGATCTAGAAAATAGTACACCACACTTGCCTCATCAAATGGCTTTCCAGATTCCAGTGATAGTAAAAAACAGGCCTATTCATCGGACTGTAATTGGTGAGGGAGCCTCAACGTGTATTATGTCGATACAGTGTTGGAGATCGCTTGGTTCTCCTTCGCTAAATCAATCCCCGACGATTCTAAAGGCCTTTGATGGCCGTGGGTTTCATCCTTTTGGCATTCTACAGGATTTGCCTATAGGGGTTGAAGGAAAAACCGTTAGTCTAGATGTGGAGGTGGTTGATGCCCCTCTAGATTACAACCTTCTATTGGGTCGAAGTTGGTCTTACACTATGACAGCGGTCGTTTCATCGGTCTTTCGAGTAACAAAGTTTCCACACAATGGAAAGATCATAACAATAGACCAGCTGGCTTACTTTTCATCCGACCTAGCCTCTTCGGAGAGTATTCAGCATGATGGTAAAACGACTATCCCATATAAGGATGTTGGAGTAGGATTAGTTAAAGATGCCGGTTTACTGGGAACTTTTCCTTTTCCTCCGATCAACGCATCATCTTCATTTGCAACCATTCATATGATTACATCAGACACCATTATTTATAATGATCCTTGGATCATTCCTTCTGAATCTGAGATAGACTCATTTGGTAATTTCATGCCTTTCAGTCCATATGAAATTGCCTATGAAGCCGTGCAGTCTTTTGCCGACCCGTGTTCAACTAAAAATGACTTAATGAATGTGGTCCGTGAGGAATCACTTTTCACAGCAACCTCAGATTTAACTACATTTTCTGAACTTGTTCACTCTGATGAGCAAATTCGTGAAATCCTATGTGTAGATGATTTACCATGGGAAGATCTCCATCATAGATCTTCGTTTTTACCTGAGGATGATCGTTTTGAAAATGATTTCTCATCAATTTTTACAACTGAATATGTCAAGGAACCTCAGAATCCCATGAAAAATCCCAATTCAGAGTTAAATTTGGGAAACATCTCTCGAACTATTCCTATTGACATTTCGGTTAAGTCCGGAATTGTTGAGAACATTCATATAGGTGTCTCGTGTACAGAGGACGAAATTCAATTATATAACGCCCTATTTCAAGAATTCCATGACGTGTTTGCCTGGTCCTATGAGGAAATGCCAAGAATTGATCTCGCGATTGTTGTTCATGAGATCAAGACTTACCCGGACGCTAAACCCGTCCGGCAACGTTTGCGTCAGATTCACCCACGAAAAGCTGCTGCAGTTAAAGCAGAAGTTGAAAAATTGTTGAAAGCAGGTTTCATTTATCTGATCCCGTTAACGGATTGGGTATCGAATATTGTTCCGGTTAACAAAAAGTAGGGAACAATAAGAATATGCATCGACTATAGGGACATTAATCGAGCCTGTCCAAAGTACAATTACCCAACCCCCTATATCGATCAAATCATTGATGATTGTGCCGGCAGCGAAATATTTTCCTTTATGGATGGTTTTTCAGGATACAATCAAATCAATATTCTACCTGCTGATCAACCAAAAACGACTTTCATTTGTCCATGGGGGACATTTTCTTCTTGCAAATTACCTTTTGGGCTTAAGAATGCTGGAGAAACTTTTCAAAGGGCGATGTCTTATGCGTTTCATGACATCAAGCACATTGTGCAACCGTATCTCGATGATTTTCCTACTCATTCCTTACATCGAGCTGATCACCTCGTCCATTTACGAGAAATCTTTATGAGGTGTAGACATTATCGTATTCGGTTGAACCCACACAAATGTGTCTTCTGTATAGAAACGGGTCGATTGCTGGGGTTTGTAGTTTCGAAGGCCGACATTCACGTTGATCCCTCAAAGGTCGAAGCTATCATCAAATTGCCTCCTCCTTCGAGTCTTTGCCAACTCCAAAGTTTGCAGGGGAAAGCAAACTTTTTACGACGATTCATTCCTAACTACGCCGAGGTTACAAAGGGTTTTACCCGGTTGTTGAAGCAGAACACTCCATTCTATTGGGATGAGATAGCTCAGAAATCTTTTGATGCACTCAAGCACGCGTTGACCCATGCACCGTTGTTGCATCCTCCCAATTACAACCAGGATTACTTCTTGTATCTCGCTGCCTCTCATTCCACCATTGGAATGGTCTTAGTTCAGGAAGATGAATTCAGAACGGAACATGTGATATATTACCTCAGTCGAACCTTAAATCCCACTGAGCTAAAATACTCACATGTGGAGAAATTGGCATTGGCAGCCGTTCAAGCTGTCCAACGTTTTCGTCACTACATTCTACTATGTAAAACTACCGTAATTTCGGATTGCAACCCTATGATCTACATTTTGACCAAGCATTGCTAGGGGGCAAGTAATCTAAATGGATCGTTATCCTACAAGAGTTCGACTTGGAATTTGAGAAATCTAAGTCTAAGAAATCTTTAGTTTTTGCGGAGTTAATGTGTGACTTCCCGTGTGCTAGCATGGAAACTGTGGCGGAGGAGCCCATTGCGGACGAATCCTTGTTTCTAATCAGCACTTTAGATCCATGGTATGGGGATATCATCGTTTATCTCTAGACCTAATCCTTTCGGCCAGAAATTTCAAGGTCAGAACGTCAGACTCTGCTTTTCGACGTTGCTTAAATCACGAGGAAGCTGAAAGGGTTCTAAATGACTGTCACTCTGGAGCATGTGGCGGTCATATGTCTGGGTTTGCCACAGCCCAAAAGATATTGCGCGCTGGCTATTTCTGGTCGTCTTTATTTAAAGATTGTATTACGGCGGTCTGAAAATGCCACAACTGCCAGATTTTTGATCGTAAGATGCGTGCTCCACCTGCTCCTCTCCACCCTATAATTTCCATTGGTCCTTTTGCCAAATGGTGCATCGATTTTATTACATGTAACCCTCACTCGGCCGGGGGGCATGCGTATATCATCCTTGCGATAGATTATTTTACTAAGTGGGTCGAGGCAATGCCTACATTCGAGGCAGACGGCAAGACAACTGCAATTTTCGTGTTCAATCATATAATTGCTAGGTTTGGTGTCCCACAAGCGATAATCACTGATCATGGGCATCATTTTCGAAACGTTATGATGATCGAACTTACAGGCCAGCTTGGTTTACGTCATGATAGTTCAACCCCTTATTATCCACAAGCGAATGGTCTGGTTGAATCCATCAACAAAGTTTTAGTTATCATGATCCGACGAATCATTGGGATTCATCGGTCGAATTGGCACAACATGCTATTTTCAGCGCTCTGGGCATACCGAACTTCAGTAAAAACATCAACAGGGTTCACTCCTTTCCAACTAGTCTATGGTTTGGAAGCCGTGTTACCCATTGAATGCGAAATCCCGTCACTGAAAATGGCCATCGAATTACTTCCAGCCACTTTCGAAGATGAAAAGCGTTTGTTATACTTGGCTGAATTAGATGAGAATCAACGTGATGCTGCATTGGCGATTGAGACTCACGCAAAACGAATGAAAGCTCAGTATGATCGAAATGTGACCCCTCGAAATTTTTCGGAAGGAGATCTAGTCTTAGTGTATGATCAAGCTAATGATAAATTAGGCGCTAGAAAATTCGTTCCTATGTGGCATGGTCCCTATGTTGTCAAGCGAAAGCTAGCCAAAGGGGCTTATGAATTGGTAGACTTTGATGGGGACTCTTTGGGTAAACCCAGAAATGGCCTTTACTTGAAGAGGTATTATGCTTAAAAGAATGGGTATGGAGATTTAGTTAGGATAGTTTCTCTTTCTAGCTGGTGTGTTTTAGTTTAAACAGTGTGCTTAGCTTAGAGAGTGTTTTTTCGTCATTATTCCTACTTATCTTGGTTTTACTCTTGATATTGCAGATGTCGATGCCTCTCCAAACATACATTGGTTTCGATGATGGTGCTTGTCGTAATACACAGAACATCTCTTCCGCAGCTTGGGTTATCTATTCGCCCTCTGACGAGTTAGTATCTATGCATGGGGTAAGCCTTGGTCAAACAACGACAACATTGCTAGGTATAGTGCAGTGATTGAGTTATTATCTGAATCTATTTCATTTGGGATTTTGAGTTTTATAGTGAGGTTAGATTTTGAACTCGTTGTATTACAGCTTAACAGAGTGTATGCCATTAGAAATCCAGTGTTATTAAGATTATTTTTGAGAGTGCGTCTCTTGGAACGTGAATTTGATTACATTGAATATCAGCATATTTCGAGATCTTTAAATACATTAGCAGATGCAATTTCTTCTTGAATGTTAAATAGACATTTGCAATAATCATACATGTAAATTTAAAACCATTCCATAACATGATTTACAAGATAAGCCGGTAATGGTGATATATATATATATATATATATATATATATATATATATATATATATATATAGGAGTGTGTCAAAAAATACATCGTCTTCGATCATAGGTTGAAAAACACCTTATGATCGGCAAAAATGATAAGTACAAAAAACAAAAATGTCACATGTGCCCACAATAGGCGATCATCCTATCACTGGTGATGATCTCTATAAGCAACCACTGCATGGGCCACCTTGCAAAGGAACCTCCTAAAGGGTCCCGGGACTCCAATCACGTAGCGCTGAAGTCGACGAGGAATGTCGTCTATAGTGGTCTCAGGAATATCTCCTGTCAAGCGCTCGAGATGACCCTCCAACTCGGCCAAAACCTCTATTGATTCATCCTGTGGGGCTGGCGCGGGTGCAACTAGTTACCTCCTCTCGAAAGGCCGGAGAGCGGCTGGTCACTGTGGACCCACATCTGCATTTTAAATTTTTACTATCAGTTTTGAGATGATGGAAAAATAACAAAAAAATTAAAATAGAAAAAATGTTGAAAAGGATTTTACCTGACTCATCCCACTACTCTCCTGGTGGAAGAACCATGTCTGGGTCACCACAAAAATCTATCCCAGCGTAAGGGAAGTCCTAAATGGAAAAGACCTGGTTTTCCAACCATTGGAAATACTTAGGTTTGAAGCGAGCAACCTCTGTCCTCTCGTCCGGGTGACGGGCCATGACTGCGACCCATTGCATCAGTTTGGGCTCTCGAGGAAGCCCAGCTCCAACAGTAAGGTGCTGTGGGATCAGCATAGGAACCCTCTCCAGGCCGAAACTCACAACCAAAGCCCCATAACCAAAGGTCTTTAGTTGTCCGTTTTTGGCCATGGTCAGTTGGCCTTTCAGATTGGCCAACACGGCATCGCACCAGTTGAAGATGGTGCCTCGAAAGCAATCAAGTACCATACGCATTTGGGATCCAGTGGCAATATGTAATGTGGCAGCTCCATAAAGTCTGGTGATAGTGAACGCAATCACCATGAGCTCAGGACGGAATATGGTCTTTATGTCTATCCCTTTGTCTCTAGCCTGGCTGTTGCAGTACTCTAGCTTGAAGCTATCGACAGACTGGCCACTTGGCCTAGCCCCAAACAGAGTCAAGTCTTCGCCTCTCTTAGGCAAACCAGTCAAGAAATATATGTCTGTCGGCTCGATTTCGAGGTGGTGGCCACCAATGAAGAAGCACTGGTCCTGTATGCTCCATCTGTCAACCAGCCACTGTAAGAAATCCACCTGAGCCCTCATGCTAGGAATGGCCCAGTATTTGTACAATCCACACGCCCTCAAAGCATCAAGTGAAGGCTGATGATTCCATGTGGCAGCATCCACATCCTCATGCTCTCGTTCACGCCAATTTAGCATGATGTACTCTCTGCATCAAGTATAAAAACAAATTAAAATGCTAGAAAATATTTTGTGTGGTCCATTTTTGAGAATTTTTGGGTTCAAAACCCTTGCGGCGGGGTACGCACCCTCCAGGTTAGACACAGTGCGTGGGACCGCATTTTGTCCACACGGAAGGTGCGGACCCTGAGCTTTTTCCCAATGGAGAAAAAGTCGGGGTCCATAGGCCTGCAATGGTAAACCTGCGGGCCCTGGCGCGCGGGTTTTGCGCCTAAAAACCCTCCCAAAAATGAAAACAAAAGACTAAAACAAAAAATTAAACGATTAAAAATGAAGAGTGGGATGATGTGGATTACCTGGAGAAGACGGTGCTTGATTCCGACGGTTGGATTTCCCGCAATCTTCACGGGAAGTTTTCTGAGCAAAAGCACTATTTTCTCACCCAAACTCAAACGGTAAAAATGAATTGACAAAGGCCCTTTTTATAAGTTTTTTGAGTAAATAAATTGCAAATTTGTTTATGTTTCACTTTGAAAAGGTATTTTGCGACGTTTTTATCCATTTCAAATAGGTATGAGTAATGTTTGTGTTTTTGTGCAGAATAAAGGATTATTCAGGCGAAATCTATTATTTTCGACGAAAAACATGTAGAGTCATCTTTAAGCTCTTTTCTAACTCTTAAAACATGAAAAGATTGCCGAGTGTTTCTTTTAGACTCGTTAAAACGGAATTAGAAGACGGTCCACTTACAGCTCTTTTCCGACCGTAAAAACATGAAAAGATTGCTGGATTTTTGTCATTTCAAATTCGATATTGGTTATAAAACGACGTGTCATTGATCACTTTTTTACTTTTTCGGGTCAAACGCACTAATGACGAAAAGTACTCCTTGGTCATAAAAGATCAAGCGGTTCTCTCAAGTATTATTTTATACTTTTCGGGCTTGGGAGACACAAATTTATGAAAAAGGTCAACCCTGGAGTCTTCTTAAGTTTTTTCAGACTCTCTAAAATTGAAAAACGCCGAGTTTCTCCTATACTGGACTCGTTAAAATTTCACAGTAAAGGACCTGTTCAATTATAAACAGGAATGAACCACTCCTTCTTAGGGTTCGAATTTAAACTATGTTGGACTCATCCGAAGGATGAGCTTATAATCAAGCAAATGTTATCCTCCTCAAGCTTGTCAAAAATAAAGAGGTACTTGCTAGAAATGGTGGGGGAAAAGAGAGAAAAATGAGCCTGTTTGTCATACTTTGTAACCACTCTTGAACACGACACTTTCATTCACCTGGGTTGGGAAATCTTTTGCCTAACAGTTGATCAAACCACATTGAAAGTCTTCAGCCGGTTTTTGGGTATTAACTTTGGGTCAATTGTCACCAAACCATCTGTCATGTCGTTATGTGTTCAAGAGGTCACTGCCAATCAGCCATTCATTTGCAAAATATTTGTCATCCATCTTGACCATCCCTGAGTCAGTCCTTGCAACTAAATTTCTTCAACTTGATCTATGATTTCGTGTTGTGGGATTGCCTACGACGGATCGCTTTCTATCGACATCAGCTCATTATCTAGAAAGATGATCTAGAAATCGTGAGTACCTTGAGATCTGCATGCCTCAATGGCAGGTTTCTCGCCTTTGACGACAGTTTACATCATTGACTTTCGATCAAAGGATTCCGTGACATGTTCGACATCAACACATTTATTCGCATCTCATGGATTGTACTGGGTACTTTGAGAGCCATTGACATCACTGGTGGTTTCTCTCACACTTGTTAATAGTTTACATCATTGATTGGTAATCAAGTGGTTTCTACCATGTTCGACATCAACACATTCATTCGCATGGATAGAATCGTACTATTTCGGGAAGTAGAAATGAAGACCCTGGATCTAGTTTCCACAATCCAGGCTGTGAGGAATTTTGTATTCATTATATAATGGACTATTCATAAACAGATGGCTGCATCCATACTGTGTCCACATGAGTCTATACTTGTGATGTTTTACAAGATCATTCCTGTATCAGAGCAGTAGTTAGTTTATAGTCAGTTTTTATCTGAGTATCAGAATGCCTACCTCAGCGATGATATGATCTCATATATATATATATATATTTTGCATTGAATGTTTTTACAAGTTCCAACCGGGTTCTCCACAAGATGATACTCGAAATGATAAAGTACTTCACTCTTTCTAAATGATAAGAAATCCTCATCTACTACAGACTTCGCACTTTAGGGGGCAATCTGTTACACAAAAATATCGTCACCATGATTATTTGCAGTCAATATGGGTCTATCACCACTTGTACTGTCCTCCTAAGCAAGTCTCAGACCTCAGCTCTTCAAATCATGCTTTGGAAATGAGAGAAAGACATTAAAAATCAATGTAACTCTGGTTCTACACTTTCTCTCATGGTCACCTGTGGTCCCGGACCTTCTGTGTACAAAAGCTGCGGACCTGCCTGCTCTGTCCCTAACGGTGTAGGTGTGGACCCCTGTGAAAGTCAAAAGGTGCAAGTTTTATCTTAAAAAACTCACTTTGGGTTAATTCTAGAGGTTTCTAGAAGGAATTTTGACGTGGATTGTTCGCTCTGAGGTGGTTCATGCATCCCAAAAGAGAAGGAGCTAATCCCTTGATGAGAGGAGCTATCCCTTTGAAGGAGGGCTTTATCCCTTTGAAGGAGGACCTAGTAACCTCCCTCCATTGCACTATAAATATAGGCATTGGGCTGGTTGCTAAGGAGGTTAGAAGCTGAACATTTTTTAGGGTAAATGCTGGTGAAATCAAGACTTCCTAGTTGAGCTGAAGAGGAGAGATCACACATCTTTTTGGCTTCATTGGGGAGTGAGTGAAACTTGTCAAAGTAGAGGAGACTTATTGCTGGACCCTGGGAGGAGCTTGTATAGCGTCAAGGCAAAGGTTGTAAGGTTCTTCTTCTTTTGGATTAATACAATCAAACTCATTTTTCTCAACAAGTATCTTATGTTATTTGTTTCATGGACTACTTGACTTTCATGTCAAATATGTTTTATCCAATTGGCTTTTCAGGTGCTATTTAATTTGTTTGCCTTGTTTGTGTTTGTAGATTCGTGAAAAGGAGCTCATCTGGATCAAAGGAGCGAGGGCATCCACAAGCTTGCGTTGGACCTAAGGTAGGCCCTAAAAACACTTGTTTGCTATTGTTTACTAAAGCATATTTAGAGAAAGATAGTGTCTGGTTGGTTTGCTTGTCATTAGGTCTTCTTTAGATTCTAGGAAGGTCTATATTGTCCGCAAGATTGACTTATTCCATGTGACAGTCCCATTTATCCCTGTAAATATGGCAAACCATTATGCTCCTCTTCAGTTGCCTGGAAATCCAGGGGCTATGCCTCAGGATTAGCAGAGAAAAATCACATATTTTGATGGTACTGGCTCCTATACAACTCAACAACATACTAAGAAAATGCAAGATTATTTTGAGAATTATGAAACTGATGATGATGATGTGAGAATGAAGATCTTTGTCCAAAGCCTAACTGGTGATGTAAGAATTTGGTTTAGAGCACTTGCTGTAAATTCTATAGCCAGTCCAGAAGCTCTTTATCAATATTTTTTAAACAGTTGGGAAAAGAAGAAAGACCCTTTACACATTTTAACAAAATATGAAAATTTGAAAAGAGGCCCACAAGAAACCGTCCAAGACTATTGTGCTAGGTTCAACAATGTCTATAATGCTATTCCTCAGAACCTTAGACCTCCACCTGATTTGGCCTTGATCAAATTCCCTGATGGATTTGATTCTGACATGGCATATCAACTGAGGGAAAGAGCCCCTCCAAGCTTAGCAGACATGCAGAATACAGTTGTTAGTGTGGAGGCAAACCTGACTGCTAAACGAAATCGGGCAAGAGCTGAAAGAAGGATAACTTTCAAAGAAGAGCCTTCAGCATTTGAACAAAAACTAGATGCAATCATCAAAGGGATGGACAGACTTGGAGATAGAGTGGAAACTATTGAAAGGAAATCATCTTGGGAAGGTCAACCAAGTAATACTGCAAGAAACCAAAACTTTAGAAAAAATCAAAATCCAAATGTTGGAAGGGCTGGCCCTGACTAGAACATCAGACCTCCATTTAAATAGAACTATGCCGAAGCCTCAACATCTAGTGAACTAACAGAGGAAACCCAAATCAATCTAATGGGGTTAAATAGTGAGAAACAAATATTTTTAACCCAAGAATACCAAGAGGCTCATGTTCTCAACCAATTCCAAACCAAATCCAGAGAGTCATTTGATTTCAGAGAAGGTTATGATGCAACGGTCTATGAGGTTCATAAATAGTATAAGTTAAGAAGCAGAACTATAGATGTGCCTGAACCTGCCAAGCTGAAAGATACTAAGCAGCCAAAGAAAACAAAAGACAAAGCTGCCCTAACAGAACTCCCTGTTAAAACAGACCCTAACCCAAAGGAAGCCACTGTTGAGGACATATCAGATGTACAGCCCTCAAAGAATCGGCCATCCACATCCCATTCCTCAAAAGAAAATTTGAACTACCCTCCTAAAAATAATTCTAAAACAGATTTAGTTCGGAACAACACTCATGATGAAGAGAAGGTCACTGAAAATTTAGCTGAAAAGGAAAAGTTTGTTGTCCACAATACAAGAATGCAAGTAGAGAAACCCTTCAACCTAGAAATAGAAATAGGCAAACTGAAAATAGTCATTCCACTATCCGAGTTGGCCAAACATGAAGTTTACAGAGAGCAAATCAATAGGTCACTCCAAATATCAGAGAATAGGGATGTAGTCAACGTTCTAGATGACCAACCATAATTTATTTTTGGTCCTGAAGTCAATGGTAAAACAATAGATGGAGGGGTTCCTCCATTCTATGTAAGCTTAAATATTCATGACAAAGTGCTGCATAATGCAATGTTTGATTCGAGAGCTTCCCATAACCTAATTCCTAAGTCGCTGATGGAAAGACTAGACCTAGATATTACAAGGCCATACAAAGACTTGTTCTCATTTGATTCCAGCCAGGTCAGGTGTCTAGGCCTAATTAAAGACCTTTGTGTATCCTTAGTCCAATATCTAGCTAAAACAATCTTGATGGATGTGGTGGTAGCTGATATTCCACCTAAATATGGTATGCTTTTGTCTAGATCTTGGGGTGCAAAACTCCAAGGATCTTTGCAACTAGACATGTCCTATGCCACTATTTCAGTCTTTGGGCAGCCAAAGAGATTGTACCGGGAAACATTGATGAAATATGTGGCTAGCAGTCAAGAGAATCCCCAAAACTTCCTGTTACACTAAAAAATGTCACCATGACTATTTACAGTTAGTATGGCTCAATCAACAGTCATGCTACCCTCTTAGGCAAGTCTTATGCCTCTGCTATCCATCTCAAACTCAAAGAAGAGAGAAAGTCTTGTAAAAAATGTGTTTATCTCCGGGGACGCAGGTTCTCTCAAGCCTTACCTATGGGGACGCTCACAATGTTCACAAAAGCTGCGTCCTAGGACGCTCTGTATGTTAAGGGACAGGTGCGTCCTTCTGTAAAAGGCAAAATGCGCAAGTTTCATCCTAAAAAAGTTACTTGTGGTTACTTCTAGAACTTTCTAGAGGTCGGTTTGATGAAATGGATGCGCCTCCAGTTGGTTCATGTATCCCTATTAAGGAGGAACTTATCCCATCAATAAGGGAGCTATCCCACCCAAAGAGGGGGATTATCCCATTGATGGTGGACCTGAATAACCTCTTTACAGCACTATAAATAAAGGCATTGAGCCAGAGGGAGGGGAGGTTGAAGCTATACATTTTCTTTGGGTAAATGCTGCAGGAATTAGGACTCCCATTTAGAACCTTGTGAGGAGAGATTGTCTTTGCTTGATTCTACTTGGAAGTGGGTGAGCTTTGTCAAAGTAGAGGAAAACCCTTGATGGACCCTGGGAGGAACTTGCACAACACCAAGGCCAGGTTGTAAGAGTTTCTTTGTTTCGTTATTAATACAAACTGGTTCGTTTTTCTCAATAGCTTGTGTTAATGAGTTATTTCATGTGTTCCTTGGTCTGCATGTTGAATATATGTTTTATTATATGAGATGCAAGTGCTTGGTAATTGTTTGATTGTTTGTGGTTGCAGGAATTGATGTGAAGGAGGAGCTCATCCGGATCGGCAAGGACGGACTACAACAACAGCGTTTTGGAATAAGGTAAGCCTAAACACTTGTAGTTTTCATGTTTTAAAAGGTGTATTTAGAGAAAGATCGCTCCATTTTGTCTTGTTTGTCGCTAGAGAGTTTAGACTCCTAGGGAGGTCAGTTGTGTCCGCACAAATGACTTTTTCTGCCACGACAAATTGGCGACTCCGCTGGGGATGCCATTTGTTATCACTAGAATCTATAGTTCATGTATATGTTAATTATCCATAAGTTTTTATAAAGTCTTGAGGTCTTGTAAATAAGTTTGTTAACTTATGTCAATTTCAAACTTTGAAATTCAAGAGTTATGAATGAAATTCGTGTAAAGGCAAGGGCATTAGTCATCTTCCATCATGGTTAGTTATGTCATGTCATGTCATTGGTACTTGCGCAGTTTCGCAGCACGGGTATGATCTCTTAGGTACTTGCGCAGTTTCGTAGCGCGAGTGTGATTGGTCAGTTCTGCTGCTAAATAATGTTTGCGTGTTTTCGTAGCGGCCCGTTTGCCAGCGATTTCGTAGCGCATTCCTTTAAATTTGAACTGCCCGCGCTACGAAATCGGGGTTTCGGGCTGTTGTCTAGTTTTTTTTTTTCTGAAATGTCTAATCCGAGAAGTGGTGAGTCACGAGTCCGGTTATGATTGTTTCCTCACACCATTTACGTGTCATGATTAGCCATTACTTTGCCATCAGGTCTGATTTCATTGAGTTATGTGTCAGTTTGGAGGACGTTATAGGAAGTGGTCATTCCATAATGTGTTTTTCATAACATATGAATGTCTTCTACTCTATGAAAAGCGTGAGCTTTATTCTAATCAGACTACTGCAAGCGAGCCTGAGTTCTACAGCCAAGGAGTGTTATCGTGCTGCAAACCACCGGCATTTCCTTGTGTAAAATTGTGCAAAGAAACATGGAGAGAAAGGAGCACCATTCGGGTAGATGTGTGAGAACAGAGCCGGAGGGATTAGATGTAACCCTCAGTGATGAGGAAGTAGCAAAGGCGTTCAGAGCTGCTGGTTGTTGGCAGTTCTGTGAAAAACTCAAAGGTGGACATGCAGAAGTGACCAAGGCATTTGCAGTGAACTTCACGGGATTAAATTCAAAGGTGGCCATGCTGGAGTTTCCGGTTTCCCCTGAAGTCATTTCTACAGTTACAGAAATCCCAAGAGGTGGCCAAGAATGGTTCAAGAATTTCAAGTTTGATATGGGTCCGTGTAAGGAGTTCTTAAAGGCACCATATGTAGACGAAGATCTTACTAAAGCTGTCCCAAGGAGCTCTCTTAAGGAGAATTATGCTACATTATTGACATGCATCCAGAAGTACTTGACATGTGAAGGTCGGTACAACAAAGTCTATTCATATCATTTCAAGCTGCTACTACACTTCACTGGTAAGAGCTCAATAGACATCCCTTTTTACTTATTCAGGAGTATTTCTAAGATGTGTGACAAGATTCAGTTGAAAAAGGAAGCTTATGAAACATCTCTTTTTCATCATGGTCTGGTTAAATTATTGGTGTTGAATAGCCTACATAAAATTGGTAAAGACTGGGATTCGTTTGTATTCATGGCCGGTTTCCCTAGTAAAACGGGCCTCACTCCATTACCTGTAAGAGAAAGAGAAGATAGGAGTGAGGATACTACTTTGGCTGAGATTAGGAAAGAAATAACAGACCATAAGAAGCCCAAAGCTAAAACAAAGAAGCCAGAGAGGTCTGTAACAGTCAAAGAAACACCTGAAGCATCAACAAAGAAGACTCCTAAGTTAGCAGCCAAAGAAACTCCTGAGGCATCAATAGTCAAAACTTCGAAATCATCCAAAGTGTCTGAAAAAGAAGCCTCTAAGTTGCCGCTTAAGGAAACACCAGAATCATCTAAACAGAAGACTCACAAAAGAAAAGATGAAATTAAGTCTAGTGAAGTTGAAAGAGTTTCAAGAGCAAGAACTAGAGGCCAGCTGAACAAAGAAAAAGGAAAATCTGCTCATGTGGAAGAGAGTCCTGTTTCTAAGGGTAATCTAAATGATTTGCTGGAAGCCATTGAATTAGAACAAGAACATCCAATCCAAGTTGAACCGCTTGAAATAGAACCAGATCAATTGGGGGCACCTATGCATATTGATCTAACAAAATCTTCACCTGAGAGTTCTAAGAAGTCAAAGGCTTCCAAAAGGTTAAAGTTTGAAGAACCAGGTAAAGAGTATGCCTTTAAACCTCGCAGACCAATGACTAGGAGGCAAATAAAGGAAGCAGAAAAGGCTCAAAAAGAGAAAGTCCCTTCAGACAAGCCTAGGACAGAGGCACTTGAAATCTTCTCTGGAATAGTCCAAGCAGTTAAAAATAAGAATAAGGACAATAAGGTGGTTATCAGTCAAAGTGGAAATGTGGTTGCCATTACAAAACAAGCTGGAGCAAGTAAGGAGATACCTCAGGTTCATAATATCTTTAAAGAGAAGGCAGTGAGATATACTAGTTATAAGAAAGCTGTGATGAAAGGTAAAACAAGTTTGATCAGTCAAGCTAGTTCGGTATTTGACGCCTATGTATGGACAATACCAGCTCTAAAACAGGCAAAAACTATGAAACAAATGAATGCAAGTCTAAGAGCACAGAACAAGAAGTTGAAGGAGGAAATCATCAGCCTAAAAGAAAAGCTAGACAAGCCAGCTAAATGATTCAAGGAGGAATGTGTTTTCTCAAATTTTGATATATGTTAGGCCATTGTCTTTTTAAAAGTTTTTGAGACTTTTTTGTGTCTTCACACCTGTATGGAAAGACTAAAGGAATCATAGATTTGAAATATTGCTGTTTTGAGGTTCATATATTTAATTTTGATGACCTACAGCAGTTTCGTAGCGCGCTACGAAACTGCTGTAGATGACTGGTTAGTTTTAAAGCTTGAGTTGGAATGCTGAGATCAGCATATATTCAAAGAGATGGTTTAATGTCAGCATGTAGACTATAGAAGATCAGTCAGAAATTTTGAAAAGGAGGTCAGGTGTAAATATTCAAAGAAAAAGTCGAAGTTTTGTCTTTTGCCTAAAAGTCACTTTATCTCCGAAATTTTAGGGTTTGGATAGAGCTGCTGAGGTGTTAAATGATACACTTGTCCAGTTGTGGGATGGCTGGGTTATGAGTTTTCTTCAGTCACACGGGACTATCCAAGGTTTAAATGGCTTAAAGATGGATCATTAATATATGAACACCGAGGGGAGGCAGCAACCAAGAATATAGGCTTCATTTTCTTTTCGGTTGTTGAAGTCATCTATGCATCAAGTATCCGGAGCTGTATGTACATTGAATCTGTTTTAAGCTTGGATATGGTTATTATTGCAGTACTACAGGTGGCAAGCTCAAAGGACACATCAGGGTATACAAGGAAGAAGACTTAAAGTGCCAATATGATGGAATCCTCTGTTTTCGTAGCATCATATCTCTTGTAATAAATTAGTTCGTTTATGTTATTGTTAAGGTCATTTATGTCAAAAGCCCGAGCTCCCTTCATGCTTGATGAGGAGTCTCGTACAGCAGTGTTTTGATAGGCTATATATAGGAATAACTTAGATGTAAAAAAGGTTGGATACTTAATAGAAAAAGTGTGTTGTTTTGGGCACTGTAAGATCTTTTTTGACAGTAATAGTAAAACAGAGTTATACTCTTCTCAAGATTCTCGAAGGATTGCCATGGTCAAATGAAGTGATGATGTGTTATACCTTATGTTATTTTATGGTTTTGTTGTATGCAATCACTCAGAATTCATACTTATATGCTCTGACTTCCTGTGTATACAGCAAGCTATGTGTGGTGGAATATGTTTGATTTGTAATGCTAAGAGCCTTGATTTCTATGAGTTCACTGTGTTTTCTTGTTTGCTTGATATTATAGACTCCATAGCCCAATGAGATATCTTTTGGTGTGTTTCCAACCAGTTATGCTTACATTAAATTTATTGTACAAGAGTTAGCCCTCTTATCAACATTCAAAATCAATAACCTTTTCTTGAGAGAGCCCTCTCAGGCTAGGGAGGCTAATCCTTAGTTAAAAGCTTGGTCTGAAATAGTTACACAGAGTCTGCCTGATCAGCAGCCCTTCAGTTGTGATTTTGTGATAACACCATTAATGTGAAAGTCTTTTCCTTTGTGTGAACTTTGCTCTGAGAAAATCATTTTTATTTTCTCGTTTTTGACTGTGAGAATTAGTATTTGGGTGGCTTAGCTTTAGATTTAGTTAGATTTGGTTTTTCTTAACTTTTCCAGAAGGACGCACCCTCTGAGTACTGCACAGTGCGTCTTTGGACGCGCTGTTGCCGTTTGCACAGAGCGGGCCCGCGCCTGTTCTAACGGGTTGCCTGCGTCTTCCTGTAAAAATTTAGGAAAACTCCATTTTTACTTTAATTGCTTTTAGATTTTGTTTTTTCTTAGTGTTTTCTGCCCAGATCCTTTAGTACCCTGTCAAAAATTTTCACCTGAACTTGTTTTGTGAGCTTTGAGTGTTTTAGTGGATTTCAACGAAATTTATGCCTAGGGTTTGATTTTTGAATAGGTCTTGTAGTGACTTTGACGGTAGAAAGTTGTCCAGCCTTAGATCTCTCTGGTTTGTCAGCCTTCTTAGAAGTCGGGCCTGTCGTAAAGTCTCCTTGTGTGAGCAGCTTGCCATTTAAGTTGTCTTTTGGGTCAAATTTCGAATTACTTGTTTATAAAGTGTTGATTTCCATTTTACAAAAGAACAAAAAGATTAGAGTTTTGTTTTGACTAGTTTTTGGTTCTGCAATAAGCTAGTCCTTGATTTGATTGTGATCAAGTAAAACACCTTAGAATAATCATTGTTGGCTTTGCCTCATTAGGTTTAATTAGGGTAATTTTCTTTTGATTTGTTTGTTTTTATTTTTTGAGTGAATTTTCATAGATTGCATAGTTTGCAATTGATTTTTATTAAAATAGATTTATGTTTTTCGTTAAATAAGAAAAATACAAAAACATCTCCTTTTAAAAGTTTTGTTTCAAGTAGCATTTAAAGTTTTTGGAAGAAAAATAGTTTTTTCGTGCAAGTAAAGAGCAGTCATGTTTTTATGCTTGGAAAAGACAAACGAATTGTTTCTTTGATTGTCTTTAATTAAGAAGTTGCTTTTATAAAAATTGCATTCTCTCAACTTTTTAGTTAAGCAATTCATCGAAAAAGTAAAGTAGTGGGTAAATCATCCTAGGTGCATTTTGTAGTGGTTTCGAGTCGAGTCAACACACCACTGGTTTCACTTCCATCACCTATTGACTTAAGAAACAACCTTAAAAGTAACGCTTAAATTAAAATCAATCTAGTAATTTTTATTTTTCTAGGGCTCTGAAACACCAACATAGCTTAGGCTAGGGTCTTGGAGTAGGTGAGTACTTAACTCTCCAAGACTACAAAACCAAACAGATAGTTTATCTTGAGTAGAATAAATCCAATTGTTTCAATTGCACTCTGGGAAAGCTCCTCTTAAAGGAGAAGCACGAGCTCGTGTCCGAACCAGTGAGGGGATCATTCCCCCCTCGTTGGGAACGACGCCAGACAGTACGTATTACAAACGGTAAACCTCGGATTAACCATTGTCGAGGAGCCAGGGGTCACTTATCGGTAAACCTTGGATTACTGTCAAGGAGCCGGTAAGGGGATTGAGCTTGTTACTCTGCCCTTGCGTGCTGTCGGAGTTTAGACTGTTCCCCCAGGTGTAATTGTTGTGATTGGTAACTTTAGTGACCATAATCTTTAGGGTTCTACCGAGGTGACGGTGGAGGGAAGGTCCCACTGTACCTGGAGCAGACGTCGGTTATACTCACTTGGATTTTCTGGGGGGTTCACTTCACTTCGAGACGGTTAAAGTGGAGGAACTTGTGCCGGTCTATTCATTAAGCAGGTTGCCGGGGTAACTGTTCCACCCGCCATTTCTGTACTGAATCCAGCGAGGTTGGGCTTCATCACCAACTAGCGCTTTTGGTCCGGAAGACTACTGTTTGTGTTTGGTTTGACGCTCTAGATTCTTTAGGCGTGTGCTTCAAATTTGTTTGCTTCTTTAGAAGACTTTAGGTGGTTTGATTTGAAATTTTTACTTTGTTTTCGTGTGTTGTAGTTAAAAATCTTTAATTGTGGCGGAATTACCGAGACAGTCCCGTCGACTTCGGGGCAAGTCTCCTGAGATTGTTACTGGAATAGATTTGTTAAGAAAACTCCGTAAATTGTGGGGTGAATCTCCTGAAGACATTCCGGGTCAGTACGAAGGGTTAAAGGTCCTTGTAACTCCTCCTAGTGACAGTAGAGTAGGTTCACCTGAAGAAGGAGAATCTTCCTTGGTAGTCCATCCAGATTACCAAAGTTTAGAGACAGGTTATAATCCCGAAGCTGTTTCAGTTTCTGAGCTTGTTGGTAGTTTTTCGTCTGCTAGTGATACAGGCGAAGAACCTGAAATATCTGAACCTGTTACTCCAACTTCTAGTGTTCCAGATTCACCAAGAATAGAAAGAATTATCACCGAAAATCTACCTTCTGGTTTGATTGCTATAGAAGAACTTGCTCCAGAAGAGGATATAGGTGTCTCTCACCTTGAAGGTCAACTTACTATTGATCTAAGGGAGCGTGAATCCATCTTTTACAGTCCTCCTAGAAGTACTACTTGGTACCTTTCGTTAACCAATTATTTAGACAACTCAGGGGTAGGTTTTTCTCCACCTCGTACTCCTTTTCCACCTGGAGGTATTTATACTCCTGTAAATATGTCTGGTCAGTCGTCTGTGTTTACTCAAAGTCCTGAATCTTTTTTACACGGCGGTCCTTCTGTTCCCACTGGGTATCAATCTCTTTCTGGTACCTTTGCGGGAGCATCTCCTCAACCTGTTGATCATGGGTTATTAATTGGAAACAGTGGTAATGTACCATTGGGTGTAGGAGACATTTACATGATGTCAGGTTCAGTTCCCGTTTCTCAACCTCAAGGTGGCCAATTACCGCCTGGGGGGCAACCGCAGTTAACGCCTGGGGGGCAACCTCAAGGTACACAAATCGTGTCTGGGGGGCAACCTCAAAGTCAGTATGCACCTATGGTGCAATACGCGCCTCAAGGTCAACCCCAGCCTCAATATGTACCCCAGGGTCAACCTCAGTATCAATATCAACCTCAAGGATGGCAACCTCAAGGGTATCAACCCCAAGGTTATCAACCTCAAGGGTACCAACCTCAAGGTCAAGGTCAACCCCAGTATCAGTATTTACCTCAAGGTTATCAACCTCAAGGTCAATACTCGAGTCAAGGTTATCAACCGCCTCAAGGTCAGTCATATGTTCCAAGTATGGGAACTGCACCTTACAATTATCAATCCTACCCTCAATCCGGTTATGGATCTCAGTATCCTCAACCTGTTACGGGTCAATACCCTGGAATGTTAGTATGGGATCCATCACAGGGTCAACAGGTGTTGCAGCCAAGTATACAGATGGTTCCTCAAGCTGGACAACCCGTAGTTTCTGGTCCAACCCAGCAACCGCAACCTGTCCAGCCAAATGTTCAAACTTCTGTAACTTCGGTAGTTACTCAGCCGTCAATTGCACCTAGTACTCCATCTCAAACGGCTGCTGCAACTACCGCTACATCTACCATACTTACTTCTGGAGTATCGACGGCTCCAGTTTCTACTGTCCCTGTTACCACACCTCAGACATCTTTACCGTTGTCTGGATCTACGATTCAAACCACGGTCCAGATGCCTGTAGGTCAGCCTGGTATAAGTACGGTTGTTACTACTCAACCTCAATTTGTTCAACCTCCGTACCAGGGACAGTACCAACATGGGCAAGCTGTCCAACAACCGGTTTACCAGTATCAACCGTATCCTGGGTACACTTATCAACAACCTCAACAACCCCAGTACGGTCCGGTTAATCCTGGTTTTCCAGGAGGATATAATATCCCAAATGCGACTCCTGTTCCTAGTTATCCTGGATATCCTCCTCCTGGGGCTGGTATTGTGACCCAGAGTTTTAGAGATCCTAACCGGCAGTTACCGTTTATCGCAACTTTGGATTTACCAGACTTGACGCGCCTAACGAACGATCCAATTCAATATCTTCCGTTCTGGCCGCCAATGCCAAATAAGTTGCCCAGTGATATACCCAAGTTCGAAGGTAAGTCTGGAGAGGATCCGTCCAATCACGTGATGACTTACCACCTCTGGTGTGCTTCAAATTCTATCTCGGATGATTCGATCCGCTTACGTCTTTTCCAGCGTACACTCATTGGTCTCGCGGCCAAGTGGTACATTGAGTTACCACGGGCCTCTTTTTACAACTTTAGCCAGTTAGCTACCTCGTTCTTAACTCACTTTCAGTTGCCGGTCAGATACGATAACGGCACGGAGTTATTAACTTCACTAAAACAATCGACGTCCACGTACATTTCTGATCACATCCATGAGTGGAGACGTCGTAGGAGGTTAGTGAAAGTTTTTATCCCGGACCAAATCTTAGCTGAATGGTTTGTCAAATCATTATTACCGAAGATTACTGAAGATGTAGCTAAGGCCGGAGTAGTTACTGAGGAGCAAGTCATTGCTCAGGCACAATACCTTGACTTAGTTTACACTCAGTCGGGTACATTACACGAGAAGATTCCGGATCTTCCAAAGTCGAACCAAATCGCTGCTGCTCCTTCGGGATCTCATGCCGCTGATGGTATGATTGGTATCGTGAATACAAAGAGCAAGAAGAAGTCTTCCAAGGCTTCAACTACTCCAATTATCACTTTGCCTGATTCTCCGACAGGAGAGTCTTCTCCTGAACTTACCGCCGATATTCACGCTGTAGAGTCATCTACGGCCAAATCAAAAAACGGTGGAAAGAAGAAAGGAAAGAAGAAGGCTAAAGCAGACAAGGCTCCGAAGGAGAAAACAGAAAAGTCGGAAACCAATGACGAAAAACGCAAACCTCGATATCCTTGTCTTATTTGTGAAGAGGATCATTTTACGAGAGATTGCCCTCATCGGGCCGAGGTTGTGAAAATAGTCAAAGGTTCTCCCACTCCTGCTGTGTTAAAAAATCCATTTCCGGAGCAGGAGAATAAGATGATAGGTTCTTCTTCGAATGCCAGTGAAGAACCCATTTTGATGATGTCTCATGTGAGGATTGCGACTCGATCGCAAGATTATGGTAGTAAGAATCCTGTTGATGGTAAGGAAGCAGAATCTTCTCACTCTAACCCATCAACCTCAGCTCCTGGTTCCGATCCACTACAGATCGAAAAACCTAACCCAGACTTAGTGATTAAGCCGCCCGCCAAGGGTGTACTTCGAAGGTCTGCTTTCAATCCACATGCGAGAGCAGCCCAGAATTACAACATTGTTGAGGACTTAGCTGTTTCACCCTCAGCAATGTCGGCGTTAGAAGTGCTGCAATCATGCCCAGCACAACGAAAATTGCTTTTGTCGGCTATCGGAGCTGTTGATGTTCAGGACCCGAATCTAATGATCTTCGATCTAGAAAATAGTACACCGCGTCTCCCCCATCAAATGGCTTTCCAAATTCCAGTGATAGTCAAAAACAGGCCTATTCATCGGACTGTGATTGATGAGGGAGCTTCTACGTGTATTATGTCGATTCAATGTTGGAGATCGCTTGGTTCTCCTTCGTTGAACCAATCCCCCACCATCCTTAAGGCCTTTGATGGCCGTGGGTTCCGTCCGTTTGGTATTCTACAAGAATTGCCTATAGGGGTAGAAGGTAAAACCGTTAGTCTGGATGTGGAAGTGGTTGATGCCCCTCTAGACTACAACCTTCTTTTGGGTCGAAGTTGGTCATATGCTATGACAGCGGTCGTTTCATCGGTCTTCAGAGTAATTAAGTTTCCACATAACGGTAAGATCGTGACTATTGATCAGCTGACATACTTTTCATCCGACCCAGCCTCTTCAGAGAGTATCCAGCATGTCGGTAAGACGACAATCCCTTATAGGGACGTTGGTGTAGGTTTAGTTAAGGATTCCGGTTTACTGGGAACTTTTCCTCTCCCTCCACTCAACGTAGACCCTTCATTTGCAACAATTCATATGATTACATCAGAAAACATTATTTATGATGATCCTTGGATTGTCCCATCTGACTCTGAGATAGACTCATTCGGTGATGCTATGCCTTTGAGTCCATATGAAATTGCTTATGAAGCTGTCATGTCTTTTACCGACTCGCATTCAACCGAAATCGACCAAATGAATGTGGTCAGTGAAGAATCACTTTTCACCTCACCCTTAGAACGGATAGCGTTTCCCGAAGTCGTGTCATCTGACGAACAACTTCGCGAAATCCTGAGTGTAGATGATCTACCATGGGAGGATCTCCATCACAGATCTTCGTTTTTACCTAAGGATGATGCATTTGAAAATGATTTTTCATCTATCTTTACCGCTGAATATGTCAAAGACGCTCAGGATCCAACGAAACATTCTGATTCAGAGTTGAATTTAGGGAATATTTCTCGTACTATTCCCATTGATATTTCAGTGAAGCCCGGAATCGAGGAAAACATTCATATAGGTGCCGCATGTACAGAAGAAGAAATCCAAACTTACAAGGCCCTATTCCAAGAATTCCGCGACGTGTTTGCCTGGTCTTACGAGGAAATGCCGGGAATCGATCCTGCCATTGTTGTTCATGAAATAAAGACCTACCCGGATGCTAAACCCGTCCGGCAACGGTTGCGTCAAATTCACCCTCGAAAAGCGGCTGCGATTAAAGCAGAAGTCGAAAAGCTGTTGAAAGCAGGTTTCATTTATCCGATCCCGTTAACGGATTGGGTATCGAATATTGTTCCGGTCAACAAGAAACAAGGAACAATAAGAATCTGTATCGACTATAGGGATATAAATCGAGCTTGTCCAAAAGACAACTATCCTACGCCTTATATCGATCAAATTATTGATGATTGTGCCGGAAGTGAAATGTTTTCCTTCATGGATGGTTTTTCGGGCTATAATCAAATCAATATTCTACCTGCCGACCAACCAAAAACGGCATTCATTTGTCCATGGGGGACATTTGCTTATTGCAAATTACCTTTTGGGCTTAAGAATGCCGGGGCTACTTTTCAACGGGCGATGTCTTATGCATTTCATGACATCAAGCACATTGTGCAACCCTATCTCGATGATTTGCCTGCTCATTCTTTACATCGAGCTGATCACCTTGTCCACCTACGAGCAATCTTTATGAGGTGTAGGCATTATCGAATTCGGTTGAATCCCCACAAGTGTGTTTTCTGTATAGAAACAGGTCGATTGCTGGGATTTGTTGTTTCAAAAGCCGGCATTCGCGTCGATCCCTCGAAAGTCGAGGCTATCATCAAATTGCCTCCTCCTTCGAGTTTGCGCCAACTCCAAAGTTTGCAAGGGAAAGCGAACTTTTTACGCCGATTCATCCCAAACTACGCCGAGGTCACTAAAGGTTTTACACGGTTGTTGAAACAGAACGCACAATTCTTTTGGGACGAGATTGCCCAACAATCTTTTGATGCACTTAAACACGCGTTGACCCATGCACCGTTATTGCATCCTCCCAACTACAACCAGGACTACTTCTTATACCTCGCAGCTTCGCATTCCACCATTGGAATGGTGTTAGTTCAAGAAGATGAATTCGGAGCGGAGCATGTGATATATTATCTTAGTAGGACCTTGAATCCCACTGAGTTAAAATATTCGCATGTGGAGAAATTGGCCCTGGCAGCCGTTCAAGCTGTCCAGCGTTTTCGTCACTACATTCTTCTCCGTAAAACTACAGTTATTTCGGATTGCAACCCTATGATTTATATTTTGACAAAACAACTGCTAGGGGGCAAGTACTCTAAATGGATTGTTATCCTGCAAGAGTTCGACTTGGAGTTCGAGAAGTCCAAGTCTAAGAAATCCTTAGTTTTTGCGGAATTGATGTGTGATTTCCCGAGTGCTGACACAGAGACTGTGGCAGAGGAGTCCATTGCGGACGAATCTTTGTTTCTTATCAGTACTGTAGATCCGTGGTACGGGGATATAATCATCTATCTCCAAACCCAAACCTTTCGGCCTGAAGCTTCCAAAGCGGAACGTCGAAAAATTCGGTTTCAATCCCAGCCATACAAAATTATTGGAGATACACTTTATCGCCGGGGGGCAGACTTAGTTTTTCGACGTTGTTTAACTCACGAAGAGGCTGAGAGAGTTTTGAATGATTGTCACTCTGGAGCATGTGGCGGTCATATGTCTGGGTATGCCACAGCTCAGAAGGTGTTGCGCGCTGGCTATTTCTGGCCGTCTATGTTTAAGGATTGTATCATTGCCGTCAGGAAATGCCACAACTGTCAAGTGTTTGATCGCAAGATGCGCGCTCCACCTGCTCCTCTCCACCCTATAATTGCCGCTGGTCCATTCGCCAAATGGGGTATCGACTTTATTACTTGTAACCCTCACTCGGCCGGGGGGCATGCGTATATCATCCTTGCGGTTGATTATTTTACTAAGTGGGCCGAGGCGATGCCTACATTCGACGCAAGCGGCAAAACAGCTGCAGTTTTCGTATTCAATCATATCATAACTAGGTTTGGTGTCCCACAAGCAATCATTACTGACCATGGGAGCCATTTTCGAAACATCATGATGACTGAGCTTACAAGCCAGCTTGGTTTGCGCCACGATAGCTCTACTCCTTATTATCCGCAAGCCAACGGTTTGGTTGAGTCTATCAACAAAGTTCTAGTTATCATGATCCGACGAACCATTGGTGTTCATCGGTCGAATTGGCACAACATGTTATTTTCAGCGCTATGGGCATACCGAACCTCAGTGAAAAATTCAACAGGGTTCACTCCTTTCCAGCTAGTTTATGGCTTGGAAGCTGTGTTACCCATTGAATGCGAAATCCCATCACTTCAAATGGCTGTCGAATTACTTCCAGCTACTTCCGAAGAGGAGAAACGTTTATTGTACTTGGCTAAATTAGATGAGACTCGACGTGACGCTACATTGGCAATCGAGACTCACGCGAAACGAATGAAAGCTCAGTATGATAGAAATGTAACCCCTCGAAGTTTTTCGGAAGGAGACCTAGTGCTATTATATGATCAAGCTAACGATAAGCTAGGTGCTGGAAAATTCGTTCCTATGTGGCATGGACCCTACATTGTAAAGCGAAAGCTAGCAAAAGGGGCTTATGAGCTAGTTGATTTTGATGGGGACTCTTTGGGTAAACCCAGAAATGGACTTTACCTAAAGAGGTATTATGCTTAAATGGTGGGTATGGAGAAATTTTTAGATAGGTTAGATTTTCTTTCTAGCTAGCATGTTTGTTAGTTTAGTCAGTGTGCTTAGCTTAGAGAGTGTGTTTTTCGTCGTTATTCTGGCTTATCTTGGTTTTACTCTTGATATTGCAGATGTCGACGCCTCTCCAAACATACATTGGATTTGCTGATGGTGCTTGTCGTAGTACACGGAATATCTCTTCCGCAGCTTGGGTTATCTATTCGCCCTCTGACGAGTTAGTTTCTATGCATGGGGTAAGCCTCGGTCAAACAACGAACAACATTGCAGAATACAGTGCAGTGGTTGAATTATTATCCGAATCTATTTCATTTGGAATTCGACGTTTGATAGTGAGGTTAGATTCTGAACTTGTTGTATTACAGCTTAATAGAGTTTATGCCATTAGAAATCCTGTGTTATTAAGGTTGTTTTTGAGAGTGCGTCTCTTGGAACGTGAATTTGATTACATTGAATATCAACATATTCCAAGGTCTTTAAATACATTAGCAGATGCAATTGCTTCTCGAATGTTGGACAGACATTTACAATAATCATGCAAGTAAATTTAAAAACATTTCATCACATATGTTAAACAAGATAAGCCGGTAATAGTGATATATATATAGATAGGAGTGTGTCAAAAAATATATACATCGTCTTCGATCATAGGTTGAAAACACCTTATGATCGGCAAAATGATAGTACAAAAAGTCAAAATGTCACATGTGACTACAAAAGTGACTAGTCAATCACTGGTGGTGCTCTCTGTATGACACCACTGCGCGGGCTACCTTACGCAAAAATCTCCTAAACGGTCCAGGGACCGCGACTACGAAGCGCTGAAGCCTGGTAGGAATGTCGTCCATAGTAGTCTCAGGTATATCTGCCGTGAGACGCTCTAGATCATGCTCCAACTCAGCTAGTACTTCTGCAGCCGCGTCCTGTGGGGCCGGTACCGGTGCAGCTGGATGTAGTCTATCAAAAGGCCGGAGGTTGGCTGGACGCTGTGGACCAACATCTGCATTTTGAAAATTTTACTGTTAGTTTTGAGACGATATATATGAAAAATAAAAAAATACATAATTAGAAAACTTGTGAAAAATAAAGTACCTCTGTCATCCCATTGTTCTCCCGGTGGAAGAACCATGTCCGGATCACCTCTAAAATCCACTCCGGCATACAGAAAGTCTCGTATCGAAAAAAAATGGTCCTCTAACCAGTGAAAGTAACTATCTGAGAATCGAACCACCGTCGTGCCCTCGTCAGGATGCCGGGCCATCACCGCAACCCATCGTATCAGCTTTGGCTCCCGAGGACCCAAGATATCAACAGTGAGTTGCTGAGGGATCAGCATTGGAACTCTCTCCAAGGCAAAGCTCACGACTAGAGGCCCATATCCAAAAGTCTTTAGTCGTCCGTTCTTTGCCTTGGTCAGTTGGCTCTTCATATGAGCCGACACAGCTTCACACCAGTTGAAAATGGTGCCTTGGTAACAGTCAATTGCCATCCGCATTTGGGATCCGGAAGCAATGTGTAAAGCGGCCGCGCCGCAAATTCTGGTAACCGTGAACGCTATGACTTTGAGTTCACGCAGAGTGATGTGTTTTATCTCTATGCCTTTCGAATGGTGAGCCCCAGGTGTGCACCACTCGTCGCGGAGACTATCAAGGGATTGGCCACCCGGCCTAGTCCCCGCAAGACTGAGTTGCTCGCCTCTGTTCGGCAAGCCAGTGAGAAAGTATACATCCGAGGGCTCTATCTCGAGCTGGTGCCCTCCTATGTAAAAGCATTGTTCTTGAACGTTCCATCGCTCAACCAGCCATTCCAAGAATCTTACCTGGCCCCTCATGCCCGGTATGGTCCAGTATTTGTATAACCCGCATGCTCTTAGGGCATCCAGGGAAGGTTGATGATTTATTGCAGCTTCATCATCCTCTACATGCTCTCTTTCTCTCCAATCTAACATGGTTAATGCCCTGCACACCAGAAATAGTCATTAGAAATTGATTTGGGAATTTTTAGATAGTTATTTGAGGGGGTTGGGTTTTTGAAATGCGCGTTTCACGGAAGACGCACCCCGCCTTTACAACACAGGGCGCTCGGACGCGGCTGGCCTGAAGGCGGACTGCGTCTTCCGACCATTTTCCTGTATAGGAAAAAGTCGGGGGACGCGGGTCACCCGAAGGGCACCCGCGTCCGCCGAGAGGCGCATTCCAAAACCAAAACCCCCCCAAAAAATGAAACTAAGACCTAAAAATTAATTCTAAACGGATAGAAATGCAGAGTAGGATGTGTAAAATACCTGGATAAGACGGCGTTCGATTCCGACGGTCGGATTTTCCGCAGCGACCACGGGAAGTTTCTTGTCAAAAGCTCCTTTTTCAACCTCAACAGTCAAACGGTAAAAATGACATGGTAAAAGGTCTTTTTATAGGTTTTTTGGATGAATTAGTTCATTTTTTACCATGAAAAGATGTTTTTCGATGTATTTTTGCCTATTTTAAACAGGTATGAGTAATGTGTTGCTTTTGTGCAGGACAAAGGGATTTCGAGGGAAATTGTCATTTTTCACAAACAAAAATATCAGAGTCATCTTTTAAGCCCTTTTCTGACTCCTAAAACATGAAAAGATCGCCGAGCGTTTCTTTTACACTCGTTAAAACGGAATTAAAAGACGGTCCCCTTTTAGCTCTTTTCTGACCGCAAAATCAGGAAAAGATTGCCGGGTTTTTGTCGTTTCAAACTCGATAAGGAAATAAAACGACGTGTCCTTGATCGCTTTTTACTTTTCAGGTCAACGACACTATTATGAAAGTACTCCTTGGTCGCAAGATCAAGCGGTTCCCCCAGGTATTATTTTATACTTTTTCGGGCTTGAGGGACACAAATGTACGAAAAAGTTCAACGTGGAGTCTCCTTTAGTTTTTTCAGACTCTCTAAAATTGAAAAACGCCGAGTTTCTCCTATACTGGGCTCGTTAAACTTTTACAGTAGAGGACCTGTTCAATTACAAACAGGAACGAACCACTCCTTCCTAGGGTTCGAATTTAAACTAGGTTGGACTCGTCCGAAGGATGAGCTTATAATCAAGCATATGTTATCCTCCTCAAGCTTGTTAAAAATAAAGAGGTACTTGCCAGAAATGGTGGGGGAAAAGAGAGAAGAATGAACCTATTTGTCACCTTTTGTCTCAGAAGAAACTTTATTACCACTCTTGAACACGACACTTTTTCATTCACCTGGGTTGGGAAATCTTTTACCTCACAGTTGATCAAACCACTTTGAAAGTCTTTAACCGGGTTCCGGGGATTAACTTTGAGTTATTCGTCACCAAGCCATCTGTCGTGTCGTTATGTGTTCAAGAGGTCTGCAAGCAAAACTTTCATCTGCAAAATACTTGTCATCCATTTGACCATCCCTGAGTCAGTCCTTACAGCAACATTTCTTCAACTTGAACAATGATTTCGTGTTGCGGGCTTGCCTGCAACGGGTCGCTTTCTATCGACATCGACACATTATCTAGAAAGATGACTTAGGAATCGACAGTACCTTGAAGTCTGCATGCATCAATGGCAGGTTTCTCGCCTTTGACGTCAGTTTACATCATTGACTTTCGATCAAAGGATTCCGTGAAGTGTTCGACATCAAAACATCTATTCACATTTCACGGGTTGTGCTTGGTACTTTGAGAACCATTGACATTACTGGTGGTCTCTCTCACGCTTGTTAACAGTTTACATCATCGACTGGTAATCAAGTGGTTTCTAACATGTTCGACATCAAATCATTTAATCACATGGCTAGAATCGTACCAATTCGGGAAGTAGAAGTGAAGACCCTGGATCTAGTTTCTACCATCCAGGCTGCGAGGAGTTTTGTATTCATTATCTATGTAGACTAATCATAAACAGATGGCTGCGTCCATACTGTGTCTACAAAAGTCTATAAAAATGATGTACTGCAAGATCATTCCTGTATCAGAGTAGTTAGTCCATTAGTTAAAGTTTTGAATCTGAGTATGGGAATGCCTACCTCAGTGATGATATAATCTTATACATGTATTTTGTGTTGAAAATTGCAGGTTCCAACCAGGTCATCCACAAGACAATCCTTGAAATGATAAAGCGCTTCACCCTTCCTAGAATTACAAAACCCTAATCTATTCCAGGCTTCGCACTTTAGGGGGCAATCTGTTACACTAAAAAATGTCACCATGACTATTTACAGTTAGTATGGCTCAATCAACAGTCATGCTACCCTCTTAGGCAAGTCTTATGCCTCTGCTATCCATCTCAAACTCAAAGAAGAGAGAAAGTCTTGTAAAAAATGTGTTTATCTCTGGGGACGCAGGTTCTCTCAAGCCTTACCTGCGGGGACGCTCACAATGTTCACAAAAGCTGCGTCCTAGGACGCTCTGTATGTTAAGGGACAGGTGCGTCCTTCTGTAAAAGGAAAAATGCGCAAGTTTCATCTTAAAAAAGTTACTTGTGGTTACTTCTAGAACTTTCTAGAGGTTGGTTTGATGAAATGGATGCGCCTCCAGTTGGTTCATGTATCCCTATTAAGGAGGAACTTATCCCATCAATAAGGGAGCTATCCCACCCAAAGAGGGGGATTATCCCATTGATGGTGGACCTGAATAACCTCTTTACAGCACTATAAATAAAGGCATTGAGCCAGAGGGAGGGGAGGTTGAAGCTATACATTTTCTTTGGGTAAATGCTGCAGGAATTAGGACTCCCATTTAGAACCTTGTGAGGAGAGATTGTCTTTGCTTGATTCTACTTGGAAGCGGGTGAGCTTTGTCAAAGTAGAGGAAAACCCTTGATGGACCCTGGGAGGAACTTGCACAACACCAAGGCCAGGTTGTAAGAGTTTCTTTGTTTCGTTATTAATACAAACTGGTTCATTTTTCTCAATAGCTTGTGTTAATGAGTTATTTCATGTGTTCCTTGGTCTGCATGTTGAATATATGTTTTATTATATGAGATGCAAGTTCTTGGTAATTGTTTGATTGTTTGTGGTTGCAGGAATTGATGTGAAGGAGGAGCTCATCCGGATCGGCAAGGACGGACTACAACAACAGCGTTTTGGAATAAGGTAAGCCTAAACACTTGTAGTTTTCATGTTTTAAAAGGTGTATTTAGAGAAAGATCGCTCCATTTTGTCTTGTTTGTCGCTAGAGAGTTTAGACTCCTAGGGAGGTCAGTTGTGTCCGCACAAACGACTTTTTCCGCCACGACACTTCCCCATCTATTCGAAGCATTCCGACATGGATTCATTCATTTTATATAATGCTGAGATGTGTCCCAAGACTGATGTCAAACTCCTAGAAACAACACAAACAAAAAGCATGAATGAACAATCTAGTCCCCAAGATCAAGAAATTGTCGATGTGATTAATACAACAAACAAACAAGACATAGCACATGACTTACAAAGCCCAAATCTACCCACTCAGCAAGTTTCTAAAACTCCTAAGACTAGTGCTAATCCAGAAATCTTATGGTACTTAGAGTTTGATGGATCAGTGAACAAATTAGGAGCAGGGGAAGGGGTTTGGATACACAACATGCAAAATGACCGTGCTGAAGGTCATGCATATAGGCAAAATTTCAGGTGCACAAACAATATGGCCGAGTATGAGGCCGTTTTATTGGGTCTCAAACTCATTAAAAGTCTTGGGGCAGCTAGGATTTCAATTCTAGGGGACTCAGATTTGATTATCCAACAGATGAAGGGAAATTTTGTTACAGATGATCTTAGGTTGAGATCTTACAGAGGGGTAGCCATTGAAATACTTAACACCTTCTCAGAATCTCAGCTCACCAAAATTCCAAGAAAGTATAATTTACATGCACATAGCTTGGCAACCTTTGCCAGCACTTGCAAGCTACCATTTGAGCCCAACCACCACTTCACTGCTGAAATCAAACACAGACCTGCTGTCCTAGATAATATCAAAAATTGGCAGGTCTTTGAAAATGATACACAAATAAATAATTTCCTGACTTTGAAAGAGGAATTCTCAAGTATAAACATTGACACAAGCACCATGGATGATCAACACCAAATAGACAAAAGTGAGCAAAGTATATCAGCTGAAACATCAAATCTGATTTTGCATCCAACAACTTTTAATGACAAGAATTTACAAGAGCTGAAGCAAATAGACCTTGATGAAATGGCTGAGGGAGAATCTGAAGTAATTGAACTAAAGGATAATTTGTTGCCCGCGGGCTTAACTCCTTTGGAGGATATATTTGATTCAAATGATATTCCAAGAAAGCCAAAAATGCAACCACTGAATGCAGAAATTGAGGACTGCAACATTGGAACCACAAAAAATCCCAAAATGGTAAAACTATCCAAAACATTGCCTCCTGATCAAAAGCTGAAATACATTGAGTTGTTCAAGGAGTTCCAAGATGTCTTTGCCTGGAGTTATGAGGACCTCAAGTCCTATGATACTTCTGTCATCCAACATACTATACCTTTGAAAGAGAATCAAAAACCTTTTAAACAAAAGCTTAGAAGGGTGAATCCTGTCCTTCTTCCCCTGATTGAAAAGGAAGTTAAATGAATGTATGAAGCTGGAATCATTGCACCTATCAGGTTCTCAGAGTGGATTTCGAATCTAGTGCCTACTAGGAAAAAAATGGGAGAGATAAGACTGTGTGTTGACTTAAGAAATTTGAACAAAGTCTCTCTCAAAGACCACTACCCCTTACCAAAAATGGATCATATCCTACAAAGGGTAGTGGGGGCTTCTAGGATCTCATTGCTAGATGGATTCTCAGGATTCAATCAGATCTTAGTCCACCCAGATGATCAAGACAAAACTGCCTTTACAACACCTTGGGGAACCTTCAAATATGTGAAAATGCCTTTTGGACTCAAAAATGCTGGGGCCACATTTCAAAGAGTAATGGACATAGACTTTGCCAAAGAGATCCATGATTTCTTAGTCATATACCTTGATGATCTCACTACTTTCTCAAAGTCAGACCAAGAACATTTAGAGCATTTAAGACAAGTGTTCCTAATTTGCAGAAAATATGGCATATCACTGAACCCAAAGAAATCACTGTTTGGCCTGGAAGAAGGAAAACTCCTAGGTCACATAATTTCAAAATATGGCATTAGAATTGACCCAGACAGAATTCAAGCTATTCTCCAAGTGCCCCACCCAAGAAACATCAAGGAACTACAAGCCTTTCTAGGGAAGATTAATTTCCTAAGAAGATTCATTCCCAATTTGGCCGAGCTAATAAGGCTATTGAATAATATGCTGAAGAAAGATTCTAAAGTCAAATGGACAATGGAAGCTAAAAAATCCTTTGAGGACATCAAAACAGCTTTAACAAAAACACCAGTCCTCACTAGCCCCAAGTTTGATAGAGACTTCATGATTTTTTCCTTTTCATATGAACATACTATTGCTGCTGTCCTATTGCAAAAAGATGACCAAGGGTGTGAGAAGCCCATTTCTTTTTTCAACAAAGCACTTAGAGATTCACCTTTAAAATATCAGATCATGGAAAAACAAGCTTATGCCCTTGTAAAAGCCATCAAGGATTTCAAAGTTTATATCTTGTACTCACATGTGATAGCTTATGTCCCAAATGCTGTGGTCAAAGACATTCTGACTCAAGAAGGAATTGAAGGTAAAAGGGGCAAATGGATAGCTAACATTTTAGAATATGACATTGAAATTAAGCCAACCAAACTGACAAAAGGACAAGGACTAGCCAAGCTGATGACTGAAACCAATTTTCAAGCCCTTGATATAAATGAACTGGATAACAAATAGGAGATGGCGACTCCACAGATCAATCAAGCCTTTTTACAATCACCTTGGTATGCTGATATATGTTTTGTATTGTTAAACCTGCAAGCTCCTCGAGGGTTATCCAGGACTAAAAAGAGATTCTTGAAAATGAAAGCATCAAAGTTTTGTATTATAGAAAATGTTTTATTTTGGAAAAACCATGAAGGTATTTTGATTAATTGCCTAACACTGGATGAAACTGACAAAGTACTTAAAGAATTTCATGCAGGAGACTGTGGTGGACACTTGTATTGGAAATCAACAGCTGATAAAATCCTAAGGGCTGGATTTTATTGGCCCACCCTCTTTGTTGATGCTAAGAAATATGTAACTTCTTTCCACAAATGCCAAATTTTTGAAGGCAAGAAAAAGCTGCTGCCTTGGCCCCTCAAACCCATTTCAACTGAAAGGCCATTTCAACAATGGGGTTTAGACTTCATTGGGGAAATCCACCCTTCCTCCTCTAGCCAGCACAAGTGGATTTTGACTGCCATAGACTATTTTACCAAGTGGATAGAAGCTGCCCCTTGCAGGCAAGCCAATGGCTCAATCATCATGCAATTCTTAGAAACCAACATCTTGTCTAGATTTGGCTGTCCGGAAAAGATTATTACAAACAATGCAGCTGCCTTTAAATCCAAAAGAATGATCAATTTTTGCCACAAGTACCACATTACCTTGGGGCACTCCACAGCCTATTACCCACAAGGTAATGGTCTAGCTGAGTCATCCAACAAAAGCTTAATCAACATTATTAAGAAAGTCTTGGAGGAAAACAAGAAAAATTGGCATAAAAAGCTGGTAAATGCACTATGGGCAGACAGATTGACGACCAATAGATCCATTGGAACAAGCCCATATGAATTGGTTTATGTCATGGAGGCAAGATTCCCTTCATCTCTAGGAATCCCAGTGATAAAGTTGCTACAAGAAATACAAGCAAAACCTAATGATATTCAAAGAAGGATCAATCAAACTATTCACTTGCAACAGACTAAAGAGTAAGTGTATCAGAGAAGTTAGGTTTTACAAGAAAAGCTTAAAAAGATATTTGATAAAAGAACCAAAGCAGAGGATTTCTTCATTGGGGATAAAGTGTTAAAGTGGTATTCTAGAAGAGAGGATAAAGGGAAACATGGGAAATTTGATTTTCTTTGGAAAAGACCATTTGTTATTCAGACTGTACAAGGAAAAAACACCTATTTTCTGAAAAGCTTGGATGGTACAGAGGCAGATGATGGACCAGTAAATGGTCAAATGCTAAAACATTATTTTGACCCTGTTTGTTGAAAAAATTAACACTGTAGTTTGTACATAATAGTGTTTTCTTTCTGCAAATTTATTACAGCAATATGATAGGGAATGACATGCAACAAATTTTGAGGAAAGGTGATGAATTGTGACACCTAATGGTATGGAACTTTGAGTATATCACAAGAAGTTACAAGGAGACTTGGGAACTGTAAAAATGATGGCTAATGTTCAAACAAAGTAAGCCAAACAGAGCTGCAACTAAGTGAATGAATTCATGAGAAACACTCAAATTTTGCAGAAGCACCATTTAGTGTAAAACAAAGGAGGAATTTCAGATTACATCAAGAGGTGAAAATAAGGCCATCTGACCTGCTGTTCTTGGCTTTTCACCAGGAAAAGCCGTCCCCAAGTGGAGCCACTGTTAGGTTCCTATTCCAATAGGTTTCATTTTTCATGATTAACTATAGAAGAGCCAAATATTTTCATCCTTGCATGCTACAAAGGTTCCATATTTTGTAAACAAATCAAGAAAATTAAAAAATGAAAAGAGGTTATGCCCTAAAAGAAAAATCAAAGGGAAAAAAGAGTAAATTGGTCAGAAAAAATGATGAAAATGAACCCCAAACCAAAAGACTAGGAAAGTTTGCTAGTTTAAATGCCACTACTATTCCATTTTTGCAGAATTTCAGTATGAGCAGTTGGTAGACTCTTGCCACAGTTGATGAGTAGCCAGACAGTCCAATCATGACTAGATCATGTTTGAATTTACTTGTCTTTAGAATAGAGAATAAAGTCTATCCAAACAGTTCAAGCTTGGCAGATGAGTAAATAGGTAGAGAAAAAAAGGAGCCCAACTACTTAATTTGGGCCCTTGGAAGATATAAGGGTAGACTTAGATAGGAGGGCATTCAAAGAAAAAGAGGAAAATTAGGGTTTTCTAGTCCAAATGCACCCAATCAAAAGGAAGAAAAAATTCTAGGTGTATTAAGCTAGGTAGGCAGTTTGAGGTTGCAAAAGAAAATTTGTGATCATTTTTGTCTTGTCAAGAAAGACTTATCTCATGTATGTCAAAAATACCATGGAAAAGTGACTACAGGACAGTGGAAGCATGACTAACTCCCCTTTCATTCCCCCAGAAATCATTTACTAATATCCCCTCAAGGACCTTGGGATCTGCCCAATAGTCCTATTTCACTTCATTCTATGAGAAATGCTAAGTTGAACTCTGAGTTTACTTAGTGAAAAGAAGCCACATTTCTTGTGTAAAAGATCTTACCATTTTTTTCATCTCCCTTAAAACCTAAGTTATTACCTCATGAACTTAGCGTTACCTATCCATAAAATCATATTGACATTAACTCTATTATTTAGCTCCTTTATCATTCCCCATCCCTATTTTATAAAAACTATATCAAAAACCCAAAAAATACTTAAAATATCCCTACCCTTGGCAACTATAGCCATATAACACAAGTTCGGGAATTATTAGTCCATCTGGGGCTTTAATAATAACCCTTCCCCATTCATAAATCATTAGGGGTTAATTTAACATCTAGTTAAATTAACAACCGAGCTGAACCCCTCACATGAACCATACATTAACTTGGCACACATAAAAAAGGGATTAGTTTGACATTCGGTTAAACTAATAACCATACCCGCCTATATGAACCATATAAATTACCATAACCCAAAGTTTTATACCCCCGCGAATATTAAAAACATTAAAAAATTACAGCGGGTCCCGTATCATAACCACCCGCCATCTGCATTTCCCGTCCACCGTCCGATCCCGCGTCGTAGATCCAACGGCTGGCGGCAATATCGGAGCCCCTCATCTGCCGAGAGTTAGCGTCCGGGGGATGGGTGGTATTGCTGCCGTACCCCTGCCACGCATCGGCTTCCCGGCGTGATCAGAGCCCCCTCCTGCAAAACCACCACGGGCCAAAGGCGGTGCGGGGAATACCGCTTACCGCCCTGCCGCCTCCCCCCTGACGTCATACCCACGTCACCTCGTGACGTTGCATCCACATCGCCCGTCAATGCTCCGTGCCAGTGCCATATCATCCGCTGACATCACCACCCCGCCACCATGTCATCCGCCACATCATCTGACACGTCAGCTGCCACGTCATCCTCCGTACCCGCTACATGACAAAAGTACGTCATGATGACGTCATCATAAAAAAGCGCCAAAAAGCCCAAAAAGACCCAAATTTTGTTAAAAGTCATGAAAATGACGGTTTTTTGTTTATTTCTATTTGTGCACTAGTGGAGACACCTACATGCGATTTTACGACCAATCCGCCACCAAAGGTGCACAGTCCATCACCCTGCAAATTGGCTCCATAGCTCGACCTCGCAGCTCGAGTTGTACCTGCAATTCATACCAGTCACCTGTAAAACAGGTATTTACCCACTTTTCGCCCGAAAACCTTGTTTTTTCTGAAATTCTCTGTTAAAATCACCTGAGGATCTATAATTTGAATTTAAATGTGCTCCTGCCTATGAACCACTGCATTTTAATTCACTGGGTGACCCCTCTCTCCTAAGAAAACCTGCAAACTCTGCTCTCGTTTGCAAAGTGGTCATTAAACCACACTTCGAGCTCATTTCCGCTGGCAGAGTCTCCATAACTGCCCATGCATTGAGTTAATTTTCCATAACCTCCTGCAAAAGAGCACCATTTCCTTTGCTCTATCCAGTTGCCCAATTTAACCCTGCAGACTTTGTCTTTCTCCTCTGAATTCTGCCTAGTGAGGCCATTTCTATATCAAAGCTCAGTCTGAAAATTCCCGGGGAAAGGCTTCAAAGCCAGTGTACTGTCTTCTGTTGTTGCACAGACTTGAATTCCAGATTACAAACACAGAGAATTTAAAGATGGCCACTCTAGCAGCCTTGAATATCACTCCTCTCAATGCACCCCACAAGGAATTAGAAGCACTACCTTTGGTTGATAGGGACTACTTAATCCAAGACTTGGTTTGTGACAGAAACCACCTGCAAACATTTTGTAAGCTGTGGAACAGTTATCTGAATAACAGTGATTTATATGGGATATGGGAATCAAATTTGCCTATATACTTTCTTCACTCTGTCAATATTTTCCCTGAGATAATTCGCCTCTGCTATGAAAGCTATGAGCCAACTCAAAGGGCAGTCAAGTCTCCATCTGGGAGCATCCTCTTTCATATAACTCCTGACTCCATCAACCAAATGCTAAACTTCAAGCAAAATCAGCTTCTAGTCCCTCTTTCTATGAAATTCCTGCTTGATGAAGGTCCCAAACTCTCCAACTTAGATATAGCCCAAATTGCCCAAGTATTCATGAGAGCATATCGCCAGCCTACAGGGCCACCTCCTTTTCTCTATGTACATTTCAATGAAGTGGGTAAATTACTAGTACATATGATATCTTATATTCTGGGTTTCAAGACAAGTGAACATATTGATCAAACTATATTGGTCTTGCTGTCTGCATTTAGCCCAGGACAACCCCCTGCTGTCAAATACAATTATGCCAAATTCATTGCCAATAAGATACATGACCAACTACTTAAACTGGATAGGGAGGGAGTATTCAAATACTCATCTTACATCTATCATCTATTCCTGTATTATCAGCCAGACTGTTTCCAATGCCCCATCAAAAGATTGGACTCCAAAGGAGAAAAGAGGTCTGTGATTTTTTGGACCTCAGTCTTTCATGAAGTCCGCAGCTCTCCCTACTCTTACTGTGAGTTCATTGACCTGTTTGTGTATCCAGTCTCTTCTCTCCTGATGAGAACTCCTCCTGCTAGGCTATCCTATGACATGCAGAAAATATTGCAGCTTTCAAAAAATTACAAAATAGGTGACTGGTACTTTTACCAGAATCACACTGTCATTAGGATATATGGCTGTGAGCTGTGTCCCTACAGGCTGCTAAGATATGTGCCAATGAGACTGTTTGCCTTGGAATATTACAGGCAATTTATCAACTCTAATTTAACTCATTTTCATAGCACTGAGAAAAAGGCTTAGTTGAAATTCAAAGACCAACTAGGCCCCTTTGTCATGAATAAAAAAGAAGGATGGAAAGATGTTGATCAAATATTGGGGGAGAAACTCACATTAAAAAGGAGTTTTTGGTGGGTACCTTATGACCCAAATGGCTTTATCAATGCCAAAAAAATAAAATATAGGCTGTCAGCCTATGAACATTGCAAAATCCCACAGATAGAACAATTTTCCAACCAAGATGAGTGGGTGGAAGGGACACTAGTTGAAGAATTCACCCAAGAAGAAATAATGGAGAAAAATGTGAAAGATTTGGAAAAGACTCTTGACTTGGATTCTTTCGAGCAGGTGACATTCAAACTGCCACAACAAGTCAGAGAAGGCACATCAACTGCTACAACTTCACAAGCTACCCAAGAAAAGACTACACCAGCAGCAGGTACAGTAAAAGGAAAGGAGGTAGTTGATGTAGAGCAAGAAACAATGATAGAACAGCCAACTAATTCAAAGGAATAGAGTCAAGGGCAAGCCCCTCTACTGCAGACAGAGGCACCACAGATTCCAGCTTTGCAGACTCCTCTCAATGAGGAAAGAGGCAAGAAAAGGGACAGGGAAGAGACCACACCTGCAAGTGGGTCAACACAACAACCAGAGGCCAAAAGGCAGAGAATAGATCCTCAAATTGAAGAGGAGATTAGTGAAGAAATCATAGAGAACCCAAGGAGGGAGAGGGAAACCAGCCAGCCAACAAACATCCGCCAGCTCTCACAGATAAGAAACAGAGAGGCCACATGGTATGGAGGTGTCCTCCTCGAGGTAGCAAGGTGCACAACCATCTGGTATTAAAGGAACTTTCATGGAAATCAAGGCCCAAAATGAGTTATTGATAATACAGCTGTATGATCAATTTCTCAAGACAACACCCTCCAAACAGCAGAGATTAATGGTAGCTTATGACATTAAGGAGGTGAAAATAATCTTAAGTCATTTCAAGCCTAAGGTACCGCAGCCACAAACAGCTGCAGACTACATAAAGACAAACTTAGAGGTCCTCGCCAAGGACATACTCCTGATGGACCAAATTGAGCTACAGAAGCAAACAGGTGAAATGATCTATGCTACTCTAGCAGACAAGGCAGTGTTGGCCCACCAATTGAAGGAATCATTGAGAAATACATCTAATCAATTGGATTTGGAGAAAATGTCTTCCCTGGCCAAGGAAAACGGAATAAATACATTGGAGGAAATTATTATGGAACTAGGGCATGATCCTAAGGATGCCAAGGGCATCAAGGCCCTCATAAGGAAAAAGGAAGAAGATATTTCTGCACTTAGAAAGCAATTGAGGCTACCTGCAACCATGCACCCTCAAACTACAGAACTTGTACAAGAAAAAGAAGGTGAAGATATGATGGATCTGCTAGTGAGGAAGAATCAAAGGATAATTCAAATGGAGCAAGAATTGGAGAAAGCATTACAAGGCAAGTAGGGAGAGTCAACCTCCCAGCCACCTGTAATAGCTCCAACAATCCCCACTGCCCTTCCCACAATAGCAACAAAAATTCCTCCTATCATTCCAGCATCGGCAATAGGTACATCAACTACAGATGCTTCAGCAGCAGCAACAACAATAGCACTAGAATCTAGCATGAGTATGGAAGAAATGATGAAAAAAGTCAAAGAGCTAGAAGTTCAAATGACAGAGCTGAAAGAGGCCAAAGAAAATTTGGCCAAGCTAGAAGTAAGCTATGACAAGTCCAAGATAACAGTGGCTGAGAAAACAAGGGAAATAAAGGCCTTGGACAATAAAATAAAGTCCTTAGAAAAAGAGCTTACTCTAGCTGAAACTTTTGCTGAAATCAAGAAAATTTTGTGGGCCAAAATTGGCCAATCTATCACTAACCAATGGCAATCAATTCAGACTATACATGAGCAAATAGAATTGATAGGCTTAGCTCAATTTGAGACTCAAAAGGCTAGAGCATCATTGGGAAATATGCCTGAGCAAGCCAATAGAATGATTCAATTTTTGAACACTCATGTCAAAGAGCAACTGGCAGCGCTAGTTATCAGGAATAGAACAAACACCATTTTGATAGTAAAAAAGGTGCTGACCCTAAGGAATTTTGTACAGACTTTAGAAAGAAAGTGCCAAGAAATGCAGGCAGAAATAAATGCCTTCAAACTAAAGTTTGCAACATTACAGAGCAAAGACCTACCCAACTTGTTAACCAGCAGTGGATGACTGCTAACACATGAACAATATGCCAACAGAGTAAATAATTATGTTTCCAATCAAATTATAGCATCCTTAATCACCTCAGAAGAAACATGGCCTCCCTCTGGATAGAATCTTTATGATAAATTAGAAAAGCTGTTCTACATTGAACATGAGATAAATCACCTTTTTGAGGTTCAGCCCAACTTCTATAGATATACTGAAGCTGATGAAACACTCATAAGAATACAAAGACATCAATTTCCAATAGAAGAATGGTGGCAGGGAATGCTGGAGATTTTACCATGGTGATTTTGTTTCTGTTTCCTTTTTTTTTGGTCAGCTACAGGTCAGCAAACTCAAATGCACGGGCCACCTATCAAAGAGTGAAAACAACAGAAGGAAGAAGTCAAATTGTGACCGCAGCTCATTAATGCAAGACCAAGCACCAATGACAAGGCCAGGGCAACAACATAGCAAGACATCAAGGCAGCAAACACAGGAAACACAGAGTAAAGACGCAGCTACCGGCCGAATTACTCAGTCCAAAAGTCAAAGTATCTTTGACAAATTAAACAGCCAACACACCAACATTTATTGCGGCATTTATTTCTCTCATTTACTTCTTCTGAAGGGTTGGTGAAGAAAGTTATTGCTTAAGAACTTATCTACATGATATTTTGTATCTCCCTTTTTGTATAAATACCTCCCCATAATATGTATTTGGGGTTGGTGATTTTCTCTCTGGACTGTGCTGTAATTCTGAGACTGTCTAATACAAAGGCTGTTGAAGTTCACTATTGCTGGACTGTTCGAATGTGGATTTGATGTTCTGGGAACTGCTACAGAATTCCTGTGTCTTTCTATGGATCAATAAGTTGCTCTAACCTGCGTTTATGTTTTTTGTGTTTGCAAATTTCATATATATTTCATAGTCTTAGTGACAGAGAAAAAGAATAGCCCAGAATTTGTTTAAATACACTCTATGTTCAATCTCTAGTATTAATTATGTTTTCTTCAGAGTTAGTCATAAACAAGAATTCTTAGCTGCTTCTTTTTCCACTGATTCTTTCACTTTGAATATTTCCTAGGAATTATTTACCTCTCATTGATAATATTCATGCACCTTCCCTCTGCCAGCATGATGAAGGATTCTTGACTGCCCTTCATCCACTGGCTTACATTCCATTAACTTCCAGATCTCAAAATTGTTCCAAGACTGATTATCTTGCTCTGTAGCATTACCCTTTACCAAAGAAACACTTTCAGTAGTACATCATCATTGACCCCATTTCCCAATGGTATAAACTATTTTGGACTTGCATCCCAGCTTTATTTGAGATCACCATCCAACAAACTTAAAACCAAACTATGTGCATCATAACTAGCCTAAAATACATCAAAACAAAGCTAAATTACAAAGAGAGAGCCCTCTCTGGTTGCATGTTGGCTAGAATTTGCAGCTAAAAGATTGGTTAGTGGTTACCTCGGCCGTATTCCCTTCTGGAGGCAGGGAACAACCTGAGTGATAACAATCTGTATCAGAAAGATCTGTACCTACCATTGAGTGGAAAAACAAAGAAACCGACTGCTATGACAGATGAAGAATGGAACCTTCTCAATAGAAAGGCACTCGGAACAATACGATTGTGCCTCGCAGCGTCGGTCGCCTTCAACATTTCGAAGGAAACAACGATAGAGGGTTTGATTAAGGCGTTGGAGAAACTATATGAAAAACTCTTGGCCTCAAACAAGGTATTTCTTATGAAACGGTTATTTAATATGGAGATGTTGGAAGGTGGATTTGTTTCAGATAATTTAAATGATTTTAATACTGTTACAAGTCAGTTATGTTCTGTAGGGGTAAACTTTGAAGATGAAGTTAGAGCTCTGTTATTCTTGTGCTCATTACCAGAAAGTTGGAATGGTTTGGTAATGGCCATTAGTAACTTTGTGTCTAGATCTAGCACTTTAAAGTTTGATGATGTTGTCGGTGCTATCCTTAGCAAGGAAATGCGACGGAAAAGCTCCGGTGATACATCAGGAAATGCTTTGACTGCAGAGTCTAGGGGAAGAAAAATGGAAAGAGGAAAGAGCTCAGGATATCGTAGTAAATCAAGGAAAGGCAAATCTAAGTCCAGATCGGGGATAGTGTGCTGGAAATGCAGAAAGAAAGGACACCTAAAGAAATACTGTAGATCTTGGAAGGGAAAAGAAGGAGATTCACAGCAAGAAAACAATCATGAAGCAAATGTGACAAGCGAGGTGTTACAAGATGCCTTGATTCTTTCTTTCGAAAATATTATTGATTCCTGGGTGGTAGATTCAGGGGCTTCATTCCATGCCACACCTGATAAGAAATACTTTCATGACTATGTTCAAGGAGATTTTGGACAAGTTCGTTTGGGTGATGATAAACCCTGTAAAATTGTTGGAATGGGTAAGGTTCTTGTAAAACAGCAGAATGGAAACCAATGGCTACTAAAGGAGGTAAGGCATGTTCCAGATCTAAAGAAAAATCTGATTTCAATAGGTTAGTTAGGCGGTGAAGGTTGTGTGACAACCTTCACTGATAAAGCTTGGAAGGTCACCAAAGGAGCCCTGGTAATAAAAAAAGGTGAAAAGGTTGGTACATTGTATTTATGCAATGGTATTTCTAACTCTGTTAATGCTTTAACTTCCAAAGGAGCAGATGCAGCATTATGGCATCATAGGTTCGAACACTTGAGTGAAAAGGGGATGAAGATTTGTCACTCAAGGAATTTGTTGCTAGATTTGAAGAATGTTGATTTGGACTTCTGCGAGAACTGCATTTATGGAGAACAGAAGAGTCGGATTTCTCAGAGTTGGGAAAGAAAAGGAGAGCGAAAAATTAGAGCTTGTGCATACAGATGTATGGGGACCTACTCAGGTATCATCTCTCAGTGGCTCTCGTTATTATGTTACCTTTATTGATGATGCAACTAGAAAAACTTGGATTTATTGTATTAAGAATAAATATGATGTATTTGATACTTTCAAGAAATGGAAAACTTTGGTTGAGATTGAGACGGGGAAGAAATTGAAGTGTCGTAAATCAAACAATGGAGGTGAATATTGCAGCAAAGAGTTTGATAGGTACTGTTCAGAGAATGGAATTCGTAGAGAGAAGACAATTCCAAGAACACCACAAGAAAATGGTGTGTCAGAAAGGATGAACAGAATAATCATGGAGCATGCAAGGTGCATGAGATTGCATGCAGGATTGCCTTTACAGTTTTGGGCAGATGCTATAGATACTTCTGTTTATCTAATAAACAGAGGGCCTTCAAGTTCCTTGGATGGTGGTGTTCCAGAGGAAGCATGGATAGGTAAAAAGGTAAACTACTCCTTTTTAAAGCCTTTTGGTTGTGAGGCCTTTGTCCATATTGATAAAGAAAATAGAACAAAGCTTGAGGCAAAGTCAAAGAAATGTACCTTTATTGGATATGGTGTTAATGATTTTTGTTATCGCTTATATGATTACGAAAATCACAAAAACATTAGGAGAAGAGATGTAATATTCAATGAAAAGGTCGTGTATAAGAATCAGTTGCACGAAAAGAAACAGGAAAAAGAAAACAAGGAATACACAGTTCTTGATGAAATCACTGAAAAAGTAAAGGTGCCTGAAAATAATAATAATCAACAACCACAATAACAGCAACCACGACAACAACAACAAGAAGCACCCCAAACACCTGAAAGTGGTGTTAGAAGATCTACCAGGATAAGTAGACCCCCTGAATGATACTCTCCTTCAATGTATTATTTATTGTTGACTGATTTCGGTGAACCTGAATGTTATGAAGAAGCAATGCAGGTTGAAATCAGGAAGAAGTGGGAGGTACGCATGAAAGAAGAGATGGACTCCTTAATGCATAACCAGTGTTGGGATTTAGTCAGGTTGCCTGCAGGTAAAACTACATTGCAGAATAAATGGGTTTACAGGCTGAAGGAAGAAGATGGAGGAAAACAGAGGTACAAAGCTAGACTTGTGGTGAAGGGGTTTGCACAGAAGAAAGGCATTGATTTTGATGAAATATTTTCTCCTATTGTTAAAATGACTTCAATCAGAACTATTTTAAGTCTAGTGGTAGTTGAATATTTATATCTTGAGCAGTTAGATGTAAAGACAACCTTTCTCCATGGGGATTTGGAGGAAGAGATATATATGCTGCAGCCACTAGGATATGAAGTGAAATGGAAGGAGAAACTAGTGTGCAGGTTGAAGAAGAGCTTGTATGGCTTAAAACAGGGTCCAAGGCAGTTGTATCTAAAATTTGACAAGTTTATGTCTGAACAAGGTTATATTAGATGTCACTCTGATCATTGTGTTTATCTGAAAAAGAAAAATGATGGCAGTTATATTATATTGTTATTGTATGTAGATGACATGCTTGTTGCAGGATCTAACATGCAGGAAATAAATGTGCTCAAAAGAAAATTTTCAAATTCATTTTCAATGAAGGATTTGGGAGCTGCAAAACAAATCCTTGGTATGAGAATAACTGGAGATAGGAAAAATTGTAAATTAACATTGTCTCAGAATGAGTACATACAAAAGGTGTTGAAAAGATTTAACATGCACAATGCAAAACTAGTTAGTACACCTTTTGCTAGCCATTTCAAACTTAGCAAGGAAATGTGCCCAAAGACCTAAGAAGACATGGATTATATGTCTAAAGTTCCATATGCATCAGTAGTTGGAAGCTTAATGTATGCAATGGTCTACACAAGGCTTGATATTGCACATGCAGTGGGAGTTGTAAGTAGGTACATGAACAATCCAGGAAAGGAACATTGGATGGCAGTGAAATGGATTCTCAGATATTTGAAAGGTATCACAAATCAAGCATTATGCTTTGGTGGTTCAAACATTTCCCTATAGGGATATGTTGATGCAGATATGGCAGGTGACAGAGATAACAGGAGGAGCACTACAGGATATGTATTTACTGTTGGTGGAACAACTGTCAGTTTGGTTTCAAAAATCCAAAGTGTTGTTGCACTTTCAACAACAGAAGCAGAGTATGTTGCTGCTACAGAGGCTAGTAAAGAAATGATTTGGTTACAAAGTTTTATGAGTGAATTAGGTAAGGAGCATGATATGGGCACACTATACAATGATAGCCAAAGTTCCATTCATCTTGCAAAGAACTCAATGTTTCATTCCAGGACTAAACACATACAGCTCAAGTACCATTTCATACGACCAGTGTTGGAAGATGGAGAGTTGAAGCTGGAAAAGATACACACTAGCCATAATCTTGCAGATATGCTAACAAAAGTTGTAACCAGGGAGAAACTGAGAATATGCTCAGTTTCAATTGGTCTTCAAGGATGATGATGAAGATGAGAAACAACCAGGTCCAAAGAGGAGTCATTGTCCAGCAAATGGAGCAGCGGTGGAGATGCTACAATCAGTGTCCAAGTGGGAGATTGTTGGGTGTGGAGCTTGATTATATTCTATATTCAAAGGTATCGCCACATCGTTGCCACCCGTAAAAGATTCACTGCAGGGGGGGTCCAAGGGGGGGCAGCTAAAAATAGCTGTAAAATTTCCTTGTAAAAGTATAGTAATTTCTAGTCAATCTGGGTCGTTCATTAGGTGGATGATCTGACGGTAGAACTTATGTTTAGTTTAGTTTTTTTTGCCCTAGAAGGCAACCCCTCTCTTTGTATGAGGGCATTGTATTTGAGGCTGTGTAATAGATGTGTATTCTCTGAGCGAGAAATAGAGAGGTGAGACTGTGAGAGAAAACAGAGGATATTACAATGGATCTATTGTAGGTAGTGTCTCTTCATTTTACTAGATAATATAAAGGAAGGACTGGTTGTTCGGGGTGGATGTAGCCCAAACTAGGTGAACCACGTATATCTGTGTCTCTCTTGTTTTGTGCATTTTCTGTGTTTATATTTTGCAATATTTTATGTGTTCCATCGCTCCGTAATATATAATTTTCTAACAGTGGCAAGGATGTGCTTTTGTGTTTGGGCTTGATGTTTGATGTGATAACTTATGAGAAGGAAAATTCTTTATATAGAGGTGTTTGATGTTGTGGCAGATGTGTTTGGCATGACTTACTGATCATCTCATGTTTGCAAGTGCTTGATACAATGGTTGTAGGTGGTCTGAAGTAGATTTGTAGATCTAGGTGGAGAAAGTTTGATATATTTAATATTGACAACATCTCCTCTAGATTGCCTCTTCATCTCAGTGTAGATTGCATAATCTCTATTGAATTTCCTTTATACGCTGCAAAAATATGCTCTGGCTTGCCTTTATGTGCCATATAGATGAAAATTTGCAATCCTGTGCACAGACACCAAAAAAAACTTGGTCTAAACCTAGTGATTTTCCCATGGTTTTGGATTTGATTTGATTTAGTAATTTTTTATCTGGTCGCAAAGAAAAGTGGAATGTAATTAATAAGGTTGATTTAGTCCTAACTGATTGTTGGAAAAATTAGTTTAAATATGCTATGTCATGGTTGGATGTTGTTTAAGAGGTAGTGCATGTTTAAGGTGAATGAATATACTTGTAGTGGTGATTAGATATCGTTGCTAAGAATTAAAATGTTAAATAAAAATATGTATGAAATTTGTAATGATGGACCATGTGTTCTTCTGTGGTGAGTTTTCTCATAGAGCGAATACTCTAAGATTGATGTAAACTTGATTTATTCTTGCTAATATTGGTTTTATTGTAGTGGATAATATTGTAGAGAATTCGTATAACTCTGTAGTTTCCATGTATTATGAATTAGCCTTTCGTTATGCTACAACTAGTGCTAGTGTTGTATGGTTGAGTGAGGGTGCTAGTTGGCTGAGTGTGTTGTATGTGTTATTAATACAACTTTGTTTCTAGTTTTGTGCTCTTGAAGTGAGAGCATGGATTAACGGGCTTATGAAAATATTGGCTAAAATTATGTTGTTGGTGTTAGTATGTTATTTGGTTGAGTGAGGGTGTGATGAAGATGAGGATATGTTGTTTTGTTACTATTGACTTCCATTTTGTTGCAGACAGGTTGTTTGAGGTGATTTTTGTTGGGTAAAGGTTTATGTTGCATTTTTGACCCAATATGAAAATGAAATAAATGGTGTTCCATAGTGCTTGTCAAGGTTGGGGCCTCGGAAAAGTGGTGGCTTGCTAAAATAGGGAGTTGGGGATTCCTAGGTAGTATAGGCTAGCAAATATATGCAAAGGGAATTATGCTTCCTAGTTGGCAGGGTCTAGAAAACTAAGTAAAGAGATTGAAGAATAATAATAGAAGAAAGAACCAGAGTTGCATGCTGTTTTTCCTCTTGGAAGTGTTTCCACCTAAATCTTTGGTGCTAATATGTGCTAATTCTTATAATGTGCTTTAATGTCGGTTACATGTTCAGATATGTTAAATACATGCTCTATACTAATTGTTTAATGAATTGGAAAAAAGAGTAATTATTGTGAAATATGCCTCATTACTAATTCACCCATTCTCTCAGTTTGATTTGATTTCCAACAATTGCTATCAGGGTGGGTTCACTCAGGCATAGCTTGAACATTGAAGCATAGATAAAATATATATGACCCATAAAGGGAGAAATAATAGCAGTTTGTCTCAAAGAAGAAAGGGATGTAGTCATGGGAGAAATACTTCAAATCCAAAAAGAAATATATTTTCTTGATGAACAAGGATGTTGAAAAAAGTCAAGATGAAGAAGCAACTATTACATTTTGCTTCAATTGTAAAAATGATGTTCATCATAAATATTCTTTTCCATATCTTGATACAAATAATGAATATCATGTGATTAGGGATATTAGAACAAAGGACGACAATCAGCTATTTGAAATTGATTCCCCTAGTGCAAAAATAGTTGATTGTTAAGTGGTGAAGTCAAGTTAAAAAAAATGAATACGAAAGCAAGAGTTCCACTAGTCCAAGTGATAATGAGGTAAATTTTAGTTGTTCATTAGAAAACATTGAAAATGAAAAGAAAAGTATAATAATGGCACTTGAAGTTGTTTTTGGATCAACTTTGGTAGAATTAAAAAGGATTAATGTTGGAAACAGAGACCATAAAAGTATATTGTAAGTATTTGATGAGAGTAAATGTGTATTCAAAGAAGAAATTATCAGAATAAAAGCCCAAATAGAAGAAGGAAGGTGATTTGAATAAATAATGAGTAGGAATATGAAGGAAAAATGAAATCAATGTAAATTTTACGAAGTTGAAGTGGTTTCATTAAGAAGTGGTCTATAGAAGAAAACCTCACAGCTGAAATTAGAAAACAGAAGCTAAAGACCTCCCTCTATCAAATCAGTTCTTAGTCTTCTTAAGGAATAAACTAGTTTAGAAGAAGTTATAGACAAATTACAAGATAGTAGAAGAAGGAATAATGTAGGCCAACAATGAAATCAACAACTAAGTAAGGAACCAAGAAAATTACTTTCAACAAGAAGATTCTTTGCTCCTTTACTAGGAGATGTCGAGTGCTTCAATTGTCATAAGTATAGACACACTGTAGTAGATTACAAAAGTAGAGTGATCAAGACTTCCTAGAAGAATATACCTCAAAACATGTAACTGAATAGGAACCCATTTCAAAAAATAAATGAAGGAAAATTGTTCTCCACATGAACATCATATACTATTAGGTTATTTTCACTGTGACAAAAACCATCCAAAATTTTTCTTACAGTTGAATGTTGGAGACTAATGAGGATCTTGTGATCTGTTATTCCATGGTAACTTCATGGTCATTTAATATTTTGTAAAGTATTAAGTCTTATTCTAAGTGTGAAATTCACTTTCTCACACATGTTCTATCTTTTATGAATTCACAAACACACTTATTTCAATGCAATTTTAGATAGGAATTATGTAGCTCTTGAAGGTAAGTCTTTCAAAATTACTGGTGAAAGTGGATGCACAATCCATCATCAAAATGTATGTGCAATAAATTAAGATAACAAGTGTGCACTCTGCAATGAAAATATTCCTCACTTCGATTGCAATTGTACATCTATTTTGGTGAGTTTTCGCAATTGTCACTCTGGCACAACTTTGTTTTTGCAAGTGTCACTTTCATGCTCACAACTATCAATTTTTCTTGCATTGATTTTTATGTGTTGTTTTCATGTTATATTTTCTTTGGCATGTGTCGCTTTCCTTTTAATTAATCTTTTGGAAGTGTAGTTTGCACTTTTCTCTTACTTTCACAAGTGTCATCGTTTTGCATGGGAAGTGTCACACATTGTAAAAGTGGAGTTATGGTTCATTTCAAGAGGAAAATTTGGTACTAATGGGTCCTATCTATCATGTAGAAATGCATTAGACTCATTCCCAAAGTTTTATGCATTGTCGTACTACTGTTGACATTGTCATCGCAAGGTATATCTTAAGAGTTTCACTTGGAGAAGAATGTTTCTTTACTATCACATTAAGTGGATCATGTTGATTCTTGGTGCTAAGTATTTAATGTTGTGTTATCGATTGTGCTAAGTGTGTGATCATGTTCAGGTCAAACCTTGGTTTCATCTTCACCTCACTAATCCCATACCTAGTCAAATTTTGGAAATTTTCATGCCTAACCAACCTAAGCTCACTCTACCCAATTGAAATGTGAAATGTGAAACTAAAGCCACAAGAATGCATCCCTGCCTTTTGGGACTGTACGGTGTGTAGTTACTATCTCTAAGGATGCATTGCATAGTCACAGTGCCCAAGAGATGCCTCCCGACCTTTAGAATTGTGCAATTCTTCGTCCCATCCAGTATCCTTCTACGCATTGCATAATTGCAATAACTAGTATGTATCCCTACCTTCTTGAATTATGCAACTGTGCAATTCTTTGGCCCTCCCTCTCTCCTAAACTACACATTGTACAATTACAATGGGCAAGCCTTCCTAACTATGACTCTCAAAAACCCAGTCTTGTCTCCTAGGCCTCCAGTGATGCGCATTGCACAATTACAAACATCACTCCCATAATTTTTACCTTTATAACTATGAACAATGCAATCTCCAAGTATTATTCCTTGTCCAATACTTAGTTATGGCTCGATCAATGATTTCCATAAAGCAAGTTAGACTATGTGTAATCTGAACTGATGTTGTCATGTCATGAGTGATTTTCAGTTGTAGGTACTATATCATGACATGACATGATGATGATTGAAGAGAAGAATAAGGAGAGAATTCTACAAGACACTTGTGAAGTGGTAAAGAAATTTTGATCATTGAACATGAAGATGAAGGGACATTGGATTGCGATACAATTTGGAAGATCAAGATCATATTGAAGACTCCTTATTTTTTGCCCCTTGGAGGGGGTTGAATATGAAGAACACAAAAGATATTTCATGAAGATGAAGTATTGAATAGACATCTCACAAAGATTGAAGACAAAGCAACTAGAAGAACAACTTTCCATTTCCAGTTCATCATGGAGTCCATGCCATCATTGTCAAGTTGTGACTTGTACTAATGCCATCGTAATGTCATATGTGTCCATGTGCCTTGCCACATCATTTGTGGATGTAATGATGTAATTATCAAAAAAGAAGGAAAAATGTAATGTGTGGAAGTCCAAGACTCATATGTGGAATTTGAAAAGTCACATAGTCATATATGGAGAAAAACATCTTTAGGAAAAGTCCAAAGTCATATAGAATTCCAAAGGTGACATTAAAAGTCCAAGAGTCATGAGGGTTGTTATAGACATTTTTGTGCCTTACAGCTATAAGCATGAAATGCCCATAAACCAAGGGATCCTAAGTCCCTAAAAGTGTTGTTCCAGCTCCTAAAGAAACAAGGTCAACAAATTACAGCTTCTCCCAGAAGTTCTCCACCAGAAACTGCTCAGAACTAGTCAAATCAGGATCATTTTAGCTGCTCCACTAGCTAGCTGCGTTGCAAAGCACCCAAATACACTGGCTAGGTGCATTTCAATGCACTTGAATGCACTACTAGGGTGCGTTGAGCGGGAAATGACAAGTGGCAGAGTCATTCCATGAGGTGGAGAGACAATGGAAGCTTCCAGAATCTTCTCCAATGACACTTGCCTCACTGAATTCGACCAGTGATGAGTAAGAGACTCTCAGTCTCCAAGTGGAAGCAAGAACTGACAGAGAGAGGCCACTAATCAATTCATGAGTTGACTCATCCTCTTTGCATACATCTATATATGGATCCCTCACCAAGAGATCCAGAAGGCTGGAATTTTGTACATTGCAGAGAATTGCTGTTGGTTTTGAGATAGATATCAGAGTATTGGGTGATTTATGCTTTGTTGGAGGTGAAGAGGGGATTCTATGCTGGGAGGTTGATGCTGGATCAGGAATCATTGGTTGTAACTCCTCCTGGATCTTCTTGTTTTATCAATAAAACTATTTGAGTTTCTCCTACATGCTTGTATATCATTGATGTTTGTTATATTTGTATGTTTAGCTTAAATCTGATCCTAAGCTATTTATGAACATAAATCCATGTCTTTGTGTAGTTTCCTTCTTCTGTGATCTTGCAGGAACTTGGTGACGCTGGGCATGTAAGGGAGCAGGTAGCTGGAAGCTGTCAAAGAGGAGAGAGATTGGATCAAAGGACTAGCGCAAGACACAGGTTGGTTCATCCTATTCCTCTTCGTTTATAGTTCATAAAGGAGAATACAAGAGTAGTTTTCCCTGTTTGTTTCTGAGGTCACTGTCACAACCTAGTGGGATAGGGTCGTTCTGAATAGACACTTTTCCCGATAACAAAATGGCGACTCCGCTGGGGATCGTGTCTAGTTAGTTTGTTTGTGTTTCTCTTGTTGTTCATCTCATAAACTTAGAAGTAGCGAATCGAACTGCATTTGCCATTTACAAATGCAAAGTAGACATCTGCTACTTCAATCCATTCACTGGATCTGTTTATGATCTGAACAGCTGATTCACAAATGATCTGATTACCCTTTGTGATAGCTCTTAAACCTCTTTTAAATCAACCCTCTGATTGTGCATTACTGATTGCTTTTACTCGGCCAAAAACCATAGATTAAACTGCAAACCGTGACCCAGAACCCGGATAGAATTCTCGTTTCTGCCCCAGCGCAGGTGCTGTGAAGAGTTCCTGCATTTAAGCACAGTTCCCGAGAGGGCAACCTGCGTTGCAATCCAGTTTCTCTGTGTACCAGGTGCGTTGATCCGCTTAGCCCTGTGCAGCTGAGGTTCTTTGCTCATTTTTTCCAGTTTTGCTTCTGATTTTTGTAGCCTGTGATCAGTGTGTGTGTCTGTTTAAAAAACCCCTTTTCTTTGCCTTAATTCCGCCTCAGTTGTATAAAAGAAACTATATCTGTTTTTGTGTGTTTGTTACATCATTTATGGTTTCCCATTGCAAAAGTAGACTAGTCATACTGTCGTCCTCGGATTTAGATCTGTCGTAAGTGTCGATTTTGATCTTAGGAGAAAGTTTATTTGCTGTTGACAGTCGATTATGCTTTTACTTTTTCCTTTGGCTTGAATTTGTGAATTTCTAGTGTCGAAACAAGTGTTTACTTCAAAATCATAAAGTGTCGTAATCGTCTCTACCTTTTGATTTCAAAAAGAAGCTTGTTTGTGTTTTTCACTTGAAAGCGAATTCAAATTTGTACAACAACTTTCTTTTTAGGCATCAATATTAAGAAAGTGAAAAACAAATACATGCACATGTGCATTTGCATATTGACAGTCTATTTGGCTTGATTTAGGAAAAGTGCATTTACAGTGTGCTCTTTTCTCTTTGAGAAAAGATTGTGTCTTTCTTTTCCCCTTGTAGCTAGGATTTTCATTGCTGAAAAGAGATAAAAGCTTGCTTATCATCTTTAGATTGCATTTTAGGAATTACATCTACATCTCGTGGTGAACCCAAAAGGCAAACTTCATAAGAAAGATCAACCAAAAATAAATTCAATGAACTTAACAACGCTTTGTAACTTAACGCACAACATCTAGAGGTCTAGGCTAGAGACGTATTCCGGCGTCGTAAAGCCTAGTAACTGTTGTCCTCACTGATGGTTGGGTGATTCCTCCACTTTGAGACGATAAGTGCCAGTACGGACTTGTGCTCCCACGTACCGTCGAGTATATATTGGGAGACCCCTATAGGCATAAAACCTTTATCCATAGGAAGTTGTGTCGGCCGCCCTACTGATCGCAATGCACCAAACACAGCATTCGGGAAGATTGACTGCCGTACCATAAAAAGTATTTTGCAGTTTTGCGATTGGTTTGGTACTTCCTCTACCTAGATCTCTAGAGCAGTCCCTTTCGTTCCTTTTCAGACTCCTTAACAGAAAAGGTCCATCTGAGCACTTGTCACTTCAGGCTCATTAAAAATGGAAGGAGACTAGAGTCATCTTTTGTTTTTTCTCGACTCTTTAAAACTGAAAAAACAAGTTGTGTCAAAGCGTGTTAAAATTTATTTTAAACAGAATATTCATCCCCTTTTCCTACGTTGATCTTTGGGTTGAGAAAATGGAGCCTACCAACAAAGGAATTCCCCTTGGTGGAAATCCTAGTCCCTTCTCCTCTTGGGGAGATGTTGGTGCGCCCCATATGGCCACATTGTCGCTTCCAGGACAGACAATTGGCTTGCCAATATGGCTCTTCTCAACCAATGTCGTTCAGAACACCACTATTCCTGAACAATCGAATCAGCAATTAGACGAGTCCAGAGTTAGCCACCAGCCTTCTACTTCCTCTAATTCTTCCTCTCCTCCTTCCTCTTCGCTTGACAGGACTGGTAAAGCTAAAAGCCAAGTTCCTAAGGAGAAGAAGGAAAAGAAGAAGAAAGAGAAAAAGAAGAAGGAGCCAAAGGCAAATGGGGGAAAACGAGTGTCGTCTAACGAAAATCCACACACAGCACCGACCAGGCCTAAATCGCCATGTGTCATTTGCAAAGGAGACCACTTTCACAGAGATTGTCCTTACATCCCCTGGATACTAAGGGACTGGTCTCCTCGTTTGCACAATCCGGTGTCATCAACCTCTGGAGATCATGTTGAAAGCACACCGTCAACTAGTGAAAGTGAAGCCCTAGGACAAAAAGGAAAAGCTAGATTTCCTTGTAAACTGTGCGAAGGCGACCATGCCCTCCACCGTTGTCCCTTCTTAAACGAAGCTAAAAGAGTTTTGGATGAGCGTCTGGTTTCACCGTTACGACTTCCTCCTGGATATAAAAAACTCTTGCCAAGTCCATCACTAGTTGAGAATCCAGCTGGCCCGCTCAGGTGGTCGGCTGAAGCGCCTATCATTGAAGATAAACCAACTGAATCCATACCAGACGAAAGTCAAAAGGTCGAGGCGGCAGTTGACCCGGTTTTGCCTTCAGAGGTTTTATCTTCGGATGATACAGTCACTGAAGAGAACAAGGATGACACCGTCCAAATTCTCTTCATCAACACAGACTCCGATGAACATGGGGGCAATCTACCCATTCCTTTACCGCAGGAAGGAAGTTCATCAGAGCCAGACCCGGCCGTCTACTCGGTCCCACCTCCAAGCAACCTAGTTGTCTCCTTCGATTGAAATCAACTAGGCAGACCCCGCTTACCAGCAAGTGTACCATTCCGAATTATCGTTCAAATATATAGAATGGTCATGGCTGGTACCATCATAGATGAGGGGGCTTCTGTGAGTATCCTTTCCTCTATTGCTTGGAAAGCGCTTGGTTCACCATCGCTGTTGCCTGAAATGAGAAATCTGACAGGCTTTGATAAAGGAACCAGTCGACCTTTAGGGATCCTTCCCGATGTGCCCATAACATTGAGAAGGAAGACAGTTCGCATGAACGTCATGGTCATTCAAGGACCCTTGGATTATAACCTACTCCTTGGACGAGACTATATTTATTGCATGGGAGCCATCGTCTCCTCACTCTTTAGAGTAATGTGTTTTCCGCACGAAGGAAGAGTGGTCAAGCTCGTGGACCAGCTTTCATTTCCCGGATCACGCATAGCAAATAGTCATATACCGTCCCTAAATGGTCTCTTCACGCAAGAAATGTCTCAAGTCCCAGTCCGTCCTCCCGATGAGCGCGAGTAATTCGGAGGGATATGACTGAAACCCAGGGGGCATGCGTCCTGGTCTGCTTCGGCAGGAAAACTTCGGGTATAGAGTAGGTTTCCGCGGGAGAATATGACTAGTCTGTACCCCGTCCGTGATTGGAAGAGGGGTTATTCTAGAATAAGATTCTTTTGTCAAAGTTATGTGAGTTGGTTGATCTCGCCACTCACCTTTGTTTATCTCGGTAGACATCGCCGAAGAAGTGTTTTGTTTACGCCGTAAATAGAACAATCTTTGGGTAACCTGTAAGAGGTAGGCCTCTCCCGATAGAACAAATGTTTTGTCTGCAAATTGAGGGGTAACCTTGAAACCATATTTTATACCTGGGGGCATGCAAACCTTTTGGCATGCAAGCGAAAGAGCGATTATTTATCTGTTTTTTGGATTAGTCGTTTCCTAACTTGCATAAAGAAAGGATGTGGGGCAAAAATCTAAAAGTTGCCGTTTTTATATGAGACATTCTTATCATATGACTGGATTAATCGAGCAGTTTTAGCGCATAGTTCAAGCTCGTTAAAAAATAAACATAAGATCGAGCAGTTTTAGCGCATAGTTCAAGCTCGTTAAAAAATAAACATAAGTCCGAGCAAGTGTTTCCACCCGCGTTTAAGCTCGTTAAAAAATGAACTATCCCCTGGTAAATAACCACCGTGAATGTAGTACTTCAGCCATTAAAGCCTTGGTCGTGTTTGCACCGTCACCTCCACTTTTCCATTGGCCGATCATTCACCTCCATTTGATTGTTTACCCATTTTGAGGAACAACTGCGAAGAGTGATTTCACTAGCCATCCTTGGGACACTGCCGTGATTGAAAAATTCCAAACCTTACCTGGAATCAGCTGCTACCCATTTTATCACTCGTTCCTCAAAAGACGAGTATTCTTTAAGCTCTTTTCATCTGACTCGTAAAATATGAAAAGATTGCTGAGTTTTGGCCTTCCAGCTCGTTAAAACGACCGGAAGTGCTATCCCTCCTCTAGATTTTAATCTTTTTGGACCTGAGGGATTATTGCACAAAAATATCGAGCGCTTGTTTTGTTTGGCTCGTTAAAACTATCGAAAACTCATCCCTTCTGTATTGTTTTATACCTTTTCGGACTTAAGGGATTAGATGTTGAAAAAGGAACTTTGGAGTTACCTTTACGTACCTTTTCAGACTCTCTAAAAATGAAAAGGACCGAGTTATCTTTGTCATTAGACTCGTTAAAAAGATCAATAGCGACAAACTTGTCTTTAGGCGAGAACGAGTTTCACTATCGCTAGGCTCGTTAAAACATAGCGATGGGTTTGCCCGAAGGGCAAATTATAGAACAAGCATATGTTATCCTCCTCAAGCTTGACAAAAATAAAGAGGTACTGGTCAGCAATGACTGGGGAAAAATTGGGAAGAAAACTCAAAGAAACTTTATTGGTAGCAAGTCGCTCTTGAACATGACACTTCCACTCCGTGCCTGAGTCGGGTTGGGTTGTTTCATTCATCGGTCACATCGCCATGGTCACGTCATACCATCCACATTTGGGGTAAATGATACCAATCCATGACATAAGTGTCACCGACATGTTCAAGAGAAGTCATCCAGAGAAGTCACACCCGTGTCCCATCCACTACCATACATTATACTTCATTCTTTCATGACCGCCACCCTGAACCATATATCACCAGATCGTTTTCACCTCCATCAAAATCTTTTGCTCCGTTCCATGTCATTGATGTGAGATTCATTAAGGCCCTCCTTTGACGGATCGCTTCTTGTCGACATCAGCTCATTATCCAAGAAGTTGATCTAGGAACAACCCCTTCAGTACTTTGAAGCTTGCATGCCTCAATGGCAAGTTTCTCACTTCCGGCAATAGGTATACATCAATGACCTTCGACCGAAAGATTTTGCGTGGTGTTCGATGCCAAGTCCTTTATTCACACCATGTGAATTGTACTACAGTACCTTGAGGGTCATTATCATTATCGGTGATTCCTCTCGTGCTTGTTAACAGTTTACATCATTGACTGGTAATCAAGCGATGTCTTTCCATGTTCGACTTCAAAACATTTCTCACATGGATCGACTTGTACTTCGAGTGAAGATCGGATGAGATTGAAGACCCCGGATCTAGTTTCATCCATCCGGGCTGTGATATATATTCAGGAAAAATAAAGACATTGAAATGTACATCATTACAACACAGATAATCATCCTACTGAAAGGATGATGATTTCATCAGAATCATCAGTCTACCATCAGACGATTGTCTGTCCTATGTACATAAAAATGAATTTATAAAGCTGAGCATGGGAATACCCGCCTCAGCTAGATCATGAAAACAGTATGAAGATAATGTATTGTATTGTATCTTATTACAGGTCTCCTCCCAGCATTGAAAGAACTTCGGATCCTCCTAATAAAGCATTTCACCCGATAAACTGCCTCATACTTTAGGGGGCAACTGTTATAGACATTTTTGTTCCTTACAGCTATAAGCATGAAATGTCCATAAACCAAGGGATCCTAAGTCCCTAAAAGTGTTGTTCCAGCTCCTAAAGAAACAAGGTCAACAAATTACAGCTTCTCCCAGAAGTTCTCCACCAGAAACTGCTCAAAACTACTCAAATCAGGATCATTTCAGCTGCTCCACTAGCTAGCTGCGTTGCAAAGCACCCAAATACACTGGCTAGGTGCGTTGAAATGCACTTGAATGCACTACCAGGGTGCGTTGAGCGGGAAATGACAAGTGGCAGAGTCATTCCACGAGGTGGAGAGACAATGGAAGCTTCCAGAATCTTCTCCAATGACACTTGCCTCACTGAATTCGACCAGTGATGAGTAAGAGACTCTCAGTCTCCAAGTGGAAGCAAGAACTGACAGAGAGAGGCCACTAATCAATTCATGAGCTGACTCATCCTCTTTGCATACATCTATATATGGATCCCTCACCAAGAGATCCAGAAGGCTGGAATTTTGTACATTGCAGAGAATTGCTGTTGGTTTTGAGATAGATATCAGAGTATTGGGTGATTTATGCTTTGTTGGAGGTGAAGAGGGGATTCTATGCTGGGAGGTTGATGCTGGATCAGGAATCATCGGTTGTAACTCCTCCTGGATCTTCTTGTTTTATCAATAAAACTATTTGAGTTTCTCCTACATGCTTGTATATCATTGATGTTTGTTATATTTGTATGTTTAGCTTAAATATGATCCTAAGCTATTTATGAACATAAATCCATGTCTTTGTGTAGTTTCCTTCTTCTGTGATCTTGCAGGAACTTGGTGACGCTGGGCATGTAAGGGAGCAGGTAGCTGGAAGCTGTCAAAGAGGAGAGAGATTGGATCAAAGGACTAGCGCAAGACACAGGTTGGTTCTTCCTATTCCTCTTCATTTATAGTTCATAAAGGAGAATACAAGAGTAGTTTTCCCTGTTTGTTTCTGAGGTCACTGTCACAACCCAGTGGGATAGGGTCGTTCTGAATAGACACTTTTCCCGATAACAAGGGTAACTCAAGAGTCAAAGGGGATATGAAAGGACATTCCTTTTTTTATAAAATAAACCTCATAAATCAAGAAAAGGGCTTTTTGAAGGCTGAAGTTTTTGGAGAGCTAGTCTTTGCTTCTCTAACTTGACATAGGACAGAAGAACATTCTTTGGAGAATAAAGGAGTGACTTAATGTTCCACTATTGGAGCTAGTATTTCACCATTATAACTATGTGATTGGATCTTTCACCTAATAATCACAAGTTCGCTGAGCCAACACATTTTCATGCATGTATCATAAATATTATAAGACCAATATTTAGATGTTTGTAGTATATGTTTTGTTCATATGTACTAAGGAAATTGAACTACTTCATTGTCTTTGGTACTTATCATGTTGAAGGTTTGTTGTATTTGCTTTAATGATAGTTGTGTGTATGTGAAATATTTCGCTAGATAACTAATCAATATTTCCTTTCTCTCACATGCCTCTCTTAGGACAATACTATTACTTTCCTTCTAGAGACTCACTCTTCACTTCCATCTCATGAAAGTCTCTTTTAAACATTCAATTCGATGTTTCATAGTGTCAAATTACTTTTCGAAGGTTATATGCATATTCTCTTAAGTGATTCATTGTGGCCAAGGAAAATATTAGAGTTATGGTAGTAGAGCTGATACTCTGGATGGGTGTAGCACCCTCCTCCCACATCTATCCAAGCTAACCAGTCCACCGAGGTAAAAATGTGATGAAGAGCTACCATGATATGTTTCAACTCCCCAAGTATAGTTAAGGAAGTGGAATCAACATGACAAGACCAGTCTAACCTTCCACACATGCTACAAAATCTCCAAGAGATAACCAACCCTTCCAGGTGGCCAACCCCTGAGGAAACTTACCTTTTTTTGAAATAGAGCCCCTGTCACTCCCTTTCTAAGCCCTCCAAGCAACTGAGAGCCTCTAGTCTCTCCCATGAGCTTCCCTAAGTGCAACTGTAGCCGTTTTCTACCAGTGCTATGCCAACGACTATGACAATTAAGGCTATTTTCTAGGTCTAGGACCTAGTCACTGCCCATAACTCCATGAAAATTTTAAAACTCATAAAAGACATGAAGATAATTATTTTGATAACAAACTTGATCAAGAAATTGACTATACCCCTACTAGCCATGACAGGGATTGCATCAAACATGCCACAAATATGCAATCTATAGGTGATAACAACATATCCAAGCATAGGGGTCTCATACTTATCTAAGAATCACTAAGAAGCATTAATTACTTATCGCAATAACTACATTATCATCTATTATGTAATATATTCATTTTAAATCCATTTATTAATTAAAACATGATGAAAGCCAAACATCATCACTTTCAAAAAACTTACTCATAACCAACATATGACCAACATAAATAACAAGGATATGATAACCATAAAAACCACATATGAACCAATACATTTACACATAAAATACCAAGTAGAAGGAGATCTTATTAATGAATGCATACGCTGGCCATTTATGGGACTTCTGCGAATCACCCGACCATAGATTGGGTTGAACCAAATCTCTCTTTCAGCCAATCACCTCTATGCCATATTTCAAGCATGAATGTGGGATCTCATGAAACAAATCAAGCAAAACCAAACCAGGGCTTCCAAAGGCCAAACCACCTCAACCCTCAACCAGTGATTCCAGCTCATGGTTGGGCATCACTAACCATCACCAGATTGGTCTCCAACCAAGCTTTCCAAGGATTAAGATAATTTGTTCCAACGAAGGCTTCGAGGACTAGTAACCCAACCCACAGTTTTTGCTCCAGGACTAATAACACAACCAACTCAGGGCTCCAGAGAATTTTTCCAACCAAGGCTCCAGTATTAGTAATTCAAATGAAGTTGTTATAGGGCTTTTGGAGTGTTTTTCTAGCCAAGGTTCCAGGAACTAATAGCTAAACCCATAACCAAAGGAATATGAGATCCAACCGAAAAATAAAAGTAAAAGACACAACATGATGGCTATCCAGGAAATGATAAGGTTAGGAAAAACCACTATCAATCTAAGCAATCCTCCATGCCAATGACAAATCATAACCAAAAAACCACATGCATATCCATGCATGCCCAAAAATAGCATGGAAATCATACATGCAAATTGATACCTACAAGCAAAACCTACTATAGCTATTGATCCCAATGTCCTCTTGCATTTTTTTTCTTTTTCTTTCCGTTCTTGCTCGAAATCCTAAGTATGTCACACTCCTCCAATAGTGCTCCAAGAAAAATCTTAATGTCCAAGAGTATCAGAGAGCGAGAGTAGAGAGAGAGCTTTAAAACTGAACTGGAAAAAGCCTGTCAACTAATCTTGAGAAGCCTTTTTATTAATGAGGCCTCTATTTTTTTCAATTTCAATTATTTTCTTTAATTTTCCTTCTCACATGCAACCTATGACCTCTCACCTTCCTTTTCTCCTAATTTCCATTATTTTCATAAATAAAATGCCAATTAATGCCACTTTGTCTTTCCATAGCCTTTTACATTTCCTTTTCCAATTTCCATCGCCATTAATTAATCACAAGTGATCCCCATCACTATGCGTTTTCCCAACATTCAACTTCGAATACATGTCCCATGACCAAGGTCTTAGTTTTCCATTATTAACTTTATTACATGAATTTTTTCCCAAGGTTATTATACAACCCTCCCCCTTGGGGGAATGTTGGCTTAGGTTGGGCTGACCTAGGTTCAATCTATACCGCGCACCAACAAAACCCTCACTCGATAGCCCTTTTCGGCAACAACCTGCAAGAAAATTGCAGTCTCACCTGAAGTGACTATAGGAGGTTGCAGAACCCAGTTTCTGGAGCCTTGAGGGATGATGTGATGTGCTATTATTATGTTTTTTTATCTTTAACATACATAGATTACTTCGTTGCATTCATTTAATCACATAAACATGCCATATAAGCCCATAAATCATCACTGCAGTGTAATAAAATGCAACTATAATAAATTGCTAAGCTACAATAGATAATAAGAAAATATGCACACGAAGACATATATTTTACCATGGTTCATCCCAATGTGGGACTACGTCCACAAGAATTGTTTATTATAATAATAAATCTATAAAACAAACAATTCTTTTCCTGCGCACTTAGCTGCAGGCTATCCAAGCACTCAGTTGCAGGCTCATGCCTCTGTGCAATCATTTTCAGAACCTCGGCTTCTTCCCTAAACCACAAATAAAAAAGTTACAACCGTTCAATTTTAGATGTGATTCTAAGCTTGGCCTATCCTTTATTATTGACTCCTATATATAGTATTACATCAAGGGATATATCATCAAAATACAATGGTCCATATACAATGGACTCCCCTAATACAATCTACTATGGTTTGAAAACCATTCATATTTTACAACATTACATTATTTTACAAAAGGGAGGGGCTTCAGTCAGCCTCAAAGCCCATATACCATGTCGTATATCTACTGTGCGGTCCACTTGGTGCTCCAGATCTCCACTACATGGCTCACTTCGCCCTCTACTACATTATTTACTTCACACTCTGCTTCCACAAAATGCAGAGTTCTTGCCAAAAACTAGAACAAGTTGGGTTGTGCTCAACATTCCCTCAACACTCACATGTGATTCATCCTGAGTCACTTTATTTCTTTGCCTCTGATTTTTGCTGTGATGTTATTGTAGGCCTGGTTGAACTGCTGCAGAGTCTTTGTTACCTTCTTTTCCTTATAGCGCACTTCCTCCACCAGTGACTTTGTCACATGTTCTACAACCTTCAATACCAACCATGTCTCCTTTTGTTAAAGTTGTTGAAGCTTCTCATCTACTGCCTGTGATAGTTGGAGGGCCTCATCCTGCCAAGGCTAGGTCCATTCTGTTAAGACCTGTTCTTCCTTCTTCACTCCTCACTTTTCTTCTCGAGGGCCTTTGACTCATTAATCTTCACGAGCTTCTGTGAGATTGGTAAGGTCTTTACAGATGCACAAATTTCTTCTAACTGTTGTTGCTTCTACTGCATTTCTTCCTGGAGTTTCTGTACATTTGGATCTTCCTGCGGTGAAGTACAAATTTGTAGACTTTCATCCAAGAACTTTAGATAGTCTACCACTTCTACGGAGATGCTATCTATTGTAGTATTTTAGTTAGTCTCCCTTTGATCCCATACTTCCTATGGCGTAGTTGGTTGTAGCTTCATTTGTAGCTCATTGATATGCATTTCATACTTAATCTTCACATTTGTAATCTTCTACTTGTATCCTTTCACTTCAAGGCTGAGCTTCATGACCTTGTTCTCCACTAATTCTTCTCACAGATGGCTAGGACTGGAATCTATTTACATAAGGTTTCGACCACCTCCTTGATCATTTGTTGCTACTGTGCTACTTGATCCCTTTCTTGGATCACCTACTCGAGCTTCTGCCAAAGAGAAACTCACTCTTTTTATACTTGAATATTTAGCTGCAAAGTGTGTTGTTTGCGCAGCTTTAGCTCTTCAATTATCTCCATGTTGATCTTGTGTAGTCTTGGCAATGGTACCATTGTTGGGCGCGGGATCCCCCAAGGCAAGTTTTGGGGCTTAAAGCACAAGTTTTGACTAAATCTGATGTAAAGACTTTGCATTTTGTGAGTGCAGAGTGTGAAGTTTGTATATGAGTCATACGGTTGTCCACCCTTATTTTTGTAATGTAATGTCGGCTTGAGGGATCTACCCATGGTCCGTGAACCATGGGATTGTATAAATAGAGCGAGGCTCTAAGTTTTAAATAACTGAAAAAAGGAAGGACCGAATGATGAAGAATTGAGTCTTAGTTGAAGTGTAGAGTTGAGTCTTTGGGTCATAGAGTAAGAGAAGGCTCTGCAGTTGAGTGCACAAAATCCTAGTCGTCCGCAGTTAAGTACGCGGACCCTTGTAACTGAGTGTGCAGGGTGGGTTGGGTCTGTAACCTTTGGATAAGTAATAAAGAGAAGCTTTACATCATTTTTGTGTATCTTTCTCCTATTTTGTGCATTGAATGTGTTGGATATAAATTGCATTTCTATTGTTTATATGATGTGAAAACTTATATGAATGTGTTGATAAAGTGAATATAAGATAAAGTATATGTTTACACGAAGATAACTAATTGTTATAAGAAGATAAGTAAGATACGTGGTGTAACTTGGGGAATTAGCATTCGCTGCTAGGGCAGCGCGAAAATCACTTCAGCCCCTGGTGAGGGCTACGCGAAGGTGATTGTAACAGATCGTGAAGGCCTCACAGGTTAGGTCAGTGTGCGAAGTGACCTGCACGAAGCTATTCACAGTTGGACTAAATCGACCACTTAGACATCTCAAGGGTGCGGAAAGTTGGTTCCAACATCCCCCCACACTTCTTCAAGTGAGACCTCAGTCTGTGCCCCGTGGGCTGCTGCTAAAAGGGCCAATAGTATAGGGATTTGTTTGGCTAATTAACTCCAAACCTGGGTCAGGCCCCATCAAGCCAACAAATGGTTCCATTGTCGGGACCGAAATCTACATAGAGATGTCCAATTTTGTATCATTGGAATCCAACTAAGAAGGAAATTGAAGGATGGTTGGACATGAGAATTCACGAATTTGCGATGCACGAGAATAGGAATCCATGACTATCAAAGGAAGAGTGGTTAGACTGCTACCTGTACATAGAGATCCACAAAATATTCTTTGCATATTTCCCTACTGAGCTGTACGAGTGGATCACGAAGCTAGAAGATAGAAAAGGAAGGTGGAAGCTTGACGGTCCTGTTGTGTGGACCCTAGAGTTGATGCACAGATTGGAAGCATCGAAAGATAAGAATTCGTGCACCGTTGATCACTGGCTTGATCGGATTATAGGGGGATTCATCACTGAATTCACTGTAGACACTTCAGTCTGATATAGTGAGGCAGAGTGAAGCTTCCTCAAAGGACTGTGAGGTAAGTACGTAAAGTCCCTGAATACTTGGATTAGAATTTTATTGTGTGAAAATAGGATTATGCAGCTACATTGATGTCTGGGGCAGATATCCAAATTGCGTTAAATAAGGAATTTAGCAGGCCGAAGTCAGAAGCGTAGTTGATCATTGGGTTCAAAGGGATCACAATGCTACTAGGTGAGACTCCTTAGGGGCTGGATCAAAGGTTGAAATGTATGATTCACGAAGCTAATATGACTTTGACAGATGGAAAACACCATGAATGGTTTGTAGCATCGCTAATGCCGCATTTGAGGAACGCGTTGTCACAACAAAGGTTAATGACTCAGGAATATGCCTTAGAGATCACGATGACGCTGCATGAGACCCCAATATAGGATCCTAACTTGGGAGTTCAACAGATTCACACGTAGTTGGAAAACTTATGCCTTGAGATGCAGAGTCTGAAACAGGACAGGACAACTTGACCAGAAGTACGTGAAGAAGTATGGTGTGTTAAATGTAAGGGTCAGGGTCATGACAAGGACCACTGCTCAGTGCTCGCAAATTACCTCACGGAAGGGGGACCAATGTCATTAAGGCTAGAAACACCAGCAAGACCTAGCGCAGTGCCTACTTTGTAGTGCGCGATTTGTCAAATAGGAGGAAAGTATGCTACAGACAACTATCATTTGTTGTAGAAGTACACACAGAATACTTAACAATTGTTCTGTAATTTTTGAAGATCGATTAGACACGATGAGTGCACTTGTAGAAGCTATGAGTTGATGATGGATAATACACCCACCTACAGAGTTCAGGCTATAACACGACCCCTAGACTAGAGTGCAGTGATGGCGCAAACCGGATTTCAGGGGCGCGGACGAGGTCGAGGCAGATGAGGACCTGGAAGAGGTCGCAGACAGTTGATATGCTATAATTACGGAGGGCCAAGACATTATGCTTGTGATTGTACAAATCCAATGTGTCCATCATCTATGTATTGTACCTTGTTTGATCATGAGATGGAGGAATGTCCTACGTTGATAGATGGGCTATGCGACAAGGGAGCATTACCACCTCCCCCGACTCATAACCTGTAGATGATGAGCTCTGAGCTACACGAGGAAGACCCAAATGTGAACATTGTGCTCCGAAGTGGAATTACGATGGGAGGTGATAAAGGCAAACAACCAGAGGATAGCACTTGGGTTCGCAAAGCTCAGGAAAAAGTAGCAGAGTTTGATTTGGAGTGCGCTCGAGAAACCTTTATGGAAGCTAAGAAGAACTTCACTGATGCCTCCACTTCAGGAAGCAAAGATAGACCGGAGCCGAAGATGGACCCATCGATGCTCACAAAGTTCTTAGAGACATGCATGCATGACAATAAGGCTAAAAAGGGATTACAGAAACTCATTAACAGATGCGCTGGGACCATGCCAGGAGAACTGCACGTAGTCTGAAAGATTGGAAAACACAAGACTAGGATGGGGAGAGAAATGAGTTTAACTGTGTATATTGGAGAATATGAGATGGACCAAGTAATTCTGGATTTAGGATCGGACGCAAACGTTCTGTTGAAGTGTTAGAAAATTATATATTACGGAGCAATGGAACACATAAAATATTGCAGAAATATAAACACAGAAAATGCACAAAACAAGAGAGACACAGATATACATGGTTCACCCAGTTTGGGTTATGTCCACCCCGAACAGCCAGTCCTTCCTTTCTATTATCCAGCAAAATGAAGAGACACAACCTACAACAAATCCGCTCTAATATCCTCTGTTTTCTCTCACAGTCTCACCTCTCTATTTCTCGCTCACAGAATACACATCTATCACACAGCCTCAAATACAATACCCTCATACAAAGAGAGGGGTTGCCTTCTAGGGAAAAAATCCCTAAACTAAACATAAGTTCTACTGTCAGATCATCCGCCTAATGAATGGCCCAGATTGACTAGAAATTACTATACTTTTACAAGGCAATTTTATAGTTGTTTTTAGCTTCGGGGGCGCTGCCCCCTGGACCCCCCCTGCAGCGAATATTTTACGGGCGGCAACATTTCGAACTGGGGTCCTATGTGGCGATACCTTTGAATATAGAAGATAATCAGGCTCCACACCCAACAATCTCCCACTTGGAGACTGATTGTAGCAACTCCACCGCTGCTTCATTTGCTGGACAATGAATCCTCTTTGGCCCTGGTTGTTTCTCATCTTCATCGTCATCCTTGAAGACCAACTGAAACTGAGCATATTCTCAATTTCTCCCTGGTTACAACTTTTGTTAGCATATCTGTAGGATTCTGGCTAGTGTGTATCTTTTCCAGCTTCAACTCTCCATCTTCCAACACTGATCGTATGAAATGGTACTTGAGCTGTATGTGTTTAGTCCTGGAATGAAATGCTGAGTTCTTTGCAAGATGAATGGCACTTTGGCTATCACTGTATAATGTGCCCATATCATGCTCCTTACCAAATTCACCCATAAACCTTTGTAACCAAATCATTTCTTTACTAGCCTCTGTAGCAGCAACATACTCTGCTTCTGTTGTTGAAAGTGCAACAACACTTTGGATTTTTGAAACCCAACTGACAGTTGTTCCTCCAACAGTCAATACATATCCTGTAGTGCTCCTCCTGTTATCTCTGTCACCTGCCATATCTGCATCAACGTATCCCTGTAGAGAAATGTTTTCACCACCAAAGCATAATGCTTGATTTGTGGTACCTTTCAAATATCTGAGAATCCATTTCACTGCCATCCAATGTTCCTTTCCTGGATTGTTCATGTACCTGCTTACAACTCCCACTGCATGTGCAATATTAGGCCTTGTGCAGACCATTGCATACATTAAGCTTCCAACTGCTGATGCATATGGAACTTTAGACATATAATCCATGTCTTCTTGGGTCTTTGGGAACATTTCCTTGCTAAGTTTGAAATGGCTAGCAAAAGGTGTACTAACTGGTTTTGCATTGTGCATGTTAAATCTTTTCAACACCTTTTGTATGTACTCATTCTGAGACAATGTTAATTTACGATTTTTCCTGTCTCTAGTTATTCTCATACCAAGGATTTGTTTTGCAGCTCCCAAATCCTTCATTGAAAATGAATTTGCCAATTTTCTTTTGAGCACATTTATTTCCTGCATGTTAGATCCTGCAACAAGCATGTCATCTACATACAATAACAATATAATATAGCTGCCATCATTTTGTTTTTTAAAATAAACACAATGATCAGAGTGACATCTAGTATAACCTTGTTCAGACATAAACTTGTCAAATTTTAGATACCACTGCCTTGGAGCCTATTTTAAGCCATACAAGCTCTTCTTCAACCTGCACACTAGTTTCTCCTTCCCTTTCACCTCATATCCTTATGGCTGCTACATATATATCTCTTCCTCCAAATCCCCATGGAGAAAGGCTGTCTTTACATCTAACTGCTCAAGATGCAAATCTTCAGCTGCTACAAGACTTAAAATGGTTCTGATTGAAGTCATTTTAACAACAGGAGAAAATATTTCATCAAAATCAATACCTTTCTTCTGTGCAAACCCCTTCACCACAAGTCTAGCTTTATACCTCTGTTTTCCTCCATCTTCTTCCTTCAGCCTGTAAACCCATTTATTATTCAATGTAGTTTTTCCTACAGGCAACCTGACTAAATCCCAAGTCTGGTTATGCATTAAGGAGTCCATCTCTTCTTCCATGGCTACCTCCCACTTCTTCCTGCTTTCAACCTGCATTGCTTCTTCATAACATTCGGGTTCACTGGAATCAGTGAACAATAAATAATATAATGAAGGAGAGTATCGTTCAGGGGGTCTACTTATCCTGGTAGATCTTCTAACACCACTTGCAGGTGTTTGGGGTGCCTGTTGTTGTTGTGGTGGTTGCTATTATTGTGGTTGTTGATTATTATTATTTTCAGGCAACTTTCCTTTTTCAGTGATTTCATCAAGAACTGCGTCTTCCTTGTTTTCCTTTTCCTGTTTCTTTTCCTGCAACTGATTCTTATACAAGACCTTTTCATTGAATATTACATCTCTGCTCCTAATGATTTTGTGATTTTCGTAATCATATAAGCGATAACCAAAATCATTAACACCATATCCAATAAAGGTACATTTCTTTGACTTTGCCTCAAGCTTTGTTCTATTTTCTTTATCAATATGGACAAAGGCCTCACAACCAAAAGGCTTTAAAACTGAGTAGTTTACCTTTTTACCTATCCATGCTTCCTTTGGAACACCACTATCCAAGGAACTTGAAGGCCCTCTGTTTATTAGATAAACAGCAGTATCTACAGCATCTGCCCAAAACTGTAAAGGCAATCCTGCATGCAATCTCATGCACCTTGCACGCTCCATGATTGTTCTGTTCATCCTTTTTGACACACCATTTTCTTGTGGTGTTCTTGGAACTGTCTTCTCTCTGCGAATTCCATGCTCTGAACAGTACCTATCAAACTCTTCGCTGCAATATTCACCTCCATTGTCTGATCTAAGACACTTCAATTTATTTCCTGTCTCAATCTCAACCAAAGCTTTCCATTTCTTGAAAGTATCAAATACATCAGATTCATTATTAATACAATAAATCCAAGTTTTTCTAGTTGCATCATCAATAAAAGTAACATAATAACGAGAGCCACCGAGAGATGATACCTGAGCAGGTCCCCATACATCTGTATGCACAAGCTCTAATTTTTCATTCTTCTTTTCTTTCCCAACTCTGAGAAATCTGACTCTCTTCTGTTTTCCATAAATGCAATTCTCACAGAAGTCCAAATCAACATTCTTCAAACCCGGCAACAAATTCCTTGAGTGAAGAATTTTCATCCCCTTTTCACTCATGTGTCCGAGCCTATGATGCCATAATGCTGCATCTACTCCTTTGGAAGTTAAAGCATTAACAGAGTTAGAAATACCATTGCATAAATACAATGTACCAACCTTTTCGCCTTTTGCTATTACCAGGGCTCCTTTGGTTACCTTCCAAGCTTTATCTGTGAAAGTTGTCACACAGCCTTCACCACCTAACTGCCCTGTTGAAATTAGATTTTTCTTTAGATCTGGAACATGCCTTACCTCTTTTAATAGCCATTGGTTTCCATTCTGCTGTTTTACAAGAACCTTACCCATTCCAACGATTTTACAGGGTTTATCATCACCCAGACGAACTTGTCCAAAATCTCCTTGAACATAGTCATGAAAGTATTTCTTATCAGGTGTGGCATGGAATGAAGCCCCTGAATCTACCACCCAGGAATCACTAATATTTTCGAAAGAAAGAATCAAAGCATCTTGTAACACCTCACCTGTCACATTTGCTTCATGATTGTTTTCTTACTGTGCATCTCCTTCTTTTCCCTTCCGAGATCTACATTCTTTCTTTAGGTGTCCTTTCTTTCCACATTTCCAACACACTATCCACGATCTGGACTTGGATCTGCCTTTCCTTGATTTACTGCGATATCCTGAGCTCTTTCCTCTTTCCATTTTTCTTCCTCTAGACTCTGCACTCAAAGCATTTCCTGATGTCTCACCAGAGCTTTTCCGTCGCATTTCCTCGCTAAGGACAGCACCGACAACATCATCAAACTTTAAAGTACTAGATCCTGAAACGGAGTTACTAATGGCCATTACCAAACCGTTCCAACTTTCTGGTAATGAGCACAAGAATAACAGAGCTCTAACTTCATCATCAAAGTTTACCCCTACAGAACTTAACTGACTTGTAACTATATTAAAATCATTTAAATGGTTTGCAACAGATCCACCTTCCGACATATTCATATTAAATAACCGTTTCATCAGAAATACCTTGTTCGAGGCCGAGGGTTTTTCATATAGTTTCGACAAAGTCTGCATCAAACCCTCTATCGTGGTTTCCTTCGAAATGTTGAAGGCGACTGACGCAGCAAGGCACAACTGTATTGTTCTGAGTGCCTTTCTATCGAGAAGGTTCAATTCTTCGTCTTTCATACCCGTCGGCATCTTTGTTTTTCCGCCCAATGGTAGGTATAGATCTTTCTGATACAGATAATCTTCCATCTGCATCTTCCACAACGAGAAGTTTTGGCCGTTAAATTTCTCGACCCTAAAATTACCATCTTCCGCCATTGCTCCCACTCGAACCAGGAACCCTTCTTTCCTGTGAGTTTATCAGCCAAATAGACCTTCGACTCTGATACCAGTTGTTAGAAAATTATATATTACGGAGCAATGGAACACATAAAATATTGCAGAAATATAAACACAGAAAATGCACAAAACAAGAGAGACACAGATATACGTGGTTCACCCAGTTTGGGCTACGTCCACCCCGAACAGCCAGTCCTTCCTTTCTATTATCCAACAAAATGAAGAGACACAACCTACAGCAAATCCGCTGTAATATCCTCTGTTTTCTCTCACAGTCTCACCTCTCTGTTTCTCACTCACAGAATACACATCTATCACACAGCCTCAAATACAATACCCTCATGCAAAGAAAGGGGTTGCCTTCTAGGGAAAAAAACCCTAAACTAAACATAAGTTCTACCATCACATCATTTGCGTAATGAACGGCCCAGATTGATTAGAAATTACTATACTTTTACAAGGCAATTTTACAGTTGTTTTTAGCTTCGAGGGCGCTGCCCCCGAAACCCCCTCGGACCCCCCCTGGACCCCCCCTGCAGCGAATATTTTACGGGCGGCATTGCCGCCCCCATTTCGAACTGGGGTCCTATGTGGCGATACCTTTGAATATAGAAGATAATCAGGCTCCACATCCAACATGAAGTAGACATGGGAGTGCATGGGGAGGCCTACGCTGTAGAGGTCTCCTATTCAGTTGCGAATGGTAAACCAACAGAATATAATACCCCTAGGGTGATTGTAGGATATCACTATGGATATTGAGGGAGAGAGCGTGCTAGCAAACTTTGAAGTAATAGAGATTGTTGATGACAACAATCCATACCCCACGCTCTTAGGAATTGATTGGGCCACTGACATGAATGGGATGATTAATCTAAAGAAGCGCAAGATGATTTTTGAAAATAAGTCTCTACGCATAGTTATACCCTTGGACCGTGCTGAAGGATCATGTTATACAAAGCCGGTGCGTGACTATAAAAGTGATGATGATTTGGATTGCATCTACAAGATAACTGCGCCAAAGGAAGACTGGGTAAATCCCACCATGGATGGAAAAATTTCATGGGAGCATGAAAGCTCTTGTACTTCAGATTCAGAATAGGAAATAGTGCGATGGCAGAACTAGTTACACAAAGTAACCACACTTAATTGTAACATGATGACAAGGTCACTACGCTGTGTATCGACAGAAGTGAGAGATCTTCCTACATGTGATGGATTAGGTGAGGTAGATGCTTTCTTGGAAAAATTAGAAAGGGAGGTGCTAGAGAAGCAATGTTTCTAGGCCTTGAATTGGGTACTACATGCTACGCCCGTGAGGTGGTGGGGTACGCACATAGGAAGCTTTGAAGATTGGAGTGCATGTCGAAGAATGTTGCGCTCACAGTTTGAGAAACCTATAATGTGAATGGCAGATAAATAAAATGGACATGATTGTCCACGCGCGCATCTATCGAGGTGGGTACATGCATATGGTAAACCACCTATGCAGATGCATATGAACTTCGCACTGGGAGATACGGTCAATAAGCATGTGTTGGGAGGGGGGGCACAAATGCGCAAACAGTCCCTCAAGATGGAATGACAGAGTGTGGAGAGAATAAGCGCGCAAAAGGTTATCCACGTGGAATCATTTAATGAGGTGTGCGGAGTGCTAAACAAGGTATATAATGTGCAGTGAAGTGATTGGGACCTGCGCATACCAGCAGTCTTATGGGCTTATAGGGTGATGTGTAAGAAACTGACAGAACAGATGCCTTCTATGTTGGCCTATGGAGTGAAAACTGTAATGCCGATGGAGTCTATCATGCCTAGTTCACGCAGAGAAACGCCCATAGAAATGATAGATCATGGAGCCTTGGAAGAAGAGATCATGTAGCTGGATGAAGAAGAACACTTGGGACCTGATCAAGAGATCCAAAAGGGTGATATTATGCTCCAAGAACTCATGAATGAAAGAGTTCGGTTAAGGGAGAAAAGAACCATGATGGAAGAAGAAGTCAAGAAGCTTAAGGAAGGAATAAAGAAGGACTTTCTTGATAAAAATGACGTGTTGATAAAACAGGATGCACATGATTACATTAACAAATTTGGGGAGTAGTGCCAAGAGTTGATCAATTTGATGCCTTGGATTGGACCATATGTCACTGAGGGGATCGCAAATGGTGGCACGATGCAGTTGGTGAAACTGAATGGCGAACTCTTCCCCAGAAAAGTGAACGGTAGTCAATTGAAGCCATACACAAGTGGCCCAGCCATCTGACTAGCAGCTGGAAGTGTAGTAGGCAGCTGCTCAGTGTGTTGATGACCTCGCGGTGCGCATAGAGTTGGGAGTTCTCCGCGTGAAGATATCCACACCGACCAAGTGACTCGAGGGTGAGTCATGATGTTTGTCTCGGGGGCCTATTGGGCATGAGATCCCCCAAGGAAATTTTTGGGGCTTAAAGCCCAAGTTTTGACTAAATCTGATGTAAAGACGCTGCATTTTGTGGGTGCGGAGTGCGAAGTTTGTAAATGAGTCATAGGGTTGTCCGCCCTTATTTTTGTAATGTAATGTCAACTTGAGGTATCTACCCATGGTCTGCGGACCATAGGATTGCATAAATAGAGTGAGGATCTAAGTTGTAAATAACTAAAAAAACGAAGGATCGAATGATGAAGAATTGAGTCTTATTTGAAGTGTAGAGTCAAGTCTTTGGGTTGTAGAGTAGGAGAAGGATCTACAGCTGAGTGCACAGAAGCCTAGAAGTCCACAACTGAGTGCGCAGACTCCTATAGCTAAGTGTGCATGGCATGTTGGGTCTATAACCTTTGGATAAGTAATAAATGGGAGTTTTACATCATTTATGTGTATCTTTCTCCTGTTTTGTGCGTTGAATGTATTGGATATAAATTGCATTTCTATTGTTTATATGATGCATGAACTTATATGAATGTGTTAATAAAGTGAATATAAGATAAATTATCTATTTACATGAAGATAACTAATTGTTATAAGAAGATAAGTAAGATACATAGTGTAACTTGGGGAATTAGCACAGATCGCTACTAGGGCAGCATGAAATTCACCTCGGCCCCTATTGAGGGTTGTGCAAATGCAATTGTAATAGATCACAAAGGTCTCGTAGGTTAGGTCAGTGCGTGACGTGACCTGCATGAAGCTATTCACAGTTGGACTAAATCAAACCCTCAGACATCTCAAGGGTGTAGAAACTTGGTTCCATCATCCCCCCATACTTCTTCGGGTGAGACCTCAGTCCGAGCCCTGTGGGTTGTTGCCGAAAGGGCCAGTAGTATAGGGATTTGTTTGGCTAATTAACTCTAAACCTGGGTCAGGCCCCATCAAGCCAACAACCATTGCGATGTTCATATAGACATGCTTCCATTCCTTAGCTTAGTGCTATGGTTTGAGGTATTCAAACTATAGGGCTACTGCAAGTATCTATGCTAACCTCGCTGCAAGTGTAGGCTCTATCTGCCTTTCTACTCTGTTACAGGGAAAATTGTCTATATAGAACTACTCTATCCCACTAAGGTGTGACAGCCGCCTTAGAAACAAGCAGAGAAAAGCTACTTATGTTTTTCCTTTATGAATTATAGATAGAGAGGAATAGAAGGACCAACCTCTGTCTTGCGCTAATCCTTTGATTCGATCCCTCTCTTCTTTGACAGTCTCCAGCTACCTGCTCCCTTGCACGCCCAGCTTCACAAAGTACCTGTAAGATCACAAAAGCATAGCACTATACAAAGACATGGATCTATATTCATAAACAATCTAGGATTAGATGTAAATTGACCATACAAATGTAACAAGCATCAATGATACAAAAGCATGGAGGAAAACTCAAATAGCTTTTATTGATAAAACAAGAAAAGATCTAGAAGGAGTTACAACCAGTTGTTTCGACCCAACATCAACCTCCCAGCAAAGAAGCCCCTCTTCACCTCAAACAAAGCATAGATCACCCAACAATCTGATGTTTGTCTCACAAAACCAACAACAATTCCTTACAATATGCAAAATTCCAGCCTCCGGATCTCTGGGATGAGGGATCCATATATAGATATATGTAAGGGACACGAGTCAGCTTTTGATTTGATTAGTGTCTTCTCTCTATCAGTTCTTGCTTCCACTTGGAGACTGAGGGCCTCTTACTCATCCTTGGTCGAATTCAGTGAGGCAAGTGTCACAGGAGAAGATTTTGGAAGCTTCCATTGCCTCTCCACCTCATGGAATGACACTTCCATTTGTCATTTCTCGCCCATCGCACCCCACAGAAGGGAGTTTTGAAATGCAACTCACCCTCACAGTGCGTTTGGGTGAGATGCAACGCACCTAGCTAGTGGAGCAGCTGCAATGATCCTGTTTTGACCAATTTTGAGTAGTTTTTCATGGAGAACTTCTGGGAGAAGCTGTAATTTGTTGACCTTGTTCCTTTACGGGTTAGAACAACACTTTTAGGGACTTAGGAGCGCTTGGTTTATGGACATTTCATGCTTGAGGTTGTAGGGCACAAAAATGTCTATAACAGTTGCCCCCTAAAGTATGAGGCCGTTAACCTTTTGGTGTCGGGTGAAATGCTTTATTATGAGGATCCGAAGTTCTTTCAATGTTGGGAGGAGACCTGTAATAAGATACAATACAATACATTATCTTCATAATATTTTCATGATCTAGCTGAGGCGGGCATTCCCATGCTAAGCTTTATAAATTCATTTTCATGTACATAGGACAGACAACCGTCTGAGTGTAGATTGATGATTCTGATAGAGCCATCATCCTTTTGGTAGGATGATTATCTGTGCTGCAATGATGTACATTTAATGTTTTTATTTCCCTGAATATATATCGCAGCCCGGATGGATGAAACTAGATCCGCGGTCTTCAATCTCGTCCGATCTTCACTTGAAGTACAAGTCGATCCATGTGAGAAATGTTCTGAAGTCGAACATGGAAAGACATCGCTTGATTACCAGTCAATGATGTAAACTGTTAACAAGCGCGAGTGGAATCACCGATAATGATAATGACCCTCAAGGTACTGCAGTACAATTCACGTGGTGTGAATAAAGGACTTGGCGTCGAACACCACGCAAAATCTTTTGGTCGAAGGCCATTGATGTAAACCTGTCGTCGGAAGTGAGAGACTTGCCATTGAGGCATGCAAGCTTCAAAGTACTGAATGGGGTGTTCCTAGATCAACTTCTTGGATAATGAGCTGATGTCGACAAGAAGTGATCCGTCACGGGAGGGCCTTAATGAATCCCACATCAATGACACGGAACGGAGCACATGATTTTAATGGAGGTGAAAACGATCTGGTGATATAAGGTTCAGTGTGGCGGTCATGAAAGAATGGAGTATAACGTAAGGTAGTGGGTGAGACACAGGTGACTTCTCTGGATGACTTCTCTTGAACATATCAGCGACACTGATGTGATGGATTGGTAGCATTAACCCCAAATGTGGATGGTATGGCGTGACCATGGTGATGTGACCGGTGAATGAAACAACCCAACCCGACTCGGACACGGAGTGGAAGTGTCATGTTCAAGAGCGACTTGCTACCAACAAAGTTTCTTTGAGTTTTCTTCCCAATTTTTCCCCAGTCATTGCTGACCAGTACCTCTTTATTTTTGTCAAGCTTGAGGAGGATAACATATGCTTGTTCTATAATTTTCCCTTCGGGCAAACCCATCGCTATGTTTTAATGAGCCTAGCGATAGTGAAACTCGTTCTCGTCTATAGACAAGTTTGTCGCTATTAATCCTTTTAACGAGTTTAACGACAAAGATAACTCGGTCCTTTTCAATTTTAGAGAGTCTGAAAGGAACGTAAAGGTAACTCCAAAATTCCTTTTTCGTCATCTAATCCCTTAAGTCCGAAAAAGTATAAAACAATATAGAAGGGATGAATTTTCGATACTTTTAACGAGCCGAACAAAACAAGCGCTCGATCTTTTTGTGTAATAATCCCTTAGGTCCAAAAAGATTAAAATCTAGAGGAGGGATAGCACTTCCTATCCCTTTAACGAGCTGGAGAGGCCAATGGCTCGACAATCTTTTCATATTTTACGAGTCAGTTGAAAAGAGCTTAAAGGAGACTCGTCTTTTGAGGAACGAGTGATAAAACGGGTAGCAGCTGATTCCAGGTAAGGTTTGGAATTTTCCAATCACGGCAGTGTCACAAGGATGGGTAGTGAAATCACTCTTCGTAGCTGTTCCTCAAAATGGGTAAACAATCAAATGGAGGTGAATGATCGGCCAATGAAAAAGTGGAGGTGACGGTGCAAACACGACCAAGGATTTAATGGCTGAAGTACTACATTCACGATGGTTATTTACCAGGGAATAGTTCATTTTTTAATGAGCTTAAACGCGGGTGGAAACATTTGCTCATGTCTTATGTTTATTTTTTAACGAGCTTGAACTATGTGCTAAAACTGCTCGATCAATCTAGTCGTGTGATAAGAATGTCTCATATAAAAACAACAATTTTTAGAGATTTGCCCCACATCCTTTCTTTATGCAAGTTAGGAAATGACCAATCCTACGAGTTTAAAGGGTTAGAGGTCCTATAAATTTAAAAAATAAATAGCCGCTCTTCGCTTGCATTCCAAAAGGTTTGCATGCCCCCAGGTATAAAATAGAGTTTCAAGGTTACCCCTTCTTTAGTCCGTTAAAACATTTGTTTTACCGAGAGAGGCCTACCTCTTATAGGTTACCAAAGATAGTTCTATTTATGGCGTAAACAAAACACTTCTCTGGCGATGTCTACCGAAATAAACAAAGGTGAGCGGCGATAACCGCCAACTCACATAACTTTGACGAGAGAATCTTGTTCTAGAATAACCCCCTCTTCCAATCACGGACGGCGGTACAGACTAGTCATATTCTCCCGCGGAAACCTTCCCTATACCCAAAGCTTTCCTGCCGAAGCAGACCAGGGTGCATGCCCCTTGGGTTTCAGTCCTGTCCCCCCGAATCACTCGCGCTCATCGGGAGGACGGACTGGAGATTGAGACAATTCTTGCATGAAAAGACCATTTAGGGATTGTATATGACTATTTTCTATGCATGATCCGGGAAATGAAAGCTGGTCCACGAGCTTGACCACTCTTCCTTCGTGCGGAAAACACATCACTCTAAAGAGTGATGAGACAATGGCTCTCATGCAATAAATATAGTCTCGTCCAAGGAGTAGATTGTAATCTAGGGGTCCTTGAACTACCATTACGTTCATGTGAACGGTTTTCCCTCTCAATGTTATGGGCACATAGGGAAGGATCCCTAACGATCGACTGGTTCCTTTATCAAAGCCCGTCAGATTTCTCATCTCAGGCAAAAGCGATGGCGAACCAAGCGCTTTCCAAGTAGTTGAGGAAAAGATACTCACAGAAGCCCCCTCATCTATGATGGTACCAGCCATAACCATTCTATATATTTGAACAATAATCTGGAATGGTATACTGGCCGGTAAACGGGGTCTGCCTAGTTGATTCCAGTCAAAGGAGACAACTAGGTTGCTTGGAGGTGGGACCGAATAGATGGCCGGGTACGACTCTAAAGAACTTCCTTCCTGTGGTAAAGGAATGGGTAGACTGCCCCCATGTTCGTTGGAGTCTGTGCTTATGAAAAGAATTTGGACGGTGTCATCCTTGTTCTCTTCAGTGACTGTATCATCTGAAGATGGAACCTCTGAAGGAAAGATCGGGTCAACTGCCGCCTCGACCTTTTGACTTTCGTCTGGTATGGATTCAGATGGTTCATCTTCAATGACAGATGCTTCGGCCAACCACCTGAGTGGGTCAGCTGGATTTTCAACTAGTGACGGACTCGGCAAGAGTTTTCTATATCCAGGAGGAAGTCGTAATGGTGAAACCGGACGATCATCCAAAACTCTTTTAGCCTAGTCTAAGAAGGGACAACGGTGGACGGCGTGATCGTCTTCGCACAGTTTACAAGGAAATCTATATTTTCCTTTTTGTCCTGGGGCTTCACTTTCACTAGTTGACGGTGTGTTTTCAACATGATCATCAGAGGTTGATGACACCAGGTTGTGCAAACAAGGAGACCAGTCCCTTAAGATCCGAGGGATGCAAGGACAATCTTTGTGATAGTGTTCTCCCTTGCAAATGACGCATGGCGATTTAGGCCTGGTCGGTGCAGTGTGTGGATTTTCGTTAGACAACACTCATTTGCCCCCATTCTCTTTTGGCTCCTTCTTCTTCTTCTTCTCTTTCTTCTTCTTTTCTTTCTTCTCCTTAGGAACTTGACTTTTGGCTTTACCAGCCCCATCAAGCGAAGAGGAAGGAGGAGAGGAAGAATTAGAGGAAGTAGAAGGTTGGTGGGTAACTTTGGACTCGTCTAATTGCTGATTCGATTGTTTAGGAATAGTGGTGCTCTGAACGACAGAGGTTGAGAAGAGCCATACAGGCAAACCAATTGTCAGTCCTGGAAGCAACAATGTGGCCATATGGGGTGCACCAACATCTCCCCAAGAGGAGAAGGGACTAGTATTTCCTCCAAGGGGAATTCCTTGGTTGGTGGACTCCATTTTCTCAACTCAAGATCAACGCGGGAAAGGGTAATGAATATTCCATTTAAAATAAATTTTAGACACTTTGACACAACTTGTTTTTTCAGTTTTTAAGAGTCGAGAAAAAACAAAAGATGACTCTAGTCGCCTTCGATTTTTAATGAGCCTGAAGTGACAAGTGCTCAGATGGACCTTTTCCGTTAAGGAGTCTGAAAAGGAACGAAAGGGACTACTCTGGAAGTCTAGGTAGAGGGAGTACCAAACCAATCGCAAAACTGTAGAATACTTTTTACGGTACGGCAGTCAATCTTCCCGAATGCTGTGTTTAGTGCATTGCGATCGATAGGGTGGCAGACACGGCTTCCTATGGATAAAGGTTTTAAGCCTATAGGGGTCTCCCAAAATATACTCGACGGTACGTGGGAGCACAAGTCCGTACTGGCACTTATCGTCTCAAAGTGGAGGAATCACCCAACCATCAGTGAGAACAATAGTTACTAGGCTTTACGACGCCGGAATACGTCTCTAGCCTAGACCTCTAAATGTTGTGCGTTAAGTTCCAAAGCGTTGTTAGATTCATTGAATTTATTTTAAGTTGATCTTGCTTATGAAGTTTGCCTTTCAGGTTCACCACGAAATGTAGATGTAATTCCTAAAATGCAATCTAAAGATGATAAACAAACTTTTTATCTCTTTTGTGCAATGAAAATCCTAGCTACTAGGGAAAAGAAAGACAGAATCTTTTCACAAAGAGCAAAGAGCACACTGTAAATGAACTTTCCTAAATCAAGCCAAACAGACTGTCTATATGCAAATGCACATGCATGTATTTGTTTTTGACTTTCTTAGTCTATGGATGCTAAAAAGAAAGTTGATGTACAAATCTGAATTTCTTTTCAAGCGACAAACATAAACAAGCTTCTTTTCGAAATCAAAAATAGAGATGATTACGACACCTTACGATTTTGAAATGAATACTTGTTTTTGACACTAGAAAATTACAAATTTAGACCAAAAGCAATAGTAACAGGATAATCGACCATCAACAGCAATCAAACTTTCTCCTATGATTGAAATCGACACTTGCGACAGATTCAAATCAAAGGACGACAGTATGACTATGCTACTTTTGCAAAGGAAAATTGTAAATGACTCAACAAACACACAAAAAAATCTACAGTTCTTTTGTACAAAGGAGGCAGAATAACAGCAAGCCAAAGGAGTTTCAGACAGACATATACTGATCACAGGCAGCAAAATTCAGGAATAGAACTGGAAAGGATTATCCACGGAAGCCACAACTGCACAGAGCTAGTCTGATCAGCGCACCTGTAACACAGGGAATCTGAAATGCAGCGCAGGTTGTCCACTCGGGAAGTGCGCTGAAATTCAGAATCTCTGAACAGTACCTGCGCTGGGCCAGAAACGAGACTCTGTTCGGGTTCCAGGTCACAATTTGCAGTTCAGTTCTTGGTTTTTGGCCGAGTAAAAAGCAATCAGTAATGCAACAATCAGGGGTAGATCTAAGGAGGATCTAAGAGCTATCACAAGGGCAATTAGATAGTTTGTGAATTAGTTGTTTAAATCATAAACAGATCCAGTGAATGGATTGAAGGAGTAGTTATCTACTTTGCATTTGTTATGGTAAATGCAGTTCGAATGCTACTTGTAAGTTTATGAAACAAACAACAAAGAATGATAAACAAACAAACTAATACGTCCCCAGCGGAGTCGCCATTTTGTTACAGGGAAAAGTGTCTATATAGAACTACTCTATCCCACTAAGGTGTGACAGCTGCCTTAGAAACAAACAGAGAAAAGCTACTTATGTTTTTCCTTTATGAATTATAGATAGAGAGGAATAGAAGGACCAACCTCTGTCTTGCGCTAATCCTTTGATTCGATCCCTCTCTTCTTTGACAGTCTCCAGCCACCTACTCCCTTGCATGCCCAACTTCACAAAGTACCTGTAAGATCACAGAAGCATAGCACTATACAAAGACATGGATGTATATTCATAAACAATCTAGGATCAGATGTAAATTGACCATACAAATGTAACAAGCATCAATGATACAAAAGCATGGAAGAAAACTCAAATAGCTTTTATTGATAAAACAAGAAAAGATCCAAGAGGAGTTACAACCAGTTGTTCCGACCCAGCATCAACCTCCCAGCAAAGAAGCCCCTCTTCACCTCAAATAAAGCATAGATCACCCAACAATCTGATGTTTGTCTCACAAAACCAACAGCAATTCCTTACAATATGCAAAATTCCAGCCTCCGGATCTCTGGGATGAGGGATCCATATATAGATATCTGTAAGGGGGACAAGTCAGCTTGTGATTTGATTAGTGTCTTCTCTCTGTCAGTTCTTGCTTCCACTTGGAGACTGAGGGCCTCTTACTCATCCTTGGTCGAATTCAGTGAGGCAAGTGTCACAGGAGAAGATTCTGGAAGCTTCCATTGCCTCTCCACCTCGCGGAATGACACTGCCATTTGTCATTTCTCGCCCATCACACCCCACAGAAGGGAGTTTTGAAATGCAACGCACCCTCACAGTGCATTTGGGTGAGATGCAACACACCTAGCCAGTGGAGCAGCTGCAATGATCCTGTTTTGACCAATTTTGAGTAGCTTTTCATGGAGAACTTCTGGGAGAAGCTGTAATCTGTTGACCTTGTTCCTTTAGGGGTTAGAACAACACTTTTAGGGACTTAGGAGCCCTTGTTTTATGGACATTTCATGCTTGAGGTTGTAGGGCACAAAAATGTCTATAACATACTCCAACCCTTTCCTCTATCTACATTGGTTTTGTAACCGTTTGCATGAGTATCTTTAATTTTGTGATATGCTCTATGACACTAGTTAGAAGTGTATCGTAGCGATCTTCTAATATGTTCTCAGGTTTAGTTTTTGCCTCCAAAAAACTATCTCTGATCTGCTCTAGGTCCGCATCAGTAAGGACCATTGGTGTGATATCCTTTGTCTTATCTGCCTTTTTCTTTTCTTAATCTTCATGACAGTTTCGCCCTATGATTTTGTCTTTTCTATAAAAACTTATTTTTTTTCTTCCTTTTCAGCTTTGCTATTGTGCTTATCTCCCTTAGGAGGATCCGGGAGACCCTCATCATGTTGCTCCTCTTCCTTTTATTTTTACTCATCCTTATCTTTGTCCTTGTATTTTCCACTCACTTCACTATGATGTGAAGTGTCCTTCCCTTCCTTTGTCACACTATCTCCTGCTCCTACCTTTGCCTTCAACGTAGTCATCCATTCTGTGGGCCACTGTTGTGATTCTTCTAAGAGATCATCCTCCGTGACCACATATGGAAGGGGATGTAATTTATTGATTGCATCCCTGCGAGCTTGTATATACACTCTGGGAAAACTGACCTTAAAATTCGCAACAACGCTATATTATTTGTATAGGCTCGACGACAGGTGAGGATGGTGGTTCACTAGTATATGGAAATTCATATGCTATAATACAAAAAAATAAATTCTCCATAGCTCACAATGGTTGAGTGGTAAACCATAGTGAGGCATACCACGCGAGTTCACAAACATCTAATGCTACTGAGGGGGACTGTGAATCCTCCAGCTCTCTCCATGCTAACATTGCAATAATAAAATTAGACACGCATAATGGAATGTGGTACCTTTCTCCTAGACTTCACAACAATCGTCCATAAATTCCTTGCACAAGTATTCGGCCAAGTTGTACTAAACCCCTTTGGCGTACTCCATGGCCAGTGAAACCATTGATGCAGGAACTTCATTCAACCGACATTTTCTCATGATCTTCCCAGCCAATATGTGCATTGCGAAGTGAATTACCTAGTCACTAATGAAATTTATGTCATAGACTCTTTTTCCTTTTTCTAGCTTAAACTTATTCTTCATGCTATCCACTATGGAATGGTCTTGATCCTTTTTGACAAATTCTTCTGTGGTGTTCCACCCTTGTTATGGTAGTCATGTGATCCTCCAGTTTAACATTGGGTCTATAGGGATCTTATTTCCTATCCATAAGCCCTCATCATGCACTAGTATGAAAAACTAATGAACACATGCAGTGTTCCCCGGACTTCTGCCAAAGTGTGAAAAATTTAACATATTCAATAATCTCAACTCTGTCAACCCATTTTCCAATTTTTGTTGTTCTAACCTTGTCAATTCGCTATCTAGTGTGAACTGAGGGTACTTCTTCATGTCGTTAAAATCATAATCCCCGAACTTCAGCGATGATATTTTTCTAATCAATTCCCTAGTAAATGGTACTTTATCTGGAAGTAGGAGTGTGAAGGTTCCAAACTTTGCATCCTTTGAGTCTTTGACTAGTTTAGCATTCAGTTTCCTTGGTGGAACGTATGGTGGTAGAGGCGATGGAAATGCTTCACCACCTATTTACTTCTTCACCTCCTCCATTTCCCCTTCACTATCTATGACTTGCTCGAGTTGTGGTTGAGGGTTGGAAAATTTATTATCCTATTTCTTCTTGGTTCTCTCTTCCTTGGTCAGTTTCTTCCTTGACAATCTTGGTTGTTTTTTTGTTGATGCTGTTGTGGTTGATGCTACTGCAAGCATCTCAATTGATGGTGTCGGCATACCAGCGGTTGTTGTGATGGCCAATTCCATGACTCCCTATAAGACTCTCTTGTTGAATATATGCACAAATTCTTCAGTTGGCAGGACGTTCATGCAAAAATACTTTGCAATTTCTTCGCACTATCAATACTCGAGCTATCAAATTAGAAAAGTTCCAAATCTGGGTGGGAGGTGTCCTTTTATAACAAGTCTAAAATATGAACCCCATCATTAGATTTGATTTTGTCTAGATTGCATTCATTAATTGCATATCTGTCCTTAGATCATGCCAATCTATCCTCATAAATGCAATTTTCACGTATTTTAACATTAACTTTCCCTTTTAACGATCATATTTTTCCAACGAACTTCAACACATCCCATAGTGTAGTGAACATCTAATCTTGCATCACAACTCCTATGTACTTTGACATAATCCATACTATAGTGAAGTAACTTCCTTACGTCGAAGCTCTTTGCAGTGTAGTTTATTGACCAGTGCCCACTTTCAACTGCAGGTGGCATTAATAATTTTCTCCTTTCTTCCTTAGAGCATAGCTATAGGGGTACGGTTGTCACTATACAACTTCAACCTACTTCCATTTAGACTTCCTTGAATCAATTCACCATTTAACTTCACTAATTGGACTGCACCTCCATCAGTAATATGCTTAACAAAATATGGGCCTAAGCGATGCATCTCGAATTTCCCTATAAATTTCACAAACTTATTGTCATATAGGAGAAAAAGGTATCCTACCTGAAACCTCTTCTGCTTAATATTCTTGTCATTCCAAGCCTTTGTAGAAAATCCTGTAGATTCACAATTTGATGCAATTTACTAAAGTGCAATATAGGAATCTACTTCTATTTTCAACCAGTGGAAGCTAATAGACCGATGAAAACAATATGAAATGTTAGTGTCAGTCCTTGTAGCCTTCCTCCAGTGATCAAATATGCTCTTACAAATTGGTCTTAGAGTGTCAAGGTCAAATTTTGTCATTTCAGTGAGTCTTCAAGCAAAATTTGGTCACTAGGCATTAGGTCTAGGGTTTGCTTTTACTCCTGTCAACGTTTTCCAAATGTCGATCCATGTCACCATTCAGCTGAGTGTAAAATCATTCAGAGGGTTTTTGTCATCATGTCAAGTTCCATTGGGTCATTTTACACCTTGTTCATGCTTCAATTGTGCCTAGGTAAAGTTCATTTCCCTCTCCTAGGGTTTTGAAGGCAATTTCTCCTGGATGGTAAAATCATCAACAAAAATTGTATCCTCATGTTCATACACCTTCCCCTATCCTTAAGGTACCTTATTAAACACTTCCCATCACGGAGATCCCCCAAATTCCTCATTTTCGCACAAACCCTAGTTTCTTGCTACAACTTGACAATTTTCAAGGCTAGGCTTGTGTTTTTCCTTTTTGGACCCCTTCCCCTCACTCAATATTTGAAATTCCACTTTCCTCTGTGTCCTAACATACCTCCCTACTTCTCAAAATTTTCTCAAGAATTTAGAAACCCCCTATCCACTTCATTTCGCTTCATTTCACCAAATTCCCTGTTCCACACATTGGGGTAGGTTTTACTAAAATAATGTTTTTGAGCAGGAAAATATGAATTCGGGAAAACTGAGAGAGGTTTCTATCTATAATAGGACAAGGAAGAAAAACCTCCTTCATTTTTTACACAGGTGTCATGGTTTAGGAGAAATGTCAAAAATATAGTTGCCTCAGGAGAATTGATGAACCTCTGAAGTGACCTTGGGAAAATCAAGGTTTCTCCTAGCATGGTTGGCCAAATTACTTTCTTGATGAGTCAAGTGATAATTAAACACAAAGAGGTTTCCAATGCGCTATCATGAGGTCACTTTGGAGTTGAGGAAGACCTTCAAAAGTTGACTATAACAACACTCTGCCTTGAGGCAGCCTCATTTGGCACATTTTGACTAGTCTTGGGATAATTGATATTTTATAGGGAAAATAAACTCCAAATTGAAAAATTCTAGTTGGGTTAGAAAGTAGATTTGAAGACCTTTCCAAAGAGCTATCTTGTGCCCAATTTAGACACCAGGAAGGCCTCCAAAAGTCTCCTTCAAAAATCGTTATGCATAGGGAAGGCGCGGCGCATTGGGCTGCATTTCTCTGTGCAAAAATACACTGGCGCGACGCATAGGGAAGGCGCGGCTAATTGGGCTAAAAAGCCTGAAATTCATTGAAATATTCCTCCAAATTAAAAATTATTCATTCCAAAAATAGGTAGAGCCTCCATTTTTGTGTTTCATCCAAGTTTGTGATAGGGTATGGTGGTTTATGGATGGTAATGGTTAAAACAAAAACAACAAACCCTATCTTTTAAAATACCTCAAGGAAACTTGCTGCTAGGGTTTCAAATTGCTGTTTTGGCACCAATTTCACTCCTGCATCTCATTTTTCCCTTGTTTTCATTATACCCTAAGTTCCACTACCCTTTAAATTCATTCATCCCCTATCCCAAGTTCCCTTTCCCAAATTTCCTAATGTCCCCAAACCCTAACCCTATACAAAACTCCTAACCCTATACAAAATTCCCATACTTCCCTAACTAAGTCTATCCCAACATTCCCAAATTTCCCACTAGTTTTCCCCTCTCCTAATAGTCCCTTGTTTCACTGTTTTCCCCTTGGTGACAGAGATCAAGCACATCATAAAAACAATATACCACAGTTTGACACATCAGCACCTGTTTCTTCAAGCCAATTTGTCTATCAGCAGTTATGGCATCCGATCATTCATATGATTATGAAGTGGAGACCCAAAATGACTCTCCCACAGAGGTACATGCACCCAGGAGGCCTCATAGAGGTGGCAAACATATTCGAGAATCGCCAAGCTGCCCAAAGGAGGAGGGTGGAGTTTACTTCACTTGAGCAAGAGATCAATGCCGACCGAGAGTCTTGGCTCGAGAGAGTCAAAATCCACTTAGAGGGACCACTGGACAAGGCTGATAGAGACAAAGCATTGCTGAGACACATGGATTTCGACTACATGGCACGGAACAAGGTCTGCAAGGCACGAATCAGGAATCTAAAGCCAAAATTAAAGAAGGCAATAAGGAAGGAAAAGTGGCAAAGGGAGCTTGCTCGTCTTCAGATATTGGCCAAAGCCTCTTTAGCCTAGCATGACACTTGATGGAGAAGCTCCAGCCCAAATTTCAAGAAATTTGGGGCATTTTTGGCATTTTGACCAATTTTGGCACTAAAAAACAAAGTTTTTCTCCCTATGCGCCGCGCCACGTGGCGCGCGCTTTTGGAGGGGCAAATGGAGGCTAAATTCAGAAATTCCACTTGGGTTGGAAAGTAGACAGGCATGGAGTTCCAACAAGCACACTTGGGCTCAATTTGGACTTCACGAAGTGCCTCAAAATCAGCTCCAAAGTGGCGCGACGAATAAATAATCAAGCGCTGCACGTAGAGGATTTTTGCCTATTTTTCATTGTTCAGCTCAGCAATTCACCCAGTTTTGACCAGTTTTGCTTCTTGATGTTATTCTTGACTTTTCATGATGTAATTTGATAACCATGATGTAATATTGGCACATTTTTACTTGTTCTAGAAGATTCATTCACCAAAAGGTGAAATGTGAGTGAATGAATCAGTTTCTTAGCATATACGGGTAAGTTGTTTGACTACCTAGATTTCAGTTCCTTGTTTAGAATTGCTTCAAACAGCTCCTCGAATGATGAACTCGACCCCTAGAGGCAAGGGAATAGGTTTGGTTTGTCTATATTATATAATTTCTAAGTCATTTTTAGGTTGGATACTTGGGATTGCTTGGCACTCTATTGTACATTTCATTTCTGCAATTTTGGCAAAGGAAGGACTAGGGTTTTGCAGCACTTGTTGGGATCCATGTGGCTCTATGTTTTGATGGCGTGTTTCTCTATTTATTTGTAAGTTCGCTGATGTTAATGTGTATCATTTTCCCTTCTCTTGTCTTCTGAAATTAAACAAATGAGTGATTAAGGTAGAATTCATTGGACTGTTATGCTCTGCCTTGATATTTTGTTTAATTCTTCATGTTTTGATCTATTTGAGGAGGACTCTTGAGACCCTCTTACCCTCCTTCGCTCCTCTCCAGTATGATCCACCCATTCATTCAATCCAAAGCATCAAAACTACTGCCTATCTTGCCCCTACCTGAACTCTGCAAAAATCTGGCCTCATCCCCAGACCCAAAATTTGCCTTTCCCTTTTTCCAACAAAACCCTCAAAAACTAAAATCAAATCCTTGTACTTCATACCTAGCCTAAAATTAGTTTATATTTCAGTCATCTCAAGCCCCATAGATCATCTTTCGCTGAGATTGACCCAGAGAGAGCCCTCTCCTGTCCTCGTAGGGCTAGCTACGGGGCTGAGCGTGGTTTGATGTGGACCTAGAACCTTGTCTTTTCAGCCTGAGGCAAATCTAGGCTCTAACATAGTGGCGACCATAGTGGGGAGAAAATGGTTTGCTTGTTAGTGTTATTTGTTTTATAAGCTACAAATGGAGCTTGAAGTTATGCCAGGTAGCCTTCGAAACGTTCTTGCAATGCATCAGCGAAAGTAGATAAACGCTGCTTCATTCAATCTCTGGTCTAGCTTGTGAACATGACAGTTAACTTGTTAATTGCCCTCGTACATGTATCAAGTTTAGATCTGATTGTTGATGGTGGACAACGATCAAATATAAGAAGGCTGAAATCATTCACCTGGCGACTTCATACACTGAAAAATCCAAAAATCAATGCTTCATGGTGACTCCACTACAGGAAGATCAGTAGCTTTAAGATTTTCAAGATGGAACGAGTTGCAAGAAGATACGCTCCCATGAGCCGAGATCACATTCTAGGTTTTCCAAATAAAATTCCCAAGGTAGATTGGAAAAGGAATTTGGCTACGTTTAAAGATGATGATAGGAAGGATGTTGCTTTACATCTAGTTAGATTTCACATACATATTCGCAAGTTGCAGGTTGATTTTCCTAAAGATTGCTTGATGAAGATATTCATGGCCACTCTAGAAGCTGAAGCCTGATCTTGGTGTGAAAGTTTGCTGCCTGCTTCTATTTACCGTTTGAAGGATTTTCATGCCATGTTCTTTGAAAGGTATAAAGACTCTTATCCATCATTAAACTTAGTTCAGGACTGTTGCAAACATGCTTATAGTTTTATTGAAAGCCTTGAGAAATATTATGAAGATGATAATTTCATGGATGATGAGATCATGGAAGCCCTGTATGAAAATCCGTTTCAGCAGCATAAAAAGAGCTTAGAAGATACTCATCAAGATGCTCAGGAAACTTTGCAGCCGGATAAAGATCTTATAACAATGGGAACTGATGAAAGAGAGGGTTCTATTTCAAATCCATCCATAGAAGAAGAAAGCATGCATGAAAGTCAAGTTTCAATTTTAGAAGGTGACAAAGTCAAGTCAGCTATTTTAGATCTAGATTCAGATCGTGATGATCAAGACTACCTTGTTTTGAATCCCATGAAGGAGCTCTGCTGTTGAGATCATCTGGAATGAAGAAGACAGAGTTATTGACCCAAATGTTCTCATTTCGTTAGAACAAAGCCTTCATGAGGAGGTAATTCAGCCATTTCATAAAAAACAAGATGAGATCTTTATTCAAGTAAGTGAAAAATCTTCTTTTGACAACTCAGTGGTAAAGGATAATTTGGATAATTTGATTTCCATGTCCTATGAAGAAGATCAGGACTGTCATTCAGGTTTGTCATGTTTTGAAATGTTATTTCAAGAAGATAGTAATCGCTTGAGCAAAACAAAACAGAAAGTATTATTTCCTCTGTCTGAAGATGAGATAGATCAACTCTTGAAAGGTCATGTTACAGCCCAAGCTAAAGCAGATTTGTAGTGCACACATGGTCAAGAAAGTGTTGGTGAAACTTCTTCCTCTTTTGAAAATGATGACGGTCTTGTAATTAGTTTTATAGATTAGCAAACAGATAATATTTTCTTTCATGAAGATGATAAGGCTGTCATGTTTGATGATATTGAGTATTTTTTTATGTTTAAGAATGACCTAGACCATGAAGTTGAGGAATATGAGCTTGAGAGAGACAATATGCCAGGATTTCTCATGGTCAAGGAACCTACAACTAACACTTAGATGGAAGAAGCAAATACCTCTCTGTGCATTCCTATCACTCAGCAACCAGTTTTTCTTTCAGATCAAAATGAAGGGAGTACTTGTATTTTTGGTGTTGGATATCAAGACAAGCTAGTGCTTCAGGATTTTCAAGATCCCTTCAGCATTCTTCTGCAAGCCTTAGAAAAGATAAATATTTCCTGGTTCATTATCATAATCTTTGGTTTCAATGGTTATTTTGAGTTGCTTACAGGTTCATCGTTTCACCTGGTCGAGAAAAGTGAGAGCAGAAATTTGGAATGTAGCCATCTATTGGATTGATTACATTGGAAGGCCCACTTCACATGATTGTACATATTTCATCAGTATGCAGGTGGTTGTCATCATGATTTGAAATCTTGATGGACTGGTGCCATTAAACAAGGTTTGTAAGTTCTTGTTTTAGTTAAGTCAGTCATGAGTCATTTCTTTTTGCATTGAGTCAGTTTTTTCAGTAATTTTAGTTTCAAAGTTGAGTTAGTTTGAGTCAAGTTTCATTCAATAAATTAGTCAAGAGTCTTGTGTTAATGTCTTGCGTTAATTTACTGAAGTTATTGACTCCATAGCCCAATGGACGAAGGCACTGCCTGCTTTCCTAGAGATCTGTAGTTCTTGGCACCTCCAAGGAGCTACCATCCCCATTGGAGCCAATGTTAGTGTCAGTCTTTGTAGCCTTCCTCCAGTGATCAAATATGCTCTTACAAAGTGGTCTTAGAGTTTCAAGGTCAAATTTTGTCATTTTAGTGAGTCTTCAAGAAAAATTTGGTCACTAGGCATTAGGTCTAGGGTTTGCTTTTACTCCTATCAAAGTTGTCCAAATTTCGGTCCATGTCACCATTCATCTGTGTGTACAATCATTCAGAGGGTTTTCATCATCATGTCAAGTTCCATTGGGTCATTTTACACCTTGTTCATGCTTCAGTTGTGCCTAGGTAAAGTTCATTTCCCTCTCTTAGGGTTTTGAAGGAAATTTCTCTTGGATAGTAAAATCATCAGAAAAAATTGTATCCTGATGTTCATACACCTTCCTGTATGCTCAATGTAGCTTATTAAACACTTCCCATCCCGGAGATCCCCCAAATTCCTCATTTTCACACAAACCCTAGTTTCTTGCTACAACTTGACAATTTTCAAGGCTAGGCCTGTGTTTTGTCTTTTTGGACCCCTTCCACTCACTCAATATTTTACATTCCACTTTCCCCTAATTCCTAACATCCCTCCCTACTTCTAAAAATTTCCTCAAGAATTTAGAAGCCCCCTATCCCCTTCATTTCGCTTCATTTCAACAAATCCCCTGTTCCACACATTGGGGTAGGTCTTACGCAAATGATGTTTCTGAGCAAGAAAAGATGAATTCAGGAAAATTGAGAGAGGTGTTTTTCCACAATAGGCAAAGGAAGAAAAACGCCTTCACTTTTTACATAGGTATCATGGTTTAGGAGAAATGTCAAAAATACAGTTGCCTCGGGAGAATTGATGCACCTCTGAAGTGACCTTGGGAAAATCAAGTTTTCTCCTAGCATGGTTGGCCAAATGACTTTCTTGATGAGTGAAATGATAACTAGACACAAAACTATCTCCTATGAGCTATCATTAGCTCAATTTGGAGTTGAGGAAGACCTTCAAAAGTTGACTGCAACAACACTCTACCTTGAGCCGGCCTCATTTGGCACATTTTGACCAGTCTTGGGAGATTTGATTTTTGATAGGGAAAATCATCTCCAAATTGAAAAATTCTAGTTGGGTTGGAAATTAGATTTGAAGACCTTTCCAACGAACTATCCTACACCCAATTTGGACACCGGGAAGGCCTCCAAAAGTCTCCTAAAAAAAGCGCTATGCATAGGGAAGGCGCGGCGCATTTGGCTGCATTTCTCGGTGCAAAAATACACTGGCACGGCGCATAGGGAAGGCACGGCGCATTGGGCTAAAAAGCCTGAAATTCATTGAAATATTCCTCCAAATTGAAAATTCTTCATTCCACAAGTAGTTAGAGCCTCCATTTTTGTGTTTCATCCAAGTTTGTGCTAGGGTATGGTGGTTGATGGAGGGTAATGGTTAAAACAAAAGCGTCAAACCCTATCTTTTAAAATACCTCAAGGAAACTTGCTGCTAGGGTTTCAAATCGCTGTTTTGTCACCAAGTTCAATCCCTCATCTCATTTTTCCCTTGTTTTCATTATACCCTAAGTTCCACTACCCTTTAAATTCATTCATCCCCTATCCCAAGTTCCCTTTCCCATATTTCCTAATGTCCCCAAACAATAACCCTATACAAAACTCCTAACCCTATACAAAATTCCCATAGCATCCCATACTTCCCTAACTAAGTCTATCCCAACATTCCCAAATTTCCCACTAGTTTTCCCCTCTCCTAACAGTCCCTTGTTTCACTGTTTTCCCCTCGGTGATAGAGATCAAGCACATCATAAAAACAATATAAGACAGTTTAACACATCAACACCTATTTCTTCAAGCCAATTTGTCTATCAGCAGTGATGGCATCTGATAATTCATATAATTATGAAGTGGACACCCAAAATGACTCTCCCACAAAGGTACATGCACCCAAGAGGCCTCATAGAGGTGGCAAACATATTCGAGAATCGCCAAACTGCCCAAAGGAGGAGGGTGGAGTTTGCTTCACTTGAGCAGGAGATTAATGCCGACCGAGAGTCTTGGCTCAAGAGAGTCAACATCCACTTAGAGGGACTACTAGACAAGGCTGATAGAGACAAAGCATTTCTGAGACACATGGCTTTCCACTACATGGCGTAGAACAAGGTCTGCAAGGCACGAATCAGGAATTTAAAGGCAAAATTAAAGAAGGCAATAAGGAAGCAAAAGAGGCAAAGGGAGCTTGATCATCTTCAGATATTGGTTGAAGCCTCTTGAGCCCGGTATGAAACTTGATGGAGAAGCTCCAGCCCAAATTTCAAGAAATTTGGGGCATTTTTTGCATATTGACAAATTTTGGCACTAAAAAACAGAGTTTTTCTCCCTATGTGGCGCGCGCTTTTGCTAGGGAGCTCCAAATTGCAAAAATTTTGCATTCCTAGATTTGGAATGAAAAATCATGGTTGTTGGTGCATCGCCAAGAAATTTGGCCAAGTTTTGAGTCCTCAGGAGGTCAAAAACACCCAAAAAATGACCTCACTGCCCCTATTTTGACACATAGGAAGCAGTGTTGGGAGAACTGACTTTTGGAAGAGCAAATGGAGGCCAAATTTAGAAATGATACTTGGGTTGGAAAGTAGACCGGCATGGATTTCCAACAAGAACACTTGGGCTCAATTTGGACTTCAGGAAGTGCCTCAAAATCAGCTCCAAAGTGGCGCGACGCATAGAGAATCAAGCGCAACGCATAGAGGATTTTTGCCTATTTTTCACTGTTCAGCTCAGCAATTATCCCAGTTTTGACCAGTTTTGCTTCTTGATGTTATTCTTGACTTTTCATGATGTAATTTGATAACCATGATGTAATATTGGCACATTTTTACTTGTTCTAGAAGATTCATTCACCAAAAGGTGAAATGTGAGTGAGTGAATCAGTTTCCTAGCATATAGGGGTAAGTTGTTTGACTACCTAGATTTCAATTCCTTGTTTAGAATTGGTTCAAACAGCTCTTAGAATGATGAGCTCGACCCCTAGAGGCAAGGAAATAGGTTTGGCTTGTCTATATTATGTAATTTCTAAGTCATTTTCAGGGTTGGATACTTGGGATATCTTGGCACTCTATTGTACATTTCATTTCTGCAATTTTGGCAAAGGAAGGACCAGGGTTTTGCAGCACTTGTTGGGATCCATGTGGCTCTATGTTTTGGTGGTGTGTTTCTCTATTTATTTGTAAGTTCACTGATGTTAATTTTATCATTTTCCCTTATCTTGTCTTCTACAATTAAACAAATGAGTGATTAAGGTAGAATTCATTGGACTACTATGCTCTGCCTTGATATTTTGTTTAATTCTTCATGTTTTCATCTGTTTGAGGAGGACTCTTGAGACGTTCTTTCCCTCCTTGGCTCCTCTCCAGTATGATCCACCCATTCATTCAATCCAAAGCATCAAAACTACTGCCTATCTTGCCCCTACCTGAACTCTGCAAAAATCTGGCCTCATCCCCGGACCCAAAATTTGCCTTTCCCTTTTTCCAACAAAACCCTCAAAAACTCAAATCAAATCCTTGTACTTCATACCTAGCTTAAATTTAGTTTATATTTCAATCATCTCAAGCCCCATCGATCATCTTTCGCTGAGATTGACTCGGAGAGAGCTCTCTCCTATCCTCGTAGGGCTAGCTACGAGGCCGAGTGTGGTTTGATGTGGACTTAGAACCTTGTCTTCTCAGCCTGAGGCAAATATAGGCTCTAACATAGTGGCGACCATACTGGGGAGAAAATGGTTTGCTTGTTAGTGTTATTTTTTTTATAAGCTACAGACGGAGCCTGAAGTTATGCCAGGTAGCCTTCGAAATGCTCTTGCAATGCATCAGCGAAAGTAGATAAACGCTGGTTCAGTCAATCTCCGGTCTAGCTTGTGAACTTGACACTTAACTTGTTAATGGCCCCAGTACATGTATCAAGTTTAGATCTGATTGTTGATGGTGGACAACGATCAGATATAAGAAGGCTGAAATCATTCACCTGGCGACTTCATTCACTGAAAAATCCAGAAATCAATGTTTCATGGTGACTCTACTGCAGGAAGATCAATAGCTTTAAGATTTTCAAGATGGAATGGGTTGTAAGAAGATATGCTCCCATGAGTCGAGATCACATTCCAGGTTTTCCAAATAAAATTTCCAAGGTAGATTGGCAAAGGAATTTTCCTACATTTAAAGATGATGATAGGAAGGATGCTGATTTACATCTGGTTAGATTTCACATACATATTCGCAAGTTGCAAGTTGATTTTCCTGAAGATTGCTTGATGAAGATATTCATGGCCACTCTGGAAGGTGAAGCCTGATCCTGGTATGAAATTTTTCCGCCTGCTTGTATTTACTGTTTGAAGGATTTTCATGCCATGTTCTTTGAAAGGTATAAAGACTCTTATCCATCATTAAATTTAGTTCAGGACTGTTGCAAACATGCTTATAGTTTTATTGAAAGCCTTGAGAAATATTATGAAGATGATAATTTCATGGATGATGAGATCATGGAAGCCCTGTATGAAAATCCGTTTCAGTAGCATAAAAAGAGCTTAGAAGATACTCATCAAGATGCTCAGGAAACTTTGCAGCCGGATCAAGATTTTAGCACAATGGGAACTGATGAAAGAGAGGGTTATATTTCAGATCTGTCCATAGAAGAAGACAACATGCATGAAAGTCAAGTTTAAATTTCAGAAGGTGACAAAGTCAAGTCAGCTATTTCAGATCTAGATTCAGATCATGATGATCAAGACTACCTTGTTTTGAATCCCATGAAGGAGCTCTACTGTTGAGATCATCTGGAATGAAGAAGGCAGAGTTATTGACCCAAATGTTATCATTTCATTAGAACAAAGCCTTCATGAGGAGGTAATTCAGCCATTTCATGAAAAACAAGATGAGATCTTTATTCGAGTAAGTGAAAAATCTTCTTTTGATAACTCAGTGGTAAAGGATAATTTGGATAATTTGATTGCCATGTCATATGAAGAAGATCAGGACTGTCATTCAGGTTTGTCATGTTTTGAAACATTATTTCAAGAAGATAGTAATCGTTTGAGCAAAACAAAACAGAAAGTATTATCTCCTCTGTCTGAAGATGAGATAGATCAACTCTTGAAAGGCCATGTTACAGCCCAAGCTAAAGAGATTTGCAGTGCACACATGGTCAAGAAAGTGTTGGTGAAAATTCTTCCTCTTTTGAAAATGATGATGGTCTTGTAATCAGTTTTATAGATCAGCAAACAGATAATATTTTCTTTCATGAAGATGATAAGGCTGTCATGTTTGATGATCTTGAAGATTGTTTTCTATTTAAGAATGACCTAGACCATGAAGTTGAGGAATATGAGCTTGAGAGAGACAATATGCCAAGATTCCTCATGGTCAAGGAACCTACAGCTAACACTCAGATGGCAGAAGCACATACCTCTCTGTGCATTCCTGTCACTCAGCAACCAGTTGTTCTTTCAGATCAGAATGAAGGGAGTACTTGTAATTTTGCTGTTGGATATCAAGACAAGCTAGTGCTTCAAGATTCTCAAGATCCCTTCAGCATTCTTCTGCAAGCATTAGAAAAGATAAATATTGCCTAGTTCATTATCATAAGCTTTTGTTTCAGTGGTTATTTTGAGTTGCCTACAGGTTCATCGTTCCGCCTGCTCGAGAAAAGTGAGAGCGGAATTTGGTATGTAGCCATCTGTTGGATTGGTTACATTGGAAGGCCCACTTCACATGATTGTACATATTTCATTAGTATGCAGGTGGTTATCATCATGATTTGAAATCTTGATGGACTGCTACCATTAAACAAGCTTTGTAAGTTCTTGTTTTAGTCAAGTCAGTCATGAGTCATTTCTTTTTGCATTGAGTCAGTTTTTTCAGTCATTTTAGTTTCAAAATTGAGTCAGTTTCAGTCAAGTTTCAGTCAATAAATGAGTCAAGAGTCTTGTGTTAATGTCTTGCGTTAATTTACTGAAGTTATTGACTCCATAGCCCAATGGACGAAGGCACTGCGTGCTTTCCCAGAGATCTATAGTTCTTGGCACCTCCAAGGAGCTACCATCCCCATTGGAGCCAATGTTAGTGTCAGTCTTTGTAGCCTTCCTCTAGTGATCAAATATGCTCTTACAAAGTGGTATTAGTGTGTTAAGGTCAAATTTTGTCATTTCAGTGACTCTTCAAGCAAAATTTGGTCACTAGGCATTAGGTCTAGGGTTTGCTTTTACTCCTGTCAAATTTGTCCAAATGTCGGTCCATGTCACCATTCAGCTGAGTGTACAATCATTCAGAGGGTTTTCATCATCATGTCAAGTTCCATTGGGTCATTTTACACCTTGTTCATGCTTTAGTTTTGCATAGGTAAAGTTCATTTCCCTCTCCTAGGGTTTTGAAGGCAATTTCTCTTGAATGGTAAAATCATCAGCAAAACTTGTATCCTGATGTTCATACACCTTCCCCTATCCTTAATGTACCTTATTAAACACTTCCCATCATGGAGATCCCCCAAATTCCTCATTTTCGCACAAACCCTAGTTTCTTGCTACAACTTGACAATTTTCAAGGCTAGGCCTATGTTTTGGATTTTTGGACCCCTTCCCCTCACTCAATATTTGAAATTCCACTTTCCCCTATGTCTTAGCATCCCTCCCTACTTCTAAAAATTTCCTCAAGAATTTAGAAGCCCCCAATCTCCTTATTTCGCTTCATTTCAAGAAATCCCCTGTTCCACACATTGGGGTAGGTTTTACTCAAATGATTCTTTTGAGAAAGAAAAGATGAATTTGGGAAAACTGAGAGAGGTTTTTGTCCAAAATAGGACAAGGAAGAAAAACCTCCTCCATTTTTTACAGAGGTGTCATGGTTTAGGAGAAATGTCAAAAATACAGTTGCCTCGGGAGAATTGATGCACCTCTGAAGTGACCTTGGGAAAATCAAGTTTTATCCTAGCATGGTTGGCCAAATGACTTCCTGGATGATTCAAATGATAAATAGACACAAATATATTTCCAATGAGCTATCATGAGGTCAATTTGGACTTCAGGAAGACCTTCAAAAGTTGACTGCAACAGCACTCTGTCTTGAGGCAGCCTCATTTGGCACATTTTGACCAGTCTTGGGAGATTCGATTTTTGATAGGGCAAATGAACTCAAAATTGAAGAATTCTTGTTGGGTTCGAAAGTAGATTGAAAGAAATTTCTAGAAAACTATCCTAAGCCCAATTTGGACACCAGGAAGGCCTCCAAAAGTCTCCTGCAAAAAGTGCTACGCATAGGGAAGGCGCGGTGCATTTGGCTGCATTTCTTAGTGCAAAAATACATTGGCGCGACGCATAGGGAAGGCACGGCGCATTGGGCTAAAAAGCCTGAAATTCATTGAAATCTTCCTCCAAATTGAAAATTATTCATTCCACAAGTAGGTAGAGCCTCCATTTTTGTGTTTCATCCAAGTTTTTGCTAGGGTATGGTGGTTGATGGATGGTAATGGTTAAAACAAAAACATCAAACCCTATCTTTTAAAATACCTCAAGGAAACTTGTTGCTAGGGTTTCAAATCGTTGTTTGGTCACCAAGTTCACTCCCTCATCTCATTTTTCCCTTGTTTTCATTATACCCTAAGTTCCACTACCCTTTAAATTCATTCATCCCCTATCCCAAGTTCCCTTTCCCATATTTCCTAATGTCCCAAAACCCTAACCCTATACAAAATTCCCATAGCATCCCATACTTCCCTAAATAAGTCTATCCCACCATTCCCAAATTTCCCACTAGTTTTCCCCTCTCCTAACAGTCCCTTGTTTCACTATTTTCCCCTCTCCTAACAGTCCCTTGTTTCACTGTTTTCCCCTTGGTGACAGAGATCAAGCACATCATAAAAACAGTATACCACAGTTTGACACATCAGCACTTGTTTCTTCAAGCCAATTTGTCTATCAGCAGTTATGGCATCCGATCATTCATCTGATTATGAAGTGGAGACCCAAAGTGACTCTCCCATAGAGGTACATGCACCCAGGAGGCCTCATAGAGGTGGCAAACATATTCGAGAATCGCCAAGCTACCCAAAGGAGGAGGGTGGAGTTTACTTCACTTGAGCAGGAGATCAATGCCAACCGAGAGTCTTGGCTCGAGAGAGTCAACATCCACATAGAGGGACTACTGGACAAGGCTGACAGAGACAAAGCATTGCTAAGACACATGGCTTTCCACTACATGGCACGGAACAAGGTCTGCAAGGCACGAATCAGGAATCTAAAGGCAAAATTAAAGAAGGCAATAAGGAAGAAAAAGAGGCAAAGGGAGCTTGATCATCTTCAGATATTTGCTGAAGCATATTTAGCCTAGCATGACACTTGATGGAGAAGCTCCAGCCCAAATTTCAAGAAATTTGGGGCATTTTCTGCATTTTGACAAATTTTGGCACTAAAAAACAGAGTTTTTCTCCCTATGCGTCGCACCACGTGGCGGACGCTTTTGATAGGGAGATCCAAAATGCAAAAACTTTGCATTTATAGATTTGGCATGAAAAGTCATGGTTGTTGGTGCATGGACAAGAAATTTGGGCAAGTTTTGAGTCCTCAAGAGGTCAAAAACACCCAGAAAATGACCTCACTGCCCCTATTTTGACACACAGGAAGCAGTGTTGGGCGAACTGACTTTTGGAGGGGCAAGTGGAGGCCAAATTCAGCAATTCCACTTGGGTTGGAAAGTAGACAGGCATGGCTTTCCAAAAAGCACACTTAGGCTCAATTTGAACTTCAGGAAGTGCCCCAAAATCAGCTCCAAAGTGGCGCTACACATAGAGAATCAGGCGCGGTGCATAGAGGATTTTTGCCTATTTTTCACTGTTCAGCTCAGCAATTCACCCAGTTTTGACTAGTTTTGCTTCTTGATGTTATTCTTGACTTTTCATGATGTAATTTGATAACCATGATTTAATATTGGTACATTTTTACTTGCTCTATAAGATTCATTCACCAAAAGGTGAAATGTGAGTGAATGAATCAGTTTCCTAGCATATAGGGGTAAGTTGTTTGATTACCTAGATTTCAGTTCTTTGTTTAGAATTGGTTCAAACAGCTCCTAGAATGATGAGCTCGACCCCTAGAGGCAAGGGAATAGGTTTGGCTTGTATATATTATGTAATTTCTAAGTCATTTTCAGGGTTAGATACTTGGGATTGCTTGGCACTCTATTGTACATTTCATTTCTGTAATTTTGGCAAAGGAAGGACCAGGGTTTTGCAGCACTTGTTGGGATCCATGTGGCTCTATGTTTTGATGGTGTGTTTCTCTATTTATTTGTAAGTTCACTGATTTTAATGTGTATCATTTTCCCTTCTCTTGTCTTCTGCAATTAAACAAATGAGCGATTAAGGTAGAATTCATTGGACTGCTATGCTTTGCCTTGATATTTTGTTTAATTCTTCATGTTTTCATCTGTTTGAGGAGGAATCTTGAGACCCTCTTGCCCTCCTTGGCTCCTCTCTAATATGATCCACCCATTCATTCAATCCAAAGCATCAAACTGCCTATCTTGCCCCTACCTGAACTCTGCAAAAATCTGGCCTCATCTCTGAACCCAAAATTTTCCTTTCCCTTTTTCCAACAAAAACATCAAAACCCAAATCAAATCCTTGTACTTCATACCTAGCCTAAAATTAGTTTATATTTCAGTCATCTCAAGCCCCATAGATCATCTTTCGCTGAGATTGACCTAGAGAGAGACTTCTCCTGTCCTCGTAGGGCTACCTAAGAGGCTGAGTGTGGTTTGATGTGGACCTACAACCTTGTCTTTTTAGCCTGAGGCAAATCTAGGCTCTAACATAAACAAGAAGACAAATCAATGGAAAATAACACAATAAGGATCTAGGGAAAGTATCAGCTAAAAAACCCCACTACCTATATTTCGTTAAACCATAAATCTAAGATGATAATACAATGCATGTTCTCACAAGAAAAATCGCAACACTCAGTATGATCTATCTCTCTGCTCACAAGCAAGCTCAAGCCGATCTCTAGCCTCTTCTGCTACTCTCCAAGCCCCTGATTCCTTGCACCCTTGGTCAAAGAATTTGGATGAATATAATATGCTCTGCTCAACCTTGATCTTAACCTAAACAAGTATTTCCTATCCTCTATCTGATGACTTCCTTTTGCCAATACTTAGCCAAATTTCCAAGCCTCCAAGATTGTAATTCTTTGTACAATTCCTGAGAGAATTAGCCCATATTTAAAGAGAAATTCCTCATCCATAGAAATCCAAACTTAGGTCATTCTCTGATTGCATGCATGATATTTAAAACTTAGTAAATCATACAACTAATAATACACTATCCCTGCACTCTAGTGTCAACTAGGTCTTTCTCATAAATCGACATGCATGAGTTTCCGATGAGGGAATCTTCAGTTAACTAGAGTGACACTTGTGGATGCACTAGTGCACCAACTAATTGTTAACTTTCTATTAGTTCCACAAACAGTTTTGAACTAATTTAGATAAACATAACTCAGTAAAATAAGTTATGTAATCACAACCCACAATTAAACTCATCTTGTACCCCTAAAACTTAGGGAGAACATATACATGACTTCCAAAAGACTTATAAGTCAAAATTACTAAGTTAACTAATTCAACATAACTTAGTTAACTATTAGAAGTTGCTATGAGAAAATAATTACAATTTATTTCAAGGACAGATTAAATTTCAATTTTGGGATTCTATTTTTAACATTTCTTGTTGCTATTTTCAACACTCCCTCTCAACAAGAAAGGAATTCAACTCGATCCTGATCCTGAACCTTTGGAATGTTTCGCATGAAACACTTCTCTCTAGTGTTGTTGCTACAAAAACTCTAGAAACAAAAAAAGAACATCCAACCTAAATCACTATGATGCATCTATCATCCAAGTCTCTGACTGTTATTGCCTCCGTCGATTGAAAACTCTATTCTTTTGTTGACTCTACCTTTCTACACTGTTGTCAACTCTTCTCTATAATTTTTAGTATCAGACTGATTTATGCTCTATCACTCTGATCTCTAACTGCATCAGTCACCATTGATTCCTCCCCCTACTATGTACTTTGGGCTCCCGTAGCAAGGTACGATCCATGGGATAAAACCTCTCAATGGACCATGCCCAATTTCAGCCTTCTTGAGACTATCACTTCACATCACCCCACCTCACACCTGGAGTCATGGCTACATGTGATCCCTCTACACACTTGGCTCGAAATTTCCCCCTACTAGAGGTCTCTGAATGAGTGGATGCCTCCACTAGGTCTCCTCTCAGCTTATCTAGTTGTGGCTACTACAAAACTTCTTGAAGCTACTTTTGAGGCTTCTTCTGGGGCTGCATGTTGAGAGGTAATTTACTCTCCTTTGAATTAATCCTCGAGGCTTTGCATGCATCTTATACCTCAAGTGCATACAGGTTCTTGGATAGTACACCACTCTATTTCATCTATCCCGCCATCATGAAATTTTCTGGAAAAAGAGATGATTTTAAATCAATGATATATCCCTCATCTAAACTCCAATTCAACCGATTTTGTTTTTGAATTTGGGTTTTTTTTTGCAAGGAATCCAGATTTTATATTTGTTTCTAATTTTTTTCACAAAAACTTTCACATATTCTCTGTAAACTTGCGGCCTGAAAACAAATGTTGCTTCAATACCATGTAGAAAATTTCTACAAATATAGCTTCGTTACCATGTAGAATTTCCTGCAAATCTAACTCTGATACAATGTAGAAAATCTTATCGATTCACAAGCTCATGCAATTTACTAAAGCACAAGACAATAATCTATTTCTACTTTCGACCAATGGAAGCCAATAGATCGATGAAAACAATTTGAACAAGAATACAAATCAATGACACATAACACAATAAGTATCCGGGGAAAGCCTCAGCTGAAGATTACCACTACCTGTATTGCATTAAATTAGAAATACATGATGATAATACAATGCTTGTTCTTGCAAGAAAAATTCTAACACTTAGGATGATCAATGTCTTTGCTCACAAGCAAGCTCAAGTCAATCTCTAGCCTCTTCTGTTGCTCTCCAAGCCCCTGATTCCTTGCGCCCTTGGTTAAAGAATTTGGATGAATAAAATATGCTCTGCTCAACCTTGATCTTAACCTACACAAGTATTTCCTATCCTCTGCTTGATGAATTCCTTTGACCAATACTTAGCCAAATTTCCATGCCTCCAAGCTTTTAATTCTTTGCACAAATCCTGAGAGAATTAACCCATATTTAAAGAGAAATTCCTCATCCATAACTATGCAATCCAAAATTAGGTCCTTCTCTAATTGCATGCATGATATTTACAACTTAGTAAATCATACAACTGATAATATATTATCCTTACACTCTAGTCTCAAATGGGTCTTTCTCATAATTGGCATGCATGAGTTTTTGATGAGGGAATCTTCGTTTAACTAGAGTGAAACTTGTGGATGCACTAGTTTACCAACTGACTATTAACTCTCTATTAGCTCCACAAATAGTTTGGAACTAATTTAACTGAACGTAACTCAGTAAACTAAGTTATCTAATTACAACTCACAATTAAACTCATCCCGGACCCCTGAAACTTAGGGATAACATATATATGACTTCCAAAAGTCTTCTAACTTGAAATTCCTAAGTTAACTAAGTCAACTTAACTTAGTTAACTATTACAAGTTGCTATGAGAAAAGAATTATAACTTAATTCAAGGAAAAATTAAATTGGAAATCATGGATTCTAAATTTAACATTTCTTGTTGCTATTTTCAACAACCTTTTCTCCTTCTTTCTATACCTACTGTGAAATCCTATTATGAATATACCTTGAAAGCAATCAACTGCACCATTCTTTCCTTCATTATATCAGGGTCTTCCATATCTGTAAAAGATGCAATCCTTAATCTAGGCACAATGTATTCCATGGGCATCACAACTTCTTTCCCATAAACTAATCTGGAGGGTGTCTGACCTACCAAATTCTTACATGTGGTCTTGTAAGACCATAAAACTGTTGGAATTCTGAGATCCTAGTCATCTCTATTCACATTACATACCTTAGTAATTACATTCTACAAAATCTTGTTAAATTATTCCATTGTTCCACTGGCCTAAGGATGATAAGGGGTACTCTTCCAATGATAGACTTGAAATTCCCCAGTCAATGCTTCAATAGTTTTATTCAAGAAAACTTGGTCACTCTTGAAAATATTTGGACATCCAAATCTAGACAGTATATAATAAAAAAAAACATCATAGAAGTCTCTGCACTACAGTCCCTTAGAGGATGTGCTTTGGCCCATCTTGTCAAGTAATTAGTCATTATGATTATTTACCTCATACCAGTCCCTTTCCAGGAGGGTTGATGGGTCCAACAAAATCAATAGCCCACTTATCGAAAGCTTGCAATGTAATTTGTGGTACTAATGAAATCTCATATCTTTGTGAAGGTTTACCTATTCTTTGACACACATCACATGCTCATTAGTATTCCGTAGCATATTTATTTAATGTAGGCCACCAAAATCCTACTCTCAAAATATTCTATGTAGTATCTTTTCTTGCATAGTGTCCACCAGCTGCACCTTGGTGAGCCTCTGCTATAATCATCAGTCTTTCATGTTTAGAGGTATACCTGTATAGTATGTGATGTGGTCCTATCTTCTATAATTGTCCTGCTATCAATGAGAAGTCAGCTGCCTTGACCACTAATTCTTTCTTCTGCTGCATAGTATATTTTGAAGGAGCCATTCCTATGGTCAAAAACTGAATGATATCTGCAAAATGGTAATCTACAACTATGATTGCAAATAACTGCACATTAGGGAGCTTATCCTCAATACTAGTTGGTTCTTCCCCTGTTTCCAACCTTAACAGATGGTCAAGTCCCACATTCAGCCTTCTTGGTTTAACAATGATCTCAAAATCATATTTCTAGAATAAGAGTAACCATGTTCAAATCTTTCCTCCTAAGACAAGCATATTAACCAAATACTTCAGTGCAAAATGATTTGTAAACATTGTAAAGTGTGATCCTAGAAAATAGTGTCTAAATTTGTACAAAGCATATGCCATGGCTAGTCCTTCCCTTTCTATAGTGGTATAATTATTTTCTACTTAGATAATTTCCTACTTGCAAAAGCTATAGGATTATCAATTTCTCCTTCACCAGGTTCTGCTAGTACCACTCCCAGAGATATTCAAGAAGCATCCACATGGACATGGAATTCCTTATTCCAATAAGGGAACACTAATATAGGCAATACTACTTTTCTTTCTTTCAATATGTCGAAGATATACTAATATTCTTCATTCCACTGAAAAGTCACATCCTTCTTTAACAATTTCTCCATAGGCACAATGATCTGTGCATACCCCTTGATGAATTTCTTGTAATACCTAGTATGTCCCAATGTAGTGGGAACTCGTCTTACTATCTTAGGTGAAGGAAAACTCACAATGATAGCAATCTTAGCAAGGTCCACCATTAATCCTTCTTGTAAACAATATGTCCCAATAATATAGAAAAAGGTACACAAAATATGCACTTCTTTAAATTCAAGTAGATTTGATATCATCTACATGTGTCAAGACTAAGTCTTAAACTTCCAATATGTTTTCTTAGCAACCTGTTGATGGTGCTAGACCCGCCAAAATTCAGGGGATCTCCTCGTTAAGTCCCAACTAGACCTCACACTGTTTTGTGTAGGAGTCCTATCCAGTACGATGGATCAGTTTCCATTTACTTAGAGATTTTCCTTAGCTCTTGTTGTTCAATAGATGAGAGTTTTATGCTTGTATTTTCAAAAAATGAGGTGAGTATGCATAGTGAGTGCATATTGTAACTTGTGTCCAAGTTCTCTTACTGTAAAGGGGGAGAGTAAAGTGAGCATCTAAATGAGAGGTAGTAGTACCACACAAGAAGAGACACACGTGAACCAAAAAGTGTATGTCCAACATCTAGTGGCATAGTCCATAGCGGATGTGATATTGATTAAAATTGAAGTGCAAGGGAAAACATGTACACCATCCATCAGAGTATTCCACATGGATGTGATAGTCATTATAAATAGTAAAAGAAATATATGTATAATTTCCTATAGAGTAGTCCACAAGGATGAGACAATAGTGATAAGAAATACAACACATATTCAAAAACGTAAATACTAAAACATTCAAAGTAGTTCAATTATTTTAGTATAGGTTAAGTAAACATAGATTGCAAAGGTTTAAAGAGTAGTCTTACAAACATCTACAAAACATGCGTGAAAATGTGTTGGCCTTAATAGGCTTTTGAATTAAGCAAAAGTCACAAGACACATCTGTACACAACACATCACTAGTCCTAGTAGAGGGACAACGGGGACACTCCTCACTCCTCAAAGAATGGACTGAAAATTCTCAAGGCTATGTGGGAGGAGTCAAGGTGAAAAGTCCTTCCTCATACAATGGGAGGGGAATATATAGCCAAGGGTGATGCTTGACCCTGTTATAGGATAAAATGCACGGTGTATGGAGAATGGAGATACCCTCAAAGGTCTTCCCAAGACCTTTGGCAGACTGTAAGATTATCTGCAGTCGTCACAAAGTTACATGCATGTCCATAAAAAATAACTAACTATCAAAGAAACACAGATTCATTACCTCAAGCCTCTGTGTAGATTTGCTAGAGAGCAAAATGCAGCTAGGTGGAAGTCCCCTGAGCCAGCTCCAGATAAAGTCCTAGACATAGAAGAGACAAGCATAATCATAACATACAACCTTGATAATAATACACTAATATATATAAGACATCTAATTACACATAACTAAGCTACTCATTCTAAAAGGTATTGGACAAACAACTAAATGAATGATAGTACCAACACCAAGAAGTAGACAATACAACTGCAGTTCTATATTAATGTTGGAAGAGTGATTACAACCATCTATTGCATCAGCCTTCCCTTACCCCTCTAGCTCCTCTCTCTCTCTCCCTTCTTACCAAATTATTATGCTTAGATTTGAGACTATGCTCAACAATCAAGTAAGCTATCCTTTCAAATGATCTAACCTCTATCACAATAGCCCTAGCTCTGCTTATGTAGCATTTGAGTTAGGGTTACCAAGTTCATCCATGAGTTTATCTAGGTAAAAGTAATGACGTTGCCATGCTTTTAAGCTTTTTCCCATTTTCCTCCTTCATTAGGATTAGAAATCCCACAAATAAGTTGAACTTAGATGTTTCCTTGTTTTTTTGAGTAGATTTAGGAGGGAATATAGAGATATATATGAGTCAATTTGATCCTTTAACCTTTAGATTCTCATTAGGATCCACTAACATTGTCCCCGAACCAACAAGTAGAGTTAATAGGGTCACTAATGCTCCCTTAGGCTTATAGAGAAGCTTTATAAAGCATGTTTTCAGTGTATAGACAACGTTAGTGTGGAAACAAGGCCTGTGATTTTGGCTATTGCCTCAGCCATCATGTCTTTCTCCTCTGAGCTGATGAGGAGGTCATTTTGCTATATACTAGATGCTAGCTAAAATACTTTACTTAACTAAAATTTTCCTTCTTTGACAAAAAGAAAGAGAGGATCGACACTTCGGGTGGTATGGGAAACCTGTTACAACACATATATATAAAACAACTAAAATCATGTTCTGAGTCAGGCATTCCCACACTAAGTAGCTTTGTTAGAGTGATTTTCTCATAAAAGGGATATCACGATGCTAGCCACCGATAAGCACAATGCGGATCTGGTGTCATAATAGGATCATTCTGATGAGATGTCTCCAAAAAATAATATACACAACTTGGGAGAGGAAACAAGGCTGAGTGATGCAAGTCTCTACCCAAGGTCTTGATTTCCGCTTCACCAAACAACATAGATCGGTACATTTGAATATATGTGTTGATGTCGAACATGCACGAAATTGTCTGATTAGCAGTGAATAATGGAGATTTTTAATAGATGCGAGGAAGGCCACCAATAATGGTGATGGTCTCCAAGATGCACAGTACAATCTAGCGAGTGTGAAAAATGTTTTTGTCATCGAACACTCATAGAATCACTTAACCAGGAGCCAATAATGAGAACTCCTGATCAAACACAAGGTGACTTGTCACTAATGTCTGCAAGTACCAAGGCACTAAATGTGTTTCTGAGTTGTCTTCCTAGATAGAGTGTTGAAGTTGATAGGAAGTTATCTATCGAAAGGTAGGCAATAATGTGTCCTACATCAATTGACACGAAACAGGACACAAACAATTTGTTTTTTAAGGAATCTTTGAGCATTGGGTCTAAAAGATAGAGGGCATGATGAAGGATATGCTTGATGGGTTGATGGAGGAAACAAAATGTTAACCCTTGAACAATAGAAGGCACGACAATAGTTTTAACCATGCAACACTAGACTCATGAACACCAAAGAGTGTTAGGATACTGAGATGCAAGAACATCGACGCATTTAGGCTAAACTCATAGGATGGTAGGATTCATATTGAGAGGCCGTCACAAGCAAGGTTTATTTGAGGGAGTGCCATGTTCAAGGGAATGACTGCTACCAAACCACACTTTCTAATACTGAATATAGTTGTATTGTCCACTTTCCCCATCTGATTAGTTTAGTGAGTCTAAACGGGTAAACTCATCGATATTTTCATATTTTAAGAGTCTGAAAGGGACCACAAAAAGAGCGACTCTATGCCCTGTCTGATTAGTTTAATGAGTCCAGACATGTAAACTCGTTGATCTTTTCATGTTTTAAGAGTCTGAAGAGGATCATAAAAAGAGTGACTCTATACCTCGTCTATGTAATTTAATGAGTCTAGATGAGAAAACTTGGTGGTCTTTTCATATTTAGAGAGTCTAAAAAGATCATAAAGAATGACTACAGGGTGGTCCCTTTGTCATATTTTTTAACCGGGTGCGCAAAAAGTTTAATAGTATACCCGGACCAATTACTTTTCCATGAGTTAATCTATTGAGCTCAGATAAAGAGAAACCTATGTTCAATAGATGTTGACCTCATTTTGTTACAAGTACGATGAGACAGACTAAACTCATTTTTTGTCGTGAATTTTTAATGAGCCACACGACGACAAACTCAATACCTTCATCAAATTTTAACAAGTCAAATGATAAAAACTCCAGGTATCTTTTTTAGTTTAGTGAGCAAGGAAAAAGAGGTAAAAGAACTGCTCATTCCTTCTTTGTAGATTTAACGAGCCCAAAGAAGGGGAAAACTCGGGGATTTTTTCAATTTAAGAGTGATAAATGGTCCCAAAAAAAGCAAGTGCTATGGTTGCTACCATAGATATTTAACAAGCCCGGTGACAAAAACTTGGGATTTTTCAGTTTAACGAGTGAGAAAAGTACCTAAAAGAATGCTTGGGTCATCTTTATAAATTTTTAATGAGCATAAAGAAAAAGCTCCAGATTTTTTTCAGTTTTATGAGCGAGAAAAAGAGCCTAAAAAGAATGCTCTAATGATGTTTTTCAGTTTAATGAGCTAGAAAAAGAGCGAAAAAGAGTTGCTCGAACCATCATTGTATGTGTTTAAAGAGTCCAACGATGGAAAACTTGGGAATTTTTCAGTTTTTAGAGCGAGAAAATATCCCATGAAAGAAAGCGATCATTGAGAATTGCATGCAATGATTTACTACTTTTCATTCCTGGAAGTACTTTCATAAAAAAGTAGAAAAAGTATAAAAAAGCAGCAATTCCTATCCATATGGGTTCATGCATGATAAAAAATCATAGGGAATGGACTACTTCAACTTTAATGATTTCAAAAAATTATGTCCCCAAAAATAAATATAAGGAAGTTCTTTGAGCTTTAACATTCACCATTTTCACTATTTGAGAACTCTAAGAGCGTTTTGGAGCCAAAGAGGAGCAGATTTTCCGCGGAGCATTGTAGGAGATCTGAGTAACCATTCGACGTGCTGTCAATCCCAGCTAGAGGCCAAAACCTTGCTATATGAATTTCTTAACCTTTCTTATCAGTTTTTGGGGTGGATTCTTACAGATATGAGGAGCCCTAAAGCGGTTTTTGCGCACTAACACCCTCTAGCTAGCCTATAGGGAGCATTAAATGCCCTGTATGACCCATTGGAGGGCATTAATCCTCCCTGTGTACCACTGGGGGGAGTGTTAGATCTTGAGGGCACAATTTAAAACCCCATGCAGTGATTCCTGAAGTTGTATTGCCCCATCTTGAATGATTTTTGGGTTATTTTGCATAGGTTTCAAGCCATAATGACTAGCATATGGAGATAATGGGCCCATGATAGCCAGGAATTGTTGATGCAAAATGATCCAAAATGCATACTTGCATTGTGCCTCTGTGGTTTACTAAAGCATGCAAAGTTGGAGCTGATGAAAGGGCAGGAGGATTTATTGAGATGGATTATCCAACACTGGGATGAACATGAGAAGGTGTTCAGGATTGTAGATCATGAGATGGTTATTGAACATGATGACATATACCTTTTAACTGGTTTTTCGTGTCATGGGGCACAAGAAAACCTCACCGGGGGTAGGCATGATCCATGATCCACCCTAGAGCTGGTGCAATCCTACTACATCCCTGAGATTGGACTTGTCAGCAATCGAGTCCTCATAGAGAGGATTAGGTCTAGGTCTATGAGGGCCATTTTATGGTTGATTTTGTGGTTGGCAGGGTCAAAGAGTCCCCACGTTGCAAAAAAGGCCCAACTGTTGCTTGCATTTGACTATGTCCACCCACAGATGTTCAACTGGTGTGAAGCAGTGCTTCGCTAGTTGAAGGCAGAGTTAACTACATGCAAGACTAGAACCCAACAAAGTTTTGGGTATGGTACTCTCATAGTCTCATTCATTCCTGAGAGGGTACCTGTTATGCACCCAAGGATGAGCTTAGGTCCCTTTGATTCGAGGGAGACGAGATAGGGGCGATGGTCATCACTCGATCCTCACACAAGAGGAGGACCGATCCAACATTTCTTCGAGGAAGATTTCTTCCAGTGGCTTCGTGGCAAGATCATGATGCTTGAAGACTATGCTTATGAGGGCATGGACTTCACTGGCAACCCTGACTTAATGCTACCACCCGGGACCAACTGGGGTCCTCAAGGTGAGAATGATTTTTGAGAGAACATCAAGTATTTTTCAACTTTTGAATGTTTATGTGATGTTTTTTGTGGGTGAACAAGTACTGACATGAAGCTTTATGCTTAAAACAGATGTGGCAGCATTACGACCTACAGGCGAACCATGTCATATTAGATGAGGAGGTCAACTACCTGTTGGGGGGGTGATGCCAATAATCTTCACGAGGTTTTGAGGAACCTGGAGGGCTTGAGCATGGGTGTGCCCCCCCTTCCTATGAGGGAGATTCCTGCTCATATGTAGCGACACACAGTCAGTGTACCTGAGTAGTTTCTGGTTCCTCTTTGGAGGATAGTTATAGCGGTTTTAGCATTTCAGGAGTAGTAGGCTCTTTTTAGCAGGTGTTTTGGCATAGCCAATGGGTGTTTGTAGCTAGGCTTAATAGCCATTTTGTACTTAAAACATCCAAGTTTTGGAATATTTCGATGTAAAATACTAGATTCTATTTATATATATATACAAATATTTTGGTATTTTGATGGAGTAAATGCTTTTTAAATGTTTTTGTAAAATTTTTAACTCTGTAAATTTTTACTTTTCATGCTTTTATAGTGAATGAGATAGATGCCAATCTAACACATAGTTTTCCAACGAATCAGCAACTGTATTAAATTCTCTAGGAGTGGGTTCATATGTGATGACTTCAAATTGATGTTCCAAGAGTCGTACCCTTAAATAGTTACATAACAAGGTTGGATTATGAATGTGATAACGATTTTTCAATTTCATAACAACGAGTTGAGAGTCTAACCTAGCCACCAGATTGGAGATGTCCCTTGATGACGCTTCAGTTAGAAGTGAAATTACGAACATGTACTCAACAATATTGTTGTTGGCGGTACCAAGATAAACTCCTTCGGAAAAAAAAGTTCCGACTCATGTGTAGATGACCCAAGCAGCTGATGCAATGTGTCGTGTGTGACGACTGGCACCATCTGCGTATCCTACGTATCTTAACCGTAAAGAAGACATCTGCATTGTGAGAAGGGTTGTGATGTAGGTATTGTTCCCTCTGCGGACAAGGGCAACCCCTCTAGCCCTAGAATGGGTCTAGTCACAGCAAGACAAAGACAACAACTAATTCGTTGAATAGTTATCATTGAAATAGGCTACCTTATATAGGTGTTTGATGAAGTCTTCGTTACGCTGCTTCAACTATTGCTTTCTTCTCCTTAATAGGTGATTCACCTAAAACAACATAAGAGAATGACGAAACACATAATAGAGCACAACAACGAACTATCCAATTATAGAGTCAAGGAACGATAAGCTATCAAATACATTTCATACATGATATAGGAAATAACCATTGATTGTATTAATATAAACAACAGTAAATCTTACAACCATGCCTTGACATCGCAAGCTTCCTTGAAGGGTCCAATCAATATGTCTCCATAAGCATTCACTCTCAAAGGTCTCCTAGAAAGACTGATGGCTCTCTCTCTCACCCAAAAGCAGTATTATGAGACTAAGGCAATCACAACAAGGCTTCCTTCTTACCAAACCATTTCACACTATCAATCCACAACTAATTGCTAGGCTACTAGTAATCCACACTATAAACTATCAATCTAACACCAAGAACTAGCTAATTTGCTCACTACCAAAAAAACTAGCTGATCATAGTCATGGACGATGCTTTTATAAGAGGATGAGCCTCCATAAATGAGGGAGAGGAATCTTATCTTCATGGGAGGTTGCTCAAAAGGCAGAACCACCATCTAAAATGAGGAAGGGTGAACTTCCTTGACCCAACAACCAGTTCCAGAACCACCCAGAAGCATTCTGCTTGAACTAATTCGCCATATCTGGGCTGTCATGAGTCAAAAACTGAGACTCAAAGATGACATCGTGAGGCAACAATGTATTCAGGTCTATCGTTGCAAGTAGGATACTGATGACTTGCGATGATCCCTAAAATTTTACCATCATTGAGAACATATTTACTCTTGCGACTATGTTGTGAGGTTCTTGTTTACTCTGGGCCATCGTCACAGGTAGGATACTGGTGTCCTGTGACAATCTTAAAACATAGGTAAAAAGGGTCAACTTCAAGATTAATGAGCATGGTTAATATTCTTGAGTGATTTGGAAGATGTGGACACATATTTTGATGTATGACATAGAACAGATGCCATTCAGGGACCGACTCTACCTGGGATCAAGAGATATGGGGTCGGTGACAAAATACTTTGTAACAGATGTCCCCTAAAGCATGAATGCTGAGAGAGTGGGAGGGGTGAAATGCTTTACTAAACCATAACTGAACCAGAACACCATCTCGAAGAACCTGTAGATGCAAGTACAAATGATATCTCTAACAATGAAAGAAATACATGTAGCTGAGGTATGGGCGTAGCCATCCAAAAGACAAATAGAATTGGTCTGTGGTATGGATGCAGCCAGCCAATCGATAAGACCATATGAAAATACAGGTATGGTCGTAGCCATCCAAAAAGACTCTGGTATGGTCGTAGCCATCCAATCAAGGAGTCATGTATGCAATCACGAACTAGTCCATTCAACTCGAACTTATGTAATCTCAGTCTGGGGTCTTGAATCCAACCTATCCATCGTACAATTTCTAATGTGCGAATGAATGTGTTGAAGTCGAGCATACTAGAAAATCACTTGATTACTGGCCAATGATGCAAATGTTAACAAGCATGAGAGAGACCACCAGTAATGTCAGTGGTTGTCAAGGTTCCACTAGTAAAATCCACAAAGTGTGAAGAATGATCTGAAGTCAAACACTTGTGAAATCACCCGATCGAAGACCAATAATGCAAGCCTATCATCGAGTGTGAGGAGCTTGCCATTGAGGAATGTAAGCTCCAAGGTACTCGAAAAGGGTTTCTAGATCAACTTCCTAGATAATGAGTCGATGTCGATAGGAAGTGATCCGTCGCAGGAGGGCCATAATGTTTCCCACATCAATGACACGACACAAGGAACAAGATGAAGATGGATGAGATAGAGAATCAGAGGAAGATATAAGAGTGCAAACTGCAAAAGGATTAAGCTCTTGAACATATTGGTGACACGACTCTAGAATGCGGCAGCATTTTGGGTACCAAGGGATCAAAGGTCATGCAGAGACAACAGGGATCGAATTGAATGAAGCAAAATGAAGAACCCAAATCCCAAAAGGAAAATGACGGAGTGAGGATATCCAAAACCCGGTGAGAAGAAAAGAGTGTCAATGTTCAAGAGCAACAGGCTGCCGTAGATAATCAACTGAACATTTCCAAATTTTCCCCCACCATTGCTGGCTAGTACCCAAATTATTTTTGAACACAAGCTTGAAGGGGATAGTATATGCTTGCAATATAAGTTCGTCCTTTGGAAAAATCCAACCCAGTGAAATTTTAATGAGCCCTAGGGAGGAGAAGCTTGGGTCTCATCATGGCGATGAGTCCAATGTCGTCAGGGTTTAAGGAGTCCGACATAGGTAAAAATTTGATTCTTTTTCATATTTAGAGAGTTTGAAAAAGACATGGAAAAGAAAACTCCAGATGGGCCCTTTTCGTAAATTTGTGTCTCTCAAGCCCGAAAAGGTAGAAAATGATACTTGAGAGAACCGCTTGACCATTTCAATCAAGGAGTACTTTTCGTAAATAGTGTTTCTAGTCCGAAAAAGTAAAAACCTTACTAGATACATGACATTTTGCAACCATGAACGAGCTCAAAACGACAAGGGATTGGCAATCTTTTCACATTCCAAGAGTTAGAAAAGAGCTTAAAGTTGATTTAAAATGGACTTTTTGGTATTTAATGAGTGTATAATTCATAGATCGATCATCGCCAATGTCCGAAACACCTGTCACTGCACAAGGAAATTCAAGCATAAGACATGTTTCACAAAAATACACGACTAATGCTCAAAACCCTAATTCAAAACCCTGGAAAAACCTAAATTTTGGACAAAAGGGATATAAAAGAGACATTATGGTAAAAAAAACAATTCACTTGTGTTTTTTACTATGGTAAAAAGCTTCAAACCTTGCGTACCTTGTGAAACTTGGTAATCAATTCCCGAAGATTTAGTGGTCCATTGCCTTTCACACTTCCTCCAGGTAAATGCTCTATCCTTCCCTTTGTTTTTGTGCCAATTTTAGATGCAATTTCATGTTTTAGACCAGGGTTTGGAGTAAATTTTTGGTCAAAAATTCAACCTCGGTTTTCGTAGGTTTCCCCCACGGGGTTGCAACGACTGAGAAATTTGCAAGGGACAAAAACGGGATTGCAAGAAAGTGATGTACACCTGCGACGACCTGAAAGTTTGTGAACTATGCAAATTGGCCCATCGCAGTTGTTTTAAAAACAATTGCGATGAGAGCCGAAACCAAAAAATCTTCATTTTTAAATGGTTTTAAGAAGTGCAAATGGTTGAATGGCATTTAATAAAAGGATGTTTGTGCATGCAGGGATAAAAAATGTCTTTCTCCTGGCAGGAGCACACTCATGATGATGATGATGATGTAATGGGGGTGGTCGATCCTCAATGCCTGAATATCCTATGGAATTGTGGGCTATTGAAATTCTTCTTAACACCACTTTTGAGAGCTCAGCTGGATTTCTTAGAGTACCTAATACAAGTGTGGAATCCAATGGAAGGTAAACTTATAATCTGTGGGCAAGAAGTCGAGTTTGATGCCACAGGTATCTATTTCTTGACCAGATTGTCACAGTGAGGGGATAGACCTCACATGGTGGGTGCTAAAATTATCGAAGATTCTTTAGACACCTTTATTGCATGAGTGCGCTGAGGAACACGAAAATCATCTATGAGTGGCAAGCTACAGATTACCACGGTGAATGATTTGTCATTACGGGTTTTTCTATTCATTATCACTAGAGTATCTGGCTCCCAAGCCCAGCATGAGGCAACCAAAACTCAACTATGGTTGGCCTTAGACTGTTTAAATCCTACTATGTTTGACTAGGCAGAGGTCGTGTCTCTTAACATGAAGAGACAATTGACCAAATGTCATCAGGGTGAGACAAAATAGTTTGGTTATGGTTCGATCTTGGTACCACTCATGCTGGAGTGAGTACCAATCCTTCAGCGACAGGACATATGGGTGGGATGGCCAAGACCATGAGAGACTCGAATTACCCAGTGGGATCTCATGATTTCGCGAGGTGGTGGTGGCCAGCCTGTGTCATGGGGTCTTGAATTTATCGATTGGATGAAGCATCAGCAGGTCATAGTCAAGGATTGGCCATATATTGGGATGGAATTCATGGGCGACCCATACCTATTGGATAGCCTGGACAACTACCAAGGCGAGCTTCTCGACATAAGCGTATTGAGTCTCAGTGTCAAGGATGTTGTGGCTAAGATAATAGATAACGTGCTCAGAGCCATCATCGTCGTCTTGAACCAAAACCATACCAATAGTACTATTGGTAGTAGCAAGATAAAGCGAATAGTCATGATGATAGTCGGGCGGATGCAATAAAGGAGAAAAAACAAGAAGTGCCTTGAGTTTCTCGAATTACCTTTGGGCTATGTTATCCCAAAAAAAAGGAGTGTCATGCTTAAGGAGATGTGTGTAACCTTTAGCAATCTCAGCGTAGTTAGGGATAAAACGACGTAGGAAATTGGCCTTGCCTTACAAACTCTGCAATTGATGCAAAGAAGTAGGAGGTGGGAGATTCAGTATAGCCTAGAGTTTGAGGGGATCGAGACGAATGCCCTCTTTAGAAATGACAAACCCAAGTCTATCGGATTCGACGCAGAACACACACTTATGCAGATTGAGACGAATACAATAATGTCTACAATGAAGAAAAATCTGACGGAGGTGGTTTGAATGGTCAGAGCGTTTATCTAAATGGGCCATAAAGTCATCCAGATATGGTTGAACAATGTGATGGATGCCGTGAAAAGCATTGGACATTGCTCCCTAGAAAGTGGCACTGGCATTCTTTAGGCCGAAAGGAAGCTTTTTGTAAGCAAAGGTACCCCATGGGCAGATGAAGGCAGTTTTGTGTTGATCGGAAGGCGAAATTTAATCTGGTTGTAACCAGAAAAGCCATCCATAAAAGAGAATATCTCACTCCCAGCACAATCCTCGATGATTTGGTCAATGAAGGGAGTAGGATAGCTATCTTTTGGACACACGCAATTGATGTCATGATAATCAACAAAAACCCTAATAGTTCCCTGCTTTTTGGTCACAGGGACAATATTAGAGACCCAGTCAGTCAATGGGATAGGGTAAATAAACCCTATTTTGAGAAGTTTTCCAACTTCTCCTTTAATGGTCGCGACTTTTCTTGGATGCACGGGTCGTAAACGTTGTCGAATTTGCTTAACACCAGGGTATGTAGGTATCTTGTGTATCAAAATACCTAGGTCAATATCAGGCATCTCCTCATATGACGAAGTGAATACATCATGAAATTCTCTGAAAAGGTCGATATAAAGTTGAATCTCCTCAGGAGAACAGGTAACTCCAATGTGAATATTTTCAACAATCCCTAGTTTGATAGGGATGTTGATGGGCATGGTTTGTGCAATATTCCCCATATTGCCTTTAGAAAAAACTTCATGAATCAGGATAGGCATTTGAAGTAGCTGAGGGGGAATAGAGGAAGAAAACTGACATAGACAGATAGCCATGGTCCCATGGCTTGGGATAAATGAGGAACGATGTTGATGATCGAACCAAGGAGGATCCTCAAAAGACATCGTCTCAAGAATTTCTTCATCAAAAGGAAAGGTCTCTTCTAACGAATCTAAAGAAATAATATCTCCGAGCTAAGGGGATTGCACATACGTGTCAAGGGATCTGCTCAATGGAGTAGAGTCGGAAGATGAAACCGAAGCTGAAAGGATTTAAACATAGTTGAACTCGGCAGGGCTCAACAACTTAACGTCACCCCATGAATCTACTTGATCGATCACCCAAGGATTAGAATAGATAGAAATCATATTAATAGAGGCGACATTGGGAGTTGGGAGCAAAAAAACACCCATAAGGGCAGGATCTTTGAAGAGTCTAGCACGCACACTCTCATAGGGAATACTAGTATGCTCCACAAATGGAACATTGCCATTTGAAGAAGAAGAGGTGAAGAAGGACAACTGATCGACCATGAAAATTTTTCCTTGATGGGGAAAGTGGAGTACATGGAATAAAGATGAAGCCACCGCATGCATGGCATATGTCCAACTTTGGCCTAACAAAAGGTTGTAAGTAAAATTTACGTCAACAACTTTGACTTCAACCTCAACTGTCTTCCCTTCTAGAGTGATCAACAAGTGCGGGAGGATACCAAATGGACAAGAATCTCTTCCATCAAATTCTTCCAAAGTATTAGGAGATTGACTCAATGATGGGGAACCGATGGCCTTCCAATAAGCAACATACATGATACAAGTGGAGGCGCCCTCATCAATAATAGTACGACGGATATTATTCAAGTTAATGATGACTTGGATGAGGAAAGGTGAATATTCTTTGAGTTAATGATGACTTGGATGAGGAAAGAAATTTGATGAGGCAATCATGGCACATGATTTTCAATATCAAATGTAATTAATTCCGAATCGGCCGGGTCAATGCCACCAATGGCTGATAGCAAAGACTTCCATTGGGGGGGGAACAACTTTGGAGAAATTCCAAAGCAGACACAGCTGAAGGAGTTTGGGCCAGGTCCTCAACAATGCTATAGTGTTGTGTAGCACGAGAATTGGGGTTATGAGAAGATTTCCGAAGAACTCCCTTCGTAGGAGGTAGAATGACAGACTCAGTGCTAGGTCATTCAATATGAAGAGGGCCAAAATTGGATGAAGGAACATTAGAAGGAGCTTCAGGTTCCTTCCCAATGGATGGAGGATATTGTTTTGATTGAGTACTCACATGAATAGGGATAGTCCCAGCCATAAAAACTTGGTACCCAAAAGTGGAAGAGGACTGAGGTTGATCGACCACCATTTAAGTTTGCTGGGAGGGAAAAGGCTCTTTAAGTATAGCAAGAGTGCCTGAAATCCCCTTAAGAAAATGACTAAACTTAGACCATCTAGGACAGTCTTTAGTGTAGTGATCCTCGGGTTTGTGTTTCGAACCATTGTCGGCAGGAGGCTTAAGAGGATGTTGCTTCGGTGCATCGGCCTTATTTTTACCTTTCCCCTTCTTTTTACCTTTTGAAGCTTTTTTTGTTGTGATGGACTGAATGACATTGACTTTGGAGGTTTTACTAGTATTACGAGTGGACAGAGAAGCATTATCACTAGAAGCAATAGTTTTTGCTTTGCCGGATTTGTGGAAGACTTTCGAGAAGATTTGGCAATGGAGCCAATAACAACATCGACAGAAGGCATCGACGGGGCTTTAGAAGTTCCAGGTCATGGAGCATCAGGCAAGAGATCTTAAAGCATGCCAGATTGGGAATAAACCAAATCGAGATACTGAGCATGCATGATAGCTTGGTCTTCAGTAACACATTCTCCCATAGCAATATCGCAGGCTATCAAACTGAAAAAAGAAGTAGTAAACTAGTTAGTCAAAATCTGGTCAAGGATCCAAAACTTAATCAAATGGTGACGCCTTCTACATTCATGAATGTGATCATAGATGTGCGTCGCTGTGTCCTATTTCAGAGAAGTAAGGAGATGTGTTCTCATTTCATAACGAATGGGTAACTGAAAATGAGTAAGAAATGTCATCGCAAGTGAATTGAAGTCTTGGAAAGTTCCACGAGTGAGTTTGATATACCATTTCACAGCAGAACCAATTAGGGTCTGTTGAAAAAGATGGAGGTGGATAGAATCATCAAGCCATGAGTTAGATGAACACCAGAGGCGATACGTCATGACATGTGCTTGGGGGTCCTCTCCAGATTTACCATCAAATTTAGGACAATCACCGGGAATTTTGGTCGGAACCGGTGGCAAATATGGATTTTGAAGGATGGGATCATTCGTCAGCTTAGACACATCAGGCAGTTCCAAGGTTCCCAGAGAAGGTAATTGAGGGTGAAAGGACATCATAGGCCATTGATAAAGGCCAGCATTAGGGTTCCACCCAGATCCTTGTTGCCCCCATGGGTTTTGTCCATAAGGATTTTTCCCATAAGGGTTTTGTCCATAAGGGTTATATTTATAACCTGATGGTTGTCTCAGGTTTTGACTGCCAGCAAACCACTGGTTACCATATTGACCAACAAGGGCAGCATAGGGCTACTGAAAATTTCGATAAGGATTGACTTGTGGTTGCTGATAATTTTGATACGGGGCACCCTGAGGTTGCCCTTGGGGTTGTTGAGGTACTTGAAGACCGTATTGTTGCTGAGATCCAAACTGTTCTTGAGGCCCAGATTGCATTTGAGAAACAGGTTGGGCTTGGAAGCTAACTTGAGTTTGGAGACCGGGTTGAGTTTGGAGTCTACCCTGAGTTTGGAAACCGGGTTGAATTTGGGAACTAGCTTGACTAAGAGCGGGATTGACTTGACCGAACTGATGTCCTTGTTGGTACCAGGGTTGACCCAACTGGCTAGAAGGTTGGCATTGCTGGACTTGACGTTGACCTACCTTCCTAGAAGGTTGAGCTTGTTGGGTGATAGGTTGACCCCGCTGAAACTGAAGCTGTCCCATTTGACCAGAGGGTTGACTGGACTAGATAGTAGGTTGGCCTTGCTGAAACTAAGGTGGTCCTACTTGACCAGAGGGTTGACCGAACTGGATAGTAGGTTTGCCTTGCTTAAACTGAGGTTGTCCTGCTTGACCAGAGGGTTGACCTAGCTGGATAATAGGTTGGCCTTGCTATAATGAAGGCTGACCTAGCTACCCGAAAGGTTGACCTTGTTGGGCAATAGGTTGGCCTGGCTGGAATTGAGCCTGACTTGGTTGACCAGAAGGTTGCCTTAGATAAACCAAGGAGGAACCTATGAGGGCTAAAGGTTGTCCTTGTAAGGGTTGTTCTTGTAGGCCTGAAGGTTTCCCTTGAAACGGTTGCCCTTGATATGGCTACCCTTGAAAACTGTAAGGTTTCCCTTGTAAAGGTTGGCCTTACAGACCACGATAGGTAGTATGAGTCCAGGAAACCAATAGTGGAACAGAAATTTCAACCGCAGGCTCGGGAGGTAGGGATCCAGTGTGATAAATATGAGCCCCTTGGGGGTCATAATAGTGCAACAGGTTATGCAGATAAGATAGTGGTTGGGAGCCCAGAGGCATATAATTCAGGTTTTGAAGAGCAAACATGTATTGGTCATATGACCATCCTTCCGAAATGTAATGGAAGAAAGTGGTAAGTTACTTGTAAGGTTAACAACTCCGGACGCTGAGGATGAAGGACCATTGCTAGCGGGTTCAAAAGAGGGCCTGGTAACAATATTAACCATCGAGGACACAATAACAACACTAACAGAAGGAGCTATAGAGGCCACACAAATAGTGGGCATTGACAGAACAGACATGACTGAGGTGACCTGAGTTTGAGGTATGAAAGGCCCTGAAGTCGGACTTGCAGTACGAGACCACACAGAGCTCCAATTTAGAGATGTAGAACCAATGATGTCAGCCAAGCCACGATAGCATAATGGTAATGACATGCCAATAGTAGAGTGAAAAGGGAAACCTTCTGGTGGAAAAGGAAGGTCTCCACTTGATGCAATGTTCTCTTCGCCGCTAACGGGACTTGTCTCATCCATGTCAGAAGAAGAAATTGAAATCAAAACACCAGGAGGAGTAGACAGGAGATCTTCTTTTGAAGGCTCCCAAAGAGGATTCCAATTGATATCAAAAGGCTTCTCTCCCAGAGCTCGAGAGTCAAGCGGATGAACACTTGGAACAATAGGAAGGGTACTACTAACAGCTAATACCTCAGAAGAGACAAGAGATGGAGGGTCTCCGTCTCTTGGTGAAGATGACAGGATCGATGAGTCTGACAGGATAGCCTAAACTCAAAATATAGGAAAAAGAGATAATATAGTAGTGTTGCAACACTGCGCGAACTAAGAATAGGACCAAGATTAGCAGGTAAAATGTGAGCATGGACAAATAAATTTTATGACATAGGAATGAAACTTGACCTTTTCATATTTAAAGAGTCGAGAAAAAGGGAAAAAGATGACTCTAGTCACCTTCGAATGTTTAATGAGCTTGAAAGGACAAGTGCTTTGATGATCCTTTTACTTTTAAAGAGTCAAAAAGGAATTAAAGTGACTGCTCTAGAGTACTAGACAAGAGGTTTACTAGAGAAATTGCAAAACTACATATACATCTTGGTAATCAAATGAAAGAGAAATGACCAAGGACATTCCATACGGTAGTCAATATTCCTGAATGCTATGTTCGGTGCGTTACGATTCATAAGGCGACATACTTGACTTCCTATGCATAATAGGATGATAACCTAGTGGGTTATCCCAATATATACTCGACGGTACGGGGAGCACAAATCCGCACTAGTACCTATTGAATAACAAAAGGAGGAATAACCCAACCTTAGTGAAAACAATAGTAACTAGGTTTAACGACACCGGAACACGTCTCTAGCCTAGACCTCTAGATATGTGAGTGTTAGGTTCCAATGCATTTTTAAGTTCATTCAATAAATTTTAACAGTTAATCTTGAATTAAGTCTCGATTTCAAGGCCCTACCGAATGTATTTCAACAATTTCTAGGATGCAACTACAAAGAGTAAAAAATCATTCCTTTCGATGAACAACTATCTAAATGACGGTAAGGATTTCATTTCCAAGAGAATGAAAACAATAACAAGAAAATGCAAGAACATCAGTGCAAGCAAGTAATCCAATCAATAGGAAACACAATGCATTGATTTCTGCTTTCCTCTCAACTACTATGACAGAAAATGAAAGATTTGAACTTTTCCTTTTAATTCTTAATCATGAGGAATCCACTAATGCAAACATGCTTTCACTTTCGTATGCTATATGAGTGCAATGTTTTTGATTTTTGGAATTAATAACAAATAAGAAAATGAAAGCCTGACTGATCGAAACAAATGTAATCAATGTTTCAAAAGTGAACAGAAATCAAATCAACACAACAAACCGGTTTGATGACCAATCACTACAGACCAATCAGAAAAAGCAGACAAGCAGTAAGGTAACAACCTCAAACAAATCAATAAGATGGTCATGGATGTAGATCATAATTGTGGAAGGACAAGAAACCCAAAAAAAGTGACTTCTTTATGAAACCTTAAAAGACTTAGGTCATGCGCCCAAAAACCAAAACTCATACAAATGGAACTAAGGATATGTCTTAGCAACACAGTCAAAACAAGCTTGACAAGATGTAAGAGACAACATAGGATTAGCTACACTGGCCTATTCAGGAGGCAGGGCTGTGAAAAGCAACCCTATAGGAATCATCACAGGGGTCAGACTAGCAACATGAGATGAATTCCAAATCGTCGCAGGCATGACGTTAGCAACAAAGCGACATCATCGCAAAGGTACACCTATCTTTAGTGACGATCTGATTTCAGGAATTGTCATAGCTATATGACGAGATATCCGTGACATACAGCTTGGATAAAGAGGACAGAGACGATTCATCACAGCTATTAAGAACTAAACAATGATGATCTTAATTAAGAGGAAAAACAAGGCAAAGGCAGCTAAATGACACCTAGCTTATCACTTAGACAGTGAGGTGGACTACTAGGTCTACTCAAGTGATTCAAAACACTGATGGATCAGTCCCAAAACAAAAAGACACTATGTAATGTAATAAAAAACAAATCAAGAGAAAAGCCAGAGACAACACACAAAGGATCCCCAATGGAGTCACCAAATTGTTATGTAGGTATTGTTCCCTCTACGGATAAAGGCAACCCCTCTAGCCCTAGAGTGGGTCTAGTCACAACAATACAAAGACAACAGCTAATTCCTTGAATAGTTATCATTGGAAGAACCTACCTCATACCAGTGTTTTATGAAGTCTTCGTTCCGTTGCTTCAACTATCGCTTTCTTCTCCTTAATGGGTGATTCACCTGAAACAACATAAGAGAATGATGAAACACATAATAGAGCACCACAATGAACTATCCACTTATAGAGTCAAGGAACCATAAGCTAACAAATAGATTTCATACATGATATAGGAAATAACCATTGATTGTATTAATATAAAAAAATTAAAGCTTACAACCATGCCTTGACATCGGAAGCTTCCTTGAAGGGTCCAATCAGTATGTCTTCATAAGCATTCACTCTCAAAGGTCTCCCAGAAAGACTTATGGCTCTATCTCTCACCCAAAAGCAGTAGTATGATACTAAGGAAATCACAAAAAGGCTTCTTTCTTACAAAACCATTTCAAACTATCAATTCACAACCAATTGCTACGCTACCATTAATCCACACTGTAAACTATCAATCCAACACCAAGAACTAGCTAATTTGCTCACTACCAAAAAAACTAGCTGATCATAGTCATGGAGGATGCTTTTATAAGAGGAGGAGCCTCCATAAATGAGGGAGAGGAAGCTTATCTTCATGGGAGGTTACTAAAAAGTTGGAACCACCATCTCAAATGAGGAAGGGCGAACTTCATTGACCCAACAACCAGTTCCAGAACCACCCAGAAGCATTCTGTTTGAACTAATTCGCCATATCTGGGTCGTCTCGAGTCAAACGCTAAGACTCAGAGATGACATTGTGAGGCAAAAATGTAGTCAGGGCTATCGTCACAAGAAGGATACTGATGATTTACGACGATCCCTAAAATCCAACCATTGCTGAGAACAGATGTACTCTTGCGACGGTGTCGTGAAGTTCTTGTTTACTTTAGGCCATCATCGTAGGTAGGATACTAGTGTCCTACGCCGATCTTAAAACATATGTAAAATGGGTCAACTTTAGGATTAATGAGCATGGTTAATCTTCTTGAGTGATTTGGAAGATGTGGACACATATTTTGATGTATGACATAGAATAGATGCCATTTAGGGACTGACTCTACCTAGGATCACGGGATACAGGGTCAGTGACAAAATACTATGTAACAAGGGTGTATGAGACAAATACTCCAATAAATACCAAAAGAATCCAATCACCCCAAAAAGGGAAGAAAAAATTATAATTACATAAAATTACAAAGCACATGCCTAGTGCAATACTAGATATAATACTTTTTCAGATAAAGCCCATTTCTGGGCTTAGCAAGCGGGACTGCTTCCCAATCCTGAAGTTCATATGCCCCTTTTGTGAGGGATTTCCTGACAACATAGGGACCTAGCCATAAGGGTTGAAACATTCCTGCCCCCAAGAGGTCATGTTTTTTATCATAGAGAAAAACAAGATCTCCCTCTTGGTAAGAATGAGGCTTGGCCTTTTTGTCATACTGGGCTTTTACCCGACGCTTGTGGGCCTCGAGCACCGATTCGGCATCTCAATGGGTTTCATCCTGTTGATTGAGGAATAGCGGGCACTCTTCTTTGGTAATAGTGTCGGGTGGGAGTTCAATGGATATTTGTAGGGAGGGGATTTGACACTCAATTGGTAAAACTGCTTCCAGGTCGTAAGCTAGTTGAAAAGGTGTGAAGCCTGTGGTAGTATGTACTAAAGTTCGGTATGCACATAACACTAAATATAAAATTCGATGCCAGTTTTTTTTATGATTTCCTACCATCCTATGGATCATGGTCTTTAAGATGCCATTGACGGCCTCTACTTGACCATTAACTTGGGGTTAGTAGGAGGATGATTGATCCTGATGAAAACCTAGCAGTGACGTTAAGTCAGAGATCATGTGATTCTGAAAATGAGACCCATGGTTTGTAACAATCATGTGGGGTACACTAAAGCAACAGATGACCTGATTAAACAGGAATAGTGTCGTGGTTTCCCCATCGGCTCAGTAGGTGGGAAGGGCTTCGGCCCATTTTGTCAAATAGTCGACATCTATAATGATATAGTTGTGTCTAGTAGAGGAAATGGGATTGCAAGTTACGATGTCGCTCCCAAATTTGGCAAAGGGGCTAATGGAGATAACCGGGTGTAGTAGGGCTGGAGGAGCACGCATTTTCTTTATGAACACTTGAAAAGGATGGCATTGCCAGATGGCCTTGATAGAATCTTTGAACAAGTGTGGCCAGTAATAGCCTGCGTGCAAGATTTTCTGTGCAGTAGATATGCTAGAAAGATGATGCCACATGGCCTAGCACGACAATCATTTAAAATGTGTTCCACCTCTTCATGAGTGAGGCAACGTCGAAGAACTGTATTCACACCATGATGATATAATGTATCGTTAATCACTAGATAGTGTCGTGCTTGATGGAGGATGTGACAACGGTCACCTAACGATAGCTCAGGGTCATCATGAATTTGAAGCAAGACCATTCCGAGAGAGGATGGCGAGGTTTCCAAGTATAGAAGAAAGTCGTGGCCATAGTTGGGAGTGCTAAGGAGTGGGGCTAATATAAGCGCCTTTTTTAAGGCATCAAATGATCGTTGAGCTTGATCATCCCACAGATACAACACTCCCTTCTTAAGTAGGTGCATAAAGCCTTTCGTAAGCTCATCATAGTTTACGATGAACTGTCGTAAAAATTTTACATTCCCTTGTAAACATTGGAGCTACAAAACTGATTGTGGTTCAAGAAATTGAGTAATTTCCTTTACCTTATCGGGATCAACCCTAATCCTGTACTTGGAGACAATGAATCCAAGTAAGCGTCCAGACTCGACAAAGAAAACACATTTATGTGGATTCAGACGTATGTTATAAAACTGGCACCTAAGAAAGATGGCTCTTAAATGGTTTAGGTGTTGCATTTGCTGCTTGGAATGGGCTGGGAGGTCATCCAAGTAAGCTTGAACGATATGCCTAATATCGTGAAATGCGTAGTCCATGGCTCTTTGAAAGGTTGCTTTAGCATTCTTTAAACCGAATGGGATTTTTTGATAGGCAAAGATTCCCCATGGGCAGACGAAGGCGGTTTTGCGTTGGTCTTTGGGTTTTATAGCAATCTGGTTGTAACCTGAGAATCCATCCATGAATGAAAATGATTCACAACTGGTGCAATTGTCGATAATTTTATTGATGAATGGTGTCGGATAATTATCCTTGGGACACGTGGTGTTCAAGTCTCGATAGTCGAGACATATGCGGATGATTCCTTGTTTCTTACCGATAGGAACTAGATTGGAAACCCATTCTATTAAAGGAACAAGATAGACGAAACCAGCATGTAACAAATTTTCCACCTCATTTTTGATGGTTGTCATTTTACGGGGACCAGTCAAAGCCTTTGACAGACATGTTTAGCATTGTCATAAATGTTGATCTCATGCTCGACAATAGATGGATCTATGCTGGGAATTTCCTTGTAAGACCAAGCAAATACATCGTGTAATTCCTTAAAAAGGCAAGTGAAGCTTGCAATTTCCTCAGGATTGCAATTTGCTCCAATCTAGATGTTTTCCATGATGCCTGTCATGACAAAAATATTTATGAGAAATGTCTTCGAAATATTGCCCGTGTTTCCTTCCACGTCCAAAGTTTGGATAGTTGTATAGGGTGAGGAAACGATTTCTGGTATGTCAGGTAACAGGATTTGAAGAGGCATCATGTTTGAATTAGATATCGAAACATGATGTTGCGAGTCCTCCCAAGGTTGGTCTTCTAAACTTATGATTTCTCTAATAGCTTTGTCCGTAGGTAGGACTTGATTGAGTGGATCAAAAGGAGTAGTTATGGGAGAGGTAGTGGTATCCTTAGCCGTAACCAAAGTGACCAGAGATTCAGATGTAGATTGAATGGCTTGGTAGGCCAATTTAGCTGGTGATGTCGGCATTTGTTCTCCGTAAGTGTCAATGTGTGAAGGAACCAGTAGGATACATGGATTGGTCTATTCATGAGGAATGGATGAAATCATATTGACCATATGTGAAACCTTGGGCAGCTGAAGACAAAAACAACCCATTAGGGAAGAAGCCTTCAGTAGACCGGTACCGAGACTGACGTAAGAGTCAGGTACACCACCTACTAGGGGTATAGATTCAGTTGGTAATGGGGAATAATCAGGGGTGAAAAGGGACAGCTGGTCCACTATGACTACTTTTCCATCTAATGGAAATAGGATGATGTGAAAGACAATAGACACAATGGCCATCATGGGATATGTCCAACTACGACCCAACAAGAGATTATAGTCGAGCATTTTATCTACGACTTCTATGTCCACCGTTACCATTTTCCCATATAAGGTGATGGGGTAGCTAGCTAGGTAACCTTTTGGGATGAAAGTGTGGTTGTTGAAAGCTTTAAGGGAATTCTATGATGGGGATAGGGTTGGAGAATCCAAAGCGATCCAACATGAAGCTGACATGACGCAAGTAGAAGCACCTTTGATGATGATGGTTCTATGTATATCTTTACCTTTGGAAAATATTTGCACCTGTAATGCAAATTGGTGGGAAAGGGGAGGTTTAGACTTTTCCATGTGAAAAATTGCAAGCATGGAATCCTGTGGGTCGATACCACCAATAGCCAAAAGAAAATCTTTCCGTTGTGTTGGACATGTTTGTAATACTTCGAGCACTGACATAGTCGACAACACTTGCACCAAGTCTTCTACAATACTTTAGTTTTGGGTGGCACGTGCAGAAGTATTGTGTGTTGTGTGTCGAAGTTCCCCTTTAGGGGGGTGAATCACAAGGTCAGCAACCAGCCTTTCGATATGCAAATCGTTAGGCGGTGGTGGGTTTTGACTTGAGGAAGGTTCCTTTGCATGAGCGACAAGAGTTCCATAGGATTTGGCTCTTGTTTGTAGATCTACCATTTTGAAGGTGTAAACGGTAGAGGGTCCTTCACCAGCTGAATAATGTTGTCAACCACAATTTCCCCCTTGTGGGGGTTGGGGTTGGTTTACAATAAGGTGTTGCTGCTACTGAGTGGGGAAAGGATTATTTAGGACAGTGGGGGTCCTACCAATGTCCTTTTTAGCAATGAAATCTATGAATTACTAAAGACACGGGCAGCGATAGGTCATGTGGTCTTCAACACAGACTTTTTAAGGGAATCTAGTGGGTTTATCATTTCCATCATCAGGAGGTGCAGTAGCCTTCTGCTTTGGGTTTTGCTATTTTGTTGACTGCTCCTCTGAAGGGGCAATCTTTTTCTTATTCTTATTTTTCTTACCACCAGGTTTTTGTGTAGACTGCATAGAGTTTATCGCGGTGGCAGGAAGAGCAGTCGATTTGGTAGAGGGGTTCACTGACATCTGGGAAATGTGACCGCTGAGTTGTTTTACAGCTGCCCGGGAGGTTGCATCGATAATCCCATCAGTGTGCGCTTTGGGTTGCTGAGTAGTGGGAGCATTGGAGTTGCGAGGGGCATTAGGGATTACATCATAAAGAGTGCCAAACTACAAATATATCAGATATAAGTGTTGGGCATGGTGTATGGATTGGTATTCTGTGACTGCACTTCCTAAGGCGACATCCTTAGCGATTTGGGGGAGTAGACACTTGCAGAACCAGTCCGCTAAGAGATAGTCTCAGAGGGGAGCTTTGACTAACCTCCGCCTACATCTCCATTCATGTATGTGATCAGAGATGTTGGTGGCGGTATCCTGACGTAATGAAGTGAGGAGTTCCGTCCTAGTCTCATAGCAGATGAGTAGCTCGAAGTGCTTTAAGAATTCCAAAGCTAGAGTGTCAAAGGTATTGACTGACGCACGTGGTAACTCGATGTACCACTTGGCTGCATTGCCAGTACGTGTGTGGGGAAAAAGACTTAACTGGATACTATCATCCACCATGTAGTTAGAAACACACCAAAGATGATAGGTGGTGATATGGGTACCCAAATCCTCCCCTTGTTTCCCTTCGAACTTAGGGATGTCTGTCAGTATTTTATGTGGGATTGGCGGCAAGAGTAAGTTATGATAGATGGGTTCATTTGTAATTTTGTACAAGTCGGGGATATCCAAGGTTGCCAAGAAAGGCAGAGTGTGTGATGCCCTCAAATTGTACCAAGGCGATGACATATGCCTTGTGTTGGCTTGTATGGGCCTGACCCAGGTTCAGAGATGATTTAGCCAAACAAATCTTGGTACTACTGGCCCTTTCAGAAATAGTCCATGGAGCGCGGACTGAGGTCTCACCCAAAGTAGTATGGGAGGGTGCTAGAACCAGGTTTCCGCACCCTAGAGATGTATGATGGATTTTAGTGGTCCACAGATTGACCTTGTGTGCACGTTGCTACACACACCTATCAGTACCTCGTAGCCTGCGATGCTACCTTCTCACAGTCCTGTTAGAGGCGCAATCCATGTTATTACCGAAGTCCTTACATTTAACCCAATATAACCTGATTACCTAACTTATATGTGTGAGCCCAATTATACTTAACGTTGTTTAGTATTATAAGTGCACGTGATAAACAAAACAGTAATAATGCATAGAAAGTAATACAACAACAGATACACAATATTTGGAATCAAACTTCTCTTTATTATTCCTCTTCCTGGGTTACAAACTCAACTTAGTCCTACACACTCAGCTGAAAGGGTTTGAGCACTCAGTTGCGGACTCTACTAGGCCTCTACACACTCAGCTGTAGAGCCTCTTCCCACTACTACGACCCAAGAGACTTAGACTTCTTCTCTATCCGCTACTAGATCATTTACATTAATCCATCTCACATTTTCTTCCTTCCCTTTACAACTTAGAGCCTCACTTGATTTATACAATCCCATGGTCTGCGAACCATGGGTAGGCCAACATGGCATTACATTACATTACAAAACTTAAGGTGAACAACCCTATGACTCAACATACATTTCACACTCCATGCCTGCAATTCACGGATTCTTACAACATCTTTGACCAAAACTTGGGCTTTGAGCCCCAAAACATGTTGTGGGGGGATTCCATGACCAACAACTTGAGGATCCTTATTGTCCTCCCTTCGTTTGATTCCCAATATTATACACAAGTTGCTCGGTATAGTAGTTGCCCCTAGGATAAGTAGTGCCCCCTTTACTCATTTGAGGTTGTGAGTAGGGTACCCCCATGGATTAGTTGGGACCTCCTTGAGGATTCCCGCCTACCACAGAACTAACCATTTGTCCTTGACTGGCATAAGGGGTATTCATGTCAATTAGCGAATGACCATGCATACCTGAAAACAGAGGGGGACTATTACGTTCTTGGCCGGTATATGCATATTGGTAGTGCCCTCGGATACTTGAATATGGGGGTTATAACTATATAATGGATTCCAACCATATTGTTGGTTGAAGGGACCCGCACTAACTATGCTAGATTGAGTGTTATAAGGAGTGTTGTATGTAGCACTTGTCGAAGGTATAGAGTTTGACACTAAAGGGGCAGAACCCAAAATAAACTGCATTCCACTCATGGAGGGTGTCATGTTAGGATTTGTACCTGGGAAAAATGGGATAGGAGGGTTCACCATCAAAGGTGTGGTAGTGACTATCGACTGGGAAAGTGGTGGCAGACCAAAAATCTCCAAAAAGTCCCACGACCCATGAGTCGTCGATGCGATGGGGGGAAGTGTTCCAACTGAAGACAAAGGATGTATAGATGCAACAGGAACCAAGAGTGGTTCAAATGGATTCATGATCAGAGGATTGTATGGAGGAAGAAATCCTGTACTAAAGAAATCCTCCGGTAAGTTTGAATCGTCAGTTGTCCAAACTGATTTTGTGTGAGATCTCGGAGACTGATTTCTCTAAGATGGGGAATTTGATTCACTGGAGCTTGGCAGATCTTCCACAATGAGTGGAGGAAGTCCTAAAAACCATCTAGATTGATGAAGAGGGCTGGATGTAGCCACGGTGGCTGATAATTTTTATCAATAAATTTTATCGTGATGTTTATTAAAGTCTCAATGATAACACTCGGGCACCTAAAAAATAAAAAATACACTAAGTGAATCAATTAGAAAACAGAGGGAAATGACCCTGTCTAATAAGCACTGATCACTGGAGATGAAACCCAGTATCACAATGAATAACAGAGAGGGCTGGCCAAACATACAATTATGGTTACTCTAGAGCTTTTCTCGAACCTCAGATTGAGGGGCCAGGTACTCTTGTGAAGACGAGCACCCTCCCAAAAACTAAAGACAGAGTAGGTCTGTCTATGTTAGGTACCAGGGAAGCCCACCCCAGTCACCTTGTGTAAGTCCCTAAAAGTATGGCCACTAAGGATACCTCAGATCATAGACACTACTGGGGGGGACATAGTCGCAGATAGTACGCTGTGTGGGCAGGATACCTGAGTCCCCGACTCAACTCTGAAATCCCCGAAGGGATCCCCAATACACAGAATAACCAAAGGAGTTGCAAGCGAAGGTGGGCTACCTTCACTTACAGTCTAATGTTGTCTTGTATTTAGCTCCGCTTTTACTGGAGTGGTCCTGATAGTATGAGTGTAGAAGGAATTTTTCTCTTTTAATGACACTAGTTTTGGTTTCTGATCTTGGGTAGTTTACTCACACTGCCTATCCCAAAATCCTAGCCTGAACTAATGTTTGTTTGCTCTAGAAAGAGTTATTGATTGATTTTAGGTAGATTTTAAGTGTACTTTTGTAGTGTCTTCAGTAGGGGTGTTGACGTATGATATTTGGTGGGACTATGACTCAAAATAATGCAAAAGAAAATGCTTATAAATGTTCAATTCGATGAAATAAGCTCTATTCTACAAGAGAGAATCTTTCATACATCAATATTCATTCCATACATCCTATTCATTACAATACTAGCATAACCGACAAAATTGTTTCAATGCTTTCTAACAACTATTGAAACCAAATAATGCATAACTTAACCAGTTAAGCAGAATAATGAATAAAAAAATTTGATTTTTCCTTTATGAAAATAAAAACTTTTAAGAAGAAAAGTTATTTCTTTAAAAAAAAATAAAAATTCAAGACACAGATCTTGTGAACAAAATACAGCTACAGATCCCTTATCAGTCTAGAAGCAAGTTTCCCAACCCTTTGAGGTCATAGACATAGCTACATATCAAAATTTGGGTGACTAACTCTCTGTGCTTGAGGCCATAGAGAGTTACTGGAGGCACTAACACACTATTTGTGCAGACAAAGAGCTTTATAAAACTTTGTTTACACTGTTAACCTACATTAGTGTGGGAAAACACTTCAAAACAAGGCTTTGGGGATCAGATCCAGGGCTGAATATATGAAGGAAGAATGTTGCAAGGTCTTGATGGGTTAGGAAAGTAATGTAGAAGTATAGGAAGGTATAGAAGGAGGAAACTAGGAACTTTCTAGGTGAACTGGGAACTAATGTATAGTCCCTAGCGGAGTCGCCAATTATGCTATAGGATAAAATGCACGATGTATGGGGAATGGAGATACCCTCAAAGGTCTTCCCGGGACCTTTGGCGGAATGTAAGATTATTTGCAGTCATCAAAAAGTTACATGCATGTACATAAACAATAACTAACTATCAAAGAAAGATAGATTCATTACCTCAAGCCTTCATGTAGATTTGCTGGAGAGCACAATGCAGCTAGGTAGAAGTCCCCTGAGCTGGCTCTAGATCAAGTCCTACACATAGAAGAGACAAGCATAATCACAGGATACAACCTTGATAATTAATACATTAATATATAAAAGACAACTAATTACACATAACTAAGCTACTCATGCTAAAAGGTATTGGACAAACAACTAAATGAATGATAGTACCAACACCATGGAGTAGACAGTACAGCTGCAGTTCTATATTAATGTAGGAAGAGTGATTATAACCATTTGTTGCATCACCCTTCCCTTACCCGTCCAGCTCCTCTCTCTCTCTCCCTTCTTACCAACTTCTTATGCTTAGATTTGAGACTATGCTCGACAATCAAGTAAGCTATCCTTTCAAATGATCTGACCTTTATCACAATAGCCCTAGTTCTTCTTATGTAGCATTTGAGTTAGGGTTGCAAAGTTCCTCCATGAGTTTCTTTATGTAAAAGAAGTGATGTTTCCATGATTTTGAGCTCTTTCCCATTTTCCTCCTTCATTAGGATTAGAAATCCTACAAATAGGTATAACTTTAAATGTTTCCTTACTTTTCTGAGTAGATTTCGGAGGGAATATAGACATATTTATGAGTCAATTCACTACTTTTACCTCTAGATTCTCATTAGGATCCACTAATGTTGTCCTCTAACCAACAAGTAGAGTTTGTAGGGTCACTAACGCTCCCTTATGTTTACAGAGAAGCATTATAAAGCATGTTGTTAGTGTATAGACAACGTTAGTGTGGAAACAAGGCCTGTGATTCTGGCTATTGCTTTAGCCATCATGTCTTTCTCCTCTGCGCTGATGAGGAGGTCATTTTGCTGTATAACAGACCTGTTATAGACATATTTGGGCATTGCAACCCCAATCACATATGTCCATAAACCAAGGGCTTCTAAACCCCTAAAAGTGTTGTTTCATACCCTAAAGGATTAAGGTCAACTGATTCCATCATTTCCCAGAAGTTCTCCCTGAAAAACTGCTCATAACTGGTCAAAACTGGATCATCTCACTTGCTCCATGGCTAGGGTGTGATGCATCTCACCTTGTACACATGGGAGGTGCAATGCATACTAAAAAGGCCTTTTGTAGGGTGCGATGAGTGAGAATAGACAAATGGCAGAGACAGTTTGCTAAGTGGATGATCAAGGAATCTTCTAGAAACTTCTCATATGAAACTTGCCTCTCAGAATTCGCCCAGGGATGAGTAAGAGATCAAAGAAATATCCAAGTGGAACCAAGAACTATCAGTGGAATGACACTAATCAAAAACCTAGAGCTGACTCACACCTCTACAAATATCTATATATGGATCCCTCATCTTAAAGATCCAGAGGCCGAAGGTTGGAATTTGGTAATTTGAAAAGAAGTGATGTTGGTTTCTCTTTCAAGACATTGTTGGGTGATCTTGCTTTGTATGAGGTGAAGAGGGCTTTCAAGCTGGGAGGATGGCATTGGGTCAGACCAAGTGGTTGTAATCCTCTCCTCTACTACTTTTACTAATAAAGCTATTTGAGTTTTCCTCCATATTCTTGTGTATCTCTAAATATTGTGTTGATATATGAGTTTGTATGGTCAATATATATCTGATCCTATATTGTTTACAGTGATAGACATCTATGCATTGATGGTATTATGCTGCTGTGAATCTACAGTTGCTCTTTGAAGTGAGACAAGTAAGGAAGTAGTGGCGAGATTCTGTCAAAGGAGAAAGGAAACAAGCAAGGAGCCAAGCGGAAGACTGAGGTTGGTACTCTCTGCTTCTTTCTCATCTCTCTCTCGTGAAGGAAAAACAAGTGACTTTCATCTGTTTGTTTCTAAGATAGCTACCCATATTAGTGGGACTAGCAGCTCTGAATAGACACTAGATTTCCTGATAATCATAAAGGATATGAACCTCATTAAAAAATGAACCCACCTCCAGTAAATAACCATTGTGATCGCATTATCATCAGCTTTTGAGCCTCGGTTATGTTCTTACAATCACCTCCACTCTTTTTAAGCCAATCATATGCCTCCATTTGATTGTTTACCCCTTTTGAGGAACAGCTGCGACAAGTGATCCTATTAGCCACCTTTTTTACACTGCCTTGACTGAAAAAGTTCCAAACATTACCTTGAACCAACTGCTATCCGAAAGCATCACTCGTTCCTCAAAAAATGAGTTTCCTTTAAGCTCTTTTCATCTGACTCATAAAATATGAAAAGATTGTCGAGGAATTGGCCTCTCCATCTCGTTAAAGTGATTGGGAGTGCCATCCCTCCTCTATATTTTAATCTTTTTGGACCCGAGGAATTATTACACAAAAAGATCGAGTGTTTGTCTTGTTTGGCTTGTTAAAGCTATCGAAAAGTCATCCCTTTCACATTGTTTTATACATTTTCAGACTTAAGGGATTATACTACGGAAAAGGAATATTGGAGTTTTCCTTTCCGTCTCTTTTCAGACTCTCTAAAATTGAAAAGGACTGAGTTATCCTTATCGCTAAACTCGTTAAAACAATAGCGACAAACTTGTCCATTCAGACAAGAGCGAGTTTCACTGTCGCTAGGCTCATTAAAACATAGCGATGGGTTTGCCCGAAGGGCAAATTATAGAACAAGCATATGTTATCCTCCTCAAGCTTGACAAAAATAAATAGGTACTGGTCAGAAATGACTGGGGAAAATTGGGAAGAAAACTTGAAGAAACTTTATTGGTAGTGGGTCGCTCTTGAACATGACACTTTCACTCCATCACCATGATTGAGTTGGGTTGGGTTATTCCGTTCACCGGTCATATCACCATTGGTCCACCGTACCATCCACTTTTGGGGTTAATGCTACTAATCCATTTCAGTGTCGCCAATATGTTCAAGAGAAGTCACTCAGAGAATTCACCTACCCAGCTTGTGTCACATCTGCTGCAATACCTTCACGCTTCATTATTTCATGACCGCCACCCTGAACCTTGTATCATCAGATCGTCTTCACCTCTACAAAATCATTTTCTCCGTTCCATGTCGTAGATGTGGGATCCATCAATGCCCTCCTACGACGGGTCACTTCTTGTCGACATCAGCTCATTATCCAAGAAGCTGACCTAGGAACAACCCTTTCAGTACTTTGAAGCTTGCATGCCTCAATGGCAAGTTTCTCACTTCCGGCGACAGGTTTACATTAATGGCCTTCGACCGAAAGATTTTGCGTGGTGTTTGACATTGACTCATGTATTCATACCACGTGAATTGTACTATAGTACCTTGAGGGTCATCAGTGATTCTTCTCACGCCTGTTAACAACTTACATCATTGGCTAGTAATCAGGTGATGTCTTTCCATGTTCGACTTCAGAACATCTTTTCACATGGATCGAATTGTACTTCGGGAGAAGATTGAATGAGTTTTGAAGACCTTGGATCTAGTTTCATCCATCTGGGCTGCAATATATTCAGGAAAATAAAGACATCGAATGTACATCATTTCTGCACAGATAATCATCCAAAGTAAGGGATGATGGCTCTACCAGAATCATCAGTCTGCACACAGACGGTTGTCTGTCCTATGTACATGAAATGAATTTATCAAGCTGAGCATGGGAATGCCCGCCTTAGCTAGATCATGAAAATATTATGAAGATAATGTGTTGTATTCTATCTTATTACAAGTCACCTTCCAGTTCGAAAAACCTCGAATCCTCATTATAAAGCATTTCACCTGACATCAAAAGATTTACGACCTCATGCTTTAGGGGGCAACTATTATAGACATATTTGGGCACTGCAACCCCAATCACATATGTCCATAAACCAAGGGATTCTAAACCCCTAAAATTGTCGTTTCATACCCTAAAGGATCAAGGTCAACTGATTACATCATTTCCCAGAAGTTCTCCCTGAAAAACTGCTCAGAACTGGTCAAAACTGGATCATCTCACCTTGTACACATGGGAGGTGTGATGCATACTGAAAAGGCCTTTTGTAGGGTGTGATGAGCGAGAATAGACAAATGGTAGAGACAGTTTGCTGAGTGGATGATCAAGGAATCTTCTAGAAACTTCTCATATGACACTTGCCTCCCAGAATTTGCCCAGGGATGAGTAAGAGATCAAAGAAATATCTAAGTGGAACCAAGAACTATCAGTGGAATGAAACTAATCAAAAACCCAGAGCTAACTCACACCTTTGAAAATATCTATATATGGATCCCTCATCTTAGAGATCTAGAGGTTGAAGGTTGGAATTTGGTAATTTGCAAAGAAGTGTTGTTGGGTTCTCTTTGAAGACATTGTTGGGTGATCTTGCTTTCTATGAGGTGAAGAGGGATTTAAAGCTGGGAGGATGGAACTAGGTCAGACCAAGTGGTTGTAATCGTCTCTTCTACTACTTTTACTAATAAAGCTATTTGAGTTTTCCTCCATATTCTTGTGTATCTCTGAATATTGTGTTGATATATGCATTTGTATGGTCAATATATATCTGATCCTATATTGTTTACAGTGATAGATCTTTATGCTTTGATGGTATTATGCTGCTGTTAATCTACAGGTGTTGTTTGAAGCGAGACAAGTAAGGAAGCAGTGGCGAGATTCTATCAAAGGAGAAAGGAAACAAGCAAGGAGCAAAGCGGAAGATTGAGGTTGGTACTCTCTTCTTCTTTCTCATCTATCTCTCATAAAGGAAAAACAAGTGACTTTAATCTATTTGTTTCTAAGATAGCTACCCATATTAGTGGGACTAGCAGCTTTGAATAAACACTAGATTTCTCAATTGGGGTTGGTGAATTGAAGTTGGTCTGTTGAGAGATTTTCAAGAAAATGGCTAAATGTGAGAGGTAAGTGAACTTGTGATGACTCGACATTGTGATAACACACTTAGCGTACTTCGACAACATGACAAAACTAACCATTGGGACAACATAGCAAAGTAGGACCCTCTATGGAACTGTTTAGAGCTGAAAACGATAAGTGTGACACTTGGGATAGACCTTAGAATGACCATGATGACACTTACGTGTTAATGCTTACAACTTTTTGTGTGAGTGCCATGGGTGTTCACATAGCTAAGAAAACCCAAAAACACAAAGAAAAACCTTCAAAATCACTAGAACAAGATCACAAGCATGATGAAGCAATCAACATGATAAAAGATGGCAGTTGTTTGAGCAAAAAAATGGGTGAAAACGACTCTGAACGATCTCAAGGAATGAGCTCGAGTGTTTGCAACCATCAAAGGAACAATTAGGGAAGGTGTTGGGAATGAGATCCCCTAAGGATAGTTTTGGGGCTAAAAGCCCATGTTTTGGGTCAAATTTTGTAATAAATTTGTAAAGACTTCGCATCTTGTGGTTGTAGAGGGAAAAGGTGTCATGAGCCATAAAGGGTTGCCCACCCTTAGTTTTGTAAAGTAAAGTCGGCTGTAAAAGACCTACCCATGGTCTGCAGACCATGGGATTAAATAAAAAGAGCTAAGTAAGTAAGCTCTAATTAGTCCAGTAGTCGCTAAGAGAGTCATAGCTCTGAAGTAAGAAATCTAAGTTTCGGGTCATAGCATAGGTAGAGGCTTTGCAGCTGAGTGCACAAAGGCTTAGGGTGGAAGTCCACAGCTGAGTGCGTGGACCCCTGCAGTTGTGTGAGCAGGGCAGATAGAGTCTGTAATTGCTTGAAGATATCAATCCGGAGAAGTATTCTGCAATTTCTGTGTCTTTGTTCCGATTAATGCATCTTGTCATTTTATGTATGAATTTCATTTATAATGATTATATGGTGCGAAAATGAATGCAATTATGTTGGATAACTGAACGAAAATAAGGATATCTATTTACACGGTGCTAACTGTGATTATCTAATAAGATAAGTAAGACACTTAGACTAGTTTGGGAATCTGCACGGTACACTGCCCTAGTAGCATGAAAGTACATGAGCCATAGGTTAGGGCTGCGTGAAGGCTGATCGTACCCTTTCTCAGAGGTACTAAAGGACATAGTATAGGGCTAGTCTGGCGAGCCCTAGAATTGAGTGACCTACGTGAAAGCAGGAATAGAAGGAATAAAACGACATCATGACCATCTCATGGTGTGGAAAATTGGTTCTAGCATTTGTCCATACTACTTCAAGTGAGACTTCGGTCTGTGCTCTGCGGGCTAATGTCGAAAGGGCCAGTAGTATAGGGATTATTTTGGCTAATTAACGTTGAACATGGGTCAGGCCCCAACAATCCAACAAGTGGTTTTGTTGCCAAGACTATAATCTGCATAAGAGATGTGTGATGTTGTATTATTGGAATCCAACTAAGAAAGAGATCGGAGACTGGTTGGATAGGAAGATCCACAAATTTGGGGTGCAAGAGAATAGAAACCCGTAACTGATAAAGGAATAGTAGTTGGATAGGTACCTATATACAGAGATCCATGAGATCTATTTTTGTTCCTTTCCAGTTGAGCTATACGAGTGGATCGCGAAGCTAGCAGACAGCCAAGGAAGGTGGAAAATTCACGATCCTATGGTTTGGACCCCAGAGCTAATACAAAAATTGGAGGCATCAGAGCATAAGATCACCCGTGCTGTCAATCATTGGCTCAATCGTGTCATAGGAGGATTTGTAACTGAATTTGCGGTTAATACCTCATTTAGCTACATTGAAGAGGAGCAACACTTTTTCAAAGGAACGTGAGGTAAGTACGTGAAATATTTGAATAACTAAATTAAAATGTTATTGTGCAAAGAACGAGTTATGAAGCTACCTTGATGTTTGGAGCTACATGAAGTGGAAAAACTTATAGGAATGAAGGAAGAAAGGGTCCTGACTATAGTCCATTTATTTCACCTCCCCGAGGTGATGAAGAGGGAATAACGTAGGTTTCTCCGTGAAGTGCTATTAATTTAATAAGACAAGGATTTCCGCGACTGCCACCTCCACCCACTCCACCTCCAACTTCAACACCGTCACCTAGGACTTCACCCATACCACCTTCGCCTCCACCACAGTTCAGTATGGAAAATTTAGTGAAGCTAGATTTGTTCAAAGGTTTGGGAAATGAGGACCCAGACCAATTTTGGTTCATTGTGAAAGCTGTATGGGAAGTGTTAAATTATGGTATGTTCTATGCTTATAACAGTTTACTTCTTTTTCTTATTATATTCCACTGATTAGCAATCACATGTACATAAAGTAAAGTGCAAATAGAACATTAAACGATCGACAGAAAACAAGCCAAGACAAGAGACACAAGATGTGGCAGCTAGCCAGGGACAAACCCCACAATGTGTGGGGAAACCCTTTGATCAAATCTTCTTTTATCTTCAAATAATTCAGTAGAGAGAAATAGTACAATAAATCTGATTCATATCAGCAGTAGCAAACCCTAGATCAGTAGCATCAGCATTAGTGGCTTCATTATCAAACTAGGGCAGACCATATCTCACAAACCGACCGTCGGATTGACTTCATTCCACCACCAAAAGTTTCAGCTTCCAGAGGAGGTTCAGATGAACCAATAGCGCAGTTCAGATGAGGAGATCTTCTAGGCCACGTAAGTCAATCTTTACTTCTGTAGTTGCAGCTTCAGTTTCAGCAGTTTCCGGCTTCAAACTAGGGCAGTCGATATCTTGCAAACCGTTCGTCGGATTGACTTCATTCCACCACCAAAAGTTTTAGCTTTCAGAAGAGGTTCAGATGAACCTATAGCGCAGTTCAAATGAGGAGATATTCTAGGCCACGCAAGTCAATCTTTACTTCTGCAGTTGCAGCTTCAGTTTCAGCAGTTTCCAGCTTCAAACTAGGGCAGTCGATATCTTGCAAACCGTTCGTCGGATTGACTTCATTCCACCACCAAAAGTTGCGGCTTTCAGAGGAGGTTCAGATGAACCTATAGCACAGTTCCAAAGAGGAGATCTTCTAGGCCACGCAAGTCAATCTTTACTTCTGCAGTTGCAGCTTTAATTCAACAGCTTCTGGCTTCACATGTGTGAGAGAGAGAGACCCATTTCAGCGCAGTAGAGAAGAGACTCATATCTGCGCAGTAGAGAGAGAGAGAGATGTGATGAGATGAGTGAGTCAAAATGAGGAAAAGTCCTCTTATATTTATACACAATGTTGGTGGGTGAATAGATGCGTCTGTTGGGCTTCTGAGACTACATGAGTTGTAGGTCGGCTTGATAATAATTCCATAATCAAAATAAATTCATATCTCCATGAATACTTATCGGAATCGGATGATCTTTATATCAATCCTACACCTCTCGATGAGAGGAATCTAATAAAAATATTATCAGCCATGAATAAGATGACCCACATGAAGTTTTGCCTTGGTTGCAAATTTTAACAGGAAGCTAAGGGCGTCACAGATGATAACATGAAGAAGACAACCCTGGTTAGTGCTCTGCAGGATCACGCGCTAACTTGGTACATCAAGTACCTTAATGATAACTCGAATGCTAGAATGGCAGACATCCAGACTGCACTGAACAAAGAATTAAGTAGGCATAAATTTGAACCACAGTCTATTGTGGGGTTCAAGTAAACCGCAATGCAACTAGGTGAGACACCTTGGGAATTAGATAAGAGGTTGAAGTGTAAGATCCACGAAGCTAATATGAATTTAACGAATGGACAACATCGCGAATGGTTTGTGGCTTTGCTCCTGCCTCACCTGAGGGTTCCACTATCACAACAGAAGATAACAACTTAGGCAGAGGCCTTGGAGATTGCAATGAGACTGCATGAAACATCAATGCAAGATCCAAATTTGGGGGTTCATCAGATCCATGCGCAGCTAAAAAATATTTACTTGGAGATGCAAAGTTTGGAGTAGGATAGAACAGTTTAACCAGAGGTGCAAAAAGAGGTATGGTGTCTAAAATGCAAGAGTCAGGGGCATGATAAAGACCATTGTCCGGCCTATGTGAACTATATTGCAAGAGGAGGACCAATGGCTTTGAGGTCGGAAGCTCAGGTAGGACCGAGTGCGGGGCATGTATTGTGGTGCACTATCTATAAGGTAGTAGGAAAACATGCCACAAAGAACTATCATTTGTTGCAGAAACTTGTACAGACACCACAACAACTGTTCTGCAACTTTTGTAGGTTGGTAGGGAATGACGAGCGTAACTGTAAAAGTTAAAAATTGATGATGGATAGAACTCCTGCCTATAGGGTTTAGGTAGAAACATGGCCCCCTAACCAGAGCGTGGGGATGGCACAGATAGGATCTCAAGGGCATGGACGAGTCCGAGGCAGAGGAGGACCTAACATAGGTTGAGGACAGTTGATCTGCTACAATTGCAGAGGACCAGGACATTATGCCCATGATTGCACTAACCCAACACATCCGTCATGCAAGTATTGCACTTTGTTTGATCACAAAATGGAAGAATGCCCTATGCTGATAGCAAGGATACATGAAAAAGGGGTACTACCACCTCAACCGACTCAGAATATGCAGAGGATGAGGTCTGAGAGGTGCGAAGAAGACCTGAACATAAATATAGTGCTCCGAAGTGGAATCACAACAGGAGATGATAAGGGGAAATATCCTGAGGATGACACATGGGTTCGCAAAGCTCTAGTGAAGGAGTTTGAGTTTGATTTGGAGCATGCACGTGAAACATTCATGGAAGAAAAGAAGAGGTTCAGTAAGGCCTCCACATTAGGAAGCAAGGATAAGCCTGATCTAGAGATGGATCCTTCTATGCTCATAACCTTCTTAGAGACCTGCATGAAGTTGCTACTCGACAGAAACGCTGTGATGGGGGTTGTAGGAGCTCATAAATAGATGTGCCAGAAAAACTCCAGCTGAGCCACGCGTAGTATGAAAGCTTGGTAAGCATAAACCAAGGATAGGACGGGAGATGGGACTGACCATGCAGATAGGAGAGTATGAGATGGATCAGGTTATCTCTGGGGTCAGACACAAACGTCCTACCTAAATAGACTTGGGAACAGATCTGGAGACCCTTGTTGCAATGGTCTTCGATTCAGCTAAGAATGGTGAATCAATAGAATATCATCCCAATGGGGTGGTTGCAAGGGGTGACTGTAGATATTAAAGGCGCAAGCGCACTGGATGATTTTGAAGTAATAGAGATTGTGGATGAAAATAATCCCTACCTTGCGCTCCTTGGAATTGATTGGGATACTGATATGAATGGGGTAATCAACCTAAAGAAATGAAAGATGATATTTGAGAGGAAATCACCCGACGTCATAGTACCCTTAGATCCTACTGAAGGATCTCGCTATACAAAACCAATCTGTGATTATGAGAGCGATGACAATCTAGACTGTATCTATAAGATAATAGCGCGAGAACAAGATTGGGTGAATCTAATAATGGATGGACAAATTACATGGGATTGTGAGAGTTCTTGCACCTCAGACTCTGATGAAGAATTAGAGCGTTGGCATAATCAGTTGCATGAGGTAACTACGCTCAGCTGTAACATGATGACCCGATCACTGTGCTGTGTGTCGGCAGAGGTAAAAAATCGACCCACTTATGATGGCCTGAATGATGTAGATCTATTTTTGGATGCATTTGAAAGGGAGGTACTAGAAAATCAGCTCTTCCAGGCGTTGGACTGGGTACTACACATTACTACTGCAAGATGGTGGGGTACACACAAAGGAAGCTTTGATGATCGAAGCAAATGTAGGAGAATGATGAGAACATGCTTTCGGAAGCCAAAGGTGCAAATGACAGACAATTATGATGGGAAGGATGACCTACACGTGCACTTGGCCAAATGGACTCAGGCTTATGGAGAGAAGCCCCAACCTGAATGGGTGCACTTGTTCTGTCACACCCTGGATGTCGTCCCAATGAACTGGTATGTAGAAACAGAGTTTTGCCATGATACTGATGAGTGGGATATTTTGCATGAAGGATTCATAAAGACATTCAGTTTTGAAGACAGATTTGACTGTACTAATGAGGTGCTACAAGAGGTGAAAGTAGTAATCTTTAGGATACCGGAAGAGCCTTTAGACCTAATTCAGCCTAAGTGGGCTACTTAGCTAAGTCACATGCTAGAATGTTATAACATAACTACTAAAGAAGAAGATGAGGATCCGCGAAATATTAACATCCCTGAAATAGAAGGTCATCACGAAGTTGAAGGACCATAGGTTGAGAATCTTGATATAACCACGCCACTGAAAACTAAACAGGTAAACATTGGTATGGAGGCAGAGCCCAAATTCGTAAAGATTGGAGATTACTGGGATGACGCGATGGTAGATAAGGTTGTTGAATTTCTCTGTGAGAACCAGGATTTATTCCCTACCAAGTTTACAGATCTAAAGGGGATAATCGGGGACCTAGGTGTTATGAAGATCACTTTGAAGCCCGACGCAAAATTGGTTAAACAAAGGCATTATCATCTCAATCTGAAGTATAAGGAAAAGGTCCACTTAGAGCTAGACAAGATGCTCAAGGTAGGCATCATTGAGCCTATGGAAGAATCTTACTGGGTAAGCCCAATGGTGGTACAAGAGAAGAACCAAAAGGATAACATAAGGATATGCGTGGATCTTAGAAAGCTGAATGACACTTGCATACATGATCCTTTCATGACTTCATTCACTGATGAAGTGTTGGACAATGTAAGTGGCCAGGAAACATATTCCTTCACTCATGGGTTCTCGGGGTACCACCAAATCAAAATCACTCCAGAGGATAGGAGGAAGACAACCCTCGTGACTGAGTGGGGTTGTTTCGAATACATTGTAATGCCATTTGGATTGAAGAATGCGCTTGCGATTTTCTCACGTGTAGTCATTGCTGTGTTCAAGGAATTTATTCATAAGTTCCTCGAAGTATACATTGATGATTGGACTGTGTTTGGGCTGGTGAAATGCCATGTAGCAATTTTTCTCCTGATGCTAGATACCTATTGATGATACTAGATAGTGCTTAATCTGAAGAAGTGCTTGTTTTGTGTTCCTTTTGGGACCCTACTGGGTCACGAGGTTTGCAGACAGGGACTGATGGTAGACCTCACGAAGATCGTAGGGGTACTGGATTTGGAAGCGCCGAGGAGTGTGAAACAGATGTGCGCTACCCTAGGACACATAGGATATTACCAAAAGTTCATCAAAGGCTATGCCCAGATCACCTCACCTATGGAGAAGTTGTTAAAGAAGGATGTGACGTTCTGCTAGAATGAGGATTGTAAGAAGAGCCTAGATGTATTGAAAGAAAAGATGGCCATTGTGCCGATCCTAGTCTTCCCATATTAGAAGAACGAGTTTCATGTACATGTTGATGCATCATGTATAGCGCAGGGAGTAGTACAAATGCAGGTTGGTGGAGAATACTTGGACCATCATATCGCGTTTGCAGGCAGAAGGTTATCCAAAGAAGAGAATGTAGAATTCCTACAGATCATTCTAGTTAAATTAAACACAAGTAATTTGCTGATATTAAAGAGAGGAGAGAAAGAATTTGCTCCATAAAATGAATGTGTTAAATTAATGAAAAATAGTAATACATGAGCAACCAAACCTCTAATCCTAAAGGGAGGTGGTTATATATAAATCGTTGAATCTAGAAAACTAGGAAAAACTAGTAAAAAACTAGAAAAGGCTAAGAAAAGCGAAAGGGAGGCCTAAAATAACAACAATGACTCAAGACAACCTATGCCAACTATCATTCATGAGGAAAGCATGAGGAGGGGCACATTTCCCAAGGAAAGAAAGTTTAAAACATGCTAAAATGGTCCGAGGGACCAAATCCCTTGATTTAAGGGGGAATCTTCATGTGGGGCGCCAATCCTCAAATAACTCAAGTGGATGAGGTGTGGTTAGGTGTGAACATGCACTTAGATGTCTAAATGGTTTAGGAAAGTGGTTGGACCAATATTTCCATAATATTAAGCCTTTAAAGGCAAAAAACAAGGGAAAGTTTGTCCATCGAGCTAGTTTACCAAAAACCAAGTGTGAACATGATTTTTAGTGCATGTGGCTAAGTCAAGGATATTTAGGCTAAAATATAAATGTAGATGTTAGGATTATATTCCAACACCCCCTCTTCATCTTAACTCACTTATCTAAACTGAGTCCTAGCCAAGATGCCATGTTAGGTACTCAGGTACAATAATAAAAGATCCACATAAAATGAAGAAAGAAGGGAAACCTCGTGGGAAAATTGCCCCAAAAAAAAGAGGAAAAAAGGGCTAACTGGCCAGAAGGGCTTACTCAGTTGTCTCCACCACTCCAAGCATAGCTCTCAGTTCTGAAAATTGATTTTTAGTGAAGGACTTGGTGAAGATGTCTACAACCTGCTGCTCAGTGGGGCAATACTGGAGTGATATGACTTGGTCACGGATCAACTCACAGATGTACTGCATGTGAATCTCGAAGTGCTTGGTCCTTTGCCTCTAAACTGGATCAATTGATATCTAAATGGACCCCTGATTATCACAAAATATGATAGTTGGAATTGAATACTGAATACCAAACTCAGAGAGAAGCCCCTGCAACCAAACAACCTGTGTAGCTGCATTCACTACACCTCTATACTCTGCCTCGGCTGTAGATAAAGAAATCGTGGATTGCTTCATAATAGACCAGAAAAAAGGCCTTGAACCAAATTTGAAAACATAACCAGAGGTGGACTTGCAGTCTGTACCATCGCCAACCCAATCAAAATTTGTGTACCCAATCGATGAAAGTGGGCAATCTGCAACATAAAAGATACCAAAACTGGAAGTACCTTTCACATATCTAAGGATTCTCTTTGCAACTTTCTAGTGAAGCTCACAGGGCTCCTGCATATATCTGGAACAAACTCCTACTACAAGAAATATATCAGGTCAGGTGTGAGTAAGATACAACAAACTCCCAAGCAACTGTCAATATAGTGTACTGTCCACCTAAGGTGTAGTACCTGCATCCTCAAATATGATCCCCGAAAGAAAGGGAGATGCTGTTGGCTTGCATTCTGTCATCTTAAAGTAGACAAGTAGATCTGATGCATACTTATACTATTCCATCTTGATCCTTGAAGTAGACTGAGAAACTTCAAGACCAAGAAAGTAGTGCAACAGTCCCAAATCTATCATGGAAAATTGATCATGAAATGCTGATTTTGCCGAGTCAATAGCTGAGGTAAGGTTCCCTGTCATCAGTAAATCATCCACATAAAGTACTATCAGCAAAATTGAATCATCATGTTGCAGCAAATAAACATTCGGATCAGATTTTCATCGAATGAATCCAATGGAAAGAAAGAAATAATCCATCTTTGCATACCAGGCTCTCGGAGCCTGTTTTAGGCCATACAAAGATTTCTTTATTCTGAAAACGAGGGAAGAGTTTTGAATGTATCCCTATGGCCGCTCCATTTTTATGTCCTCCTTTATATCTCCATGAATAAGTGCACTCTTCAAATCCATGTGATGAACTTCCCATCTGCGAGAAGCATCAATGGCTAAAACTAGTCGAATGGAGTCCATTTTTGCAACAGGTGCAAATGTCTCTGTGTAGTCTATGCCATGTACCTGTGAGTATCCTTTTGTAACAAGTCAAGCTTCATATTTTCTGATATCACCATATGCAGAAATATTTGTTCGATAGATCCATCGGCATTGAACAATCTCTCTTCCTTTCGGAAGTGGAACCAAGTCCCATGTGTTGTTTTCCATGAGAGCAGAGTACTCTTCATCCATGGTAGCCTCTCAAAGTAGGTTTCCAGCAAATTTAGAGTATGATTGTGATCTGAACCAAGTGTCATATATAAATATATGGGAAGAAATGGTTCGGTGGCAGCCATGGATTGAGGAGCCCCAAACAACTGTGATCTAGTCCTTCTCGCATATGTAGGATCACCAACTAGTTCACCCGCATCTTGTAGGGTTTTCTCTGCCCAAGTTGGCAGCTGAGTTGGAGCAGCCATGACCTACTCCTCATCCTCTAAATCAGAACCAAGAGGAATCTTTTATGTCTACTCTAAAGTGCTCGAAGAAGTTTCATACTCCTCCTCATCAGTGGCAACAAGCGGCTCCTCAGCAAGGTCTGCTGAAAAATCATGCAGTGATTCTTCTTCAAACTTCACACTTCGAGCTACAAGGAACTTTTGAGTGTGAGAGTCTAGAAATCTGTATCCTTTGACATTGTCAAGATATCCAAAAAAGATACATTCAACACTTTGAGGCTCCAAATACTTCCTCTTATCTATCGGAGTGTGAGCCCATTCTCGTGAACCAAAAATGCGAAAGTGTGACACTTTCGGTTTCTTACTGGTCCAACATTCAAATGGACTGGTGCCTTTGAGTGCTTTGTGAGGAATGCGGTTCTGAATGTATGCTGCACAATTAATAGCTTCAGCCCATAGCTTAGGAGCTAATGATTTGGACTGTTGCATACAATTGGCCATCTCTTTTAACGACTTGCTTTTCCTCTCTGTGACACCATTCTGCTGTGGTGTATATGGCATTGTGTGTTGTAGGTGTATACCTGCATCAATACAAAGTTGTTACACATAGTTTTTGACATACTCCCCCCAATTATCAGTACAAAGTATCTTAATCTTACACCCAGACTCATTCTCATCAAGTGCTTTAAATTCTATGAAGCATTCAAATACTTCCGATTTTAATTTCAGAAAAAATACCCAAGTAAAGAAAGAGGAATCATCTATGAAGGTGAGTACATATTGAGCCTTACTGATTGAAGTTTGTGAGAATGGGCCCATGATGTCACTATGAATCAGCCCAAGAGGTGAAGAATCTCTATGTTCCTTCCCTTTGTCAAAATTTTTCTCCATATGCTTGCCAAGAATGCATCCTTGACATACACCGAAGGTGAATTTAATAGCGGGCAATCCTTCTACCATGTTTTCCTTGCTAAGTTGATGCAAGTACTTATAGTTTAGATGGACAAATATCTCATGCCATAACCTAATTATATCATTAGATTTTGATAGGAATATAGTTCTAATAGATTTAGGAACAAAATGGGAGAAGAAATACAAACGAGAACTGTGATCTGCAATTCCATGTGCAAGCTGTGAACTCGTGGAAATGTCGGTAATCACTGTGGAGTCTGGAGTGAAATCCACCTTCCTTCCAGAGCTGAAATGAGTGATCTGATATATCAAGAGAAGATTTATGGACAGTGAGGGAAACTGAAGCACATTTTTGAAGCAGCACCCTTCAAGTTCTACAATTCCTTCTTCGCACACCTTTGCGGGTGTGGCATCTCCCAAGTAAATTGGGGATCTCGTGCTTTCTTCGATTGAGGAAAATTCATCTTTTGACGTAGCCATATGGTTCGATGCACTTGAATCAAGGATCCAAGCTGATGGAGTGAATGTGACAGCAATTAAATCATGACCATCTCGTGCTCTCCCTCTCCCATCTCCCGTTCTGTTATCATCCTTCTTCTTTGCATTCTGAGGCACAGTGAGATTGTGCTGCTACAATTTCTTAGCCATCTCATCGATTGTTTTTCTTATAAAATTTTATTCGGGATGAAAAAATTTGGAACAGTAGCTGCAAGTGTTCTTTCCTTCTTCTTCTTACCCTTAGGTAAAGAATATCTCTCTGAATATTGTACGGGCCTCTCCTTCTTCGATTCATTAAAATTACCCTTCCCTTTTTGCTTGTCCCTTCCACTGCTTTTTGGAGCATCAGTAGCCGCAAGTGCTTGGTTCTTTGAATGCTTGATGGCACCCATTTGGACTAACTTAGCTTGATCTTGAGTCAATGATGCAATGAAGTCATTCAATGGAGGCATGTTCCAGTTTTCCTGAGTCAATTTAGATGCTTGAAAAGACAATACAAATACAGGATATTCAAGGCCTAATTTCGAGAGAATTGAAAGGATGAGTTGATCTTCCTATTTCTTGACTCCACATGCATCAAGTTCAATGAGCAGGGATTTAAACTTAGTGAAGAATGTATTCTTGCAGGTTGCTAAAATGAGTTGGAGTGAGGGATATGAGTTTATTGTCTAGTTGATGCACTCTCATTTCATCCTACTTGCCGAATAGTCCTTCCAATGTGGTCCAGACCGCATTAGGAGTAGTGGCTCTGTTGACATGAAAGAGGAGTTCTCTGGAAATTGATAGGCATATCAGCCTAATTGCTTCATCTAATTTATTGAAATACTTGATCTTCTTCACTGCAGAAGTTGATTCGGTCTTTGTTCCCATTGTTACCCTGTAAAGCCCTTTGCTTCGGAGGAGCAGAGTAATCTTTGTCTTACATTCGAACTAATTGAAAGGATTTAGAATGAGTTTTATGGGCTGAGAGAGATGATCCATTGCTGCTTGTTGTTCCTCCTAATGATCTATAGTTTCAAATAAAACTGTGTACAATCCACTAGATTTGAACTACCTCTGATACCATGTAGAATTCTAGTTAAATTAAACACAAGTAATTTGATGATATTCAAGAGAGGAGAGAAAGAATTTGCTCCATAAAATCAATGTATTAAATTAATGAACAATTGTAATACATGAGAAACCAAACCTCAAATCCCAAAGGGAGGTGTTATATAGAAATTGCTGAATCTAGAAAACTAGGAAAAAAATAGTAAAAAACTAGAAAGGTTAAGAAAATCTAAAGGGAGGCCTAAAATATCAACAATGAGTCAAGACAACCTATTCCAACTATCAGCCACGAGGAAAGAATGAGGAGAGGCACATTTCCTAAGGAAGGCAACTTTAAAACATGCTAAAATGGTCCGGGGGACCAAATCCCTTGATTTAAGGGGGAATCTTCATGTGGGGTGCAAATCCTCATATAACTCAAGTGGATGAGGTGTGGTTAGGTGTGAACATGAACTTAGATGTCTAAATGGTTTAGGAAAGTGGTTGGACCAATATTTCCATAATATTAAGCCTTTAAAGGGAAAAAACAAGGGAAAGTTGGTCCACCAAGCTAGTTTACCAAAAACCAAGTGTGAACATGATTTTTAGTGCATGTGGCTAAGTCAAGGATACTTAGGCTAAAAAATCAGTGTAGATGTTAGGATTATATTCCAACTGAGAAGAACTATTCCACCACCAAGCACGAAGGGTTATCTATGGTATACACACTCTAGAAGTTTAGACACTACTTGTTGGGAGGCCTTTTTAAGATGTATATAGATCACTCCATGCTGAAGTACCTAGTCAATAAGCCTATGTTGGGGGGGGGGGATTTGCAGGTGGTTGTTACTATTCTAGGATTATGATTTTGAAATTATTGTAAAGCCTAGATGACTGAACACAGGACCAGACCATCTATCGCGCATCGAAATATGGGAAGAGCACACTAATTTGGAGGAGGGATTGCCTGATGTGCAGTTGTTTGCAGTGTGTGTCGTGGATGGTCATTTTGAGGATATAATACACTTCCTAACAACAAGAAATGCCCCAAAGGGATACACCATCCAATAGAAGAAGGAGTTAATGGTGCACGCAATAGATTTTTCTCTCATTGGTGGGCATATTTACAAATGGGGTTTAATGAGATATTGCAACGATATGTACCCGTGTTTGAGAGGAGCACAATTGTTGTGGATGCTCATGGGGATGCTGCGGGAGGAAATTACACAGGGAATGCAGAAGATTCTACGCACAAGGTTGTGGTAGCCACCCTCCATTAAGACTTAAAATCATATTGCAAAGCGTGTGATGTGTGTCAAAGAACTGGTAGGTCATTGCGTAGGGATGAGATGCCTCTAAATCCACAGATGAAATTACAACCCTTTGAGAAATGGGCAATAGACTTTGTGGGACCCATCCAGCCCCAAGGAAAAATGGGAGCGAGGTACATTATCACCGTGACAAGGTATTTAAATCATTGGGTAGAGGCATGACTTGTGAAGGATTGCACAGGTGCGATGACTGCAAAGTTCCTCTTTGAGAATGTACTGATGCGATTTGGTTGCCCAAATATTTTGATGAGTGATTGTGGTACGTGCTTTCTGAATGAGATGATCAACATGCTAATAGAGGAATTTCAGGTATATCACCAGAAGAGCACACCTTATCTCCCATAGGATAATGGGATAGTGGAAGCCTTCAATAAAGTGTTGGAGAATGTGATGACCAAGGTTTTCAATGCTCAGCAAAGTGATTGGGACCTACGCATACCTGCAGTACTATGGGATTATCAAACGACATGCAAGAAGTTGACTGGATAAACTCCCTTTAGGCTGGTCTATGGTGTTGAAGCAATAATTCCTATGGAATATATTGTGCCTAGTCTACACATAGTGGCACTCACGGGTATGACGGATCACAGAGCCCTCGAGGAAAGGCTTACATAGCTGGATGAGCTTGAGGAAGAGAGATTTCTAGCTAGATTTCACCAAGAAGTCCAAAAGTACCGCGAAAAAGCATGGCATAATTGACACATTGAGTTGCGCACCTTTAAGGTAAATGACCTGGTTTTGTTATATGATAGTAAATTTGATAAATTTCCAGCGAAGTTCAAGATGTACTGGTTAGGGTCGTATGTCATTAAGGAGATTACCTATGGAGGAGCGGTACAGATAGTCAAATTGAATGGAGGTCCCTTCCCAGGAAAGGTGAATGGCAGTCGGCTGAAGCCATACAGTAGAAGTTCAGCCATGTGACTAGATGAAGTTACCACAATATTAACCCTCCAAGTAGCTGAAAGGAGGCATGGGACTATAAATTGCACTGCCCGAGTTAGGGAGTTGCTCGATTGGAGGATTGTTCGAAGCAAGGAAGCGTCACAGGGTTCGCGACAGTGCGAAGGGAGCTACACTACACATGGAGAAATTATGCAAGTCAGCTGAAAAGTGACCATTAAAGTCACTGTTCATGATTTGACGGTAGAAATGTGACCAAATGGAGTAGCCGGCCAACATTTAAGACAAAATTTATGGCTCAGATCCTTGAAAATCTACCACCAATCCGTCATTAATGAACCAAATTTGGGGAGAATGGTTGGATTTGAATTTAAAATGCCCTATAAATTACAAGTGACTGTTCAGCGAAAAGCACTTGGCATTTTTAGAATTGAGTTGTTGAGCTCTTAGGAACTCATGAACTGAGAATTCTTCGAGGCTTTGAAAGAGACTCCAGCATTTGCAAACCTACAAGAGACCCTGTGAGTTTTGTTGGAAAGCGTTATGTTAGCACCCACAAAAGCTATAGATACCAAAGCAGTAGAGTCAACGCCAAAAATGGAGATGGAGGCAGAAGTAACTACTCTAGAAGTGGCTGAAGTATTAGCAGAAGTCCCTAAATCGCTGAGGACACTGAGACCAAAGCTAACCATAACCAAGGAGGGTGCGAAGGATAAGAAGGTAAAGCATCTTGCAATACTGGTGTGCACATCCCTAAGGAGAAACTGGCCGAAGTCCACCGCACAGGAGAAGGGTAAAGCCATAAATTTGTAGCCAGAGCAGGAAGACATTGAAGACATCTCGATGGATGATGAGGATGTGGGAGTCAAAGTGGAGAAGGTTTAAGCCCAAGGTTCATACACTATTACTCGATTGCCTGAGTATGTCGCTCTGTGGCCCAAGTGCAAGGTGCCAAAAAACATCAATGAAAGCAAGACCCTCTTGCAAACCCCTCTGCTGTTGGATGAGATTGTTTTCGAGGGACTGTGCTTGGCACAGGTGCCACTGGTGAAACTTGAAGACTAGGACTTGGCCGACCACAAGAAGTTCCCACACCTAGTGACCGAGTAGCTGATGCACCACATCATTTATACAAATACTGGAATGACTGTATTGGAGCCATGGAGGTGGCTCAAAGGAGTGGACAAGGTAGGGTTGCTCAACCTGCTTGAGGTGCCACACTATAACCTCACCCTGGTGATAGTATTGGTCATCAAGCAGCTGCTATGCTTGGTGCATGATGGGTGTTTGTGGCTCAAGGAGCCAACACCCACCATAGATAGGTTGAGTCATAGGATAACACGATTTCCGTATACATAAGAGAATCTAGCCATGATATTTGGCGAAAATGGCAGTGAGTAGGCCCGTACAAAATCCATGAAAGAAAAGTTTAAACTGGTGAAGAAGCCGTGTGGATATGCTATATCCAACATCTACGACCCTGCTGTGAAGGTAACCATGCAGATCTTAGTAGGGAAAGTGATGAGGAAGTGTCACGCCAATGAGGTGCTGGCTCCTGTCGTCATGCTAATAGCCTGCACCGAAGGATTCCAATTCAGCTGGTCAGACTACCTTCGCAGAGAGTTCTTAGTAAAATTTTGCGAAGTGTAAGAGCTCAGCAAGACGCTCCACTACGCATGGCTCTTGATGTCAATTATGCCAGTACCATGGGAGTTGCCAGAGGATAGCCAGTTCCCTTTTATCATGCCAGACCTCCCAGAAGCAGTGAAGTACACTTCGCTGTGGGTGACAAAGGATGCACAGCGAGTCAAGGACAACAAGATTTCCCGATTCTTAATGGAGATGAAAATCTGCATGGCCATCAATCAAAAACCACGATTTTCACCTATGGTGTACACCAACCTGCAGGGCTACATAAAATTTAAAGCAGACTTCCATTATGTATCCATTAGGGCAAGGAAGGAACCTGTGCAGAAATGGTACGACTTACCTTACCTGGCAATGGATGATGCCATTGATGGAATGGACTTGGCAGTCGGAGGGAGCAAGTCCGTAGTGCAGAGAAAGAAGGAGGATGTCAAGCTTAAGATGACATAGCTGGCCAAAAAGAGGAAAAAGGAGGCCACTGATAAGGCCTAGGTGGAGTGTGAGGCTGCACAGTAGACAACACAACAAATAGGTGGGACAGAGCGAGTCTCTGATAAATGCGCGAGGTCGCCTTCACCTGAGACCGAGGAGGAGACAAATGAGAAGCATGGCATGGACCCTCAGGAGATGTCTGCCCGCATCGAGCACCTAAGGGAGTTGGAGAAAGGATGGTCCAGGAAGAAATCAAAAGCTACCAAGACATCACTGGACCATATCTCACTAACACAGGGAGATTTGCATGATATCACTGACATAGTGAGGGATGTCACCATGGAGGCCTTGCAATAGTTTAAACAACAACAATAGATAATCTTGGGGGCCATTCATATAGGTTTATAGGAGTTGTAGACCCGCGTGTCTTAGGCTTGCACTATGTCCACCAGCCTAGCTATCGGCACTTCAGAGGCTGCCGAGATGCTATGGGCGAAGACCTCCAACGCGATCGTGCTACTTGATGGATCACTGACCACATAGAATGAGGCTAACAGGCCCATTTTCAGCACCCTAAAGGGAGTATGGTTGAATCTAGAAGTGCTCCCTGGTGAAATGCTCCACCTCTTGCAGGATGGAGTGATTGTAGAGCTGAAAGCCCATGAGCACCGCGTCCTGTAGGTGATGAGTGAATAGCAGATCAATAATGAGCAAATGGCACTACAGCGAGACTTTTCCATCTCCACTGTGACTAAAGTGACCAATCAGAACAAGCACATTATGCAGGTCATCGAGGAGGCATGTCAAATCGTCTGAGAGTTGGCCATTCCAGAGGAGGAGCCAGTTGAGGTGCGCATCCATAAGTTGGCTATGGTGGTGCGCAACACTCGTACTGAGATGCAAAGATTCAGTTGGAGTTGAAGGCTCAACCTTCCACTCTGCTAGAATTCAAGGAGTAGTGGGTGACCGCTATCACAAATGCAGCAGCAGCGGTGGATAGTGCAGTAGCAAACTACACGTAACTTTTTGAGCAATCGTTTGAGGTCTTGACAAACTTGCAGGAGGACACCAATCTACAGTGACTAGAGATAGAAGTGCACAAGCTATGATAGCGCTATAATGAGGTCAAGGGCACAGTGTGAACCATTACACTGACACAAAGACTAGCCAAGCTATATGAGGCCAAGCAGCGGAAGGAACAAGTGGACGTTGGGTGTGGAGCATGATTATTTAGAAGTCTTTGTTTTAGCCGGATGTATACCCCAGGAAGTTTGTACACCCCTCCATGCAGGGGGGACTTGTCCCCCCACTGGGGGCTCTGGGGGGCCCATCCCCCCCAGCTAGGGGGTCCGGGGGCTAGCAGTCCCCCAGTGGGGGCTTCGGGGGTAGCGCCCCTAAAGCTAAAAGAAGATGTAAAATTGCCTTGTAAAGTATAGTAATTTCTAGTCAATCTGGGCCGTTCATTAGGCGGATGATCTGATGGTAGAACTTATGTTTAGTTTAGGGTTTTTTGCTTTAGAAGGTAACCCCTCTCTTTGTATGAGGGCATTGTATTGAGGTTGTGTAATAGATGTGTATTCTCTGAGTGAGAAATAGAGAGGTGAGACTGTGAGTGAAAATAGAGGATATTACAGCGGATCTGCTGTAGGAGATAATATAAAGGAAGGACTGGCTGTTCGGGGCGGACGTAGCCCAAACTAGGTGAACCAAGTATATCTGTGTCTCTCTGGTTTTATGCATTTTTTGTGTTTATATTTATGAAATATTCTATGTGTTCCATTGCTATGTAATATATACTTTTCTAACAACTGGTATCAGAGCCAAAGGTCTATTTGGCTGATAAACTCGTAGGAAAGAAGGGTTCCTTGTTCGAGTAGGAGCAATTGCGGAAGATGGTAAGGCTAGGGTCGAGAAATTTAACGACCAAAACTTCTCACTATGGAGGATGTAGATGGAAGATTATCTATATCAGAAAGATCTGTACCTACCATTGGGTGAAAAAACAAATATGCTGACGGGTATGACAGATGAAGAATAGAGCCTTCTCGATAGAAAGGCACCTGGAATAGTACGGTTGTGCCTTGCAGCATCAGTCACCTTCAACATTTCGAAGGAAACAACGACAGAGTGTTTGATTAAGCCATTGGCAAAACTATATGAAAAACCCTCGGCCTCAAACAAGGTATTTCTTATGAAACGGTTATGTAATATGAAGATGTCAGAAGATGGATCTGTTGCAGACCATTTAAATTATTTTAATACTGTTATAAGTTAGTTAAGCTTTGTAGGGGTAAACTTTGATGATGAAGTTAGAGCTCTGTTATTCTTGTGCTCATTCCCAAAAAGTTGGAATGGTTTAGTAATGGCCATTAGTAACTTTGTTTCTGGATCTAGTACTTTAAAGTTTGATGACGTTGTCAGTGCTATCCTTAGCGAGGAAATGTGACGAAAAAGCTCCGGTGAGACATTGGGTAATGCATTAAGTGCAGAGTCTAGGGGAGGAAAAATGGAAAGAGGAAAGAGCTCAAGCTATCGCAGTAAATCAAGGAAAGGCAGATCCAAGTCCAGGTCGTGGATAGCGTGTTGGAAATGAGGAAAGAAAGGACACCTAAAGAAAGACTATAGATCTCGGAAGGGAAAAGAAGGAGATGCATAGCAAGAAAACAATCATGAAGAAAATGTGATAGGTGAGGTGTTACAAGATGCTTTGATTCTTTCTTTTGAAAATATTACTGATTCCTGGGTGGTAGATTCAGGGGCCTCATTCCATGCCACACTTTATAAGAAATATTTTCATGACTATGTTCAAGGAGATTTTGGACAAGTCCGTTTGGGTGATAATAAACCCTGTAAAATTGTTGGAATGGGTAAGGTTCTTGTAAAATAGCAGAATGGAAACCAATGGCTACTAAAGGAGGTAAGACATGTTCTAGATCTGAAGAAAAATCTGATTTGAACATGGCGGTTAGGTGGTGAAGGTTGTGTGACAACTTTCACAGATAAATCTTGGAAGGTCACCAAAGGAGCCCTGGTAATAGCAAAAGGTGAAAAGGTTGGTACATTGTATTTATGCAATGGTATTTGTAACTCTGTTAATGCTTTAACTTCCAAAGGAGCAGATGCAACATTATGGCATCATAGGCTCGGACACATGAGTGAGAAGGGGATGAAGATTCTTCACTCAAGGAATTTGTTTCCAGGTTTGAAGAATGTTGATTTGGACATTTGTGAGAATTGTATTTATGGAAAATAGAAGAGAGTTAGATTTCTCAGAGTTGAGAAAGAAAAGAAGAGCGAAAAATTAAAGCTTGTGCATACAGATGTATGGGGACCTTCTCAACTATCATCTCTTGGTGGCTCTCGTTATTATGTTACTTTTATTGATGATGAAAATAGAAACACATGGATTTATTGTATTAAGAATAAATATGATGTATTTGATACTTTCAAGAAATGGAAAGCTTTGGTTGAGATTGAGACAGGAAAGAAATTGAAGTGTCTCATATCAGACAATGGAGGTGAATATTGCAACAAATAGTTTGATAGGTACTGTTCAAAGCATGGAATTCGTAGAGAGAAGATAGTTCCAAGAACACCACAAGAAAATGGTGTGTCAGAAAGGATGAACAAAACAATCATGGAGCGTGCAAGGTGCATGAGATTGCATGCAGGATTACCTTTATAATTTTGGGCAGATGCTGTAGATACTATTGTTTATCTAATAAACAGAGGGCCTTCAAGTTCTTTGGATGGTGGTGTTCCAGAGGAAGCATGGATAGGTAAAAAGGTAAACTACTCTTTTTTAAAGCCTTTTGGTTGTGAGGCCTTTGTCCATATTAATAAAGAAAATAGAACAAAGCTTGAGGAAAAAACAAAGAAATGTACCTTTATTGGATATCATGTTAATGATTTTGGTTATCGCTTATATGATTATGAAAATCACAAAACCATTATGAGCAGAGATGTAATATTCAATGAAAAGGTCTTATATAAGAATCAGTTGCAGGAAAGGAAATAGGAAAAAGAAAACAGGGAATACATAGTTCTTGATGAGATCACTGAAAAGGTAAAGGTGCCTGAAAATAATAATAATCAACAACCACCACAACAGCAATAGACACCCCAAAAACTTGAAAGTGGTGTTAGAAGATCTACCATGATAAATATACCCTTTGAACAATACTCTCCTTCATTATATTATTTATTGTCGACTAATTCTGGTGAACTCGAATGTTATGAAGAAGCAATGTAGTTTGAAAGCAGGAAGAAGTGGGAGGTAGACATGGAAGAAGATATGGAATCCTTAATGCATAACCAAAATTGGGACTTAGTCAGGTTGCCTGCAGGAAAAAATACATTGAAGAATAAATGGGTTTACAGGTTGAAGGAAGAAGATGGAGGAAAACCAAGGTATAAAGCTAGACTTGTGGTGAAGGGGTTTGCACAGAAGAAAGGTATTGATTTTGATGAAATATTTTCTCCTGTTGTTAAAATGACTTCAATCAAAACTATTTTAATTCTAGTAGTAGTTGAATATTTGCATCTTGAGCAGTTAGATGTAAAGACAACCTTTCTCCATGGGGATTTGGAGGAAGAGATATATATACAACAGCCACAAGGATATGAAGTAAAAGGGAAGGAGAAACTAGTGTGCAGGTTGAAGAAGAGCTTATATGGCTTAAAACAGGCTCCAAGGTAGTGGTATCTAAAATTTGACAAGTTTATGTCTGAACAAGGTTATACTAGATGTCACTCTGATCATTTTGTTTATCTGAAAAAGCAAAATGATGGCAGCTATATTATATTGTTATTGTATGTAGATGACATACTTGTTGCAGGATCTAACAAGCAGGAAATAAATGTGCTCAAAAGAAAATTGGAAAATTCATTTGCAATGAAGGATTTGGGAGCTGAAAAACAAATCCTTGGTATGAGAATAACTAGAGACAGGAAAAATTGCAAATTAACATTGTCTCAGAATGAGTACATACAAAAGGTGTTGAAAAGATTTAATATGCACAATGCAAAACTAGTTAGTACACCTTTTGCTAGCCATTTCAAACTTAGTAAGGAAATGTGCCCAAAGACCCAAGAAGACATGGATTATATGTCTAAAGTTCCATATGCATCAGCAGTTGGAAGCTTAATGTATACAATGGTCTGCACAAGGCCTGATATTGCACATGCAGTGGGAGTGGTAAGCAAGTACATGAACAATCCAGGAAAGGAACATTTGATGGCAGTGAAATGGATTCTCAGATATTTGAAAGGTACCACAAATCAAGCATTATGCTTTGGTGGTTCAAACATTTCTCTACACGGATATGTTGATGCAGATATGGTAGGTGACAGAGATAACAAGATGAGCACTACAGGATATGTATTTAATGTAGGTGGAATAGCTGTCAGTTGGGTTTCAAAAATCCAAAGTGTTGTTGCACTTTCAACAAAAGAAGCAGAGTATGTTGTTGCTATAGAGGCTAGTAAAGAAATGATTTGGTTACAAAGGTTTATGGGTGAATTGGGTAAGGAGCATGATATGGGCACGTTATACAGTGATAAAAAAAGTTCCATTCATCTTGCAAAGAACTCAGCTTTTCATTCCAGGACTAAACACATACAGCTCAAGTACCATTTCATATGATCAGTGTTGGAAGATGGAGAGTTGAAGTTAAAAAGAATACACACTAGCCAGAATCCTGCAGATATGCTATCAAAAGTTGTAACAGGGGAGAAACTGAGATTATGCTTAGTTTCAATTTCTCTTCAAGGATGATTATGAAGATGAGAAATAGCCGAGTCCAAAGAGGAGTCATTGTCTAGCAAATGAAGCAGCGGTGGAGTTTCTACAATCATTCTCCAAGTGGGAGATTGTTGGGTGCGGAGCATGATTATTTAGAGGTCTTTGTTTCAACCAGATGTATACCCTACGAAGTTTGTACAGCCCTCCATGTGAGGGGGTGCAGGGGGGACTTGTCCACCCCACGAGGGTTCAGGGGGGCCCATGCCCCCTGGCTAGGGGGTCCGGGGGCTAGCGGTCCCTCGGCGGGGGTTTCAGGGGCAGCGCCCCCAAAGCTAAAAGCAGATGTAAAATTGCCTTGTAAAAGTACAGTAATTTCTAGTCAATCTGGGTCGTTCATTAAGCGGATGATCTGATGGTAGAACTTATGTTTAGTTTAGGGTTTTTTTTCCCTAGAAGACAACCCATCTCTTTGTATGAGGGCATTATATTGAGGTTGTGTAATAGATTTGTATTCTCAAAGCGAGAAACAGAGATGTGAGACTGTGAGTGAAAACATAGGATATTATAGCGGATCTGTTGTAGGTTGTGTCTCTTCATTTTGCTGGATAATATAAAGGAAGGAATAATTGTTCGAGGTGGACGTAACTCAAACTGGGTGAACCATGTATATCTGTGTCTCTCTAGTTTTATGTGTTTTCTGTGTTTATAATTATGCAATATTCTATGTGTTCCATTGCTCTCTAATATATAATTTTCTAACAGTGGATGCAATGCTGCACAAGGAAGCAGTGCTGAAGGCAGGACTGAAGCCCTGGCTGGATGAGGCTTACATGGTGATAGGATCTATTGAAGGCAAACTTGCGACTCCTCAAGTGACACAACAAAAGCTTCAGGCCAATAGTTTAGGAGCAGTAACCGAGCAGATGGTCGAAGACGCAAAGCAGGTGGTTGCACAGTCCATAACTGAGGTTGCGATCATACGGGTCCAGCTGGAAGGTCTTCACACACATATCTCTGGGCTTGCCGAGTGACTCGAGTGTGAGTCACGATATCTGTGTTGGGGGCCTGTTGGTAATGGGATCCCCCAAGGATAGTTTTGGGGCTAAAAGCCCATGTTTTGTGTCAAATTTTGTAATAAACTTGTAAAGACTCCACATTTTGTGGTCGCAGAGCATGAAGGTGTCATGAGTCATAAAGGGTTGTCTGCCCTTAGTTTTGTAAAGTAAAGTCGGCTGTAAAAGACCTACCTATGGTTCGAGGACCATGGGATTGTATAAAAATAGCTAAGTAAGTAAGCTCTAGGTAGTTTAGTAGTCGCCAAGAGGGTTATAGCTCTGAAGTAAGAAGTATAAGTTTTGGGTCATAGCATAGGTAGAGGCTCTGCAGCTAAGTGCACAGAGGCCTAGGGTGGAAGTCCACAGCTGAGTGCGCGGACCCCTACAACTGTGTGTGCAGGGTAGAGAGAGTCTATCATCGCTTGAAGATATCAATAAAGAGAAGTATTCTGCAATTTTTGTGTCTTTGTTTCAATTAATGTATCTTGTCATTTTGTGTATGAATTTCCTTTATAATGCTTATATGGTGCACGAATCAAGGTAATTACATTGGATAACTGAATGCAAATAAGGATATCTGTTTACGCGGTGCTAACTGTGATTATCTAATAATATAAGTAAGACACTTAGACTAGTTTGGGAATCTGCACGGTACGCTACCCTAGCAACATGAAAGTACCTAAGCCATAGGTTAGGGCTGCGTGAAGGTCGATTGTACCCTTTCCTAGAGGTACTAAAGGCTGTAGTATAGGGCTAGTCTGGCGAGCCCTAGAAATGAGTGATCCATGCGAAAGCAAGAATAGAAGGAATAAAATGACATCACGACCATCTCAGGGTGCAGAAATTTGGTTCCAGCATCCTCGATACTGCTTCGAGTGAGACTTCATTCCATGCTCTGTGGGCTAATGTCAAAAGGGCCAATAGTGTAGGGATTTGTTTGGCTAATTAAAACTAAACCTAGTTCAAGCCCCACCAAGCCAACAGAACGCTTCGAAATTCGAGTACAAGCCAAAATTTTGGAGGGTGTTGCAGCTACTACAACACTTGACGATGCACTGGTTGTATACCAGCTTCTCTGTTTTGGTTTGTTTTGTAGTGCAGATTACTTTGGCTTCCCCACTTACCCCATGGTGTTGGCTGAGGGGGCAGGTTCAGCGTTAATTTAGCCAAACAAATTCCTACACTACTGGGCCTTTCAGCATCAATCCGCGGAGCGCAGACTGAAGTCTCACTCGAAGTAGTATGGGGGGATGTTGGAACCCAGTTTCTGCACCCAAAGATGGTAGTGATGTCATTTTATGCCTTAATTCTGCACTCACATAGATTGATAAGAATTTTAGGGCCTGTCAATATACTTCTCTTAATCGGCCTCTAGACCTTCGTGAAGCTCTACAAATGTCGTTCGCGGACCCTAACCAGGTGAATCAACCACTTACGTGCTTCGGTAATTACTCTTACTTCTGTATTTACCCAGATCAGCTTAAGTATCTGATAACTTCAATATGCATTAATATGTTCTTTGAGTAAATAGATATTATTACTTGCGTTCAGATAACAGTGTAAATCATATAGGTTCACACATCAATATAACATTAAATCATGAACCCATTATTCAACATAATATAACCACATTTATTCATAATAGAAGTAAATAGATCAAACAGAGATATTTCTGGAGTAATATTCTTCATTAGTACTTCAAATCCTCTTACAAACTCTAACTACCCTGCACACTCAGCTGCAGGGGTCCGCCCACTTAGTTGTAGACTTCTACCCTAGGGCTTTGTGCACACAGTTGCAAAGCCTCTCTTTTACTCTAAAAATCTTCACTCTTTTCTCTAATGACCCATAACATTCATCATCATTACTACTACTTCTGCCTTAGATTCTTCTAAGACTTTCCTTTTTATGCAATCCAATGGTCTGCGGACCATGGGTAGATATTCTAAAGCCGACACAACTTACATACAAAAAGGGCGGAAACCCTTTATGACACTTTACATCTAGATGCTTCACGACCATAAATTGTGGAGACTTTACACTTTACATACAAAAACTTTGGCTTTCTGCCCCAAAACTTGGGCTTTTAGCCCCAAAATTAACCCTAGGGGACTCTGTCCCAATAGGCCCCCAACACAAATATGGTGACTCACCCTCGAGTCACTCTGTTGGCTCAAATATCTTATTGCTAATACCTCCTAGCTCCACTTGCACCATGCATCACTTCAACTTTAGTTGTACACTACGTAGCCGTCTGCTTGACCTACTCCACCAGCTGCTATGTTGTCAGTCATGCACTATCTACTTGGATCTTCTGCTGTGATGTCTAGAAGCTAGCTAACTTCTCCCTAATGGTGGCAGAGAGCACATAGGCCTCATCTAACCAAGGCTCCATTCTGGCCTTGAGGACTGCCTCTTTTCACTGTGCTACTTCTACTTGTTCTTTTAGTTCGTTTGCTTCCTGCAACTTAGCCAAACTTGATGTGATGGCGACGGTGTGCACCGTCACTTTGGCTTCATCATACAACTGTTGTAATTCCCTTGCCTCAGTATTCAACCTCTACATGTTGGTATCTTCTTGCAGACTCATGAGGGACCTCCATCGATTGCTCAAAGAGCGTAGTACATTCTGCCACCACGGCATCTACTACAACGACTGCATTCTTGACATCTGACTCGTGGTATTCTCTGACCTTTGGCGGAGTTGAAGGATGTGCCCTCAAATTGAGCTTTGTAATCTTGAGGTTCAGCTCAAACTAAACCTTTTCCATCTCAGTCTAAGCATCACACACACTGGCAACCAACTTTTGAATCTTGGCCTCTAATGATGCCTCTTCTGGGATGTGCAGTTCCGAAATGGTTCTGCAGGCTTCTACTACTACTACTACTGCTGCTATTCACTCATTCTTCTCCTAGACCTTCTTTCATGTCTCTATCGCTATTGTTTTCTTAACAAGCATCTATTCATTGTTAACCTTTTGCATGCTGATCATGCTCAGCACGCACTGCTCTTGGGACCTCAGTTCTGCGATCACACCTTCTTGCAGCACGTTAAGGAATTCACTTTGGAACGTAGCCAAGTTGAGACCAATGTTCCTTAAAGTATCCTTGTCAGCATATGTCTCTATGCTTAGGGCTCCATCAGGTAGCGTGATGGCCCAAGGATCCAAAGTGTAAACCATCTCCGTGACTTCAGTAATTCCCGATGCTAAACTAGCTAACACTGCGCTACTCTACCATACCCCATGCCTGCAGTTGAGTCGTTTGGATCTGCAGCTCAAGTAGACCCGTTTGAATGACAACCAAAGCTTGTTTATGCTGCTGCTCAAACCACTGCAGTAGTTTCGTTGTTGCATCCCTTACCTTATCTCCAATGTCATCTAAGTTTACCTCTGTCAAGGTGATCGGGTCTAGAGACAACTTGGTGGCCTTGGTTTTTTTGTGCGGCCCTGTTGGCCTGATGGGCCCTGACCCAAGGTCAGAATTAGTCAGCCAAGAAAATCCCTACACTACTGGCCCTTTCGGCATTAGCCCGCAGAGCATGGACCAAAGTCTCACTAGAAGTAGTATGGGGGGATGCAGGAACCAAGTTTCTGCACCCTGAGATGGTCGTGATGTCAGTCTATACTTCCTGATCCTGCCTTCGTGTAGATCAATAAGCATTTAGGGCTTATCAATGTTCCTTCTCTTTCGTCATTCAGTACCTCTGTGAAGATACACGACTGGTCTTCATGCAGCCCTAAACCCAAGTCCAGGAACCTACACACGTCTGCGACTATGTTACTGTATAAGTTCCCAAGTTATCTTAAGTGTTACCTAATATACCATGCATTTACAGTTACCTTCGCGTAATCCTTTACACTTGCTTTTGTTCAATTAACATATACAATCAAATACATTTGTGCATCAAATAAGAATTATAATGTAAACCTAGATCGTAACATAATATAATTAGATGCATTAAATAGAGACAAAATACACAGTGATTGCAGATTAATTCTCTTTATTGATATCTCAAGTTCAGTACAGACTCTATCCACTCTACTCACATAGTTTCAGGGGTCCGTTCACTGCATTGCAGAATTCTACCCTAGCGCTCTATGCACTCAGCTATAGAGCCTCTACCTATGCTAAGACTTGAGAACAGTTAGAACTTCTTACCCCAAATTCCTTCTTCCATTACTTCCTACTCCTCTCTTAGACTCTTCTAAGAATCCCTTTTTATAAAATCCCATGGTCTGCAGCCCATGGGTAGATCTTTATAGCCAACATGAGACTTTACAAAACAAAGGCGGACAACCCTTTGACCTCTTTGCGCTCCGCGACCATAAACTGTGGAGGATTTACATTTTTATTACAAAATTTGGGCCTTCTGCCCCACAACATGGGCTTTTAGCCCCAAAACTGGCTCTTGGGGGAACCCATTCCCAACAGGCCCCCAACACAAACATGGTGACTTGCCCTCAAGTCACTCTGCTGGCATAGAGATCTTGGCATGAAGACCCCCTAGCTTTTGTTCTTGATTAATGAAAACATCCTTGGGTTTAACATTCACTTTCTAGTTGACCTGCATGGTTTTATCCTAGGTAGCACAACCTTCTACGCGCTCGTGTGTTCGCTGTGACATCTCCTCATTCCACACAGTTTCTTCATCACGCAGTTCCTCGAACTGGGCAGTGTAGTTTATAGTCCCGCGCCTCCTTTCAGGTGCATGGAATGCTAATACTGTGCTTCCTTCATATAGTCACCTAGATGGATCACATGTTTATGGCTTCAATTGGCTACCATTCAACTTTCTTGGGAAGGGCTCCCCATTTAACTTAACCAATTGAGGTGCTCCACTGTCGATAATCTCTTTGATGAAAAAGGGCCCCAACCAGTGCATCCTAAATTTTCTTGGAAATCTATCAAACTTGCTGTCATACAACAAAACCAGATCATTTACCTGGAAGGTGTGCAATTTAATGTGTCGATCATGCCATACTTTTTCGCACTCCTTTTGAACTTGTTGATGGAATCTAGCTAGAAATCAGTCCTCTTTAAGCTTTGCTAGTTGCATGAGCCTCTCTTCTAAGGCTTCATGGTCCGCCATTCTTGTGAGTGCTGCTATGCATAGACTATGTACAATGTATTCCATTGGCATCACAGCTTCTACACCATACACAAGTCTGAAAGGTGTTTGCCCAGTCAACTTCTTGCAAGTCGTTACGTAGGCCCATAACACCATTGGTACACACATATCCCAGTCACTTCTCTGAGCATCGTATACCTTTTTCAGTGTGTTCTTTAGTATTTTATTGAATTCTTCCACTGTCCCATTGGCATGCAGGTGATAAGGCATTCTCTTCTAATGATACAGCTGAAATTATTTTTTCAATGCATTGATTGTTTCATTAAGGAAATGCGTACCATGATCACTCATTAATATCTTTGGACAACCAAATCTCATAAATACATATTCAAAAAGAAACTTTGTTTTTGTTATGCCAGCACAGTCCTTCACAAGCTGTGCCTCTGCCCATTTGGTCAAGTACTCTGTCGCGGTGTTAATGTACCACGCACCTGTTTTCTTTCCCAGAGGCTAAATTGGTCCCACAAACTCAATCGCCCATTTCTCAAATGGTTGTAATGTCACCTACGGTGTCAACAGAAATTTATCCCTTTGTGATGGCCTTCTAGTCCTTTGACATGCGTCACAGGCCCTAAAATGTGCTTTCACGTCCTTATGCAGAGTTGGCCACCACAATCCAGCACACAGAACCTTCTATGTTGTCTCTTTTCTTTCATAATGTCCCCCTACAACTCCTCCATGAGCCTCCACGAGTATTCTGCTTCACTCAAATTTAGGTACATAGCACCGCAATATTTCGTCAGACCCCATTTTGTACAAATGTCCTGCAATGACGAAGAAGTCTGTTGCGCGCACTACTAAGTCCTTCTTCTGCTAGCTTATATACCCTCCCAGAGCAGTCCCCATTGTTAGGAATCATACAATATCTTCAAAGTGACTATTGACAACGCATACTATAGAGAGTTGTGTGTCATGCAATCCTTCCTCCAAATTAGTGGGCTCCTCTCCCTTTTTGATGTGTGACAGATGATCTGGTCCTGCATTCAATTGTCTAGGCTTCACAATAACTTCGAAATCATACTCCTAGAATAATAACAACCACCTGCCGATCTTCCCCCCCCAACACAGGCTTATTAACCAAGTATTTTAACGCAAAATGATCTGTATACATCTTAAAATGTCCACCCAGCAAATAGTGTCTAAACTTTTGGAGCACATGTACCATGGCTAGTCCTTCGTTCTCTGTAGTGGAATAGTTCTTCTCAGCCTTGGAGAGCTTCCTGCTTGCGAATGCTATAGGATGGTCCAATTCCCCCTCACCCACTTGTGTTAGCACGACTCCCAATGTGACACATGAGGTGTCCACGTGCACATGAAATTCCTTCTTCCAGTCTGGAAAGACTAGGATCGGCGCGGTCACCATTTTCTCTTTCAACACATCCAAGCTCTTCTAGCATTCATCACTCCAATAGAACGTAGCATCCTTTTTCAACAACTTCTCCATGGGCACAATGATCTAGGCATAACTCTTGATGAGATTCCTATAGTATCTACTATGCCCCATGGTTGAGCATAGCTATTTCACATTCCCTGACACCTCCAAGGTAATTATCACCGTGATCTTCGCAAGATCTACCATAAATCCTTGTCTGCACACCACATGCCCTCGAAGGATCCCAAAATGGACATAAAATAGGCACTTCTTTAGATTTAGTGCGATCTGGTACCTTTGACATGTATCTAACATTAAGCATAGACTTACCACATGACGCTTGACAAATCCAATCACTATCCAATCGTCAAAGTACACCTCCAGGAACTTATGAATGAAGTCTTTGAATGTCACAATGACTATGCACAAAAGGATTGTTGGCACATTCTTTAGCCAAAAGGGAATTACAGTATACTGAAAACATCCCCATTCTGTCACAAATGTTGTCTTGATTCTATCCTCATGCGTGATTTTGATCTGATGATACCCAGAGAACCCATCAGTGAAAGAGTATTCTTCTTGGCCACCTACATTATCTAGGACTTCATCAGTGAATAGGGTTAGGAAGGGGTCATGCACGTAAGCGTCAATCAAATTCTAGAGATCCATGCATATCCTTATTTCTCCTTTCTATTTCATTTCCTGAACCACTATCGGGCTTACCCAATCAAACTCTTCTACCGGTTCAATAATTCCTATCGCGAGCATCTTATCCAACTCATCATGAACCCTTTCCTTATACTTAGGATTAAGGCAGTAAGGTCTTTGTTTTACAGGCTTCGCACTCGGTTTCAAGATGATCTTCATGACACCCAGGTCTCCTATTATCCCTTTTAGATCAGAAAACTTTGTGGGGAACAAATCCTGATATTCGTAGAGGAGCTCAGTGACCTTTCCTACTATCGCATCATCCCAGTAGTCCCCAATCTTTGCAAATTTTGGTTCCACCTCTATGCCAATGTTGACCTGCCTCATTTTCAGCTGCGCTATTATGTCAAGATCCTCTATCTGTGACCTTCAACCTCGCGGTGACCTTCAGGTTCCAAAATATTAACTTTTCGGGGATCCTTGCCTTCTTTTTCAACGGCCACATTATAACATTCTAGTGCATGACTCAACTAGGTAGTCCAATCAGGTTGGATTAGGTCCAAAGGATCTTGTGGTATCCTAAAGATCACTGCTTTAACCTACTATAGCACCATGTCAATACAGTCAAACCCATCCTCAAAGCTAAACAATATTAAAAACCCCTAGCACAGGATGTCTAATTGTTCTTTGCCATGGCAGAGCTCAGTTTCCAAGTACCAATTCATTGGTATGACGCCCAAGGTATGACAAAATAGATGCACCCATTCAGGTTGGGGCTCCACACCATAAGCCTTATTCCATTTAGTTAGGTGATCACGCAGGTCATCTCGTCCATCATATTTATCTATCATTCGCACTTTTGGTTGCCCAAAATGTATTCTCGTAATTTTCCTATAGTCACACCAAACAGTAAAACTATCTTTGTGCATACACCACCATCTTGTAGGCGTAGCACGCAGTACCTAGTCCAAGGCTTGGAAGAGATGTCTCTCTGGTAGTTCTCTTTCAAATGCATCCAAAAAGCAATGAACATCAGTTAACCCATCATAATGAGGTAGATTCTTGACTTCAGATGACACACAATGGAGTGATTTGATCATCATATTACAACATAGCGTTGAGACTTCATGTAGCTGGTTTTACCATTACTCCAATTCTTCATCCAAATTTGACGTGCAAGAGCTTTTGTGATCCCATGCAATGCGTCTGTCCATTGTTAGATTCACCCAATCCTGGTCTCGTGTCCTTATCTTGTAAATTTGGTTTAGATCGTCATTGTTTTCGTAATCTCATACTTGTTCTGTATAGCGTGGTCCCTCTATGGGATCTAGGGGCACCACTACACGGAGTGACTTGTTTTCAAAATCATCTTCTGCTTCTTCAGGTTGATTACCCCATTCAAAAATTTTCCAGCGTGCTTGCACCCTCAATGTCAACTATGACCCCTTGCAGCCTCCCCATTGGGATAATTTTTTGCTGATTCACCATCCTTAACTGTATTAGAGACCTTTGGAGCATAGGTCTCCCATTTCTCTCCCAGGTCTGTTTTGGCGAAATATTCGCGTTGGACCCCAGATCTAGGATAACTTGGTCCATCTCGTATTCCCCTATCTGCGTGGAGAATCTCATCTCCTGCTTGGTCCTTGCCTTGTGCTTGCAAAGCTTCCTAACCATGCGCAGTTCACTAGTAGCACTATCCTTGCCAGTGCACTGATTGATCAATTCCTTCAGGCCCTTCATAGCCTTACTATCATGGAGTAGCTTCATGCAGGTCTCCAAGAACATGGTAACCATGGACGGGTCCATTTCTTCAACTAGTTTCTCTTGACTTCCAGAGGTAGAGACCTCAATGAAGCTTTTCTTTGCTTCCATAAATGTTTCTTTTGTGAGCTCGAAATAAAACCTAGTCTCCTTCTCCAATGCTTTGTGGAACCATACACCTTCTGCAGGCTACCTCCCTTTATCCTCCCAAGTCATGGTTCCAGTTCGCAACATAATGTTTACCTTAGGATCTTCCTCGCAAGGATTAGCCCTCATCATCTGAAGGTTCTATGTTTCCTGTGGAGGTTGCACCCCCTTTTCGTAAATCTTAGCCAATAATATTGGGCAATCCTCAATCGCATGGTCAAACTAAGTACAGTAGCGACATGACAATCTCATCAGATTTGTACAGTCACGTAGTGTCCTCGGCCTCCACAATTGTAACAAATCAACTGTCCTTAGCCTCTCCCAGGGCCTCCTCCACCTCGGACTTGGCCGCACTGCTGATATTCACCTCGCGTTCCCCCAACGCCTTGGCCTGGAGGCCGAGTTTCTATCTACATTCTGTATGCGGGTGTCCTATCCATCATAAATTCGTAACTTCGACAATTTCTCTTGCCATGTTCTACTGAATGATAGAATTTGCAGAATAGTTGTTGCAGTGTTTGTACAAATTTATGTAGAAAATGGCAATTATCAGTCGTATGTTTCCTTGCTACCTGACATATAGCACACCACAGCATAGGCCCTGCAACGGCTTCCGGTCGTAGAGGCATTGGTCTTCTTGCTATAGTATAGTTTGAGAAAACTGGGCAGTGATCCTTGTCATGCCCCTGACCCTTGCATTTTATGTACCAAACCTCTTCGCGCACCTCTGGCTGAGCAGTTCTGTCCTGCTTCAGACTTTGCATTTCGAGACAAAGATTTTGCAAATGTGCATGCATCTGCTGATCCCCCTCATTCGTATCTCTCATCGGCATTTCATGTAGTCTCATTGCAATCTCCAAGGCTTCTACCTGAGTCATAATCTTCTTTTGTGACAGCACAACCCTCAGGTGAGGTAGGAGTGAAGGCACGAACCACTCGCGGTGCTACCCATCCATCAAATTCATATTGGCTTCATGGATTTTACACTTCAATCTCTGATCTAACTCCCAAGGGGTCTCCCCTTGTTTCATCATGATTTCCTTGAATCCCACAATTAAGTGTGCTTCAGACTTAGGCCTACTGAATTCTTTATTCATCGTGGTTTTGATCTCCACTAGGGTAGCTACCTGGTTGTCATTAGAGTACTTAATGTACTAGGTTAGCGAGTGATCCTGCAAAGCACCAACCAACATCGCCTTCTTCATGTGATCATCCACAACACCCTAAGCTTCCCATACAACCTCTATGATGCACAAAAATTGGTCTGGGTCCTCATTCCCTATGCCCTTGAATACAAGTAGTTTTACTAAGTTCACCATATTGAACAGTGGAGGTGGCAGTGGTGTGGGTGATGGGGTGAGCGGTGGAGGAGAGGATGGAGGTGGTGTGGATGGATGTGATGAGGGTAGAGGCAGTGTAGGTATTTTTGGTAACCCTCGTCTTATCAACTGACTAGCACTCAAGGGAGAAATCTGTAGTGTCCCTTTGTCATCACTTAAAGGGAATCTGATTAGTGGGATATACTTGGGATCTTTTCTGCCTCTGTCCCTGAAAGGTTTTCCACTTCACGTAGCTCCAAACATCAAGGTAACTACATAATCCACTGTTCACACAAGAGCATCTTAATCCAAGTATTTAGTGATTTTAAATACTTACGTCATGGTCCTTTGAAGAAGTGGCGCTTTGCTTCGCTGTAACTGAGAGAGGTATCAATCGCAAACTCAGTCACAAGTCCTCCTATGATGTGGTTGAGCCAATGGTTGATAGTGCACGCGATCTTATCTTCAAAAGCTTCTAACCTCTGTACTAGCTCCAGTGTCCAAACAATCAGCTTTTCAAGCCTCCACCTTCCTTGACCATCCGTAAACTTCACGATCCACTCATATAACTCAACCGAGAAGCAAGAGAAGAATATTTCATGTATCTCTATGTACAAGTATCTATCCAACCACTGTTATTTTGTCAATCGTAGGTTCTTGTTTTCCTGTGCTGCGAATTCGTGGATCTTTCTATCAAGCAAGGTTTCAATTTCTTTCTTCGTTGGATTCAAATGATACGACATCACACATCTCTCATGCAGATCCCGGTGCTAGCAATGAAAACATTTTTTTCCTTGACGGGCCCTGACCCAAGTTCAAAGTTATTTAGCTAAGAAAATCCCTACACTACTGGCCCTTTCAACATCAGCTCGTGGAGCACAGATCGAAGTCTCACCCGAAGTAGTATGGGGGGATGCATGAACCATGTCTTCACACCCTCAGATGGTCGTGATGTTGGTTTATAATTCCTGATCCTGCCTTCAAGTAGATCAATAAGCCTTTATGGCTCATTAATGTTCCTTCTCCTCCATCCTTCAGTACTGCTACGAAGTTACTCGACTGATCTTGCATAGCCCTAAACTGAGGTCCAGGCACTTACGCGCCTCTGCAATTATGTTACTGTACAAGTTTCCAAGCTATCTTAAGTGTTACCTAATCTACCATGAATTTACAATTGCCTTCACGTAATCCTTTACTCTTTCTTGTGTTCAATTAACATATATAATCAAATACATTTGCGCATCAAATAAGCATTATAATGTAAACCCATATCTTAACATAATATAATCAGATTCATTAAACAAAGATAAAATAAATAGTGATTGCAGAGTAATTCTCTTTATTGATAGCTCAAGTTCAGTACAAACTCTATTCGCCTTGCGTACATAGCTATAGGGGTTCGTGCACTCAGCTGCGGACTTCCACCCTATGCCTATGCGCACTCAGCTACAGAGCCTCTACCTACGCTAAGACTCGAGAACACTTAGAACTTCTTACCCCAAAATCCTTCTTCAATTACTTCCTACTTCTCTCTTAAACTCTTCTAAGACTCCCTTTCTGCACAATCCCATGGTCCACAGCCCATGGGTAGATCTTTACAGCCAACATGAGACTTCACAAAACAAAGGTGGACAACCCTTTGACCTGTTCGCGCTCCATGACCACAAAATGTGGAGGCTTTACATTTTTATTACAAAATTTGGGCCTTTTGCCCTACAACATGGGCTTTTAGCCCCAAAACTAGCTCTTGGGGGAACCCGTTCCCAATAGGCCCCACAACATGGGATTTTAGCCCCAAAACTAGCTCTTGGGGGAACTAGTTCCCAACAGGCCCTTGCTTCTCCTGCTCCCGATTCCGCTTCACCTAGAAGGGAGTGCTTTGCAGATCTCCACCACCATGCTCTAATCACTCTTCTTCTGGTGTTTGTGGTGAAGGGGATTTCTAACTTCTATTAGAATCATGCTCTTCTTCCCATTCGTTCGCAACATGCTCTGCTTCTTCTCTAGATTTTTCATCGGCCTCCTTCTTCCGAATTTTAGCCAACTGCTAAATCTTTAGTTGAGCCTCTTCCTTCTTCTACTTTCCCATGGACTTACTAGACCCAGTGGACAAATCTGGTGTTGTGCACCACTCGGCTGGCCAACAATCGAGGACCGTTGCTATGGCATCATCCGTCGTGAGGTATGTTAGATCATACCACTTCTATTCTAGATCCTTGCCACCTAGATGGAGATATAGTGGAAGTTTGCTTTGAACTCCACGTGTCTCGACAATTGCTCAAAGATAGTTGGTGATAGTCATGGCTTGTGGTTGATGGCTGTGTGGATGCTTGACTCGATTAGAACCCAAAATATTTAACTCTCCCAGACCCACCCAACGTCCTTCGTGGCACATAGCGAAGCAAACTTTGCTGCTTTGTGCAGAGATTTCGTGATTGTAGGAAATTGGCTTTCCTCCAGTAATTCCCATGAAATCAACACAATCAACAACAACAACCATGAGTAGTGGAATGTTTTGTTGTGGTCCTATGCCTCCCTACAGTTCGTGAGGAACTTGTTGCACAGCTAGCATGTCCAATTGAATTTTACGCCCTCCACGCATTAGGCTGCTAATGAAACAAATGGTGCTGGAACCTCATCTACGCGACACTTCCACATTACCTTCCCAACCAATATTTGGGTGGCCACCTTCACCACAGGGTCTATAATACTCGAAATTGAATATCCTCATGACTTCTTGACAAGCTTAAACTTGTCCTTCATCCTTTTGGCGAGGCCACACTCGCCCATATTTCTGAAAAACACCTTGACCGAATTGAGCCCTGAATGGGGTAGTAGGGTGATCTTATGGATCAACATGTTAGTTATAGAAATTGGCTCTCCCAACCATAGGCACCCATCGTGCACTAGGAACAACAACTATTTGATAACTATCAAATTTATGGGAGTGTGGTTGTAATGCGGCACCCATAGTAGATTCAACAATCTTGCCTTTTCCACCCCACGAATCCACTTTACAGCTCCAGTGGGTGACACTTGAGTCCTTGTAGAATACTCTATGCATAAAATTATCAATAGGTAGGTGGGGGAACAGCTTAGTGTCCCCCAAGTCCCAATCCTCTAATTTCAGATGTGGGATGTGTGTCGAGCGTAGACCTTCTAATGTTATGTTTTCTGGTAGAAGGGGTGTGTTAAGGAGAAAATTTCCTTCATCAGGGTCCTTCGGGACCTCTACCTTGGCCTGGCATGGAGGGATGTGTTATGGCAACTTTGAGATAGGGTCTACCCCCTAAATATCAATGTCATCTATGCCCATATTAGTTTTCCCTATGCCCTCGTCTGCCTCTGGGTTTACCACCTTTCCTTGCTCTTGTGCGGTGGGTTTCTCTTTTCTTTGATGCTTCCTTGGTCACTTGCGCACTGGCTGTGTCGCCTTTTTTTATCCTTCTTCATCTTGGAAGCCTCTCTTGCCGGCATAGGCTTTGACCTAGGTGACCTCAGTGATTTTTGCATCACTGCGGGCACTTCCACACATACGACTTCAGGGGCAACTCGCTCAGAGACCATAGATCCTCCATCACTTTCAGTTTCTGTGAGCATCGACATGAGGCTAGTAAGGAGATCCTGGGTTTCCTTAGGTAACTTGTCAAACACTGAACTAGCAACCAAATCCCAAAAAGCCACAATATTCATGAGCAACCGATAGTAGGACACATCAACTCTCCAGATGCAAAGACTTTTTCGTTGGGTAACCATCTATAATTTATAGGAAAATTCGAATTCAAATCCGACTGTTCCCCCAAAAACCCACTCATAAATGCTAGATTGGCGGCATATTTTCAAATATCTCGCTCTTAATTTCAACCTTAAATGCCATCCCCATTCTCCTCTTAGCTATTTTCTCACTGTCAAATCATGAATAGTGACAGTAACGGTCACGTCACTTTCTGGCTGCCTTGTGAAATCTTACCTTCTATAGTGTAGCTCCCACTGTGATTTTGTTGATGATGTGACATTCTTCCATCCTGCGCAGTCCCCTAGTCGCACAACTCTACAACCCAGGCAATGTAGTTTATAGTACCATGCCTCCTCTCAGCTACCTGGAGTGATAAGACTATCGTTCCAACATATAGTCATCTGGCTGGATCCTCGGTGTATGTCTTTAATCAGCTGCCATTTACCTTTCCAGGAAATGGATCTCCATTCAGTTTCACCAGCTAAACTACTCCACAATCAGCAATCTCTTGATGACATATGGCCCCAGCCAATGCATATGAAATTTTCCTGGAAATTTATCAAACTTGTTGTCGTATAATAAAACCAAATTGTTTACCTTTAAGGTGCATACTTTGATGTGTCGACCGTGCCATTCCTTTTCGCGCTCCTTCTAAACTTGTTGATGGAATGCAACAAAAAATCTATCTTCTTCAAACTCTGTTAGCTACTCATGCCTCTCTTCCAGGGCTTCACAATCAACCAATCCTGTGAACATCGCTATGCACAGACTAGGTACAATATACTCCATTGGCAACACAGCTTCTACGCCGTAAACTAGCTTGAAGGGTGTCTATCCAATCAGCTTCTTATAAGTAGTTCTGTAATCCCATAGCACTGTGGGTACGCACACGTCCCAATCATTCCTTTGTGCATTGCAAACCTTCGTCAATGCATTATCCAATATCTAATTATATGCTTCAACCATCCCATTAGCCTACGGATGATGTGGGATACTCTTCTGATGATAAACTTGGAATCTATCTGTCATTTCGCTGATCCTTTCATTAAGGAAATATGTACTGTGATTGCTCATCAAAATCTTTGGGAAACCAAACCTAATCAGTACATATTCAAAGAGGAACTTCGTTGTTGTTGCCCCTATACAATCCTTTACAGGCTGCTTCTCTAACCATCTGGTCAAATACTTAGTCGCGGTAATGATATACTGTGCACCCGTCTTCTTTTGTAAAGGCTGAATTGGTCCTAAAAAATCAATTATCCATTTCTCAAATGGCTGCAACAACACTTACGGATTCAGAGGCAACTTATCCCTCCATGATGGCCTGCCCATCCTCTGACATGCATCACATGCCTTCGAATAAGCTTTGGAATCCTTATGCAGTGTCAGTCACCACAACCCAATGCGTGAAATATTTTGCGATGTTGCTTTTCCTACATAATGGCCTCCTGTAGCCTCTCCATGAGCTTCAGCTAGGATGCTTCTTCATTCGAACTTAGGCACATAACATTGCAATATCTCATCTGCACCCATCTTATACAAGTGGCCTGCAATAAGAGAAAAATTTGCCACGCACACCACCAATTCCTTCTTTTGTTGGCTGGTGTACCCTTCTGGAGCTGTTCTCGTAGTAAGAAAGTGTATGATGTCTATAAAATGATTATCTGCTCTGTGCACCACAAAGAGCTACGTGTCAGGCAATCCTTCCTCCAAATTTGTGGGCTCCTGACCTGTTTCAATGCACGACAAATGATTTGGTCCTGCATTCAAGTGCCCTGGCTTCACAATGAATTCAAAATCATATTCCTGAAACAATAGTAGCCATCTCATGTCTGCCCCCCAACACTGGCTTGTTAACCAGGTACTTCAATGCAGAATGTTCTGTATACATCTTAAGTGTCCACCTAGCAAGTAGTTTCTGAATTTCTGAAGTTTGTACACCATATCCAAACCTTCGTGCTCTATCGTTGAATAGTTCTTCTCAGCTTTAGACAACATCATAATTGCAAATGCTATAGGGTGATCCAACTCTCCCTCACCGGCCTGTGTCAGTACTACTCCAAGCGCAATACATGACATGTCCACATACACATTAAATTCCTTCTTCCAATCCTGGAAAACTAGGATGCGCGATGACCATATTTTCCTTTAACACATCCAGGCTCTGCTGACATTCTTCATTCCAGTATAATGTAGCATCCTTCTTTAGCATCTTCTCCATCGACATGGCAATCTGGGCATAGCTCTTGATGAACTTTCTATAGTATCCCGTATGCCCTAGCATTGCGCACATCTGTTTCACAATTATTGGCGCCTCCAGCTTTATAACTACTATCTTAGCTAGGTCCACCATTAATCGTTGTCTACATACCACATGGCCCAAAAGTATTCTGAAAGAAACACATAACAAACATTTCTTCAAATTGAGCACAATCTGATACCTCCAACATGTATCCAACATTAAGTGTAGGCTAGCTACATGACGCTTCACTAGCCCAAACACGGCCTAATCATTGAAATATACCTCCAGAAACTTGTGAATGAAGTCCCTAAATGCCATGATGACTACGCACGAAAATATCGCCAGCACGTTCTTCAATCCAAAAGGCATTATAATATACTGAAATCATCCCCACTCAGTTGTGAAGGTCATCTTACTTCTATCCTCTAGCACGATCTTGACCTAATGGTACCTTGAGAACCCATCAGTGAACGGATATGATTTATGTCCCCCTACATTATCCAACACTTTATCGATGAATGGATTCGAAAGAGGATCATGCACACAATTGTCATTCAACTTCCCTAGATCTACGCATATCCTTATTTCATCTTTCTGCTTCTTTTCCTGAACTACAATAGGACTTACCTAGTTGGACTCCTCCACTAGTTCAATGATTCCCGCCGCTAACATTTTGTCCAATTCTAAGCAGACCCTTTCTTTGTACTTAGGATTGAGGCGATGTGGCCTCTGCTTCACAGGCTCTGCGTCCAGTTTCAATGTTATCCTCATTACTCCTAAATCACCTATTATCCCTTTCAGGTCTGAAAACTTTGTAGGGAACAAGTCCTAGTATTTGTGGAGAAACTCAGTGACCTTATCCACCGTAGCATCATCCTAGTAGTCAACTATCTTTGCAAACTTCGGCTCTACCTCTATCCCAATGTTCACTTGTCTCATTTTTAGCAGCATAGTGATATTTGGATTTTCTATCTACGGCCCCTCAACTTCGCGGTGACATTCTTTTTCCAAGATGTTAATGTTCATCAGGTCCTTGTCTTCCTCTTTAGCAGTCACATTGTAGCACTCTAGCACATGGTGCAGCTGTGTGGTCCAATTTGGTTGAATTAAATCAAAGGGATCCTGCGGTATTCTAAAGATCACTACTTTGACCTCCTGCAATGCTTCATGAATGCACTCAAATCCATCTTTAAAGCCGAATCCATTCGTCCATGCCATCACGGAGCTCTGTCTCCAAATACCAATTCATATGTATTACATCCAAGGTGTGATAGAACAGATTTACCCACTCCGGTTGTGGTTCTTCTCCAAAAGCATTGGTCCATTTGGCTAAGTGATTGTGTGGATGACACCTTCCATCATATTTCTCTGTCAATCGTACCTTTGGGCGACCAAGCGCACCTTCATCATTCTTCTATATTCGCGCCATCCATCGAAGTTGTCTTTATGCATACCCCACCATCTTGAACGCGTAGCATGCAGCACCAACTCCAACGATTGGAATCGATGCTTCTTTGGCACTTCCCTTTCAAATGTATCCATAAATTTATCCATGTTATTTAAACCATCATAGTAAAGTAGACTTCTTACCTTAGATGATACGTAGTGCAGTGATTTGGTCATCATGTTACAACGTAGTAAAGACAATTCGTGCAATCGATTCTGCTAGTGTTCTACTTCCTCATCCGAATCTGAGGTGCATGAGTTCTCGTAGTCCCATGCAATATGTCCCTGTTTGGAATGGGTCCCCTAGGGTCAATTTTGGGATTAAAAACCCAAGTTTTGGGGCTAAAGGCCCAAGTTTTGTATATAGAATGTAAAGTCTCAGCATTTTGTAGTCGTGGAGTGTGAAGATGTAGAGAGTCAAAAAGGGTTTCTGCCCTTAGTTTAGGTAACTTGTGCCATATTTATGAGATCCACTCTTGGTCCACGAACCATGGGAATGTATAAAAAGGAAGAGTCTTATAAGAGTCTAAGAAGTTAGTCAGTTTTTTGGCAATTGATTGAGGTAATGAGTTTGTGAGAAGTAAGAGTGAAGATTCTTAGCATAGGAAGAGGCTCTACAGCTGTGTGCATAGAGGCCTAGGATAGAAGTCCACAGCTGAGTGCGTAGACCCCTACAGTTGTGTGTATAGGGAAGTTAGAGTCTGTACTAAAGATCTGAACCATCAATAAAGAGAATTATTCTGGAGATATCTATGTATGAGCTATTTTACTTCTGTTATAAATGTATATGATTATTTTATGTTGAATACTGGCTTTATGATTTAATGTTGTATTGATCCATGAATCTATGTGTTTTACTTTGTCACATGAATGCAAGTACGAATATATGTTTATGCGAAGATAATCATAATTCATGTTGACATTATCCAATACTTAAGCTAATATGAGTAGACACAAAAGTAAGGGTAATTACAAAAGCACTTAAGCGTCTGAATTTCCTATTTAGGGTACATCAAGGATGATCGCAGACCTTTGTGAAGGCCTTGAAGCCGAATAAGAGAAGTATATCGATAAGCCATAAAGGGCTTATCGGTCTGCGAAAAGGAAGGGTTAGGGTACAAAATGACATGAAAACTATCTAAGAGTGTGGAAACTTGGTCCCTGCATCCCCCCATACTGCTTCGACTGAGACTTCAGTCTGCGCTCCACGGATTGATGATGAAAGGGCCAATATTATATGGATTTTCTTGGATAATTAACGTTGAATCGGGGTCAAGGCCCATCAAGCCAACAAATGGTTCCATTGTCGGGATCGGGATGTGCATAACAAGATGTGTGATTTCGCATCACTGGAATACAGCTAAGAAGGATATCAAAGGCTAGTCGGATAGAAAGATCCATGAATTCATGATGCAAGAGAATAGGAATCCATGATTAATGAAAGAATAGTGGTTGGACAGATACCTGTACATGGAGATACATGAGACCTTCTTCTGTTCCTTCCCAGTTGAGTTGTATGAGTGGATTGTGAAATTGGCAGACAACCAAGGGAGGTGGAGGCTTGATGGTCCAATAGTCTAGACTCGGAGTTAGTGTGGAGATTAGAAGCCTATGAAGATAAGATCTCATGTGCTCTCTATCATTGGCTCGATCATATCATAGGAGGGTTCGTGACAGAGTTTGCAGTTGATACCTCGGTTAGTTATAGTGAAGAAGAGCGTCACTTCTTCAAGGGGCCATGAGGTAAGTATTTAAAGTCCTTAAATTCTTAGATTAAGATACTCTTGTGTGAAAAGTAGGTTATGTAGCTACCTTGATGTTTGGGGCTACGTGAAGTGGAAGGAAATTCAGGAACAAAGGGAAAAGAGGCCCTGAATATAGCCTGCTAATTGAACCTCCTCTGAGTGACGAGGAGGAAGTAGCACAGGCATCTCTATAGAGCATTGTTCAGTTGATAAAGCAAGGGTTCCCATGAATACCCCATCCACCCACACCACCTCCATCTTCACCTTCACCACATACACCTTTGCCTACACCATCGCCACCATTCAATATGGAAAACTCAGTTAACCTACCTGTTTTCAAGGGGGTGGGAAATGAATATCCGCACTAGTTTTGGTTTGTCACAAAGACTATATGAGAAGCTCAGGGTATCATGGATGATAATATCATGCACTAACGTGGTACATTAAGTAATGCACTGATAACCCAACATACGCGTTGGCAGATATTTAGTAGACCTAAGTCTGAAGCACAATCAATTGTGGGATTCAAAGAGATCATGATGAAGCCTGGTGAGACACCATGGGATCTGGATCAGAGATCGAAGTGTATAATCCATGAAACTAACATGAATTTGACTGATGGGAGGCACTGCAAATGGTTTATGGCTTCGCTCCTACCTCATATAAGGGTTGCACTGTCACAACAAAAGATTGGGACCCAAGTGGAAGCCCTAGAAATTGTGATGATATTGCATGAGACACTGATGCAAGATGCTAATCTGGGGGTTCAACAGATTCATTCACAATTGTAGAACCTTTGGCTAGAAATACAGAGTCTAAAGAAAGATAGAACAACACAGCCCAAAGTGCATGAACAAGTTTGGTGCCTAAAGTGCAAAAGCCAGGGCCATGATAAATATTACTTTCTAATCTTCGTAAATTATATTGCAGCAGGGGGGCCAATGCCTATGAGGCCAAAAGATCCAGAGGGCCAAGTACTGGGCCTACACTATGGTGTGCTATCTGTCAGGTAGCTGAAAACATGCGACATAAAATTTCCATTTGTTACATAAATTCGTACAGACCCCGCAACAGCTCTTCTGTAACTTCTGTCAGTCGGTGGGTCATGATGAGTGCAATTGCCATAGTTACAAATTAATGATTAATACAACACTTGCACATAGGGTGCAGGTAGAAACCCGATCTCCGGACCAAGGGACTAGGGGAGCTTGAGGTGAGTATCAGGGGCACGGATGAGGCGAAGGTGGAGGAGGACCTGGTAGAGGCCGAGGGTAGGTCATTTGTTACAACTGTGGGGGACCAGGAGACTACGAATGAGGCTGGATGAATCTGATGTGTCTTTCATGCTACTATTGTACTTATTTTGACCACACGATGGAGGACTTCCCTATATTATTAGCTAAGATACACAAAAAGGGGGCGCAGCCTCAGCAGTCGACAAAGAATTTGCAAATGATGAGGGTTGAGCCTCACGAGGAAGATCCTAAGGTAAATATTGTGCTACGGAGTGGAATGGTGACACATGAATCTAAGTGGAAGCAGCCTGAAGAAGGTGAGTGGGTCCACAAAGCACCAGAAAGAGGGACCAAGTTTGATCTAGAACACGCAAGAGAAACATTTATGGAAGCGAAGAAAAGCTTCACTGAGGCCTCTACCTCAGGAAGTCAGGAGAAGCCAGCTGATGAAATGGACCCTTCCATGATTACTACTTTCCTAGAAACTTGTATGAAGTCACTATGTGATAGCAAGGCTATGAAGGGACTACAAGAGCTGATCAATAGGTGAGTTGGGAAGGAAAATTCTACCGATGGACCATGCTTATTCAAGAAGATTGGCGGGCATAAGGCAAGAACATTGCGCGAGATGAGGCTCACTGCACAGATAGGAGAATATGAGATGGATCAAGTTATTATATATTTCAAGTCAAACGTGAATGTTTTTCCTTAAAAAACATGGAAAAGGATGGGGAGACCTATGCTACAATGGTCTCTGATTCAGTTAAGAATAGCGAATCCACAGAAAATCGTCCCCATGGGAAGATTACATGGAGTAATGATTGATATTGAGGGCATGAGCGCATTGGCTGATTTTGAAGTAATAGAGATTGTGGATGAAAAAAATTCCTACCCCACACTCCTTGGGATTGATTATGCCACTAACATGAATAGGGTAATCAATTATAAGAAGCGCAAGATGATATTTAAGAAATCACTCCGATAGTGGTGCCCCTACACCCTATAGAAGGACCGTGCTATACTGAACCAATCCACGATTATGAAAGTGGTGATGATTTGGACTAGATTTACAAGATAACAGCATGAGATTAAGATTTGGTGAATCTAACAGTAGATGGGCATATTGCATGGGACCGCGAAAGTTCTTGCACATTAGATTCATACGAAGAGTTGGAGCACTAGTAGAATCGACTGCATGAAGTATCTATTTTGTGGTGTAATATGATGACCAAGTTGTTGTGTTGTGTATTGTTAGAGGTAATAAATATGCCTTACTATGATGGTTTAACCAATGTTGATAACTTTTTGGATGCATTTGAGAAAGAAGTTCCACAGAAGCATTGCTTCCAGGCCTTGGGTTGGGTGTTGCGTGCTATGCCTACGAGATGGTGGGGCATGCACAAGGACAGTTTTGATGATTGGTGTGTGTACAGAAAGATGATGAGAGTGCGGTTTGGTCACCCACAAGTGCGTCTAATAGAAAAATATGATGGGAGGAATCACCCATGCGACCATTTGGCCAAATGGACTGAATTGTATGGAGCGAAGCCTTAGCTAGAGTGGGTACATTTCTTTTGTCATACCTTGGATGTTATACCAATGAATTAGTACTTGGAGATAGAGCTCTCCCATGGCACTGGAGAATGGGATGTTCCACACCAAGGATTTTTTATGACGTTCAACTTTGAGGATGGATTTGAATGTATTGATGAGGCATTGCAGGAGGTCAAGGCAACAATCTTCAGGATACTACAGGATCCTCTCGATTTGATTCAACCATATTTGACTACCTAGTTGAGCCACGTGTTGGAGTGGTACAATGTGATAGCGGAAGAAGAAGACTAAGATCTAAGGAAGATTAATATTCCAGAGACTGAAGGTCACCGGGAAGTTGAAGGACCGCAACTAGAGAATCCAAACATCACTGCGCCGCTCAAAACTAGACAGGTGAACATTGGCATGGAAGTAGAGCCAAAGTTTGCAAATATTGGGGACTACTGGGATGATGCAACAGTAGATAAGGTCACCGAATTTCTCCATGAATATTAGGATCTATTCTCTATGAAGTTTTCAGATATGAAAGGGATAATAGGGGATTTGGTTGTCAAGAAGATCACTCTAAAGCCAGACGCATAGCCAGTTAAGCAAAGGCCTTACCGTGCCAGCCCAAAATATAAAGAAAGGGTTTGCTTGGAGTTGGATAAAATGCTTGCAGCAGGAATCATTGAACCGTTATAAGAGTATGATTGGGTAAGCCCATTGGTAGTTCAGGACAAGGAATAAAAGGATGAGATACAAATATGTGTAGATCTTAGGAAGTTGAATGAAGCTTGTGTGCATGATCCTCTCCTGACTCTGTTGACCAATGAGGTGCTGGATAATGTTGGTAGCCAAGAAGCATATTCGTTTATTGATGGGTTCTGAGGGTACCATAAAATCAAGATCACATCGGAGGATAGAAGTAAGATGACCTTTGCAACTGAATGGGGATGCTTCTAGTATATGGTGATGCCTTTTTGGCTGAAGAACACGCCAAAGATCTTCTCACGTAGTCATCGCAGTGTTCAAAGATTTCATTCACAAATTTATGGAGGTATACTTTGACGACTGAACAATGTTTGGATTGGTAAAGCACCATGTAGCAAGTCTGCGCTTGATGTTGGAAACCTGCTGGAGGTACCAGATCACACTCAATCTAAAGAAATGTTTGTTTTGTGCCCCTTTTGGGATCTTGCTGAGTCACGTGGTATGCAGACAAGGCTTGATGATAGACCCTGCCAAGATCGTGGTTATATCAATTTGGAGGCACCAAGAAGTGTGAAACAACTATGCGGAACACTGTGGCATACAGGGTACTATAGAAAGTTCATCAAAATCCATGCCCAGATTACCGCACCAATGGAGAAACTGTTAAAAAAGGATGCTACATTCTGATAGAATGAAGAATGTTAGAGGAGCTTGGATGTGCTAAAAGAGAAAATGGTCATTGCGTCGATCCTAGTCTTCCCGGATTGGAAGAAGGAATTTCATGTGCATGTGGACGCATCATGTATTGTGCTAGGAGCAGTATTGACATAGGTTGGTGAGCGAGAGTTGGATCACCCTATCACATTGGCAAGCGGGATGTTATCTAAGGACAAGAAGAATTATTCGATGACAGAGTGTGAAGGTTTAGCTATGGTGTACACACTCCAGAAGTTTAGACACTACTTGCTAGGCATGTTGGAAATAATACTGAGAGGGGGGGTGAATCAGTATTATCTAGCAATTTAATAAATCTTCCTTATTTGATCTTTGAATTATTTTTGCATGTCAGTACCATAAAATAATGAGCATGAACAAAGAAAACAGATAGTCACACCAAAGAACACAAGATGTAAGGTGGAAACCCAATGTGGGTGAAAACCACCTGCTGCAATATGTCTCTATCTTCTTTCAAATTAGAAACTCCTTTTACAATGATTTTGTACTGGTGCAGTCCTTTACCAGTACGCAGGCTGCAACCTGCAGAGAGCTACAACTCTCTCTCGTTTTCCACTCTCTCCTGGAAGGGAGCTACAACCCCCTACTTCTTTTCTTACAAGGACCACTTTTCATAAATTTTCAAACTGGATCCATAAGCATCAATTGATCATCAAGTATGAGAGAATCACCCAATCAACTGTAGTAACCAGATCAACAGTAATAGGACCAAACCCAGAACACAACAATGATAAACAAAGATTTTAAGAGAAGGAAGCACCCTGCTCCGCTGCTTGCCTGCTTCCCGGACTCACCTTGCTCAACTGCTAGCCTGCTTCCCGGACTCACCCTGCTCAACTGCTAGCCTGCTTCCCAGACTCACCCTGCTCAACTGCTAGCCTGCGTCCCGGACGCACTCTGCTCAACTGCTAGCCTGCGTCCCTCGCTCTGAGTCTATTGAACTGCCTGCATCCCGGCGCACCTGAACCCTTCTGCGCCTGCGTCCCGGCGCACCTGAACCCTTCTGCGCCTGCGTCCCGGCGCACCTGAACCCTTCTGCGCCTGCGTCTCGGCGCACCTGAACCCTTCTGCGCCTGCGTCCCGGCGCACCTGAACCCTTCTGCACTTGAGTCCCGGCGCACCTGAACCCTTCTGTGCCTGCGTCCCGGCGCACCTGAACCCTTACTGCACCTGCGTCTCCGGGCTTTCAAGACTTCAGAAGTAACCCAGACAGTCAGATCTACAGATCTGAACATGCGCCGAAGAGATCTCGGTCCATCAGTAGATTCGCCTTGTTTAGATCTAGACCAGATCTAGCCCTCATAAGATATTCAACCAAAAACCATACTTAAGCCAAATGATCTCCTTTGCTTTATATAGGCACGCTCCTCCTAAAATCATGGAACAATACCACGAGCCGACACCATAATAACCCAATACCGTTGGCTAAATACCAAGAGTAAAACATAAGAAACCCCATGTGTGCTTTTCTCTGCCTTGAAATGTGTGCACTGGGGGGACGCACCTCCTGAACGGCTTCCCTGCGTACCTGGACGCAGTCCCTGCATGGTGTACCTGCGGGTACGCACCTTCTGAACTGCTTTCCTGCGTCCTTCTTAATTTTCAACAAATTGAGAGCCTTGCCATGGGAGTTGCCATCAAGTACAACATCTGTAACATATAGCCATACCAGAGAACATAATGCCAACAATCTCCCCCTTTGGACTTGATGGCAACCTTACATTCTTCAGCTTCATTCTCCCCCTTTGACATCAAGGGCAAAGGGTATGCTCCCCCTAAGATCATGTTCCCCCTGAACCAGATCTGCAACAAAGAACCATAATCCTCAATGAAAGAGATAGAGACATATTGCAGCTATTTCCAAGATCTCCTTCTGACCATCCTCCATAATGCCAACAATGCATTATGTGCTCCCCCTGAACCTGTACCATCAATCAGAAAAGGTTCAACAATAAGATGATGCATCAACAACCCCCAGCTTTTGCCTAAGGTATTCAAAAGTGTCCCTGGGCAATGGTTTGGTGAGAATATCAGCAACTTGTTCCTTAGAAGGAACATACTCGAACTTGACCTTCTGTTCAAGCACTTGTTCCCGGAGAAAATGATACTTGATTGGTATGTGCTTGGTTTTTGAATGCATAACCGGATTCTTTGAGATGCTGATTGCACTTGTGTTATCACATAAGATGGGGATAGGTGGTGTGCAAGTGATTTGAAAATCCTGCAAAGTCTGCATCATCCAAAGAAGTTGAGTGCAACAAGATGCAGCAGCAACATATTCCGCTTTAGCTGTAGACAAGGCAATTGAACTCCGTTTCTTGCTGAACCAAGATACCAGTCTGGAACCCATAAAGAACGCACCACCACTTGTGCTTTTCCTGTCATCCACGCTTCCGGCCCAATCTGCATCTGTATAAGCATGAAGTGTAAGATCCGTATCTCTGGGATACCATAAGCCATAATTTTGAGTCCCTTGAAGATATTTGAAAATTCTCTTTACTGCCTGAAGATGAGTCTCCTTCGGATTTCCCTGGAATCTTCCAACTATTCCAACTGCATGCATGATGTCCGGTCGGGTACCTGTCAAATATAGTAAACTTCCAATCATAGATCTGTAGGTTGGTTGATGTACTGCTGCAGATTCATCATTTGCGCTGAGACTACATCCTGTGACCATGGGTGTACATACTGGTTTTGCATCTTCCATGCCATATTTCTTCAAAATCTGTTTGAGATACTTGGTTTGAGATAAAAAGATTCCTCCTTCTTTTTGTTGGATTTGCAAACCAAGGAAATATGTCAGTTCTCCTAGCAAGGACATTTCAAATTCTTTCTGCATGACCGAGGCAAAGCTTTGACTCATAGCTTCTTCATTGCTGCCAAAAATAATGTCATCTACATACACAACAAGTATTAGCAATTTGTCATTTTCAACTTTTATATAAAGATTGCTATCTGCTGATCCTTTTGAAAAACCTTGTTGATGAAGATATTTGTCCAAACGGTAGTACCAAGCCCTTGGAGCTTGTTTGAGACCATAGAGAGCCTTTTTCAATCTGCATACAAGATTTGGATCATTTCCAAGAATGAACCCATCTGGCTGCTCAATGTACACTTCTTCTTCCAAGTCTCCATTCAAAAAGGCTGATTTCACGTCCATTTGAAATACTTTGAAGTTTTGAAAACTTGAGAGAGCAAGGAACATTCGGATGGCCTCAAGTCTTGCAACAGGAGCAAAGGTTTCTTCAAAGTCTGTTCCTTCTTGCTGCGCATACCCTTTACAAACAAGTCTGGCTTTGTTTCTAATTACTTCTCCATTTTCATTCAATTTATTTTTGAAGACCCATTTTGTTCCGATTACATTCTTATCCTTTGGTCTAGGAACCAGCTCCCAAGTGTTGTTCTTTTCGATTTGCTCAAGTTCTTCATCCATTGCTTTCACCCAACATTCATCTTTGCATGCTTCTTTCACATTTTGTGGTTCAGTAGAGGAGAGTAATGCCAAATAGCTTGAGGCTTCTGCAACTGTTCTTCTTGTTTGTACACCTACTTCTTTCTGCCCTACAATCTGAGATTCTGGATGATTCTTCTGAACATATCTGGATGGGGTTTTCTCTTCTATTCTTGTCTGCTCCTCTGGTTCTTCATGAGGTTCTGCTTGAGGTTCTTCTTCTTCATCATTCTGTCTTTGAGGGTAGCCTTCATCTTCTTCTATGTCTTCATGATGTACTTGCCTAGGAATGTATCCCTTCTCATCAACCACTACATCAATACTGTCAACAATTCTGCCAAGTCTTTTATTGTAGCACTTGTATGCTTTGCTATATGGAGAGTAACCAAGAAGAATGCCTTCATCTGCCCTAGGTTCAAGTTTGCCAAGCTGCTCATCAGTATTCTTGATATAGCATTTTCTCCCAAAGATTTTGAAGTGCTTTACCGAAGGAGTCCTACCACTCCAAAGCTCATGAGGAGTTTGAGTGTTGTTCACCCGGACATTTGTTTTGTTGAGAATAACAACCGCAGCATGTGCAGCTTCACCGCAGAAAGTTGCGGGAGTTCCTGATTCATCAAGCATAGCACGAGCCATTTGTTGGATTGTTCTGTTCATTCTTTCCACAACTCCATTTTACTGAGGAGTTCTAGCTGTAGATAATTCTCTCCTTATCCCATGTTCATCACAGAAATCGAAAAATTCATTTGAAGTAAATTCCCCACCTCTGTCGGATCTGAGGCACTTAATTTTGTGACCTGATTCATTTTCAACCAAGGCTTTGAAGGATTTGAATTTTTCGAATTCTTCATCTTTGTGCTTCATAAGTCCTAACCAGACAAACCTGGAGAAATCGTCTATGAATAATATCAAGTATTCTTCTCCTCGAGGTGTCCTTTTTCTGAAGGGACCGCATGTATCTGTATGTACTAGCTCAAGAGGCATGCTAGCTGATCCTTCTTTCTCTGGAAAGTTAGTTCTGGTTTGTTTTCCAAACTGACATGATTTGCATATGGTGTTGTCAGGAATTTTAATATCTGGAAGATCGCGAACTGCCTGATATTTGCATGCTTTCCTTATTTGTGAGAAGCTTAGATGTCCCAACCTTCGATGCCATAACCAGTGCTCTTCATCCTTGCTCAGATAGCATTGTTGTTGTCCTTCTTCAAATATGTACAGATTATTTGGAGTTCTTTTGCCTTTGAGCACTGTTTTACCTGTATCAAGATCACGAACAAGACATCCATTTGATCTGAATATAAACTCGGTTCTTTGATCACACATCTGACTGACACTTAGAAGATTATGCTTCAATCCATCAACATACAAAACATTTCCAGCCTTGACCTTTTCTTTTAACTGAGCAATGCCTTTTCCTTTTATAGTCGCAGGAGTATCATTTCCAAAAGAGACTTTCTTTCCCTTTTCTAGAGCAGAATAAGATTCAAGTTTTTCTTTATCACCTGTCATATGCTTCGAACATCCACTGTCAATGTACCATAGATTTTCCTGTCCCTCTGCATAAAATGCTATCCCACATCTTTCTGTTTGAGGTTCCTTTATTCTCCATGTTTTGGTGCTTGAGGCTTGTTCCTTTTTCTGCTGGAACCTGCTCCTGCATTCAGAATCTTCATGACCAAAGTTATTGCAAATAGAACATTCAACTTCATTTTCAAGAACCGAAAAGTTGTTATAGGTCCTTTTTGTAATCCCTGTCATACTTCTTTGTTTTTGAGCTTCCCTAGTCATGATTGTTTTATATGCAACACATTGAGCTGCTTTGTGACCAAAGTTATGGCAAGAAAAGCATTGTCCTTTGAAGAAACTTCTGCGGTTATCAAATCTACCGACCAAATGATTGTAACTTCTATTGTCATCCATTCTTGAACCAAATTGAGAAGATTTTACCTGTGGCTGGTTGTAGCTTTTGTTCTCCCTTAAGATGGATTGCCCCTGATAGTTTCTTTTTGTAATTCGTCCCTGCTTTACCTGATGATCTTCATTTTGCTTTTGCTCATTCCTTCTTGCTGCATCAAGATAACTTTTTGAGGTGGATGCTTGAGAAGTTTCTCCATTATAGCCCAGACCTGTCTTGTTTAGAGGAGATCGCTGCACATTGATAATCTCATCCAAAGTTTCAGATCCTTTGACAAACTTGAGATTAATAGCTTTTGTTTTCTCAATCTCTTTTCTAAGACCAACAATTTCACCTTCTAATTTTTCAAGATGTTTTTCCTTTTCATCAATTTGAAATTGTAGAGTATCAATGATCATGTTCTTTTCTTCTATACATCTCTTGAGTCTAGTAATTTCATCATAAAGGTTATCCACATCTACAGCATCCATATAATCATCATCTTCAAATGCCATTAACAACTTATATTCATTACCTTGTTCATCTTCATCACTATTTGATAGACCATCACTATCTTCATGAGTGTAGTAGCTTTTCTTATTTGCGTTCTGTTTCTTGTTCCATCTAGCAGGTTCCTTTCCTTTATCCTTATAAGGACATTTTGCAGCATAATGACCTACTCTTCCACAAGCAAAGCATTTAAAAGGTAACTTACCTCTGAACCTTCCAGAACCTCTTTGAAGATTTCTGACAAAATTTGATTCTTCTTCCTCTTCTTCTGGGACGTGGCTTGCTCCATAATAATCTTCTTTACCTGATGCCTTGAAAGCAGCTTCTCTTCTGTCTGATGGACCTCCCTTTCTCATTTCATAAGCAGTTAGAATTCCATGTAGCTGAGACATAGTGAGAATTCGTAGATTTTCCTTTTCTTCTATAGCAGATACTTTAGATTCAAACTTGGGAGACAAAGATCTTAGAACCTTTTCAACCACTATAGCCTCTCTTATTTCTTCACCCAAATTTTTCATACAATTAACAATCTCATCTACCCGAAGAAAATAGTTAGCCACACTTTCATCATTATACATCTTCAGAGTTTCATACTGAATCCTGAGAGTTTGAAGTTTAGCACGCTTTACCTGTTCATCTCCTTCATAGCTTGTGACAATTTTGTCCCATATTTCTTTTGCGGATTTGTAGTGCATTACCTTCATGAATTCCGTTTGGGATATACATCCTAACAGAGTACTGACTGCTTTTGCATTTGTTTCATACTTCTTTTTCTCAGTTGGATCTGTAGGAGTAGCTGAAGGAAAAGGATAGCCTGTTTCTACAATGTCCCAAACTTCTGTACCAAGAGATTGAAGATATGCAGTAACTCTTACCTTCCAATAATTGAAGTTTGTCCCATCAAAAACCGGTGGCCTGATTGATGCTTCTCTCTCGTAGTTGCTCATGATGAACGATCTACCTTCAAGCGATCAAGCTTCTCTGAAGGACCTGGCTCTGATACCAATTGTTGGAAATAATACTGAGAGGGGGGGTGAATCAGTATTATCTAGCAATTTAATAAATCTTCCTTATTTGATCTTTGAATTATTTTTGCATGTCAGTACCATAAAATAATGAGCATGAACAAAGAAAACAGATAGTCACACCAAAGAACACAAGATGTAAGGTGGAAACCCAATGCGGGTGAAAACCACCTGCTGCAATATGTCTCTATCTTCTTTCAAATTAGAAACTCCTTTTACAATGATTTTGTACTGGTGCAGTCCTTTACCAGTACGCAGGCTGCAACCTGCAGAGAGCTACAACTCTCTCTCGTTTTCCAGTCTCTCCTGGAAGGGAGCTACAACCCCCTATTTCTTTTCTTACAAGGACCACTTTTCATAAATTTTCAAACTGGATCCATAAGCATCAATTGATCATCAAGTATGAGAGAATCACCCAATCAACTGTAGTAACGAGATCAACAGTAATAGGACCAAACCCAGAACACAACAATGATAAACAAAGATTTTAAGAGAAGGAAGCACCCTGCTCCACTGCTTGCCTACTTCTCGGACTCACCCTGCTCAACTGCTAGCCTGCTTCCCGGACTCACCTTGCTCAACTGCTAGCCTGCTTCCCGGACTCACCCTGCTCAACTGCTAGCCTGCGTCCCGGACGCACTCTGCTCAACTACTAGCCTGTGTCCCTCGCTCTGAGTCTATTGAACTGCCTGCGTCCCGGCGCACCTGAACCCTTCTGCGCCTGCGTCCCGGCGCACCTGAACCCTTCTGCGCCTGCGTCCCGGCGCACCTGAACCCTTCTGCGCCTGCGTCCCGGCGCACCTGAACCCTTCTGTGCCTGCGTCCCGGCGCACCTGAACCCTTCTGCGCTTGCGTCCCGGTGCACCTGAACCCTTCTGCGCCTGCGTCCTGGCGCACCTGAACCCTTCTGTGCCTGCGTCCCGGCGCACCTAAACCCTTACTGCACCTGCGTCTCCGGGCTTTCAAGACTTCAGAAGTAACCCAGACAGTCAGATCTACAGATCTGAACATGCGTCGAAGAGATCTCGGTCCATCAGTAGATTCGCCTTGTTTAGATCTAGACCAGATCTAGCCCTCATAAGATATTCAACCAAAAACCATACTTAAGCCAAATGATCTCCTTTGCTTTATATAGGCACGCTCCTCCTAAAATCATGGAACAATACCACGAGCCGACACCATAATAACCCAATACCGTTGGCTAAATACCAAGAGTAAAACATAAGAAACCCCATGTGTGCTTTTCTCTGCCTTGAAATGTGTGCACTGGGGGGACGCACCTCCTGAACGGCTTCCCTGCGTACCTGGACGCAGTCCCTGCATGGTGTACCTGCGGGTACGCACCTTCTGAACTGCTTTCCTGCGTCCTTCTTAATTTTCAACAAATTGAGAGCCTTGCCATGGGAGTTGCCATCAAGTACAACATCTGTAACATATAGCCATACCAGAGAACATAATGCCAACAAGGCAGACACTTTAAGATGTATACAAACCTTTTTCCAATAAAGTACCTAGTTAACAAGCCTGTGTTGGGGAAAAAAATATGCAGATGGCTGCTGTTGTTTCAAGAATACGATTTCAAAGTCATTGTGAAGCCAGGGTGATTGAATGCCAAACCAGATCATTTGTCACACATTGAAACATGAGAGGAGCCTACTAATTTGGAGGAAGGACTACCTGACGCGCAGATCTTTGTGGTGCACGTCGCGGACAATCACTTTGAATATATCATATAATTCCTGATGACAAGAATGGCTCTAGAAGGATATACTAGCCAACAAAAGAAGGAATTGGTGGTTCACGTGCCAAAATTTTCTGTCGTTGCATGGAACTTGTATAAAATGGGATCAAATGAAATAATGTGATGTTATGTGCTAGAATTTTAATGAACTAGCATCCTCACTGAGGCTCATGGAGGAGTCGTGGGAGGAGATTATGTGGGAAAAACAACATCACAGAAGATTCTATGCATTGGGTTGTGGTGGCCAACACTGCATAAGGATTCAAGGCATATTGTAGGGCATGTGATGCATGCCAAAGAACTGACAGACCATTACAGAGGGATGAGCTACCTCTGAATCCATAGATATCATTACAACCATTTGAGAAGTGGGCGATTGACTTTATAGGATCAATTCAACCTCCCGGAAAGAAGGCGGGTGCGCAGTACATCATCACCATGACTGAGTATATAACTAGATGGGTGGAGGTGTAGCTTGTGAAGGAGTGTACAAGTGCAACAACAAAAAAATTTATCTTGGAGTATGTGCTGACAAGGTTTAGTTGTCCGAAATTTTTTATGAGCGATTGTGGTACACATTTTCTTAATGAAACAATCAATGCCTTAATGGAGGAATTTCAAGTTTACCATCAGAAAAGTACACCATAACACTCGTGGGCTAATGGAATGGTAGAAGCATCTAATAAGATATTGGAGAGCACGCTGAAAAAGGTTTACAATGCCCAAAGAAATGACTAGGATGTGCACCTGCCCATGGTGCTATGGGCTTACACAACAACTTGTAAGAAGCTGACTAGACAAATGCCTTTCAGGCTAGTTTATGGCGTTGAAGCTATGATGCCAATGGAATAGATTGTACCTAGTTTGTGCATGGTGGCATTCATAGGAATGGCAGATCGTGAAGCCCTGGAAGAAAGACTGGTTCAGCTAACAGAACTGGAAGAAGATAGTTTTTTGGTTGGATTCCATTAGCAAGTTCAAAAGGAGTGTGAAAAGGCATGGCATGATTAGCACATCAAACTATGCACCTTCAAGGTAAAGGATTCAGTGTTATTATTGTTGGCATTATGATACAGGTGTTGTCCTTGATGGCAACTCACTTAGATGATAGATTATAGTACAACAAGTCAATAGCAAAAGATTAATTATCAGAGAGAGGTATACACAGGGTCACCTTGACAAAGTAGCATATACATGCGGGTTGACAGACCAAAAGGAGCGTATAATGTACACACGCACTTTCACAAGAGGGAAAGTGCATACATGTTGGAAAACTAATTTTTGGCTTGAGGTATTTCGTCCATGGCATTTTGATCCATGGTATTGGTCCAAGGTATCTGGTCCGAGGTATTGACCCCAAGTATTTGGTCCAAGGTATTGGTCCTAAGCGGTTTTGGTCCATGGTATTGAGAAAGGCCTAAAACTATAAAAGGAGGAGAAGATCATTAGGCCAAGTGTGCAGGTATTGAATATCTAATGAAGTGGGAGATCCGGTATGCAGGTTATGGGTTTGTGATGCTTTGCTTCATCTGAGCTAAGGATGCACCTATGTGGATGATGATGGATGATGGATTGGGATCTTAAGGCTTGGAATGTTTTATCATTATGTGGTTAGATCATGGATAGAATAGATCTGAATTACTGACGCATGTTTATTCTGCAAATGTTATGATCTAGGTATGACTGGATACTGAAATAGCTGTGAAGTTTATAAATTAGTATTTGCAGATCTGTATGTGGGTTCTCTTTGGTAAAAGTGTGTATACAAACTGGTTAGGTTCATCAGCAGAGTTTTGGGTTCTGCAATGTGTTCTGGTGACAAGTATTCAGTGATTCAGTGTTGGGTGATTCAGAATTTAATGATTGATTGGTTGACGCAATGGTTGTATTGCAGTGGTGATTGATTTTGAGCTTCAATGTTGTTGATGGGCCTAGTATGAAAATTGGATGAAACGTGGCCTTCATGTTATGGTGTTTTGATCCAGGAGTATCCAGTCTGAAAATTTATAAAACATGGTCCCTGGAGGAAGAGTGAAGGTCAGAGCCTTCAATAGGTTGGCACCAACGTAATGGTAAACATATCAACCAGTACAAGAGCCAGGGTGTTGGAGCTCCCTTCTAGTAGCAGCTAGAAAATGAGAGAGGGTTGTAGCCTTCTGTAGGCTGGCACCTACGTACTAGTAAATATATCGGCTAATACAAGAGCCGGGTGGTTGTAGCTCCCTTCCAGTAGTAGCTGGAGAACGAGAGAAGGTTGTAGCCTTCTGCAGGCACCCTAGTAGCAGCTAGAAAATGATAGATGGTTGTAGCCTTCTGTAGGCTGGCACCTACGTACTAGTAAATATATCGGCTAATACAAGAGCCGGGTGGTTATAGCTCCCTTCCAATAGTAGCTGGAGAATGAGAGAAGGTTGTAGCCTTCTGCAGGTGGGTGCCTGCGTACTGGTATGAGTCTGCGCTAGTACAAGATTGTAAACATGTTTTTCTTATATTAAAGGAAGACAACATTAGGTGGTTTTTGTCCCGCATTGGGTTTCCACCTTATATCATGGTGTTCATGTGTGTTTCTTATGTGTGAGGATCTGTTTTGTTTTTACTGCACCTAGTTACTATTTATATGGTTAATGAAGTTCTGATGCACTGATTAGAGATCAACATATGATGAATTAACTAAATCATAAGTTTGTTGGATATATGCTAGTTGCATTAAACACAGTTGCGTGTACACACAAGTTCCCTTAATTGAAGTAGTGTATATGAATCTGATTATGGAAATGTAAAAGTTATTGATTTTCTAATACTGATTCAACCCCCCAGTATTATTTCCAACAATTATATGACAACAAGTTTGATAAATTTCCAGGAAAATTTCGGATGCATTGGTTGGGGCCCTATGTCATCAAGGAGATTACCAATGGTGGAGCAGCACAGTTGGTGAAGTTGAATGGAGAGGCATTTCTAGGGAAGGTGAATGGTAGCTTATTGAAGCCATACATCGGGCATCCATCCAGATGACTATATGGTGGAAACACAGTCGTAGCGCTCCAGGTGGCTGAAAGGAGGCGCGAGACTATAAAATAAATTGCCCGGGTTGTAGAGCTGCGCAATTGGGGAATTGCACGGAATGGAGGGGTATCATGGTGTCAACAGAAGCATGAGGGGAGCTGCGTTATTGAAGGACGGACCACGTAGGGTAGCTGGAAAGTGACCGTTATGGTTAGTGTTCATTATTTGACAGTGGGAAAATGGCTGAAAGGAGCAGGGGGGTGAAAATTAATTCAGAATTAAGAGAAAGATCTTTGAAAATCTGTTGCCACTCTAGCATTTGTGAAAATATTTTGGGGGGAATGGTTGGATTCAGATTCAAAATTGCCTATAAATTACAGATGGCCGCCCAACGAAAAACACTTTGCGTTTTGAGAATTGAGGTGTTGAGCTATTAAGCACACATGAATTTTGACAATTTTGAGGATTTAGTAGTGAGTTTAGTGTTTGAGAAATTGCCAAAGGAAACTTAGGAGATCTTAACTAGCATCATTTCGGCACCTGTGGAGACAGCCAGTGTTGGAGAAGTGATGGAAGCTGAGGGAGCTACCTTAGAGATAGCAAGTGTAGAGGTACCTGTAAAAGTACCCAAATCACTGAGGTTGCCTAGGCCAAGGCCTAAGCTGACAAGAGAGGGTCCAAAACCAAAGAAGGATAAGCAGAAAGAGGCACAGCTGGTGCATGCATCCCCTATGTTACAGGGAAAAGTGTCTATATAGAACTGCTCTATCCCACTAAGGTGTGACAGCTACCTTAGAAACAAACAGTGAAAAGCTACTTTCATTTTTCCTTTATGAATTATAGATAGAGAGGAACAGAAAGAACAACCTCTGTCTTGCGCTAATCTCCGTATTTGATCCCTCTCTTCTTTGATAGTCTTCAGCTACCTGCTCTCTTGCACGCCCAGCTTCACAAAGTACCTGTAAGATCATAGAAGCATAGAACTATACAAAGACATGGATCTATAATCATAAACAATCTAGGATCAGATGTAAATTGACCATACAAATGTAACAAGCATCAAAGACACAAAAGCATGGAGGAAAAATCGAATAGCTTTTATTGATAAACAAGAAAAGAACCAAGAGGAGTTACAACCAGTTGTTCTGACCTAGCATCAACCTCCTAGCAAAGAAGCCCCTCTTCACCTCAAACAAAGCTTAGATCACCCAATAATCTGATGTTTGTCTCAAGAAACCAAAAACAATTCCTTACAATATGCAAAATTCCAGCCTCTGGATCTCTGGGATGAGGGATCCATATATAGATATCTGTAAGGGGGATGAGTCAGCTTGTGATTTGATTAGTGTCTTCTCTCTGATAGTTCTTGCTTCCACTTGGAGACTGATGGCCTTGTTCCTTTAGGGGTTAGAACAACACTTTTAGGGACTTAGGAGCCCTTGGTTTATGGACGTTTCATGCTTGGGGTTGTAGGGCCGAAAAATGTCTATAACAGTTGCCCCCTAAAGCATGAGGTCGTTAATCTTTTGATGTCGGGTGAAATGCTTTATTATGAGGATTCGAAGTTCTTTCAATGCTGGGAGGAGACCTGTAATAAGATACAATACAATACATTATCTTCATAATATTTTCATGATCTAGCTGAGGCGGGCATTCCCATGCTCAGCTTTATAAATTCATTTTCATGTACATAAGACAGAAAATCGTCTGAGTGTAGACTGATGATTTTGATAGAGCCATCATCCTTTTGAGTGGATGATTATCTGTGCAACGATGATGTACATTTAATGTCTTTATTTCCCTGAATATATATCGCATCCCGGATGGATGAAACTAGATCCGGGGTCTTCAATCTCGTCCGATCTTCACTCAAAGTACAAGTCGATCCTTGTGAGAAATGTTCTGAAGTCGAACATGGAAAGACATCACTTGATTACCAGCCAATGATGTAAACTGTTAACAAGCACGAGAGGAATCACCGATAATGATAATGACCCTCAAGGTACTGCAGTACAATTCACATGGTGTGAATAAAGGACTTGGCGTTGAACACCACGCAAAATCTCTCAGTCGAAGGCCATTGATGTAAACCTGTCGCCGGAAGTGAGAAACTTGCCATTGAGGCATGCAAGCTTCAAAGTACTGAATGGGGTGTCCCTAGATCAACTTCTTGGATAATGAGCTGATGTCGAAAAGAAGTGATCCGTCACAGGAGGGCCTTAATGAATCCCACATCAATGACACAGAATGGAGCAAATGATTTTAATGGAGGTGAAAATGATCTGGTGATATAAGGTTCAGGGTGGCGGTCATGAAAGAATGGAGCATAAATGTATGGTAGTGGGTGAGACACAGGTGTATTCTCTGAATGACTTCTCTTGAACATATCGGCGACATTGATGTGATGGATTGGTAGCATTAACCCCAAATGTGGATGGTATGGCATGACCATGATGATGTGACCGGTGAATGAAACAACCCAACCCGACTCGAACACGGAGTGGAAGTGTCATGTTCAAGAGCGACTTGCTACCAACAAAGTTTCTTCAAGTTTTCTTCCCAATTTTCCCCAGTCATTGCTGACCAGTACCTCTTTATTTTTGTCAAGCTTGAGGAGGATAACATATGCTTGTTCTATAATTTGCCCTTCGGGCAAACCCATCGCTATGTTTTAACGAGCCTAGCGATAGTGAAACTCGTTCTCGTTTATAGACAAGTTTGTCGCTATTAATCTTTTTAACGAGTTTAATGACAAAGATAACTCGGTCCTTTTCAATTTTAGAGAGTCTGAAAAGGAACGTAAAGGTAACTCCAAAATTCCTTTTTCGTCATCTAATCCCTTAAGTCCGAAAAAGTATAAAACAATACAGAAGGGATGATTTTGCGATACTTTTAACGAGCCGAACAAAACAAGTGCTCGATCTTTTTGTGTAATAATCCCTCAGGTCCAAAAAGATTAAAATCTAGAGGAGGGATAGCACTTCCTGTCCCTTTAATGAGCTGGAGAGGCCAATGGCTCGGCAATCTTTTCATATTTTACGAGTCAATTGAAAAGAGCTTAAAGGAGACTCGTCTTTTGAGGAACGAGTGATAAAATGGGTAGCAGTTGATTCCAGGTAAGGTTTGGAATTTTCCAATCACAGCAGTGTCACAAGGATGGCTAGTGAGATCACTCTTCGCAGCTATTCCTCAAAATGGGTAAACAATAAAATGGAGGTGAATGATCGGGCAATGAAAAAGTGGAGGTGATGGTGCAAACACGACCAAGGCTTTAATGGCTGAAGTACTATATTCACGATGGTTATTTACCAGGGAATAGTTCTTTTTTTAACGAGCTTAAACATGGGGGGAAACATTTGCTCATGGCTTATGTTTATTTTTTAACGAGCTTGAACTATGTGCTAAAACTGCTCGATGCGGGTTTATTTTTTAATGAGCTTGAACCTTGCGGTAACACTGCTCGATTAATCCAGTCGTGTGATAAGAATGTCTCATATAAAACGGCAACTTTTAGAGCTTTGCCCCACATCCTTTCTTTATGCAAGTTAGGAGACAACCAATCCTACGAGTTTAAAGGGTTCGAGGTCCTACAAATTTAAAAAATAAATAGTCACTCTTCGCTTGCATGCCAAAAGGCTTGCATACCCCCAGGTATAAAACAGAGTTTCAATGTTACCCCTTCTTTAGTCCGTTAAAACATTTGTTTTACCGAGAGAGGCCTACCTCTTACATGTTACCAAAGATTGTTCCATTTACAGCGCAAACAAAACACTTCTTTGGTGATGTCTACTGAAATAGACAAAGGTGAGTGAGGGAGGCTACTCCACTCACATAACTTTGACAAGAGAATCTTGTTCTAGAATAACCCCCTCTTCCAATCACGGATGGGGGTATAGACTAGTCATATTCTCTCGCGGAAACCTACCCTATACCCGAAGTTTTCCTGCCGAAGCAGACCAGGGTGCATGCCCCCTGGGTTTCAGTCATGTCCCCCTGAATCACTCGTGCTCATCGGGAGGACGGACTGGAGATTGAGACATTTCTTGTGTGAAAAGACCATTCAGGGGTGGTATATGACTATTTGCTCTGTATGATCCGAGAAATGAAAGCTGGTCTACGAGCTTGACCACTCTTCCTTCATGCGGAAAACACATTACTCTAAAGAGTGAGGAGACGATTGCTCCCATGCAATAAATATAGTCTCGTCCAAGGAGTAGATTGTAATCCAGGGGTCCTTGGACTACCATTACGTTCATGTGAACGGTTTTCCCTCTCAATGTTATGGGCACATCGGGAAGGATCCCTAACAGTCGACTGGTTCCTTTATCAAAACCTGTTATATTTCTCATCTCAGGCAAAAGCGATGGCGAACCAAGCGCTTTCCAAGCAGTTGAGGAAAGGATACTCACAGAAGCCCCCTCATCTATGATGGTACCAGCCATAACCATTCTATATATTTGAACAATGATTCAGAATGGTACACTAGCTGGTAAACGGGGTCTGCCTAGTTGATTCCAGTCGAAGGAGACAACTAGGTTGCTTGGAGGTGGGACCGAATAGACGACCGGGTACGACTCTGACGAACTTCCTTCCTGTGGTAAAGGAATGGGTAAGCTTCCCCCATGTTCGTTGGAGTCTGTGCTTATGAAAAGAATTTGGACGGTGTCATGTTTGTTCTCTTTAGGGACTGTATCATCTGAAGATGGAACCTCTGAAGGCAAGACCAGGTCAACCGCCGCCTCGACCTTTTGACTTTCATCTGGTATGGGTTCAGATGGTTTATCTTCAATGATAGATGCTTCGGCCGACCACCTGAGTGGGCCAGCCAGATTTTCAACTAGTGACGGACTCGGCAAGAGTTTTTTTATATCTAGGAGGAAGTCGTAACGGTGAAACCAGAAGATCGTCCAAAACTCTTTTAGCTTCGTCTAAGAAGGGACAACGGTGGACGACATGATCGCCTTCGCACAGTTTACAAGGAAATCTATATTTTGCTTTTTGTCCTGGGGCTTCACTTTCACTAGTTGACGATGTGTTTTCAACATGATCATCAGAGGTTGACGACACCGGGTTGTGCAAATGAGGAGACCAGTCCCTTAAGATCCGAGAGATGCAAGGACAATCTCTGTGATAGTGGTCTCCTTTGCAAATGACACATGGTGATTTAGGCCTGGTCGGTGCAGTGTGTGGATTTTCGCTAGACGACACTCATTTTCCCCCAGTCGCTTTTGGTTCCTTCTTCTTCTTCTCTTTCTTCTTCTTTTCCTTCTTCTCCTTAGGCACTTGACTTTTGGCTTCACCAGCCCCATCAAGAGAAGAGGAAGGAGGAGAGGAAGAATTAGAGGAAGTAGAAGGTTGGTGGGTAACTCTGGACTCGTCTAGTTGCTGATTCGATTGTTCAGGAATAGTGGTGTTCTGAATGACAGAGGTTGAGAAGAGCCATACAGGCAAACCAATTGTCAGTCCTGGAAGCGACAATGTTGCCATATGGGGTGCACCAAAATCTCCCCAAGAGGAGAAGGGACTAGGATTTCCTCCAAGGGGAATTCCTTGGTTGGTGGATTCCATTTTCTCAACCCAAGATCAACGTAGGAAAGGGTAATGAATATTCCGTTTAAAATAAATTTTAGAGGCTTTGACACAACATGTTTTTTCAATTTTTAAGAGTCGAGAAAAAACAAAAGATGACTCTAGTCTCCTTCGATTTTTAATGAGCCTGAAGTGACAAGTGCTTAGATGGACCTTTTCTGTTAAGGAGTCTGAAAAGGAACGAAAGGGACTGCTTTGGAAATCTAGGTAGAGGGATTAACAAACCAATCGCAAAACTACAGAATACTTTTTACGGTATGGCAGTCAATCTTCCCGAATGCTGTGTTCAGTGCATTACGATCGATAGGGCAGCAGACACGGCTTCCTATGGATAAATGATTAAGCCTATTGGGGTCTCCCAAAATATACTCGATGGTACGTGGGAGCACAAGTCCGTACTGGCACTTATCGTCTCAAAGTGGAGGAATCACCCAACCATCAGTGAGAACAACAGTTACCAGGCTTTACGACGCCGGAATACGTCTCTAGCCTAGACTTCTAAATGTTGTGCATTAAGTTCCAAAGTGTTGTTAGATTCATTGAATTTATTTTAAGTTGATCTTGTTTATGAAGTTTGCCTTTCGGGTTCACCACGAGATGTAGATGTAATTCCTAAAATGTAATCTAAGATGATAAACAAACTTTTTATCTCCTTTATGCAATGAAAATCCTAGCTACTAGGGAAAAGAAAGACAGAATCTTTTCACAAAGAGCAAAGTGCACACTCTAAATGCACTTTCCTAAATCAAGCCAATCAGACTGTCTATATGCAAATGCACATGCATGTATTTGTTTTCGACTTTCTTAGTATAGGGATGCTAAAAAGAAAGTTGATGCAAAAATCTGAATTTCTTTTCAAGCGACAAATATGAACAAGTTTCTTTTCGAAATCAAAAAATGGAGATGATCACAACAATTTACGATTTTGAAATGAATACTTGTTTTCGACACTAGAAAGTTACAAATTCATACCAAAAGCAATAGTAACAGGATAATCGACCATCAACAGCAATCAAACTCTTTCCTACGATTGAAATCGACACTTGCAACAGTTTCAAATGAAAGGACGACAGTACGGTTACGCTACTTTTCTGAAGGAGAACTGTAAATGACTCAACAAACACACAAAAGCATCACAGTTCTTTTGTACAAAGGAGGCAGAATAACAGCAAGGAAAAGGGGTTTCAAACAGACATCTACTGATCAGAGGCAGCAAAATTCAGGAATAGAACTAGAAAGAATGAACCACAGAAGCCACAACTGCACAGAGCTAGTCTGATAAGCGCACCTATAACACAGAGAATCTGAAATGCAGCGCAGGTTGTCCACTCGGGAAGTGCGTTGAAATTCAGAATCTCTGAACAGTACCTGTGCTGGGCCAGAAACGAGACTCTGTTCGGGTTCCGGGTCACAGTTTCCAGTTAAGTTCTTGGGTTTTGGCCGAGCAAAAAGCAATCAGTAATGCAACAACCAGGGGTAGATCTAAGGAGGATCTAAGAGCTATCACAAGGGCAATCAGATAGTTTGTGAATCAGTTGTTTAAATCATAAACAGATCCAGTGGATGGATTGAAGCAATAATTATCTACTTTGCATTTGTTATGGCAAATGTAGTTCGAATGCTACTTGTAAGTTTATGAAACAAACAACAAAGAATGATAAACAAACAAACTAATTATCTCCCCAGTGGAGTTGCCATTTTGTTACAGGGAAAAGTGTCTATATAGAACTGCTCTATCCCACTAAGGTGTGACAGCTGCCTTAGAAACAAACAGTGAAAAGCTACTTTTGTTTTTCCTTTATGAATTATAGATAGAGAGGAACAGAAAGACCAACCTCTGTCTTGTGCTAATCTCCGTATTTGATCCCTCTCTTCTTTGATAGTCTTCAGCTACCTGCTCTCTTGCACGCCCAGCTTCACAAAGTACTTGTAAGATCACAGAAGCATAGCACTATACAAAGACATGGATCTATAATCATAAACAATCTAGGATCAGATGTAAATTGACCATACAAATGTAACAAGCATCAAAGACACAAAATCATGGAGGAAAACTCGAATAGCTTTTATTGATAAACAAGAAAAGAGCCAAGAGGAGTTACAACCAGTTGTTCTGACCCAGCATCAACCTCCCAGCAAAGAAGCCCCTCTTCACCTCAAACAAAGCTTAGATCACCCAATAATCTGATGTTTGTCTCAAGAAACCAACAACAATTCCTTACAATATGCAAAATTCCAGCCTCTGGATCTCTGGGATGAAGGATCCATATATAGATATCTGTAAGGGGGATGAGTCAGATTGTGATTTGATTAGTGTCTTCTCTCTGATAGTTCTTGCTTCCACTTGGAGACTGATGGCCTCTTACTCATCCTTGGTCGAATTCAGTGAGGTAAGTGTCACAGGAGAAGATTTTGGAAGTTTCCATTGCCTCTCCACCTCGCGGAATGACACTGCCATTTGTCATTTCTCGCCCACCGCACCCCACAGAAGGGATTTTTGAAATGAAACACACCCACACAGTGTACTTAGGTGAGATGCAACACACCTAGCTAGTGGAGCAGCTGAAATGATCCTGTTTTGACCAATTCTGAGTAGTTTTTCATGGAGAACTTCTGGGAGAAGCTGTAATCTGCTGACCTTGTTCCTTTAGGGGTTAGAATAACACTTTTAGGGACTTAGGAGCCCTTGGTTTATGGAAATTTCATGCTTGGGGTTGTAGGGCCCAAAAATGTCTATAACACCCTAGAAAACACCCGCAGAAAGAAAAGCCAACTCTATAGGAGAAGGGCAAGGTAGTATACCTAGAACCTGACAAGGACATAGAAGATGTCGATATGGGCATGGAAGACATTGATATGGGGGTAGAAGACATTGATGTTGAGGGGGTAGACCCTATCTCCAAGCTGCCAGCATACGTCCCTCTGTGCCAAGGCAAGGTGAAGGTCCCAAAGGACCTTGATGAGAGAAAAATCACACTTTTCACACTATTTCTGCCAGACAAAATGAAATTTGAAGGTCTGCGCCTAGTGTGCGTCCCCCATATAAAGCTGGAGGATTTGGATTTGGAAGATATAGAGTGCTTTCCCCACTTGGCGATCGATACATTCATGCACTGCATCTTCTGTAAAGACTCTGGTGTGACCGCGCTGGAGTCGAGACAATGGATAAACGGGGTGAATAAGGCAGGACTATTGAACCTACTATGGGTGCCACATTACAACCATGCACCCATCAATTTGATAGTGATCAAATAGTTGTTGTTCTTAGTGCATGATGGGTGACCATGGTTAGGAGAAATGATATCGATCACTGACATGATCATCCACTAGATCACTTTTCTCCTGCATTCAAGCTTAAATTCAGACATGGAATTTGGCAGAAAGATGGGTGAGCGCGATCTCGACGAACGAGTGAAGGACAAGTTCAAGCTTGCCATGAAGCCAGGTAGCTACTCCATTTCCAGCATAACTGACCTCGTGGTTAAAGTAGCCACCCAGATCCTAGTGGGGAAAATAATGAGGAAGTGTCACAGAGATGAAGTGTTGGCACCAGTTGTGTTTTTAGTGGCCCAGTGCACAGAGTGTGTACAATTTAACTGGGCATAGTTCCTCGTGAACTAAAGAGAACCACCAGAGCAAAGAAAGACCTTTCATTATGCATGGTTGCTGCTGTCAATTGTACTAGTTGCATGGGATTTACCAGAGGACAGTCAGTTTCCTCCAATTGTAGTAGAGCTGCCAGAAGAAACAAAGTTTGATTCGCTTTGGGCCACAAAGGACCCCCAAAGGATCAAGGATAGAAATATATTTTGGATCCTCATGGAATCAAGAATCCATGCCATAATTGACCGCAAGCCATGACTCTCACCGATTGTATTTGAGAAGTTGTTCGAATATGTGGAGTTCAAGGTGAACATCCACTACGTAGAAGGACCCTAAGCAAAAATGGTATGATATTCCATACCAGGTGATGGATGATGCAATTGTCGCAGTCCTAGAGAGTTGGCCAGCAGGATGGCGCATGGCCTCAAGCTTATCAGTTCGGTCTAGTAAGTTTGTTGTGAAGCGAAATAAGGCAGAGGCCAGATTAAAAATGGACTAGTTGGCCAAAAGAAGGAGGAAGGAAGATGACGAAAAAGCCAAAGCAAAGTGCTCTACCAAAAAGTAGGTAGAAGAGGAGGAAGAAGAGAAAGAGCATGACTCTGATGGGAGTCAAAAGCCGTTGTCTCTACAAACAGAGGGGGAGGAGAAACACTTAGAATAGGGAGGAGCAAACCTGGAGACTACTCCATTCTCGATGAAGTGCACAAGGGAGTAGGAGAATGTAGGGCCGCGAAAGAAGTCCAAGGCCATCAAACTATCCCTTGACCCAATCAGCTTAACAGAGGGTGATTTGAATGACATCGGTGATTCAGTGAAGGACATGACTGCAGAAATAGGGCTTTGTCACCATTCAAATAGGTTTGCATGAGCTGTAGATCCTGGCTACTCGGGTGCAAACCAGTGTAGGGAGGGGCAGTGAGGCATTGAGCAGTTTGGAACCTGGAACCTCAGATGCAACAGAGATGGTCAGCTCAATGGATCCTCGGGCCGTCACGCTGCCGGATGGAGCATTTAACACAGAAACAGAAGTTGACAAGGCCATTGTCCGCGCTTGTAAGAAAATCGGGTTAAACATAGCTACACTTCCAGGTGAAGCCCTTCACACCCTATAAGATGGTGTGATTGTGGATCTTCAGGCTCGGGAGTAGTGCGCATTGAATTTTATCAACGAGCAAAAGGTGAACAATGCCTATATGTTTGTAGAAAAGACATCTGCAATTGATCTTCTTAATAATATCACAGAGAAGAATGAGTGCACAACAACTGTGGTGACTGAGTCATGCATGACTGTTCCAGAGCTAAACATCCTATAAGATGCACCAATCAACACAAGAATTTGGAAGCTCATTGTAGGTGTGCACGATGCACGGATAGAGTTGGCTAAGGTTCAGTTTGTACTTGAGTTGACGGCCCATCCTTTGACTCCACCAGAACTTAGAGAGCAGCGTGAGGATGCTGTCAAAGAATTTGTTGCAGTAGCCGATATTGTAGTGAAGGATTGCACTGCACTCTTTGAACAGGTGCTTGAAGTGGTTACCAGTCTACAGGAAGATCCCAACCTGTAGAGGCTAGAAACTGAGGAATGAAAACTGCAGCAGAGGTACAAAAGCGACGATACACACTGTCACCATCACACAAAGGTTGGTGAAGTTGCAAGAAGAAAAGGCACTCAAGGAACAGTTGGACACTGCACAACATAAGGAGGCCGTATTGAAGGCTAGGTTGGGGCCTTCGCTCGATGAAGCATATTTTCTCACGACCATGATTCAAGGAAAACTGGTTAGTCTGTAGGAAACACAACAAAAAATCTAGATGGATAGTGCAGGACTAGCAACAGAGCAGCTAGTAGAGCAGGTAAAGAAAGTGGCAACGCAGTGTACCGCCGAGGTTGTAGTGGTCGAAGTAGAGCTGGGAGGTCTTCATGGCAAGATCTCCGCAGGGGCCGAGTGACTCGAGGTGAGTCACTAGATTTTTGTTGGGGACCTGTTGGGAATGGGTCTACTAAGGTCAATTTTTAGGATAAAACCCCAAGTTTTGGGGCTAAAGGCCCAAGTTTTGTACAAATAATGTAAAGTCTCCACATTTTGTGGTCGCAGAGCATGAAGATGTAAATAGTCAAAAATGGTTTCTGTGCTTAGTTTAGGTAACTTGTGTTGGCTTTATTTGATCCACCCTTGGTCCATGGACCATGGGAATGTATATAAAGAAAGAGTCTTAGAATATTCTAAGTATTTCTTAGTAAGTTTTTGGGCAATTGATTGAGGTAATGAGTCTGTGAGAGCTAAGAGCGAAGACTCTTAGCGTAGGAAGAGGCTCTGCAGCTGTGTTTGTAGAGGCCTAGGGTAGAAGTCCGTAGCTAAGTGCGCAGGTCAGTTAGAGTCTGTACTGAAGATCTGAACCATAAATAAAGAGAATTATTCTTGAGATATCTGTGTATGAGCTATTTTAATTCTGTTATAAATGTATGCGGTTATGTTATGTTGAATATTGGGTATATGATTTAATGTTGTATTGATGTGTGAATCTATGTGTTTTACTTTGTCATATGAATGCAAGTAAGACTATTTTTTTACGCGAAGATAATCATAACGCATGTTGAATTTATCCAATACTTAACTAATTTGAGTAGACACAGAGGTAAGGGTAATTACAGAGGTGCGTAAGCATCTGAATTGCCTATTTAGGGTACGTGAAGGATGATCGTAGACCTCAGCAAAGGCCTCAAAGCCGAATAAGAGAAGTATATCGATAAGACCTAAAGGGCTTATCAGTCTGCGTGAAGGAAGGGTTAGGGTATAAAATGACATCACAACTATCTCAGGGTGTAGAAACTTGGTTCCTACATCCCCCCATACTACTTCGGGTGAGACTTCAGTCTGTGCTTTGCAGATTGATGCCGAAATGGATAGTAGCGTAGGGATTTTCTTACTAATTAACATTGAACCTCAGTCAGGGCCCATCAAGAGAACAATCCATCGACTGTCAGATTCACCCAGTCTTGATCTCGTGTTGTTATCTTATAAATATGGTCCAAATCATTCTTTCTTTTGTAATTGTGGACTGGTTTAGTGTAGCATGGTCCTTTCGTAGGGTCCAACAGTACTACTAAGCAGAACAATTTTAATTCAAATGGCATCATCCGCTTCTTCAAATTGATCAGCCCATCCATGGCCCAGTCGATCCCAAGGATCACAGGGTGTGGATTGCTATCATCTACAATCTCTCTCACTTCAAAACTGTACAACACTTTCGCGCCTTCAATATCAACTATCACTCCCTGTAATCTTTCCATGGGATAATATTTTACGGATTCACCATCCTCAATTGAATAGGAGACCGTTGCAGCACAGGTCCCCCCATTCTCTCCCATGTCTGTTTAAGCAAAACATTCACATCAGACCCTAGATCCAGAATAGCTTTGTCCATTTTATATTGTCCTATTTGCATGGTGAGCCTCATCTCATGCTTTGTTCTTGCCTTATGCTTACCAATATTCCTAACCACGTGCGGTCCCTCAGCAGTATTACCAACACATTTATTAATCAACTCATGTAATCCCTTTACAATCTTGCTATCCTGTAGTAGATTCATACAGGTCTCCAAAAAAGTAGTAAGCATGGATGGGTCCATTTCTTTAGACTTCTTATCCTTACTTCCTGAGGTAGAGGCCTCAGCAAAGCTTTTCTTTGCTTCCATGAAAGTTTCCTTCGCATGCTCCAAATCAAAGCTAACCTCCTTCTCTAGAGCTTTGCAGACCCATTCACCCTCTTGAGGCCACTTTCCCTTATCTTCGCTAGTTGTCATTCCACTTCGTAGCACAATATTCACTTTGAGGTCTTCTTCTCGTGGTTCATCCCTCATCATTTGTAGGTTCTGGGTAGGATGTTGAGGCTGCACCCCTTTTTCGCATATGTTAGCTAATAATACAGGGTAGTCATCTATCGCGTGGTCAAACTGAGTGTAGTATCTGCATGACACGTGCATTGGGTTTGTGCATTCTCGTGCGTAGTGTCCTAGTCCCCCATAATTGTAGAAAATAACCTTTCCCTGACCTCTACTAGGTCCTCCTCCACCTCAACCTCGTCCGCATCCCTGATATCCTTCTCGTGCTTCCCCAACACCTTGATTCAGAGGCTGAGTTTTTTCTTGCACTCTATATGCAGGTGTTCTATCCATAATTAGCTCATAGCTATGATATTATGCTCATCATGACCCACCAATTGACAAAAGTTGCAGAAGAGCTGTTGCAGTGTCTGTACAGATTATTGTAGCAGGTGACAAGTGTCTGACATATTTTTTCCAGCTACCTGACAGATAGCACACCATAGTGCGGGCCCTGTACTTGGCCTTGCTTTAGCTTCCAGCCTCAGAGGCATCGACCCTCCTGTTGCAACATAATTCATGAAGACTGGACAATGATCTTTATCATGCCCCTGACTTTTCTCAATTTCAACTACCAAACTTCTTCGCGGACCTCTGGCTGAACTACTCTATCCTTCTTCAGACTTTGAAACTCTAGGAAAAGGTTCTGCCACTGCATGTGAATCTACTGAAATCCCAAATTAGCATCTTGCATCAGTTTCTCATGCAATCTTATTGTAATCTCCAGGGCTTTTTCCTGGGTCCCAATCTTTTGTTGTGATAAAGCAACCCTCATATGAGGTAAGAGCAAAGCCACAAACCATTCGTGGTGCTACCCATCCATAAGATTCATGTTAGCTTCATGGATCATGCACTTCAATATCTAATCCAGATCCCAGGGTGGCTTTCCAAGCTTCATCATGATCTCCTTAAATCGCAAAATATATTGTGCTTCAGACTTAGGCCTACTGAATTCCTTATTTAACACAGTCTGAATATCTACTAATGAAGCCACCAGGTTATCAGTGCAATACTTAATATACCATGTCAGCATGCATTCATATAAAGTAGTGACCAGCGTTTCTTTATTCATATGATCATCCATTATACCCTGAGCTTCCCATACGGCCTTCATGACGAACCAAAACTGGTCTGCATCCTCATTTCCTGAACCCTTGAAAACAGGAAACTTAACTGCATTTGCCATATTAAACGGTGGCAGAGGTGGTGGCAGTGTGGGCGAAGGTGTATGCTGTGGAGGTGAATGAGGAGGTGGGGTGGATGGAAGGGGTATTCGTGAGAACCCTTGTTTTATTAACTGAACAACGCTCTATGGCGAAGCCTATGTTGTTTCCTCGTCGTCACTTAGAGGAGGTTCAATCAACATGCTATATTCTGGGCATGTTATCCCTCTATCCATGAAGAGCATTCCACTTTGCATAGCTCCAAACATCAAGGTAACTGCATAACCCTCCTTTCACACAGGAACATCTTAATCCAAGTATTTAAAGACCTTAAATACTTACCTCACGGTCCCTTGAAGAAACAACGCTCTGCTTCACTATAATTGACCGAAGTATCGACCGTGAACTCTGTCACAAATCCTCCTATGATGCAATCAAGCCAGTGATCGACAATGTGTGTGATATTATCTTCAGAGGCTTCCAATATCTGCACTAAATCTAAGGTCCATACTATCGGACCGTCAAGCCTCCACCTTCCTTTGTCATCTGCCAATTTAGCGATCCACTCGTATAACTCAATCGAGAAGGAACAAAAGAATATTTCATGTATCTCTATGTATAGGTATCTCTCCAACCACTATTCTTTCGTCAATCATGGAATTCTATTTTTCTTGCGCTGCGAATTTGTTGATATTTCTATCCAACCAGTCTTTAATTTCTTTCTTATTCGGATTCCAATGATGCGACATCACACATCTCTTTATAAAGATCCTAGTCATGGCAACTAATGAGGGACAGTATTGCATCAAGGGTGCTGCAACTCCTAGGCTACATGTTTTACTTATCAACTCGGGGTTCGTACAAATTTGGAGGTGGCAGTGTTGTATTCACAAGTAAAAGTGAAGGTCCTACCTGTTGTCACTGTTCGTCCAGTGAGAGACCCTAAGGTTTCCAAGCTAGAATTCTATAGAGTCAGAATAAGCTTGAATCTTTGATGGAAGAAGAGAAAATCTACTCTAAGAGAGCTACTCTACTACACTAATGAATAAAAAAAGATGTAATGATAAATCACACCATAGCTTAATTAACCAATTAAACAGCTATGCTAAGAAGAATTGCTAAATCAACACTAAACAAATGCTACTGTCTAAGCTGCAGAAGTGAAGAGCATCAAACCATACTAGTATGTAAGAAAAAATCTAAACTAAATCTGTTTTCACTTTTTTAGGTTTTTTAGGCAAAATGAAATATGCAAATTAATTGTTCTTGTGGATGTGACAAGTGAATGGAACGTGATGGAGGATGAATAGAAAGCTTATGGAGTGGTTTGATGGTGTCGAAGGGTCCTAGGAGGCTTTGTGTGACTTCCTAGAGGTTTCCCATCAATTCAGCCTCAAAACAGGCTGTTTCAGGAAAAACTACAGGATGTACTAGAAACCTACAGGGTGATACTGTAGGAATTATAGGAAACCTACAGGATACAACCAAGAGCTAATTGGTAGGTGTTGGAGGTGCTGGGGAGCTTGGGAAAGGTGTATGATGAGTGGAATGGGGTGTTATAAGGTCTAGGAGCACTTAGTAGTCAATATCCAAGATAAGATACGACTAGATTCGCTCAATGTAACTAGGGGAATTTCAATGAAAAATGGTAAGGAAACTAATGAGGGTGAGGGTGGAACAATACATGGCCAAGGTGGATGAAATGGAAGGTGGTTGTTGGTGATCAAGTTTGGGTCTGCTCGTGAAGTACATTCTTTGCTTAAAACATGTGTGTCTTCCAAGAAATATGTAACAAGATACATTTTAATAAACCAGAAAAGCATGAATCAATTACCTATATTATGCATGAAGAAAGTTTCTGAAGGGAATGAAAGCATGAGTGAGATCTTATTGCAGAAATGAGATGGAAAAATATGACAATGAAATCTTCCTTGCAACATGAACCAAATACTGAATTGAAGGCAAGAAACTCTAAAGCTCATGCAAGAACTAGAAATCTATGTTTTTGGGGGTTGTTGAAGGGTCCCTTCCTCAAGTCATGGTCCCAGAGGGAGGAAGTGAGGCCAAGACACCTGTAGACAACCTTATGGTGATCCTTTTTCTCCTTTCTAACCTGCTACTTGAAAAGAGGCAGAAATGGAAGAAAACTATCACACAACCAATATAATCTACAATGTTGTAATGGAAATGTATCTACTAAGCAAATGAACAATTAAACTATGAATCTATACTAGAATACATGTACAATAAAGAGGATCCTTGGCTACTAGTGTTGGGCCCTAACATAGGAGCTTCAACCCTCTGAGTTAACTCAGTTCTGGCTAAAAAAAAACTCATTCTTATTATCAAAACAATGGATTACATCAAAAACTATCACATGTCTTGCAACTCAGAAATAGAGTAGAGTTTTAAAATCAAAAATATGAATCCTGCTGAGATCCTAGGCCTCTCTACTTATGCCTCTGAAGTCTCCAACAACTTCCTTAAACTTAGGGAAGCTCAGCTCCCAAACTCAAGATAAATTGGTTCTTTGTCTTTCACTTGCTCAATTGCCTTCTAGTCCTCATGATTTGGCTGTTTGCACACCAAGCTGATGGAGGAATATTCGAATGGAGTGGTAGTAAATGAGGAGGATTTACCTCCTATAATTCCTCTCCCTTGTCCCATTCGAGTTTTGACCATGGTCTTTGCCAAAATTCCTTGCCTTTATCATTTAATCCTGCATTGAATGCACATTGGACCACAAAGCAAAATATCCAACTCTAACTCATCTCATAAACAAAATATAATCAAAAGTATGAAATAAGTTATCAGAATAGTTGGTTTGACTAAGCTAGGAGGTGAATTAAGGCCCATATAATTACCTAATGATGAGGCTCATCATCACCCCCTACTGAAAATGTTGCTTATCCTTTGAGCAACTTAGTCAATATCCATATCCTTCATGGCTTTGGTAGCCTCTCTGACATCCCATGCCTCTGTTGTGGTCTCTTCCTCTTGTTCATGGAAACTTGCTTTCTTTTCTATTTCCTCCCATTGCCTCTTTTCTTCTACTTTTCTCGCTTATAGCATCCCTAATATTAGTGGTGGACTGAGTTTTAGGCCTATCCAATTGATATTCAAGCTTTTCATAGATTGCTTATACATAGGTGTCATGTTGAGTGCCTCTCTCAACCTATGAGAAGAGTGATATTATCTTATCTCCAAGCTGTGTGGTAGTGTGTTCCACTTTCTTACGCAAGCATGTGTACTATCATCTCCTAGCAGACTAAACATATCCTCAAAATGTGAAATTACTTGCTCCTAGGTAGCAAGATATCTAGGTGCCAGCTGAGGATCATTTGTAATCAAATTATGGGTACTAATGAGGGCCATGGGATTCAATTGTTCATCTATGATCAAAAGAGGTTTACTTTTCTTTCTGGCCAATATTCTTTTCATCTCTACAGCTCTCGACTCTTCATGGTTCATCAAGATGCCAAAGCCATTAATTGTAGATCTCCTAGCTTGGCGTTAGGGTCCCAAACATTCATGTTTGTGAGGGCCATGTTGTGCAAATAAAACTCAGCCATTTTGGCCCTATCCTCTAGTGTACTTTGATCACAAAGATCAATAAACTACAGGTAGTCCTGAAATGGCATGGTTCCCCTCTGTGCTAGTGTCTTAATCTGAAACTGCATCCATTGTTCTTTGAGGTAAAAAGCATACGATTTAGCCAGCATCCTACACTAGATGGCCTCCAAGGAGAGGCAGGCCATACATGCTAGTTGGTTCTCTCTTTCCTATAGCTGTCCTCTCAACCATACATTTTCTCTCTCAAGTTGCCTTATCATTATTGCTTCTTTGTCCCTTAAGCCACTTAGCTCTTTGCCCATTTCTTTGAGTTTCTCTTCCATGTTCCCAATGTCTTCCACCCCATTTCATTAGGCGATCTGCATCCATCGGTGGGTTCTGTCCCTATCCTTCCCAAGTTTGAAAAACAATGGGATGACAATTTTTTGAGGTATTACCCTGCTTCCTTCAATAAACTGGTAATAGGAGTCTAGGTTAGGTTGGTGTCTTGGTTCCTTTATCTCTGGATCTTCTTCTTTTGTTTCTTGCTACTCCCCTAACTTTCTTTCCAATTTATGTCCCTCTTGTAGTTTCAGCAGAGTATCCTGTAGGACTATTTTTTCTTCCTATGGGTTTTGCTGTGGATCCTGTAGGATTGCCTTACCCTTTGATGAAGCTGATTTAGTATTAGGCCTCCTTACATAGATGATTTGTGACTTAGGGGAAGGAATTTTGTCTCTTTTTGTAGGGGAATATTCAATCTCAATAGGAAGTTTTGTTGATGTTTGTGGCTTCCCTTGTTTTATTCTTGTGCTCTTTCTTGTTCTAAAATATAGCGGAGTTTGCCTCATTTTTCCTTTTTTCTTGACTGGGGTACTGAGAGCAGTGAGGGTAGCTGCTGCCTTTCTCTCAGTAGCCTCTAGAGACACCCTAGGTGACTCCTCCTTGTGTTCTTTCCCCTATGTTTCAATGCCTTCTTCCTCTTGTGGATATTCATCATCTCTATCAGTTTCTTCCTTAGTTTCCTCCTTTATTTCATACTCATCCTCCTTCTCTTCTCCCTCTTCTTCTTCTTCTTCATCCATATCATCCTTATCTTGCTCTATATCTTTCTCTTCCCGTTTTGCCTCCTCTTCACTAATAGTAGGACTAACATCATAAATGAGGGTTTTGATGTCATCCTCTGCTAGCAAGTCTCTGAAGGCTGACCATGTTATAGGGATTCTGAGGTTTTGGAGGGCATATTCAATGAGGATCCTAATCAACCCATTGTGAGCCAATTGTTGGGAATTCCCTTTCTTCACTTTGTTGCTGGAGTCTACGAGTGATTCCAGCAAGAAATAAGTTATGTTAAGTCTTTGGTGTACTGGTGTTTCTACCCCAAATCTTAATTCTTCAAGGATCCTGAAATGATAGCCATAAAAAACACTATATCTACCCTCACATGAGATGTATTTGATGATTTGGTAACCTACCTCACTCCATGGGTATGGCAGACAATCCTTCCTCACTCCATTTTTGTCCTTAGTGGGTTCTTCACCTTCTAAAAAGAATTTTCTTTTTGCCACCTGGCTATCTCCTTTATCTTCTTTTCTCTAGGGAAGTCCTACGGGAAGTGTGGTGACCCTGCTGATGAGCTCTAGGGTGAGGTATATAGTGAGGCCCCTCACTACAACAGTGGTATGGATTCTGTTGTGTGGAGTGAGGGAGTGAGCAAATTCTTGAGCCACCTCATCATCATACCCTGTGAATTTTTCAAAAAACCCCATCCAATTGTGTCTTGTAAATATTTCAAACACCTGGGGGTGTTCTTGTATTGTCACAGTGTTTTTGGGCTCTCTCCTATTGAACCCTCCTGTCATCTTGCTGGTGAAGCTTGAGGAGAAAATGAGAGGGTTGACACAATTTTTCAAATACAGGAGCAAAACAAAGTTGCTTGTGTATGTAATTTACTTATTACAGTTGGTAAATTCACTAGATTTCAGAGTATCCCTGGTGTATTTACTTGCAAAGAGGGATGAAACTTTAGAGCCTAACTCTTTAGAATGGTTGCAGTGGCCAATTCCCGTGATATCCCCTCTTGAACTCTTCTCTGCCTATCCTGTAGACTGTCTTTGTGTATCCTGTCGATTGTATCCTATAGACTGTATCTTGTAGGAAGTCCTGTGCAGAACAATGGATCTTTGCTTCCAGTGGGTGGCCTGGGTTATGAGAGTGACCTGAGTGAGGGAGTTTCGAGGAGGTGAAATGAATGAATGCATGGGAACGATGTTTTATTTCCTTTTATGGTGTTTCGGGGTGAGGTGGTGTGCTGGCAACAGAGGTATGTTTCCATTTTTGGACTGTTGGTCCACACCACCAGCTCATCATTTCCCACTCCTCGTAACCAACTCCCACCTCGTAGATCTATAGTTTTAACCACTTCTTGTCCTACTCCTCCTCTGTCTTTGAGTTGATTGCAGCCACATGTGAGAGGACACACGGTTCTGCATGTGCTGACTGAACGAAGGTGCCTAAGTTAACTAGCCACCTTTTCACTTATAAACCAACTATCTCATAACCCTTGTAGCTTTTGACTACATGATGCGTATGAGTGAACGAGCGGGATACTTACCTATGGTTTCGATGTCATGCTACAGTTGTCGAAGATCAGAGGTGCTGCATTGTTTATTTGTTGCATGCCATTCCTCTTCCTCCTCTTGTTGTATGCTAATGGTTTCTTGGCTTTTGTAGGTATCTGTGGCTGAATATCTGATGCTATTGTTGTTTTGGAGCTCTTGGATCATCCTGGTAAAGACCTATTGCTGGTGATTGGCATTCTGTGGGTTAGGCTGCTACAGGATTTCCTATAGGATGTTTTGTAGCTTCTTCTCCCTCAAAATTCTTTAGTCATGTTGCTGGGTGGGGATGTGAGGAAGGTGTAATGAATGGAAGGAAGGAGTAAGAGTGTGTGTAGAGCAAAGGACACTCAGATAATGCTCTTACTCCTCTCTGTTTTCCTTTTTTTTCTTTTTTCTATGACTGGCAAAAATTGTTGAAACTGATCTTTTTTTGTTTTGAATGGTGAGTGCAAGGATGATGATGGTGGATGAGGTGAGGTGTTAGATCATGAATAGGGTGAATTTTAGGAACCTAAAAAACCTATCATGTGCCCTCAGATTTCTTCCTATAGGTTTTCACTTATAAACCAACTATCTCATAACCCTTGTAGCTTTTGACTACATGATGCGTATGAGTGAACGAGCGGGATACTTACCTATGGTTTCGATGTCATGCTACAGTTTTCGAAGATCATAGGTGCTGCATTGTTTATTTGTTGCATGCCATTCCTCTTCCTCCTCTTGTTGTATGCTAATGGTTTCTTGGCTTTTGTAGGTATCTGTGGCTGAATATCTGATGCTATTGTTGTTTTAGAGCTCTTGGATCATCCTGGTGAAGACCTATTGCTGGTGATTGGCATTCTGTGGGTTAGGCTGCTACAGGATTTCCTATAGGATGTTTTGTAGCTTCTTCTCCCTCAAAATTCTTTAGTCATGTTGCTGGGTGGGGATGTGAGGAAGGTGTAATGAATGGAAGGAAGGAGTAAGAGTGTGTGTAGAGCAAAGGACACTCAGATAATGCTCTTACTCCTCTCTGTTTTCCTTTTTTTTCTTTTTTCTATAACTGGCAAAAATTGTTGAAACTCATCTTTTTTTGTTTTGAATGGTGAGTGCAGGGATGATGATGGTGGACGAGGTGAGGTGTTAGATCATGAATAGGGTGAATTTTAGGAACGTGGAAAGGTATGTTTTAACGAATAACTTAGTGGTGTTTCAAGCAATAGTTGTAACCTTTTCTTTGTTATAAAATAAGGAGAATGTAATGAGAATGAGCACGAATGACCCAATCACTAATAGTTATCTTCTCTATGCAGGAAAAGACAAAAGTAGGAAGGCGCGGTGCAAAACGAGAGTTGCATGAGGAGACAACGGCTGTCCCTCCAAAACCAAATAAAATCCAGACCAGGGCGAGTGAATCAAGGCAGATCAATCCGGGACGAGATGAAGGACTGTCAGTTCGGAAGGCTAGGCAGAGAAAAGAGAGGAGTTAACAGTTTAACAGATCCCTCAGGATCTTTGATCCTGAGGGATCGTTACTTTCAATTATTTTGTTGTTTAGTTAACTCCGCCATTACTTGTATAAAAAGGGGCAGCATTGAAGACTTCAGGGACTTTTGATTATCTTGTATCTTTACTTTCTGTTTACAGACTTCACAGTTGGTTAAACTCAGACTATCGAGTCTCTTTGAGACTTAGTTTTGCTGTACTATCATCGATGCGTTAATATAATATATTTGGTGTTACTTTCTCCCTGCATCTGAAGTAAGTTACGGCGGTGTGCCATTGGAAGCTAAGGGCCCGGCTCCAACGGACACTGGCTGATTGTATCATTACAGTTTGGCTTTGTGTGGTTTGTTTACTGTTCTTAATAATCTGATATACTTACATGCTGTTCCATACTCGTTCATCAGTAGTTTTCCTTTTGTAAATCTTTGTAACAAGTTTACATCATATTTCCAGAATTGATCACATAACATTGTTCTGAGTTGTTCACTTCTGTTACAGAATTTATAAGTGGAATGTTTTAGCTACATATGGTTGGAGTGACGATCATAAGAAGATGGAATTAACGTTGTGTGTGGACTACTGGTGATCATTTCAGATTATGTGTACATATGATTGACGTTTCCTGTTTATGGTGGTTTGCTGTTCCATTTGATTAAGCTGTCTACTTGTACAAAAGATTGCTCTTTCTTTGTATGTAAGTTGATGCCAAGAATTGGGAGTGTTGAACTCGCGAGATCTAGTTTCTTTACTGTCGTTACTTTTACTGCTGTTCCATTTCTGAATTGCCGTTCCATTCTGCTTTCTTGCTGTTCCTTTTTACTTGCATTCATTGGTTTGGTGTGGGAGGAGGATCAAGGCTGTCGTGAGACACAGCAGACGCTATTATGCTCCCAGATCCATGATCCATACTCTAATTCCTTTTCCTTCATCAGTTTCTAGAGGGATGGGTTACTATTTCCGTACCCTTGACTGATAAAGTTGCCGCGTGTGATTTCTTTATGTAAAAGTAATTTAGCCATAGCTTAGCATCCGTTTACTCTTGTATTTCTTAGACCTATACTACTAAGCATTACTCTGACAAATAGCCTCAAATTGAGATACCCTTTACAATAACAAAACGCTCCCTGATTGACTTGTAATGTGAGATAACTAGAGGTGAAAAAGACCCTTGTTACAACTCTACATTTTGGCGCCGTTGCCAGGGAAAGGGTATAGCCATTTTTTTTTTAAACAGGGTAGTGTACAAATCTGCTAGGGGAGAGTTGGATTTTAAAAATGGAAGGTAAGAACCTGCGTATGGAGCACGTAAAAGCCCTGCTCCACCGTCCGCTTTCCTAGCAGAATTGATTGGTTAAATAGGATTTAGCAGTTTAATTGGAGTGCATGACTAAGCAGAAAAAGCCAGAGGAAGATCAAAAGCCTCCATCCAAAGCCAAGGGGCCGGTGACCCTTAGACGAACAACCTTCATAGACGAAATCTATAAGAAAGCCAAGTCTCAGCCATCAGTAGGTTATAGGAAAATCAATTCTAAACAGCCTACTAGTTCCCTTCAGGCCTCGGGATCACCATCTGAAGCCTTTGCTGAAGTGCACAGTCAAACAGAGGAGCAGGACTTTCAAGAAATTGAAAATTTGACTCTTGGACTATTGCACGAAGGGAATCTTAGTAACCTTTGCGAAGGAGGAGGAGAAACAGGGGAAATCGGGGAACCTAGATCTCCTATTGAACCAAACCAGCCTTTAAATAGCCCGGATAAAGGAAGCGCTGCAAAAATCCTCGTTGAAGGAATTCATTCACCTCAGACAGTTGGGACCATCATTATCCCTGATAAAGGGAGTGTTGTCAAAACAATCCCTGTTAAGACTACCCTTTCTCAACCAAGGAACACTCTCTTGGAAATTCCTGAAGATTACTGGCATATATTCGATCCCATGGCGCAGAATCAGCCAAACACCCAGACCTCCACATTGCAATATCCTATAGTAGATTCTACAGCAAATGCGCCCATGAAAGCTATCCCTCTCCAGCATATCCCCACATTTCATGGCCTTACATCAGAAGATCCGGATGCATTCTTGTTCGAATTTGATGTATTATGCAGAGGATACGATTACACCACCGATCCCCAGAAATTAAAATTGTTCCCCTCCACATTAAAAGGGGCTGCTTTAAGATGGTTTATGGGCTTAGGTGGTGGGGTTATTAACAATTGGGATCAAATGAAAGAAGCCTTTTTAAAGAAATATCAGGATTACTGTAGGTCAAGAGAACTAAAAGATGAAATTTTTCAAATGTCAGCCAGACCAAACGAAACTCTAGAAGAATATGTGGAACGTTTCCAATATAACTTGCAAAGATCTCCCTATGCATCGTTACCTCTGCTTGATAATGTGTTGAAAACCGCATTAATTAGAGGTATGAAAGAACAATGGATTGAAACGTTGAATATTATGGGGAAAGGAGACATTTATCAGGAAAATTTTGCTGATATCATTGATCTGTGTATCAGGAGCTCAAGAGGCAGCACGAGGATAAAACCAGCAGAATATGATTGCTTTACCAGAGATAACAGAACATCAACAGAGGGAGTAACACGTGTGGAACTTGGAAATTTGCTAGAAAATTTTAAAACTGATATCCTGGGGACATTAACTACACAGCTTGATATTGTGCAGGCTAAACAGAAGCAAGCAGAGGCGGAACAGAATCTAGCGGTTTTCTGCCCTCGATGCAGGAAGAAACATAGCCACAAGGAATGCCCGCTGGATACAGTCCAAATATGTGCTATCTGTACCAAGGACCACCTGACTGAAAGCTGCCCCTCACTTCCTGGTTTGAAGGCAGTATACAAAGAAGCAGAAGAGGAGCCAGAATAAGCATATTTTATTAACCAGCGTCGTCAATGGCAGCCTAGGCAATCTGGTATGTTTTCAGACCCCTCCTCTTCTTTTCAACCCCCGCAGTTCAATGCTCAGCAATAGAATATGTGGCAAAACCAGTCTCAGCCCCCGTTTTTGAATTGGTCACCTCAAATGTTTCCTACTCCGAATCCTTGGATGACCCAATTTGGTTGGCCAAACTTCCCTTATCCCCCACCATATTGGCAGAATAATTCATATCCTCCGCAGTGGACCCCTTCTACTTCGCAAGGTTCACCCTGGAAGACAAGCTGGCCAAAATCGACATATCAACCAGCAGGATCAATTCCACTCCCTCAACCAACTCTGCCAGCCTTACAACAAAATCCCCAGCCTAATCTGAGACCGCAGCTCCCAGCCCAACTCAACCCCAATCCAAATAATAGACCAGTTCAATCTCTTCAAATTATAGAATCCTCAGAGATTGAATCTGATCTGCGGGAGTGCAATGACCTTCAGTTAAGATCTGGGCGAATAATAGAAACTGAGGGACATAGAACAACTCACATTGAAGATCAGTTACCTATAGAACAGCCGTCACAACAGGAAGATGTAAATAAAGACCAGGCTCATCAGCAAGTAATTACATCTCCTCCACCTTTCCCAGAACGATTGGCCATTCCACGACCAACACAATATCCAGATTTTGATATTCTGGGAGAACTACAAAACTTGTATATAAGAATTCCATTCCTTCAAGCTATACAGGATATCCCCATATATGCAAAAACCATAAAAGACCTGTGTAGCAGAAAATCAAAAAGAAATGTAACCTCTAACCCAAGAGTCCAGGTAGTCGGCACCTTATCCGACCTCCTATCAGGAAAAGAAACACCAGTTAAATACGAGGACCCTGGAAACCCAATTGTCACTGTTCAAATCTATGGGCAGACCTTGACCAACGTCTTAGTTGATCTAGGGGTTGCAATTAACATCCTGACAACATCGAATTGCCAGAAGCTCGGAATTACATCGGTAGAACCTACTTCCACTTTGTTAGAACTAGCTGACCGATCAGTAATTAGACTAGAAGGCACCTTGTATGATGTCATGGTTTCAGTGGATTCCTGGGAATACCCGACCGATTTCCTGATAATTAATCCGAAAACCCGACTAGATGGACATCCGCTAATTCTAGGTAGACCGTGGCTCGCAACTGCTGACGCCTACATTGGTTGCCGGCAGGGAAACATGACCATAACCAGAGGGCCGGATATCAAAAATTTAATCTTGTACCCTCCAGCGCAGCCAAGCATCACGATGATGAGAACCAACCTGCGCCCTGCCTCGTATATCACTGACAATATTAGACCCCCATTAACAGTCCAGGAAGCGCTACATTTCAAAGATCAAACGGAAGGCGATGCCATCAATAAATTCATTAATCAAACAGAATCCACATCGTATACACAATGTTTTATGATAAAAGCGGCATTTGATAACGAATTAGAGGAGGATCCTCTGAAAGACGAACATGACCAAATTATACCTGTGACTTTTGTCGCTAATAGCAAAGTAGTGCAAATTGAACCGGGGAAAACTTTAAATATTAACGCTAATCTGACACCAGATCAAGAGACAAAACTCATCCAGCTGTTACGAAAGTATCAGGAGGCATTTGCATGGGACTATCCCGATATGAAAGGGATTGATCCCCAGCTATGCACACATCATATTTATATCGAAAAAGATGCAACCTGTTCGTCAACTGCAAAGAAGACTCAACCCCCATTTAAAAGATGTTGTAAAAGATGAGCTTCAGAAACTTTTAGATGTTGATTTTATTTATCCTATTTCTGACAGCAAATGGGTCTCTCCACTTGTGGTAGTACCTAAAAAGAACGGGAAATGGATCTGTGTGGATTATAGAAAATTAAACAAAGCCACACAAAAAGATCACTTCCCTCTTCCATTCATAGATCAGGTACTGGACACCTTAGCAGGCAAGAAATTCTTTTCTTTCTTGGATGGCTTCAGCGGATACAATCAGATTCAGATTGCCCCTGAAGACCAGGATAAGACTACCTTTACTTGTCCCTGGGGAACGTTCGCTTATCGAGTCTTACCTTTTGGTTTATGTAATGCTCCAGCCACATTCCAAAGGGCTGTTCTTAGCATCTTTGCAGATTTAATTAATGATGGATTGGAAGTCTACATGGATGACTTCACACCATATGGAGATGACTTTGATCCAGCTCTAGATACTCTCGAAAAAGTCCTACAGCGCTGCATCGCTACCAGACTTTGCTTGAGTCACGAAAAGTGTTACATGATGATGACCGAAGGACTCATTCTGGGACACTATATTTCAGCAGCTGGTATTCAGGTAGACCCGGCTAAAATTCAAATACTTTTGCTTATTCCGACCCCCACTAATCAAACAGAGGTACGCAGTTTTCTTGGTTTTTCTGGGTATTATAGATGATTCATACAACATTATTCACATATTGCCGCACCTTTACATGCATTAACTGGAAATGTTGACTTCTTATGGACAGAGAAATGTGATCGAGCCTTCAAAGAATTAAATAAGCTGGTATCTACAGATCCAGTTCTCCGAGGACCTAATTGGAATTTACCATTCCAAATTTCAACTGACGCCTCAGACACAGCAATCGGTGCAGTTATGGGCCAAGAAGAGGATAAAAGACCATACGCCATCTATTACATCAGTAAAAATTTGGCTCCGGCTGAATTAAATTACACTGTCACTGAAAAAGAATTTTTAGCTGTGATACACGCTGTTAATAAATTTAGACACTATATTACAGGCTATCCTGTTATTTTGTATACAGACCATTCTGCTATTAAGTATTTAGCAAATAAGCCTGTTACAAATGGAAGAATAACCAGGTGGTTGATCCTGTTGTAGGAGTTTGATATTACAATCAGAGATCGACCGGGGAAGGAGAACCCTGTAGCTGATTTCCTCTCACGAATACCAAAATCAGTTGAAGCAGCAGTAGTCGAGGACCAATTTCCAGACGAACACTTATTTGCTGTCGCTGTTCAGACTCCCTGGTACGCTGATGTTGCTAACTATCTTGCAGTAGGTAAGCTTCCAAAACATTTAACCCCCAATGAACGGAAGCAGATTGTTCAGAAAAGCAATCGATTTTCGTGGGTTGGGGGCTATTTGTTTCACACAGGAGCAGATATGGAAATCAGAAGATGTATTCGAGAGGACAAAATCTTTGATATCTTGAAAGCTTGCCATGACGGGCCATGTGGAGGACATTTTGCTGAACGAAGAACAACACATAAAGTATTACAAACGGGATATTACTGGCCTACAATTTTCAAGGATGCGAAAAAATTTGTCCAGGCCTGTGATAGCTGTCAGCGTGCAGGACGACCTGGTCCAGCCGACGAAATGCCTTTGCGGCCTCAATTAGTGATCGAACCTTTCGAACGCTGGGCTCTGGACTTCGTCGGACCCATCAGCCCGCCATCAAACCAAAGAACCTACATTTTGGTGGCAACTGAATATGTTACCAAATGGGTTGAAGCGGAGGCATTGCCTAGAGCTACAGAAGATTCGGTAATACAGTTCTTGTTCCATTTGTTTGTACGTTATGGTCTTCCGAGGGAAGTAATTACAGACGGAGGACCACAATTTGTGGGGCATAAATTAGCTGCAACACTCAATAACTATCGTGTCCAGCATAAAATTACTACCCCATACCATCCTCAGGCAAATGGGCAAGTGGAGAGCGGCAATAAGGTAATAGAGTCTATTTTGACAAAAACCGTTGCCTCACATCGGCGTGATTGGGCCGCTCGACTACCCGAGGCACTGTGGGCTTATCGAACCACATGGAGAAGCACCACCGGCTATTCACCATATCACTTAGTGTTTGGAAAGCAACCCATTTTTCCTATAGAATTCGAGATCCAAACGCTGCGAACGGCCCAAGAAGTCGGATTGGATTTAAGTGAAGCACAGAAAAATCGATTACAGCAAATTAATGAATTAGATGAAATAAGGCTCTCTGCATTACAGAATACAACACTCATTCAACAGCAGCAAGCCAAATGGCATGATGCGTTTATCAAAAACAAGATATTTCATGAAAGAGACTGGGCTCTGTTATATGATTCTAGATTTCAGGATTTCCCGGGGAAGCTTCAGACTCGTTGGTTGGGACCATACGAGATTCAAAAAGTCCATGACAATGGGACCCTTACTCTGATCACAATCGATGGGTCTGGATATACATTTAAGGTAAACGGCCACCGAGTTCATCTGTACCGCAAACCGCTCACTCGGGAATCTTTTTGTCAGCAGCTACTCCAAGATACTAACATTGAGATTATGGGCGAGGAAGCAAAAACTTCCTCACCTATAGATCAGTAAGAAATTCATCTTTTATTACCACATCTTGTATATAAGATTGTAAATTTTGTATATATGTTTTTAGTATTTGTGCGTGCTGTTCCTTTTCAAAAGGAATAGCACTTGAGTGTTTTTACTGTTCCTTTTCAAAAGGAACAGCACTTGTGTGTTTTTGTTGTTCCTTTTCAAAAGGAACAGCACTTGTGTGTTTTTGCTGTTCCTTTTCAAAAGGAACAACACTTTTGGGTTTTTGTTGTTCCTTTTCAAAAGGAACAACACTTGTGTGTTTTTGCTGTTTCTTTTCAAAAGGAACAGCACTTGAGTGTTTTTGTTGTTCCTTTTCAAAGGAACAGCACTTGTGTGTTTTTGCTGTTCCTTTTCAAAAGGAACAACACTTGTGTGTTTTTGCTGTTCCTTTTCAAAAGGAACAGCACTTGAGTGTTTTTGTTGTTCCTTTTCAAAGGAACAGCACTTGTGTGTTTTTGCTGTTCCTTTTCAAAAGGAACAACACTTGTGTGTTTTTGTTGTTCCTTTTCAAAAGGAACAGCACTTGAGTGTTTTTGCTGTTCCTTTTCAAAAGGAACAGCACTTGTGTGTTTTGCTGTTCCTTTTCAAAAGGAACAGCACTTGTGTGTTTTTGCTGTTCCTTTTCAAAAGGAACAGCACTTGTGTGTTTTTCTGTTCCTTTTCAAAAGGAACAACACTTTTGGGTTTTTGCTGTTCCTTTTCAAAAGGAACAGCACTTGTGTGTTTTTGCTGTTCCTTTTCAAAAGGAACAACACTTGAGTATTTTTGGCTGTTCCTTTTTCAAAGGAAACAGCATTTGTGTGCTTTTGCTGCCTTTTTTTTAAGGCAATGCATCAGATGAACTCCTCCTTACCCTCCCTTTCAAAAAGGAGTAGTATGCTCTTGTCCCTTTCATATAAAGGATGTGTTGTCCATCCTCTTTCCAAGGCCATGAGTAGCAGCTATACATTTATGCAATGAATATAAAAGTCAGGATATATCGAGATCAGCATATCATAAATCGCTATCTTTAACAGCCCTAGTATTGATGCAACAACAAAGGAAGGATCCACACACTCATCATTTTTGCTGTCATGATCTCACCTCCTCTGCCTTGTTGGAAAATTTCATCATGTTGAGTTCCTACAATTTTTTCTATTATTACTTGGAAATAAGAACAGAAGATTTATATCTTCCTATTGGGATGACAAGACTTCTTCCGCCATTCCCACTCTTAAGGAGGGCTGAACCACCCTTATGTGTAATTACACAAGAGCAAAGTCTGTTTCAAAAAAAAAAGGGGCAAAAGCAAAATAAAAAGAAATTATTTGTCAAATGCAGGATAGGGGGTTTCATTAAAGAACCAGCCTACTATGATCATAAGATTGGAAGCGAAGTGGCATTCCCATCATGGCCACCACACCAGGGATATGGTCCAACGGGTTCAGTACATAAACAAACCTTGGAACAGGGGGTCTCATTACGAGCCGGCTTGCCCACATTTCGCGCCTCTCTGGTGAATGGCATCATGGTTATCTGGTTACCAAGCCAGCATGATGGCCTGCATTTTGACAAGAATTGCTCTTCAAAAATACACAAAGGACCATGGTTCCAGGGTGAAATAAACAACTCTGCCAAGGTTATGAACACCTGTCGGCAGCAGAGCTCTGTTAATGGTATCGGAGTCATAATATATACACCAATTTGGATCATATCAAATACTTCTTTCTATCCTCGTAATAATTATATCTTACACTTTGATGGATACGTCGCATGAATATCTATCACCACCAATCATGGCAAAGGTATTGACTATGACTACCTCAGACCTTATATGAGTGCCAGACGTCCTATCCTCCTGTTTTGCATCACATCACGCAGGCTTATGCAAAACGCGATCTACCTTTTGCCTCGATCTCGGTATTTCTTTGTCTAATCTGAAACATGGCAAAGCTCTATATGCTGTTCCTTTATGACTTGGTGACGGGACGGCGGCTCCTCCTCCATTTGACGGCTGGGACAGCCTATCATATTGCGAGGGGAGAGGTGACCTCATTACTCCGCCGGCCACGTGTTAGCACATCATTCGGAAATGATATGGTACGAAGGTACGGTATGGGTTAACGGCATGACAATGCTATTTTTGCAAAAAGTTGTTATTTACAATCAATTTTCATGCATGCTCTGTGTTTTTTTTCTTGCTGCGATTACGTTCTTTGCGACAAGTAATTGTTGTTCCATCTAGGATCCCGAAACAGAACCATGGGAGGCAAGGCTATCAGAAGCGAGCCTAGTGAGCTAGTAGTCTTCGAAGCTACTCGGGAGATCCTAGAAAGGGCGGGGTGGCTAACTTATTTTAGCCGCCTGCGTGAATCAAATGAAACTGTGGCCATGGAATTCCTGCAGAATTTGCAGGAAGAACACTCCGTAGTGGGTGGGAAGCAGATAATGGTCACGAAGGAAATAATCGCGGAAGTAACAGGATTACCAGCCTCAGGACCAATATGGACGATAAAGAAAGAGAGGTTGCAAAAGATCATAGAAATTTTCCAAGACGAAGGACAGAATCTAACAGTAAAGGGAAAAGGAGTGCTGTCGGCAACGCTAGGAGAACCCTGGAGCGAATTGGCAAAGGTGGTGCAGAGCTACATCACCTGCGAGGGGCGAAAAGATGTGGTAAGACCGCGTCACCTTAAGCTCCTGGCTGTGTTAAAAGGAAAATGTTCTGTGAATCTCCCTGCATTGTTAAATTCATTACTGCATGATGCCTCTCGGAGCCTGAAAAAGGCACACCATGAAGACGCAGTGGTTAGCCACCATGGGTTGATCCACTTGATAGTGAGCTACAGTCTCACTCAGCAGCAGAGTAGCTGGGGGGAGCTTATTACAGCAATTGTTGGAGGAGTGGCATCACCATCCCCAAAGGCTAAGCATCCTGCTAGTACCTCTGAAGCACCCAAGGAGCCCAGAGAATCACCAAAACCCAAGCATCCCTCGGATACACCCGAGCAACCCAAGAAATGCACGGAGTCAGTAAAACGAAAATGTTCCTCTAGAGCATCTGGACATGCAAAAAAACATAAGGAACTGGCCACAGAAGAGTGTGCTGCCTCGAAACGTAGGCATTCCTCTGGCACGCCAGAACAATCTGAAAAACGCAGAAAGGTGGTGGTGGAAGAACAGGTGGCCAGAACACCTGAACAGCCCGAGAGGCCTAGGAAGTCAGCTCGGTTGGCAAGAATAAAAGGCAGGCTGGAGAAAATCCAGCTAAGCATTGACCAGCCGATCGAAATAACAGATGAGCCACCAGTGCCAGAACAGGAACCCTTGAGGGAAAATGTGGAACAAATTGAGAACGAAGTAGAAGCCGAGGAAGGAAATGAACATTCTGACTCTGAGGCCGAGGCCGACTATCCGGAGGCAGCCACTGAGCAGCCAATTCAGGAGGAGGAGATGGAACAATTAGGGGACAGCCCTCCACAGGTCCCCGTGGAGGAAGAAGAGCTGGCCACCATCTTGGCCAGCCTGGGAGATTATGCTTCACCTTCCAGTCCAGCAGACCCTCCTGAAGGACCCTCTGGGGAAGAGACGCATGAAGAATTGCATGAAGAATTGGCAGGAGGAGAAAACCTCCCTGTTGTTGACAAAGAAAATGTAAATACCAACCGGGAACAATCCGTTCCCAAGACACCAGAAGAAAACCCACCTGCTGATGACGTGGAGAATGAAAATGCTTGTCGGGAACAGTTCGTTCCCAGAATGCCAGAAGAAACCCTCGATGAAAGAGGAGCAGAACTGAGGGCCACTCATGAGCCCACTGCCGAGGCAAGAGAAATTAAGAAATTGAGGAAGAAACAGCAGAGACTGCTGAATATTATAGCCCAGCTTCGGCAGAAAATTCGAAGTTTGAAAGCCAGTCTGAGAATAAGAAGGACCATAAGGAGAAAAAGAAGGACAAATGTAGCAGGGTCCTGTCAGATGAGAAGGCAAGGGGCTTATAGGCGTCTCGTAGGTCAATACTCCGCTGATAGACCTACGACTGTTCCAACCAGCACTGAGGAACAAAATGCCGTTCCATCTGATATGGAACATCAGAATGCCGTTCCTATTGACGCTGAGGAACAGACTGCTATTCCAAATAGCCCATTGGGACCAACTGCCGTTCCAATCAAAACTGAGCCGCAAGACAAAATTCCATTTACAGAGGGGCCATCGTACCCCTTTATTCATGTTAAGAAAGAAAGGGAAAACAAAGCAGTCCAAACTGAGGCACCACCTTTAGGGATAATTCGGGATACGAATTCCAGGCAGCGAAACGTGAAGGTCTAGGTAAAACTCCCTGCCTCTGAGAAATCATGGAAAAAGGATCCAAAAACCAAGGCCTTGCACCACGAGATGAAGCAAGCCCGACAGGAGGCTGACCAGCTAAGGGAACAAATGATCCCTCGGGAAAAATACGAGGAGTTGCAGCAGGAAGCTGAGCAGTTAAAGGAACAAATGATCCCTCGGGAAAAACATGAAGAACTGCATCAGCAACTGCGGAACATGAGTCAATCAGAGAGTCAGGCCTGTGAAGGATGGCAGAAGGAACAGGAAAAGGTTGCCAAGGTAACACGTCGACTAGATGCTGTTATTAAACAATTGGACACTGTATGTTCGCTGTATAATTATGTTTTGACTTGCAGGGCCCCTGCAAAGAATTATGCTTTATTTCTCCTTGAAAGATACTTAAGATTGAAAATAAAAGCTGTCAGGGCAGGTGCCCCTATTCAGATTAATACTGTTAATGATTTTATTGATTTTTGCAAACATTATGGGGTTAAGGTCCAACGGTTACTATGTGAATTTTATTTGCACAATATGGTGCTTGAGCAGGAAACTGATTTAAACCCTGGCCCTTTCGTGGGAGATATACAGCTACAAGCCTTTGTTTCATTTGGGGTCAATCAGTTAAAGTGGCTCAGGGCTTACAATGCCTTTCAGAGGCAGGAGAACAGCCTAGATCTATGGGTCAGGGCCGAGCCTAGAGACCCAGTTCACCTATGGCAATCACACAAAAGCCTTATGAGAACCCCGGGCGTCATAGAACTACTAGGACCCATGCATGAGGATTTGATCCGAAATAGCTTGGAATACTTTCTGGCTATTAAGGATTCTGCCCTGGATGCTGCCAAATTCCGCTATCGGATTTCTACCCCAAGCATCCAGCTCAGGGAGCCATTCAAATACGAGAATTTTGAGCTGGCTGCTGAACGGTTGAGCCTTTATGGCCAGCGCATTCTGCAAGCTGGGCCGTCTTGGTTAGGATACCGGTTCCGTAGCCCAATTATTTGGCACCCTGCACCTGGGTACCAGGCCTTGTATAATATGCCTGCAGATCAATTGAATCAATTCTTTGATAATCTGGTTGCTCACCATGGTTGCAGACCTCTTCACGAGGTGCCCTCTCCCGCCTATTCTCTTACCGCTCTCCATGTTAATTATAACGTTTTCATGAGGCCATGAAACAGAGTAAGCCGGGGGGTGTGTAGAGCATTGGAAAGGTATGTTTTAACGAATAACTTAGTGGTGTTTCAAGCAATAGTTGTAACCTTTTCTTTGTTATAAAATAAGGAGAATGTAATGAGAATGAGCACGAATGACCCAATCACTAATAGTTATCTTCTCTATGCAGGAAAAGACAAAAGTAGGAAGGCGCGGTGCAAAACGATAGTTCCATGAGGAGATAATGGCTGTCCCTCCAAAACCAAATAAAATCCAGACCAGGGCGAGTGAATCAAGGCAGATCAATCCGGGACGAGATGAAGGACTGTCAGTTCGGAAGGCTAGGCAGAGAAAAGAGAGGAGTTAATAGTTTAACAGATCCCTCAGGATCTTTGATCCTGAGGGATCGTTACTTTCAATTATTTTGTTGTTTAGTTAACTCCGCCATTACTTGTATAAAAAGGGGCAGCATTGAAGACTTCAGGGACTTTTGATTATCTTGTATCTTTACTTTCTGTTTACAGACTTCACAGTTGGTTAAACTCAGACTATCGAGTCTCTTTGAGACTTAGTTTTGCTGTACTATCATCGATGCGTTAATATAATATATTTGGTGTTACTTTCTCCCTGCATCTGAAGTAAGTTACGGCGGTGTGCCATTGGAAGCTAAGGGCCCGGCTCCAATGGACACTGGCTGATTGTATCATTACAGTTTGGCTTTGTGTGGTTTGTTTACTGTTCTTAATAATCTGATATACTTACATGCTGTTCCATACTCGTTCATCAGTAGTTTTCCTTTTGTAAATCTTTGTAACAAGTTTACATCATATTTCCAGAATTGATCACATAACATTGTTCTGAGTTGTTCACTTCTGTTACAGAATTTATAAGTGGAATGTTTTAGCTACATATGGTTGGAGTGACGATCATAAGAAGATGGAATTAACGTTGTGTGTGGACTACTGGTGATCATTTCAGATTATGTGTACATATGATTGACGTTTCCTGTTTATGGTGGTTTGCTGTTCCATTTGATTAAGCTGTCTACTTGTACAAAATATTGCTCTTTCTTTGTATGTAAGTTGATGCCAAGAATTGGGAGTGTTGAACTCGCGAGATCTAGTTTCTTTACTGTCGTTCCTTTTACTGCTGTTCCATTTCTGAATTGCCGTTCCATTCTGCTTTCTTGCTGTTCCTTTTTACTTGCATTCATTGGTTTGGTGTGGGAGGAGGATCAAGGCTGTCGTGAGACACAGCAGACGCTATTATGCTCCCAGATCCATGATCCATACTCTAATTCCTTTTCCTTCATCAGTTTCTAGAGGGATGGGTTACTATTTCCGTACCCTTGACTGATAAAGTTGCCGCGTGTGATTTCTTTATGCAAAAGTAATTTAGCCATAGCTTAGCATCCGTTTACTCTTGTATTTCTTAGACCTATACTACTAAGCATTACTCTGACAAATAGCCTCAAATTGAGATACCCTTTACAATAACAAAACGCTCCCGGATTGACTTGTAATGTGAGATAACTAGAGGTGAAAAAGACCCTTGTTACAGCTCTACATAAACCAACTATCTCATAACCCTTGTAGCTTTTGACTACATGATGCGTATGAGTGAACGAGCGGGATACTTACCTATGGTTTCGATGTCATGCTACAGTTGTCGAAGATCAGAGGTGCTGCATTGTTTATTTGTTGCATGCCATTCCTCTTCCTCCTCTTGTTGTATGCTAATGGTTTCTTGGCTTTTGTAGGTATCTGTGGCTGAATATCTGATGCTATTGTTGTTTTGGAGCTCTTGGATCATCCTGGTGAAGACCTATTGCTGGTGATTGGCATTCTGTGGGTTAGGCTGCTACAGGATTTCCTATAGGATGTTTTGTAGCTTCTTCTCCCTCAAAATTCTTTAGTCATGTTGCTGGGTGGGGATGTGAGGAAGGTGTAATGAATGGAAGGAAGGAGTAAGAGTGTGTGTAGAGCAAAGGACACTCAGATAATGCTCTTACTCCTCTCTATTTTCCTTTTTTTTCTTTTTTCTATGACTGGCAAAAATTGTTGAAACTGATCTTTTTTTGTTTTGAATGGTGAGTGCAGGGATGATGATGGTGGACGAGGTGAGGTGTTAGATCATGAATAGGGTGAATTTTAGGAACCTAAAAAACCTATCATGTGCCCTCAGATTGCTTCCTATAGGTTTTCCGAGCCACTGTAATTCCTACAGGATCGTCCTGTAGGTTTTAAGGGGATCTTGTAGGAATACAGGGGATCTTATAGAAAACACAGTCTTCGCATAAATCAAAGCAATGGAGTGGAAAAATTATGGAAATGATGGAGGGATGCATGGTAAGGAGTGGAGGAGATGAATATGAGTGAGGCAAGGTTCCCTTTGGATCCTATTTTTTCTCCTTGACTATCTTTCTCTCCCACCTACAAATAACAATTATATGTTTTTCTCTCTTTCTTGTTTCTTTTTGAAAAACGACTAGGCTGCCTCAGAGAGGTTTTCACCCTAGCTATTTTCCTTGGGCTCCTCAAGGAAGGTTTTCACCCAGGGATCTTCTTATTCTCTTTCTTTTTCTTTTTTTCATCATTGGGCTGCCTCATGAGGTTTTCAACCCAAAGATGGGACTCAGATGCCTCATGGAGGTTTTCACCTGAGTCCTTATTCTTTTTTCTCTTTTTTCTTTTTTAGTGACCTAATGAGGAAGGAGCTGGAACTTGCTCCACCATCATCACTATTTTATTGATATTGTCAATGAAATATTGTTTTGATAAAGGTCTCTTGTACATTTTCAATCGGTGCCCATTAACAGGCAATGGAATGGCTTCTTCATCTATAGTTCTTATTTGCATTGAACCATTATCATGGCATTTTTCCACAACATAAGGTCCGAGCCATATTGTCCTTAGATTTCCCTCGAAGTCTTTATACCTTGAATAATATAACAATGCCCTTCTAAAATTGCTTCTCCCTAATATGTTTATCATGCCAGATCTTCCTCTAAAGTTGAGTTATCTCTCTATGTAGGAGTGCTTGCATTCTGATTTCATCCAAGCCATTCAAATTGAACAATCTCTCGTGTGCGCATGACTGAGATCCAAATCTAGTTGGGCTGCCATCCTTAATTTTTTATATTCAAGCTCAATGGTCAGCAAGGCCTTTTTCCCATAGACCAGCTCATAGGGTGTAAATCTAGTGGTGGTCTTCCATGTGGTATTATAGGACCAGATGGCCTCAACTAGTCTTTCTACCGAATCCTTCATGTTGCTACTCACTGGCTTAATTAAAATTCCCTCTACTGCCCTGTTGGTCACCTCCACTTGCCCATTAGCTTGTGGATAATAGGCAGTGGAGGTCCTGTGCTTTCTTTTATGATGGCTTAGCAGTTCTTCAATCATGTTGGAGGTAAAAAGGTTTCCTTGGTCTGTGACTAGCTCTCTAGGGTACCCAAATTTGTAGAATACATTCTCCTTAGGAACTCAGCCACCTTCTCTTCTATTGCTGCCTTAATTGCCTTGGTTTCATCCCACTTAGTCAAATAATCAGTGCACACAATAATGTATCATTTTTTCTTTGAAGGAGGGTTGATAGGCACATTGAAATCCATGCCCCACTTGTCAAATGGCTCGAAATTCACTTTAGGTTGTAGGGGAATTTCGTATCTTGGAGTAGGATTTCCCATCCTCTGGCACCGATCACACTGACTAGTGTACTTTTTCACATCCTGATGAAGAGTGGGCCAATAAAAGCCTGCTTGTAACACTTTGAATGTTGTCCTATTTGTTGCAACATGACCTCCACAAGGCCCATCATGATAGGTTAGAAGGATGTCAAAAACTTCGTCTTCCCTTACACACTTTCTCAAGATTTGATTTGGGCCAACTTTGAAAAGATTGCCCCCAATCCAGGTGAAGGGGACGCTTTTCCTGACTATCTTGCTCTTTTCTTTGGAGTGAATTTGTGAAATTTTGGTGGGAACTGTGTTGATACCAAAAAGTTTTCTATATCATCAAAAGATGGAGAGAGAACTAAAATAGCAAAGAAATGCTCATTAGGTAATTGGTCATCCACCATTCCTTCATCACTTGCAGGCACATTTAACCTAGATAAAAAGTCTACAACAACATTTTCCTTACCAATCTTATCAATAATGGTTAGATCAAACTGCTCTAATAAAAGGAACCATCTTATAATTTGAGCATTGTGTTACCGGGAAAAGTGTCTATTTAGAACTGCTCTATCCCACTAAGGTGTGACAGCTGCCTTAGAAACAAACAGAGAAAAACTGCTTTTGTATTTCCTTTATGAACTATAGATAGAGAGGAATAGAAAGAACCAACCTGTGTCTTGCGTTAATCCTTTGATCCAATCCCTCTCTTCTTTGACAGCTTCCAGCTACCTGCTCCCTTACTTGCCCAGCTTCACCAAGTACTTGTAAGATCACAGAAGAAGAACACTATAAAAAGACATGGATCTATATTCATAAACAACTTAGGATCAGATTTAAGTTAACCATACAAATGTAACAAGCATCAATGATACAAAAGCATGGAGGAAAAACTCAAATAGTTTTTATTAATAAACAAGAAAAGATCCAGGGGGAGTTACAACCGATGGTTCCTGACCCAGCATCAACCGCCTAGCAAAGAAGCCCCTCTTCACCTCCAACAAAGCATAGATCACCCAATACTCTGATGTTTGTCTCAAAACCAACAGCAATTCCTTACAATGTGCAAAATTCCAGCCTCTGGATCTCTGGGATGAGGGATCCATATATAGATATGTGTAAGGAGGATGAGTTAGCTTGTGATTTGATTAGTGTCTTATCTCTGTCAGTTCTTGCTTCCACTTGGAGACTGAAGGCCTCTTACTCATCCTTGGTCGAATTCAGTGAGGCAAGTGTCGTAGGAGAAGATTCTGGAAGCTTCCATTGTCTCTCCACCTCACGGAATGACACTGCCATTTGTCATTTCTCGCCCAACGCACCCTCACAGTGTATTTAGGTGCATTGCAACGCACCTAGCTAGTGTATTTAGGTGCAATGCAACGCACCTAGCCAATGGAGCAGCTGAAATGATCCTGTTTTGACTTATTCTGAGCAGTTTCTGGTGGAGAACTTCTGGGAGAAGCTGTAATCTGTTGACCTTGTTCCTTTAGGGGTTAGAACAACACTTTTAGGGACTTAGGAGCCCTTGGTTTATGGACATTTCATGCTTGGAGTTGTAAGGCACAAAAATGTCTATAACAGTTGCCCCCTAAAGTATGAGGCCGTTAACCTTTTGGTGTCGGGTGAAATGCTTTATTATGAGGATCCGAAGTTCTTTCAATGCTGGGAGGAGACCTGTAATAAGATACAATACAATACATTATCTTCATACTATTTTTCATGATCTAGCTGAGGCGGGCATTCCCATGCTCAGCTTTATAAATTCATTTTCATGTACATAGGACAGACAATCGTCTGAGTGTAGACTGATGATTCTGATAGAGCCATCATCCTTTTGGTAGGATGATTATCTGTGCTGCAATGCTGTACATTTAATGTCTTTATTTCCCTGGATATATATCGCAGCCCGGATGGATGAAACTAGATCCGGGGTCTTCAATCTTGTCCGATCTTCACTCGAAGTACAAGTCGATCCATATGAGAAATGTTCTGAAGTCGAACATGGAAAGACATCGCTTGATTACCAGTCAATGATGTAAACTGTTAACAAGTGTGAGAGGAATCACCGATAATGATAATGATCCTCAAGGTACTGCAGTACAATTCACGTGGTGTGAATAAAGGACTTGGCGTCGAACACCACGCAAAATCTTTCGGTTGAAGGTCATTGATGTAAACCTGTTGCCGAAAGTGAGAAACTTGCCATTGAGGCATGCAAGCTTCAAAGTACTGAATGGGGTGTTCCTAGACCAACTTCTTGGATAATGAGCTGATGTCGACAAGAAGTGATCCGTCACAGGAGGGCCTTAATGAATCCCACATCAATGACACTGAACGGAGCAAATGATTTTGATGGAGGTGAAAACAATCTGATGATATACGATTCAGGGTGGTGGTCATGAAAGAATGGAGTATAATGTATGGTAGTGGGTGAGACACAGGTGGCTTCTCTGGATGACTTCTCTTGAACATGTCGGTGACACTGATGTGATGGATTGGTAGCATTAACCCCAAATGTGGATGGTATGGTGTGACCATGGCGATGTGACCGGTGAATGAAACAACCCAACCCGACTCGGACACGGAGTGGAAGTGTCATGTTCAAGAGCGACTTGCTACCAATAAAGATTCTTTGAGTTTTCTTCCCATTTTTTCCCCAGTCATTGCTGACCAGTACCTCTTTATTTTTGTCAAGCTTGAGGAGGATAACATATGCTTGTTCTATAATTTTCCCTTTGGGCAAACCCATCGCTATGTTTTAACGAGCCTAGCGATAGTGAAACTCGTTCTCGTCTAAAGACAAGTTTGTCGCTATTAATCTTTTTAACGAGTTTAACGACAAAGATAACTCGGTCCTTTTCAATTTTAGAGAGTCTGAAGAGGTACGTAAAGGTAACTCCAAAATTCCTTTTTCGTCATCTAATCCCTTAAGTCTGAAAAAGTATAAAACAATACAGAAGGGATGAATTTTCGATAGTTTTAACGAGCCGAACAAAACAAGCGCTCGATCTTTTTGTGCAATAATCCCTCAGGTCCAAAAAGATTAAAATCTAGATGAGGGATAGCACTTCCTGTCCCTTTAACGAGCTGGAAGGCCAAGGACTCGGCAATCTTTTCATATTTTACGAGTCAGTTGAAAAGAGCTTAAAGAAGACTCATCTTTTGAGGAACGAGTGATAAAACGGGTAGCAGCTGATTCCAGGTAAGGTTTGGAATTGTCCAATCATGGCAGTGTCACAAGGATGGCTAGTGAAATCACTCTTCGCAACTGTTCCTCAAAATGGGTAAACAATCAAGTGGAGGGGAATGATCGGCCAATGAAAAAGTGGAGGCGACAGTGCAAACACGACGAAGGCTTTAATGGCTGAAGTACTACATTCACGGTGGTTATTTACCGGGGAATAGTTCATTTTTTAATGAGCTTAAACGCGGGTGGAAACATTTTCTCATGTCTTATGTTTATTTTTTAACGAGCTTGAACTATGTGCTAAAACTGCTCGATCAATCCAGTCGTATGATAAGAATGTCCCATATAAAAACGACAACTTTTAGAGTTTTGCCCCACATCCTTTCTTTATGCAAGTTAGGAAATGACTAATCCAAAATACAGATAAATAATCGCTCTTTGCTTGCACTCCAAAAGGTTTGCATGCCCCCAGGTATAAAATAGAGTTTCAAGGTTACCTCTACTTCTCTCCGCCAAAACATTTGTTTTACCGAGAGAGGCCTACCTCTTACAGGTTACCAAAGATTGTTCTATTCACAGCGCAAACAAAACATTTCTCCGGCGATGTCTACCGAAATAGACAAAGGTGAGACAATCCACTCACATAACTTTGACAAGAGAATCTTGTTCTAGAATAACCCCCTCTTCCAATCACGGACGGGAGTACAGACTAGTCATATTTTCTCGTGGAAACCTATCATATACCTAAAGTTTTCCTACCGAAGCAGACTAGGGTGCATGGCCCCTGGGTTTCAGTCATATCCCTCCGAATTACTCGCGCTCATCGGGAGGACGGACTGGAGATTGAGACATTTCTTGCGTGAAAAGACCATTCAGGGATGGTATATGACTATTTGCTCTGTATGATCCGGGAAATGAAAGCTGGTCCACGAGCTTGACCACTCTTCCCTTGTGTGGAAAACACATTACTCTAAAGAGTGAGGAGACAATTGCTCCCATGCAATAAATATAGTCTCGTCGAAGGAGTAGATTGTAATGCAGGGGTCCTTGAACTACCATTACGTTTATGTGAACTATTTTCCTTCTCAATGTTATGGGCACATCGGGAAGGATCCCTAACGGTCGACTAGTTCCTCTATCAAAGCCTGTCAGATTTCTCATCTCAGGCAAAAGCGATGGTGAACCAAGCGCTTTCCAAGCAGTTGAGGAAAGGATACTCACAGAAGCCCCCTCATCTATGATGGTACCAGCCATAACCATTCTATATATTTGAACGATAATTCGGAATGGTACGCTTGCTGGTAAACGGGGTCTGCCTAGTTGATTCCAGTCGAAGGAGACAACTAGGTTGCTTGGAGGTGGGACCGAATAGACGGCCAGGTACAGCTCTGACGAACTTCCTTCCTGCGGTAAAGGAACGGGTAAATTGCCCCCTTGTTCATCGGAGTCTGTGTTTATGAAGAGAATTTGGATGGTGTCATCCTTGTTCTCTTCAGTGACTGTATCATCTGAAGATGAAACCTCTAAAGGCAAGACCGGGTCAACTGCCGCCTTGACCTTTTGACTTTCGTCTGGTATGGATCCAGATGGTTTATCTTTAATGACAGGTGCTTCAGTAGACCACTTGAGCGGGCCAGCCGGATTTTCAACTAGTGACGGACTCGGCAAGAGTTTTTTATATCCAGGAGGAAGTCGTAACGGTGAAACCGGACGATCATCCAAAACTCTTTTAGCTTCATCTAAGAAGGGACAATGGTGAACGGCATGATCGCCTTCGCACAGCTTACAAGGAAATCTACATTTCCCTTTTTGTCCTGGGGCTTCACTTTCACTAGTTGATGGTGTGTTTTCAACATGATCATCAGAGGTTGACGACACCAGGTTGTGCAAACGAGGAGACCAGTCCCTTAAGATCCGAGGGATGCAAGGACAATCTCTGTGAAAGTGGTCTCCTTTGCAAATGACACATGGTGATTTAGGCCTGGTCGATGCAGTGTGTGGATTTTCGTTAGACGACACTCGTTTTCCCCCATTCGCCTTTGGCTCCTTCTTCTTCTTCTCTTTCTTCTTCTTTTCCTTCTTCTCCTTAGGAACTTTACTTTTGGCTTTACCAGTCCCATCAAGCGAAGAGGAAGGAGGAGAGGAAGAATTAGAGGAAGTAGAAGGTTGGTGGGCAACTCTGGACTCGTCTAATTGCTGATTCGATTGTTCAAGAATAGTGGTGTTCTGAACGACAGAGGTTGAGAAGAGCCATACAAGAAAACCAATTGTCAGCCCTGGAAGCGACAATGTGGCCATATGCGGCGCACCAACATCTCCCCAAGAGGAGAAGGGACTAGGATTTCCTCTAAGGGGAATTCCTTTGTTGGTAGACTCCATTTTCTCAACCCAAGATCAACGTAGGAAAGGGTAATGAATATTCCATTTAAAATAAATTTTTATACGCTTTGACACTACTTGTTTTTTCAGTTTTTAAGAGTCGAGAAAAAACAAAAGATGACTCTAGTCTCCTTCGATTTTTAATGAGCCTGAAGTGACAAGTGCTCAGATGGACCTTTTCCGTTAAGGAGTCTGAAAAGGAATGAAAGGGACTGCTCTGGAGATCTAGGTAGAGGGAGTACCAAACCAATCGCAAAACTGCAGAATACTTTTTACGGTACGGCAATCAATCTTCCCGAATGCTGTGTTCAGTGCATTGCGATCGATAGGGCGGCAGACATGGCTTCCTATGGATAAAGGATTTAAGCCTATAGGGGTCTCCCAAAATATACTCGAAGGTACGTGGGAGCACAAGTCCGTACTGGCACTTATCGTCTCAAAGTGGAGGAATCACCCAACCATCAGTGAGGACAACAGTTACCAGGCTTTACGACGCCGGAATACGTCTCTAGCCTAGACCTCTAAATGTTGTCCGTTAAGTTCCAAAGCGTTGTTAGATTCATTGAATTTATTTTAAGTTGATCTTTCTTATGAAGTTTTCCTTTTGGGTTCACCACGAGATGTAGATGTAATTCCTAAAATGCAATCTAAAGATGATAAACAAACTTTTATCTCTTTTGTGCAATGAAAATCCTAGCTACTAGAGGAAAAGAAAGACACAATCTTTTCACAAAGAGCAAAGAGCACACTGTAAATGCACTTTCCTAAATCAAGCCAAACAGATCGTCTTTATGCAAATGCACGTGCATGTATTTGTTTTCAACTTTCTTAGTATTTATGATAAAAATAAATTTGATGTACAAATCTGAATTTGCTTTCAAGCGACAAATAAAAACAAGCTTCTTTTCGAAATCAAAAGATAGAGATGATTACGACACCTTGCGATTTTGAAATGAACACTTGTACTTGACACTAGAAAATCACAAATTCAGACCAAAGGCAATAGTAAAAGTATAATCGACCGTCAACAGCAATCAAAATTTCTCCTATGATCGAAATCGACACTTGCGACAGATATAAATCAAAGGATGACAGTACGACTATTCTACTTTTGCAATGGAAAACTGTAAACGACTCAACAAACACACAAAAACATCTACAGTTCTTTCGTACAAAGGAGGCAGAATAACAGCAAGGAAAAGGGGTTTTAAACAAACATATACTGATCACAGGCAGAAAAATTCAGGAATAGAACTGGAAAGGATTATCCACGGAAGCCACAACTGCACAGAGCTAGTCTTATCAGCGCACCTGTAACACAGGGAATCTGAAATGCAGCGCAGGTTGTCCACTCGGGAAGTGCGCTGAAATTCAGAATCTCTGAACAGTACCTGCACTGGGCCAGAAACGAGAGTCTGTCCGGGTTCTGGGTCACAGTTTGCAGTTCAGTCTTTGGTTTTTGGCCGAGTAAAAGCAATCAGTAATGCACAATCAGGGGTAGATCTAAGGAGGGTCTAAGAGCTATCACAAGGGCAATCAGATAGTTTGTGAATCAGCTGTTCAAATCATAAACAGATCCAGTGAATGGATTGAAGCAGCAGATGTCTACTTTGCATTTGTTATGGCAAATGCAGTTCGAATGCTACTTATAAGTTTATGAAACAAACAACAAAGAGATACACAAACAAACTAATTAGACATTCTCCCCAGCGGAGTCGCCATTTTGTTACCGGGAAAAGTGTCTATTTAGAACTGCTCTATCCCACTAAGGTGTGACAGCTGCCTTAGAAACAAATAGAGAAAAATTGCTTTTGTATTTCCTTTATGAACTATAGATAGAGAGGAATAGAAAGAACCAACCTGTGTCTTGCGCTAATCCTTTGATCCAATCGCTCTCTTCTTTGACAGCTTCTAGCTACCTGCTCCCTTACTTGCCCAGCTTCACCAAGTACCTGTAAGATCACAGAAGAAGAACACTATACAAAGTCATGGATCTATATTCATAAACAACTTAGGATCAGATTTAAGTTAACCATACAATTGTAACAAGCATCAATGATACAAAAGCATGGAGGAAAAACTCAAATAGTTTTTATTGATAAACAAGAAAAGATCCAGGAGGAGTTACAACCGATGGTTCCTGACCCAGCATCAACCTCCCAGCAAAGAAGCCCCTCTTCACCTCCAACAAAGCATAGATCACCCAATACTATGATGTTTGTCTCAAAACCAACAGCAATTCCTTACAATGTGCAAAATTCCAGCCTCTGGATCTCTGGGATGAGGGATCCATATATAGATATGTGTAAGGAGGATGAGTCAGCTTGTGATTTGATTAGTGTCTTCTCTCTGTCAGTTCTTGCTTCCACTTGGAGATTGAAGGCCTCTTACTCATCCTTGGTCGAATTCAGTGAGGCAAGTGTCATAGGAGAAGATTCTGGAAGCTTCCATTGTCTCTCCACCTCGTGGAATGACACTGCCATTTGTCATTTCTCGCCCAACGCACCCTCACAGTGTATTTAGGTGCATTGTAATGCACCTAGCCAGTGGAGCAGCTGAAATGATCCTGTTTTGACTTATTCTGAGTAGTTTTTGGTGGAGAACTTCTGGGAGAAGCTGTAATCTGTTGACCTTGTTCCTTTAGGGGTTAGAACAACACTTTTAGGGACTTAGGAGCCCTTGGTTTATGGACATTTCATGCTTGGGGTTGTAAGGCACAAAAATGTCTATAACACATTGACATCTAGTTTTTTCATTACATATTTGATTGTAGCATGGTCGGTATGCACAAGTGTTTGATAACCTATAATATAATGCTTGAATTTGTTTAATGAATGCACAAAAGCCAGGAGCTGCTTTTCAGTCACTATATAATTTAGCTCAGCCTTTGACAAGTTCTTGCTGATAAAATAGATTGCATAAGGTAGTTTTTCCTCTACCTGACCTAGGGCTACTCCTATGGCTTTGTGTGAGACATCAACATGAATATGAAAGGGAAGGGCCCATTTTGGGCCTCGAAGAATTGGTGTAGTGGTTAACTTACCCTTTAGAATGTCTAAGGCCTCTTGACAACTTTTTGACCATATAAACTCAGAATCTTTGGCCAACAACCCAAATAAAGGAGAGGCCAATTTGTTGAAGTCATTTATGAGCATTAGGTAGTATTCAGTTATCCCTATGAAACTTTTGACATCTCTCTACTTTCGAGGAGGTGGGACCCTTTGGATGATGGCTATTTTGTTCAGGTCCACTTGCAATCCTTGTTGAGATATTGAATGACCTAGCACGGTCCCTTCAGTCGTTAATAATTCACATTTATCAGGATTGAGAGACAGGTTCATTTCAATGAATTTGTGCAGTATTTTTCCTAGGTTAGTGAGGGCTTCTTGAAAATCATATCCATAAGGTTTAAAATCATCCATATAATTTTCCATCACATCATGGACTAATTCGGCAAAAATACTCAAGACTCCTCTTTCGAAAGTGGCAGGAGCCTTGCATAGGCCAAAAGGAATGACCCTATAGGCAAAAGTACCCCAAGGACAGGTGAATGTGGTCTTATCCTGGTTTTCTAGGTATATTTGGATTTGGTTGTACCCATTGAATCCATCTAGGAAACAAAAAAGCTTTTTCCCTACCAAGCTGTCTAGCACTTGGTCAATGAAGTGTAGAGGAAAAAAATCCTTCTTTATGGCTTTATTCAACTCCCTGTAATCGCCACAAATCCTCCACTTACCATTTTTCTTGGGAACTAACAATAAAGGGGAGACCCACTCACTGTTGGAGATAGGGTAAATGAATCCTGCATGTAGCAGTTTTTGCAGTTCTTCTTTGACTATATCTTTAAGAGCTAGATTCATCCTCCTTTGTGGTTGTCAGACCATCTTGAAACCTTCTTTGATGTATATGTGGTGAGTACACATTGAGGGGTGTACTCCCTTCATTTCCTTGTAACTCCGAGTGAAGGCTTCTAGGTTTTCCTTTAACATGTTTCATAGCTTCTCCACTTCAAGAGTAGAAAGAGATGGATTAATTTTCAAGATTTTCTCTGGGCAAAATTCTATGGTTTGACACGAAGTGGGTTGGAATCGGCCAAGCATAAGTCAATTGGATGATTGTTCTGGGTTTCCCTTACTTCTTCTAATGGTAATGAACCAGGAGTTGGAATTTGGAGCAGGTGTTCAATCAAGTGATCCTCATCTTGTTGTTCTCCTCCCATGGTTGCTTCCAAAGCATAAAGTTGAGCAGAATAAACCTCATCTTATTCCTCCTACTCTAACCATAAAGGTAAATCATGGTCTATAGATGGTTGAGCAGGAGGGTATAAGACTAACTACTTGGACATATGCCCATTCTTGATGGTCATATTCCCAGCTTTGTAGCTGATGTAAGCACCGGCTATGGCCAACCATGGCCTCCCAAGGATGAGAGGATAACCAGTAAGCTTAGCCTTAGGCTAGAGAACTAGAAAATCTGCAGGGTACTCCCAGGAGTCAATGGAGACCATCAAATCCTCCACAATTCCCTCAGGGGTTACTGTGGAATGATCTGCAAGTTGCAGAACTGTTGTGGTCTTCCTCAATGACAGCTGGAGTTTGAGCTTGAGCATGGTGTCCTTAGTCATCACATTAATGGCAACCCCAAGACTGATCAAAGTGTGTGGGATAATGGTGCCATTGATGTGCACATCCATTACAAAGCTTCCATGGTCCAAATATTTTGGACATATTACTTGCCCCAACATTAATTCGGATAGCTTCCCAATGAAATTAATGGTAGGGGCATCCCTTTTTCACCTCCATAGATGCTTGAAGCATTTCTCCTTAATCAACTTATTGTAAATGGGAACATATTTTATTTCCTGGAGAAGGAGGATCTTTACACATAGATTTTTCAATTCTCCCAGGAGTTCAACTCCTTCTGGGGTAGGCTGGAGTGGTTAGTCTATTCTCTCAGGAAAGGGTGGATTTACTTTAAGGTTGCTTTCCTCTCTTTCTTCCTCAACCTCCCTAGGTAGAGGGGGAGGTTGGTTATCCAGGATAACTCTCCCAAATCTTAGGTTAATTTCATGGATTCCAACAGCATAAGCTGGATATGATGTCTCTCCATTGTATACTTGCTAAGCCTGCCTATTGTTTAGGTTTGGATTTGGCTGGGCAGGCATCTGGGGTTGCTTGGGTGGAGCAGAGTTTAGGAGTTGTGGTTGGGTAGGTGGTGGAGGCAATATATCTACATCATTGTTGTATTGGGGCCTCCACTCGTGGAGTGGTGTATTCCACTGAGGTTGTGGTGGAGCATAAGGTTGAAATCATTGGCTATCTATCTTTGAATGATACTAAGATGCATAGGACCAAGGAGGGGGTGTAGACCAAGAAGGATGAGCAGGGGGTCCCCAAGAAGGTATACATGTGCTTTTGTTGGGGTTGTAATATGCATGGGATGACCCTTGCATGTCCTGCTGGTATGGTCTAGGCCCAGGAGGTCTCCTTTGGTTAATGTCGTAAAGATACTTAGTGATCCCTTCAGCTCTTTGATATATAGCTTTGAGTCCAGGTAAAGAAGGGCACTTTTCTGTGGAGTGGTTTTCTTCACAGACCCAGCAAATTTCAATACAGCTCAATGGACATTCGTTCCTAGGATGCCTCCTGGTGCATTTAGGACAAAAGATGGCCAAGGCTCTCTCTTCTTCCTCTTGCTTGCTTTTAATGTTCATGGTGTCCATTTGCAAGGCAAGGTTTTGCAGCATCTCACTTTTGAAATATTCCAGCATATTTCCAATTTCACCTTTGATGGATGAGTTGGAAGATGATGTATTGGCCATAGGTTGATTACCCCTACCCTTTTTCTTGGTCGCCCTAGAATGGTTTCTAAAGATAGCGTTGATATCCTCATAGGGTAATTGGTAGATATCTCCTCCTGCTAACAAATGTAAGGTATCCAAAAGATCTTCTCTTACTCCCCTGAGCAGGACCAACTTTAGTGACTCAGGGTCAAGTGTGCACCTGGCCCTTTTATAACTGAGATGGAATATTTCTTCGTAGTCTTTTAAGGCTTCATCCTGGCCTATAGTCATCCTGACAATTTCTTCTTTAGTATCCTTTGACCTACAGTAGTCCTGATATTTATTGTTAAAGGCCTGCTGCATCTGAGCCTAAGTTGTGATGCTATCTCCAGGTAAGCCCATGAACTAGCACAATGTTGCATCCTTGAGGGTAGATGGAAATAGTCTTAACTTTTTCTCATCATCTATATAGTCATAGGTTCAACATATAACAACAAACTCAAATAGGAAAGTGTCGAGGTCCTCTGTGTTCAGGCCATGTAAATGAGGTAGGGCAGAGGGGCTTCTATTTTTCATCTTAGTCCCCTTGTTGCTTTCCTTGATGGGGAAGGCACCCTCAACTCTCTCTCTATTCCCTCTATCATTTCGGTTTTCAGCCATTGGTTCAGTAAGAATGGGTTCCTCCTCTTCTTCTTCCCCAAGTAGGTTCTTCAAATATCTTAGGTTTCTCACCTAAATGTTCCTCCAGTTCACAACCACTGAAGAAGAGAGAAGGTTGACTATTGGATGCAGTGGGGGTATTTGGCTAAATTTTCGTAGGTTGTCCCTATTTCTATGAGGCATGAAAGGAAATGCTTTTGGGTTGGTTTTATAATTTTTTTAACTAGAAAGTACTTGCAGAAATGAAATTGATGATTGAATGAAAATCACTGATAGGATGAAAAAGCTACTTGTTGAATTGAAATCCTACTTGCAAAATGGAAAGGAAAGTAGATAATGGACAATGAAAGAAAAGAAGAAACTAGATTACTTTTGCAGAAATAAATTAACAACAAAATATTGGAGACAAGAAATACAAGAAAAGAAAGCAGTAATCACATTATACCCAGACAAATCCCCGGCAACGGTGCCAAAAAGTGATGAGCGCTAGTATTCCAACAAGGATGTTGCAACTCCTAGGCTACCAGCTTTACTTATCAAGCTGGGGTTCGTACAAACTTGGAGAAGACAGTGTTGTGTGCACAAGTAAAAGTGAAGGTCCTGCCTGTTGTCACTGTTCGTCTAGCGAGAGACCCCAGGGGTTCCAAGCCAGACTCCTATAGAGTCAAAAGAAGCTTGATTATTTGATGGAAGAAGATCAAATCTACTCTAAGGGAGCTACTCTACGATACTAATGAAGAAAACAACATGTAATGCTAAATCACACCGTAACTTAATTAACTAATTAAACAACTATGCTAAGTAGAATTGCTAAATCAAAACTAAACAAATCCTACTGTCTAAGTTGTAGAAGTGAAGAGCATCAAACCATAATAGTATGTAAGAAAAAAGCTAAACTAAATTTGTTTTCACTTTTTTGGGTTTTTTAGGCAAAATCAAGTATGCAAATTAATTGTTCTTGTGGATGTGATAGGTGAATGGAAGGTGACAGAGGATGGTTAGAAGGTTTATGGAGTGGTTGGATGGTGTGGAAGGGTCCTAAGAGGCTTTGTGTGACTTCCTAGAGGTTTCTCATCAATTCGGCCTCAAAACATGCCATTTCAGGAAAACCTATAGGATGTAATAGAAACCTACAAGATGATCCTGTAGGAATTACAGAAAACCTACAGGATACAACTGAGAGTTAAATGTGAGGTGTTGGAGGTGTTGGGTAGCTTGGGAAAGGTGTATGGTGAGTGGAATGGGGTGTTAGAAGGTCTAGGAGCACTCAGGAGTCAATATCCAAGATAAGAGGTGCCTAGATTCGCTCAATGTAACTAAGGGAATTTCAATGATAAATGATAAAAAAACTAGTGAGGGTGAGGATAGAACAATAGATGGCTAAGGTGGATGAAGTGGAAGGTGGCTGATGGTGATGAAGTCTGGATCTCCTCCTGAAGTACTTTCTTTGCTTAAAACATGTGTGTCTTCCAAGAACTATGCAACAAGATGCATTTTCATAAACTAGAAAAGCATGAATCAATTGCCTATATTATGCATGAAGAAAGTTGTTGAAGGGATTGAAAGCATAAGTAAGATCTTATTGTAGAAATGAGATGGAAAAAGATGACGATGAAATATACCTTGCAACATGAACCAAATACTGAATCAAAGACAACAAACTCCAAAGGTCATGCAAGAACCATAAATATGTGTTTTTGGGGGTTGTTGAAGGGTCCCTTCCTCAAGTCATGGTCCCAGAGGAAGGAAGTGAGGCCGAGACACCTGCTAAAAACCTTATGGTGATATTTTTTCTCCTTTCTAACCTGGTACTTGAAAGAAGGCACAAATGGAAGCAAACTGTCACACAACAAATCTAATCTACATTGTTGTAATGGGAATGCATCTACTAAGCAAATGAGCAATTAAACTGTGAATCTATACTAGCATACATGTACAATAAAGAGGAGACTTGGCTGCTAGGATTGGGCCCTAACCCAAGAGTTTTAGTCCTCTGAGTTAACTTAGTGCTGGCTCAAAACAAAACTCATTCTTATTATCAAAACAATGGATTACATCAAAAATTGTCGCAGGTCTTGCAACTTGGAAATAGAGTAGAGTTTTACAATAAAAAATCTAAATCCTACTGAGGCCCTAAGCCTTCCTACTTATACCTCTGAAGTCCCCAACGAATTCCTTAAAATTAGGGAGGCTTGTATCCCAAACTCAAGATAAACCATTACTTTGTCTTTCACTTTCTCGGCTGCCTTCTAGTCCTCATGATTTGGTTGTTTGCACTCCGAGTTGATGGAGGAATATTTGAATGGAGGGGTAGGAAATGAGGAGGATTTACCTCCTATAATTCCTCTCCCTTGTCCCATTTGATTTTTAACCATGGCCTTTCCCAAAATTCCTTTCTTTTATCCTTTAATCTTGCATTAAATGTACATTAGACCACAAAGTAAAATATCCAACTCTAAGTCATCTCATAAACAAAATATAATCAAAATTATGCAATAAGTTATGAGAATAGTTGGTTTGACTAAACTAGGAGGTGAATTAAAGCCCATATAATTACCCAATGATGAGGCTCATTAGCAATGGAACCATTTGTTGGCTTAAGGGGCCCTAACCCAAGTTCAACGTTAACTTAGCCAAGCAAATCCCTACACTACTGGCCCTTTCAGCATCAATCCGCAGAGCGTGGACTGAAGTCTCACCTAAAGTAGTATGGGGGGACACTGGAATGAGGTTTCTGCACCTAGAGATGGTAGTGATGTCATTTTATGCCTTAATTATGCCCTCGCATAGATTGATAAGCCTTTTAGGGCTTGTCGATAAACCTCTCTTAAGCAAAGTCTTTCAGTAGAAATCACATAAAAGAATTTTTTGGCCGACACGTTTCGAACCAACAAGTGTGGTTCATCATTAAGACCAGATGAAGAGGTAGACCATGGAAAAGGCTTAAATAGAGAGCAATGTAGAGACTAATACCCTATACTTCTCTTAATCTGCCTCTAGACCTTCACGAAGGTCTACGTCTGTCATTCGCAAACCCTAACCAGGCGAATCAACCACTTACGTGCTTTTGTAATTACTCTTACTTAAATATTTACCTAGATTAAGTATCTGATAACTTCAATATGCATTAATATGTTCTTCTTGTAATCAAATATTATTAATTTTTTCAGATAACAATGTAAAACATATAGATTTGCACATTAATATAGCATTAAATCATGAACCCATTATTCAACATAACACAACCACATTTATCCATAATAGAAGTAAATAGATCAAACACAGATATTTCCAGAGTAATATTCTTTATTATTACTTCAGATCTTCTTACAGACTCTACCTACCCTACACACTTTGCTGCAGGGGTCCGCACACTCAGCTGCAGACTTCTACCCTAGGCCTCTGCGCACACAGCTATAGAGCCTCTCTTCTACTCTGAAACTCTTTGCTTGTTTCACTAATGACCCATTATTCATCATCATTACTACTACTTATATCTTAGACTCTTCCAAGAATTTCCTTTTTATACAATCCCATGGTTTGCGAACCATGCGTAGATCTTCTAAAGTCGACACAACTTACATACAAGAAGGATGGAAACCCTTTATGACACTTTACATGTACATGCTCTGCGACCATAAATTGTGTAGACTCTACACTTTACATACAAAAACTTGGGCTTTCTACCCCAAAATTAACCCTAGGGGACCTTGTCCCAACACATGGATAGACATGCTTCACCTTGTACCAACTTAGTTGAACAAAACATAAGATTCAATCAGATCATAGTGTTTGGAATTGGGAAGGGTAGTTTGTCACGCAAGCTTAAGATTTCCATAGTCTTTTCATCTATGGTGTTGCTCTACTACTAGTAGGCCTAGACACTACCCCAATGGAGTCATGCAGGAACACAACCATTGCTCCATTTCCAGCGAGCTTGGATATTACCCTGGTGGTGTTGCCTGCTTCACCTCTCTGCGTAGGAAGCCTTTCTCTTCTTTCTCCATTGCTATTTTTTAAAGAGAACTGTGCATAGGCACCTATTTTTGTTTTGTAAATAAAGGGATCCTGACTTATTGAGAGCAAGAAAGGTTGTTCCTTCAGAGAAGCATGTAAAGACCTCTGATTCAGGTTTGCTCATTTATATTTTCCCCTTCTCCGTTTCTACTAGCTGATTGAGCTTGAACACAATAGAGCAGAAAACTGAGTGTAGGCATGAGGTTTACCAAACTGGACACAAGTTCAAGTTTTGACCAAAACTCTCCTTACAGACAGATCGTATTTTATGCGAAGACTCAATCGGCCAAAAGTTACAACCAAAAACAAAGAAGAAAGACACAGGACTGGCCAAGTGTTGCAGTGTCACAAGACTCTTTGAACCTCAACCACATACACATTCAGAAGCTAGAACACAATGTGTGGTGAGCACTAGTATTGCAGCAATAATGTTGCAACTCCTAGGCTACCTACTTTACTCTTATCAACCCGGTAGTTCGCAACAAACTTGGAAGCGACGGTGTTGTATGCATAAGTACTAGTTCTTACCGCAGGTTGTCACATGGTCAGCCGATGCAAGATCACTAGAAGCTCAAGCCAACTTCTATGGATCCTGGAAGAAGCTTTATATGTGATGAAAGGAGAGAAAGACTACTTTACAGATACTATTCTAACTACAGAAAGGAGAAAGTTTGAAATGTAAAGCAAAACTAGTGAACCCAAATTAACCAACTAATCCAACTTTTGCAGAAAGCACTATGAAAATCATGAAAAGAATGCCATGACCTACTCAAGGAAGTAAAAAAAATTTAACTAAGCTATTTCTGGAAGTAAATGAGAAAAAAACATATTTTTGGATTTTTATATATTTTTAAGTGAATTTGACATGCATGTAATTTATTGTTTGTGAATGTGGCAGTGAATAGTTGGTGTTGGAGGGTGGTTTTGGTACTTGAGGGGATGTAGGATGGTGTGGATGGGTCCTAGGAGGTCTCAAGTGGCCTTCTAGAGGCTTTTCCCATACTTGGCCTTCAAAATAAAGCCTACAGGAAAATCTACAGGACACAGGAAATCTATAGGAGGAAAAACAATGTTCTATAGGAGGCCTACAAGAGGAGGTCGAGAGTTGTTTTCACTGTTTTGAGGGTGTGAGAGGGGGTGAAAAAGGTTGATGAAGGTTGGAATGAGGTGTTAGGTTGCCTATCATCTAGCATGAACCACCAGGGGAGAGAAAGATGATTGGATTTGCTCAAGGAGAGAGGAAGAAGTCCTAGGAAAAATTCAGGAAAGTAAGGAAGAATTGAGGTGAAGTTTAGGAGACCAATAGGGCATGGAATGGATGGAGGGTGTGATTTTTGATAAGCTAGCCTATTGCTAGAAGAGATCTGCTGCATAGAAACTGACAGTCAACCAATAAAATCAAGCAACAAGTGAAATGAATGTATTGAGGAAAAACAGAGTTTTGCATAAAAAGTGTCTAAACTATGATCTATGAAAAGAAATGCTGAGAAATACTATAGGAAAGGAAAGCATGAAAGAATACTATTGCAAATAGAGAAGTGTGCTTGATGAAGAAGATCTGAAGAAAGGAAAAACTACACTATTAACCTACCAAAAAGCTGCAAACACTAGAAATCCTATGAATGAGGAAAATCTATGTTTTTGGGGCATCAAGAGGGTGTTTGCCTCAAATCATGGTCCCAAAGGGAGGAAGCGAGGCCAAGGCACTATTTCTATCCTTTTGAATCTTTTCTTTGTCACTACTTAACTTGCTATAGAAAGTATAAATGGAAGCAAACTACTAAATCATCAAAAGCAACCTATTCCTAACCATAAAAGAAATACATCTAACAGCAACCTAATCTACAACTGAAATAAAACATACAAACATAGGTAAAGAGGAGCTTGGCTGCTTGGACTAGGCCCTAACCCAAGAGCGTCAGCCCTCTGAGGTAACTCAGTGCTTGTTATTAGGAAAACTAGTGTCTATACAGAGTTGCTAGTCCCACTAAGGCTGGTAGCTACCTTAGAAACAAACACACTAAAAACTACTTTCGTTTTCCTTTATGAGAAATAGATAAGAGAAGAATAAGGGGACCAACCTCTGTCTTGCGCTTGGTTCCTTGCTTGATTCCTCTCTCTTCTGGTAGGTCTTTGCCACTCGCTTCCTTGTCTACCCAGCTTCAAGGAGTACCTGTAGAATCAAAGCAGCATAACACTATCCAAGAACATAGATCTATTGTCATAAACAATATAGGATCAGATGTACATTGACCACACAAATGCATAAATCATCAATCATACAAGAATGTGGAGGAAAACTTGAATAGCTTTATTGATAATCAAGAAAGAGCAAAGAGGATTACAACCAGTTGTTCTGACCCAGCATCATCCTCTCAACAAGAAAGCCCTTCTTCACCTCATGAAAAGCTTAGATCACCCAACACTATGATATTGCACCAAGAAACCAAGAGCACTTCCTTACAAGATACAAAATTCCAGCCTCTGGATCTCTGGGATGAGGGATCCATATATAGATGTCTACAAGGGAGGTGAGTCAGCTTTTCAGATTTGATTAGTGTCTTCTCTCTGATAGTTCTTGATTCCACTTGGAGATTGATGATCTCTTACTCATCCCTGGTCGAATTCAGAGAGGCAAGTGTCACAGGAGAGGTTTCTGGAAGATTCCATGCTCCTCCACCTTGCGGATTGACTCTGCCATTTGTCCCTTCTCGCCCATAGAACCCCATAGAAGGGTTTTTTGACATGCATCACACCTACTATGTGTATTCAGGTGGGATGCAACGCACTTTGCCTATGGAGCAGGTGAAATGGTCCAGTTTTGACCAATTCTGAGTAGTTTTTCATGGAGAACTTTTGAGAGATGCTGAAATCAGTTGACCTTGTTCTTTTACGGGTTCGAACAACACCTTTAGGGACTTAGGAGCCCTTGGTTTATGGACATTTATGCTTGGGGTTGCAGTGCCCAAAAATGTTTATAACAGTTGCCCCCTAAAGCATGAGGTCGTTAATCTTTTGATGTCGGGTGAAATGCTTTATCATGAGGATCCAAAGTTTTTTCGAGCTGGAAGGCGACCTGTAATAAGATACAATACAATACATTATCTTCATATTATTTTCATGATCTAGCTGAGGTGGGCATTCCCATGCTAAGCTTTATAAATTCATTTTCATGTACATAGGACAGACAATCGTCTGAGTGTAGAGTGATGATTCTGGTAGGGCCATCATCCCTTAGATTGGATGATTATCTGTGTAGCAATGATGTACATTTGATGTATTTATTTTCCTGAATATATATCGCAGCCCGGATGGAGGAAACTAGATTCGGGGTCTTCAATCTTGTTCAATCTTCACTCAAAGTACAAGTCAATCCATGTGAGAGATGTTCTAGAGTCGAACATGGAAAGACATTGCTTGATTACCAACCAATGATGTAAGTTGTTAACAAGCGCGAGAGGAATCACCAATAATGATGATGACCCTCAAGGTACTACAATACAATTCACATGGTGTGAAAAAGGGACTTGGCATCGAACACCACGCAAAATCTTTCGGTCGAAGGCCATTGATGTAAACCTGTCGCCGGAAGTGAGAAACTTGCCATTGAGGCATGCAAGCTTCAAAGTACCGAAAGGGTTGTTCCTAGATCGACTTCTTGGATAATGAGCTGATGTCGACAAGAAGCAATCTGTCATAGGAGGGCCTTAGTGAATCCCACATCAATGACATGGAATGGAGCAAATGATTTTAATGGAGGTGAAAATGATCTGGTGATATACGGTTTAGGGTGGCGGTCATGAAAGAGTGGAGCGAAAATGTATTATAGTGGGTGAGACACAGGTGAATTCTCTGAGCGACTTCTCTTGAACATATTGGCAACACTGACATGATTGATTGGTAGCATTAACCCCAAATGTGGATGGTGTGATGGAACCATGGTGATGTGACTAGTGAATGGAACAACCCAACCCGACTCGGATGCGGAGTGAAAGTGTCATGTTCAAGAGCGACTTGCTACCAACAAAGTTTCTTCAAGTTTTCTTCCCAATTTTTCCCCAATCATTGCTGACCAGTACCTCTTTATTTTTGTCAAGCTTGAGGAGGATAACATATGCTGGTTCTATAATTTTCCCTTCGGGCAAACCCATCGCTATGTTTTAACGAGCCTAGCGATAGTGAAACTCGTTCTTGTCTGTTATGGACAAGCTTGTCGCTATTAGGTTTTAACGAGTTTAACGACAAAGATAAATTGGTCCTTTTCAATTTTAGAGAGTCTAAAAAGGGACGTAAATAAAACTCCAAAAATCATTTTTCGTCATCTAATCCCTTAAGTCTGAAAAAGTATAAAATAATATGAAAGGGATGAATTTTCGTTAATTTTAACGAGATGAACAAAACAAGTGCTTGATCTTTTTGTGTAATAATTCCTCAGGTCCAAAAAGATTAAAATCTAAAGGAGGGATAGCACTTCCGGTCACTTTAACGAGCTGGAGAGGCCAATGGCTTGGCAATCTTTTCATATTTTATGAGTCAATTGAAAAGAGCTTAAAGGAGACTCGCTTTTTGAGGAACGAGTGATAGATTCAGGTAGCAACTGATTCCAGGTAAGGTTTGGAATTTTCCAATCATGGCAGTGTCAAAAGGATGGCTAACAAGATCACTCTTCGCAGTTGTTCCTCAAAAGGGGTAAACAATAAAGTGGAGGTGAATGATCGGCCAATACAGAGTGGAGCTGATGATGAGAACATGACCAAGGCTTCAAAGGCTGAAGTAATACATTCACGATGGTTATTTACCGGAAATTGGTTCATTTTTTAATGAGCTTAAATGCTCGGGGAAACACTTGCTCATTGCTTATGTTTATTTTTTAACGAGCTTGAATTCCGCATTAAAACTACTCGATCTAGTCGTATAATAAGGATGTCTCATCTAAGATGCCATTTTTAAGAGGCTTGCACCTTACAAAGCTTTGCTTTGCATCCTTTCTTTATGCAAGTTAGGAAACGACCAATCCTACGCGTTTGAAGGGTCAGAGGACCTACAAATTTAAAAAATAAATGGTCGCTCTTTGCTTGCATGCCAAAAGGTTTGCATGCCCCCAAGTATAGCGAAAAATTTCCAGGTTACCAAAGATTGTTCTATTTGTGTCACAGACAAAACACTTCCTCGGCGATGTCTACCGAAATAGAAAAAGGTGAGTGGCACAGACGCCTCCACTCACATAACTTTGATGAGGGAATCTTATTCCAGCCTAATCCAATTTTCCTAAATGGACGGGTGTGTCAGACTAGTCATATATCCTCCACGGAAACCTACACTATACCCAAGGCTTTCCTGCCGAAGCAGACCAAGGTGCATGCCCCTTGGGTTTCAGTCATGTCCTCCGAATCACTCGCGTTCATCAGGAGGATGGACTAGGGATTGACGAGACATTCCTTGCGTGAAAATACCATTCAGGGTTGGTATGTGACTATTTGCTATGTGTGAACCGGGAAATGAAAGCTGGTCTACGAGCTTGACCACTCTTCCTTCATGCGGAAAACACATTACTCTAAAGAGTGAGGAGACGATGGCTCCCATGCAATAAATATAGTCTCGTCGAAGGAGTAGATTATAATCCAGGGGTCCTTGGACTACCATTACATTCATGTGAACTGTTTTCCTTCTCAATGTTATTAGCACATCGGGAAGGATCCCTAATGGTCGATTGGTTCCTTTGTCAAAGCCTGTTAGATTTCTCATCTCAGGCAAAAGCGATGGCGAACCAAGCGCTTTCCAAGCAATTGAGGAAAGGATACTCACAAAAGCCCCTTCATCTATGATGGTACCGGCCATGACCATTCTGTATATTTGAGCAATGATTCGGAATGGTACGCTAGCCGGTAAACGGGGTCTACCTAGTAGATTCCAGTCAAAGGAAACAACCAGGTTGCTTGGAGGTGGGACCGGAAAGACGGCCAGATATGACTTTGACACATTTCCTTCCTGTGGTAAAGGAACGGGTAGATTTCCCCCATGTTCATCGGAGTCTGTGCTTACGAAGAGAATTTGAACGGTGTCGTTCTTGTTCTCTTCGGTGACTGTATCATCTGAAGATGGACCTTCTGAAGGTAAGACCGGGTCAACTGCCGCCTCCACCTTTTGACTTTCGTCTGGTATGGATTCAGATGGTTTATCTTCAATGATAGACGCTTTGGCCGACCACAAGGGCGTGTCAGCCGGATTTTCAACTAGTGATGGACTCGGCAAGAGTTTCTTGTATCCAGGAGGAAGCCGTAACGATGAAACCGGAAGGTCGTCCAAAACTCTTTTAGCTTCGTTTAAGAAGGGACAACGGTGGATGGCGTGATCGCCTTCACACAATTTACAAGGAAATTTATATTTTCCTTTTTGTCCAGGGGCTTCACTTTCACTAGTTGACAGTGTATGCTCAACATGATCGTTAGAGGTTGATGACACCGGATTGTGCAAACGAGGAGACCAGTCCCTTAAGATCCGAGGGATGCAAGGACAATCTCGACGACAGTGGTATCCTTTGCAAATGACACATGGCGATTTAGGCCTGGTCGGTGCAGTGTGTGGATTTTCACTAGACGATGCTTGGTTGCCCCTTTTCGCCTTTGGCTCCTTCTTCTTCTTCTCTTTCTTCTTCTTCTCCTTCTTCTTCTCAGTTACTTGATTTTGGGCTTTGCCAGCTTCATCAAGCGAAGAGGAAGGAGGAGAGGAAGAATTGGACGAAGTAGAGGGTTGGGTGGTAACTCTAATATTGTTTAGTTTTGTTGACTTGATTGTTCAGGAATCACAGTGTTCTGAACGACAGAAGTTGAGAAGAGCCATACGGGCAAGCCGATTGTCAATCCTGGAAGAGACAATGTGGCCATATGGGGTGCACCAACATCTCCACAAGAGGAGAAGGGACTAGGATTTCCTCCAAGGGGAACTCCTTGGTTGGTGGACTCCATTTTTCTCAACTTAAGATCAACGTAGGAAAGGTGATGATTATTTTGTTTAAAATAAATTTTAGACGCTTTGACACAACTTGTTTTTTCATTTTTTAAGAGTCGAGAAAAAACAAAAGATGACTCTAGTCACCTTCGATTTTTAATGAGCCTGAAGTGACAAGTGCTCAGATGGACCTTTTCCGTTAAGGAGTCTGAAAAGGAACGAAAGGGACTGCTCTGGAAATCTAGACAGAGGGATTACCAAACCAATCGCAAAACTGTAGAATACTTTTTATGGTACGGCAGTCAATCTTCCCGAATGCTGTGTTCAGTGCATTCCGATCGATAGGGCGGCAGACACGGCTTCCTATGGATAAAGAATAAAGCCTATTGTGGTCTCCCAAAATATACTCGATGGTATGTGGGAGCACAAGTCTGTACTGGTACTTATCGTCTCAAAGTGGAGGAATCACCCAACCAATAGTGAAAACAACAGTTACCATGTTTTACGACGCCGGAATACGTCTATAGCCTAGACTTCTAGATGTTGTGTGTTAGGTTCCAAAGCGTTTTTAGATTCATTAAATTTATTTTATGGTTGATCTTGCTTAAGAAATTTTCCTTTCAGGTTCACCGCATGATGTAGATTTACAATTCCTAAAATGCAATCTAAAATGATAAACAGTCGTTTAATCTTCTTTTTGCAATGAAAATCCTAGCTACTAAGGAAAGAGAGATGGCATTCTTTCAACAAAGAGCAGAGAGCACACACTATATGCATTGTCCTAAATCAAACCAACAAACAGTCTAAATGCAAATGCACATGCATGTATTTTTTTCAGCCTTCATAATGTGTGAATGATAAAAAGAAAGCTAAGCGCAAATCTGAATTATTTTCCAAAGCAACAATTACTAACAAGTTTCTTTTCAAAACAAAATGAGGACAATGACGAAACTTTGTTATTTGGAATTGAAAACTTGCTTTTGACACTTGAAAAACTATTACCTCAAATCAAATACAAGAGTAACAGTGTAATCGACTATCAAGAACAATCAGATTCTCTTCTATGACTCAAAACGACACTTGCGACACTTTCAAATCAAGAAACGACAGTACAATTACGCTACTTCTTTGTAAAGGAGAACTGAAAATGACTCAAAAATACATAAAAACATTTACATTTCTTTGCACAATGGAGGCGGAATAACAGCAAGGAAAGGGGTTTCAAACAGAGGTGTACTAACAATAGGCAGCAAAACTCCTGAATAGAGCTGAAAAGAGTGAACACAGAAACCAAAATTTAGGAACAAGGCCTTGTCTGATCAGCGCACCTGTAACATAGTGAAACTGAAATGCAACGCACCTACTACACTCGGGAAGTGCCATGCATTTGAAGTTCACAGAACAGACAGTGTGCTGGGCCAGGGACGAGACTTTGATTGGATTCCGGGTCATAGTTTGCAGTTCAGTTTAGGTATTTAGGCCGAGCAAGTGGTAATCAGTAAATCAATCACAGGGGTAGATCTAAGGAGGTTACTAGAGCCACCACGAGGGCAATTAGAGAGCTTGTGAATCAATCGTTTAATTCATAAACAAAACCCGGAGATATACTGAAGCAGTGTTGATCTACTTTTCACTTGCATAGCAAATGCAGTTCGAAGGCTAGCTGGCTTGACTTCAGGCTTCGTCTGTAAGTTTATAAAGTAAACAAATGTAGATGAACAAACAATCTACTCGCTCCCCAGTATGGTCGCCATTTTGTTATCGGGAAAAGTAGTGTCTATACAGAGCTTCTAGTCCCACTAAGGCTGGTAGCTACCTTAGAAACAAACACACTAAAAACTACTTTCGTTTTCCTTTATGAGAAATAGATAAGAGAATAATAAGGAGACCAACCTCTGTCTTGCGCTTGGTTCCTTGCTTGATTCCTCTCTCTTCTGGTAAGTCTTTGCCACTCGCTTCCTTGTCTACCCAGCTTCAAGGAGTACCTGTAGAATCAAAGCAGCATAACACTATCCAAGAACATAGATCTATTATCATAAACAATATAGGATCAGATGTACATTGACCACACAAATGTATAAATCATCAATCATACAAGAATGTGGAGGAAAACTTGAATAACTTTATTGATAATCAAGAAAGAGCAAAGAGGATTACAACCAATTGTTCTGACCCAGCATCATCCTCTCAGCAAGAAAGCCCTTCTTCACCTTATGAAAAGCTTAGATCACCCAACAGTATGATATTGCACCAAGAAACCAACAACACTTCCTTACAAGATACAAAATTCCAGCCTCTGGATCTCTGGGATGAGGGATCCATATATAGATGTCTGCAAGGGAGGTGAGTCAGCTTTTTAGATTTTATTAGTGTCTTCTCTCTGACAGTTCTTGATTCCACTTGGAGATTGATGATCTCTTACTCATCCCTGGTCGAATTCAGAGAGGCAAGTGTCACAGGAGAGGTTTCTGGAAGATTCCATGCTCCTCCACCTTGCGAATTGACCTTTCCATTTGTCCCTTCTCGCCCATCACACCCCATAGAAGGGTTTTTTGACATGCATCGCACCTACTGTGTGTATTTAGGTGGGATGCAACGCACTTTGCCTATGGAGCAGGTGAAATGGTCCAGTTTTGACCAGTTCTAAGTAGTTTTTCATGGAGAACTTCTGAGAGATGCTAAAATCAGTTGATCTTGTTCTTTTACGGTTCGGAACAACACCTTTAGGGACTTAGGAGCTCTTGGTTTATGGACATTTATGCTTGGGGTTGTAGTACCCAAAAATGTCTATAACAGTGCTAGCTCAAAAAGGATTCCATCTTTATTTTCAAAACAATAGCAAGATTACATGAAACTATCACAAAATAATAAGCTCGAAGTTGAGAAGAGTTTACATCAGCAAAAATTAAACAAAAATATGACCCTAGTGAGGCCCTAGGCCTCTTTACTTATACAAATGTAGCTACCAACAGCTTCCTTAAAATCAGGGAGGCTTGGCTCCCAAAACTCGAGATAATTATCAGTCATCCTACACTTTCCCAACTTCCTTCTAGTGCATGACTTGGCTGCTTGTACTCTGAGATGAATGAAGAGGAATTCGAAGTGAGGAGGAATAAAGAGGGGGATTCCCTCCTATAAGTCCTCTCCTTTTTCCACTTCAAGTTATTTCTTCCATTTGTCCACTGGATCCTTGACCTTCACCTCAAAATTCATCAGTAATCTGCATTAAACACATGTTATACCACATGGCATCATAACTAACTCAACTCACTCCATAAGCATAAATATAATCAGAAAATCATACAATAAGCTAAGAGAATGGTTCATTTGATTAGGTTAGTGATCCAGGTGGATGTTGGTGGCTACCCACCTATCCCATTTGGACCCCCACAATTGTCTCTTTCAGTTTTTCTGTTTCCTTAATTATAGCACAGTTTACTATTTTTAGCAGTTTTTCGGGTCCTAAACTTCCGGAGCTGTTTTGAGGCCCTAAACGACGTTTTTTGGGAAATCCACCGCCAATGATTTTTCTGCCTAAAAATCATCTTTTCTGTCATAGTCCTCGGAGAGATCTTTCCAATGGGCTATCATGCGCGTCAAACGGAGATAGTACGACCATTTCGCGACCCCGGGAAGTTGATGTGCCAACTTACCCAAAAACGGGGCCCACAATTTGGCGTTTCATCTTCTAGGGTTAGGTTTTGGAATGTGAAGGGTTTTCCATTGTTTCTCAACAATAAATAGGCCCTCGAGCCTCATTGTAACATAGTTTTTGGAGAACAGTTCAGAGGCAGGTAGCCGACAAATCTCTTCTCAGAGATAAGCTACCATTGCCCTAGTTGGGTTATTTCCATTTCTATTTGTAAGCATATTTCAATATTTTACAGTAATGAAATGAAGTATTATTTCCACTGCATATTTGTCTTTATGGTTATCTTTGTATTTTATTGCGTTCCTGTTTAAATCCGGATCAGTGGTATCAGAGCGGTCTGCTTTTTCTCTGTTTTTCTTTGCATGTCCCCAACGAGGTCGGGATATAAGGAGTTAGGGCTTGAATTGGTCGAACCTTTGCAAGACCAGCCTCAAAAATCTCGATGACCTCCCATGGCAGATGAGAAGAAAAATTAGGGGGCAGGAGATCCTATCAAAATCTTGCTCGAAGAAGCCCTCGAGTGACAAAGGAACGCGATGATGGACAGCTTTGCGCAGATCCTTCAGCGGCTACCCAGAGGCGACGCATCGACTTCCAATAGCTACTCTGGAAATGCCACACCATTTAAGGTACAAGTTAATTTTGAAATCCCCATCTTCGAGGGTCAAATAGACGCAGATGTCGTAGATAAATGGTTAAATCTTCTAGATGGGTATTTTTCTATTCATGAATTTTCAAGTCGGGAAAATATTGTTTTCGCTCTTCTCAAAGCAGCCCCCCACGTCAAGTACTGGTGGGAAACATACTATGAGCTGAAGGATGAAAGTACGGGCTCACTATTTTCAGCCGCCCCCACTTGGAATGACTTCCGGGATGCCATCAAGGAGCAGTACTACCCTGTCAAAAGCTATGAGGACAAATACATCAAATGGACCACACTGTGGCAGGGACGAGACCAAGATGTGCCAGAGTTCACAAATATTTTTCATACCCTTCGCACACAGTTGGGTATCAAAGATTCTGAGCTGAATTTGGTACTCAAATACCGCGGCTACCAACACAGATACATCCAGGAAGAGATGGAGTTCTTGAACATCTCCTCACTCGGCACAGCATACCGATACACTGTCAAAATCAAGCAAAAGTTCAAACAGAAGAAGCGAGACTTTGGATATGCAAATCCAAAGCCCAAAGGACAAAGCCAAGGCGGGGTGACCCAAGACAACCCGTAGAAGCCGCAAGAAAACAACAACACCACGAAGCTGAAGAAGGACACAGGAAAGTGGTGTGAGTTCCACAAGAGTCCCACTCATAACACAAGTGAGTGTCGGACCAAGCAGTCGCTGGTGGCCGAGTTGAAGGCTTTCGAATCAAATGCATGTTTTGACTCTGAGACAGAACCCGACAAGGGGGATGGCAAAGGGAAGCAAGTCATTGATGCGGATCCCAGCGCCACTATTGCTACTGCTAAGATCCAGAAAAATGAGCCCGAAGATCCAGAGGAGGGGGAACGTCTTTTCCACTCACAGATGTGGGTGAAGGGTTCACCGCTGCAATTCCTTGTCGACAGTGGCAGCCAAAAGAACCTCATTTCAGCAGAGGTCGTGAAGCGGTTGGGCCTACCAACTACACCACACCCACAGCCATACAGTATCGGTTGGCTTCACGAAGGACGAGATCTCAAAGTTCGCCAGCAGTGCCGCCTTCCCTACAGCATCAAGCCCTTCACAGACGAGGTATTGTGTGATGTTACACCTCTAGATGTTTGTGATGTACTATTAGGCCAGCCATACTTGTGGAGGCGACATGCTGTGTATGAGTCAAGGCCTCGTGCTGTCATCATTTCTTTGGATAATTCATTATACAAGATACCGGAGGTAGCCCCACCTACTGCCACCTCTTTGATCACTGCTAAGAAAGGCAGCAAGCTCATCTCACAGACTAGGAAATTTATTTTCTATCTGGTTCGCTCCCAAAGTAAGGGGAAGATCGTTGCTACATCCATGACCCCCACGAAGGGTTCCTCCACACAGCAGCAGCAACAGAGGGATACAGTCGTGACAGAACATAGGAACAACTTCTCCTTACCCGGAGGGGTACCACACAAGTTTCAGGTGGGCAACAAAGTTTGGTTACATTTGCAGAAGGAGCGCCTTACCAGAACCCATCAGAAACTCAGACCACTTCGACATGGTCCTTACACCAGTAACAAGGCTATGGGAAACAATGCTTTGAAGCACAACATTCCTCCATTCCTTTGCTTGCACCGAGTGTTCAATGTGGACTGTCGCCGACCATGCTCCCCACCATTTCTGGACACATCAGATTGTAGAACAACTCACCAGAGACCCAACTCTGCAGAAGCTTCCTCATCTCAGGGAGGAACTCAACGCAATGGGGACCATTGCTTCCTAAGGGGGGAGGAATTATCCAGGTGGATGTTGGTGGCCACCCACCTATCCCATTTGGACCCCCACAACTGCCTCTTTCAGTTTTTCTGTTTCCTTAATTATAGCACAGTTTACTATTTTTAGCAGTTTTTCGGGTCCTAAACTTCCGGAACCATTTTGAGGCCCTAAATGACGTTTTTTGGGAAATCCACCGACAACGATTTTTTTGCCTAAAAATCGTCTTTTCCGTCGTAGTCCTCGGAGAGATATTTCCAACGGGCTATCATGCGCGTCAAACAGAGATAGTACGACCAATTCGCGACCCCGGGAAGTTGATGTACCAACTTACCCAAAAACGGGGCCCACAATTTGGTGTTTCATCTTCTAGGGTTAGGTTTTGGAATGTCAAGGGTTTTCCATTATTTCTCAACAATAAATAGGCCCTCGAGCCTCATTGTAACACAGTTTCTGGAGAACAATTCAGAGGCAGGTAGCCGACACATCTCTTCTCAGAGATAAGCTACCATCGCCCTAGTTGGGTTATTTCCATTTCTATTTGTAAGCATATTTCAGTATTTTACAGTAATGAAATGAAGTATTATTTCCACTGCATATTTGTCTTTATGGTTATCTCTGTATTTTATTGCGTTCTTGTTTAAATCCGGATCAGTTAGGAGGTAAAATGACCCCATATAATTACCCATTTATGAGGCTCATCATCACCCCCCACTGAAAGTGTTTCTCATCCTCTGAGCAACTTAGTCCATCTCCTCATCTTTTATGGCCCTGGTGGCCTCCCTAACATCCCAAGCCTCTGATGGGGTCTCCTCTTCCTTGTCATAGAATCCTACCTTCCTTTCTATCTCTTCCCACTGCTCCTCCTCTTCTTCTTCTCTTCCGCCTTCTAGCATGCCTAACAATAGTGGGGGACTCAATTTGAGGCCAATCCAGTTGACCTTCAACCTCTGCATGGAGCGCTTGTACATTGACACTCTTCCTAATGCCTCCTTCATCCTCATGGGGGAATGATATTCCTTGATCTGCAGACTGTGTAGTAAGGTGTTCCATCTCCTCATGCATGCATGCACACAGTCATCCCCAAGTAGCCTTTGCATATCCTCAAAGTGTGCAATGGCTTTTGCCTGATCACTTATATATCTAGGGGAAATTTGAGAATTATTGGCAAGAAGGTTATGTGTGTTGATGAGTGCCATGGGATCTGATGGCTCAGCTCTGATCATTAATGGCTCATTCTGCTCTTTTATCATCAACCCTCAACTCTTCATGGTTCATCGATGAGGCCATGGCCATTAGTTGTAGGTCCCCTAGCAAGGCATTGGGGTCCCAGACATTCATGTCTATGAGGGCCATGTTATGTAGGTAGAATTCTATCAATTTTGTCTTATCTTCTGATGTCCTTTGGTCACACAGGTCCATAAACTGCATGTAATATTGGAAAGGCATTGTGCCTCTTTGTGCGAAGTCTTTATCTAAAATTGCAACCATTTCTCCTTGAGATATAAGCCATAGGATTTTGCTGGTGTTCAACATTGCAATGCCTCCATGGATAAGTTGGCCATGCATGCTAGCTGAGTCTCCTTCTCTTGCAACTACCCCCTTAACAATTCTTTTTTAGTCTCAAGGTGTCTCCTTGTAATTGCTTCCCTGTCTTTGATATCACTCAGCTCTCTACCCATTTCTCTGAGTTTGTTTTCCATATGGAAAACATCCTCAACTCCCTTGGATTTGGCTATTTGCATCCATCTATGTTTTCTTATATTCTCTCTGTCTAATTCAAAGAATAGTGGAATTGCAAACTTTTATGGAATTATCCTTCCTCCCTCAAGCAGATTGTAATAGGAAGCTAGACTAGGCTGGGAATCAGGTTCTTGTAACTCTGGTATTTCCTCCTTTCCATGTGGTTGTTCTTCTATCCTTTTCTGAAGTTTTGGGTCTCCTATAGTTTTGATAGTGTCTCCTGTAGAATTGTCTGAGCCTCCCATAGGACTGTTTTTGGGTCCTGTAGTTCTAAGTTTTTTTTCCACGTAGGAGATCTAGGAGTCCCCCTTTCATATGTGATAGGTGCCTTGGAAGGGGATTCTTTTCCTTGGGCATAGGGTGAATCTTCAATTGTAATTGGCACTTTCGAAGAGGGTTGAGGTTTCCCTGTTCTGATTCTTGTGCTCTTCCTTGCCCTGAAATACATGGAGGCCTGCCTTTTCCTCTTTTGTTTTGGCTTGATTGGTGTACTGAGGGTAGTGAAGGCAGCTACTACCTCTCTTTCTAGAGTCTTAGGGGACACTTCTCCTTGTTCTGTATTGTCTGCCTCTTTCTCTCCTCCTTCTATCTCTTTTTCTGTCTCTATTTTCTTTGTTTCTTCCTGCTCTGTTTCTTCAAATTTCTCCTCCTCTATCTTAGTTTCTTCCTCCTTCCTTTCTTGTTCTACTAAGTCACCAGTTGCTTCACCTTCTCCCCCTTGCTACTCTTCCTCCTCACTACTAGTAGGACTGATACCATAGGTTAGGGTCTTTATGTCATCCTCAGCTGTCATGTTTGGGAAGATTTCCCATGCTATAGGGAGTGTAAATGTACGAAGGGATTCTTCCACTAAAATTTTTATTAACCCATGGTGAGCTAGCTGCTCTGAATTTCTTGCTTGAACCTTAGTGCTAGAGTCAATGAGGGACTGCAGGAGGAAGTAGGGGATGCTGAGCTTCTGAGGTGTTGGAGTGTCCATCCCATACCCTAATTCATGGAGGATTCTAAAGTGATAACCATAGACAATGTTGTACCTCCCCTCACAGGAAATTTATTTGATTATTTGATAACTAAATTCATCCCAAGGACAGGGTATGCTAGCCCTTCTAATGCCAGTTTTATCCTCTACAAGGGTTTCATTGTTTTGGAAAAAAAAATTCTTAGCAGCCTGACCAATTGGTTTCTCATCCTTACTCCAAGGCAGCTCAAGAAGAAGGGTAGTGACCCTGCTAATAAATTTAGGGGTTATCTCCATGGAAAGACCTTTAAAGGTGACATTGGCATGTGTTCTGGTGTGAGGGACCAAAGAGTGGGCAAATTCTTGGGGAATTTCCTCATCAAACCCTCAGAATTTCTCAAAAATGTTCATCCAATTTTCTCTTGTGAATATGTCCACTACTTAGGGATGTGCATGGAGCTTGGAGGAGTTGGTGGGCTCCTTCCTCATAAATCCTCCTGTAATTTTGTTTATACTTATTTGGGAAACCAAATGCGGAGATGGGGACAATGACTTTTAGAGAAAAGCAGAGAAACAGAGGAGACTGTGTTTTTTTTTTTTTTTAAACAGAAATTTTTTATGTATTTCCTCCTCCTAAAGCCTTTATTTCCTCCTCAAATTTAAACCATTGCTTGCATATATTTATATTCAATGGGGGCATGCAATGAACCTACCTCCTCTAACCGAAAATTGTGATAAAAAAACTCACTGCCCCTCCTGTAGAATCCTGATGTCCCTCCTGTAGAATTCATGTAGGTGCTCCTATAGAACTTGTAAGTTCTCCTGTAGAAAACGTTGAGAGCAAGAATATGGGAGACATCAATGGAGAAAAATGGTTATGAGGCTGTGGGGGCACGAGTAGACTGTTGTAGCTGAGTTTCGAGGAGAGAATGAAGGAAAAGGTGGTGAGAGCGCTCGGGGAGGAGTACTTATTTCCCTTTATGGATATTTCCGGTGATGGAGGGTGAGCTGGCAAAGTATACATTGGCCATATTCGGACCATTGGTCCCCATCTGCCTTGTCATCATGGCCCCTCCTCATAATCATCCCTCATGATTGCATTGGAGTTCGCACTTCCTCCACTACGTGTCCTAGACATCTTTCTTGAGTTTGACTGTGCGCACATGTGGGTGACTTCTTTGGATGAGTGGAGTCAACTAGATGAAGGTGGCCAAGTTAACTGGCCACCTTTCCCTCTTTCAAACTCAACCATCTCATTGCTTTTGCATGCCTTCTAATTACACAAATTCAAACAAAGGAGTGGGTTAGTTACTTACCTAAGATTCGAATGTATTTGTTGTGAGGTGTTGTGGCTCTCTCTCTTTGCTACATGCCTTTGTTTCTTTTGATGCATGTTATCTACTTGCTGATGTGTGGCTGTGTCTTGTGTAGGTTCTTCTCTAGCTGGATCTGAGCTTCAGGTGTCTTCTTCAACCTTCATGTTTGCACTCTCTTGCTGCTGATGCTGGATTTTAATGGGATCAACTACTACAGGAATTCCTACAGGAGCTCCTGTAGCTGCTTCTCCCCTTGAAACTTTAGCTTCTTTCTATTCTTGGAGCTATGAGGATGATGCCAGAGATGTAGATAGAGATGGAGAGGTAATAGGTAGGCTTTAGGTGAGGTGGATGGTGTTGTTTCCTCTCTTATTTTTGTGTTTTTTCTTTTCCTAAAAAACAGTTTTTTCTGTGTTTTTCTTGGACAGGAAGAAGAATGATGCTTGGGGTGTGATGCAAGCTCGGAAATGATGTCAAGGAGGCTTGAAGACTATAGGAGGGTTTATAGGTTCTTTATGAAACTTCCCTGTCCCTCAAACTTCCTTTTATACCCATTTCTGGCTCTCTATAATTCCTACATGAGCCTCCTGTAGAAAACACAGTTCTTGAACAAGAAGCATAGTGAGGTGAAAGAAATGCCAAGAATGATGGAGAAATGTGTGGGAAGGTAGGATAGGTGCTGGTGTTGGTTTTAGGGCTCCCTTAGCACATTCTGTTGCTTCCAGTAGTCCTCTTGCAAATCTGCAATGCAAATGAAAATTCATTTTTCTTTTTCTCTTTTTTTTTTTTTTTTTTTGAAAACAACTAGGGTGCCTCAGGGAGGTTTTCACCCTAATTGCCTACCTTGGGCACCTCCAAGGGAGGTTTTCACCCAGGCATCTTATTTTTCTCTTTTCTTTTCTTTTTTTGACATCACTAGGCTGCCTGAGAAGAGGTTTTAAATCCAATGGTGGGACTCAAGCGCCTCATGGAGGTTTTCACTTGCGTCCTTATTTTTTTTATTTTTTTATTTTTCTTCAGTGAGTGTGTTATCACTGAAAAAATTTCAAAAACAATTTGGACAACTTGTATGGTTTCAAAGTTGTAAGTCAGTCTTGGTCAAGTCATTTCTATTGTTTTATTTAAGGAGTCTAAAACATAAGATAGAGTCTTGTTCCCTTTGTTAAATATGGTCAACAATCTTGTTTTACCCACCATTGGTCCCAAATTTATTCGAAGTGTCATGTGCTAAGGTTGTTTCAAAAATTACATGCACTACGAAATCAACTAGGAGTTTTCGTAGCGCAAACTCACAAAAATACACTATGTGCCCTATGAAAACACCTAGACAATTTCGTAACTAGGAGATTTCGTAAAACACAGAATTTACACTGGTTGCGCTACGAAATCAGGGATTTGTGGCAGATTTGGTCTAACTGTCTTTTCCATCAAAATTCGTTAATTTTTCATCACCGTGTGTCAATCCTTGAACCATGTCTATCACATGCAGTCATTCATTCTCATTATTAGAGTCATTAGGAGTCTTGGCATGCTTAGGTTGCAAGTTTCAAAAAGAGCCAAGTATTCACAGTTATGATTTAGGTTTGGGTTCATGCATGAGGAGCACATTGACAGATGTTCAATTTGAATTCTTTGAAGATCAGGTGAGGCAGCTCTCAGTTTCAAATTCAAGTAAGGCAGTGTTCAAACCAATACAGTGCAGGTTTATCTTCAAGTTTCCTTGCAAGGATTTCATAGACATGTCTGAAGAAAGGAAAAATCACAGATCAGGCCAGTTTCTTAGACCTAAGCCTGAAGGCTTAGATGTTCTCACGAGGAATAGAGAGGTTGAAGAAGCATTCAAACATTCACAAAAGAAGAAGGTTCAGATCAAGGAAGTGGTACAAGAGCAGTCTATTGATAAAACAGTCAAAAGAAGAGTAACTAGAAGTCAATTAGCGAAGGAAAAGGGGAAGACAATGATTGTTGATGAAAACCCAGCTTCAAAGGGAAGTTTGAATGATCTCATCCACACCATCTACATAGAAGAGACTTCTCTGGTCCAAGCAGAGCTACTTGAAGCCAACAAGAACAAAACCAAACGAGTTAAATCTTCCAAAAAGCTTCAATTTGATGACTAATTCTCAAAGTTTTTTTTCAAAGCCAAGAAGGCCTGTGACTAGGCATTTAAGAAGATTACAAGAGGCAGAGCTAGAGGTAAAAGAGACAGATTGAGGACCTACAAATTCATTTGAGAAAACTAGGAGGACAATCTCAGCATAAAAGAACCAGGCTATAAGTGATTGGAGCCTTAACACAATTTTGGTTAGAACATTACCTTTTCGAAGCTATTTATAGATGAATTATGTCAAAAATATGTGGCCTATTGGCATAAGATGAAGCTGTGAAGAAATCACATGAAGAATATTTTTTTGAAAAAACTGTGTTTTTTTATTCACACAGCAGTTTCGTAGCGCGCTACGAAACTGCTGTAGCTGCATATTATGACTTGAAGGACCAATTTTGAGAGACAAAAAGTAAATATTTGTGAAGAAGGATTTCTGAAAGGGAGTATTTACAAGGTTTAAACATCCAGCAAGGGAAAAACAAGTAGCAAAAGGTCGAAGACAAGAATAAAAATGAAACTCTAAAAAGGAGGAACTTTGTCTCCTAGTTTCTACCAGTCAACTTCTAGAAGAGTTTCTGACCAGTGGAAAACTCCTCTCTGAAAAGTGAAAGAGGTTTTCATTCCTAAGATACAGAAGTACAAAAATATCTTCTACTTTCTTCAAATCCATTATGATCTGGGAGAAATTAAGGACCAAACTTGCGCTATGAAACTACTGTAGGTGCAGTTTTTTACAAGCATATTTCTCTGTTTTACACCTATTTTTCAAAGACACATTCTGGGCGTTAGGAAAGGTGTTTCAAGAAACCAAGAGAGGTATTTGTTCAAAACGGATTGGTTCACAAAAGCCTCCTTCAGTTTTTCCAAATATATTTTTTATGAGAATTTATGAGCTATGTTCCAAGACCTATTTTTCTGCCAGAACAGAGCAAGGGATAGTCTCCTAGTTTCTAGGAACAACAAAAGGATGAGTCATCAAGGGCCAGCTGGAAGGTTATGAGCACCATAAAATTAGACTTCACGGATTTATAGGTGTCAAAGAATGCTTTAAATGTTCAGATAAGGTTTTTGTAATCATAATAAGGAGTTACACTCCCAGTTGTATTAGGTCTCTAGGACTCCTAGTTAGCTGTCTTTTGTATTAAATAGTTAGTTTAAGTGTCAATAGGTGTCAAATAAGGAGGAATTCTAATTCCCCTCATGCTGGAGGAAGGAATATACATGAAATCTATATATGGGAGAAGAACTAATGTATTAGGGGTTGGAAAATTTCAAAGAAACTGAAACTATTGTGCTATGTATATGACTCTGTTTTAGTAATACAAGACTGGGCTTTACTTCTCAGGAATCAGAAGGAGTTTACTATTCAAAATGTTGTGTATCATCTTCTATTTAGTATTTGCAGTGGTATAGATGTGTGATTACTTAGAAATCACTATTTGTGCTCTAATTTCCTTCACATATTTATAAATTGTTTTGTCCTGTATGTTTCTGGTGTATTCTGAATGGTTAAATTTTGTATGCCCTCACTTCTATGTAAGGTTGATGTCATTGTTATTCGAAACGAATTTGACTCCGTATGCCCAATGGATTCTTTCTAGTTGTGTTTCCACCACTCATATTTTTACATTTGTTTCATAAGAGTTAGCCATATTTATCATAATCAAAGATCATTAATCCATTGAGAGAGCCCTCTCAGGTTGGGGAGGCTAAGCCTTAGCCTAAAGTAGGTTTGAAATAGTTACTTGAAGTCTACCTGATCAGCAGCCTATCAGGGTTTGATTTTGAGATAACAGAGTGGGTGAAGTGGAGGCTAAGACATGCTCCACTACCATCACTATCTTATTCAAATCTTCAATGAACTCTCACTTGGAGAGGGGTTTCTTGTAGACTTTCAACCGGTAGCGATTGACAAGCATGGGGATGGCTTCATCATCACTGATTCTGATCAGAACTGAAAAATTGTCATTACATTTCTCCACAGTGTAGGGTGCTAGCCATCTTGTCCTTAGCTTGCCCTTGAAATCTTTGTATCTTGAATCATAGAGTAATGCCTAATCTCCCTCTTGGAATTGCTTCTCCTTGATATTTTTGTCATGCCATATCTTTCTCTGAAGCTGAAATACCTCTATATGGAGAAGGGCCTGCATTTTGTGTTCATCCAATCCATTGAGCTGAAGTAATATTTCTTTCTGTGCATGGATGAGGTCTCGGTCTAGCTGAGCTGCCCTCCTTAGGGTATTGAATTCAAATTATATTGAGAGTAAATCCTTCTTCCCATAGACCAGCTCATAGAGTGTGAATCTTGTGGTGGTCTTCCATGTTGTGTTGTAGGCCCAAGTGGCCCTAACCAATCTGTCCACCCAGTCTTTTTTGTTGTTGCTCTCTACCTTTGTCAGGATCCCTTCCAATGCTCTATTAGTGACCTCCACCTCCCCATTGGCTTGTGGATGGTAAGAGGTCGAAGTCCCGTGCTTGATTCTATGATGTGTGAGAAAATATTCAATCAAATTGGAAGTGAAATGACTACCTTGATCTATGATCAACTCTCTTGGATACCCGAACTTGTAGAATATGTTCCCCCTCAAAAATTCAGCTACTTTTTCCTCTGTCACTACTTTGATTGCTTTTGTCTCTGCCCACTTTGTCAGGTAATCGGTGCGCACAATGATGTATTGTTTTTGCTTTGAAGGAGGGCTGATAGGACCCATAAAGTCCATGCCCCACTTCTCAAATGGCTCAAAGGTCACTTGAGGTTGCATGGGCATCTCATCCTTTGGAGTAGTTTTCCCCATCCTCTAACACCAATCGCACTGACTAGTATATCTCCTCACATCTTGATGAAGAGTGGGCCAGTAGTAGCCTGCTTGCAGTATCTTGAAGGCAGTTCTTTTTGCTACAAAATGACCTCTAGAAGGCCTGTCATGACCAGTCAAGAGGATGTCAAAGACTTCCTCCTCCCTGACACATCTTCTCAATATTAGATCTAGACCAAGTTTGAAGAGATTGCCCCCAATCCAGTTGAAAGGGGCGATTTTCCTCACTATCTTTCTCTTCTCTTTTGAGGACAAGTGTGGTGGGAACTATGCTAAAACCAAGTAGTTTGTTATATCAGCAAACCATGGAGAGAGTACTAAGATAGCAAATAGATGTTCATCTGGCATTTGGTCATCCACCATTCCTTCTTCACCTATAGGCAAATTTACTCTAGACAAAAAGTGAGCAATGGCATTTTCTTTACCAAGCTTATCAATAATGGTCAAATCAAACTGCTGTAGTAAAAGGAACCATTTAATAATGCGAGCATTTACATCTGGTTTGTTCATTAAACATCTAATTGCAGCATGATCAGTGTTCACAAAGGTTTGATAGCCTGTGATATAATGTCTGAATTTGTTTAAGGAATGCATGACAACTAGGAGTTCCTTCTCGGTCACTCTATAGTTTAACTCTGCCTTTGACAAGTTTTTTCTTATAAAGTATATGGCATATGCTAACCTTTTATCAATTTGTCCTAAGGCTACTCCTATTGCTTTGTTAGAGGCATTTGTGTGAATGTGGAAATGTAGGGCCTAGTTTGGGCCTCTGAGAATTGGGGCAGTCACTAGCTTGCTCTTCAAGGTATCTAAGGCTTCTTGACAGTTTTCCGACCATATGAACGCAACATCTTTGCCTAAGAGGCCAAACAAAGGAGAGGTTAGCTTGCTGAAATCTTTAATGAATCTTCTGTAATATCTAGCTAAGCCTAGGAAACTTCTGACATCTCTCACCTTCTGAGGAGGTGGGACCCTTTAGATGATGACAATTTTGTTGGGGTCCACCTGCAGTACTTGTTGAGATATTGCATGACCTAACACGGTCCCTTTCGCCATAAAAAAATCACATTCTTTCGAACTGAGGGATAGGTTCATCTCAATACATTTGTCTAGAACTTTTCCTAGGTTAGATAAAGCTTCCTAAAAGTTAGAGCCATAAGGAGTAAAATCATCGATGTATATTTCTACCGCATCATGAACCAGTTCAGAAAATATACTGAATACCACTCTTTGGAAAGTGGCTAGAGTGCTACAAAAACCAACAGGAAGGACCCAGTATGCAAAGGTACCCCAAGGACAAGTGAAACTGGTCTTATCTTGGTCTTCTGGGCTGATTTGAATCTGATTGTACCCGCTAAACCCATCTAAGAAAGAGAAAAGCTTTTTCCCTGCCAGACTGTCTAACACTTGATCTATGAAAGGTAAAGGAAAATGGTGCATTTTAGTGGCTTTGTTCAATTCTTGATAGTCGACATAGATTCTCCACTTACCATTTTTTTTCGCACTAGCACCAAAAGAGAGACCAAGTCACTTTCAGAGATGGGATAGATGAAACCTGCATCAAGCAATTTCTGTAGTTCTTCCTTAACAATATATTTAAGTGCTGGATTCATCCTCCTTTGAGGCTGCTTGATTGGCTTGCAACCTTCCTTGATGTATATATGATGAGTACATATAGAAGGGTGCACTCCCTTCATTTCCTTATAAGTCTAGGCAAAGGCATCTAGATGTTTTCTCAGTAGGCTACATAGTTCCTTCTTCTGGGAAGTGGATAGGGATAGATTGATTTTCAAGGTTATTTCGGGGCTGAAATCTATATTCTTAACATTTAGAGAAGTGAAGTTGACCGCATAGATATCAGTTGAGGGGTTGTTTTGGGTTTCTCTTACTATGTGCTCTAGTGGTGATACACTGGGAGGTGGATTTTGTATCAAATTTTTGATCATATCATCCTCATCTTGCAGTTTCCCCCCACGGTGGTACTGGTTTCTAATGTACAAAGTGGTGCAGAATAAACTTCATCCTCATCTTCCTCCTCCAACCAGAGAGGTATATCATGTTCTAGCAAGGGTTGGGCAGTAGGGTATAGGATTAGCTGCTTGGACATGTGCCCATTCTTTATGGTCATGTTCCCAACTCGACAGCTGATGTAGGCATCAGCTGTAGCCAACCAGGGTCTTCCCAGCATGAGAGGATACCTAGTGAGCTTTTCGTTTGGCTGGAGAACTAAGAAATCAGCAGGGTACTCCCAAGAATCAATGGAGATCATCACATCTTCCACAATTGTTGTGGGGGAAAATGCCTATGCAAGACGATCCTATCCACCTAAGGTGTGACAGTACCTTAGCAACAAACGAATACAGCTACTTCGGTTTCTTCCTTTATGAAATATGAAAGAGAGGAGATTAGTAGACTTACCGTTATCTTCCGGTTTTCCCTCGATCTAGATCCTCTCCTCTTTGGGTGTCCACAGCTACTTGCCTCCTCGCTCGCTCAAGAGAAAAGCTACTCGATTCCCACGAGATCACAAGAGAACAGCTACCTGTGACAAGAGAACAGCTACTTGCGACAAGAGAAGGACACAACACAAAGGCAAATATACATATTCATAAATGATTCAGGATTAGAAGTAAATCAAATATACTAATGCAAATCATACAAAATACACCAGCATATAGGAAAGAACCAAGAAGCTTTATTGATTGATAAACAAGGTTCAGGAAGAGATACAACCCATAGGGCTCCAACCCCAGCATCTCCTTCCCAGCAGAATGGAATTCCTTCTTCAACCCCTTTCAAAGCATAAACACCCAATGATCCAACCACAAACCAACAGCAATTCTTTGCGATCACAACATTCCAGCCTCCCTAGACCTCATGGAGAGAGATCTATATATAGGAGTTTTGGAGAGAGGATGAGTCAGCTTGAGGCTGGTATGAAACTGACTAGTGTCCTCTCCCACTTCAGTTCTTGAGTCCACTTGGAGGTTCTTGCTTCCACTTGGAGATTTGGAACCTCTTACTCATCACCAGTCGAATTCCCTGATCCAAGTGTCATTTTGGAAGCTTCCTGGGCATTGACACATTGAGAAATGAGCCTGCCACTTGTCCAGTTACGCTCAGCGCAGGTAGCCTTTGTTGCAATTGACATTCAACGCAGGTAGACAGTGGAGCAGTTGACATTCACCGCAGATGCTCAGTGGAGTAGTTGACATGATCCAGAATTGGCTTGTTTTTGAGTGTTTTCAGGTGGAGAACTTTTGTGAACTGCTGTAGTTTGCTGGCCTTGTTCCTCTAGGGGTAGGAACAACATGTTTAGGGACTTTGGATCCCTTAAATTATTGACATTTCATGCTCAGTGATGCAAGGCACAAAAATGTCTATAACAGTTTCCCCCTAAAGTATGAGGCCGTTTATCGGGTGAAATGCTTTATCCAGGGGAGTCCGAAGTTCATCCATTTGCTGGGAGGAGACCTGTAATAAGATACAATACAATACATTATGATTCATTCTGCTTTCATGATCTAGCTGAGGCGGGCATTCCCATGCTCAGCTTTTATAAATACATTTTGGTACATAGAACAGACGATCGTCTGATGGTAGACTGATAATTCTGGCGAAACTATCATCCTTTGAGTAGGATGATCATCTGCTGCAATGATGTACATGTCAAATGTCTTTATTTTTCCTGAATATATGTCGCAGCCCGGATGGATGAAACTAGATCCGGGGTCTTCAAACTCGTTCGATCTTCACTCTAAGTACAAGTCGATCCATGTGAGAATTGCGCTGAAGTCGAACATGGAAAGACATCGCTTGATTACCGGTCAATGATGTAAACCGTTAACAAGCGCGAGAGGAATCACCGATAATGATAATGACCCTCAAGGTACTGCAGTACAATTCACGTGGTGTGAATAAAGGACTTGGCGTCGAACACCACGCAAAATCTCCTGGTCGAAGGTCATTGATGTATACCTGTCGCCGGAAGTGAGAAACTTGCCATTGAGGCATGCAAGCTTCAAAGTACTGAAGGGGTTGTTCCTAGATCAACTTCTTGGATAATGAGCTGATGTCGACAAGAAGCGATCCGTCAAAGGAGGGCCTTGATGAATCGCACATCAGTGACATGGAACGGAGCTAATGATTGTAATGGAGGTGAAAACGATCTGTAACATATGATTCAGGGTGGCGGTCATGAATGGATGAAGGATAATGTATGGCAGTGGATGGGACCCGGTTGACTCTTTCTGAACGACTTCTCTTGAACATATGGCGACACTGATGCGATGGATTGGTAGCATTACCCCAAATATGGATGGTGTGGCAAGACCATGGTGATGTGACCAGTGAATGAAACAACCCAACCCGATGTGGTACGGAGGAAAAGTGTCATGTTCAAGAGCGACCTGCTACCATCAAAGACTTCTTGATTTTTTCCCAATTTTTCCCCAGTCATTGCTGACCAGTACCTCTTTATTTTTGTCAAGCTTGAGGAGGATAACATATGCTTGTTCTATAACCTACCCTTCGGGCAAGCCCATCGCTATGTTTTAACGAGCCTAGCGATAGTGAAACTCGTTCTCGTCTAAAGACAAGTTTGTCGCTATTTGTGATTTTAACGAGTCTAACAACAAGGAAAACTAGGCCCTTTTCATTTTTAGAGAGTCTGAAAAGGTACATAAAGTTAACTCCAAAATTCCTTTTTCGTCATCTAATCCCTTAAGTCTGAAAAAGTATAAAACAATACAGAAGGGATGAGTTTTCGATAGTTTTAACGAGCCGAACAAAACAAGCGCTCGATCTTTTTGTGCAATAATCCCTCAGGTCCAAAAAGATTAAAATCTAGAGGAGGGATAGCTCTTCCGGTCGTTTAACGAGCTGGAAGGCCAAAACTCAGCAATATTTTCATGTTTTACGAGTCAGTTGAAAAGAGCTTAAAGAAGACTCATCTTTCGAGGAACAAGTGATGAACAGGGTTAGCAGCTGATTCCAGGTACAGGTTGGAATTTTCCAATCACGGCAGTGTCACAAGGATGGCTAGGTGAAATCACTCTTCGCAGCTGTTCCTTAAAATGGGTAAACAATCATATGGAGGTGAATGATCGGCCAAATGAAAAGTGGAGGTGACGGTACACAAACATGATCAAGGCTTTTATGGTTGATCAGGTTACATACTCAATAGTTATTTACCGGGATGGGTTTATTTTTTAACGAGCTTGATTGCGCCGCTAAAACTGCTCAATCTTATGTTTATTTTTTAACGAGCATGAACTATGTGCTAAAACTGCTCGGATCTCGCTTTTCTATTTTTTAACGAGCATAAATTCCGCGGTAAAACTGCTCGATGATAAGTTGGCATGCCCACAGTATAATAACGCAAATCGAGGTGCATGCCCCCCAAGCTTCACTGCATTCAACTCGGTGGTTGGAATGAAGGTTTACCTTTGAGAAAGGGGATTTGTTTCATTTTTTAATGAGGTTGACACAAGATAAGAACCGTCCTCGGCGTCCAAATCCATTAGATGTAGAAGGTTTCATATTCCACTGTGGCCACTTCCGCCAGATTACTCGGAGGCGGTAGGGAAAAAGTACCCATTAAAGCAGGGTCTTTTAGGAGACCTACTCCGATATTTTGGAGCAAATGATTCCTTCCATGGATCATTGGAATGCTTCCCGTAACTTGCGAACTGTTGGGGAGAAAAGTTTGTTGGTCAACGATTGTAATTCCTCCTTGGAAGGGAAATGCAATCTTCCTAAAATAGGTCGACACAACAGCTGCAATGGCATATATCCATGGTCTTCCTAGTAGGATGTTGTAATCAAGATTCCCATCGATGACTTCAACATCTATTTCTACCGTTTTTCCCTCTAGTTCAACTTTCAAGTTATTTAGTATACCATATGGGGTATATGTCCTTCCGTCGAATGCTTTTAACGTCGTCGCAGACCTCGACAAGGTTGGAGATCCTAAAGTTTTCCAGCAACTCATCGACATAATGCATGTAGATGCCCCCTCATCAATAATTGTTCGATGAACAGTTTTGTTGAGGGCTTTCACTTGAATAAGGAAAGCTAGTTGAGCTGGTAACTGAGGGTCATATCCTTTATGATCAAAGGCCACAAGATTGGAATCCATTGGGTCAATTCCACCTATTGCTGATAATAAAGCTTGCTCTTGGGAGAAGCAATTTTGTGGTACCTCAAGTGTCGACATAACGGACGGCGATTGGGCCAGGTCCTCTATCTGTGCTATTTTCGCACAAGGATTAAATGTCGATCTGTGTACTGCTCCCTTTTGCGACTTTATCATTGGCTCAGGGATGATGGGTGGCACAACTTCGGTCAAAGTTGTTGTCGAACTACTAGGTTGTTCATTAGCCTTGTTGTTCGATAGCTTTGGATTCCTGTAATCCTTATTCCTCATCAAAGCATCGTTTTGCTTCTTTGATACAGACAACATAAGCACTTGGGATCGGGAAGCATTTTGATTAGCAACCAGTTCGGTTCTCGGGCTTGGAAACGGATCAGTCAACACAGCTGAGGTTTTCGAACTCTTAAAGAATCTTTTAAGCTCAGCTTTGTATGGACAATTTGCTGTCCAATGATCCTCATCGCATATATGACACCCCGTAGGGGGTTTCCTTTTTCTCCCTTTCTTTTTCTTCTTGCCCCCTAGTTGCTTCAGTCGTTTGCCCTTGTCGTCTGACACGGCACTTACTTCCGAGGCAAGAAGTTCCTCATTTGCACTTTGACCGGAAATCATACGGGCCTTTTTAGATATAGCCTTTGTCGATTTCATGTCTGTTGCGCCAATCACGCCATCGCCGACATGAGAGTCACTATTTGATTTAGGAGGAGGAGGAATTGAAAATTCCGGTCTAGGGGCGTCAGGTATTTTATCATAGAGCGTGCCGGACTGAGTATATACTAAGTCTAGATATTGTGCACGAGCAATAACTTGCTCCTCCGTTACGACTCCCCCCTTGGCCACATCTTCCGTTATGGCAGGAAGTAACGACTTTATAAACCATTCAGCTAACAGTTGATCTGGAACGTAAGTCTTTACCATCCTGCGACGACGACGCCACTCATGTATATGATCGGATATATGTGTGGCCGTCGTCTGCTTGAAGTTGGTTAAGATTTCCGTTCCAGTTTCATACCTTATCGGTAATTGAAAATGGGTTAAGAAAGTCGTGGCTAGGGAACTGAAATTGTCGAAAGAGGCTCTAGGTAATTCAATATACCATTTAGCCGCTGGACCCGTCAATGTCCTCTGAAAAAGGTGAAGCCTTATCGAATCATCATTCAGGGTGTTCGACGAACACCACAGATGAAAAGTCATGACGTAATTCGATGGGTCTTCACCTGGATTTCCATTGAATTTAGGAATGTCCGATGGAAGTTTATGTGGAATCGCTGGCCACCAAGGTGCATAAGCAATTGGATCATTCGTCAGCCGGTTTAGATCTGGTAATTCTAGAGTTGCTACAAAGGGCAACTGTTGATTCAGGTTAGGCGGAGCATACCCAGGATAAGATGGAATCGCCTGAGCAGTGGGTCTTTGCATACCAGCATAATGTATTTGATGTTGGCAACTTTGACAAGTTTGATGGGCATAACCGTTATTATACGGTTGGCCATTACTTACAAAGACTTGTTGCTCGGGTCGTTGATATGATTTCTGGAATTGCGATTGTTGAGTTTGAACCAGCTCCGGTTGTTGGACCATTTGCTGTCGTCCAATACTGGATGATTGACCAAGATGAGGAGTCATAGTACTTGTTTGAGCCTAAGTCGCTCCAGATAAGGAGGCACTAACCGGAGGTTGTGATTGAGTTGTCGAGACAAGAGGCTGTTGTATGGCAACCCGAGAAACTTGGGGTTGACATACAACAGGTAGCGCTTGTACTTGCGACGCAATCAACATACCAGGTATAGTGGCAACATTCGACACAGGGTGGACTGGTTGCATTGAATATGAAACCCTTGGTTGCTGAGGCAGTATTGGTACCCATCCGTTGGATGCAATTCCAGTTTGACCTGAACTTTGTTGTAAACTCCCATATGGTTGTTCTCCGGGGGGGAACAATGAAAAGGCATACTGCCCTCCATATGGTGGCAATCCAGTGCTTAAAGGGTAGATTGGCCTTTGAAGACACATTGGATCAAGTTGTTGAGTTTCAACATAAGAAATACCAGATGGTAATCCGGATGAAGAAATAGGAACTAACCATGTCGTCGAAACAGTCTCTGATTGGACTCTAGCTTGTTGTTGACAATTTGCCGGGACAGATGGTATACCAGCGAACATCGTTGGAGTAGCAGCAGGAGGCTCTGCCGCTGCTGTGTCGGATGACACAGTCCTGGATGTCGATGGTTGTTCAGACATATTTAGTCTATCCAAAAGATTTCCTAGCGATTCTACAAGAACTTTGTGATGAAGGTAGACTAACTTCGAAGATCAACGCAGGAATAAAGGGTGATTGTTCCGTTTAAAATAAATTGTTAACGACGCTTTGACACAACCTGCCTTTTCAATTTTAAAGAGTCGAGAAAAAGAAAAAGATGACTCTAGTCTCCTTCGATGTTTTAACGAGCCCGAAGTGACAAATGCTCGGATGGGCTTTTTCTGTTATAGAGTCTGAAAAAGGCCAAAAGAAACTGCTCTGGAGATCTAGGCAGAGGGTGTGCCAAACTTTTCGCAAAACCACAGAATACTTTTTACGGTACGGGTGGTCGATCTTCGTGAATGCTGTGTTCACTGCATTGCGATCAGTAGGGCGGCCGACACGGCTTCCTAAGGATAAAGGATATATGCCTATAGGGGTCTCCCAATATATACGCGACGGTACGTGGGAGCACAAGTCCGTACTAGTGCTATCGTCCCTCAGGAGGAATCACCCCCCTTCCACGAGATCGACAGTCACTAGGCTTAACGACGCCGGAACACGTCTCTAGCCTAGACCTCTATGTTGTGCATTATGTTGCAAAGTGTTGTTAGGTTCATTCAGTTTATTTTAAGTTGATCTTTTTAGAAGTTTGTCTTTCAGGATCACCACGAGATGTATTGGTACAATTCCTAAATGCAGTCTAAGATGATAAGCAAGCTTTATAATCTTTCAACTTTGAAAATCCTAGCTACTAAGGGAAAAGAGAGCGACTATCTTTTCTCAAAGAGCAATCAGCACACTCTAATGCACTCTTCCTAAATCAAACATGCAAACTTATCAAAATGCAAATGCACAATGCAGGTGTTTGTTTTCCACTTTCTTAGTATAAATGCCTACAAAGAAAGCTTTTTGTACAACTTTGAATTTTCTTTTAAATGACTGAAAATAAACAAGTTTACTTTTTCCAAAATCAGCAAGGGTAGAAGAGATTACAATCACTTTGCGATTTTTCGAAAGGAATACTTGTTTCGACACTTAAAAGTGACAAATTCAAACCAATAAGCAAGAACAAATGATAATCAAACTGCAAACAGCCAACGAACTCTCTCCTAAGATCACAATCAATCAATCAATCAGATCTGAATCAAGGCTATAGGATGACTATTTTACTCATGCAAAGGAAAACTGTAAATGACGCCACAAACACATAAAAACACTTACAGTCTTTTTGTACAAAAATGAGGCGGAATTCAAGCAAAGAAAAGGGGTATCAGAGGTGGTACCTATGCTGGTTAAAGGCTGCAAAAACAGAGATCAAAACAGGGCAACAGAGGAGAGAGAACCCCAGCTGCACAAGGCTACACTGGTTCAGCGCAAGTCTAACACTATCAGTTTGACATTCAGCGCAGGTAGCCTTCACGGGACCTGCGTTGAAATGCAGACTGCCTTCACAGCAGTTGCGCTGAAAGAGAAACTCTCGTTTCCCTTGGGTTCGGGGTCATAAAATGCTCAAAAATCAACTGTTTCAGGCCAAATCAGAAACACAAGCAAGGTATAAACAGAGGGATGCTTTGAGAGGGTACTAAAGACTATCACAAAGGATCATCAAGTCATTTTTGAGTCCATTGTTGAGATCATAGACAAAAACCCAGTGAAAGATCAAAGCAGCAACATTCTACTTTGCAAAAGCAGTTCGATTGTTGTCGTTGAGTCTATGAAGTAAACAATGATGTAAACACAAACAAAATGACTAAAACAAAGTTCTTCCCCAGTGGAGTCGCCAATTTGTTGTGGGGAAAAATGCCTATGTAGGACGATCCTATCCACCTAAGGTGTGACAGTACCTTAGCAACAAATGAATACAGCTACTTCGGTTTCTTCCTTTATGAAATATGAAAGAGAGGAGATTAGTAGACTTACCGTTATCTTCCGGTTGTCCCTCGATCTAGATCCTCTCCTCTTTGGGTGTCCACAGCTACTTGCCTCCTCGCTCGCTTAAGAGAACAGCTACTCGATTCCCACGAGATCACAAGAGAACAGCTACCTGTGACAAGAGAACAGCCACTTGTGACAAGAGAAGGACACAACACAAAGGCAAATATACATATTCATAAATGATTCAGGATTAGAAGTAAATCAAATATACTAATGCAAATCATACAAAATACACCAGCATATAGGAAAGAACCAAGAAGCTTTATTGATTGATAAACAAGGTTCAGGAAGAGATACAACCCATAGGGCTCCAACCCCAGCATCTCCTTCCCAGTAGAATGGAATTCCTTCTTCAACCCCTTTCAAAGCATAAACACCCAATGATCCAACCACAAACCAACAGCAATTCTTTGCAATCACAACATTCCAGCCTCCCTAGACCTCATGGAGAGAGATCTATATATAGGAGTTTTGGAGAGAGGATGAGTCAGCTTGAGGCTGGTATGAAACTGACTAGTGTCCTCTCCCACTTCAGTTCTTGAGTCCACTTGGAGGTTCTTGCTTCCACTTGGAGATTTGGAACCTCTTACTCATCACCAGTCGAATTCCCTGATCCAAGTGTCATTTTGGAAGCTTCCTGGGCATTGACAAATTGAGAAATGAGCCTGCCACTTGTCCAGTTACGCTCAGCGCAGGTAGCCTTTGTTGCAATTGACATTCAACACAGGTAGACAGTGGAGCAGTTGACATTCAGCGCAGATGCTCAGTGGAGCAGTTGACATGATCCAGAATTGGCTTGTTTTTGAGTGTTTTCAGGTGGAGAACTTTTGTGAACTGCTGTGGTTTGTTGGCCTTGTTCCTCTAGGGGTAGGAACAACATGTTTAGGGACTTTGGATCCCTTAAATTATTGACATTTCATGCTCAGTGATGCAAGGCACAAAAATGTCTATAACAACAATCCCCTCAGGGGTCACGGTGGAGCGGTCTGCTAGCTGTAGCATGGTCATGGTCTTCCTCAAGGAGCCCTGGAGGTTAAGTTTGAGCATTGTTTCCTTTATCATCACATTGATGGTAGCTCCCAGATCAATCAAGGTGTGTGGGATCATGGTGCCATTGATGTGGACATCAACTACTAGGCTTCCAGGGTCCAAATATTTTGGACAGATTACCTGCCTTAACATCAGGTCGGACAGTTGTCCTATGACATTAATGGTTGGGGCATCTCTCTTGCGCCTCCTTGGATGCCTAAAGCACTTCTCTTTGATCAACCTATTGCAGATAGGTACATCTTTTATGGCCTGAAGAAGTGGTATCTTTACACATAAATGCTTCAATTCTCCCAGGAGTTCAGTTTCTTCTGGAGTTGGCTAGAATGTCATGGATAGTCTCTCAGGATAGGGTGGATTTGCTTTAGGTTTGCTTTCCTCTCTATCTTCCTCAACCTCCTTGATTGGAGGCTGGCTATCTAGGAGAACTTTCCCAGATCGCAAGTTAATTTCTTGAATCTCCATAGCATATGTTGGGCATGAAGGTTCCCCACTATACACTTGCTAGGCCTGTCTATTGTTCGGGTTCGGATTTGGCTGGGTAGGCTTCTGGGGTTGCTTTGCTGGAGCAGAAGGTAACGGTTGTGGTTGGGCAAGTGGTGGAGGCAAAAGAGTGGGAAGAGAGTTGTATTGGGGCCTCCACCCCGCATGAGATGCATTCCACTAAGGCTGTGGTTGAGCATAGGATTGAAATGAATGGGTGGTTGGTTGGGCATGATATTGAGATGTGAAGGATCAAGGAGGTGGTGTGGACCAGGAAGGATGAGTAGAGGAACCCCAAGAAGGTATGGAGGGCACTTGGTTGGGCTTGTAGTATGCCTGAGATGTCCCTTGCATCCCATGCTGGTATGGTCTAGGTCCAGGCGGCCTTCTTTGGTTTATGTAGTAGAGCTGTTCAGTGACTCCCTCAGTGCCTTGATATACAACTTTAAGTCCGGGCTAGCAAGGGCACTTGTTTGTAGAATGATTTTATTCATAGACTAAACAAGCCTCTATAGAGTCCAATGGGCATTCATTCCTAGGATGCATCCTGGTGCATCTAGGGAAAAAATTGCCAAAGCCCTCTCTTCTTCCTCTTGTTTCATTTTGATATGCAAGGTATCCATTTGCATGGCAAGAGTCTGTAACATCTCACTCTTGAAGTCTTCCAGCGTGTTTCCAATTTATCCTTTAATGGATGAGTTGGAGGAAGAGGTACTAGCTATGGGTTGACTCCCCCTACCTTTCTTTCTGGCTTCTCTAGAATGGTTTCTAAAAACATTCTTTATGTCCTCATAGGGTAGTTGGTAGATGTCTCCCCCGGCTAGAAAATGGAGGGTGTCTAAAAGATCTTCCCGAATTCCCCTGAGCAAGACCAACTTCAGAGACTCAGGGTCAAGTGTACACTTGACCCTTTTGTAACTGAGTTGGAACCTCTCCTCATAGTCTTCCATGGATTCTTCACTCCCTATAGTCGTTTGGAAAATTTCTTCTTCAGTATATTTTGACCTACAATAGTCTCGATACTTGTTGTTAAAGGCTTGCTGCATCTAAGCCCAAGTTGTGATGCTATTTCTAGGTAATCCCATGAACCAACGTAATACTTCATCCTTGAGAGTAGAAGGGAGAATTTTCAACTTTTGCTCATCTTCTGCATAGTCATAGGTTTGACAGATAACAACAAACTCAAACAAAAAGGTGTCAGGATCTTCCGTAGTCAGACCATGGAAATGAGGTAGGGCGGAAGGGTTTATATTCTTCATTTTGGTGTCCCCATTGGTCTCCCGAATGGAAAAGGTACTCTCTATTCTTTCTCCATTCCCCCTAGCATTTCTGTTTTCAGCCATTGGCTCCAAAGGAATGTTTTCTTCTTCTTCTTCCCCTATAGGTTCTTCAAATATGTCTGCCTATTCACCTAAGGGTTCTTCTTGATTGTAGCTGCCGAAGAAGAGAGAAGGCTGGCTGTGTGAAGCAGTGGGGGTGTTGGGCAAAATTTTTCATGAGTTATCTCTATTCCTATGAGGCATGAAAGGAAATCTTTTTGGTTGGTTTTTGTTTCTTTTTTCCCCACACTAATAGTACCGCCAAAACTGAAATTGATTGAACAAAACCAATTGCAACTAGCTAAAATGAACTTGCTGAAATGAAATTTGAACAATTGAAGAGGAAAGAAAGGAAATGTAGAACTTGAAAGAAGAGAAATGACTAGCCTACCTTTGCTGAAATGAAATTTGCAGAATTGAAGAGAAGAGAAAGGAAATGTAGAACTTGAAAGAAGAGAAATGACTAGTCTACTTTTGCTGAAATAAACTATTATCATAATGTTGTAGTAGAAAATAGAAGAAAGCAGTAATCACATAATACTTTGATGCTTCCCCGACAATGGCGCTAAAAAGTGGTGAGCACCAGTATTGCAGCAATAATCTTGCAACTCCTAGGCTACCTACTTTACTCTTATCAACCCGGTAGTTCGTAACAAACTTAGAAGCGACGGTGTTGTATGCACAAGTACTAGTTCTTATTGCAAGTTGTCACTTGGTCAACCAGCGCAAGATCACTAGGAGCTCAAGCCAACTTCTATGGATACCAGAATAATCTCTATATGTGATGAAAGGAGAGAAAGACTACTCTACAAATACTATTCTAACTGCATAAATGAGAAAGTCTGAAATATAAAGCAAAACTAGTAAACTCAAATTAACCAACTAATCCAACTTTTGTAGAAAGCACTATGAAAATCATGAAAAGAATGCCATGACCTAATCAATGAAGTAAACAACATCTAACTAAGCCATTTGTGGATGTAAATGAGAAAAAACATCTTTTTGGATTTTTATGTATTTTTATGTGAATTTGACATGCATGTAATTTATTGTTTGTAAATGTCGCAGCGAATAGGTGGCGTTGGAAGGTGGTTTTGGTACTTGAGGGGATGTAAGATAGTGTGGATGGGTCCTAGAAGGTATTAGGTGGCCTTCTAGAGGATTTTCCCATACTATTCCTTCAAAAGAAAGCCTACAAGAAAATCTATAGGAGGACACAGGAAATCTACAGGATGAAAAACAACGTTCTACAAGAGGCCTATAGGAGGAGGCCGAGAGCAGTTTTCACTATTTTGAGGGTGTGAGAGGGGGTGGAAAAGGTTTATGAAGGTTGGAATGTGGTGTTAGGGCACCTATGGTCTACCATGAACCACCAAGAGAGAGAAATATGATTGGATTTGCTCAAGGAGAGAGGAAGAAGTCCTAGGAAAAATGCAGGAAACTAAGGTAGAATTGAGGTGAGGTTTAGGAGACCAATAGGGCATGGATTGGATGGAGGGTGTGATTGCTGATAAGCTGGCCTACTGCTGGAAGACATCTGCTATATAGAAACTAACAGTCAACCAAGGAAATCAAGCAACAAGTGAAATGAATGTATTGAGGAATAACAAAGTTTTACATAAAAAGTGTCTAAACTATGATCGATGAAAGGAAATGCTGAGAAACATTGTAGGAAAGGAAAGCATGAAAGAAGACTATTTCAAATAAAGTAGTGAGCTTGATGAAGAAGATCTGAAGCAAGGCAAAACTAAAATATTAATCTACCAAAAAGCTGCAAATACTAGAAGTCCTATGAATAAGGAAAATATATGTTTTTGGGGTAGCAAGAGGGTCTTTGCCTCAAATCATGGTGTTATAGCCTAAATCTACCTCGGGCTGAGAAAGGTAGGATCTAGGGTAACATCAAACCACGCTTAACCTGGTAGCTAGCCCTACCAGGTCGGGAGAGGGCTCTCTCCTTGTCAATCTCAGGAAACGATGGCCAATAAAGCTTGAGATGCCTGATATAAAGACTAATTTTAGGCTAGGTATATGCTCGGAGGAGTTTGATTGAATTTAGTGTTGGTTTGCTTGCTCAAATGTGAAAGGAAAATTTGGGTCCGGGGAATGGACATAGTCTTGCAGAGGTTTCTGTGGGGCGAGGTAGGAAAATCATTTAGTACATTGAAATAGGTGAGATGGAGAGTCCTAAGACTGGTGAGGAGTTGGAGAGGGCATGAAAGTCTCAGGGATTCTCTTCAAACAGTTGAAAACATAAATAATTAAACAAACCCTAGGTAGAGCACTGCAACATCAATGAATTCTACCTTTATCCTTGATTCATTTAGTTAAGTTGAATAGAGAGAGATGATGGCATACATAAACACATCTAAACTTGCATTATAAAAGGAAAAACAATACCAAATCAAGTTCCCACAAGAATCCCACAAAATGCTTCAAACCTTGGTCTATTCCTTTGCCAAACTGCAGAGATGAATGTACAATACTGCTCAAAGCATTCACAAGAGTCCAACCTTTACAAATGACTGAAAGTACTAGATATAGGCAACAAACAACTCATGATATGCTTTAGGGGTCGAATTCATGAGTTTAGGTGCTGTTTCAATAGGATCTAAACTAAGAACTAAAAAGTAGGCAGTGGAACAACTTGCCTCTAAAACCTAGGAAACTGATTCATTCAGTTGAAAACCACCTAAACATGATGTATCTACCTCCATGAGTGAATTTTCAACATTTTTACATCAATTACATCATGATTTTGACCATGAGAGAGAAAAAAGTCAAACTGAGAAAAAACTAGGCAAAAAAACAGAGTTTTTTGGCAAAAAAGTCAATTTTCCATCCTGTGCGCCGCGCCACTGTCCCTGTGCATAGCGCCTTTTTGCAGCTTATTTTGGAGACCTTCCCTTACACTTAATTTGGTCCAAGTGGGCTTGTTAGAAAGTTCTGTCTATCTACTTTCCAGAATAGGTGGAATTTCTGAATTCAGTGTCCATTTGCCACTCCAAAAGTGAGTTCTCCCAACACTTCTTCCTGTGTGGCCAAAAAGGGGCAGAAAGGGCATTTTTGAGGTGTTTTGACCCTTTTGGAAGCTCAAAACTTGACAAAATTTCTTCGCCATTTTTGGGTATTCATAATTTTGCATGAGGAATCCAAAAATTCCTAGTTTTCTTCCAAATGAGGTCCCTAGCAAAAGCGAGCACCAGGTGGCGCTATGCACAAGGTAGAAAAATCTATGTTTTGCTCCAAAAAATCAAAATTGACAAAATGTGTGCCAAATTTCTTGAAATTTGGGCTGAGTGACCTCCATCAAGTGCTATGTTGGGCTAGGGAAGCCTTAGCCAAAATCTTGAGCTTGTCTTGCTCTTTCCTCTTCCTCAAAGCTTTCCTCAACTTGGCCTTCAAAGTCCTTATTCTTGCTTTGCAAGCTTTGTTTCTTGCCAAATAATGAAAAGCCATGTGCCTCAACATCATTTTCTCCTTATTTTCTTTCTCAAGCAGCTTCTCCAAGTGCATGTTTGCCTTCTCAAGCCATGATTCCCTGTCATGTTCAATCTCTTGCTCATACCCATAATCACTGTCTCTTTCGATTGTTTTCCTTTGGTTTTGAAAAATGTGGTTGTATATGGATGGTTTTGTGGATAACAGTGTGAAAATATGGTGGAGGAATGAAATGGGTAGAGTATATGGAAGAGAGAGTGTAAATTTGTATGTGTGAACAGAGTTTAGGGATGTGAGTAAGAGTTTAGGGATGTGAGTAGGGTTTAGAGATATGGATAGGGTTTGAGGAGTGTAGAGTTTGGGAAATTATATGTGGAGAATGGGATTAAGGGAGAAATGTATGAGGGGAATGGGATTAAGGGGATAGGGTATACAACCACTATTGCAATGAAGAAAACTAGGGTTTCACCCTAGAAGCTAGGGTTTTAGTTTGAAGAACACAAAACACCAATCTTAGTAAACTCACCCTAACACAAAAGATAGGATTCATGTAAGTTTTAAGACAAAATGGAAACTTGGTGAAGTTTTTGGGGTTTGACTACTCCGAGGTGCGTAGCGCCTCCCAGGTCTGTAGTGCCTCCCAAGTCCGTAGTGCTTTTTGCAGGACACTTTTGGAGGCCTTCCTGGTGTTCAAATTCAACGTGTGATAGCTCATTGGAAATATTATTGAGGTTACTTTCCAACACTACTTGAATATTTCAATTTGGAGTTCATTTGCCCTGTCAAAAGTCAAATCTCCCAAGACTGGACAAAATGTGCAAAATGAGGCTGCCTAAAGGCAAAGTGCTATTGCAGTCAACTTTTAAAGGTATTCCTCAACTCCAAATTGACATCATGATAGCTCATTAGAAAGCTATTTGTGTCTAGTTATCATTTGACTCATCAAGAAAGTCATTGGGCCAACGAACCAACGATAAATCTTGATTTTCCCATGGTCACTTCAAAGGTACATCAATTCTCCTGAGGCAACTGTATTTTTGATATTTCTCTAAAACCGTGACACCTGTGTAAAAAGTGAAGGAGGTTTTTCTTCCTTGGCCTATTGTGGACAAAAAAATCTCTCTGTTTTCCCAAATTCATCTTTTCTTGCTCAGAAACATCATTGGAGTAAAACCTATCTCGATGTGTGGAATAGGGGATTTGTCGAAATCAAGTGAAATGAAGGGGATAAGGGGCTTCTAAATTCTTGAGAAAATTTTGGAAAGTAGGGAGGGATGTTAGGAAGTAGGGGAAAGTGGAATTTCAAATATTGAGTGAGGGGAAGAGGTCCAAAAGGGCAAAACACAGGCCTAGCCTAGAAAATTGTCAAATTGTAGCAAGAAACTAGGGTTTGTGCGAAAATGAGGAATTTGAGGGATTTCAGTGATGGGAAGTGTTTAATAAGGTACATTAAGGATAGGGGAAGGTGTATTAACATCAGGATACAAGTTTTGCTGATGATTTGACCATCCAAGAGAAGTTACCTTCAAAACCCTAGGGGAGGGAAATGAACCTTACCTAGGCACAACTGAAGCATGAAAAAGGTGTAAAATGACCCATTGGAAGCTAACATTGATGAAAACCCTCTACATGATGGTACACTCAGCTGAATGGTGACATGGACCGACATTTGGAAAACTTTGAAAGGAGTGAAAACAAACCGTAGAACAAATGAGACCTAAAACCCTAAAAATGACTTTTGCAGATGTAAAGACAAAAATTGACTGTAAATGACTTGAATGTATGAAAATGGGCTAGCATGTAAAGACCATGAGGAAAAATTGACAATATGCCACTGTTACAAGGAAAAGTGTCTACTCAGAACTGCTTATCCCACTAAGGTGTGATAGCTACCTTAGAAACAAACAAAGTAAAGCTACTTTCATTTTTCCTTTATAAAGTATAGATAGAGAGGAACAAAGAAGACCAACCGCTGTCTTGCGCTAATCTCCTGGTTTGATTCCTCTCTTCCTTGATAGTCTTTCGCTACTTGTTCCCTTGCACGCCCAGCTTCACAGAGTACCTGTAAGATCACAGTAGCATAGCACTATACAAAGACATGGATCTATAATCATAAACAATCTAGGATCAGATGTAAATTGACCATACAAATGCAGCAAACATAAATGACACAAGAGTATGGAGGAAAACTTGAATAGCTTTTATTGATAAACAAGAAAAATCCAAGAGGAGTTACAACCAGTTGTTCTGACCCAGTATCAACCTCTCAACAAGGAAGCCCCTCTTCACCTCATACAAAGCTTAGATCACCCAAAAATCTGATGTTTGTCTCAAGAAACCAACAGCAATTCCTTACAACATGCAAAATTCCAGCCCCTGGATCTCTGGGATGAGGGATCCATATATAGATATCTGTAAGGGAGATGAGTCAGCTTGTGATTTGATTAGTGTCTTCCCTCTGATAGTTCTTGCTTCCACTTGGAGATTGATGATCTCTTACTCATCCTTGGTCGATTTCAGAGAGGCAAGTGTCACAGGAGAAGTTTCTGGAAGCTTCCATTGCCTCTCCACCTCACGGAATGACACTGCCATTTGTCATTTCTCACCCATCGCACCTCATAGAAGGGATTTTTGAAATGCAACGCACCCACACAGTGTACTTAGGTGAGATGCAACGCACTTGGCCTGTGGAGCAGCTGAAATGATCTTGTTTTGACCAATTCTGAGCAGTTTTTCATGGAGAACTTCTGGGAGAAGCTGTAATCAATTGACCTTGTTCCTTTAGGGGTTAGAACAACACTTTTAGGGACTTAGGAGCCCTTGGTTTATGGACATTTCATGTTTGGGGTTGCAGTGCCCAAAAATGTCTATAATAGTTGCCCCCTAAAGCATGAGGTCGTTAATCTTTTGATGTCGGGTGAAATGCTTTATTATGAGGATCCGAAGTTCTTTCAAGCTGGGAGGAGACCTGTAATAAGATACAATACAATACATTATCTTCATAATATTTTCATGATCTAGCTGAGGCAGGCATTCCCATGCTTAGCTTTATAAATTCATTTCCATGTACATAAGACAGACAATCGTCTGAGTGTAGACTGATGATTCTGATAGAGCCATCATCCCTTTGATTGGATGATTATCTGTGCAGCAATGATGTACATTTGATGTCTTTATTTTCCTGAATATATATCGCAGCCCGGATGGATGAAACTAGATCCGGGGTCTTCAATCTCGTTCAATCTTCACTCGAAGTACAAGTCTATCCATGTGAGAGATGTTCTGGAGTCGAACATGGAAAGACATCGCTTGATTACCAGCCAATAATATAAGCTGTTAACAAGTGCGACAGGAATCACCGATAATGATAATGACCCTCAAGGTACTGCAGTACAATTCACGTGGTGTGAATAAAGGACTTGGCGTCAAACACCACGCAAAATATTTCAGTCGAAGGTCATTGATGTAAACCTATCACCGGAAGTGAGAAACTTACCATTGAGGCATGCAAGCTTCAAAGTACTGAATGGGGTGTTCCTAGATCAACTTCTTGGATAATGAGCTAATGTTGACAAGAATTGATCCGTCACAGGAGGGCCTTAATGAATCCCACATCAATGACACGGAACGGAGCAAATGATTTTAATGGAGGTGAAAACGATCTGGTGATATAAGGTTCAGGGTGGCGGTCATGAAAGAATGGAGTATAAATGTATTGTAGTGGGTGAGACATAGGTGAATTCTCTGAATGACTTCTCTTGAACATATCGGCGACACTGACGTGATGGATTGGTAGCATTAACCCCAAATGTGGATGGTATGATGGGACCATGGTGATGTGACCGGTGAATGAAACAACTCAACCCGACTTGGATGCGGAGTGAAAGTGTCATGTTCAAGAGCGACTTGCTACCAACAAAGTTTCTTCAAGGTTTCTTCCCAATTTTTCCCCAGTCATTGCTGACCAGTACCTCTTTATTTTTATCAAGCTTGAGGAGGATAACATATGCTTGTTCTATAATTTTCCCTTCGGGTAAACCCATCGCTATGTTTTAATGAGCCTAGCGATAGTGAAACTCGTTCTCGTTCTCGTCTATAGACAAGTTTGTCGCTATTAAAATTTTAACGAGTTTAACGACAAAGATAACTCGGTCCTTTTCAATTTTAGAGAGTCTGAAAAGGAACGTAAAGGAAACTCCAAAATTACTTTTTCGTCATCCAATCCCTTAAGTCTGAAAAAGTATAAAACAATACAGAAGGGATGAATTTTCGATACTTTTAACGAGCCGAACAAAACAAGCGCTCGATCTTTTTGTGTAATAATCCCTCAGGTCCAAAATGATTAAAATTTATAGGAGGGATAGCACTTCTGGTCCCTTTAACGAGCTAGAGAGGCCAATGGCTCGGCAATCTTTTCATATTTTACGAGTCAATTGAAAAGAGCTTAAAGGAGAATCGTCTTTTGAGGAACGAGTGATAAAATGGGTAGCAACTGATTCCAGGTAAGGTTTGGAATTTTCCAATCATGGCAGTGTTACAAGGATGGCTAACATGATCACTCTTCGCAACTGTTCCTCAAAATGGGTAAACAATCAAATGGAGGTGAATGATCGACCAACGCAAAAGTGGAGGTGACGATGCAAACACGACCAAGGCTTTAACGGCTGAAGTGTTACATTCATGATGGTTATTTACCGAAAATTGGTTCATTTTTTAATGAGCTTAAACTCTGGGGGAACATGTGCTCATTGCTTATGTTTATTTTTTAACAAGCATGAAGTCTGCGCTAAAACTGCTCGATTAAATGGTCTCTTTTTGACTTTACCATAAATAGCTTTGTTCTTTCAAAGATTGTACTGTATTTTCAATTGCTTCATCAAACTAGTCAGAAATGAACAATACATGCCTGAAAAATGAGTTAGAACACTAATATTTTACTTTGAACTACGTAAAAAGTAATGAAAAAGTGCTTTTACCTCTCATTTTACCATTTCATTTGAACTTTGGCTTGTTGGAGCTTTGGAGGTGCTTTCCCCTTTTGATTTTCATCAGCTGATTTCGGGAGATTCTGTGGACGATTCTCGACACCGTCTGGACCAGGTAGGAGTTGAACTTGAGCTCTTTCATTTCATGCTTTCCATTTTGCATTCTGAGCTTGATTCCTGGTTTTTCTGAGCCTCTGGGGTTTGAAAAACTCGCTCTGCCTCCAGCGCACCCTCTGTGTATCAAAAGGTGCGTTGGATGTTGGCATGCCTACTGGCCATTGACATGCAACGCACCTAGAGCACTACTGTAGGTGCGATGGGCGCAAAGAAGGAATTTTATGCACAGTTTTTGATGGAAATTTTGCCTGTTTCTTACCAAAATCAGGATCTAACTCTTCTCTTATTTGCTTTTCAGAGATCTTTGGACTAAGATGACTATTACATGGCGAGAACATGAGCATGAAGAAGAGGACATGCTTGCCCCACATGATCCGGTTACAGTAAACACACTGCGGAACTGTGGCTTGCTGAAGTTTTTCCGCATCTCTAGCATGAGGCAACAGATCAACTTACTGCAGTATTTGCTCGATTCTTGGGATCCTACCAACCAAGTGTTCTAGATCAGGGGCAAATCCATCCCCTTGACTGTAGTGGACATCTATTTCTTGACTGGCTTGTCGAGGCTGGGTGCCCCCATCTCCTTATCAAGTTCGGCCCGAGGAGGTGAATCTGTGAGAGATTATGTTCACCGGTATTGCAGAGAGGGATCTCAACCAAGTAAAGACAGCAAGATCATCATCTGTGATGTCACTGACAGGTCCCTTAGGACTATTCTACTTACTTTTGGTAGGATGGCTGGTGGTGCGGCTCTTCATGTAGCCAACCGATCTTATATGTAGTATGCCTTGGAATGCCTCAAACCGAAGGTGCTCAACTGGTGCGACGCAGTACTTCTTGTGATGAAAGAACAGTTGACCAAGGTAAAGAGTGGAAGTTTGAAGAACTTTGGGTATGGTTCTATTTGGACCGCCTTTGCCTTGGAAAAGATACCACTGGTGCAGCCACAGTATATTGCACTCGATTTACCTTCACCGACTAAACCACGTATGCAGAGATGGGTCGACCATATGTCTAGGCATGCTGGTCAGTCTCAGATTTCATTTTCTGATACCTTCCTTGGGTGGTTTGATCGTCAGGAGATGGTTTATTCGGAGTATCCGTACGCTGGCATGGACTTTCGGGGTGATCCAGATTTAGTATTTCCGGATGGCGAATAGTGGGGTGCCATTGGTAAATTCTTTGACCATATTCCTATTTATCATTTTTCATTTATAATGTCCTTGTGCTTTATTCTATCAAGACTTAATCAAACTCATGTGTTCATGCAGATGTTGGTCCTGTTCGGCCAGTGGTACGCCTGAGAGTGCCAGCTGCCGCCCCAGCAGGAGAGGTTGTTGGAAGGGCTATCTTTCACGATCTTGATGTGGCCGGGACTCTTACAGCATTACAGGAGCAGGTTGAGGGCCTCACTCTTGGTATTCCAGATGTGAGGACTGACGAGCTGCCCTTGAGGTTGCAGCGGCATACTACTGGTGTGCCAAGGCGATGGACTTGACTCTTACGCATGATCGCATAGGCTGTGACTTGCTATCACGAGCATCATTAGACTAGGGTGCCCCCCTAGCGTTTTGAGTTTTTCGGTCATTTGACCAATTTTGTCTTGGTTATAGAACATTATTTGTAAACCATAAACAGTTATATATATTTTTGATTTTCGGAGTTTTATTTTGGTTAAGTTACATGATCCAAATGCAAATATTGATGGTATGCTTCTTTTTATAAATGTTGCAAATGTCTATCTAACACATAATTTTCCAATGAGTCAGTTAATGTGTTTAAGTTTATGGAAATGTGTTGATATTGAATAAAATCAAATTGCCTTTCCAAAATCTTAACCCTTAGGAACATGCGATAAATAGCTGGATTTCGGATAGAGTAGATACCAGTGAGTTGTAGTATGGCGAGTTGTGAGTCTAGCCTGACAATCAGTCGGCGTATACCATGTGTGATGGCATCAGAGAGAAGTTCTATCAACGCGCTATATTCAGTGATGTTATTCGTTGATCGACCAATACATACCCCTCTTAAACTTACTAACTCGCCGCTTGGATAAAAAATGGCCCAGGCCGTGGAAGATAGGTTCCGCAAACTACGACTCGCTCCGTCGGCATATCCAACACATGACTCCAATAGGTTTGACATCTGCAATAAATGTAAAAAGTGGATTACTTGACCAAAATAAACACTTTAGCGAAAACAAAAACATAACAAAAGCATACAGGTTACCATACTGAATTACGCATAGTAACGCTTGAGGTACAACCCATTACGAGGTTGCGCCAGTGGAATTCCGTCATAATCCATTAACTCGTAGGATCCTTTTGCTAACACTCGCTTAACAATATAGGGGCCCATCCATAAAGACTTAAATTTACCTGCTCCCAATTTATCGGATTCTTGGTCATAAAGCAAGACCAAGTCACCTTCTGAGAAGACACGGGGTTTGACATTTTGGTCGAACTGCGCTTTGACTTGTTTCTTATGGGCTTCGTTAGCCAAAGCAGCATCACGATGGGTTTCATCCAATTGCATTAGTTCCAAGAAATGAGCTTCTTCTTCTGAAGTTCCGGGGAGGAGATCAATTGCGAGTTTGAGGGACGAGATTTCGCACTGAATTGGTAAGACTGCTTCCAGGCCATATACCAGTTGGAAAGGTGTAAACCCGGTTGAATTCCTTAACGATGTTCGGTAAGCCCACAAGGCTGAGTACAGGATTAGGTGCCATCTTCTTTTGTGAACTCCAATCATCCTTTGCAGCATGCGCTTCAGGACCTTGTTGATTGCTTCAACTTGTCCGTTGGCTTGCGGGTAATATGGAGTAGAGCTGTCGTGAGACAACCCTAGTTTGGCAGCTAATTCAACCATCATGTAATTGCGAAAATGCGATCCATGATCTGTGACTATAGCTTGTGGGACGCCGAATCTGGCGAGTACATGATTGAAAAAGAAGAGGGCAGCTGTTTCACCAGTATTATCTAATGTAGGCATCGCCTCGGCCCATTTGGTAAAATAGTCAACTGCGACTATGATATACCCATGCCCCCCGGTCGAGGTGGGGTTACATGTCATGAAATCGATGCCCCATTTAGCAAATGGCCCGACAGCAACTATTGGCTGCAGAGGTGCGGGTGGTCTTCTGGTTTTGCTATCGAAAATTTGACAAGCATGGCAACTTCTGACTGCGTTTATGCAATCTTTAAACATTGTTGGCCAGAAGTATCCTGCTCGTAAGATTTTTTGCACTGTAGCATAACTTGATGCCCCCCACACGCGCCTGAATGGCAATCATTCAGGACTTTTTTGGCCTCCTCATGCGTGAGGCACCTTCTCAGAACTGTATCGATACCGCGACGGTAAAGTGTATTACCGATGATCATGTAGTCTTTTGCTTGGTATCGAATACGTTTTTGTTCGGAGTGAGAGGTATTTGGCCTATATTTTTGGGTTTGGAGATAAATTATTATATCCCCATACCACTGATTGCTTGAAGATATCAGAAACAAGCTTTCGTCCATGATCGTTTCTTCGGATGTTTCATCGTTGGATGACGATGGGAGATCGCATAATAATTCTGCGAAAACCAGAGCTTTCTTTGACTTGGATTTTACAAATTCCAGATCAAACTCTTGTAGGATTGCTATCCATTTTGAATATTTGCCCCCCAACAACTGTCGCGACAATATATAAGTCATGGGGTTTCAATCTGACAGAATGGTAGTTTTTCGAAAGGGGACATAGTGTCGAAATCTCTGTATCGCTTGAACAGCTGCGAGCGCTAGCTTTTCAACATAAGAACATTTTCTTTCTATATCATTTAAGTTCTTACTTAAATAATATATAGGATGTTCGATTCCGTCATCTTCTTGAACTAAAACCATTGCGATGGTCGTATCCGCTGTAGCCAGATACAGGTTAAAATCTTTTTGATAATCAGGAGCGTACATTAATGATGCTTTCATTAGGGATTATTTTAAAGCATCAAAGGAATCTTGTGCAACCTGATCCCAGACAAAGGGTACTTCCTTTTTCAAAAGACGTGTATAACCTTTAGCAAGTTCGGCGTAATTTGGAATGAACCTCCTCAGAAAGTTTGCTTTCCCTTGGAGTTTCTGAATCTGAAGCAAATTTGAAGGTGGAGGCAAATTTATGATTGCCTGAACCTTACATGGGTCAAGACGAATCCCGTCCTTTGAGACTACAAAGCCAAGTAAATGACCAGAACTGACGCAAAATACACATTTGTGTGGATTGAGTCGTATCTTGTAGTGTCGGCAACGTAGAAATATCGCTCTTAAGTGCTGCGGATGATCAGTCCGCTTTCGCGAATGAGCCGAAAGGTCATCGAGGTATGGTTGAACGATGTTTTTGATGTCATGGCAGGCATAATTCATTGCCCTTTGAAATGTTGCCCCAACGTTCTTTAAACCAAAGGGTAGTTTTCGATATGCGAATGTGCCCCACGGACAAATAAATGCAGTCTTTGACTGGTCCTGTGGGTGGATATTTATTTGATTATACCGAGAGAATCCATCCATAAATGAAAATATTTCGCATCGAGTGCATTCATCAATTATCTGGTCGATGAAGGGTGTAGGGTAGTTGTCTTTTGGACAAGCTTGATTTACATCCCTATAATCGACGCACACTATAATTGTTCCTTGTTTTTTCATAACAGGGACAATATTCGATACCCAATCAGTTAGAGGAACCAGGTAAATGAAACCAGCATGGAGAAGTTTCTCAACTTCTGCCTTAATGGCAGCGGCTTTCTTGGGGTGCACCTGCCGTAGCTGTTGTCGTACTGGTTTGACATCTGGATACATCTTAATTTCGTGTTCAACGATGCTCAAGTCAATGCCTGGCATTTCACTATATGACCAAGAAAAGACATCTCTGAATTCGCGAAAAAGAGTGTTATATATTTCCAGTTCTGAAGGAGAACAACATTTGCCAACATAAACATTCTCTACAACCTCTGTTTTGGTCGAGATATTTATGGCGATAGTCTCTTCAATGTTGGACAAGTTTTTCTCGGAATCCACCGTGTTTAAAGTATTTGATAGAAAATCAAAAACTGAAGGATGATAAAGGTCATCAGGAGTATCTTCTCCACAATTCAGAAGAAGGGAACGATGGTGGTAATCATCCCATGGTGCCCCTTCAATTACCATTGATTGAAAAATTCCTTCGTCGGTGTCATGCACTCTCGACCAAGGATCTGAAGGGGTGCTATATTCCTTAGACCTATCTATCCAAACACTCGATGAGCATTGACTTGGGTTTGCCTCCCAGGCCAGGAACATTGATTGCTACAATATTTCTGTTGGGCTTGGAGGGAAAACCATTGCATGATCCATGTCTATATCGTTTTCTGAGATCTTTTTAGAAGATATCATGTTGCAGGTTCCTACTAATGCTACTTCCGCCAAATTGATTGGAGGTGGAAGGGCAAAAGTTCCCATTAATACAGGGTCTTTTAGTAGGCCTACTCCGATATTTTGAAGCGAATGGGGGCTTCCATGGATCATAGGAATGCTTCCCGTAACTTGAGAACTATTGGGGAGGAAGTTTTGTTGATCGATGATTGTAATGCCCCCTTGAAAGGGAAATGCAATCTTGCTAAAATAGGTCGACACAACAGTAGCCATAGCAAATATCCATGGCCTTCCTAGTAGGATTTTGTAATCGAGATTTCCGTCGATTACCTCAACATCTATTTCTACTGTTTTTCCTCCTAGTTCAACCTTCAAGTTACTTAGAATACCATATGGGGTATATGTTCTTCCGTCGAATGCTTTTAATGTCGTTGAAGATCGCGACAAGGTTGGAGATCCTAAAGTTTTCCAGCAACTCATTGACATAATGCATGTAGATGCCCCCTCATCAATAATTGTTCGATGAACAGTTTTGTTGAGAGCTTTCACTTGAACAAGGAAGGCTAGTTGAGCTGGTAATTGAGGATCGTATCCTTTATGATCGAAGGATACAAGATTGGAATCCTTTTGGTCTATCCCACCAATGCCTGATAATAAAGCCTGCTTTTGGGATGGGCAATTTTTTAGTACTTCAAGAGTCGACATAGCGGATGGCGATTGGGCCAAATCTTCCACTATATTATAATGCCGTGCTGCTCTAGCACGAGGATTAAATGTCGATTTGGTGTACTACTCCCTTTGGCAGTTTTATTGTCAGTTCAGGAATGATGGGCGGCGCAACTTCTGTCGAAGTTGTTGTCGAACTACTAGGTTGATCTTTATCCTTGTTGTTCGACATCTGCGGATTCCCATAATCTTTGTTCCTTGTCGATATCAAAGCATCATTTTGCTGTTTTGAAACCGACAACATTAGCACTTGAGACGGGGAAGCATTTCCACTGTCAACCAAATTTGTTCCTGGATTTGTAAACGGCTCAGTTAACACTGCAGAGGTTTTTGAATTCTTGAAGAATTTTTTAAGCTCAGCTCTGTGTGGAAAATCTAGTATCCGATGATCCTCATCGCATATCATGCATGGAAATTTTTGTTTCCTATTTCCAGGAGGGTTTGCAGAAGATTTTTCAGGAGATGATTCCTCCTGTTTTTTCTTCTTCCCTTTGCCTTTCTTCTTGCCCCCTAGTTGCTTGGTTTCTTTGCCTTTATCTGTCGATACGTCATTTACTTCCGAGGCAAGAAGTTCATATTTTGCATTTTGACCTGAAATCTTACGGGCCTTTTTGGATGTAGCCTTTGTCAATTTCGTGTCTGTTGCGCCAATCATGCCATCGCCGGCATGAGAGTCATTGTTTGGTTTAGGAGGAGGAGGAACTGAGAATTCCGGTCTAGGGGCGTCAGGTATTTTATCGTAGAGCGTGCCAGATTGAGTGTAAATCAAGTCCAAATATTGCGCACGAGTGATAACTTGCTCTTCTGTGACGACTCCCCCTTTTGCCACATCTTCCGTGATGGAAGGTAGTAATGACTTGATAAACCATTCAGCTAAGAGCTGATCGGGAATATACGTTTTTACAATTCTACGATGACGTCGCCACTCATGTATATGATCAGATATGTGAGTGGTCGTCATTTGTTTGAAATTGGTAAGGAGTTCCGTTCCCGTTTCGTACCTTATTGGTAATTGAAAATGGGTTAAAAAGGTTGTCACTAGGGTACTGAAGTTGTCGAATGAAGCTCTAGGAAATTCGATATACCATTTTGCTGCCGGACCAGTTAACGTCCTGTAAAAAAGGCGAAGCCTAATTGAATCATCGTTTAGGGTGTTTGATGAACACCACAGATGAAAGGTCATCACATGATTCGACGGATCTTCACCCAGATTTCCATTAAATTTAGGAATATCTGATGGAAGTTTATGCGGAATCGCTAGCCACCAAGGGGCGTAAGCGATTGGATCGTTTGTTAACCAATTTAAATCAAGTAACTCTAAAGTTGCCACGAAGGGTAACTGTTGATTCAGGTTAGGTGAAGCATACCCAGGATAAGATGGGATTGCCTGAGCAGTTGGTCTCTGCATACCGGCATAATGCATTTGATGCTGGTAACTTTGGTAAGGTTGGTGGGCATGACCATTGTAAAATGGTTGATTTTGACCGTTCTGAATATATGGCTTCCCACTATTTACAAAGATTTGTTGCTCAGAACCTTGGTATACTTGTTGGAATTGCGGTTGTTGGTATTGTACTAGCCATGGTTGTGAAGCCATGTGCTGTTGCTTGATACTAACTGTTTGACCAAGATGTGGGGTAATTGTACCCATCTGAACCTGTGTCATTCCACCAGTCGGTGATTGTGGTTGAGTCGTAGGGTCAAGAGGCTGTTGCATTACAACCTGAGAAACCTGTGGTTGGCATACAACAGGCAGCGCTTGAACTTGCGACACCATCACAATAGCTGGCATAGTTGGTATATTTGACATAGGTAAGCATTGTTGCATCGAATATACAACTCTTGGTTGTTGAGGTAGTATCGGTACCCAACCGCTTGAAGTAATTCCAGAATAACCCAAATTTTGTTGTGAACTCCCGTATGGTTGTCCTCCCGGAGGGGATAATGGAAGGGCATACTGCCCCCCATACGGTGGTAATCCAGAACTCAAGGGAATAGTTTTCCCTTGAGGGCTGGACTGCCCAAATTGACCTCCAAATGGATCAATTTGTTGAGACTCAACATAAGAGTTTCCGGATATTAATCCGGATGAACAAACAGGAATAGACCATACTGTCAAAATGGCCCCTGAGTGGGCTCCTTCTAGCGATTGAGAGCTAGTTGGGACAGATGGTATACCGGCGAACATTGTTGGAGTGATAGCAGGGAGTTCTACCGTCGCTGTGTCAGATGACACAGTCCTACATGTTGACGGTTGTTCATACATTTCTAGTCTATCCAAAAGATTACCTAGCGATTCTACAGGAGCTTCCGCTGGCGGTAGACTAACTTCTAACGAAGAAGGATACAGAGTGATCCCGACTCCAAATTGCGATGGAGTACTAGCTGGTGGATCTTCCACAATCTCTTCTATGGCAATCAGACCAGGTGGAAGGGGTAGACTGTCAGGTCTGTAGAATATTTCTGGTGCCGAAGAAGGTATGGAATCGGCAGTGACAGATGTTTTAGGAGCAAGACTTTCCGAACCAGTTGTAAATGGAACTGGTTCGGTAATACAAGTGTTTACCCTCAGACTAGGATCAGTACCACTGTCCTTCTGTGGCTGCTGAACTTCTTCTGTAGAGGCAGGGATACCAGAAATGTTTGGAGTAACCGGAGTCTCTGATGTTGTTGGAATACTTGTTCTAACTTTAACAGGAGATTTGGAACCGGTTAAATGAGTTCGCTTTGTCCTTACTAGTTTCGATTCTGGAGACAAAGACAGTTGACTCGTAAGCCTCCGCGAACGACGGGGTTTCAATTGACTTTCTTCCACGATTGCGGATTACTCAATCAACTAAAAATAAAGGGGAAGTATGTTTCCGAATTAAATGAATTTTAGACGCTTTTACACAACTTGTTTTTTCAATTTTTAAGAGTCGAGAAAAAACAAAAGATGACTCTAGCCTCCTTTCATTTTTAATGAGCCTGAAGTGACAAGTGATCAAATGGACCCTTTCTGTTAAAGAGTCTGAAAAGGAATGAAAGGGACTGCTCTAGAAATCTAGGTAGAGGGATTACCAAACCAATCGCAAAACTACAGAATACTTTTTATGGTACGACAGTCAATCTTCCCGAATGCTGTGTTCAGTGCATTGCGATCGATAGGGCGGCAGACACGGCTTCCTATGGATAAAGGATTAAGCCTATTGTGGTCTCCCAAAATATACTCAACAGTACGTGGGAGCACAAGTCCGTACTGGCACTTATCGTCTCAAAGTGGAGGAATCACCCAACCATCAGTGAGAACAACAGTTACCAGTCTTTACGACGCCAGAATACGTCTCTAGCCTAGACTTCTAAATGTTGTGCGTTAGGTTCCAAAGCATTGTTAGGTTCATTGAATTTATTTTATAGTTGATCTTGTTTATGAAGTTTGCCTTTCAGGTTCACCGTGAGATGTAGATGTAATTCCTAAAATGCAATCTAAGATGATAAACAATCTTTTTATCTTCTTTGTGCAATGAAAATCCTAGCTACTAAGGAAAGAAAGACAGAATTCTTTCACAAAGAGCAAAGAGCACACTCTAAATGCACTTTCCTAAATCAAACCAATCAGACTGTCTAGATGAAAATGCACATGCATGTATTTTTTTTCAACTTTCTTAGTATATGAATGATAAAAGGAAAGTTGATGCACAAATCTGAATTACTTTTCAAGCGATAGTTATCAACAAGTTTCTTTTCGAAATCAAAAAATGGAGACGATCACAACACCTTACGATTTTGAAATGAATACTTTCTTTTGACACTAGAAAAATCACAAATTCAGACCAAAAACAATAGTATCAAGATAATCGACTATCAACAGCAATCAAATTCTTTCCTATGATTGAAATAATCACTTGCGACACTTTCAAATCAAAGGACGACAGTACGATTACGCTACTTTTGCAAAGGAGAACTGAAAATGACTCAACAAACACACAAAAACATTTACAGTTCTTTTGTACAAAGGAGGCGTAATAAAAACAAGGAAAAGGGGTTTCAAACAGAGATATACTGATCACAGGCAGCAAAATTCATGAATAGAACTGGAAAGAATGAATCACAGAAACCAAAACTGCACAAAGCCTAGCCTGATCAGCGCACCTGTAACACAGGGAATTTGAAATGCAGCGCACCTTCTACACTCAGGAAGTGCGCTGAATTTCAGATTCTCAGAACAGTACCTACGCTGGGCCAGAAACGAGACTTTGCTTGGGTTCCGGGTCATAGTTTGCAGTTCAGTTCATGGGTTTTGGCCGAGCAAATGGTAATCAGTAATTCAACAATCAGGGGTAGATCTAAGGAGGATCTGAGAGCTATAACAAGGGCAATCAGAGAGTTTGTGAATCAGTTGTTTAAATCATAAACAGATCTTGGAGATGGACTGAAGTGGCATTTATCTACTTTGCATTTGCTATGGAAAATGCAGTTCGAATGCTACCTAGCACAACTTTAGACTCCGTCTGTAAGTTTATGAAATAGACAACAAGGAAGATAAACAAACAAACTAATTCGTCCCCAGTGGAGTCGCCATTTTGTTATAGGGAAAAGTGTCTACTCAGAACTGCTTATCCCACTAAGGTGTGATAGCTACCTTAGAAACAAAAAAAGTAAAGCTATTTTTGTTTTTCCTTTATAAAGTATAGATAGAGAGGAACAAAGAAGACCAACCTCTGTCTTGCGCTAATCTCCTAGTTTGATTCCTCTCTTCCTTGATAGTCTTTCGCTACTTGTTCCCTTGCACGCCCAGCTTCACAGAGTACCTGTAAGATCACAGTAGCATAGCACTATACAAAGACATGGATCTATAATCATAAACAATCTAGGATCAGATGTAAATTGACCATACAAATGCAGCAAACATAAATGACACAAGAGTATGGAGGAAAACTTGAATAGCTTTTATTGATAAACAAGAAAAAGCCAAGAGGAGTTACAACCAGTTGTTCTGACCCAGCATCAACCTCTCAGCAAGGAAGCCCCTCTTCACCTCATACAAAGCTTAGATCACCCAACAATATGATGTTTGTCTCAAGAAACCAACAGCAATTCCTTACAACATGCAAAATTCCAGCCCCTGGATCTCTGGGATGAGGGATCCATATATAGATATCTGTAAGGGAGATGAGTTAGCTTGTGATTTGATTAATGTCTTCCCTCTTATAGTTCTTGCTTCCAATTGGAGATTGATGATCTCTTACTCATCCTTGGTCAATTTCAGAGAGGCAAGTGTCACAGGAGAAGTTTCTGGAATCTTCCATTGCCTCTCCACCTCGCGGAATGACACTGCCATTTGTCATTTCTCGCCCATCACACCCCATAGAAGGGCTTTCTGAAATGCAACGCACCCACACAGTGTACTTAGGTGAGATGCAATGCACTTGGCCTGTGGAGCAGCTGAAATGATCCTGTTTTGACCAATTCTGAGCAGTTTTTCATGGAGAACTTCTGGGAGAAGCTGTAATCAGTTGACCTTGTTCCTTTAGGGGTTAGAAAAACACTTTTAGGGACTTAGGAGCCCTTGGTTTATGGACATTTCATGTTTGGGGTTGGAGTGCCCAAAAATGTCTATAACAGCCACTACCATCAGATGATCCATTATCCTAATGGAATGTAGATGATCGGATGAGACACCTAACATGCAATGCAACAAGAGTATTTTGATCACTAATGGAGGGATGAAGATACCGACACTAACACATGGTCACAAAGGGAGGAAGAGAGGCCAAGGCACTATTGTTATCCTTTTGAATCTTTTCTTTATCACTGCTTAACTTGGTATAGGAAGCATAAATGGAAGAAAACTACTAAATCATCAAAAGAAACCTATTCCTAACCATAAAAGAAATACATCTAACAACAACCTAATCTACAACTGAAATAAAACATATAAATACAAGTAAAGCAGGGCTTGGTTGCTTGGATTGGGGCCTAACCCAAGATCTTCAACCCCCTGAGGTAACTCAGTGCTAGCTCAAAAACGATTCCATCTTTATTTTCAAAACAATAGCAAGATTACATGAAACTGTCACAAAATAATAAGCTCGAAGTTGAGCAGAGTTTACATAAGCAAAAATCCAACAAAAATCTGACCCTACTGAGGCCCTAGGCCTCTCTACTTATAAAAATGGAGCTACCAACAACTTCCTTAAAATTAGGAAGGCTTGGCTCCCAAAACTCATGATAATCATCAGTCATCGTTCACTTGCCCGGTTGCCTTCTAGTGCATGACTTGGCTGCTTGTACTCTGAGCTGAATGAAGGGGAATTCAAAGTGAGGAGTGATAAATGAGGGGGATTCCCTCCTATAATTCCTCTCCTTTGTCCACTTCGAGTTATTGTTGCCATTTGTCCACTAGATCCTTGACTTTGACCTCAAAATTCATCAATAATCTGCATTAAACACATGTTAGACCACATGGCATCATAACTAACTCAAATCACTCCATAAGCATAAATATAATTAGAAAATCATACAATAAGCTAAGAGAATGGTTGATTTGACTAGGTTAGGAGGTAAAATGAGCCCATATAATTACCCATTTAATAGGATCATCGATGTCATAAAACACTTATTTAAAAAATCAAAACAACATAATAGTAAGGAAAAAAAACAACAAACAAAAACAACAGAGCAAGGAATGAAAAGAGTATGTACATAGTGCAAGACACGACCCCAGATCATTGAAAGTAACATTTTCAATCTTGGCAATTGACAGGGAGAGTGTCAATCTTCCTGTCAAGTGATTTAAGATGATATATGTGTTGGGCAAGCTTATCGTGGACTGTAAATGGACCAATACAAAAGGATTCAAACCTCATGTGCTTTCCTTTGTCCTCGTGGGGTTTGTCCGACTTTAAGACTAATTCACTCACACTGAAGCTAGTACTCCCTGCAGAATTTCTGTCGAACCATATCTTGATACAGCTATAGTGGAGTGTAAATTTTGTATTTTCCTTTCATCCTTTCTTCTTGTAGCTTGTGCAATGTGTCCATCCTATGCTGAAATAATAGACACAACTTTCCTTGGGATTCCTAGGACAATAGACACAACTTTCCTTGGGATTCCTGGGACAACTTGAGAGAAGGCAAGTAGATGTTCAGCTGTAGGATGGCCTCTTTTCCATATACCAGGAAGTAGGCAAGGGTATTCAAAGAAGGCTTAGGTGTGACTCAGTCAGCCCATAGATCATTCACCAAAGCGAAGTGCCAGTTTTATTGTTCCGAGTAAATGGTATTTTTGATGATGCGAATGAGGTTCTTGTCTGTAGACTCAGAAAGAGAATTTCCCTACAGGTAGTAATTAGCATAATGCTTCAACAAAATACCATTTTTCAATGCAAAGTCATAAAGCTTCAACAAAGAAAAATACGTTGCATTGTAAAAAACAAGTGATGCAGGAATGCCAAACCTGAAGATGATGTTCTGTTGTAGGAAGCTAATGACTTCTTGTTCGTTCACTTGTTTTAGTGGAATTGCTTCTATCCACCACATGAAATAATCTGTAGAAGTCAAAATATAGCGGTGTTGCTTTGATGACCATGGGAAAATATCCCCAATGATATCCAAGCCCCATTGTTGGAATGGTTCTTCCACTGTAACAGGCTGTAGCGGGCCCATTGACCTTCGGCTTTTGCTGATGTATCTTTGATAGACCAAACACTTGTGGGCATAGGCATGTGCATCGTTAAATAATGTAGGCTAGTAGAAACCGATCTGCATGACCTTGTGCATTATTGTGTTCCCAAGGAATTCTCCCCCGGCTGGTCCATCATGGAGATCATGAACACCTTTTCTGAATCTTGTGCCCCCTCACACCTAAGCAAGATATTGTTGTGGTGCTTTCTGTAAAGCACTCCATGCACCAACTGGTAATATAAAGCTTTGAGTCAGAGTTTCCTCTTCTATCACATAGAAAAATGAGAGGCATGGTGCCATGCTCTAGGTAATGGTGCACTTCTACGTACCAAGAGGTTCCATGTGAAGTGGGAGGGGTTCGCTCAACATTATGCATCTCTATTTCTTACTCCCAGCCTGCGAGCTCTTCTTCCTCCTCTTGCACATGCACTGCTTCCATTGCTAGTCTGCAAAGACTGTGACCCTTGATGGTGTGAATTGGCTTGATGTCAATATCATACTCTTACAATCCTGTCATCTAGTTCATCCTCCTTTCACCCATCTCTTGCTGATAAAGTAGTGCTCTAACTACTGGGTGTGGCAGAAAGACAATGCAATGGTTCTTCAAGAGGTAGGGTCTGAAATTCTTCACCACGTTGTACACTACATATGTTTGCTTTTCAATGGAGAGATAGTTGAGTTTGGGGCCTTACAAGATCACACTCATGAAGGAGATGGGTCGTTCATTGTTCAATTCGTCCTTCTAAGTGAGCATATAAGCAAGTAAAGTGTCGGAAGAAAAAATATAGAGCAGGAAATCTTTGTTTAAGTTTGGGTTGTACAATGCGGGTGCTTCTACTATAGATTTCTTGATAAAGAGTTATGATGATAGTAACAGGGAATGAGTTCTAATGATGTTGCTACATTGGGTTAAAAACCTGGTAAGACTAGTGTGAATTAACAGATCATACATCTTATATGTGGTCATTTCATTTATCGAATGATGTAAATTTGGTTGGATGGATATTTTCACAATTTCTTGACATGTAACGTTTTTTTTAAAGATGTACCTTTCTCAGGTCTAGAATTGGTTTCTCATATAAACGTGTAATTGGCCTTATCTTTCTTCTTTTGCAAACAAGAATGGATGATTGCAACTACTATACTACACTTCCAACGAATGACTACAAAATTAACTATGGATGATTGCAAAATTAATTATTTCAATTCGATTGTTATTAGGGAAATTATTACCTAGATAAAAAAACCAATAATAATAATAAAGTTTTTGTGCCTACAAGCTACTTGAGCTACTGATGAAATAATTAAATCTTTGCCTATCTATTTTTATTACTATTAAGAAGATAGTTGTCACTTGTCCATAACTAAATTTTCCTTTGGATAGTTAAGTGAATATAATACAATAATAACAATAAAATCATTTACTTTGATGGGGAATCAACATATATGGTGTCATGGTAGGAAGCCTCTTCATCATAAGTTGAAAATTCCATATGTTTGTTTTTCTGTCATCATGGAGACTTTCTGAATGAGTTTCTTCATTTGTCATTGTATTTTGTCAATGCATAGTACAATTTCTTATTGAGCTTTTAGGCATTCCACAGAGGCTTTTCCAATGTTAGATTGGTTTTAGCTTCATGTGGGGTCCTATAAGGTGTTTTTTATATCACTGCAAAACACCTTATCACCAAGCTAATACTTATGACAATCATTGTGTTGGTCATGCCACTTCTTTTACTTCGCATTCGCCTTTTGCAGGATGTCATCAATCATTTGTTGGAGGTGTTGGATCTATTTCAAAAAATTGGATTCTCTATATACCTCCACCTAAGTATTGAATGACATCATTGGTGAAGATGTGATGGGAATAGCTACATCAGTTGGGTGCAATGGTTGGTACCCCAAGCACACTTGAATGATATAGTGGCCATTACAGCTGTGGAGGGCTATGTTATAGCTATGTTGAACATATAGAATTATTTTGACCCATGTACATGGATGCTTATATTTGTACATGTGCATAGTATGCAAAATTATCCTATTGATCACTGCCATTTTTCCATTTGTTTAGGGATGAAAGGTAGTTGTTTTTCTTCAACAGTATCCATTAGAGAGCATAGGCTAGACTAGAAACTACTATTGATTTTTTTCCCCTATAAAAAATAATGGTATCATGTAGCCCAAAGTGAACCCAAACATGCTCAAAGAAGAGTTTAGTAATCAATTCAATTGTGATACTCTTCTTCCATGGTTTCAAAATGGCCATATAAGAAAATCAGTCGAAAACCACAAGTCCACAACCATTTCCATGCTTAGTGGAGGAAAAAACTAACATGTAAACCATAGAGAGTGACTCCAATCTCTTGTTTTAGGTAGATAAATAAGTGCATATCCCCTATATTATGATGGTTTGTTTAACAATGATAGAGGTAGTGCACAATCTGATGTATTGGTGGACATCTTGTCGAAGCTTTAGCTGGTAAGAATACTTCTTAAGTACTACTTAATTGTCTTCTCAACACTAAAGGGACTTACAAACTAAGTGTAATGTTCCTCATATATCAACGTGGCATGCTATCTTAGAGGAACACAAATTTGGCCTAAAAGGTGGAAATATGAAACATGTTTTCTTGCAATGAACGTCTAGAATGTGAAAAACGTTTAGTCACTATTGTGTAATTGTGGCATCCCAAAGGTATCATTCCAAGAAGGGTTAAGAACTATGGTTAAGGCTAAATTTGGTGGCCGAATTAGGAAGCTTACAACATGATTGGGTATAACTTTGTTTTGTTTGATGTTCAAGTGGAATTCTTGCAGGTTGTGGAGCATTTTTTATGGAAATCATTGCTTAAATTCTTCTTTTTTCTTCAATTGTATAGTCCTATGATCAATGTGGATGATCATATCATTCCTCTAAATATCATGATTCCACTATCACCATACCATACATATCCTTGTCATATGTGGGGTATATGTGGACTATATCAAAGAGTGCTTCATCGTGATAGGCCATTGGATGTCCTTGTTGAGTGAGGACTACATGATAACACAACCAAAGTCATTTATTTTAATATCGAATGGTTGTTGTAAATCTCACAAGGACATGATTGGTGCGGAGTAGAGGAAGTTTTCCAGAGTCATCAAATTTCTTTTGTTGTGACTTAGAATAGAAAAAGTTTTATTTGGCTCCAACCATGGTCACATGACTTAAGGGAAAAGTGATATGAGGTAACCCCAAAATGGACCTTCAGTAGAACCTAGTATGGCCCAAAAAGCTATAAAGCTAATCCTAAATGAAGATCTTGTCTATGTCTACATGCACCCGTTTTTAATCCATGATGTATTGCAAATAATGAGATCTCTGAATGAAAAATCATAATTTATATAGATTTCCACACAATTTTTTTTGACATAGGGTACGCAAGACATGTTAAATGTGAAGCACATGTTCTGTCTAGGTTCTACTAAAGATGAGGATAATCCAAATATATAACCACAAAATATTTTGTGAACAATTGTAGGAAATCATCCATCATCCTCATGATAATTGTTGAAGCATCAATTATGCCAAAGGACATGACCAACCACTCAAAAATGCCTTATTTAGATTTGAGAGTTTTATTCCATACATTGGTTTATTCAATTGGGATTTGGTGGTAGCATCACTTAGATCAGTCTAGCTAAATAACTAGGTAGATTAGGTATATTCCCTTGGTAGTAATTTTGTTCACCACTCTACAATCAATATAAAGTCTCCATGTACTATCATTCTTGTACACCAAAACAATTGGATTGTCCAAAGCTGAGGATCTTAGTTGAATGTGGCTCTTCTAGATGAGATCACAAATATTACGATTTATTTTTTTATTCTTTGAGAGGGAGCATCTATATGTTAGGTCATTAGGTAAATGAGCACCAGGTATCAAGTTAATTAAGTGTTTTTCCTCGTAGTATCAAGGAACACCCAAAAGATGTTATGCTCTTAATCCTACAAGATGATACCAGAATACCAAATATGTGAAAAAATATACCCAGAACATAGAACAAGAGCAATAACAACAAGTATTTTATTATTCAGAAAGCAAAGTTCACTTGCCTCTTCAAGGGGGCAACCTCCAATAGAGCTAAGCTCAATTACAAAATAAGACACGATGCTCCTCGAAGGGAGTCTCTATCCTTTATATATGATTCATACATGCAATACCATGGGGCAATACCATGGTTCTTATTAATACCATGGCCCATCTGCAACTAACTATGGTCCCGTCATTAAATGCGGGTTAACCACTTACAATTATTAATATGGGCTTTATTGACTCTTTACTTAATTATAACTATGACTCGATCCATTGCATAAATAAGGGGGTTAGGGTGGGACCCTAACATGCGCTCCCCCATAAGAATATCCTTGTCCTCAAGGCTGAAGCTATGGAAATTGTTGAAGAATAGTGGCTAGTTACTAGGTTGCATCTTTCGGAGAGGTGTCTTTCCACTTGACGAGGACTTCCTTGATCATGCGGCCACGCAGGTGCCATTCTCGTGTGTCCAGGACCTATTCAGGTTGGAGCCAGATTGACCCTTCTTCATCCAATTCAGGTAGACTGGTTTGAATTCTACAATTTTTAATCACTTTATTGAGGCATGATACATGGAAAACTGGATGGATTTTTGCAGTGGGTGGCAAAGATAGCTTGTAGGCCACTTCTCCAATGCACTGAAGTACTTGATATGGTCTGTAGAATTTTGGAGATAATTTCTAAGAACCCTTGTCTTTGAGTGATGTTTGCTTTTATGGTTCCAGCCTCAAAAATACTTGATCCCCTTCTTGAAATTGGCATTCTAAGCGATGTTGATCTACCTATTTCTTCATGTGGTTTTGAGCTTGATGAAGATTCTCTCTAAGATGGGAGAGCATGGTTGTGTGGTTATGTAGGAGTTGATCCAATGCTTGTACCTTCGAGCACCCCTTGATATAAGAAGTAGGGGAAGGATGGAGTTGACCATAAACTGCTTCATATGGAGTCATTTTGGTGGTGGCATGATAGTTGGTGTTATACCACCATTCAGCTAGAGGTAACCATTGTACCTAAAGATGTTTCTTTTCTGAAGTGAAACACTTAAGGTAGGTTTCCAGACATTTGTTGATTGCTTCAGTTTGACTATCAGTTTGTGGATTATATGAAGTATTGAGTTTTAGTTGGGTACCTTGTAGCTGGAAGAGTTCCTGCCAAAAATTACTGGTGAAGACCGGGTCACGATCAGACACAATGGAAGTAGGCATGCCATGCAATTTGAAGATTTGATCCATGAAAGATTGAGCGACCAAAGTCGGTGTAAAAGAGTGGGGCAGGGTGAAAAAATGAGCATAATTAGAAATTTTGTCCACAACCACCATGATGACTGACTTGTTTCCTAACTTTGGAAGACTTGTAATCAAGTCCATAGAAAGCTCTGTCCATATTGATGCCGGGATGGGAAATGGTTGTAATGTGCTTGATGCTTTGACTGTCTCTCCTTTGTTGCGCTGACAAATGTCGCATTCAACTAGAAAACTAAGAATATCCTTTTTCATGCCTTTCCCAAAAAATGATCTTCGAGTGCGAGCATACGTCTTCTGAAAGCCTGAATGTCCTGCAGTGGGAGATGAGTGCAACTCCAGCAAAATGAGGCTTTTGAGGGTGGATGTTGGTGATATTACGACTCTGTCCTTGTAGCGAAGAATATCATCCTACCATGAGTAGCCCTCGGTGGAATTTGGATCCTCCTGCAATTGAGTAATGAGTTGGGAGAGCCAGGGATGTGAAAACCATTCCTTGCGAACCTCTTCTATCCATTCTGGAATGGGAAGGGAAATTGTGAGCATGGTACTTTCCTCCTCAAATTGGCAAGATAATGCATCTGCTACAATATTTTCGCGCCCTTTCCTGTAAATTATCTCATAATCATATCCCAGCATTTTGGTGAGCCATTTATTTTTTTGTGGTGAGGATAGGCGTTGCTCCAAAAAATATTTAAGTCTTTGATGGTCTGTGCGGATTTGGAAGCGTCGCCCCAATAAGTAAGGTCGTCAGGTATCTACTGCATGTAAGATGGCCATCATCTCCTTCTCATAGGTAGATTGTCCCAGATTCTTTCCACTGAGTTGTTGGCTTATGAAGGCCAAGGGTCGACCTTCCTGCATTAAGACCACCCCAATACCCGTACCCGAAGCATCACATTCAATGACAAAAGATTTGGTGAAGTCGGGTAGTGCTAAGACTGGAGTGGAACACATGGCATTTTTGAGAGCCGTAAAGGCCTATTGTGCTTCATCATTCTAGAGGAATGAATTTTTCTTGAGGAGTTGAGTGAGGGGCCTCGCAATGCGACCATAATTGTAGACAAATTTGTGATAGTAGCCCGTGAGACCCAAAAATCCTCTCAGGCTCTTCAAGGTCTTAGGTTGAGGCCAATCCTGCATTGCCTTGATCTTCTTGGGGTCCACCCTGACACCTTCACACCCCACAATGTAGCCCAAATACTCAACTTCTTGCATGCCAAAAGAACACTTGGACATCTTAGCAAACAATTTATGCTCACAGAGAAATTGCAAGAGCAGATCTACATGCTGAAGATGTGTGGCCCAAGTGTGACTGTAGATGAGGATGTCATTGAAGAAAACAAGGACAAATTTTTTGAGATATGGTTTGAGCAGGTGGTTCATAAGGATCTGAAAAGTGGATGGGGCATTACAAAGACCGAATGGCATGACGAGGAACTCATAATGGCCTTCATGAGTTCTGAAAGTAGTCTTTGGAATGTCGACTTCTTTCATGCGAATTTGGTGGTAGCCTGAGTGAAGATCAAGCTTAGTGAAGAATTGAGCCCCATTTAGTTCATCCAGAAAATCATCAACAACCAGGATGGGAAATTTATCTTTGACTATCAACTTATTGAGGGCCCTGAAGTCTGGACACATACGCCATTCCTCATCTTTCTTGAGCACCATGACCACCGATGATGAATAAGGACTAATTTTGGGACGAATGATGCTTGCTTCCAAAAGTTCCTTGATTATTTTTTCTATTTCATTCTTTTGGATGAACAGATATCTATATGGGTGCAGATTTGGTGGTTGTGCCCCTCGGACCAAAGTGATTATATGATCATGTTCCCCTCTCGAGGGTGGAAGCTCATGAGGCTTGTCAAAGACTGGCTGATGGGTATCTAAAATCTATTGCATCTCAGGATGAATCGGAAGAGAATTGGGTTCGAAGGCCTCGATGGCATTAAATTGAGCTATAACTCCATGATGGCCCTTTTTTAACAATTTTTCCATTTGATGTGAGTTGATGATAGAGGGAGCTCCCGCCTGGAGTCCGCGGAGGGTATGTGTGTGGTTGTTTTGCTTAAAGCTCATATATAACTCCTGGAAATCCATTGTGATTGGGCCAAGTGTGCGAAGCCATTCAGCACCTAGGACAATGTCGCACCCTCCCATGTCTATGGCAAAAATGTGGTTCTTTAACTGATAATCCCCCATTTGAAGTTTGACATTTTCACAGCGGCCTTCACATTTCATTATGTCCCCATCAGCAATATGGACATGGAAGCTAGAAACTGCTCATACAAAATAATGCACTACTTCCACGACTCTTTGATGGATAAAATTATGTGTACTTCCACTATCAATCAAGACTACTACTGGGCGATTCTTAATAAAACCTCTGATTTTTAGAGTTTGAGGTGAAGAAAACCCTGCCAAAGCATGCAGCGAAATAACTTGTTCTTCAGGTACAGTGTCCTTCTAGTTGTCCTCTTCTTCCTCCTTTGGTTCCTCAAGTCGTGGGGCTTCCTCCGATGAGCTGGGATTAGTAGCATCAATTTGAAAAAATTTGAGCTCCTTGCATTTATGCCTGGGGGAGTATTTTTCATCACAGTAGTAACATAAGCCTTGCTTTCTTCTTTCTACCATTTCTGCAGGTGACACCTTTTGAACCTTGAGTGTTTGGGTAGTTTTGTGAGCCTGTGAGGGGCGACCCTTGGCGGTGAAATTTGGGCGATTGGACTAGGCCATTAATGCACGTTCTACTTCACGAGCTATCTTGCAAGCCTCCAGCCATGAGGGAGGGTGGTGCAGTTAGACATGGGCTTGTATGGCCTCTTTAAGACCACTGATAAAACATTCCGTGTAGAACTCATCTTGTAGACCTAAAGTGCGGAAAGCTAAGGCTCTAAAAGCTGTAACATATTCATCCATTGTTCCAGTTTGATAGAGCTTAGTGAGATGACCCAAAAAAGCAGAGTCATGGTCAAAGCGATCCATAAGAGCTTTTTGAATGTGTCCCAAGTCAAGGGCCTTCCATAGCAACGTTGATGCCATTGCCACCATTGCCATCTTTCATTCTCCAAGTACATGATCCCCACACTAAGCTGAGTGGCATTATCCAGGATGTAATTCAGATTGAAATATTGCTCCATTTGTGCTATCCATGCTGCCGGGTGAGAGCCATCAAATTTATGCATGTCCAACTTGGGTGGTCGCGGACGGGATAGTTGGTTGGTGCCCCAGAGGTGAAGAGAGTGGCTAGACTCACCCTCACTGTGTTCATTTCCAATATATGCATCCTCGCGGGCTTCCGCCTTGCCCATAGAGAGTGCTGTAGTTAATTTCGTTAGCTGATCTTGGATGTCTTTCAAGGATGCTTCAAGTTTGTCCATCCTTTCATTCACCATAGCTTGATTTCTAGTTTCTACCATGCACCGAGCTAATTTACTTGAAATTTGGGACCGCCTGAATTTTTTTGGCACTAACAATTGAATGGTACCACCTTTCTCAACTCGTCTTCTTGATTCTTATAGGCTAAGTCACCAATAAGTGCCACAGGGGGTCTTATATTTTTCTTTTTTTTTACTCCTAATGGAGTTTTACTCCTTGCTTAGGAATACTGCAGTCGCCAAATCCCTAAAATGTCAATGCTGCCAAAAGTCGTGCGAAAATCATGCCCTGGTATAAGAACCCACACAACTACTTCGACCTGGATGGTGGATCTGATGGATCTGAACGGTAGAACTGATTGTTGCTGTGGATCTGATGGATTTGAGAGATCTGGATGGCTGATCTGATAGATCTGAACTGCAAAACTGATTGCTGCTGTGGTGGAAAAAACCCCACTTGCAAGATCTGATCTAGCCAAGATTATGTATGATCCAGAGAGAGATCAGGGAACTATGGTCTCCATGAGTTTCAAGTGCTTCAGATCGCAATATACATAAGGGTCTGACAGTAGTACTCGACCTAATTTTCAGGGCACTAACCAAGGAGGATCAACCGTACCCTTAGCCGTACAACCCGACTACCCTATCGTACGGGTGAGTAATCTCTCTGCGTGCTATTCTCGGTGTACTATAGCAGCAAGATGGCCGACGATTTATCTATGGCGAGGTTTCAAGGGAGCTAGGTGGCTTTCAATAAACTTAGAAGGTACTTGGAAGACAGTCCGTGTGTGGTTCTGTCTAATGCGCTACTACTCGAAGGGGTACCCACAAGGGTTACAAGGGAGTCCAACAAGCGTGACCACCTCTTGTATTTCCTGCATGCATGCCTCCCCAAATCCACAAGTTTATGTGCTCAACGATAGATCCCGTGGTTTAAAGATGCCGGAACACGTCTCTAGCCAAAAACAATTTGCTAAAAATTGGAGATCCCACTGGCCCTGGAAAGTGCTCTGATACCACTTGTTATGCTCTTAATCCTGCAAGACGATACCAGAATACCAAATATGTGAAAAAATATACCGAGAACATAGAACAAGAGCAATAACAACAAGTATTTTATTATTCAAAAAGCAAAGTTCACTTGCCTCTTTGAGGGGGCAACCTCCAATAGAGCTAAACTCAATTACAAAATAAGACACGATGCTCCTCGCACGGAGTCTCTATCCTTTATATAGGATTCATACATGTAATACCATGGGGCAATACCATGGTTCTTATTAATACCATCTATCTAATACCATGTCCCATTTGCAACTAACTGTGGTCTCGTCATTAAATGCATGTTAACCACTTACAATTATTAATATGGGCTTTATTGACTCTTTACTTAACTCTAACTATGACTCGATCCTATTACATAAATAAGGGGCTTAGGGTGGGACCCTAACAAAAGAGGAGCAAATATATCTAAATAATTCTTTATAATCGTATCCATCTACTTCTATTGTGAAAAGATAACATGTGTTGAAGATATGGTGGTTGTAGTGGCCTTATTTTCACTTTCTAATTGAACCATAAATAGGACAAACTTTGTAGTCATATATATTAAATTTTGGCACTATTGATTGAGATCAATGGAATTAAAGTAGATAGAACTACCTATTTAACACTACAAATCTGACCTCCTATCGTAACAATAACAATATAGGGATGATACTCATAAAAGGTGCAATTATTCAACATATAAGGTTCTGCTAAAAGAATAGAACAAACTTCAGGTGAGGGAACATTACAAAGTGCCTCATCTCTGAATGGATTGATATTGTAAGAAAAGTGGAATTATTGGTTGACATAGATGTTTGATCCATGGCTCAACCAACACATTGTGAATGGTTGGGGGATTGATGTTGTACAAAAGGTGGCATTATTAGATGACATGGATGTCTTATCCATGGATCAACCAATAGATGGTGTATGGTTGGGGGCATGGCACTATTATCATATTCAATCTCTTAATGATGTTGGATGAGGTCAAGTTCTTTTGGTTGTCTCTCTCAATGATGAAATGTAGTGGGGTTGCCTTCACCCACATCTATGAATGGAGGAGGAATTCCCCCTCTTTAGGATCCTCTAGCTCTTCTCGTTGGACATTTTCAATAATAATGGTAGCATTGGGTTTTGCATCAATGATTTTATTTCCTTTATCCTATTTTGAATTAGGATTAGAGCTAGAGTCTATTTTCCCCCTACTTCTTCAAATAATGATTTTCTCAAGCAGCGTCCTTGAGTGTTGTGCTAGCAACTTTTACGGAACTTAGTTATATTAATTATATGATTTAAGCACCACAGCCTTAGTGGATAAAGAATCAAATTGCCAATAATCTATCGGTACATGATAGCATAGTTTTTATGTAGAAAAGGTCGGCAACATTAAATAATTAAACTATCAAAAAATTATGATTAATAAAATATATTAATGAAAAAAGGTCAAAAAACGTTAGAAAACAAGGAATGATTATAGGTTAATAAATATTTATTGTTAAAAATAAGTATGATAATGAAGGGAAAGAAAATATTAATTATGGAAAAAACCATATTTTCTTTTTTGGCTAATTAATTTATGAGACAATTGGTGATCATAGGTTTTTTCTTTTTCTTGTTTTAAACAATTTTTAATTCTGGCAAATTGGTTTTAAACCACATATGTCTAATTTTATGTGGTTTAAAATCAATTTGTTACAATTAAAAATTATTTTAAAAATAAATAAAAATAAAGAAACATGTAATCGCCAAGTATCCTTATAAATTAATTATCCAAAAATTTCAATATATTCATTTTTCCATAATTAATATTTTAGTTCCATTCATTATCGTACTTATTTTTAACAATAAATATGTATTAAGACATAATCATTCCTTGCTTGCTTTCTTTTAATTGTTGTATTCTTTCTAATAACTATTTAATGGTAAGTGTCCTCATGAATTAATTATCCAAATTTTTTAAATATATTGACTTTTTCATAATTAATATTTTCTTTCCATTCATTATCATACTTATTTTTTAACAATAAATATTTACTAACTTTTAATCATTCCTTGTGTGGGCTTCATATTAATTTTTGTATTCTTTCTAATAAGAATTTTTCACCTTTTTCCAATTAATATATATTTATTAATCATAATATTTTTTTCATAGTTTAAATATTTAATTGTTGCAAGCCCCTTTTTCATAAAACTATGTTATGATGTACTAATAGATTATTAGCCATTTGATTCTCTCTCCACCAAAATTGTGGTGGTTAAATCATGCACTTAATGTAACTAAGTTATTTGATCACATTAATTCCTCAAAATTTCTCTATTTTTGCATAAAACAGAGACACTACATAACAATGTTGCATATTACTTATTAGACATATTAAAGCTTTCTCTGATTTTACTAAAAGCCTAGGTTCAATCCCATCATTGTTCAATGTATGATGAGCAAATCGTTTAGTGGATGCTAACAAAAGTCAGGAAATCATGCACTGTGTCTATTAAAGCTTTCTCTGATTTTACTAAAAGCCTAGGTTCAATCCCATCATTGTTCAATGTATGATGAGCAAATCGTTTAGTGGATGCTAACAAAAGTCAGGAAATCATGCACTGCTCACAAAAACATGATATGTTAATGTAAAATTACTTTCAATATTTACTATGGATTGCAGATTGTCGATTTTAATTGGAAAACAAGGAAACAATGTAGAATGGATGAAAACAAGTTTATTTTTATTGAAAACTAAGGAAGCATGCTCCTGCACCTGTTCAACGTAAGGATAGGAGGTTTAATGAATCTTTGCGCTAGCGAGGACTGAAAGTTTTTACATTTAAAGCCGAGATGGAAGGGCTTCAGTGAAAAATGCATCTACTTTGAAAAAACAGCCAGAGGATCTCCTTTGAAGCGAGGACCCCAAGATTTACTGGACAATTATTTAAATAAGTGGCCTAGTCTCTCTATGTCCCTTTAATGTATTTTTGAATCTCTATGTCCCTTTAATGTATTTTATTCAACAAATGTGAAGTTTCTATTAGTTTATTATTCTATTCCTTCGAAGGCTATAGTTTTATTGTAGTTGCTACAATAACACTCAAAATTTTGGGCATTTTCAAAAATTTGGGGCCCCTCTCTTTCCCGAGGCTATTAGGGTTTTGGTAAGGTATTCTATTGGTTACTCTCCCCTAGACCCTTCCTATCATTTTCAAAAATTTGGGGCCCCTCTCCTTCCCGAGGCTATTAGGGTTTTGGTAAGGTATTCTATTGGTTACTCTCCCCTAGACCCTTCCTATCAAATCTTGATGTTGTACCCATTCATGTGTTACATGTTGCACCCAGACATCATGTGTTGTCTTAGACACTTACCTTATCATTACACTAGGGTTCTCAAGGTTTGTAGCTTCATTGATATGCTAATAGTCTCTAGTGATTTCAAAACTTATCATTCTAGAATATGCATCACAATCAGTAGAAGAAGTGTGTGTGGGGAAGATATATTTCATTTGGTTCCCTTTCTGTTGACCATATTAGGGTTTGGAAGAAACCTGTTAAAATAAGAGTTTCCTTTAGTGTTTTAACACAAATCATATGGCTATAGGGAAGCATATTCATTTACATTGAATGACATCATGGCAAAGATCATTTTATTTTGATATTCCCCTAGTACCATCATTTTTCCCCATCTCATGTGCATTGGGATTTACAATAATAAGATCTTTCCCTTACATCCTTGTAACCCTAGACTTTCCTAACTAGGAGCGAGGGGCTAAATCACTTCTACTGGAATTATCTAGCTCATGTCCCATCAGCTATTTAAAATGTTCTCAACAACATTGGTCATTTCATCATCCCTTTAGATACTCATATGCATGAGCATCCAATTTTCCAAAGAGAAATTATGTTATTCATTCAAAATATCACTAGTGCATGGTATATCTTATGCGTCCTAGGTTTTGGGTTTCTTTTGGATTATAGAACATTTTATATATACATTATGTAGAACATTATATTTATAATGTATAACATATTATATATATATATATTATGTTGTGCAGGTCAAGTGAACACAACACAGTGGGCACAATCAAAAGGTTCGGATAGAGTATGCATATTCATTAGATGTATGTCCAATTACAAGACGGGAAGAGCATAAGCCCCAACAAAAATTGATTTCAGCGAGACATATTATGAATACTGGATCCATCATATATCTTCCTATGACAACCTATTCGAGTAAAGTTAATAAAAGATATAATCCTATACCAAGAGGAAAGCTCTATCCAAATGCAGATGAGATGAAATACATTAGGCGTCTTGTGTTATACAAGGATTTGGAAATACTTTTACTAAATAATCCTCCTCATCTACCAGTTCACGGCAGTTTGGATGCCCAAAATAGTATGGATGCATTGACAGCTGCAGCGCTATCCTATGATTATAAAGAGGGCCTCAAATTGGTCCGTAGACTTGACAGAGAAGGCAGTGGCATTTTGATCATGGGGAGGATGCAGGAAAGTATTGAACCTCTTCACACATTGTTTCAAGAGAATACAGATGCATCATGCACAACCAAGGATTTAACTCATTCTGAGAGGACTGTGGAGTGAATATTTGGATTGTGTTCGTCAGTTGTCCAAAATAGAAACATGGTGTTATTTATGCTCCACTTACAAAGGTTCAGATAGTTTTGAGGATGTAAAGACTGAAAGAATCATTATTTCTAACAACACTCAAACAGATTGTGCACAAGAGGAAATAATAAAGCATAAAGTATTGAGACCTTATCTCCATGGATGCTCATGAAAGGAGCATTATCCTCTTACCAGAAGAAAGTGTCGATTTAATAGCATGGAAAGGATACGAAAGGGAGTTTAATGGTTGCATATTATAAAATGTTTTTCGGTTCATGAGCCAACGATGGGCATAAAACAAAATCCATTCACATACATGCTTAATTGAATATTGAAGGAGGCGTCGAATGAAGGGTCTTACTCCACGTCAGCGATTGTTAAGAAGTCAAACAATTTATGTTATATTGACAAATTCATTTCCATGGCAGAGAACGATCTTGCATATGACGGTGGATTCATGTATTGAGTGGCCCTACTCTTGGAAAGGAAGGTATTCACAACAACGCTTTCAAAAGAAAGGAATTGCGTTGAATTTTTTATCTGAAAAACGCTGGAGGGGTAGTGAACAACTATGTAAGAAGTTGAGCTGTTAAGGCTTATGGCACCGCTGTGCTCGAAAATGCAGGCAACGCGTTGCTTTTTAATGACACATTGCAGCAATGGGATCGATTGCATGCCAAGGCTCAAATGAAGGAAGTCACTAATAAAATGCTTCTGGTCTTTTGGCCAGGCTTTGGAAGGTTCTAGTATAAACAGTTCAGTGTGCTGCAATTAAAAGTGCTCATCATTGGAAAGGACGCCAACGTAAGCTGTCGATAAAAAAAAATTGGTGGCATTTGGTTATGTTAGAAACACGAAAATCATCAACACATGATTCAGAATCTGATCCTAAACTGACCAGTGAAACTCAAAACAAAGGCACTGAGGCACAACAATCTATTTGCGAAGACCATCGCATGGTAGCTGAGAAGAAATACGAGGAACAAAGAGACCAATTAGATGTAAGAAGTCTAACAAGATTGGCAAGAAAATCACACAGACAACGTGAAATCTTGTTCTCCAGAGAACGTGAAAGGTCCCAAGTCATAACAACTCCCTCCAATTGTCTGTCAACAGTAGATGCGACCCATGCTACCTTTGAGAAGTGTGACTAACCGCATCCCCCACCTGTGATCACTGTATAGCTCACAAATTCACATTTCAGAGCTTTAGAGACGAGATGGAAGTGTAACTTTCCCTCATTGCGACTATGCAACCTCTTCCAATCCCTAGGTCACCGAATCGGGCCCGAGAAATCTCATAGAAGGTGTGACTTTACCTCATTGCGACTATGCGACCTCTCCTAGTCGCTAGGTCGCAGAATCGCGCCCGATAAAGCTTATAATAGATGCGAATTTTCCTCATTGTGACTATGCGACCCCTCCCAGTCGCTAGGTCGCAGAATTACACCCGAGAAATCTCATAATGTGTGATGTGATATATTTATATATTGGCTCAGATTCAGGCGATGAAGCTTCCATCATTTATCAAAACATCAATCCAGAAAAAGATTCTCCATTCCCAATGCATGTAAAACTTCACAGTAGGGAGACCCTTGGACAAGAGCAGGATTACTTCGAGGCAACAAGGCATGGTACTAGTAAGGTATATAGCAAGGATAATGATAGTTCTGGAAAGCTGAGGTCTAAGGAAGAAATAGATGTTTTCCTGAAAAGTTCACGAGAGGCAATTATTGTGAACAGGGTTTTTATCCAGATGGGAAGGCTTATATTACCAATTCTATTGATGGGGAATCTTATAAACTACCACAGCTGATTAAGAAAGCCACAAAATCAAGCCCACAAGTTTTTTTTTATCGAAGTCACCCTTCTTTCAGGGATCCATCGAAAAAGAACCTTTTTCATCTTTACAATCATGCAAATGGTGTAGCAATTTCATCAGTACGACAATAAAAGGGAAATCTCTAAATTTGCTCTAGTTAAGAGCCATGGATCTGGATGAGTCAGGTTGATCAATAGATAAGGAACTATCGAAAGTTAGCACATTTCAGGTTGCGCAAAGATGGAGATTTCCTCTATTGGGGGATGATTTCAATCCCTTTACAAATACAGTTGGAGGAAGAGAAAAATGGGTGTTCAACAAACTGAAAGGTGAAATGCCCAAATCATTACCGAATTTTCTATGGGATTATGGGCTCCCAAAGAAAAGTTATATCACTCATAACACATTTATACATGTCACAAATTCTATAGAGATGTTATATTATTGTTTCCAAACACCCTAATGTAACATACATAATTGATTTGCGGAATTATATTATATCAAGAGAGTGTGAGGACATGCATGAAGAGAGTATGATGACATGCTAGCTCAAGTTGCGTGAAACCCATCTGTTAGAAGAAATTTATCAAGCAGCATTTCCCTCATTGGCATGAAGAAATTTGTGGAGTGACAAAATAATACAAGTGACCATGAACAACCGTTAAAGACTCACATATTTCCTGAACCAAAGAAGAATGAGCCTAGCAGTAGCATATCAATACCTTCGGGCTATAAACACACACTCTTTTAGTGTTGATTTGTTCTAGTTTCTTTGTAGTCTATTAAGATGTATTAAGATGTGTGGGTTTGCAGGATTGAAATATGAAAGAAGATGATTGTTATGCATGCGGATGCTCAATCAAAAGTAATGGAAAATGAAATCTAAGTAAAGAGAAGGGATGAGAATGGGAGGAGAATGTTGGTCTATGCAAAGAAGCCAAGACTTCTCACTCAATCTATGTGAATTCCTAGGCATCATGTCAATATCAATGGAAAATTACAGAGAAAAGCCAGAGTGTTGACTTAGAAAATGGAGATAGGGTTTTCGCAAAAGCTACATGATTAGGGTTTCAACGAGATTGAAACTAGAACCCTTCAGGCTCTTAAAAATTGGTGGAAATGTTAGGAACACGACGACATAATATGAATAGATGCAAGTGAGGCACGATGACAAGAATTTCAACCATTCATGCAGGTTTTCATGGTGTCACGAAAATGTTGGCAATAAGAACCAACCCTAGGGTTTCTCAAGACTTCTGTTTTCTCGTCACATTCCTTCTTCTATTGCTGTGCAAATCTTCTCATCATGATGTGAGTGGTTATGTTGGGATCAACTCATCATGCACTAAACAATAGGCATGAGAGAGAAGTGAGGAAGTTCAAGAGTCATGAGGGGAGGTCAAGGGTCATGGTAGGTGAAGAGTCACCTCATCTCTATAAATGCCCCCCCATGCCTCAATACTAGGGGAATTTTAGCACTTGTGTTGAGGATAGGAAGACATAGTTTATTATGCTTGAGAGCTAGAGGCACTCAACTCTTAGAGCTAGTAGAGTGGAGATGCATTGAGGCTAGGGTTTTGCACTGGGCAATGGTATGAGCAGCCCATGTTCCACTATTGGGTTTTGACCAATTGCAAGGTATGTACTTGAATTTGCAGCAACATTAATAAGATGTTGTTCTTGTTTGGCACTGATTCCCATGCTTACTCACGGGCGAATGGATCCTTTTCCTTCTTTCCCCAATTATAGACCGCATCCTTCTTGATCATCTCTTAGATGGGTTTGAAAATCTACGATGGTCTGAACTCTGTCTGGATTTACCTTGATCTCACTTTTAGCAATTATGTGTCCAAGCAGGTTACCCTCAGACACTGTGAAGACTCTCTTCTTGGGATTTAAGGATATCCTATACTTTCGATATCGCTCAAAAAATTTCTTAAGATGGTGTAGGCAGTTTAATCGCTGTCCAAAGAAGACTATTGGGTTGTGTTATATTCTTTCCATGACTAGCCCATGTAGTTAACTAGGGGGTTAGGAGGGGGGCAGAGCCCCCCCTTCGTTGCGCGGATTGCGTAGCACGGGGGTCATAGGGGGTTTCGTGCTTGATTTTCGCACATGGTTTTGGACGTGATGGTTTTCGGTCAAAGGTATTGGATGCTTCGGCATGTATAAAACATTGAAAGGAACATAATGGAAAATCAAGCTGGTAGTCCTAGTTTTGGGATCCAGGGGAAAATCTCTGTGTATATGTGTTTTATGTGTTATGCTCTCACAGCGTTTATTTTATGTGTTTTAGAATTCGTATGCAGGTAATTTCTGTATGGGGTTAAAACCTAGATTTGGTATCAAAGCTATTTTGGCTTCAAGGGAATGCCTTTGTTGCTGAGGGGTTTCACTCAGGCCTGTGGTAGACCCTGTTTAGTGGGAGATCTGCGAGATCGATTTTGGTGGTGAAAGAAGATGGCGAGCAGTGGAAAGATAGAGATCGAGAAATTTAATGGCCAGAGTTTTGAGTTGTGGAAACTCAAGATGGAAGATTTGTTGGTGGATAAAGATCAGGGGATCGCGGTAGATCCGGGTACTAAACCAACAAGAGTGTCCCATGAAGAATGAAAGAAGTTGGATTGGAAGGCAAAGAGAACAATAAGATTATTTATCTTAGATTCAGTATTGCTGAATGCATCAGGGCAAGCTACGATGAAGGCTTTGTGGGACAAGTTAGAGACTTTGTACCAATCTAAGTCTCTGGTGAATGAACTATTCATGCGGAAAAAGTTGTATAACCTAAGGAAAGATGGAGACTCAGTGACAGAGCATATGAATGCATTTAATACTATGGAAATTCAGTTAGCATTTGTTGATATTAAAATTTTAGATGAAGATAAGTGCATTAATTTTTTGTGTTCTCTACCAGATTCATGGGATAGTCTAGTTATTTCAATAGGTAGCAATGCAACTGCCTTGCAGTTTGATGAAATAATCTCATCATTGCTAACAGAGGAGATGAGATGGAAAAATATGGAGAGCCAGAATGGTGATGCCTTGTCTGTACGAGGATGGTCCTAGAATAGAAACAAAAATAAGTCATCAAGTGGGAGATCTAAATCTAGAGGGAGATCTAAATCTCCAGGAAAACTTGTAAAGGTGGTGTGCTAGAAATACAGAAAGGAAGGGCACTACAAAAGGGACTGTAAATCTAAAGCTCCTGATAAAGGAAAGAGATCTGATGATGCTCCTTCTGCAGAGGCAAAAACCACGTTAGATGAAGGTGGGGATGTGTACTTGGCTTCTTCCAGTACACATGTAGATCATGAGGCATGGTTGATTCACTCGGGCGCATCCTTTCACTTCACTCCCCATAGGGAGTGGTTCTGCAAGTATGAGAAATATGATGGTGGTGATGTCTTCTTGGGAGATGACAGGAAGGTTAGAATCATTGGTCGTGGAAAAGTAAAGTTAAAGTTGCAAGGTGGAAGGGTTAGAACACTTCCGGGTGTTCTGTATATTTTTGCATTAGACAAAAATCTGATTTCTGTAAGCAAGCTGGAAGATGCAGGTGTAAAAATAGTGTTCGAGAAGGATACTTGCAAGATGGTTCCGGGGGCACTGGTATTAATGCAGGGAGTTTGAATTGGAACTCTGTACAAGCTACAAGATAGCACTGTTGTTGATGGGTGCCACAGTTCTGTGGTTCCTAAAAGTGGAGCAGAAAACATAGTGGTATGTGGAGAGAATACCATGTTGTGACGTCAAAGGCTTGGACATATTGGAGAGAAGGGCCTTCGAATACTTCATGGTAAAGGTATGGTAGAGGGTATGAGTAATATGTAGGTTTTAACCCCATACAAAAATTACTTGCATATGAATTCTAAAACACAGAAAATAAATAATGTGAGAGAATAACACATAAAACACATATACAAAGAGATTTTCCCCTTGATCCCAAAACCGGGACTACCAACTTGATTTTTCATTATGTTCCTTTCAATGTTACAATACATATTTATACATGTCGAAGCATCTAATACCATGGATCGAAAACCATCGCGTCCAAAACCATGGACCGAAAACCATCGCGTCCAAAAACATGTGAAAAAAAATGCACAAAACCATAGGTGGGTCTGCCCAACCTAACATAGGGTCCAAAACCAAAAGTGGGGTTACGAGTACCCCTCAAACCCCATGTGACCTCCCCCCCTATAAACCTCGATTAACTACGTGGGCTAGTCGTGGAAAGAATATAACACAACCCAACATTCTCCCACTTGTTATTTTCTTTCCACAGGGGGCCACAAGAGAGCTTAGTCATTTATTCAACCCTGCAATGCCCATTGTTTCTCTAAACCTAGAGAACTTCTCAGAGCTCACAGATTCTGTTAATGCATCTGCAATATTCTTCAAAGTGTCCACCTTTACCAGCAACACCTTTTTGTCTTCTTTCATATCCCTCACAAAGTTATATTGAACATCAATGTGCTTTGTCTTTGAGTGATATGCAAGGTTATTTGCCAAGAAAATTGCACTTTGGCTATCACAGTCTATCCTTATAGCTTCCTGTACTAACCCCATACTTGAACACAATCTTTGCAACCAAACTGCTTCCTTTTTTGCATGAGTGGCTGCCATGTATTCTGCCTTTGTAGTTGATAGTGCCACTACAGATTGTTTCTTACTCATCCAACTGATTGCACCTTCAAATAGGTTAAACACATACCCACTTGTAGATCTTATTTGATATAGATCTCAATCCCAGTTTGCATCAACAAAGTCACAAATATCCAACACTTTGTCCAATCCTGGTCTTCCTTGGTAGCACAAACCATAATCACTAGTGCCACACAAATACCTGAAAACCCGCTTCACTACTGTCCAATGCTTTTTTCTTGGTTTTGACATAAACCTGCTCAATACTCCCATTGCATGAGCAATGTCTGGTCTAGTACAATCCATTGCATACATTAGGCGACCAACTACACTTGAATATGGAACATGGGACATGTCCTATTCCTCTTCTTGTGTCTTGGGACACTGTGCAGCAGATAACCTCACACCTACACGAATAGGAACCTTCACCAGTTTACTATCCTACATATTAATCCTCTGCAGTATTGTCTCAACATACTTCCTCTGGTTGAACCAGAGCTTCCTCTTTTCCCAAACTCTTTTAATTTCCATGTCCAAAATATAGTTTGTAGCACCAAGATATTTCATGTCGAATTTGGAGGAAAATTGGTTCTTCAAATCCTAGATAATTTCTTTGTCATTTACAACCAGCAACATATCATCCACATATAAGACCAAATAAACAACACAGTCACCAATTAATTTAAAATACACACAATGATATGCTTTGCTTCTGGTGAAGTCAAGTCCCCATATAAATGTATCAAATTTCTAATACCACATCCTTAGTGACTGTTTTAACCCATATAGAGACTTCTTTAACTTGCATACCAGTTCTTTCTTACCCTTCACCGCAAAGTCTTCAGGTTGCTTCATGTAGATTTCCTCTTCGAGATCCCCATGAAGAAATGTTGTCTTCACATGCATCTGTTCTACCTCAAAATCAAAAGTAGTAGCAACAGATAAAAGTAATCTAATAGAAGTTACCTTGGCAACAGGAGAAAAAATATCACCAAAATCAATTCCCGACACTTGCACATAACCTTTTGCTACCAACCGAGATTTGTTTTCTCCACCTTTCCTTTTGCATTTGTATTCTTCTTGAACACCCATTTGCTACTAATGGGTTTCCTTCCAACCAAAAACTCCACCAGATCCCAAGCCTCATTTTTGTGGAAAGATGCCATTTCATCAACCATGGCCTCTTTCCAGAGTTTTCCATCCTTTGAATCTACTGCCTCTTTCATAGTTTTGGGATCATCATCAGTAACAGACAAAGCAAAATTTGAACAGAAAGCAGATGGACTATATCTTTCTGGCTGCCTTTTTTCTTGAACTGATCTTCTCACAGCCAGAGTTTGTAGCTCTTCATCTTCTGATTCCTCCTCTGCTATAGAGTCTGATTCTTCCTCCTTTAGCTCAAACTCTATCTTCTCAAGTTCCTTTGGTTGGACTTCATGTTTAATAACATATTTCACCTCTCTGAACACCACATCTCGGCTGTACACAACCTTCCTTGTTACTAGGTTCCAAAGCTTATAACCCTTTAAACCATCCTTATACCCAATAAAGATGCACTTTTCAGATTTACTATCCAACTTGGTTCTTTCTCCTTTGGAATATGTACATATGCATCACATCCAAATACCCTCAGATGTGAAAGAGAGGGTTTCTTACCAGTCCCTAGCTCTTATGGATTCTTATCCTCCAACGCTGATGAAGGTGACCTGTTGACTAGGTAACATGCAGTGTCCACCGCCTCTGCCCAGAATTCTTGTCCTAACCTGGCACCACTGAGCATGATTCTTGCCCTTCCCATCAACATCTTGTTCATTCTTTATGCAAATCCATTTTGCTGAGGTGTATATGGAGCAGTCTTATGTTGTGCTATACCACACTTCTTATAGAATTCTTCAAATTCCTTGCTGCAAAACTCTCCACTATTATCTATCCTCAGCACCTTTATCTTCTTCTCTGTCTAATTTTCCACGAGAGCCTTAAATTCTTTAAACTTGTCAAAGACTTCAGATTTCTTCTTAAGGAAATATATCCATGTATTCCTTGAGAAGTCATCTATAAATGATACACAGTACATAGATTTACCTAGTGATGGAACATTCACAGGTCCAAACACATCACTTTGCACAAGCTCTAATATATGTTTCGCCCTCTTACTACCAGAGGGGAAACTCACTCGATTCTGCTTCCCGTATACACAATTTTCACAGAAATCAAAATATAGAGATCTATTACTCATACCTTATACCATACCTTTACCATGAATTATTTGAAGGATCTTCTCTCCAATATGTCCAAGCCTTTGATGCCACAGCATGGTCTTCTCTCCAGAGACCACTAGATTTTCTACTCCACTTTCAGGAACCACAAAACTATTGCACCCATCAATAACAGTGCTACCTTGCAGCTTGTACAGAGTTCCAATCCGAACTCCCAGCATCAATACCAGTGCTCCCTGAACCATCTTGCACGTATGCTTCTCGAACACTATTTTTACACCTGCATCATCCAGCTTGCTTACAAAAATCAGATTTCTGGCCAATGTAGGAATATGTAGAACACCTGGAAGTGTTCTAACCCTTCCACCTTACAACTTCAACTTTACATTTCTGTGACCAATGATCCTAGCCTTCCTATCATCCCCTAAGAAGACATCACCACCCTCATATTTCTCATACTTGCAGAACCACTCTCTATGGGGAGTGAAGTGAAATGATGCACCCAAGTCAATCAATGATGCCTCATGATCTACATGCATACTTGAAGAAGCCAAGTACACATCCCCACCTTCATCTGAGGTGGCTTTTGCCTCTGTAGAAGGAGCATCATCAAATCCCTTTCCTTTGTCAGGAGCTTTATATTTACAGTCCCTTTTGTAGTGCCCTTCCTTTCTGCATTTCCAGCACACCACCTTTATGGGTTTTCCTGGAGATTTAGATCTCCTACTCGATGACTTATTTTTGTTTCTGTTCTAGAACCATCCTCATACAGACAAGTCATCACCATTCTAACTCTCCATATTTTTCTGTCTCATCTCCTCCGTCAGCAAGGCTGAGACTATTTTGTCAAACTGCAAGGAAGTTGCATTGCTACCTATTGCAATAACCAGACTATCCCATGAATCTGGTAGAGAACACAACAAACTAATGCACTTATCTTCATCTAAAATTTTAATATCAACAGATGCTAACTGACTTACCATAGTATTAAATGCGTTCAGATGCTCTATCACTGAGTCTCCATCTTTCATCCTCAGGTTATACAACCTTTTCCGCAAGAATAATGTATTCACCAGAGACTTAGATTGGTACAAAGTCCCTAACTTGTCCCACAAAGCCTTCACCATAGCTTCCCCTGATACATTCAGAAATACTGAATTTGAGACATACAATCATATTGTGCTCTTTGCTTTCTGATCCAACTTCTTCCATTGTTCATCTAAAACTCTCGTTCAATTAATACCCGAATCTACTGTGATCCCTTGATCTTTATCCACCAACAGATCCTCCATCTTGAGTTTCCACAACTCAAAACTCTGACCATTAAATTTCTCGATCTCTATATTTCCACTGCTCATCATCTTCTTTTTCCACTAGAATCGATCTCTCAGATCTCCTACTGAATAGGGTCTACCACAGGCCCGAGCGAAACCCCTCAATAACAAAGGCGTCCCCTTGAATCCAAACCTTCTCTAATACCAAATGTAGGTTTTAACCCCGTACAGAGATTACCTGCATACGAATTCTAAAACATAGAAAATAAACAATGCGAGAGAATAACACATAAAACACATATACACAAATATTTTCCCCTAGATCCCAAAACCAGGACTACTAGCTTGATTTTTCATTATGTTCCTTCCAATGTTACAATACATATTTATACATGCCAAAGCATCCAATACCATGGACAGGAAACCATTGTGTCCAAAAACATGTGCAAAAGACATGCACAAAACCATAAATCGGTCTGCCCAACCTAACATAGGGTCCAAAACCAAAAGTGGGGTTATGGGTACCCCTCAAACCCCTGTGACCTCCCCCCATATAACCCCTAGTTAACTACGTGGGCTAGTCGTGGAAAGAATATAACACAACCCAACATAATAGCTCTCTAGATTTTGATTTCTGTGAAAATTATGTATATGGGAAGCAGAATCGGGTGAGTTCTCTGGTGGTAAGAGGGCGAAACATATATTAGAGCTTTTGCATAGTGATGTGTTTGGACCTGTGATGGTTTCATCACTAGGTAAGTCTGTGTACTATGTATCGTTTATAAATGACCTTTCAAGGAATACATGGATATATTTCCTTAAGAATAAATCTGAAGTCTTTGACAGGTTTAAAGAATTCAAGGCTCTATTCGAAAACTAGACAAAGAAGATGATAAAGGTGCTAGGGACAGATAACGATGGAGAGTTTTGTAGTAAGGAATTTGAAGAATTCTGTAAGAAGTGTGGTATAGCACGGAAAAAAACTATTCCATATACACCTCAACAAAATGGAGTTGCATAAAGAATGAACAAGAAGTTGATGGAAAGGACAAGAAGCATGCTAAGTGGTGCCAGGTTAGGATAGGAATTCTGGACAGAGGCAGTGGAGATAGCATGTTACCTAGTCAATAGATCACCTTCATTAGTGTTGGAGGATAAAACTCCACAAGGGGTATGGACTGGTAAGAAACCCTCTCTTTCACATCTGAGGGTATTTGGATGTGATGCATATGTACATGTTCCAAAGGAGAAACGAACCAAGTTGGATAATAAATATGAAAAGTGCACCTTTATTAGTTATAAGGATGGTTTAAAGGGTTATAATCTTTGGAACCCAATAACAAAGAAGGTTGTGTATAGCTGAGATGTGGTGTTCAGAGAGGTGAAAGATGTTATTAAACATGAAGTCCAACCAAAGGAACCTGAGAAGATAGAGTTTGAGCTAAAGGAGGAAGAATCAGACTCTGCAACAGAGGAGGAATTAGAAGATGAAGAGCCACAAACTCCAGGTGTGAGAAGATCAGTTCGAGAAAGAAGGCAGCTCGAAAGGTATAGTCCATTTGCTTTCTGTTCAAATTTTTCTTTATCCATTACTGATGATGATCCCAAAACTTTGAAGGAAGTAGTAGATTTAGAGGATGGAAAACTCTAGAAAGAGGCCATGGTTGATGAAATGGCATCTTTGTGCAAAAATGAGGCTTGGGATCTGGTGGAGTTGCCAGCTGGAAGGAAACCTATTGGCAACAAACAGGTATTCAAGAAGAAGACAAATGTAGAAGGAAAGGTTGAGAAATACAAAGCTCGGTTGGTAGCGAAAGGTTATTCCCGGTGCCGGGAATTGATTTTGGTGATATTTTTTCTCCTGTTGCGAAGGTTACTTCTATTAGATTACTTTTATCTGTTGTTGTTGCTTTTGATTTTGAGGTAGAATAGATGGATGTGAAGACAACATTCCTTCATGGGGATTTGGAAGAGGAAATGTACATGAAGCAACCTAAAGGCTTTGCAGTGAAGGGTAGGAAAGAACTAGTATGCAAGTTAAAGAAGTCTTTGTATGGGTTAAAACAGTCACCAAGGATGTGGTATCAGAAATTTGATACATTTATACGGGGACTTGGCTTCAATAGAAGCAAAGTAGATCACTGTGTGTATTTTAAATTAATTGGTGACCATGTTATTTATTTGGTATTGTATGTCGATGATATGTTGCTGGTTGGAAATGAAAATGAAATTATCCAGGATTTGAAGACCAAATTGTCCTCCAAATTCGACATGAAAGACCTTGGTGCTGTAAGCTATATTTTGGGCATGGAAATTAAAAGAGATTGGGCAAAGAGGAAGCTCTCGTTAAACCAGAGGAAGTATGTTGAGACAATATTGCAGAGATTTAATATGCAAGATAGTAAACCAGTGAAGGTTCCTATTCCTGTAGGTGTAAAGTTATCCACTGAATAGTGTCCCAAGACACAAGAAGAGGAAGAGGACATGTCTCATGTTCCATATGCAAGTGCGGTTAGTAGCTTGATATATGCAATGGTCTATACTAGACTAGACATTGCACATGCAGTGGGAGTATTGAGCAGGTTTATGTCAAAACCATGAAAGGAGCATTGGACAATAGTGAAGCGGGTTTTTAGGTATTTGCGTGGCACTAGTGATTATGGTTTGTGCTACCGAGGAAGACCAGGATTGGACAAAGTGTTGGATATTCATGGCTTTTTTGATGCAGACTGGGCTGGCAATCTGGATCAGAGAATATCTACAAGTGGGTATGTGTTTAACCTATTTGGAGGTGCAGTTACTTGGATGAGTAAGAAACAATCCGTAGTGGCACTATCAACTACAAAGGCAGAATACATGGTAGCCACTCATGCAAGGAAGGAAGCAGTTTGGTTGTAGAAATTGTGTTCAAGTATGGGGTTAGTATAGCGAGCTATAAGGATAGACTGTGATAGCCAAAGTGTAATTTTCTTGGCAAAGAACCCCGAATATCATTCAAGGAGCACATTGATGTTCAATATCACTTTGTGAGGGATATTATAGAAGACAAAAAGGTGTTGCTGGTAAAGGTGGACACTTTGAAGAATACTGCAGATGCATTGACAAAAACTGTGAGCTCTAAGAAGTTCTCTTGGTGTAGAGAAACAATGGGCATTGTAGGGTTGGATAAATGACTAAGCTCTCTTGTGGCCCCGTGTGGAAAGAAAACAACAAGTGGGAGAATGTTGGGTTGTGTTATATTCTTTCCACGACTAGCCCACGTAATTAACTAGGGGATTTGGGGGGAGGGGGGGAGCCCCTCCTTCGTTGTGTCGATTGTGTAGCGGGGAGGTCACAAGGGGTTTGAGGGGCATAGGTAACCCCACTCTTTCGGGTCTGGGGTAGCGCCCTCGAAAATTTGGTTTTGGAACCTATGTTAGTTTGGGTGGACCCACCTATGGTTTTGTGCATGATTTTTGCACTTGGTTTTGCACGTGATGGTTTTCGGTCCATGGTATTGGATGCTTTGGCATGTATAAAACATTGAAAGGAACATAATGAAAAATCAAGCTGGTAGTCCTAGTTTTGGGATCTAGGGGAAAATCTTTGTGTATATGTGTTTTATGTGTTATGATGTTGCATTGTTTATTTTATGTGTTTTAGAATTCGTATGCAGGTAATTTCTGTATGGGGTTAAAACCTACAAAGAACATCACATCATCGAGGTAGACCACTATGCTCTGTCCGATGAGCCCACAGAATGCAGCGTCTATTATGCGGTGAAATTTTGTGCCTACGTTCACCAGCCCAAATGGCATTATGCGAAAAGAGAATGTATCTCACGTTGTACAAAATGTTGTTTTAAGTCTGTCACGCTCTGCTATCAGAACCTGGTTGTATCCTGAAAAGCCATCAAGCAAAGAAAATATCTCTACTCTAGATACTGTCTGTAGTATATGCTCCATTGACAGCACTAGGTAGTTGTCCTTGTTTGAGGCCTAGTTGAGATTACGAAAATATACACATAGGAAGATCTCCCCATACTTATTTATAATAGGGACTAGATTGGAAACCCAGATGGAATGTCGAACTTTGTAGTTGATCCGAGCATCCAGCAACTTGGTCAGTTCCTTAGCTTCTGCTAAAAAGGCTTGGCCCCTTCCTTAATTGGAATGATGTGCTAGATTATTCACGCATCATATGTCTTTAGGTCATTGTACTATGCGAAAAGGTGGATGAAAGACTTCCACTCTTGTGATGTACGACACGTACCAAGGTTTATGAAATTTAGATCCTTCTCCATTCCCAAATTAATCTGTTCATGCAACAATGTAGAGATGTGGGTTTTAGCATTCACGGGTTCCTAAAATCGGTTCTTCAAGTCATACAACTTCTCAAGTGATACCACACCCTTAGACATCAAGGTGCCTTTGCTTGCATCGGCTGCTTCCTATAAAGACTACACTTTCTCGTTCTTGTCTATTGTAGCATATTTTAAGACATCAACGTTAGCCATGAAATGCAGTATCTATTGATCATCATCAAAAACGCTTAAATTAGTGATGTTTTCTGGTATAGATGGTTTATAAAATATATCAATAGAAAATATATCCCTTAACAGTGACATCCTAGTTGTTGCATTTGCTAAGGCATTTGTAGCTACATTACGCATTCTTGGTACATAAATAATTTTGAAATATTTGAATTGACAGATGAGTCACCATACCTCTTGTTGATAACTCTTAAGATGGGGTGAGACACAATGTATAGTGTTACATACCTGACGCACCCTGATCTCTAACTCACCTACCACTTTTAGAACAACAACATTGAGGCTGATGGATTTTTGTATGCCCAAGATGAGTGCTTCATACTCTATGGTTTTGTTTGTGCACTCGAACTCTAAGTGGCTAGAGATTAAGTATTTCATCTACAGCAGGTCTATCAAAACAAAAATAGCTCCAGAGCCCTCTTGCGTCTTGTATTTGTCAAAGTACATTTTCAACATGTCATCTCTACAAGGACTGCTTGCCGTAGCAATACTACTATCACTACTGCTACTACTATTACAAACTATTGTAAAAGTTTCATTTTTGCCAGTTGTGCATGGAAGGAGACCCAACTGTGTGCCTGGTGGGGTAGGGGATGGATCTACAAGATAGAACTCCAATTATGTTTCCAGAAATCAATTGTTGAACATAATTTGTGCAAAATCCAATGGTTCATTTTCTCCATTCAAGGGAGTTACATTATGCTTCATGTATCTCTCTAACAACACTGGGATCTAGTTTTTTTTGCCCTTATATGAAATCCATAGATGTGACCAATCAATAGAAAACTATCCTTGCAACTTGCTTGACAAGTCTCTCCTTAGGAATACACCATATGCTTCCAAGATGTCCACAACGACAATGTTGATGGACTGATTAACTGGTCCATCAGATGATAACCAGATGATCACATCCCTAAGTTCACTAATGGATGGTACACATGTTATGTCTAGTTGGATGATTTTCACACTTGTGCTACTCCATTGATCATTGATTTTCTTAGCAATGGAGAGTGGGATGACATTGAGTGACATGTGAGAATCAACCAAACAATTGTGAACATTGAAACTAAATATTTCAAATGCTAACAGGAATGGTGGGCATAGTGAGTTCACCTCCTCCAAGTGGAGCGCGTTGAGCATAGATTTGAGTGTGTTAAGAGACTTACTTTATCCCTTGCTAGAAGCAGTAGCACTAATTGTATAGGTCTGCCTATGTGCTTATAGAAGAATGTCCCACTAACTTGTGATTTTGGTTAGCCCATACAAAGATATGTTTTAACGATTCTTCTTCATGTCTTTTACAATGTTATAATCCAGAGTGGGGAGACTCACCGAGGTGTTTAGGGGTGGACTTGTGTTCATGGTGTCCAGTGGGCTATTCTTGTATTTACTGCTCATGGACGTACTCTTTGCTCTAGTTGTCTTCCCAGACTTGCTCGGAGTTTTTTGTGTTGAGATGAATTACAGACCTACTATACTTAGTATGTATGGTCCTATTTTATCTCTTAGTATCTCAATCATAGCAGGCTCCCTTGGCTTCTCAAGCTATATATGTTATTTTTATTCTAGACTGGACCATCCCTCGGAGGCTCCTTCTAGGTGGTAGTCTTTTGGGAAGTGTGAGTGCATTGGTACATGTTTACCACATGCGCAGTACTTGGGGCTTCATTAGATGAAACATCTTCTTCTTCTTCATCGTGGCCAGACTCATCCTGATCATTAAACATGATGTTATTAGAGAACTGTGTAGCCATGGTGCTCATTCCATGGTTTCATTCTAGGCACATTCTTTCCGAATGATTTTCGTGATGAAACGCATAGTATGAATCTTTTGCGAGTTGGTCAAATTTGGGCATTAGATTAGAGATCTTCATAGATTTGTCTGGCTGGTTGCTACTGCTACTTGAAGCTATATTCTTCATCTATGGGTACCTGTAAGACCTACTTCTCATGGTTGTCTCGCTCGTCAACTGTTTGAGCTCAACAACTTTGGTGATCAGAGACTTGAGGAGACAAGTATGATTCTCAATGTCACTTGATTCTTTTTCCTTCACCTTACTCACAGGCATGAGACCTCTTGCCCATGCCTTTGGAGTCCTTAGTGGATTTGTCATCTGCAATGACTCCAATAACACACATGTCTTTCTCCACAACAATCACCTCTTCACATATTTCGTTCATTGTTGGTTTTGGAGCTCGCTTGACGAACTACACAATGTTGGTCAACAATGCAGACACGTAGTAGTCAATGGTGATGGAGCCATGATGTTTGGTGTCTGCTAAGAACTTGTTCCGAATGTGATAAAACCTCTAATTGAAATCTATGACTTTCTCTTCCTGCTCCATCTTGAGACTACCCAACTCCTTTAGCAACATGGAGGGGGTCTTGTCTTCAACAAACTTCTCAAGAGACATCCTCTTGAACACCCCCTAGTTCTAGATGGAATTTGGTGGAAGGTTTTGGTACCATATAGCTAATTTTCCATGCAAGGTACATGGAAACAGTCAACATGCAATGTCATCATAACGTACCTCGAGTGTGTACAAATGTAGGTATAACGTGTCTAAGTGGTCTTCTGTATTCACTATCTTGTTAGGGTCATACTTCATTAAAAGTTGCTTTGCGTGTCTTTGCATCTCGCGCAAGAAACTAGGGAGTACCAGTGGGCCCTGAGTCACCCATTCTAGATTTTTCTCTACCATGTTGTCCTCTTTTTCGTCCTCCTCCTCTTCTTCAGAATTTAATGGTTGTTCCTCTGAATTTTTTGGTTTGTCTTCGCCACCTCCTCTATTTCCTTCCCTTCCACTTCCTGCGCTAGAACTTGAACTAAAGAGTAAGAGGTTTTCTTCTTCTTCCTTTTGAAATTTTGGATGTTCCTTTTATTTTTCCACAACTTCTGCCAGCTATTCAAGAGTGGTGAATATATCTTCTTGCACAGATGAGACTACCACACTTGTGGGAGTAGTATTTTGATTCCTCTACTAATATGGAAGAGCATACACTCCTGGAATCAGTCCAACAACTTTAGCAAATTGACGGGTGATGGGACAGACAATGTGGATATGCTGATACAGGATTTCACATTTAGTTCTGAGAGGTAAAAAATGACCAACTTCAGACTTACGTGTAGGGAAGAGGGAGTGAGAGTTACTACCTTAACCAGATTATGGATGAGTGGGGTCGGTGGGACAATCAAACATAAAATGTTGGTGGCTCTCCTTTTAGCACCAGAAATGTTGACGGTGTTAGACCTGCCAACATTCAAGGGATCTCCCCAGTACAAAGTCCCAACTAGACCTCACATCGTTTGGTGTAGGAGTCTCATCCAGTATGATGGCCTGGTTGTAATTTACTTAAATATTTTCCTTAGCTCTGGTTGTTCAGCACATGAGAGTTTTATGCTTGTACCTTCAAAAAGTGAGGTGAGTATGCTTGGTGAGTGTGTAATGTAACTTGCGTAGAGGTTCTCTTACTGTAAAGGGGGAGAGTATAGTGAACCTCTAAATGAGAGGTAGTAGTACCACAGAGGAAGAGACACATGCAAACCAAAAAGGGCCTCTCCAACATCCAGTAGAATAGTCCATAGCGGATGTTGCAGTCATTAAAAATGAAGTGTAAGGGAAAAAACTAACACCATCCAATAGAGTAGTCCACACATATGTGATAGTCATTATAACCAATACAAGACAAGTCTATCTAATTTCATGCAGAGTAGTCCACATGGATGAGAAAATAGTGATAAGCAATACAACACATCTTCAACAACGTAAATATTAAAACAACCAAAGTAGCTCAACTATCGTAGTATAGGTTAAGAAAATATTCATTACAAATGTTTAAATAGTAGTCTTACAAACATCTACAAAGCATGCGTGAAAATGTGTTGGGCTTAACAGGCTTTTGAATTAAGTAAAAGTCCCAAGACACATCTGTACACCATACATCACTAGTCCTAGTAGTGTGACATTGGAGCCACTCCTCACTCCTCAAAGAACATAATGGAAACTCTCAAGGCTATGTGGGAGGAGCCAAGGTGAAAATTCCTTCCTCATATAATGGGAGGGGAATATATAGCCAAGGGTGATGCCTCACCCTTGTGACTCTTGGACTACCCTCATGATCATTAAACTTCCTATGACTTTTCAACTGACATGACTCTTCAACTTCTTGTGTGCATCCATTGGAATTTCACTTTACATTACATTTCTTTACTATAGGTATGGCCCATAGTGGTGATGTGGCCTTGAAAAATCATGACACAATTTGACATGACACTACTGAAATGTACTGGTTGGCCGTGGTGTCCATGTCAAGTTGCTACGCTGCTAAGTGATGGGTGTACTCTCAGGTGTGATTTTTATTCTCCTATGCATGGCTTGATGTTGTGGGGTCTTCGATGATCTTGGTCTTGCAATATGGTTCCATGTATGTTTTCCTTTCTCTTACTACTTTTGTCTTTAGTCCAACTGCAAGTAAGTCTTCTAGCATGTGCGCTCCTTCTTCATACAATTCATTGTCTCACCATGATATATCAATGTACCTGTTCATGCAATTCACTCATGATGAGATGACATCAAATCCAAAACCTACTAGTATAGCATGATGCATTTCTCTGTGTTCTGGGCCTGCAATAGGTGACACGCTAGGAAAGGGCCCAGTAATTATGTACTACGCAGTTCAAGGTGACAGGAGGAGGACTAATCACTGAGACTACGTAGAGCACAACTCAGGCTTAGATAAGGAACTCCGAGGCACAGTCTTCACTATCGGGGAAAACTGCACAAAGGCCATTGGGAGGCATAATTGCGTAGTTAAGGACACCAGTGGAAGTTTCAAGGTCGGACCCTAATGGACACCTATAAGCAGTTTCCAAAGGGAATATTAAGTAGGGGAATAGAGGGACTAGAGGACAACTCTGCACAGGTTTTGAGAGAAGTGAGTCTCGGTTGAGGGAAGTCACTGGGAGGACATTTCAACACAATTTTTGGGAGAAATATAGGCTCAATTCTCTGCGTAATGTGGGGTTCCATCAAGAAGGAAGGAGGTCAGATGACTGTTCTTTTGAAGTGCACAATTCAGGTAGGCAGTGAGGCAGTTTTTGTGCAGTTCTAGGAAGGAAGACATGCTTCTCACCTCTAAGATTACATAATGAAACTGACTCGGAGAACAACCTCAAGCACTGCATAGTTCTAGATAGTAGAGCAACACCACTAAGGGATGAGACTAAGCAATTTAGCACAATCAGGGTTCGATGCAGTGAAGTTGTTTTGTCAAGATATTTTTAGGAAAATGGCTAAGTGTAAGAGGCAAATGAACTTGTGATGACTCGACATTGTGATCACACACTTAGTGTACTTTGAGAACATGACAACATTGACCACCAGGAAAACATAGAAAAGAATGACCCTCTGTGGGACTATCTGGAGCTGAAAGTGATAAGTTTGACACTTGGGATAGACCTTAGAATTACCATGATGACACTTGTGCATCAATGCTTACAACTTTGTGTGTGAGTGCGACAGGTGTTTACATAGCTAAGATAACCCAAAAACACAAAGGGAAAACTTCAAAAACACTAGAACAATATCGCAAGCATGGTAAAGAAATCAACATGCCAAAATATGGCAGTTGGTTAATCAAGCAAACTGGTGAAAAAGTCTCTGACAGAGCTCAAGGAATGAGGTCGAGTGTTTGAAACCGTCAAAGGAACAACCAAGGAAGGATCCAAAATTTGAGTGCAAGCCAAAATTTTGGAGGGTTTTGTAGCCACTACAACACAACCCAAATACTTTTCAGTCATCAAAGTATGCCTCCAAAAATATGTGGATATATTCCTAAGAAGCTGCAACCACCACTCTATAAAATATAGTAGGGGAATTATTTAATCCAAAGGACATTACTGTGTATTGATATGGGCCCCTTCCTATAGCAAATGTGGTCTTATGCTGATATTCAGGTCAATTCTGATGTGATGATATCATGAGAATCCATCTTTAAATGAATATTTTTCTTGACCTCCTACATTGTCTAGCACTTCATCTGTGAAAGGGGCAGGGAAGGGATCATGTAAGCATGCATCATTAAAATTTCTCATATCAACACAGATCCTAATTTCTCCTTGATTCTTCTTTTCTTGCACCACTATAGGACTCACCCATTCTGATTCTTCCAATGGTTCAATAATTACTGTTGCTATCATCTTATCAAGCTCTACCTTCACTTTCCCCTTATACTTTGGGTTCAATATGTAAGGTCTTTTCTTGACTAGCTTTGCATCAAGCTTAAGGGGAATATTCATAACTCCTAGATCTCCTAATATAACCTTCATCTCTGAAAAACTTCGTGGGAAATAGTTCTTGATATTCATGAAGTAACTCTGTAACTTTACTGAATGTCTCTTCATCCCAATAATCTCCTCTTATTGTAAAATTGAGCTCCTTCTCTGATCATATGTTCACCTTCTTAGCCTTGAGTGGCTTTGTTATATCTAGTATCTCTAATCCAGGTCCATTTACTTCGCAGTATCCTTCTGATTCTGCTATGTTGATGTTGCAAGGATATTCTTCTTCTTTTGCATAAGGTTATAGAATTTTAGTGCATTTTCTATCTGCACAACCCAATAAGGGTTGCTTCTATATCAATGGGGTTTCATTATGAAAGATATTTTTCTTAACTGTTTGAAGAGCGAAATCTATGTATGGACAATCATCCTCAAAACTGAATGTTAATATGAAGCCATCAACCATGTCTACCCATTTTATTGTACGATGTTGAAGCTCTGTTTCTAAGTACCATTTCTTAGGGATTGTCTCTAATGTATGAATGAATCCATGTACCCATTATTTCCGTTGAATCTCCTTCCATGCTATAGTGCATAGCTAGATATTTGTCCTAGGATTAGTTTCAGCATCATACTTTATCTCTACTTCTATACATATCTATCCAATTATCCACATCAATCTTCAACATTCTTGCCAACCTTCTATATTCTTCTTGTGTGCACTCGACCATCTAGAAGGGGTAGCTCTTAGGGCTACATCCAAGGCTAATAATCTTTTACTTTCTGGAATCTATTCCTCATATCCATCAAGAAAATTATTCACATCACCTAAGCCATCATCAGAAGGTAGGTTACATACCTCATATGTCATGCAATGAAATGATTTGGAAATTCTTGCACAACGCCTTATACATCTTCATGTAGCTTGTTCTGCTAATTGTACAATTATTCTTCTGAGTCTAATGTACAAGAACTATCATTCTCCCAAGTTAGCTTTCCCTCTGTAGCAGGGTTAACAAAATCTTGTTCCTTGGCTATCATCTAATAGATATTGTTTATAACAGTTGCACAAAATTCTTCTCTAGTTGGTTTTGTATATCTTACTCCTTATAATGGATCCAAGGGAACAAGTACTCTCATGTTGATTCTTTTGATTATCATTTATCTCTTCTTCAGATTAATAATAGCCATATTGTCAAATGCCAAATCAAGTCCAAGAAATACAGGATAAGCATTACTATCATCAGCGATCTCTATTATTGCAAAGTCAATAGTAGTGTGAACTCCTTCAATATTCACTGTTACACCTAGTAGTCCTCCTAAGGGGAATATATTTTGCTGATTTTCCATCGTTGATTGAATAGGTGCCCACTGTAGCTTCAACGTACCCATCAATTCTCATGTTTGATTTTTCAAAACATTAGCATCAAATCCCGGATTTAGAATAACTTGATCCATATCATATTCTCATATCTGCACACTAAGCCTCACTTCTCTTCCATTTCTCTTCTGTTAATGTAAATTATTGACTGTGCACATCTCACCTCGTGGTGTTTCTTTTGATACACAAGAATCTATCAACTGTTGAAGCCCTTCCACAACCTTTTGATCTCTTAATAATTTCATACAAGTTTGCAGAAAAGGCTTTAGAGTACCTCCTTGATTTTCTAACTCCTAGTCTTATGTCGGACCTCGATCCTGTGTCGAAGCTCAACTCTATGTCGAAACTTGATTTTGTGTTGAAGCTTGATTCTTTGTTAAAGCTCGATTATGTGTCAAAGCTTATGACATCTCACAGTTTCTTTTCTGATTGGCCTTTTGCTGCACCCTGGAGGTCGAAGCTCCAACATTCATAAAGCTTCACTTTTCTTCCATAAACACTTATTTATCCTTCTTAATATTAAAAACAAGAGCTTTATCAACAATTTTTATAACCCATGTAGTTTTAGATTCTTTCTTTCCATCCGCTTTATCATTTTCGGTCACAATGCCACTTCTAGTGACAATACTAAGATGAGGTTCATCATTCCTTCTTTCAGTGATCATCGTTTGAACATTCTGTTTCAACTATTGATTCCTTTTTTCTTTCTTTTTTTCCATAAGTATAGGACATTTTTCAATTACATGGTCAAAATATTTACAGTACTTACATGTCGTAGTAGGGTTCTAATAATCTCTTGCAAAATGGCCTACTTGGCCACAGTTATAGAAAATTATATTTCCATGTCCACAACACCAACACCTCAACCTCTTCAATCATAGCCTCCTTGACCACCACACTATCCACTACTTTCATGTCCATGTTCTTATGCTTGCATTCTATATGTATCAACACTGTGCTCCATCATTAGTTCATAAGATCTACAATTATTCTCATCATTTCCTATTGATTTACTGAATTTACAATATAAGTTCCCTAGAGTCTACACATATTTCTATAATAGTTAATAATCTTCTGAGCGATGTTGGCTTATGGTCTTGCATATCTCGTACCACAGGTTGGATCCTGCATTTAAGGGATTCGGTGCCCCACTAGCCATGTAATCCTTAAAGATAGAACTTTATTCTTTGGAATGGCTCTCTGATTTGCACTTTGTACACCATACTTCTTCTCTGACTTCTTCACTTTTCTTGATATCTTGTATCTGCAGGGTTAGGTTTGCCAATTGACTCTGAATTTTTTGCATACATGCATTAGTATCTCCTACAGGCGAAGCTTCCAACTTCATCGCAATATGAAAAGCTTCGACTTCGACTTGCATCAATGGTAATCTGATATGCAGTAACAACATAGCTATAAACCATTCTTGATGTTGTTGAGGAGCTATTTCAAAGGTCACTTATCTAAAAATTCCTTAAATCTATGATCAAATTCCCAAACAATCTTAGGAGGTTTCTTTTTAATTTCTTTTAACTCAATGATGCACTATGACTTAGACTTCGACTTCTTAAATTTTTTGTTCAACTCTACTTTAATATCTAGAAGTTTTCTAATATGATTATATACTTCATATACCATGTCAATGCTCTATCTCATAATGTCATAATGAGATATGATTTCTTCATATTTTCATTGTTGATCTGCTTTGCGATCCATATAGCTTCACATAAAAACCAAAATTGTTCTGGATCCTCCAAACCAGCTCCTTTAAAAACAAATAGCTTAGTATCATCAACCATATCTCTTCTTGGAGGGAGAGGGGGAGGGGGAGAGTAAAAAATACCCTGGTTGTTACTGGATTTTGGCTTCGGCGAACTCTCAGGATGGTAAGGTGAATACTGTGAAGTTACCTGGGGTTTATCAAGGTGGTTATCTTCTCTTTCACTTTCAGATTCACTCAATATACGACTATTCTTAGTCTTTATAAAGGTATTTGGGTCATTTCCATGAGCTCTTTTTATGGTCTCTATTCTATATCTTTTCCCACTTCACGTTATTCCAATATCTTGTTCAAATTTATTTTCTTTTCTTCCAAACATAAGTAAACTAGAAATTTGGTTGCATCCATAAAACTCTTTTTCATATAGAAGCATCTTAATCCAGAGTTTCAAAGATTTCAAATACTTACCTCGCAACCCTTTGAAGAATAGTTGTTCTACTTCATCGTATGACATAGCCTAGACTACTGCGAACTCAGTAATAAATCCTCCTAAGATGATATGAATCCAGAAATCAACATCCCTTGAAATCCTCTTGTCAGTGCTCTTGAGTCGCTGTAACAATTCAGGAGTCCACATTGTAGGCTCTCTACCTTTAAAACAGGTCTTTCATTCAGTCAACCTTGATATCCACTCATATAGTTCTAAAGGAAATGATGCGAAGAAAATTTCGTAATGATCTATGAAAATATATCTCTTTAACCAAGCTTCAGACTTCAGATGAGGCTTTCTATTCTCTTGATATGCAAATTCTTGCTCCTTCGATTCTAGCTAATCTTGATTTCTTCGACAGACACTACATAAACATATCCCTCAAATAGATCTTGGTCTTGGCGACAGAACCATTTTTTGGCTTAGGTTGGGCTGACCTAGGTTTGATCTATACTATGCACTAAAAAAATTCTTAATCATTATCCCTTTTCAGTAATGACCTGCAAGCAGATCACAGTCTCACTCGATGTGACTATGGGACGTTGCAGAACTAGGTTTATGCAGCCTTGAATGATGATATGATGTGGTATTATTGTGTTATTTTATCTTTAACATACATATATTACTTCTCTGCATTCATTTAATCACATAAACATGTCATATAAGCGCATAAATCATCACTGCGCTATAATAAAATGAAACTGTAATAAACTGCTACGCTACAATAGATAATAAGGAAATATGCACATGAAGACACATATTTTACCATGGTTCATCCCAGTGTGGGACTACATCCACAAGATCTATTGCTTATGATAATAAATTTAGACAACAAACAATTCTTGGCCTGCGCACTCAGCTGCACGCTGTCCGCCCACTCAGCTGTGAACTCATGCCTCTATGCACTCAACTAAAGAGCCTCACCTTCTTTCCTAAACCGCATATCACAAAGATACACCCATTAAATTCCAGATGCGATTATATGCTTATTCTCTCCTTTATTATTGGTCCCTATATATACTATTACATCGAGGGATATATCATCAAAATACCATGGTCCATATGTCCTAGACTCCCCTAATACAAGCTACTATGGTCCAAAAACCATTCATCTTTTAAAACATTACATTATTTTACAAAAAGGAGGAGCTTCAGCCCACCCCGAAGCCCATATACCATGCGGTATATCTATTACGCGGTCCACTTTGCACTACATTGCTCCACTACGTGGTTCACTTCGTGCTCCACTAGATTCTTTACTTGACACTCTACTTCTACAAAATGTGGAGTTATTGCCAAAAACTAAGCCATGTTGGGCTGTGCCCAACAAAAAACACTACCCTCAATGTTCAATGACACCTACAGAAAGCAAGACCGCTGAAAAACAAAACATACTACCCATGGAGCTTTATAACTTAGCTCTATGTAGCTTTTACAATAATCAACTTGCTAAAAGAAAATCATCATGATAAACATAACAACATGACAACCATAGTGACATAACAACAATACCACTTATTAAAGCTTTATAATAGAGCTCATGGAGATATTTACATCCATATACATATATACCTACACCAAAACATCACACCAAAAGATATACCAAAACATTTGCTCAATTAGCGAATAGAGAAGGATACATAGCTCGCATCTAATCCACCATATCCCATGTAGCTTCATTGGGCGCAAAGTGTTTCCACTGCACCTTAACCTTCTCAATTTCTCAGTTCCGAAGCATGAACATATTCTTCTGCAAAATACACTGAGGATCTAGCCGGAATTCTCCTTTTGGTTCCACTTGCAATATAGACCAGTCAATCACATGATCAACATCTTTAACATCTTAAGAAATGACACATGGAAAAAATCATGGACTTCACTGTTGGGGGTAATGCAAGTCGATAAGCATTGGGTACAACCCAACTTGTTCCATTTTTGGTCAAAGACTCCACATTTTTAGGAGCGAAGTGTGCAGAATCCTTGAAGTTCTATTCACTGCACAATGTCTAGTGGCTTCAGGATGGGTCAAAGCCCCTCATTTTGTAATCGGTATCAAGTTTTTAGTTCCTTTTTTTGTTGAGTATATGGTATGTGAACCATGGTTTTTGTAGCAATGTAATGTATCTAAGGACATGTAATTCTTTCTCAAGAATAATAAGTAGATCATAAGAAATGGAATCATTGATAGAATCATTAGATCACAAGTGATCGAGTCTTTTGTTCTATAGGAAAGGCTCTATAGCTGAGTGTGCAGAGGCCCAGGAAGAGTCTACAGCTGAGTGCACAGACCACCTATAGCTAGGTGTGTAGGTCAAGGAGTTGTATCTACTGAAAGATCCATCTTAATAAAGAAGACACATTTTTGGCAAAGTCTTATGTATATGTGTTCATAATCTGTGTTCATATGTACTGATATGCATGCTTTTTAATTATTTATGGAAAATAATACATGCTATATTGTTCTCTGATATGTTTATGTAATAAGTGAAAATATGTGAAGTAAAGCATCAATTTGAAGTCCTTTACGTATGCAAAGTTTTAAATGATTATAAAACATAAGAGAATACATGGATGCCACAAAACAATATCCCTCCGGCTGCAAAAACATAGTTTTGCAACCTCACATAACTGCTTCAGGTGAGACTGCGATCTACTTGTATGTCGTTGCTGAAAGGGCCGGTGGTTGAGGGTTTTGTTGGTGTGTAGTATCCTTTGAACATGGGTCCAAGCCCCTTAAGCCAAAAAATGAACATGTTGTCTAGACTAGGATCTATTTGAGGGATGTGGATGTGGCATCAACCAAAGAAGGAAATGCAATATTGGGTAGATCAGAAATAATGAGAATTTGTAGTTCAGGAAAATAGAAATCCATGATTGTCGACTAAAGCCTTGTTGTAGAAGTATCTCTTTACAGAACAACACGAAATCTTGTTTTCTATGTTTTCTAATGAACTATATGAATGGGTATCAAAGTTGACTGAGTATAAGACTTGTTTCAAAAATGACGAGTCTACCACATGGAGCCCTAAATTGATATAGAGACTTAGGAATACTAACAACAATATCTCAAGAGTGGTTGATTTTTTGATTGACATTATTCTCGGAGGATTTATTACTCAGTTCACAATAGACATGAGTATATCTTGTAGTAAAGATGAGAGAATATTTTTCAAGTTTCCGTGAGGTAAATACCTAAATTCTTTGAAGCTATGGATTAAAATTCTTTTGTGTGAAAAGGGCATACTTCAAATGTAGTCAAATTAATGTTTGGTTGAAGAGGGAATAAGTCTAAACTAGGACCAGGGTCTATGCAAATTGGAAAGCGATATATAGTAGATCGTGAACCAAAGGACTTTATTGAGATTGACTATATCCCATTGTTAGGTTGGTTTGAGAGTGAATAAGAAGGAATTAACCCCACAACCCCACGATATTTCCCCTCCCATCCTGAATGTGTGTCGAAGTTAGGAGTTGAGAAAAAATTAGGGAAACTTTGTGATTCCCCATCCATCTAATCCCCTTACCCCCCATCCCCCTCCCCATAATTTCCTTATGCCCCCTCACCCTCCCCTCCCCCCTAAACCGCCGAGAAGAAAAATGGGCAATGACATTAAGCTGCCTATCTTTAGAGGACTTGAATCAAAGGATCCTAAGCAATTATGGTTTGTGGTTGATGCAATATGGAAAGAAATATAGATCACTAACGAAGATGTAAAGAGGGCACAACTCATCATGATGTTGTGAGAAATAGCACTGACATGGTACATGAAGTATTCTGTGACTAATGAGGTTGCTTCTTTGGATATTATTAAGAAAGCACTAGTATCAGAATTCAACAAACCGAAATCAGAATCACAATGCATTACGAAGTTTAAGGAAATCTAACGGATGGATACGGAGTTGTCTGGGAATTGGATCAAGGATTCAAGGTGTTAATGGGATAAGTAAGCTTTAACATACTCCCTGAACAACATAAAGAATGGTTTATAACTATGTTGTTTCCACATATCAGGTTACCCTTGACACAATAGAGGATAGAAAATCAAGCTGAAGCATTGGAGATTGCAATGAAGTTGGAAGCCTTGCCTATCAGAGATACTCATGTAGGAGTACAAAAAATTTAGATTTAGCTAGCAAATTTGTCCTTGGAATTGTAAGATCTCAAGAAACATAGAGAAACTAGATCAAAAGTTTGGTGTACAAAATGGAAAGCAGAGGGAAATTATAAGGATCAATGCCTTATGTTCATAGATTGCTTGGCAAGTGGACCACCTAATCCAGTAAACCCAGGATCAATTTTGTGGTTCAAGATTTGTAGAAAGAGAGGCCAACATTGCTATGAATATTTCTATTTATTACAAAAGTAATTGATGACCCCAAAGCAACTGTTCTGCAACTTTTGTAAGTTAGTGGGGCATGATGAGAAAAATTGTCGAAGTTATGACTTGATGTTAGAGTGCACTGCTGATTCTTATAGGCTACAAGCCGAAGGACATACACACGAGGAGCTAGGTCAGCATGATGGTCAAGGAGGCTTCCAAGGAGGAGGAGGAGGAGGAGGAGGAGGAGGAGTTGGTCAAGGATGTGGAAAAATTATCTGTTATCACTGTAGACAGGTAGGACACTTTGCCAAAGATTATCATAACCCTATTAAAACCTATAGCCACTGAAAATCTTTTGATTATGTGATAGAAGAATGTACTTTCCTTATCATGAAGATGAAAGAGAAAAGTAACCATCAACCCACAAAAAATTTTCAAATGATGACTACTAAGCCAAGGGAGGATGAACCGTGCATCAACATTGTTACAAGGAGTGGATCTATGATGGGAGACGATAAATGTAAGAAGAAATTAGAAGAGATATGAGTAAGAAAGACTGCAAAAAGGGCCCCTAGGTTCAATATCCAACAGGAAACAGAAACGTTCATGGGAGAAAATTGAAGCTTCATGGATGTTGGGGCTTCAGCATCTACTATGCAACCGAAGTTAATGCCAAAGAAGGAATGCAACAAAGTGTCTACTCTGACGCAAGAATTAGATCCAAGTATTTTCAAGTTGGTTTTACAGACTTGCATGCAGTTTTTAAGACATCAGAGGGTTGTCAAAGGACTCCAAGAGTTGATATACTCCTACGCTGATAAAGAGATACCGCGAAGTGATTTATGCGCAATGAGCAATTTACATCGACACAAAATGAGAATGGGGAAGCAAATGATATTAACTACGCAGAACGGGGAATATGATATGGATCAGGTAATCCTAGATTTAGGATCTAATTCCAGCGTGTTACTTAAGAAAAATTGGGAGTCAATGGGAAGACCAAAGTTACAATGGTTTCCAATACAGTTGAGGATGTCTAACCAACAAAATATCATCCCTATGGGAAGGTTACCTAGAATTATAGTAGAATTGGAAGTGATTGAAATTATAGATGATAGCAACCCCTATCCAATGCTGCTTAAATTGGATTGGGCTTTTGATAATTTGGCAATAATCAATTTGAACAAGAGACAAATGGTGTTCGAAAAAGATGATATGAGGGTCATTTTCCCTCTAGATCCCTCAGAAGGAGTGTGCCATAATCCATCTGCAATGAGTTCTGAGATGCAGATATCAACAACATTTATCAAATAACAACTAAGGAGGAAGATTGGATTAATATTACTGTTGATGGAAAATTGGGCTGGGAACAAGACAATTCTTCTACTTCAAATTTCAGGGAAGAACTGGAAAATTGGCAGAACAAGTTAGATGAAGTTTCTACCAAAAAATAACTTCGTTGCATAACTTCTAAGGTATGTGATCTTCCCTATTATGATGGGATCAAAGATGTAAGCCTATTTCTTGATGAATATGAAAGATAAATACCATAAGAACAAACGTTGCAAGATTTGGATGTAGACCTGAAGGCTACACTTGCTAGATGGTGGGGTGCTCATAAAATAAATATAGCAGATTGGAAAAAGTGTTGAAGATTAATGTGGATTAGGTTTGGCTCAATCGACATGGAAATAGAGGTAAAGTAAGACAACTTTTGCAAGAGAGTGGGGCTCATTTCAGTACACAGTGATGCCTTTTGGCTTGAAGAATGCGCCTGCCATATTTTCTAGAGTTATAGTTGTAACATTTAAGGAGTACATACACAAATTGTTGGAATTTTACTCCGATGATTGAACAATATTTTAGTTATTAAAGAAGCATATTGCAAGCTCAAAGCTTATACTAGATACATGTAGGCAACATCAGATTTCACTTAACTTGAAGAAGTGTATATTTTTTGTGCTTTGTGGAATACTCTTGGGGCATATTATGTGCAAAGAGGGTTTGCTGGTGGACTTCGCGATGATAACATTCAGTGTAAATTTTCCAGCACCAGAAAGAGTGAGACAACTACGCATGACACTTGCACACACAGGCTATTATAGAAAGTTTATAAAGGGGTATGTGCAGATAACTGTGCTAATGGAGAAGTTATTAAAGCAATATTTCACTTTTAAATGGGAGGAAGAATGTTAGAAGAGTTTGGATATACTGAAGGAAAAGATGGTAACTGTGATGATCTTATTTTTTCCGGAATGGAATAACTAGTTTCATGTACATTTCGATGTATCTTGCATAACATTAGATATAGTATTGGCACAACTGGGAGTAGGCGAAGTTGATCACCCCATAGATTTTGCAAGCAGAAAATTGTCCATGGCGGAAAGGAACTATACTATAATAGAAATAGAAGGGTTAGCCATGGTTTATGCATTACAAAAGTTTAAGCACTACTTGTTGGGAGTACATTTCAATATGTTCACTAATCACTCTGTCCTGAAATATTTAGTGAATAAGCCTGCTTTAGGAGGAAAAATATGTCGATGGTTGTTATTGTTCGAGGAGTACGATTTTGAGGTTGTAGTTAATTAGCCGAGAAGTTTGAATTTCAGGCTCGATCATCTGTCAATATTAGAGACAGGAGAAGAACCCACCAGAATCGAAGATAACCTTCCCGATGCGTAGTTATTCGCAATCAGGGTCACGGATGATCACTTCGTAGTGAAGGATTGCTTCATAGATACCACTGCAAAGTTCATTTTTGAATACATCCTATCCATATTTGGGTGTCCAAAGATATTAATGACTGATACAGGCTCACATTTCTTGAATCAGACTATTGAGGTGTTGACTGAAGAGTTTCAAGTACACCATCAGAAAAGTACCCTATAGCACCCTCAAGCGTATAACACATATTTCACTAAATTTAGAATAAAATAATGTATATCGAATTTGAAAATAACCAAAAAGATCAATTATAGTGAGGTCATTATAATAAAAAAATTCCAAATTTAATGAAATATGTGTTGAATGGGATAGTTGAAGATTTCAACAAAATTTTGGAGAATGCACTCATAAAGGTGTGAAATGTGAACAAGAATGATTGTGATCTAAGAATTCCAATGGTATTGTGGGCATATAGGATGACATGCAAGAAATTGACAGGCCAGACACCTTTAAGGTTGGTATATGGACAAGAAGCAATGATGCCTATGCAGTACATTGTTCGTAGTTTAAGAATTCGAACCTTCACAGACATGGATGATTTCGATATAATGGAGGAGAGGATGGTGCAATTTCTTGCTTTGGAAGAGGACAAGTTTTTAGCAAGTTTTCTTCAACAAGTGCAAAAAGCAAGGGAGAAAGCGTGACATGATAGGCACATAAAGCAAAATATATTTTGGAAAGGAGATCTTTTACTCTTATATGATATAAAATTCCCAAAGTTCCCAGGAGAATTTAAGACACATTGGTTAGGACCATATATCATCAAACATGTCTCTGATGGTGGTGCATTTCATCTCACGAAGTTAAACGGACAACTGATTCTAGGATGAGTGAATGGTAGTAGATTGAAGGTATACATGGACGACTCTATCCCTGGAGCTTCACACTAAAAGATGAAAGGAAAAGAGTCTTAGTGCCACTTGCAGTTGAAAGTGGGAACTGGACTATAAACTACTATGAATAAGGGGACTTTTCTGAAGAAATCTATTGCGCAATATTCAGGACTATGTTGAAGTCCGAAAGAACTGCGCCAAAGGAGGATTATTGTTCAATATTCAGAAGTATGTTGAAGTTCAAAAGAACTACGATAGAGGGTAGATTACTGCGTCATTGTCAAAGGTAACTGGAAAAATATGACCATTGGAAGGGAAAAGCTATCGTTAAAAGAAATTTTACGTTAAAAGGCATGAGAGAAATTCATTTATAAAGCACAACTGGCCGAATCTAGCACCATACCTACATTAAATGAGAAAACCCTAAGCCAATCATGAGGTTTTAAATTCAAATTCACTATAAAAGCCATGTCTCGCACTACATTTTACACTTTGTTGTCTACAGAATTTAGCTTGTGAAATTGCAACTAAGTGTGAGAGAAGTGAGTTGTTGTATGTATGAGAGAAGATTTGAGGAAATTGCTAGAGAATTTGAAAAGAAAGGGTTAGCAGGTATCATGAAAGCGCAAATTGGAAAAGCTTTTTAGTGAATGTATCGAAGAACAACCTAATAAAATACTTGAAAAGAGGCCATATGAAGCCTCTAGAGTAGAGGTAAGAACATCCATACGGAAGAATAAAAAAAGATAATAGTAGATGAAGCCTAAGCAAGATAAGAAACCTAAGGAGAAGGTGAAGAAGGCAATATAGTAGGAAGAACTAGAGGAAAGACATGACAGTAAGGAGGAAGCGAAGATGCCCCAGATAGAGACAAATGGTGCATAAATTCCCTCTGTACTTTCACGATATTTTACACCAAGGAAGCTAGGTTCCAAGCCAATCAAAGATCCGAAAGATGTGAAGTTCGACATGTTCACATAGTTTCTACCGAAGAAAGTGCCATTTAAATGCGAAGTGTTGAGAAAAATCTCACAATTGAAAATGGAGGATTGGGATGTTAATGACAGAAGTAAATATCTACAATTCGAGTTGAGCAAGGAGCCGTAGGACTCACAATTTCCTCTCTTTGAAAAATATCTATGTGAAGTCGTGTGGTATGCCTCATTATGGCAAACTAAGAAGTCATTGCACACATAGGAGAACACAATTTTCTTTATGCTATGGAGGATAGATTTGTACATGGTGGTGAACCAGTATCCCAAGTTATCACCTAGCTTGTATGAGCAGTACCACAACATCGCAACATTCAAGCCTGATTTTCACAAAGTCTACATCAAGGCATGGAAGGATCTAATAGAGGCATGGTACCCTTTGCTATACTTGGTCACTGAAGATGACTTTCTCCTAATACTATAATATTGGTCAATCGAATGGATTCCCCCAACCATAAATGACACTGAAGCAGGAGGGGGCACCACGCAGCATGTGGGTCCATGTGGGACATACACAGGAAAAGAAGTAGAGGAATCAGAGCTAGAGAAAGAACTAGAAATAGAATGGGATATCCAAGACCCTCTCTGAGACTTAGATCCAACAAAGGAATCACCATTCATCATCAAAATGGGGTACCTATAATAACTATGCTAGGCTTACGAAAGAAAGAGAAGGTGAGAAAATCTAAGGGTGCGATACCACTTGTCCTCACTGATGGGGACATCGACATGATTGGTGAAAAGATATAGGAAGGAACAACAGAGACCTGGAGAAAGGTCAATGATCACTACAAAATGATCTTGACAGATGTACAACAAGGCATCACAGAGTTAAAGATACTGGCATAGACATCTAGACAACAAACAGAGATAGGTCAGCTACTACAGTTAGAGCTACAGATAGAGCTAACAATTGGATTGATAATTTTGAAAATACCAAGTGCAGCATTATAGTTTGAATTTTTTGAGGAAAAAGAGAAAGGAAGAGGGTGGGACTGTGTTAACATGAACATCTCCGCACTACCAACTCAAATACTACATGAGTTCCATAAAAGTATTACAGATGAACTAAGGGAGCGAGAACAACGCACTTAGCTATTAAGTATTTAGGTGGAAAAGGAAAGAGATTTTCTGAAGAAGGAGTTCAATTAATTCATCCAAGATAGGGACGTAGCAAGCCAACAACTAGAAAAAGTCATCATATAAACTTGTAGCATAGTTTCGGATGTGAAGGTTTGTGAAGAGGAATCAATGACAAAGAAGGTCATGAAGCTTGGCCTTGTGATAAAAGAGTTAAAGAGTAATCTCGTAGAAATAAAATTTGAATATGAAGTGAATATTTCTGAGCTACAAATGAGGTTGCAGCCAATCACACCACCAGAAGTATGTGAGCATAGGGAAAAGGATCTAAAAACTAGAGTAAAAGGAACCTCTGACACAATGATGGATTGTGGAAAGTTACTAGATGAGACTATGTATATTTACAACTCACTACAGGAGGATCCAAACATTTAGGGGATTCAAGAGGAGCTACAGGCAAAGGAGAAGCGGCGGGAAGAGATCCCACCAGTCTTGCAGAGGCTCACTAGCATCACTAAAGGGAAGAATCTCCAGAAAGAGATTGAAGATCTTTGAAGGAAAGAGCAGATTTTTACAAAGAGGACTCACCCATGGAAGGATGAGGCCCTCCCACTTTTGCAAGAAGTAGGTGGAAGGATGAGGGAACTACAACAAAGGGAAAAAGAAGTGTTGTAGAAGACTGCCAGACCAACCACAGAGGAATTGTTGGAAGAAGTGCACAGAGAGGAAAAGAAAGTAGCATAACTAGTCCAACAGTATAATTCTGTCTACAATGCCATCACAGTAAATATTAAGGGCACCGTAGTTGAGTGACTCAGGAAAATTCACATGTGAGTGTTGGGGGCATGTTGGGCACCAATCAAATTTTTCTATTTTTGGTCAAAGCCTCTACATGTTAAGGAGTGGAGTGTGCAGATTCCGTGAAGTTCTATTCACCGTGAAATGTCTCGGGGCTTTAGGATGGGTCAAAGCCCCTCATTTTGTAATGGGCATCGGGGTTTTAGTTCGTTATTTTTTTGAGTCCATGATATGTGGACCATGGTTTTTGTAGCAATGTAATGTATTTAAGGACATGTAATGCTTTGTCGAGAATAATAAGTAGATCATAAGAAATGGAATCATTGATAGAATCATTACCGCACAAGTGATCGAGTCTTTTGTTCTATAGGAAAGGTTCCATAGCTAAGTGTGTAGAGGCCTAGGAAGAGTCTACAGCTGAGTGCACAGACCTCCTGTAGCTGGGTGTTCAAGTTGAGGAGTTTTATGTATCAAAAAATCCATCTTAATAAAGAAGACAAATTTTTGGCGAAGTCTTGTGTTTATGTATTCATAATCTGTGTTCATATGTATTGATATGCATGCTTTTTACTTATTTATGTGAAAGAAGACACGATATATTGTTCTCTGATATGTTTTTGTAAAAAGTGAAAACTTGTGAAGTAAAGCATCATAGTGAAGTCCTTTTTCTATGAAAAGTTGTAAATGAGTATAAAACATAAGAGAATACATGGATGCCGCAACATAATATCCCTCTGGCTACAGAAACCTGGTCCTATAACCTCCCATAACTACTTCTACTGAGACTACGATCTGAATGTAGGTCATTACCAAAAGGGCTAGTGGTTGAGGGTTTTGTTAATGCGCAATACGCTTTGAAACTGAGTCTAAGCCCCTTGAGCCAACAATAGGCTACTGGTTCAATCATTTCAAGAATATTGAAAAGTGCACAAAATAAAGTTTCCAAATTAGCACATGATCCAATCCTGAAGGATCTCTTCTTGGGATTGATGCGCAAGTACACCTATCCCTAATCTGAAACTCCATATGCAACCTGTTTTGATTTGCATAAATTTTCTATCTATCTTGTGCTATTTTTATATTCTTCTTGATTACCTATGTTTCATGTTCCATTTCTTCTAACATATCTAGTCCTATCAATACCCTATTAACTGGATCATTCCAGCTAATGGGAGTATTAAAATGCCACCCGTAGAGTGCCTCAAATGGACTCATCCTCAAATATTCTTGATACCCATTGTTGTAATCAAGCTCTATCAGTGGAAGATATGCTTCCCATTATCATTGTTGATACATGATGTACATTCTCAAAATGTCTTCCAAAATCCCATTCACCCTCTTTATATGTCCATTTATCTATGGATGAGAAGTTGTGATAAAGGTGAACTCTGTACCCAAACCTGCAAAAAATTCCTTCCAGAATCTTAAATTGAACTTAGCATCCCTATATAAAACAATCTTCTTTAGAACACCATGTAGCCTCACTACATCTTTGATGTATACCTGCGCTACATCATTAGCTGAATATGTAGAGTTTAATGGAATGAAGTGTGCTACCTTTGTCAACTGGTCAACCACAACTATAATAGAATCATGATGTCTTGATGTCCTCGAAAAACGTGTAATGAAGTCCATGGAAATGACTTCCCATTTCCACTCTAAAATCAAAATTGGATGTAGTAACCCACTTGGATTCTTACGCTCTGCTTTTACATGTTGAAAATCCAAGCATCTAGCCACAAGAAATACCACTTCTCTCTTCAAGTTTGGCCAATAGTAGAACTTATTCACCTTTGTCAATGTATTTTTGATATCCTAGGTGACCTAAATATGACTTAGCATGAAATTCCTTAGGATAATCTTCTTGAGCTCATTTTCATTCGACCCATAGATCTTGTCCCTAAATCTCACCAAGTCATCTAATGTGAGATGGTAATATACATCCTAGTCACCTATACCCTGCTATAGACTATGCATAAGCTCCATGTACTTGTCATCCTATTGTCCTGCCTGTAATATCTAATCCCATAAATTTGTCCCATAAGAACTCATAGTTGTTGTATGATTTACTTGCATCCATATGCTAAGAGCATCTGCAACTCTGTTCTCTTTACTTTTAATGTACTTGATCTCAAATTTGACCTCACTAATCATGGCTAACCATCTAGATTTCTTGGCATTCAAATTTGGTTGGTCAAATAGATACCTCAATCCACTATGATATCTCATCAATTCAAACTTCCTGCTCATAAGATAGTGCCTCCACATATTCAATGCATAAATGATCATAGCCAACTCAAGATCACATGTCGGATAATTCTTCTCATGCTCATTCAATTTCCTTGATTCATATCATACCGCTTGTCCTTCCTGCATAAGAAATCCACCAAGTCCTCTCTTACAAACATTTATACATACCACAAATTCTTTGTCCGTATCTGTAATCTTTAACACTAGAGAATTTGTCAATGATTGCTTCAACTACACAAAACTTATTGCATTGTTGGGCATGGAATCCCCCCAAGGCATGTTTTGGGGCTCAAAGCCCATGTTTTGACTGAATAATGTTGTAAAGCCCCGCGAATTGCGGGTGTGGAAGTATGTTAGAGTCATAGGGTTTTTTTCCCTAACTTGTAACGTAATGTTGGCCTACCCATGGTCCATGGACCATGAGATTGTATAAATAGAGCAAGGCTCTAAGTGTAAAGAGATAAGAAGTCTAAGGGATTGAGTCGTAAGTGTCTAAGTGTGTCTTTTAGTCGTAGAGTAGGAGAAGGATCTTCAGCTGAGTGCACAAAGGACTAGTTGTTCGCAGCTGAGTGCGCGGGCCCCTACAACTGAGTGCGCAAGGCGGAATCAAGTTTGTAACTGAAGAAGAGAATAATAAAGAGAAGTTTTATCCAAATTCTATGTATCTATTCTTGAGTTATTACATGTTTGATATCAATTGCAAATATACTATTTATTTACTGCACGCACTTGTATGACTGAGTTATATTTCTAGGTATACTTTACACATGCAAGTAAGCTAAGTAAATCAACTAACGGTGGACTACTAGTAAGGACTTGGGTAATAATGGCGTTCAGCCCCCCGAGTAGGGCTGAGTGGAGGCAGCATCTCAGGTTGTGAGGTACAGGTAAGTGTGCATAGCGATGTGCGCACAAGGTCAAACTGCGGACCACTTGAACTCATCAGAAATCTCTAGGGTGTGGAAGCCTAGTTCTAGCACCCTCCCATACTACTTCAAGTGAGACCTCAGTCCGTAGTCCACGGAAGTTTTCCAAAAGGGCCAGTAGTACTAGGATTTATTTGGATAAATCACCTCTAAACCTGGGTTAGGCCCCAACATGCCAACAAGTGGTTCCATTGCCGAGACCGGGATCTGCATAAGGGATGTCTGATGTCCTGTCACTGGAATCTGATAAAGAAATAAATTGAGGGGTGGTTGGACAGAAAAATTCATGAGTTCGCGGCGCAAGAAAAGAGGAATTCATGAGTATCGAAGGAACAATGGTTAGAGCACTACTTATATATGGAAATTCACGAAATTTTCTTTGCATCCTTCCCCTTGGAGTTGTACGAGTGGATCACAAAGCTAGTAGACAATCAAGGAAGGTGTAGGCTCGATAAACTGATTGTGTGGACTCCAGAGTTAGTGTGCATAATAGAAGCCTTGGAAGATAAGATCGTGTGTGTTGTGGACCATTAGCTCAATCGAATTATAGTAGGGTTTATCACTGAATTCACAGTAGACATGTCAGTTAGCTACAGCGAGGCAGAACAACACTTCCTCAAAGGACTGCAAGGTAAGTATGTTAAATCTTTGAACACTTGTATTAAAATGCTACTGTGTGAATAGCAGGTTAATCGAATAAATTGATATTTGGGGCTATGCGAAGTGGGAGGATCTATAGGAACGAAGGTAGCGTAGAGATAAAGGATAGACCCTTGATTTTTCCTCAACGAGAAAGTGAGGAAGAGCTCACCAAGAAGTGCTAACAGTCTGATAAGGCAGCGAATTCAGTGCATACCACCTCCACCTACACCACCACTAGTTTCACCATCATCAACCCCATCTTTTCCCACACCACCTCTGCCACCACCACAGTTCAAAATGGCGAGTGCAATAAATTTTCCGGTGTTCAAAGGAGTAGGGAACGGAGATTGGGACCAATTCTGGTTCGTGGTAAAGGCTGTATGGGAAGCACAAGGAGTCATCGATGACAATATAAAAAAGGAAACACTAGTAAGCACGTTACAGGATCGCACACTGACATGGTAAATTAAGCATTCTAATGACAATGAAAACATGGGGATTGTGGATATCCAAGCCACACTAAACAAGGAATTTAGCAGGCCAAAATTGGAGACACAGTGGATTATCGAGTTTAAGAAAATCACGATGCTTCATGGCGAGACCCCCTGGGAGCTAGATCAAAGACTAAAGGGTATGATTCACAAAGCTAACATGACCTTGACGGATGGGCAACACCGTGCATGGTTTGTAGCATCACTAATTCCGCATCTAAGGACGACGATGTCACAGCAGAAGTTATCCACCCAGGCCAAAGCTTTGGAGATTGTAATGAGACTGCACGAGACCCCGATATAAGATCCTAGCCTGGGAGTCCAACAAATCCATGCACAATTGAAAAATTTGTGTTTGGAAATGCAGAGTTTGAAACAGGACAGGACAACTTGCCCAAAGGCACACGAGGAGGTATGGTGCATAAAGTGTAAAGGCCAGGGACATGACAAAGACCATTGTCCAGTCTTAGTGAACTACATGGTGGGAGGAGGGCCGATGCCATTGAGACCAGAGGCACAAGCAGGACCGAGCATGGTGCCTGCATTATGGTGTGTGATTTGTCAGATAGGAGGGAAGCATGCTACAGATAACTGTCATCTATTACAGAAATATATGCAGATGTCCCAGCAGTTATTCTGTAATTTCTGTAGTTCAGTAGGCCATGATGAGTGTACTTGTAGAAGTTATGAATTGATGATGGATCAGACTCCTACCTACAGATTTCAAACTGAAATGCGAGACCTCGATCAAAATACAGGGATGGTGCGCACTGGATTTCAGGGGTGTGGACGAGGTTGAGGTGGAATGGGACTAGGAATGGGTCGCTAACAGCTAATTTGTTACAATTACGGAGGGCCAGGGCATTATGCCCACGATTGTACAAATTTGACGAAAGCATAATGTTTATATTGTACCTAGTTTGATCATGAGAAAGAGGACTGCCATACACTGATAGTGAGGTTGCATGATAAAGGAATACTCCAACCTCCCTCGACTTAGAACCTACAAATGATGAGGTCTGAGCCACGCGAAGAGGACCCGAATGTAAACATCATGCTCCGAAGAAGTATCATGACAGAAGATGACAAGGGCAAGCAACAAGAAGATAGTGCTTTGGTTCGCAAGGCTCCAACAAAGGAACCTGAGTTCGATTTGGAGTGTGTGAAGGAGACATTCATGGAAGCTAAGAAGAGCTTCACGAAGGCCTCCACTTCAGGAAGTAAACACAAACTAGAATCGGAGATGGACCCATCAATGCTTACTACCGTTCTATAGACATGCATGATGGTGATACACGACAGAAAGGTTGTAAAGGGACTACAGGAACTCATCGCTAGGTGTGCAGGGTCAGGAGAACCGCGCATAGTCAAGAAGCTCTGGAAGCACACAATGCAAATAGGAAGGGAGATGAGATTGACTGTGAAAATCGGGGAATATGAAATGGATCAAGTGATCCTGGATCTAGGATCTGACATGAATGTACAGCCAATGTAGACATGGGAGCACATGGGCAGGCCCACGTTGCAATGGTCTCCTATTCAATTGTGAATGGAAAACCAGCAGAAGATCCTACCGATGGGAAGATTATAGGGAATAATGGTAGATATCGAAGGTGTGAGTGCGCTTGCAGATTTCGAAGTGATAGAGATTGTCAATGACAACAATCCCTATCACACACTACTGGGAATAGATTGGGCCACTAATATAAATTCACTGATAAATATAAAGAAGCACAAATTGATTTTTGAGAAAATGTCACTATGCGTAGTGGTACCTTTAGACCTTGTGGAAGGATCGCACTACATAGAGCCAATGCGCGATGATGAGAGCGATGATGATCTAGACTGTGTCTAAAAGATAATTTCTCAGGAGTAGGATTGGGTGAATCCAACAGTGGATGGGAGGATATCGTGGGAGCGTGAAAGCTCTTGCAGCTCAGATTCAGATGAGGAAATAGAACGATGGTAGAACCGGTTACATGAGGTAACCATGCTCAATTGCAACATGATGGTAAGATCACTACGTTGTGTGACAACATAGGTAAGGGATCTGCCTATGTATGACGGGTTGGGAAAAGTGGGTGAATTCCTGAACAAATTTGAAAGCAAGGTGCCAGAATAGCAGTAGTACGATGCTCTGAAATGGGCACTGCGCACTATGCCCGCAAGGTGGTGGGGTATGCGCCAGTAGCATTTTGAGGACTGGCGTGAATGCAGAAGGGTGATGATGATACGGTTTGGGAACCCTCAACTATGGATGGAAGCCAGGTATGATGGATGAAACAGCCTGTGCACCCACCTCTCCTGATGGGTACAAGCATATGGTACACAACCTGCACAAAAGCACATTGTCCTCACGATAGTAAACAGGAACAACAAGCAGGAGCAGGCAAGACGAGGGCCCGAACAACGAAGTATAATAAGACCAAGCATGCTAAAGAATATCTGTGGGGAACCCTTTGACAAGGTGTGCGAAGTGCTGAACACGGTCCACCATGTGAGATGCATTGACTGGGACCTGTGCATACCAGTGGTTCTATGGGCTTATAGGACCATGTGAAAAACCCTGACCGCATAAGCATTTCTGAAGCTAAAGAATGAAGCAGGGGCTGTAATCCCTATGGAGCATGTGAAGCCTAGTCGGTGCATGACAACACCCATAGATACAATGGTTCGTGTAGCCCAGAAAGAAAGAATCACACAACTATAAGAGGCAGAACACATAGGACTTGAGGAAGAAATCTGACAGGGAAACTTTAGACTCCGTGAACTTGAAAAAGAAAGGGTATGGTTAAGAGAGAAAAGCACTTTGATGGACGTGGAAGTCAAGAAGCTGGAGGATGAGATAAAGGAAGAGTTCATCGCTAAGAAAACTGGGATGATAAGGAAGGTGCATATGATCATGCCAACAAATTTGATAACTATCACCATAAATTGGTTAGTCTGTTGCCTTGGCTTGGACCGCATATCACCAAACGTAGTGACCAGGGTAGCATGTTGCAAGTAGTAAACTGCGTGGGGCCAACCACAACAATTGAAGGTGGGGATTCTCTGCAAACCATGATGGAGGACGAGATGGAGCCCCACATGGGTGGTTCAACCACCTGACTAGCCATGACAAGGATTATTTTAGCGCTCCAGGCAATTGAAAGGGAGTGCAAGACTATAAACTATTCTACTCTGGAGCTGCGTGATATTAGGAATGCGCGCAGAAGTAGAGTGTCATAGGGTCCGCGTCCGCACACGAAGGGTTGCACTACCATGCGGATTGGCCAGAAAGTGACTGTTGGGGTCACTATTCACGATGGGATGTGCAACTTGAGGCCAATTGTAGTGGGTGGTGGGAAATTAAGATGTGATTTATGGGCAATATTTGGGAAAATATTCTGCCAAGAAAGCATTAATGGATTGAAATTGGGGAGAACAGTCGAATTTAAATTCAAAAGGTGATATAAAACATAAAGGGCTATCCAGCAAACAACACTTAGTCAATTGAGAATTGAGCGATTGTGCAGAGCACTGAGCATTGAGAGCTGAGCAATAATTGAGCCCCTAAGTTCGTGAGTAACAGAATACAGCCTAGATACAATGACATCAACTAAGGATGGGTTGGGAATTGAAGAGGTAACCACTGGTGAGGCCGCGTAGACCCCAATGGTGGAGGATGTTCCAGAAGGCATCGGTGTTGAGACAAAAATCCCCAAATCACCACGAACGCTAAGGCCTAAGAAAGATAAACAAGCAATGGCCCCCGTATGTGTGTCCCTGACGAACCCACTACGTAGCAAGCTATCAATGGAAAAAAATGGAAAGCTGTCACGATCGACACAGATGAGGAAGAAGAAGATTTGTAGGCCCTGACCATCATAGAGGAAGAAGACAAAGGCATGGAGGAGGATATTCCACCTACATGCTCTGCAAGAAAACTACCCGCATATTGTTAAGAAAGTTGTTAAGAAACTTACTACATATCATAAATAATTACTGAGAGGAATAAATATAAAAATAACCAGCAACAATCATAAACACATAAAAAAAAATGTTTATCAGAGAAAACCCAAATCAAGGGAAAAACCGAACCTAATAAGATCTTATTAGCAGTGGCCAAAACCCTGGCCAATCCGACCAAGTGAGCCTTCACTACTCACCTCCAGGTCTTGCATTACAATGAAGTCCTTCCAGCCTTTTATAAGCTCCATTACATATAATACCATGGGCAGAATACTATGGGTGCATAATACCATGTGCCCCAAAACCTTCACTGTTTAACCTGGTCAACTTTGACTCTATCTCGAGTCAAGTTTACCTAATAATAATTCCCCCTTTAAACTTGACTTGGGGTTCCTTGACTAACTCCAGCCAAACCTGCTAAGTGAGACAATCCCGCTCACTCTAGCTCTTACCCCCCTCCGAGTTTTTACCAAGGTTATTGTTAACTCGACATCCCCCTATCACCTAGTTCTAACTTAGACCTTACTGGTGATGACCAAGGAGTACACATGCCTTACCAGGTCTTACAGTAGTATGCCCATTTACATGCAATAATTTTGACTTCAATTTTTTTTTTCTTTTGTTTATTGCTGCTGCAATTCTGATCCATCCTCTGTCAATTTGATTTTCTCAAAAACTTCTATCAAACCACTCCAACTATGAGCCCAACGAGAACCTCATAGATTCCAGCACCAGTGGCCTCACGTAGTAGAAAACGAACAATTTTTCGAAGCCACATGAACAATTTTCTTCTGCTGACCTGCATGCAACCCATGCCTACTCCATCTTTCAACACGGCATAGAACACACAGGAAATATCCCTTATCGATTCCCTACGAAAAAAGCTTCGAACAAAATCGGCCTTGAATTTTAATATTACCAAAAGTATCTCTCAACCTTCTTTAAATAACCGCATGAATCCCGAACAATTCGTTAGCATGTTCCAAACCGGTAAATATCATAAATGTATTGCTATCCCTGGCAGTTACGGCACTATCTTCCGCACATTCTCCTCGAGGTTCTTCCACGTACAATTATTTTCAGACCCAGATCTGTAAAAAAGTCCACATTGATCTCATCAGGCACTATAAACCCCTGGCATTAAAGAATCCCTTTGAAGTCACGCACTTGGGCTGTGTGCCAACCATGAAGTTTGAAGATTGGGACCTCGCTGACTGCAAAATGTTCCCTCACCTAGAGACTAGGAACCTCATGAAGCAGAACACTGAGGGAATGGTGACAATGTTAGATCCACAAAAGTGGCTGCGTGGTGTGGAAAAGGTCGGTTTGCTACACTTACTATGGGTACCGCATTTCCACCGCACACCCATAACCATTTTTGTCATCAGGCAGCTGCTTTGCCTAGTGCATGATGGGTATCTATGGCTGGAGGAGCATATCCCCATCACGACAAATGTAATGCACCACATTTCTCAGCTCCCCTAAATAGGAAAGGACCCTGCAACCATAGCCAAAGGAAAGGGCAGTGATTTGGCCCTTGCAGAAGCCATAAAGACAAAATACAAGTTGGAGAAGAAGAAGAGGGGTTACCCCATCTCGAGCATCAAGGACAAAGGGGTACACGTAACAACCCAAATCCTAGATGACAATGTTATGAGGAAGTGTCGTTCCGATGAGGTACCAGCACCGGTGGTCACACTGGTTGAGCAATGCACGGAGGGGGTCGAGTTCAATAGGTCCAAATTCCTCTGCGAGGAATTTTTGAAGAATTGTCACGAAGACCAGGAGTAGGGTAAAACTTTCCACTACACGTGGTTGTTGTTATACAATATGATCATAGCAGGGGAACTGCCGAAGGATAGCAAATTCATGAGCATTTACAGAGAATTACCAGAGGCCATGAAGTATGCTTTGATCTGGGCCACAAAGGACGTGAAATAGATACGTGACACCAAAATATTTTGGGTTTTAATGGAGATGAGCATCCTAATTTGAATCAATCAGAGGTCGCACCTATCGCCCACAGTGTACAACAGTTTACAGAGTTTTGCAGAATTTAAATCTGATATGCACAACATTTTTATCAGGGCATGCAAGGATCGGGCGAAGCAGTGAATGAAGAAACTTTTGTAGCCACTGCCGATGCTATTTTTACTATCTTGGAGACATGGCCTCCATAATGGCGCACCCCAGATCTGGCAGAACTTGAGAAGGCGACAGCACAGAAGAAGAAGGATGATGCGAAGATGCGCGTCACACAATTGGCCGAGAAAAGGTGGAAGGAAACAACAACAACTAAGGAAAAGGCAGTGCGGGAAGCGACACCAAAAGTCACTGAGCAGAAAAAGGCTGTAGAAGTAGCAGCAGTAGCACAGGCGGTAGAGGAGGCAATAACAAAGGTGGATGAGGACCAAGCAACATCCTCACAAGGGCAGGAGGCAAAGGAAGAAGAAACAGCAGAAGGGAGACGTAGCTGAAGCGCCCACACACAACAGAGAGAGCAGGACTGAGGAAGAAGGTTAAGGTGTCGAAGTTGGCCATTGACCCGATCACGCTAATCGATGGTGACCTCCATGACATCAGCGAGACGGTTCATGATTTCACTAATGAGGCCCTTCAGAATTTTATGTAGGAGCACCAGACTGTGTTGGGGGCCCTTAAGGCATAGCTACAGGAGTTATAGGTGCGACCCCCTCAGGTGGGTACCCTTTCGACCCACCTTGCAGTAGGATCCTCGACAACAGAGTAGATGTTGTGTGGATGGATGGAAAACACAATAGTGTTACCAGAAGGGGCCCTAGTAGTAGTGAATGAGACTGACAGATTTCTGGTTAACATGATCAAAGGCCTTGGCCTTAATTTGGCTTCCCTTCCATGAGAGACACTGTATCTGCTACAGGATGGGATAATGGCAGAGGTGCGTGCTAGGGGGAGCTGCGCAATCCAGTTTCTCAGTAAAAAGAAGATAAACATGGAATAACTCAGTCTTAAGTTTGATGAATTGGTGTCATAGAACCAACAGTTGGTGCAGGTGGTAGACGATGCTTGCTGATGTGTCCCAGAGCTAGCCATCCCAGCAGATCTACCAGTAGAGGTGTGGATCCATAAGTTGGCAACTGGAGTCTACGAGGCTAGAGAAGAAACGACCAAGGTTCAGCTGGAGCTGAATCTTCAGATCGCTGAGCTGCGGTTAAAGGCATAGCCTTCCACTCCCCCGGAGGTCTGAGAACAACACGCTAGTGCTATCACAATGGGATTGGAAGAAATTGGAGGTGTAGTGCAAGACTGTACCACTTTGTTGGAGCAAGCACTTGAGGTCCTCACAACTCTATAGGAGGACCCCAACATCCAGCACCTAGTGACAAAGGCGTGAAAACTTTAGCAGCAATACAATAGTGTCAGAAGAACTACGTAGACAGTGGTCCTCACATAGCGGCTTGCGAGGATGCAGCAAGAGAAGGCACTGAAGGACCATATGGATGTGGTGCGACATAAGGAGGTAGTTCTCAAAGCACGTGTCTAGCCATGGATCGATGAGGCTTTCACTATCATGACAAACATCGAAGGAAAGTTCGCACAAATACAGGGGATGCACACATTAATGCAGAGAAGCGCCCCAGACATGGAGATATCAGAACAGAGGATGCAACAGATTCAGCAAGCAGTGGCACAGTGCGCTGTCGACATCAACACAATTCGAGGACAGTTCAAGGAACTCCGTGCCAAGATCACCGTGCTGACAGAGTGACTCGAGGGCAAGTCATGATGTTTGTGTTGGGGGCCTGTTGGGCATGGAATCTCCCCGAGGCATGTTTTGGGGCTCAAAGCCCATGTTTTGACCAAATAATGTTGTAAAGCCCCACAAATTGTAGGTGCGGAAGTATGTTAGAGTCATAGGGTTGTCTGCCCTAGTTTGTAATGTAATTTCAGCCTACCCATGGTCAACGAACCATGGGATTGTATAAATAGAGTGAAGCTTTAAGTGTAAAGAGATAAGAAGTCTAAGGGATTGAGTCGTAAGTGTCTAAATGTGTCTTTTGGTTGTAGAGTAGGAGAAGGCTCTACAGGTGAGTGTGCAGACGCCTAGTTGTCTACAGCTAGGTGCATGGACCCCTACAGTTGAGTGCACAGGGCAGAGTCAAGTCTATAACTGAGGAAGAGAATAGTAAAGAGAAGTTTTATCCAAATTCTATGTATCTGTTCTTGAGTTATTACATGTTTGATATCAATTCCAAATATACTATTTATTTACTGCACTCACTTGTATGGATGACTTATATTTCTAAGTATACTTTGCACATGCAGGTAAGCTAAGTAAATCAACTAATGATGGAATACTACTAAGGACCTAGGTAATAACAATGTTCAGCCCCCAAGTAGGGTTGTGTGAAGGCAACATCTCAGGCTGCGAGGTACAGGTAAGTGTGCATAGCAACGTGCACGCAGCGTCAAACTGCGGACCACTTGAACTCATCAGACATCTCTAGGGTGCGGAAACCTAGTTCTAGCACCCTCCCATACTACTTCGTGTGAGACCTTAGTCCACGCTCCATGGATTTTTGCCGAAAGTGCTAGTAATACCGTTATTTGTTTGGTTAAATCACCTATGAACCTAGGTTAGGCCCCAACAAGCCAACATGCACATTCCTTTGTCCATTCAAAATTCTTAGCTTTCCTTTGCAACGATGTAATCAGAGAAGCAATAAGAGAGAAGTTCCTGATGAACCTCCTGTAATAACTTTCTAACCCCATGAACGATCTTACCTCATCCACATTTCAAGTTGCTTCCCATTCCATGATAGCCCTTATCTTCAATGAATCCACTACTATTCCTTCCTTCTAAATGACATGCTGCTAGTAATGTACCCTTATTTGAAATAAACTACATTTACTAAGCTTGGAATACAACAACAAACTCATAATGTTCGTACCTAGTCTGGAAAGTAGTGTTGTGAATGTCCTCTTATTTAATGCATACTTGATGATATCGTGATCTTAGGTCATTCTTTGAGAACACTACCACTCCCTTCAACTAATCTAACAAATCATCAATCCTTCACAATAGATACTTGTTCTTGATGGTCACCTTGATTAGCTTCCTGTAATCGATGTACAAACTAAGAGTACCATCCTTCTTTACAAACAATACTAGTGCACCCCAAGGAAATACACTTTGCCTAATGTATCCCTTTTCAAGAATTTCCTTCAACTGCAAATTCAACTCCACCAACTTTGGTCTCCTAATCTTGTATGGTATCTTAGATGTTGGCGGTGCCCCTGGTAAAAACTCAATAGAATAATCCACTTCCCTATGAGGTGGAAAATCTGAAATATTTACAGGAAATGCATCCTGAAAATATTGTAAGATTGGGTACGTGTTCAATCTACATCCTCAACTTCCTTACCTTTATCACTAGAAATATGCAATGCAAATAACAAACACACTTTCCTGTGACTGTGCTTTGCTTGCATAGCTCTCACCATTCTAACTAATGTTTCCTTCTTCTTACCCTGCATAATTCTTTGTTCTCCATTATCAACCAAGCACTCAATAGATTTGTCATAATAGTCCACCTTAGTCCTATGAAGATACATCTAGTCCATACCCAAAATCATACCATACAACCCCAACATAAATGCACTCAAATGTGTTGATGTAGGCTTACCATTGAAATCAAATGCACAAGATCTTACCCAATGATGAATTCGGTTCTTTGTACCTGTATCCAACTCCAATAACTAAGATTTTACATGAAATTCTTTATTCAAACCACACTTATCCATCAAGTCAGGATTAACATAACTATAATTATATCCAGGGTCAATCAAAATAGAAACAACTTGATCACAAATATTACCATCCGTAACAATAATAGATGCCTGGTGATCTTCCTGCCTATTATCAAACAATGCATGGATCCGTGGAATACTCTGTCAAACATCCCCCACCCATTGTGCATTCTGAGCACTATAGATCTGTATTCTACCACCTTGATGCTATGGACAATTTCTCTTGCAATGCTCTCCTCCACAAGTCCAACACTGTAAGGGCTTCCTATCATGACCCTTGTGATGCTCAAACCGAAATCCCTATCCTCCATTAGATGCATTGAACTTCTTATATGGTGTTGCATTCTCTTTGTTACTTGTATCTTGAGATCTGTTCACTTCTTGTCCCATTTTTCTTTATTCTTATCATTACCTTTTTAGTCATTCTTAGTCTTAGATCTGCACTTTGATTTCTCATAACAATGCTTTAGCTTCCAGATGGCTTCCTCCAATGACTTTTTCTCATCAAATTCAAACTCGTCCTTGAATGCTACCAACAACCCACTGATGAATCTCTAAATCTTTCCTTTCTCCTCCTTGAGGTAAGGAACATATCTTAATAACTCTAAAAATATGCTAGTGTATTCCTCATCAATCATAGAGTTCATTTCCTCTATCATTGTAATATCTCTCTGATAGATACTACTTCTTGAATAGTCTCTTGAACTCGTTCGATGTCAGCTCCTCTTCATGAATGCATCTGATGTTCTTTACATCTTCCCACCAAATGTCTTCTTTACCTTTAATTCTGAATGTATCTATTTTGGCCTTCATGATTACTGAGTAATCATGTAACCTAAAGAACTTATTCATCCCAAGATAAACATGCTTCGACATCCTGTGACTTCTTCATTTCCCCATAAAATGTAGGTCCAACAATTATTCATTGTCACTCATCCTATAAGGATGACAATGACGATTATCATGATACCTGTGAGAGCCAGAACTATAATAGAACCTATGTTCATCGCCTTTCCTATCCATAGTGTCAAAGAAACTTCCATCTCTAATCGTGTCATCTCTATCCGACATGTTCTCGTTATGAGATCTACTACCATATACCCCATTCATCCTATCCTACTTTCCATGGCTGATACGAAGTGGTCACTGTCATTGTAATTCTCACAAACTCTGAAAAATTATTGCATTAACTTATACTAGTTTCTCCTAATCCTACATGATTATATCATTATCTACTTTGAAACTCCTTATTTCTTCCTTCAAGCTTCCCAATGTGTCTGCTATGTTAGAACAGTGCCCAACACCATTCTACTCATATGATCCACAGGGAGAGTCTCGTGAACTATAGTCTACCATCGTTTTAGTCATCTTTGCTCTCTTCTTCCTGCAAGTTATATTATGTCAGCTAAACCAAATCATAAATAAAAGAGTGTACCTTAGTATAGTTTAGGGAGGATATCTCGTCTACAAGACTCACCATATTAGCAATATACATATGTAAACATAATCAAGTCAACATAAAATCATCATTTAAACCATTATCTAATTATCTATGCATGACTATATTGACCACATAACATGAATTCATGCACAACAACCATCACCAAGTCAGTGTATTCGTAGCAAGATATATACACTAGCATGCATAACCAATTTATAACCAACATATATTCACAACAAATAAAATCAATAATGACACCATCAATGTTTACATTGCGACACAAATGTAACCACAACCACCACCATGAATACAAAATAGGTACATAGACCACAACCATAAGGAACACATATGAAACTGAAATGTATGCATGACCAACACACTGCCCATCCAGTCCAATGGTTGAACCATGCTCTGATACTAGTCTGTAACAAACTCCTCTCACATGTAACACCCTTCTCCCACATTTGCCCAAGTTAACCAGTCCACTCGAGTAAACATGTGTTGAGAGTCTACTATGATCTGATTCAACTACCCATGTATAGTTAAGGAAGTGGAACCGAGAGAACACAACCAATCTAACCTTTCACACATGCTACAGAACCTCCAGGAGCCAACCAACCTTTCCAGGTTACCAACCCCTAAGGAAACCTATCATTTATTGACCTATAGCCTATGTCTCTCACATGACATGGGAATGCATGTGACTGGGGCCCTCCAGTGGCTCTCACAACAAGGGCATGCAATCGCGTGGGGTCTTTTTCAGCTAGTTCTATGCCTACAACCTTGGATTTTGTGCCACTTTTTGAGGGCTAGGACTCAGACAACTACCTAGAACTCCATGAAACTTCCAGAGCCGAAATATAAGATCAAAAAAATGATACTAATGTAAATAATTGAATAAATACTTAACTAAACCCATACTGGCCATGACACACATTTTTTCAAATGTCACAAATATGCATTTTGTAGGTCATAACAATAGATATGGGCATAGGGTTATCATACTTATTTTATATTCGTAAGGAGCATTGATGCCTTATCACATTAGTTGAATTATCATCTATTAGGTAATATATTCATTGTTCATTTATTTACAAATAAAAACATGATGAGATACATGCATTATCACTGTCATAAAACATACTTATAACTAGCATATAACCAACAAAAAAATAAGCATACAATAGCTGTAGAATCCACATATAAACCAATACATTTACACATGAAATATCAAGGAGAAGAAACTCTTTATTAATGAATGCAAAAGCCAAGCAGGTTTGGGACTTCCATGAACCACCTTACCATAGATTGGATGAACCAAATCCTAGTTGTAGCCAATCACCCCCATGCCATATTTCAAGCATGAACGTGGGACTCATAAACAAAATCAACCAGGCATTCTCGAGGATAAACCACTTCACCCTCAATAATAGACCAGGATTTACCGCAATCCACAGTGGATCAATAGGCCCTAAACAAGCATGGATGCCACTAGATTTCTCCACCTACAATGTGAGAAATTTTAATGTCTCATAGTCTGTAGGATTTATTCCAATCCACATTTTGATTCAGGGATCACTAAGCCATAATCGAGACTCCACCCTTTAGGCTTTACCATATATCCTGTTATTCACCAACCAAATATTCCTAGCCCTGATTGAGGGAACCCACCTCTATGATTTATCATATATCCCACCATTCACCTATCGAGGATTCCTAAGCCCATCGAGGCAACACAAATATGGCTTTACGATAACCCATAGTTTGATTTAGGGGTTACTAGGCCAAGGATTTACTGCAATCCACCATCTGGTTCAGGGATGACTAAGCCATGTGTTCTTTCTTTCACAGATCCACCTAACTCAATTTCTAATCCATATGGCAATCCAGCTCAACCAAAACATGAGAAACCCATCACACCATGGCCATCTAGAAATGGTAAGGCTAGGTTGAAGAACATTGTCGCACCTTGAAAAACCCATGCTGATGACAACAACAAAACCAAGAACAGACATGCATAACCATGCACACCAAAAATAGCAAGGAAATCATACATGCAACTTGATACTTGCAAATAATCCTACTCTATCCACTTGATCTTGCTCTTCCTTGCTTTATCTTTTCTTCCTCTTTCCTTCTTTCCCTTTCTTTGTCTAATGCTAAAGTGCTCCAAGAAAACTCTAAGTGTCCAAGAGTACAAGGGCGAGAGAATAGAGAGGGAGCTCCAAAACTAAGCTAATAAAAGTCTATGAACTTATCATCAGAAGCCTTTTTATCAATGAGGCATCTATTATTCAATTTCCTCTATTTTCCTTGATTTTCCTCATCACATGAACATTGTGAACTTTCCCCTTCCTTTTCTCCTAATTTCCATTATTTTCATCAATAATTTTCCAAAAAATCCATTTTTCCTTTCCAAAGCCTTTGTCATTACCTCTGCCATTTTCCTTTAGCCATTATAATGGAAATTAACACCCACGAGCATGTTTTTCCCACCATTTAACTTGGAATACTTGTTGGGATGGGGTTCATGGGGTTAAATTTTGTATTCCTTTTTTTTTAAAATGTAAAGTCTCCGTGATTTGTGGAAGCGAAGCACAAATATAGTAAGAGTCAAGGGGCTTTAGTCCCTTAGGTTGTTAGGTGTTAAGAAGGTTTTGAGACCCGCCCATGGTCCACAGACCATGGCATTGTAAAAGGAAAGGCTATAATTAGAAGAGTCATAGCGAGTCTAGAAAATGAATCATAAGAAGGAAAATCATTGTTGGGGCAAGTAAGCTAAGGTAAGAAGGTCTGCTAGATGTACTTAGACAAAGGGGAAGTATCCTACATCTTAGTGCGTGAATACCTTGCTAAGTCCACTAGCTGAGTGCATGGGCCCCTGTAGCTGAGTGCACAGGGAAGGAAAGTCTGTACTTTGAAAGACAATCTAATAAAATATAGTTTTGATCCATACTTTGCGTATTTGTTTTTCTGTGTTTACTTTTGCAATTTATGTCTTTCTATGCTTATCTAAAGATATATGAATAAATGTTTATCTAATGTGTGAAAGCAATAGATCAATATAAATTATGTATGTTATTACTAGTTAGTGACCTTCATGAAGATATAATTGTTGTGTATAAGATTTAATGTTATCAACTGTTCGAAAAGGGTTAGGGTTTGCGAAGATAGAACTAAGCCTTAGAAACCCATCACAAATACCTCTAGATGCAAAAACTTGGTTATGTCATCCCCAAACACTGCTACGGGTGAGACTATAGCTTGGGCTATGTGGGTTGTTGCCAAAAGGGCCAATAGTTCAGGGTTTTGTTGGTTGGCGCTGCTAACATTGAACTTGGGTCAGGCCCCATCAAGCCAAAAAATGGTTCCACTTTTGGGACTGAGATCTTGCTGAGGAATGTGTGGTAAGTGGTTCCCCACTATGAAAGAGATTGAAAAGTGGATCGATCAAAAGTTGCATCCATTTGTAGCCCAACAGAACAGAAATTTGTGCTTGACAAAGGAAGAGTGGTTGAACAGATACCTATTCAAATATGAACACGAAATATTCTTCTGCTCTTTCCCCTGTGAATTGCATGAGTGGCTGTCCAAATTGGTGGATAGGTAGGGTAAATGGAAGCTTGATGACCCAATTATGTGGACCCCATAATTGGTGAAGCACTTGGAGGCTTCAGAAAATAACATCGCATAGGCCATCAACCACTAGATCGATTGTATTCTAGGAGGATTCATCATTGAGTTCGCGATTGATACTTCCACCAAATATAGTGAAGAAGAGTGAAAGTTTTTCAAGGGACCAAGGGGTAAGTACCTCAAATCTCTAAAGACCTGGATTAATATGCTATTGTGTGAAAAGTTGGTTATGCCTTTAAATTTATGTTTGGGACTATGCCAAGTGGGAGAGCATTCAGAAGGATTGAAGAATCAAGTTCTGAATACAGTCCGTTGTTAGGATCATTAGATAGTGATGACGAATGTAATATTATGAGAACACCATGAAGTGCACTACATATTGTAAATCAAGGTACCACAGGGATACCTCTTCCATCCACTCCACCTCTACCTCCACCTTCACCTCACACACCTACAACTCCACCTCCACCCCCACCTCAAACATTTAACATGACTGTTACACAAAAATATCATCACCATGATTATTTGCAGTCAGTATGGGTCTATCATCACTTGTACTATCCTCCTAAGCAAGTCTCAGGCCTCAACTCTTCAAGTCAAGCTTTGAAAATGAGAGAAAGACATTGAAAATCAATGAAACTCTGGTTCCGCACTTTCTCTCATTGTTACCTGCGGTCCCGCACCTTCTGTTTACAAAAATTGCGGACCTGCCCGCTCTGTCCCTAAAGGTGTGGGTGCGGACCCCTGTGAAAGTCAAAAAGGCGCAAGTTTATTCTAAAAGACTCACTTTGGGTTAATTCTACATGATTCTAGAAGGAATTTTGACGTGGATTGGTTGCTCTTAGGTGGTTCATGCATCCCAAAAGAGAAGGAGCTAATCCCTTGATGAGAGGAGCTATCCCTTTGAAGGAGGGCTTTATCCCTTTGAAGGAGGACCTAGTAACTTCCCTCCATTGCACTATAAATTCAGGCATTAGGCTGGTTGCTAGGGAGGTTAGAAGCTGAACATTTTTTAGGGTAAATGCTGGTGAAATTAAGACTTCCTAGTTGAGCTTAAGAGGAGAGATCACATACCTTTTTGGATTCATTGGGAAGAGAGTGAAACTTGTCAAAGTAGAGGAGACTTCTTGCTGGACCTTGGGAGGAGCTTGTACAGCGTCAAGGCACAGGTTGTAAAGTTCTTCTTCTTTTGAATTAATACAATCAAACTCATTTTTCTCAACAAATTGTCTCATGTCATTTGTTTCATGAATTCCTTGACTTTCATGTTAAATATGTTTTATGATATTGGCTTTTCAGGTGCTATTTAATTTGTTTGCTTGTTTGTGTTTGCAGATTCGCGACAAAGGAGCTCATTTGGATTGAAGGAGCGAAGGCTTCCACAAACTTGCGTTGGACCTAAGGTAGGCCTAAAACACTTATTTGCCTTTGTTTATAAAAGCACATTTAGAGAAAGATAGTGTGTGATTTATTTGCTTGTCATTAGGTCTTCTTTAGATTCTAGGAAGGTCTATCTTGTCCACAAGATCGACTTATTCCGTGTGACAAAATGGCGACTCCACTGGGGACTTGATTTTTTCCTTGTTTTTACTTTGACCTGAGAAACTGTGTTTTTGTTTCTGTTTTTGGCTTGTTGTGTGTGAAATTGGGTAGAGATTGTAGATCTAGGGTTATTTTTCGTTTTTCATAGCTTTGGGAGAGGACCGCACCCTAGCCTTTTGACACAGTGCGTACTTATCTGCACTTTTGCTTTTAGCACAGAGCGGTACCGCACCTGTGTTAACTGTGGGCCTGCAAACCCTGTCAAAATTTTGAAAAACCTAAGATTTCCTCTGTTAGTTAGCTTAGTTTTTGTTTAGAAGTTATTATCTACTGCCCAGACCTGCATATAACCTGTCAGAAGCTTTCCTTAGGTTGATTTCATTAGTGTTAGGGTTTTAGGTGAAATTCCTAGGAGTTTTGCTTGTTGGGCTTGTTTTTCATTTTGGTCTTGTAGTAGCTCTGAGCTTAGAAGCTGTAGGGACCTCAGATCACCTTGGTGTCTACTAGCCTTCTTATGAGTCTGACCATTTATGAAATCTACCCTTGTTGAGGAATCTGCTTTGTGTTTTCTCTTTACAAAACTTCGAAAAGCTTGTGTTTAAAAGTTTGGATTTTCATTTTTAAAAAGAAAACAAAATTGGTTGTTTTTGACTGATTTGTGATTCTGCATAAATTGGTCCTTAGCTTACATCTAGCTAAGTAAAACATCCTTAAAAAAGACATCTTGTAGGCTTTGACTTCAAATAGGTTTTTATAGTTTATAGATCTCAAATTTAGTTGTTTGCATAGTTTTGAGTGTTTTATTAAAAATAAAAAAATCTCTTTTGGAAAAAAGTTTGTTTTTTGTAGTGGTTGAGTGCTTTGAAAAGAAAAGGGAAATTTTTGTGAAATAACTAGTTGTCTCGTTTTGAGTGCATTGGAAAGGACAAAAGCTCTTCTTTTAATTTGTGCGTTAAGAAAGATTTTTATTTACAAAGTATTTTGCATTCTCAAACTCTTTCCTAGCTAGAAGTTCATCGAAGAGAAAAGATTGTTTAAATCATCTTAGGTGCATTTTTAGTGATTTTGAGTCGAGTCTTCATACCATGAGTTTCATCTCCGCACCTTTTGACTTAAACAAAAACCAATAAAAATAACGCTTAAAGTAAAATTCATCTAGTAACATTTTTATTTCTAGGGCTTTGATACACCAACTTAACTTAGGCTAGTGTCTTTGAGTAGGAGAGTAATTAACTCTCCAAGACAGTAAAAACAAACAAGTAGCTGTATCTAGTGGTAGGGAAGAAATCCAATTGTTGCATTTATGCTCTGGGAAAGCTCCTCTTAAAGGAGAAGCACGAGATCATGTCCGAACCAGTGTGGCAATCAATCCTTCCTCATTGGGAACGACGCCAGATATTCACGTATTAAAAACGGTAAACCTCGGATTAACCATTTTCGAGGAGCCTGGGGTCACTTGTTGGTAAAACTTGGATTATGTCAAGGAGCCTTCAAGGGGATTGAGCTTGCTACTCTGCCCTTCCGTGCGTATCAGATCATAGACTATTCCCCCAGGTATATTTGTTTCAGTTGGTAACTTTAGTGGCCATATTCTTTAGGATTCTTCCTGAGGTGATAGTGGTGGGAAGATCCCACTCTACCTGGAGCAGACGTCGGCTAGACTCACTTGGATTTTCTGGGGGGTTCTCTTCATTCGAGACGGTTAAGTGGAGGAACTTGTGCCAGTCTATTCATTAAGCAGGTTGTCGGGGTAACTGTTCCAACCACCATTTCTGTATTGAACTCTGCGACGTTGGATTTCATCACCAACTAGTGTTTTCAGTATGGAAAGTTACTGTTTGTGTGTGTTTGATCTCCTAGATTCTTTAGGCGTGTGATTCAAATTTGTTTGGTTCTTTAGAGGCTTTAGGTGGTTTTCATTGAGATTTTACTTTGTTTGTGTGTGAAGTAGTTAAAAACTTTTAACCGTGGCTGAATTACCGAGGAAGTCCCGTAGACTTCGGGGCCAACCTCGTGAGTTTTCACCGAGCCAGCTTGAAGGCTTGAAAGTCCTCGTAACTCCTAGAGACAGTAGAGTTGGGTCACCTGAAGAAGGAGAGTCTTCTTTGGTGGTACATCCTGATTTTCAAGCTTGGGTAGCAGATTATAATCCGCAGTCAGTGTCTGTTTCCGAAGTTACTGGTAGCTTTTCATCTACTAGTGATATAGGTGAGGAACCTGAAATATCCGAACCTAAAAGTGAATTTGCTGCTACTCCAACATCGGGGTTTGCTTCTCCAGCTTCTAGTGGTCCTGGTTCACCTAGGGTAGAAAGCGTAATCACCCAAGATCTTCCTTCTGGAGTTATAGCTATTGAAGAACTTGCTACTCCGAAAGAAGAAGTAGGCATCCCTATCCCTGAAAATCAACCTGTTATTGAGCTAAGGGAGCGTGAATCAATTTTTTACAGTCCACCTAGGAGCAGTACTTGGTATCTTTATTTGACTAATTTGTTAGGAAACCCAGGGTTAAGTTTTTCACCACCTCGTGTTCCTTATCACCCAATACCTAGAGGTTATTATCCTCCGTTAAATATGTCAAGACAATTGTCCATGTTTACTCAATTGCCTGAATCCTTTTTGTACGGCGTTCCTTCTGTTCCCTCTGGGTATCAGTCACTTTCTGGTACTTTTTCGGGAGCATCTCCTCAACTCATTGAGCAAGGGTTATTAACTGGAAGCAATGGTACTAAGCCGTTGAGCGTAGAAGATATTCTCATGATGTCAGGTTCTATTCCCAATCCTCAACCTCAAGGTGGCCAGTTACCGCCTGGGGCGCAACCTCAAGGTACCCAATTTGCATCTGGGTGGCAACCTCAAGGACAGTACATACCTATGGGGCAGTACGTTCCTCAAGGTCAAGCCCAGACTCAATATGTACCCCAAGGTCAAGCCCAGTATCAATTTATACCTCAAGGTCAACCCCAGTATCAGTACGTGCCCCAAGGGTATCAACCCCAAGGTCAGTACTCGAACCAAGGTTTCCAACCACCCTCCGGTCAATCGTATGTTCAAGGAACGGGAAATGTACCTTTGAATTATCAATCCTACCCTCAACCCGCTTATGGTCCTCAATATTCTCAACCTGTTATGGGTCCATACCCCGGAATGAATATAGTGTGGGATCCATCGCAAACTCAACAGGTGTTGCAGCCAAATGTACAGTTGTCATCTCAAACTGGACAACCCTTCGGTCTGGTACACCCCAGCATCCAGTCCAGTCTAATATTCAAACTTCTATACCTTCGGTAGTTTCTTAGCCTGGGCCTAGTACGCCTCATACTCTGCCTCAAACGACTGTTGCAACTGCCGCAACATCTGTTCAATCTACCCCACCTACTTCCGGAGTATCGACAGCTCCGGTTTCTACTGTTCCTGTATCTACTCCTCAGACATCTTTACCACCGTCTGGATCCACGATTCAAACTTCGGTTCAGATGCCTATAGGACAACCTGGTTCAAGTACGGTTGTCACAAGTCAACCACAGTTTACTTATCAACCGTACCAGGGATAGTACCAATTCGGTCCTGCTGTGCAGCAGCCAGTCTATCAGTATCAACCATACCCTGGGTACACATATCAACAACCTCAGCAACCCCAGTACGGTCCAGTTAATCCTGGTTTTCCGGGGGGATACAATATCCCAAACGCAATCCCTATTCCTAGTTATCCTGGATATCCTCCTCTTGGGGCTGGTCTCATGACCCAGAGTTTTATGGACCCTAATCGTCAATTACCATTTATCGCAACTTTGGACTTGCCTGACTTGTCGCACCTAACGAACGATCCCATTAATTATCTTCCGTTTTGGCCGCCAATGCCGAATAAATTGCCTAGTGATATTCCTAAGTTTGAAGGAAAATCGGGAGAGGACCTGTCGAACCATGTGATGACTTATCACCTCTAGTGTGTGTCTAACTCCATTTCAGATGATTCAATCTGTCTAAGACTTTTCCAGCGCACTCTAATTGGTCTTGCGGCCAAGTGGTACATTGAGTTACCGTGAGGCACCTTTTATAATTTTAGTCAGTTAGCTACTTCGTTTTTAACTCATTTTCAGTTGCCAGTCCGATATGACAATGGCACAGAATTGTTAACTTCGTTAAAGAAATCGATGTAAGGTAGGCCTAAAACACTTGTTCTCCTTTGTTTATAAAAGCATATTTAGAGAAAGATAGTGTGTGATTGGTTTGCTTGTCATTAGGTCTTCTTTAGAATCTAGGAAGGTCTATCTTGTCCGCAAGATCGACTTATTCCATGTGACAATGACAAACACGATGAATATGCCCATGTTTAGAGGCTTGGGAATTGAATACCCCGAGAAATTTTGGTTCATTATAGATGTTGTATGGAAGGCACAACAAATCACTGATGACAATACGAATAAAGTACAATTAGTCACGGTGTTGCAGGACCCAGAGTTGAGTTGGTACATCAAGTTTTGCATAGATAAACCTAATGCGACTATGCTAGAAACCTAGCAAGTGCTGAATAGTGAGTTGAAGAAGTGAAAATCTCAAGCCTAATCTATCATAAAGCTGAAGGAGATTCAACATAGGGTAAATGAGTCCACGTGGGACTTCGATCAAAGATTAAAGTGTCAAATTTAATAGGCTAATATGACCATTTTAGATACTCAGTCTAGAGACTGGTCCATTGCTTTGCTCTTACCTCATCTAAGAGTACCATTTTCGTAGAAGAAAATAGGGACGCAAGCAGAAGTTGTGGATATTTCCATTAGATTAGATGCTTCACCAGTGCGGGATGTGAATATAGGGATACAATAGATTCAGCCGCAGTTGGAAAGCTTGCACATGGAGTTGTAAAGATTTAAGAAGGGAAAGGAAGTCCATCCTAAAGTATGCACAAAATTTTTGTGCCTGAAGTGTAAAGGCCATGGTCATAACAAGGACCACTGTCCTATTCATCAGAACTACCTCATTCGGGGAGGTCCTATTCCGCTAAAGCCAGAAAATATCACTAGATCAAATGCAGGGGTAGCGTTATGGTGCATTTTATGTTACATAGATGGGAAGCATGTGACTGACAACTATCATCTCCTACAAAAGTTTTTGTAAATTCCACAATAGTTATTTTGTACTTTTTGTAAATCAGTTGGGAACGGCGAGTGAAACTACTGAAGCTACAACTGATGATGGATTGGACCCCTACATATAGAATGCAAGGGGAAATCAGTCTCAGGATTAGGGCGCAGGTGCAATGCACGAAGGATTCTAGGGTCGAGGAAGAGGAGGAGGAGGAGGAGGGGATGGAAGGGGTTGTAAACAAGTCATTTGTTATAATTGTGAAAAATAAAGTCATTTTGTGTGCGACTGTCAGAACCCAATGCATCCCTCCTGTCAGTATTGCTAGCAGTTTGATCATGTTATAGAAGAATTCCCGTACTAGTAGCCAAGATGCAGGAGAAAAAGGCTCAAATACCTACGCAGAATATTCAGATGATGAGGGTGGAGCCTTGCGAAGAATAACCTAGCATTAATATAGCGATACGAAGTGGTATTGCGACTGGAGAAGATAAAGGAAAGCAGCCAAAAATTGAAGGATGGGCAGGCAATGTTGTTGAGAAGGAAGTGGGATTTGATCTAAGCAGGGCTAAGGAAACCTTTATGGAAACCAAAAATATATTTTCTGAGGCCTCTACCTCAAGAAGTTAGGAGAAACTTGGCAGAAACAATGAAGCAAAAGACTTTGACCCTTCACTATTAGCTACCTTTCTGAAGACTTGTATGAAGCTATTAGGGGATAGAAAGGTAGTAGAAGGGCTATTAGAATTAATTGATACTTGTACAGGTAAGGCTAAGACTCCTCTAGAACAATGCGCAGTATGAAAAGTGGGAAAAAGCAAGAAGAAAACAAGTTGAAAAATGAGTCTAACTACCCAGATCAGAGAATACGAAATGGATCAAGTAATTCTTGATCTAGGATCTGATGCAAATGTGCTACCAAAATAGAGGGAGAGAATGGGAAGACCTGCACTGCAGTGATCTCCTATCCAAGTATGCATGGAAAATCAATACAATATCGTTCCTATGGGGCGCCTGTATTGGCTTATGGTTGATATTGAAGGAGTGAGCACCTTGGCTGACTTTGAAGTGATCGACATAGAGGACAATAGTAATCCTTACCTTACACTATTAGGCATTGATTGCTCCTTCGACATTGATGTTGTCATTAATCTTAAGAAGCGCAAGATGAAATTTGAGAGGAAGGTTCTCTGATTTATTGTTCCATTGGATCCAATTGAAGGAGTGCGATACACGAAACTAGTCCACGATTATGAAGAAGAGGATGATCTGGATCATATGTATAAGATCACTGTGCATGATGAGGATTGGATCATTCCTATAGAAGATGGATGAATTACATGGGATAGAGATAGGTCTTGCACCTCGGGTTCCAGAAAGGAACTTGAGCATTGGCATAACATATTATACGAAGTCTCCTTACTACACTGCAACATGTTGACAAAATCACTTTGCTACATATCGACGAAAGTATGGAATCAACCTCATTATGATGGTTTAGATTATGTTAACTTTTTTTTGGATAATTTTGAAAGGGAGGTGCTAGAAGAGCATCAGTTCCAGGCACTAGATATGGTGCTACGCCTACCCATTGGTGGGGTAGAGATAGGGATAGCTTCATTGATTCGAAAGTATACAAGCGAATGATGCAACTGAGGTTCAGGTAAGAAAATACTCGTATGAAGTAGAAATAAATAGGAAAAGACTATCCGTGCAAGAATTCGGTGTGGTGGACTAAAGCTTGGGGAGAGGAACCTTAACCTGAATGTGTGGACATCTTTTGTCAAACTTTGGATACCTTTTCAATGAACTGCTACTTGGAAACTGAGTTGCACAATGGGATGGCTGAGTGGGCTATCTTGAGGGAAAGTTTCCTATTGACCTTTAGCTTTTAGGATGGATTTGAATGTATTGATGAGGCACTCCAAGAAATTAAGGTTGAGGCACTCCAAGAAATTAAGGTTTCAATATTTAAACTGCTTGAGGAACTAGTAGAATCAATTCAACTGGATTGGAATATGCAGTACGCCATGTGCTGAAATGCTATAATGTGACCGCAGAAGAAGAAGAAGATGACCCTATAAATATCAAAATTCTAGAGTTTGAGGATTAGCGAAAAGTTAAAGGACCCAAAGAAGTAATTCCCAACATAACAAAGCCTTTGAAGACTAGACAGGTAGACATTGGATCAGACATGCAACTGTTGTTTGAAAAAATAAGCGACTATTGGGATGAGGATACAGTTGATAAGGTGACGGAACTGTTGTGCCAATACGAGGACTTGTTTCCCAGCAAGTTCTCATATCTTGAGGGGGATAGTAAGGAACTTAGGGATGATGATGGTTACTTTGAAGCTAGGAGCGAAGCCTATAAAACAACAACCCTACCATTTGAATCCAAAATACAAGGAAAAGGTGTGCAATGAATTGGACAAAATGCTAGAGGCTAGGATCATTGAACCAGTGGAGGAATCAGACTGGGTAAGTCTTATGGTAGGCTAGGAAAAGAAGCAACAAAATGAAATCCGGATATGCATCGATCTAATGACGCTAAATGATGCGTGTGTCCATTACCTATTTCAAACATCGTTTATAGATGAAGTCCTGCAGAATGTTAGAGGGTAGGAGGCCTACTCATTCATTGATGGGTTCTCAGGGTAACATCACATCAAGATTGCGCTAGAGGATCAAAATAAGACCACCTTCATGATGGAATGGGGGTGTTTTCAATACACAGGAATTCCATTTAGATTGAAGAATGCACCTGCGATCTTCTCAATGGTAGTAATTACAACTTTTAAGAAATTTATCCATAAGTTCTTAGAAGTCTACTTTGATGATTGGACTGTATTTGGGTTGGCAAAGCACCACGTTGAAAGTCCATGCCTTATGTTGGATACCTGTCACAGACATCAGATCACCCTGAATCTAAAAGAATGCATCTTCTGTGTTCCTTATGGAATATTGTTGGGTCATGTGGTTTGCAAGCAGGGATTGATGGTAGAACCTGCAAAGATAGTTGTTCTTGTCAATTTGGAGGTCCCAAAGAATGTAAAATAACTGCATGCAACACTAGGCCATACAGGGTATTATAGAAAGTTTATCAAGGCATATGTGCAAATCACTACGACAATGGAGAAACTATTGAAGAAGGATGCGATATTCTACTAGGATGAAGGGTGTCAGAATAGTTTATACGTTTTGAAGGAGAAAATGGTCATCACACCCATTCTGGTGTCCTCAAATTGGAAAATTTAGTTTCATGTTCATGTGGACGCTTCTTGTATTTCTCTAGGTGTGTTGCTTTCCGAACCAGGTGAAGGTGATATTGATCATCCTATATGATTTGTGAGTAGGAAATTGTCAAAGGCGGAGAAGAACTACTCAACTATAGAGTGAGAAGGACTAGAAATGGTGTACACAATATAAAAATTGTGTCACTATCTGTTAGGCACACACTTCAAGACGTATACATACCATTCTTCTCTAAAATACCTAGTCAATAAGCCTGTGTTGGGGGGGAAGATCTGCAGATGGTCATTTCTCTTTCAGGAGTATGATTTTGAGGTGATTATGAAGCCCAGACATGTTGGGTGTGGAGCCTGATTATCTTATCTATTCAGAGGTATCACTGCGTTGGACCCTAGTTCGTAATGTGGTGGCAACACCGCCCGTAATATTTGTACTGCAAGGGGGGTCTAGGGGGAGGTGACAATGATCTTTAGGAGCCCCACCTTGGCAGGGGATCAGGGGCAGCACCCCTGAAGCTAAAAATAGATGTAAAATTTCCTTGTAAAATGTTGTAATTTCGTAGTCAATTTGGGCTATTCATTAGGTGGAGATCTGACGGTAGAAGTTATGTTTAATTTAGGGTTTATTTCCCTAGAAGTAAAACCCTTGCTATATATGAGGGAATTGTATTATGTCTATGTAGATATGTATTCTGAGTCAGAAAGAGAGAGGAGATTGTGTGACAGTGATGAGGGTATTATAATGGATTTGTTGTAGGTTGTATCTCTTCAGTTTGCTAAATAATATAAAAGGAAGGACTGGTTGCTTCTCTGTGGACGTAGCCCAAATTGGGTGAACCACGTATATTTGTGTCTCTCTTGTTTTATGTGTTTTCTGTGTTCATATTTCTCCAATATATTTTATGTGATCCATTTCTCTATAATATATAATTTTCTAACAGGACGCTTAAATGCTAGGCCTAATCATCTATCCCAGATTGAGACTGGTGATGAGCCTACTAGTTTGGAAGAAGGGTTGCCTGATGCATAGTGCTTTGTTGTTCGTGTCGTAGATGATCACTTTTCTAATATAATCCAGTTTTAACAAGTAGCACAACCCTAGAGGAGTATTCTACACAGCAGAAGAAGGAATTGGTGGTTAGCGCAACTGATTTTTCTGTTAACGTTGGACACCTATAAAAAATGGGCTCCGTTGAGATACTGCACCGATATGTTCCATAGTTTGAATGAACAAGCATCCTCACAGAAGCACATGGAGGAGTAGCAGGAGGAAACTATGTAGGAAGAGTGACCACGTAGAAGATCTAGTGCATAGGACTCTCGTGGCCAATGGTGCATAAGGATACAAAAGCATATTATAGGGTGTATGATGCTTGCCAAAGGATGGGAAGACCATCACGAAGGGATGAATTCCACTTAAATCCATAGATCACCTTGCTGGGTGTTTCATGAATGGACAATTTGTTTTGTGGGTGTAATATAGCCACCAGCAGGGAAGACCATGACAGGATATATTATTATAGCAACTGAATACTTGACACGATGGACAGAAGAGTAACTGGTAAAGGACTGTAGCATAACTACTACGGCGGAGTTTAATTTTGAGTTTATCTTGTCTCGATTTGGTTTCCCTAAGATATTAATGAGTGACAGGGGCACACACTTCTTAAATGAAAACATTTCCATGATTCTTGAATAATTGTAGGTATATCATCAAAAAAGTACACCCTATCACCCTAAAACTAATGGTACAGTAGAAGCCTTTAATAAAATCCAGGAAAGCACTTTAATGAAGGTTTGCAACACGATGCGGAATGACTGGGATGCACGCATACTAGTAGTCCTATGGGTGTATAGAACTACTTGTAAAAAGTTGACAGCCCAAACCCCTTTTAGGTTGGTCTATGGACAGGAGGTTATGATGCCCATGGAATATATTGTGTCAAGTCTGTGGATTGCGACACTCACCAATATGGCTGATCGTGATCCTATAGAGAATCATCTCGCACAATTGATGGAATTGGAGGAGGATCAGTTCTTTGCAGGATTTCACGAACAAGTGCAAAAGGAGCATGAAAGGCATGGCATGATTGACATATAAAGCAATGCACCTTCTAGGTTAATGATTTGGTTTATTATAAGACAAAATATTTATGAAATTTCCCAGAAATGCATTTTTTGGGATGCTATGTGGTAAAGGAAATTATTGATGGCGGTGTAGTTTAGCTCGCAAAGATGAATGGAGAATTGTTTCCAAGAAAAGTCAATGGCAGTGAATTGAAGTTGTACAAGGGTGATTCCTCCCCTGCGCAATTCCTATATGATGGCGGGATAGTCTTAGTACTCCAAGCATTTGCAAGGAAGTAGGAAACTACAAAATACACTGCCCAAAAATGCGAAAGACAAAGTAAGAGGGCCACACAATGGAAGAAATTAGGGTGCCAATGGGAGCTTCGCCAAGGTGGCTGCATCACGAATGTTAGTGCTACACAACCTGGTCAAAAAGTAGCTATTGGAAGCACTATAGATGATTGGATGAAAAAATTTCCATTAGGAGGAGTGGGGATGGCGCATTTATGGGGCAAATATTTGGAAGTCTTCTGGCAAAAATGCATTACTGATAGAAATTTAGAGGGAACAGTTGAATTCAAATTTGAATTCGCCTATAAATCTGGCATGTCACCCCGCATTCGAATACTTTGCATCGTGATAGACAATTTTGAGCTTTTTCTCCTTGTGTTGCACCAAGTGTTGAACTATATGTTTGAGCCAGATTGGGAAGAACTCTTCTCATGACCAAGATAGGTTAACGTACCCAAAGATTTCCATAAGGAATTTGTAGTAAACATGACTACAAATCCCCCCGCAATAGAAGCAACACCCTTCGAAGCAGCACACACAGTTCAAGCAACACCCTATATTCCTATGAGATTTCTGACTACATTGCCTAGGTCTCCTAGACCTAAGCCCTCTGTAGCTGACAAAAAATAGAAGAAACCACAAGTTCCAGTGAGGAAATCACCAAAACAAATTCCCATGGAAAGTCGTCAGAAGGGGCAGATGGAAAAAGTGCGACAACCGACTGAGCCCCTTGATTTAGATGAAGAAGAACTATGCAAAGGCATCGAGGAGATGGATTCTCATGAGGATGAGCCTATGAATCAGATCTCGAAGTACATCCCACAATGCAAAGGCACAACTAAGGTGCCTAAGGAGCTAGACAATTCCAAATTTATGGTCTCTACAGCACTATTGCCAGAAAAGGTAGTGTTTGAGGGCACGCTATTGGGCTGAATTCCAACGCTGAAGCTAGAGGATTGGGATTTGGGAGATCATGAGAATTTCCCTCAGCTTGCATCGACCAAATACCTATTTAATATCTATTATGAGGAAACTGCAATCACGTGATTGGAACCTATGAAGTGGGTCACTTGTGTTGAGAAAGAGGGCCTCCTGAACATGTTCTGGGTGTCACACTTCAGTCAGACCATCATTAACATTGTATGTGTATGGAAGTTACACACCTTCATGCATGATGGGTGTCTCTGGATAAGAGAACCCATCCAAATTATTGATATGCTGATCCACCGGATCATCTTGCTTCCCTATCAAGGTGTGAATCTAGTAGAAGCATTCAGAGGGAAAACGAAGGAGAAGCAACTTGCATATCATATGAAGAGCTTGGTGTTGCACGGATATTCCATCTGCTCTATTTCAGATCCCACTATGTAGTTCACCATGCAAATATTGGCGTGCAAGATCATGCAGAAGTTTCGTGCAGATGAGGTTCCAATGCCTCTGATCTCTTTGGTTGCAAAAGGAGTCCAGTACAACTAGGCTTAGCACCTTTGAAAAGAATTCTTGGAAAATTGTTGGGAGGCCTAGGATGAGGGCAAGGCATTTCATTATGTCTCATTGTTACTCTTTTTAGCATTAGTAGCATGGAGGACAACCAGTTTCCTCCTCAAGAATCAGACCTTCCGAAGGTAGCGAAGTTTGCTTCACTATGGGTAACGAAGGACGCTACGTGGGTTATGGAGACCAAGATGTTCTGGGTGTTGGTGAAGATGGATCTGTGCAAGGTGATCAGCTAAAGGACGAGGCTGTCACCTACCTTATATGAGTAGTATGATCCTTATGCCGAATTCAAGGCTGACTTTTATAATGTGTATGTTTGTGCCAGAAGGGATCCAAATAAGATATGGCACAAGTTACCTTATATTGTTTACGAGGCGGATGTCACAGAGATTGTTGGTAAATGGCTAGGAGAGTGGATTTACCCATTAGGCCAAGGTGCAGGAATGAGAAAGGTAGTAGAAGGTCTCACCATGTAGACATCATCAGCAGAGAAACAAAAGGAAGCCCAGAAGACTGCAGCTCGGGAGAATTTTGTGCAGTAGAAAGAGGTTGCAGCTAAGGAAGTTGCTGCCAATGAAGCTGCTGACAAAGAGCGAGTGGCCTAGGAAACCACAATCAATGTTGAGGAGTCTAAATATTAGCATACCCAAAACCAAGAAGGATCATATGTAGAAGAGGGTGGGGGTGCAGAGCAGGGAACCCCCTTTGTGGTCAAGAAAAGAACAAAGAAGACAACCTCGAGGTTGCAAAAGAAATAAAAGTTGACTAGATTCACCCACGTGGATCCCCTAGTCCTCACAACTGGGAATGGACTCCTCCTGAGGCATGTTTTGGGTCTCAAAGCCAATGTTTTGACCAAATAATGTTGTAAAGCCCCGCGAATTGTGGGTGCGGAAGTATGTTAGAGTCATAGGGTTTTCCACCCTAGTTTGTAATGTAATGTCGGCCTACCCATGGTCTACGAACCATGGGATTATATAAATAGAGTGAGGCTCTAAGCATAAAGGGATAAGAAGTCTAAGGGATTGAGTCGTAGAGTAGGAGAAGGCTCTGCAGTTGAGTGCGTAGAGCCTAGTTGTCCACAGCTAAGTATGTGGACCCTTGCAACTGAGTGCGTAGGGTGGAGTCGAGTCTATAATAGAAGAAGAGAATAATGAAGAGAAGTTTTATCCAAATTCTATATCTGTTCTTGAGTTATTACATGTTTGATATCAATTGCAGATATCCTGTTCACTTACTGCGTGCACTTGTATGAATGATTTATATTGCTAAGTCTACTTGACACATGCAAATAAGCCAAGTTAATCAAATAATGGTGGAATACTAGTAATTACTTGAGTAATAACAGCGTTCGGCCCCTAAGTAGGGTTGCGTGAAGGCAACATCTCAGGTTGCGAGGTATAAGTAAGTGCACATAGTGACATGCATGCAGGGTTGAACTGCGGACCACTTGAACTCATCAAACATCTTTAGGGTGAAGAAACCTGGTTCTAACACCGTCCCATACTACTTCGGGTGAGACCTCAGTCCACGCTCGACAGACTGTTGTCGAAAGGGCCAGTAGTACCAGGATTTGTTTGGATAAATCACCTCTGAACATGAGTCAGGTCCCAATAAGTCAACAAATGGTTATGTTGCCAAGACCATGATCTGCATAAGGGATGTCTAATGTCATGTCACTAGAATCTGACAAAGAATGAAATTGAAGTGTGGTTGGACAGAAAAATTCACGAGTTCATGGCACAGGAAAAAAGGAATTCACAAGTATTGAAGGAACAATGGTTAGAGCACTACTTATATATGGAAATTCATGAAATTTTATTTGCATCCTTCCCTTCAAAGTTGTACGAGTGGATCATGAAGCTAGCAGATAGTCAAGGAAGGTGGAAACCAAAGTTAGTTTGTAGACTAGAAGCCTCAAAAGATAAGATTTTGTGCACTGTGGACCATTGGCTCGATCAAATTATAAGAGGGTTTATCACCGAATTCACGGTAGACATGTTAGTTAGATACAACGAGGCAGGATGATGCTTCCTCAAAGGACTGCGAGGTAAGTACATTAAATATTTGAACACTTGGATTAAAATGCTACTATGTGAAAAGTGGGTTATGCGAATAAATTTATGTTTGTGGCTACATGAAGTGGGAGGATCTATAGAAACGAAGGTAGTGCAGAGATAGAGAATAGCCCCTTGATTTCACCTCGGCGAGAAATCAAGGAGGAGCTCGCGAAAGTTTCACCAAAAAGTGTGATCAGTCTGATAAGGCAGCGATTATCGCACATACCACCTCCACCTACACCACCACCAGTTTCACCATCTTCACCCCCATATCTACCCACACCACCTCTACCACCACAGTTCAAAATGGCGAGCGCAATAAAGTTACCAGTGTTCAAAGGAGTAGGGAACGAAGATCCAGACCAAATTTGGTTCGTGGTAAAGGTTGTATGGGAAGCGCAAGGATTCATAGATGACAACATAGAGAAGGCAATGATGGTAATCACGTTGCAGGATCACGTATTGACATGGTACATTAAGCATTCTAATGACAATCCAAATGCGGGCATCACGGATATCCAAGCTGTGCTAAACAAGAAATTTAGTAGGCCAAAATTGGAGACACAGTTGATTATCAATTTAAGGAAATCGCGATGCTTACCGGCGAGACACCCTGGGAGCTGGATCAAAGAATGAAGCATCTGACTCGTGTGGATAACATGACCTTGATGGATGGGAAACACCACGCATGGTTTGTAGTGTCCCTAATGCCACATCTAAGGATGGCACTTTCGCAGCAGAAGTTATCCACCCAGGCCGAAGCTTTGGAGATTGCAATGAGACTGCACGAGACCCCGATACAAGATCCTGGCTTGATAGTCCAACAAATCCACGCACAACTAAAAAATTTGTGTCTGGAAATGCAGAGTTTGAAATAGGATAGGACAACTTGCCTAGAGGTGCGCGTGGAGGTATGGTGCATAAAGTGCAAAGGCCAGGGACATGACAAGGACCATTGTCTAGTCTTCACGAACTACCTGGCAGGAGGAGGGCTGATTCCATTGAGACTATAGGCACAAGTAGGGCCGAGCACAGAGCCTACATTATGGTCCGTGATTTGTCAGATAGGTGGGAATCATGCTACAGATAGCTATCATCTATTATAGAAATATACGCAAACACCCCAGTAGTTATTTTGTAATTTCTACAGGTCAGTAGTCCATGATGAGTGTACCTGTAGAAGTTATGAACTAATGACGGATCAAACTCCTACCCATAGAGTTCAGACCGAAACAGGAGCCCTCGATCAAAATGAAGGGATTGCGCGCACTAGATTTTAGGGGCGTCGACAAGGTCGAGGTGGAATGGGACCAAGAAGGGGTCGTGAACAACTGATTTGTTACAATTGCAGAGGGTCAGGGCATTATGCTCATGATTGTACAAATCTGATGAGAGAATCATGTTTATATTGTACCCAGTTTGATCATGATATGGAGGACTGCCCTACACTGATAACGATGTTGAATGATAAGGGAATACTCTAGCCTCCCTCAACTCAAAACCTACAAATGATGAGTTATGAGCCGCATGAAGAGGACCCGAATGTAAACATCGTGCTCCGAAGTGGTATCATGATAGGAGATGACAAGCACAAGCAACCCAAAGAGATTGCTTGGGTTCGCAAGGCTCCAAAAGAGGAACTAGAGTTTGATTTGGAGCACGTGAAGGAGACATTAATGGAAGATAAGAAGTTCTTCACGGAGGCCTCCACTTTAGGTAGTAAAGACAAACTAGAACAGGGACCCATCAATGCTTACTACCTTTCTGGAGACATGCATGAATCTGCTGTGTGACAGCAAGGCTATAAAGGGAATGCAAGAACTCATCACCATGGAAAATTTTAGGGGCGAATTTTCGCCCTTGGGCTAAATTAAGGGATTTAATATTTTTATTGGGCTAATGTTTTTGTATCATAGTACATTGTTACAAATTGCCTCAAATTTATTTTATAAAAAAATTAGGTATGGAGGTTAGCCCACCTTAAGGGAGAGGGTAAAAAAAGTAAATTTAGCCCTTGAAATTAGGAGTTGCAATCTCGCCCTCATTTTCAAGAAAATGTATTTATGATAGTTATAAATAAAAATTTAAATACAGTGGGTGCATGGTAAATAGATAAAATTTCTTTTTATACTTACTCCAAAGGCATGTTAAATAAATAAAAATACAAATAAACTAGAGGTATGGTAAATAAATAAAACCTCTTTTTATATTTAGTCCATAACCCTCTTTCTATTTAAGAAGGCTAAAAAACAAGGTTTCATTTAAGTGAATCCTCTGGGCCAAATACCATATTTATAAAAGAGGTATGGTAAATTAATAAAGATATAAATAAACAAGAGGTATGGTAAATAAATAAAACATTTTTTTATATTTACTTCATATGTCACCTATATTTATGAACACGCAAGTGTGTAAATAAATAAAATATAAATAAAGTGGAGGTATGGTAAATAAATAAAACCTCTTTCTATATTTAGTCCATAACCATCTTTCTATTTAAGAAGGCTCAAAAAATAGGTTTTATTTAATTGAATCCTATGGGCCAAATACCATATTTATAAAAAAGGTATGGTAAATTAATAAAAATATAAATAAACGAGAGGTATGGTAAATAAATAAAACATTTTTTATATTTAGTCCATAAGCCACCTTATATTTATGAACACTCAAAAAATGTGTTATATTTAGGTGAAGCCTATGGGCCAAATACCATGGGCCAAATTATTATTAATACCATGCAAAAAAACATTATTAACCCTAATATTAGTATTAATAAAAATAGAGATGGCACAAGGTATTGATCGATGGTATTCAAATGGAATGTGGCCTATTTAAAGGGGGAATTAAACTAGCATAGATCCATCTTTACTCTGGATCAAACATCCTGATATGAAAAATAACATAGAGTGAAAAAATATTTAATCCCTCTAGGGGCTCGGTAGATCAAGAGTAAAAATGGATCTTGTAATTTGATGTCACTTAAACATTTTAACATGGTTAAAATAAAAATCAATTATTAATTTTATTAATTTTTATAAATTACTAATAGTAGTTTTTAAGCTCTAGGTTTATGATAACCCATGGTATTGACCCATAGTAATACCATGGTATTCATGTGAGCATAGACTATTTAAAGGGGAAATTCTATCAGCTTAGATCCATCTTAATTCCGGGTCTACCAAGTGCTGGGAGGGATAAGAGTGGTAGATGTGGAGTTAAGATGGATATAGGTTGGTTTTTATGATAATGAAGATATTAAATAGAATTAGGAAATTATATTGTAAAAAAAATCTTAAGGTGAATGGTTCAAGCTACATTTAGTCACTTCACAAAATTTAGTAAAAAATACCAATATCTCCATTAATATTGGTTTTTCTGATTTAACAATTTTTTTTTTTCAAAACAATGAAATTTTAACTCTTTCTACATCACCTTGGCAGAAGAGAGATAGTCCCTACCAAGATTTCCCACCATTTTTCAAACATTCTCAATATGATATCTTCATGAAAAAGTTAAGGTACTGATCTTGGATTAGTTGTTTGAAAAATATGCTAGTGTGTACAACCTTTCATCTTCTCTGCTATTCTTAGTTTGTCGTAATGATCTATAGGGATTGGGTCACTACACCATATTGTCCTGAAAGGTAGAGATTGTGCACGAAAAAGGAAATTAATCCACATGTTACAACACTCTTAAAAATTGTATGAAGGCAGTGAATTATGCTAATAAGAAATTTAGATTGGGAGAGACATAATTAAATTTTATTATTTAATTGAAGATTTCCAATTAGAATAATAATAAATCTACATTTATATATTTATATATTGATTGGAAGGCTTCTGAAAACAGTCACTTCTTTCCATTAGATCCCCTTTAGGCATTTGGGATACCTACTACTTCATTATATTATATAGTTGGGGCTTTCTACTTGTTGGCATGTTAGGGTAAACAAACTTGATGTGTTTTTTTTTTTTTTTTTAATATCGCTGTTGGAGTCTATGGAATAATAAATAAATTTGATAGCTTGGCAAAAGTGGTAGCTTGACAAAAGTGGTAGAGAAAACATTAATCTCTCCTACCATGACAAACATGGCCTTTAAAACTTGCAACATTCTTTGTAGGATGTGAAAATTATGTTTCTTTTTTCCAAACATGTATGTTAGTATATTACAGTTTAATGAATATGTTTTATTATTATCATGTATGGTTTCATACTTTAACAAAACATTCGCTAAGACTTCACAATGTTTTATTATTCAGTGGAATATTTTCCAAGATCTTACAAGATTTTATAGTTTAGGGAAAGATTCGCCATGACATTACAAGATAATATAATCTGGTGAGAGATTCACCAAAAAATATATAAATACATATTATATTAGTGATAAAATCGCCTCCCATTTTTCCAATGTATCATGGGGATTCGCCCATTTATTATACATATAAATTTAGGGTGGTTCTTAAAATATTCCCTACTCATCACTAGGTGCACCAGGTCAGGAGAACCACATGTAGTCTGGAAGCTTGGGAAGCACACAATGCGAATAGGAAGTGAGATGAGATTGACTGCATAAATCGGGTAATATGAAATGGATCAAGTGATTCTGGATCTAGGATCGGACGTGAATGTACTGCTAAAGAAGACATGGGAGTGCATGGGTAGGCCCACATTGCAATGATCTCCTATTCAATTACGAATGGCCAACCAGTAGAAGATCCTACCGATGGGAAGATTGCATGAAATAATAATATATGTTGAAGGTGCGAGTGTGCTTACATATTTTGAAGTGATAGAGATTTTTGATGACAACAATCCCTATCCTATGCTACTGGGAATAGATTGGGCCATTGATATGAATGGAGTGATAAATCTAAAGAAACGCAAAATGATTTTTGAGAAAAGGTCACTGTGAGTAGTGGTACCTTTAGACCCTGCGAAATGATCATGCTACACAGAGCTAGTGCACGATGACAAGAACGACAACGATCTAAACTGTATCTACAAGATAACTGCTTGGGATCAGGACTGGGTGAATCCAACAGTGGATAGTAGGATTTCGTGGGAGCGCGAAAGCTCATGCACCTCAGATTCAGATGAGGAAATAGAACGATGGCAGAACCAGTTACATGAGGTAACCACGCTCAATTCCAGCATGATGGTAAGATCACTACACTGTGTGAAAACAGAGGAAAGGGATCTACCTATGTATGATGGCTTGACAGTGGTGGATGATTTCTTGACCAAATTTGAAAGAGGGGTGCTGGAACAATAGCATTTCGACGCTCTGAAATGGCACTATGTGATACACCCACAAGATGGTGGGGTACGCATCAAGAGAGTTTTGAGGACTGGCACGGATGCAGAATGATGATGTCCCTATGATTTCGGAAACTGCAGATGCGGCTAACAGACAAGTATGATGGGCGGGATGATCCACATGCACACCTTGCGAAATGGACCAAGGTCTATGGGGAAGAGCCACAACCTAAATGGGTGCATTTGTTCTGTCATATCTTGGATGTCAAACCCATGAATTGGTATACTAAGACAAAGCTCTGCCATGACACGAGCGAATGGGATATCTTGCGTGATGGATTCCTGTTAACCTTCACGTTTGAAGATCATTGGTGGGATACTATTAATGATGCACTACAAGAAGTAAAAGCAGCTATCTTCAAAACACCCCAGGAACCAATGGAAGTGCTTTAGCCAGAATGGGATATCTTCTGTGAAGCATTCCTGTTAACCTTCACGTTTGAAGATCATTGGTGGGATACTGTTGATGATGTGCTACAAGCAGTAAAAGCAGCTATCTTAAAAATACCCCAGGAACCAATGGAAGTACCTCAGCCATAATGGGCAACCCAGTTGAGCTACATTCTAGTGTGCTACAATGTAAATATTGAGGAGGATGATGAGGATCCATGGCATATTAACATTCCAGAAACTAAAGGCTATCGTGAGGTTCAAGGACCATTGATTGAGGATCATGACATCACCGTGCCGATAAAAATAAAGTAGGTAAAAATTGGGACAGAGGTGGAACCAAAGCATGCAACGCTTGGTGACTATTGGGATGATGCCAAGGTGGATAAGGTAGCTGAGTTACTCCACGAATACTAAGACTTATTCCCGACCAAGATTACAGACATAAAAGGGATCATTGGTGACTTAGGGATGATGAAGATCACCCTGAAACCTGATGCGAATCCGGTTAAGCAGAGTCCTTACTGCTTGAATCTGAAGTATAAGGAAAAGGTCCACGTAGAACTAGACAAGATGCTAGCAGCAAGAATTATTGAGCTGGTGGAAGAATCCAACTGGGTGAGCCCTATGGTGGTGTAGGAGAAAAAGCAGAAGGGCGAAATAAGAATATGTGTGGACCTTAGGAAGCTGAATGACGCTTGTGTATGCGACCCATTCCAGACACCGTTAACAGATGAAGTATTGGAAAATGTTGGTGGACAAGAAGCATACTCATTCATGGATGTGTTCTCATGGTACCACCAGATCAAAATCGCGCTGAAAGACAGGAGCAAGATGACCTTTGCAACAGAATGGGGCTGCATTCAATACACTGTTATGTCATTTGTGTGGAAGAATGAGCCAACCATTGTTTCGCGCATCATTGTTACCACATTCAAAGAATACATCCAGAAGTTCCTGGAGGTCTTTCTATATGATTGGACTATCTTCAAACTAGTTAAGCACCACATAGCAAGCTTACGCTTGATGCTGGATACTTGTCAATGACACCAGATTGCGCTGAACCTTAAGAAGTGCACATTCCTCCTTCCTTTTGTAAACCTGTTGGGACATGTGGCCTGCAAACAGGGACTGATGGTGGACCCTGTGAAGATTGCAGTAATTCTAAATTTGAAAGCACCACGAATTGTTAAACAGTTGCACGCTACCTTGGGACACATAGGATACTACAAGAAGTTCATCAAATGCTATGCCCAAATCACTGCGCCGATGGAGAAATTATTGAAAAAAGATGTCACATTCTACTGGAATGATGAGTGCATGAAGAGCTTGGATGTCCTAAAGGAGAAATTGGCCTTCGCTCCAATCCTGGTCTTCCCAAAATGGGATGTGGAGTTTCATGTACATGTTGATATGTTGTGTATCGCGCTGGGAGCAGTGCTCACACAAGAGGGTGGAGAGGACTTGGATCATCCTATCGTGTTTGCAAGTCATAGATTGTCCAAAGCTAAGAAGAATTACTCCACAACCGAACATGAGGGGTTGGTGATGATGTACACACTCCAAAAATACCAACACTATTTGCAAGGAGGACATTTCAAGATGTATAAAAACCATTTCATACTGAAATACTTGATCAATAAGCTTGTGTTGGGGGGGCGCATATGCAGGTGGCTCTTATTATTTCAAGAATATGACTTTGAGGAAGGATTACCTGATGCACAGCTCTTTCCGATGCGCATCGTGGACAGGCACTTGGAAGATATAATCCACTTTATAACAATGGGGACTGTGCTGAAGGAATACTTCGTCCAACAGAAGAAGGAATTGGTGGTGCGCGCAGTGGATTTTTCTGTCATGGTGGGGCACTTATACAAAATGGGAAATGATGAGATATTGCAAAGATATGTACCTAAATTTTAATGAAGTCAAATCCTCGCGGAAGCACATGGGGACGCTATAGGAGGACACTATGTAGGATGAGCAGGTGCACAAAATATTCTTCGTGCAAGGTTTTGGTGGCCAACCCTTCACCAAGATTCAAAAGAATACTGTCAGGCTTGTGATATATGTCAAAGAACCAGAAAACCATTGTGAAGGGACAAGATGCCATTGAATCCACAAATGACACTGCAACTGTTCGAGAAATGAGAAATTGACTTTGTGGGACCTATCAAACCTGAGGGAAAGATGGGCGCATGCTACATCATCACTGCAACAGAGTACCTAAGACAATGGTTGGAAGTGCAGCCAGTCAAATACTGCATGGCCGCTACGGCTGCGAAGTTTTTGTTTGAAAACGTGTTGACCCGATTTGGCTGTCTGAAAATCTTAATGAGTGATCGTAGAACACATTTATTGAAGGAAACCATTAGCATGGTCACAGAAGGGTTCCAGGTGTATCACCAAAAAATCACACCGTATCCCCCACAAGCCAATGGGACTATAGAAGCATTCAAAAAAATACCAAAGATTATGCTAACCAAAGTGTGAAATGCACAGTAAAGCGATTGGTACTTGCTCATACCTGCAGTGCTATGGGCTTACAGGGCAATGTGCAAGAAACTGATGGGACAAACACCATTCTGGTTAGTTTATGGCATGGAAGCTATCATGCCAATGGAATATATCATACCTAGTTTGCGCATAACAGTGCTCACAGGGATGACAGACTGCGAAGCTTTGGAGGAACAGCTCATGCAATTGAAAGAACTTGAGGAGGAATGGTTCTTGGTTGCCTAGCACAATCGCCATAATAAGTTGCACACCTTCAAGGTAAATGACTTAGTGTTGTTGTATGACAGTAAGTTTGAAAAGTTTCTAGGAAAATTCAAAATGCATTGGCTAGGACCATACATGGTTAAGGAGGTCACAGACGGAGGCGCAGTCCAGCTAGTCAAACTAAATGGAGAACCCTTCTTAGAAAAAGTAAATGGCAGCCACTTGAAGCCCTACATGGGTGGGATGGCTATCTGACTTGCTGGCAAAAGCACAGTCTTCACACTCCAAGGATCTAGACAAAGGCATGGGACTATAAACATACATAGTAGATACTAGTACAGATGTAGGAAGCAATTCAGATACAGGGGTCTTAGAATGATGGATGTAGTAGATTCAACAAGCATTGACTCAGTGCACTGCCGACATCAGCATAGCTCGAGGATAGTTGGAGGAACTTCGTGCCAAGATCGTCGCGCCAACAGAGTGACTCGAGGCCGAGTCACGATGTTTGTGTTGGGGGCTTTTTGGGCATGTAATCCTCCCGAGGCATGTTTAGGGGCTCAAAGCCCATGTATTGATTGAATAATGTTGTAAAGCCCCGTGAATGTGGGCACAGAAGTATGTTAGAGTCATAGGGTTGTCCGCCCTAGTTTGTAAAGTAATGTTGGCCCCATGGGGTTGTATAAATAGAGTGAGGCTCTAAGTGTAAAGGGATAAGAAGTCTAAGGGATTGAGTCGTAAGTGTCTAAGTGTGTCTTTGGGTCGTAGAGTAGGAGAAGGCTCTGCAGCTGAGTGTGTAGAGGCCTAGTTGTTTGCAACTGAGTGCGTGGACCCTTACAGCTAAGTGTGCAGGGCAGAGTTGAGTCTGTAACCAAAGAAGAGAATAATAAAGAGAAGTTTTATCCAAAGTCTATGTATCTATTCTTGAGTTATTAAATGTTTGATATCAATTGCAAATATCCTGTTCATTTAATGCGCGCACTTGTATGAATGATTTGTATTGCTAAGTATACTTTACACATGCAAATAAGCTAATTTAATCAACTAACAGTGAAATACTAGTAAGGACTTGAGTAATAACAGTGTTTGGCCCTCGAGTAGGGCTATGTGAAGTTAGCATCTCGGGCTGCAAGGTACAGGTAAGTGTGCATAGCGGCGTGCACGCAGGGTCAAACTGCGGACCACTTGAACTCATCAAACATCTCTAGGGTGTGGAAACCTGGTTCTAGCACCCTCCCATACTACTTTGGGTGAGACCTCAATCCGTGCTCTGCGGACTATTGCCGAAAGGGCCAGTAGTACCGGGATTTGTTTGGCTAAATCACCTCTAAACTTAGGTTAGGCCCCAACAAGCCAACACTCACTGAAGGGGACTTAGACAAAATTGGTGACAAGGTCTAGGATACTGTAATAAAATTATGGACCCATTTTGAGTAGCAGTACCAGCAGGTGCTAGGAAATTCACAGAAGGATCTGCACAACTTGCAGATCCAAACATGCTTACTACAAGTGAGCGTAGGTCAAGCAAGTGGGATTTAGGTGACCCTACATCAAGAAAGCATGATGGTGTTGGAAACATATTAGACTTTGGATATCCGTGTGATTCAAGTACCAGACGGGACCCTGCACGCCGACTTAGAAGAGGCCAACACCTAGCTTTCAAAGATCAAGAATTGGGGCATCAACCTTGTGGCATTCCCTATCCAAACCCTGCAAGAGTTGCACAAGGGAGTATTGGATGAGCTGAGGTTTAGGGAGAAATGTGAACTATTGGTGATTAATGAAGTAAAGAAAAATAACGAGTAGATCTTTGAAGAAAAGTCGCAGACACTAAAGGAGAAGGAAGAAATTACTATGCGCAACTAGTACTTAGAAGCAATGATTACATAGGCGTTTAATCAGCTTCCTGAACTTAACATTGCAGCTAATGTAGTGTCGATATAAAATATCTAGAAGTTGACCGTGGTGGTCAAAGAGTCCAAAGATGAAATCAGCAGAGTCTGATTCGAGTTACAACTACAAATTTCAAAGCTGCAATTGAAGTTGCAGCCGACAACTCCACCATAGGTTCGACATCAACGCAAAGCTTCTATCAAGGCATGAATAGCCACACTAGAAGCAGCATTCAATGAATGCACATAGTTTTTCAAGCAATCCATGGAGCTATGGACATCTATGTAGGATGACCCCACTCTGCAGAAGATTGGCATAGACCTTAGAGAAAAACAACGACAATTCGATGAGATTAGATCGACCGGATGCACTTTGGCGCCAGTACAATGGTTTGTAAAACTGTAGGAAGGGAAGCAACTTCATAATTAAATTAAAGAGCTGCACCAAGAAGAGACCATTCTTAGGCTAAAACACAACCATGGATAGAGGAGGCTATCCAGCTAACTCTGTTAGTGCAAATCAAGCTTAAGGGCATGCAACAAACTCAAAGGACCATGGGCCTCGCAGTGGAAGGCCCCACTACATAGAAATTGGTTGAGGTAGTAAAATAGGAATCTAAAGAGGGCAGAAGTTGGGGTTCTGTGAATGGCAAGTGAAGATTGAAGTGCTAGATGAGTGACTCGAGGACGATTCACCAAATTGTGTTGGGGGCATGTTGGGATGGTGTCACTGGGTTAAGTTTTGTCTTCCCTTTTTGTAAAAATGTAAAGTCTCCATGATTTATGGAAGCAGAGCACGAAGATAATAAGATTCGAAGGGGTTTTAGTTCCTTAGGTTGTTAGGTGTTAAGAATTTTTTGAGACCCTCCCATAGTCCGTGAACCATGGTATTGTAAAAGGAAAGGCTATAAATAGAAGAGTCATAGCAAGTCTAGAAAATGAATCATAAGAAAGAAAATCATTGTCGGGGCAAGTAAGCTAGGCGGGAAGGTTTGTTTCTTGTACTTAGGCAAAGGGGAAGTCTCCTCCATTTGAGTGCATGAAGACCTTGGTAAGTTTTCTAGTTGAGTGTGTGGGCCCCTACCGCTGAGTGTGTAGGGAAGGAAAGTATGTACTTTGAAATATCATCTAATAAAATATAGTTGTGATACATACTTTGCATATTTGTTTATCTGTATTACTTTTGCAATTTATGTGTTTCTGAACTGTATTTGAAAATATATGAATAAATGTTTATCTAATGTGTGAAAGGGGTAGATCAGTATAAATTATGCATGTTATGACTAGTTAATGACCTTCGCAAAGATATAATTATTGTGTATAATAATTATTTTTATTAATTCTTCGAGAAGGATTAGGGTTCACGAAGATAGATCTAAGCCCTATAAGTCGCCGGAACCCATCACAAAGACCTCTACATGTAGAAACCTAGTTCTGTCATCCCCTAATACTGCTTCAAGTGAGACTAGAGACTACGCTATGTGGGTTGTTGCCAAAAGGGCCAATAGTTTAGCGTTTTGTTGGTTGGTGCAACTAGAATTGAACCTAGGCCAGGCCCCATCAAACCAACAATATTTTTCCCATGACCTTTGTATTATATTATTTATACATGAAGTTTTACCAAGGATGTTACACCACATTTACCCAAGCTAACTGATCCGAAGAGTTAGTATGATATGATTCAACTCCCCAAGTATGGTTAAGCAAGTGGAACCAACATGAAAAGACCAATCTAACCTACCACACATGCTATAGAACCTCCAAGAGCTAACCAACCCTTCCAGGTGACCAACACTAGAGACAAATTACCTTTTTCTAGACTAGAGCCTGAGTTGCTTCCTTGTAAATCCATCCAAGTGACTGAAAGCCTCCAGTCGCTCTCATGAGCTTGCTCGAGTGTGACTGTAGCCTTTTTTCTCCAATGCTATGCCAATGACTACAAGATTTAAGGTTGTTTTCCAGGGTTAGGAACGATTCACTACCCATAACTCCATGCATTTTTTAGAACTCATAAAATACATGAAGACAATTCTTTTGATAACAAACTTGATCAAGGACTTGACTGGACCCCTACTAGCCATGAAAAGAATTTCGTCAAACATGTAAGAAATATGCAATCTAAAAGTCATAACAATAGATCTGAGCATAGGGTTCTCATACTTATTTGAGAATCACTAAGAAGCATTGATTCCTTATCACAATAATTGCATTATCATCTACTAGGTCATATATTCATTGGACATTCATTTATTAATCAAAACATGATGATATCCAAACATCATCACTTTCATAAACCTTACCCATAACCATCATATAACCAACAAAAATAATAAGGATATGAAAACCATAAAAAACACATATGAACCAATACATTTACACATAACATACCAAGGAGAAGGATATATTATTAATGAATGCATAGGCAGACAAAGTATGGGACTTCCACGAACCACTCGACTATAGATTGGGCTGAACGAAATCTATCTTTTAGCCAATCGTCCCCATGCCATATTCCAAGAATGAATGTGGGATCTCATGAAACAAATCCAAAAAAACTAAAGCAGGGCTTCTAGAGGCAAAAAAACCTCAAACCTCAACTAGTAATTCCACCTCATAGTCAGACATCACTAACCATCACCATATTGGTCTCCACCTAAGCTAGCTAGGAATCCAGAGTGTCTGTTCCAACCAAGGATTGCAGGACTAGTAACTCAACCCACAACTGCTTCCAGGATCTACATAATTTGTTTAACCAAGGCTCCATGACTACTAACTCAACCCACCCAAGGTTCCAAAGTGTTTGTCCAACGAAGGCTCCAGGACTAGTAACTCAAAACAAGCTATTATAGGGTTTACAGAGCATTTGTCTGACCAAGGCTCTAGGAACTAATAACTCAACCCACAACCAAAGGAATATGAGAACCAACCAGAAAAAAAAAAAAAAAGTTAATCCCACAACACCATTGCTATCTAGGAAATGGCAAGGCTAGGTAAAACCATTGTTAATCTAGACAATCCTCCATGCCAATGGAATATCATAACCAAATAACCACATGCATATGCCATGCATGCCCAAAACTAGCAAGGAAATCATACATCCAACTCAGTACCTGCAAGAAAAACCCATTGTGGTTGTTGAACTTGATGTCCTCTTACTCTTTCTTGCTTTTCCTTTGCCTTCTTACTCCAAATCCCAAGTATGCCACACTCCTCTAATAGTGATCCAAGAAAAATCTAAGTGTCCAAGACTATGAGAGAGAGAGTGCAGAGAGAGCTCCAAAACTAAACTAACAAAAGTATGTCAACTAATCCTCAAAAGCCTTTTTATTAATCAGGCATCTATTTTCTTCAATTTCCATTATTTTTCTTCATTTTCCTCAAATTAAACCTGTCACCTTTCACCTTCCTTTACTCCTAATTTCACTTATTTTCATAAATAAAATGCTAATTAATGCCACTTTTTCTCTCCAAATCCTTTTCTATTGCCTTTTCCAATTTCCATAGCCATTAGTTAATCATAAGTGATCCCCATCACTATGTTTTTTCCCAACATTCAACTTGGAATACATGTCCCATGACCAAGATATTATTTTTCCTTTATTAACTTTATTACATGGATTTTGGACAAGGGATGTTACAATGGGGCTCCTACTCCAAATGGTGTGAGGTCCAGTTTAGACTTCACATTGAGGAGACCTCCTTAGTTAATGATTTTCCAGCACCATCAACAATTGGCGCCAGAGGGAGAGCTAGATCACAAGTTTTGCCAGTCGAGTTTGTTTTGAACCTACCATTTTAAATGGCTCATCCCCAAATCATACTCTCTAGGTTTTTTCCTAATATATCAAATGGTAAAAAAGTTATCCTCAATGGACCTCTTTGTACGTTTTCTCAATTCAAGTTTGATGGTGAGGGTGATACATCCATAATGGAACATGCATCTCTTTTTCTTAAGTCTCTGTGATTATTATGAAATCAATTATGAAGATGTGTCTTGTGTTCTTTTCTTCCTCATGATTTAAGGTCAAGTTAACCAATGGTGTCATAGCCTACCACCTGTGTCAATTCAATCTTTTGAACACTTCATCAAGGAGCTTCATTTATCCTTCGAAAAGTATGACTACGAGGATGTCCTTAAAATGATTAATGAACTCAAAATGAACCCTGATTAATCAATGAAGATTTTTCTAATTGATTCCTTCACCTACGTTTTGATTTTCTTGAAGAATATATGGATTGAGTTTTATTTAAACAAAAGTTTGAGCATCTGGGTCATGTCTCTTTTCATGGTGAGTCTAAACCATTTGATGTTTTTGCATCCCCAACATTGGTAAACCATGAGACACCTCTAATGTTAGAGGAGGAACCTACCATTCCTTTGGTTCCTTTTCCTCCTAATGTTTTAGTCCTGATGTGGGTGCCTCCTTGTGATGATGTCAAATTTGTGAAATCTGAAAATCAATTTGTTGACCAGTCTCATCAATTTTCGTCTACTTTCAATGAATCAGATCCGATGGAGGAAAGCTTGGAATAGTTTATGAAGCCTAAGGTGAATATTAATCTCTCCACTTTTAAAGAATATATTAACACTCATAAATTAAATCCTGGATCTAATTCAAAACTTGTTATCCTCTATCGTCTCTTTCTCATGATCCCTTGTCCCTTGATTTGCTTGAACAGTCTCTTCCAAACTCAAGCAGTGAGCAGGTACAATTTAGTTACATGTTGCATATAGAGGAGTAGAAAGGTGAGGATTCTTTCAACCTTTCTTCTCTTTTCAAACTCATATATGTTAAGATAATGTTCCTTCATTCTTGGTTGATTTAGAATCCAACAATCTCAATAATAAATCAAATGAAATTAATTTTCCTAATCATTGAAAAGGCTTGGGAAATCATCATTCTGATGATCATGACTCTATTGTAGTATATGAAAATGAATGACCACGAGCACCAATTGATATTTCATTTTCTCAAGAAGATTTTATTTCAAAAGATGTAGATCTTGAATTTGTTTTGGTCAAAGAATATTTTCTTATGCAACATATTCTTCAACTCACTATTCCTTGTGTCCTATGGATTGTAATGAAAATATGTCATGAGCTTTGAATGTACAAATTAATTTTCATATTTCTAAATTAACATAAGGTAAAAAGGATATCCATGATGAAGAATAAAGCAATGAAATCATTAAGCATCCATCCCATTCCTTGCAATCTTTTGTTTTGCATGAGGGAAACTCCTCATATGAGGTTGCTCATGAGATTGCTCCAATTCATACATCTCTAGATTTACAATAAAAAGTATCTTATGACTTGAGTAATATATTTGTTGAGGTTGTAGAATCTAAAAAACTAGTGCTATAGATAGCTTCCAACTGGATAATAGTTATCCCATTAATTTAATTGATAGTAGTTGCCTATATGAAATTTGTGACCCGACTCACTTCTTAAAATGTAGTTATCCAAATTTTCAAAGTTCTGGAACTTATCATAAATTTGAGGCACTTCAAATTTCATTGATGGTTATGTTAGGATCTCGCATTCTTGGTGAGATTCCTTAATCACGTCAGATATGAATTTCCTCACATAATTCTTTCCTTTGTATTGTTTCACTAGATACAAACTCTTTCTTGATTTTGAACATTTCAGATATAGTTTTTCTAACTTTAAAGATTTGGTTTCTGATCAAATAAAATATTATTCTCTAGTTGATACATCCCCATGCAAATATCTTGTATCAAATTCGGGTTTGGAATGTATATCCTTCATGCATGCCTACAACTATGAAGCCAACCATTCTGATTGTCAAGATAAATATCAACATTGCCTGAACGATTCATATATGTTAAGTGAACAGTCAACTCCCAATCTTAATTATGAATGTTGTTAAACTAATTATTTTTGTTCTAGGCCATTCAATACTTTTTAGTAGCATCCAAACCTTGAATCATTTAGTGTATCAAAACCCCCATGTTGACATGGGTACTATATTTGATTTGACATATCCTTCTAACATTTTGTCAACATGTTGTTTCAATTGGTTTCCCAGATGTACATGGCCAACAATTGTTTATAATTCCTAAATATTTTGTATTATTGGTCTAGTATTGAATTGGATACAAAGGGAACCAGTGAAGAATCAAGGATCTCATATTTTTATTTGTCAACTGGGTCTGAACACTGGTTCTAAAAATTTTCACTCAACGAATCGTGTTTTCCATTAATACATCTGATAATGGTTTTCCTACGTCGGTTGATCTTGTGAATTCTCCTTATAATTCAAATACACTAACTAAAAGTTCATATTTCCTAGAGTTTTAGGGTCTTCAAAGGGACATTTTTGGATTTCATGACCAAATCTATGCTTGGTTGGAAGCATCTTACTTAACAAGCCCTTTTGATAATAACAAGATTTGGTATTTTCTCATGCTTGGTAAGAAGGGAAACATCGATGAAGATACATTCATAAGAAGCCTTCGAGGTTGGTATGACTGTTATTCTCATAGGAAAGGTGAGGTTGTTGGTTGATTAAGGTTAGTTTTTATGGCATATATTTTCGCCTGTAGGCAAGACCTTCAATACGTTGTGCAAGTTATTCAAGATCTTATCTTTTCTTCTGCACATTGTTTTATATTGGTTTTAATAGATTGTGTCTTTGTGTATGAAGGTTGGGAGAAGTTATAGTGGCTACATTGGAAATTAAATTACACTTAGCACTAATCTTCTAACTGGTTAGGTTACGAGTAGGTCTACCTGCATTTAGTTCCCTTGCATATTGTCATACACTTACTCTCCATCTAGTCTCCAATTTTGTTTTATTTGTTTATTTTGTCGCGTATGTTGTTTTTAGTTCAACTCTTCATCCGCTTTGCTCTTTTGATCATGTTTTATAGTTTTTCCATGCCTTTTCTTTCATGTGTTTTAAATAAAAAATTGCATGAAAGGTACTCATTTTTGGTTCCAAAGACAATGTGGTGAAGCTTGAAAAGGGAAATTATGATGATGAACAATGCTTGGCTTATCTATTATCCTCTTCTCTATCTTGGGTTTACATATTTTTAAAGTCAATGATGTTTGAATGGGAAATATGATCCTTTCAAACACAAAGACTTTGGTCAAATTATAAATCTTGTATCTATTCTAGGATCTTCATTCCTTGATTCATTTTTGTAACTAAACGATGTTCTCCCTATCAATCCAATCAATTAGAGAAGGGAAAGGGAAAAATGAATAGTGAGCAAACCTATAACATAAGTATATATATACATATATATACAGATATATATATATATATATATATATATATATATATATATATATATATATATATATATATATATATATATATATCCTTCTATAAAGGAAAAACTCTTCTACTCTCAATAATTTGGGATCCCTCTTCCACCCTAGTAAAATAAATAAGTGCCTAATCACAATTCTATAATAAATTAAATAAAGGGTGAAAGAAGAGAAAGGCTTCCTTCATAGAGAGGTGAAGAAAGTAACTTCACTAGGGGTACTATTCAAGCTCGTTGGTAGTGAAGTAACACTTATTTTCCTGTAGTGAGCTGACGGGGTAATATCCAAGCCTGCTAGTAGTAGAGAAACACCAAAGATGAAAATTCATACTCTAATCATCTTAAACTCACAACTACATATTACCTTCTCCTAGATCAAAACATTTGTGATTTGATAAGCTTTGTAAATGCGTTTAGGTGACAAAAGGAGTAGAGGATTGTATATCCATAACTGGGTAAAATGGTGAAGTTAACCTAATTCATATGGTGAATCAATACTTCCTGAGAGACTGAGACCTTGCACTTAAACATAATACCTAAACAGAGAAGCTAGAGTTTTACCAGTGTTTCGCCAAGTGTCATTGCTGCGAAAAACACCCTCCAAAATTTTTCTTACACTTAAAATTTTAAGCCTACTAAGGATCTTGTGATCTATCATTCCATGGTAAATTCATGGTCTTCTAATTTTTTTCAAAGCATTAAGTCTCCTTCTAGGTGTCAAATTCACTTTCTCACACATGTTCTATCTTTGATGAATTCAAAAACACACTTATTTCAATTCAAGCTTAGATAGGCATTGCAAAACTCTTGAAGGTAAGGCTTGCATAATTACTAGTGATAGTAACTACACAATCCATAAGAACAATGTATTGTGCAATACATGAGGACAATCAATGTGCGCTCTTCATTGACAGTCTTCCTCACTTCGATTGTAATTGTACTTCTATTTTAGTGATTTTTCTCAATTGTTACTCTGTCACACATTTGTTTTCACAAGTGTCACTTTCATGTTCACAATTTCGTTTTTACTTACATTCACTTTATAAGTTTCATTTCCATGTTATATTCACTCTAGCATGTGTCTCTTTCACTTTAAGCTTATACAAGTGTCATTTGAACGTTTCTCTTACATTCGCAAGTGTCATATTTTGGCATGGGAAGTGTCACATGTTTAAAAAGTGGAGTTTTGGCTCATTTCAAGAGGAAAATTTGGTACTAATGGGTCCTATTTATCATGTAGACATGTATTAGACTCATTCCCTACTTTTTATGCATTATCACACTAGGGATTGCTTTGTCGTCACGTTAAGGTGATCATGGTGATTCTGGGTCTTGAGTGTTTAATGTTTTGTCATCGATTGTGCTGAGTGCATTATCATGTTTCAGTCCAACCTTGATTTCATCTCTTCCTCATTGATCCCACACTTAGTCAAATTCAAAAATGTTTGATACCTGACCAACCCGAGCTCACTCTGCCCCCTTTAAATGTGCATTGAGCGGTTGTGTTATTACCCAAAAAATGATAACCTAGCCATTTCTTACTATGTGCATTGAAATACACCATGTAGAATTAATTTTACCATAGTAAACCCACTTTCAACATAGCAAATAATTTAGTAAACCTTTTTTCCTAAATTAATTCTCATTAAAATTCAATAACCCCATGAGAATAATTGAATAAATAATTATTTATTTAATTTTCTCTCAAAATAATTATTAAATCATTATTTGATAATTATTTCTTAATTATTTTGACTTAATGACCTTGGAATAATTAAATAATTCACTATTTATTTATTATTCCTTATTTATTCCATATTTACTTTATGAGATAATTATTAAACTACTATTTAATAATTATTTATTCATTAATTCTCGCTAAGTGATTATTAAATCATTTTTATTTGTTAATTACTTCAACCACTTTCTAAACAAATATTTTTTACCATTTTGAATATATTTTCCCTCTCAAAAATATAATAAAGTATTCTCAATGACTAGATTTTGATTTGGTTAATAATATTTTATTATTTTCTAATTCCTACTCTCGCTCAATACTTTAGTATAAATAGATTGTTTTCCATTCATTCTTGACCATTATCATTATCGTCATCACCGTTATCATCATCACTGTCATCATCTCATAACACTCAAGCTCCCATTTGAGTTCGATCTTGCTTTTGGTTTTTTTGCATCTTGAGAGAGCGAGAGACACACAACTGAAGCACAAGGTGTAAAAGGACCCATCCCATAGAGGGGGATTTATAGAAACATGTTGTAAATCTTCCTCACTAAGTGTATTAATAAAATTATTATTCATTTAAGTCCTCCATTGGGTTACTACACTTCAATTTTCTAATACTATATTTTTTGGGTTTGCATCATATACTTGGGTCTGTAAATCTTCCTCACTAAGTGTATTAATAAAAAAATTATTCATTTAAGTCCTCCATTGGGTTATTGCACTTCAATTTTCTACTGCTATATGTTTTGGGTTTTCATCATATACTTTTTGGTAGGGTTTTCTCATGTTTTATTGTAGATCTGAAGCATAGAAGTAGCCATCTTATGTTGTTAGGGATGCATGTCACCAACAACTTAAGTGAATCATTTTTGGTACATCTACTAATAATTTTCATACTAACAAGTTGCAAGCCTCAAGAATGCATCTCTACCTTCTGGAATTGCACAATGTGTAGTTAGTTCCTCCAAAGACTCGTATTGCACAGTCATAGTGCCTAAGAGCTACCTCCTGACCTCTAGAACTGCATAACCCTTCCTCCCAACTGGTATCCTTCTATGTATTCCATTGTTTCAAGTAGAAATCTATCTCCCTTCCTTCCTAAACTATGCAACTGTGCAATTCGCTGGCCCTCTCTCTCCCCTAAAATACTCATTGTGAAGTTATAGTCGGAAAGTCTACCTCATTGCAACCCCCGAATTCCCATTCTTATCTCTTGGGCTTCTAGTGTTGTCCATTGCACAATCAAAATCATCACTCCCTCACACCTTACCTTTGGAACTGCACACAACACAATCCTTGAGCCTTCTTCTTTTTCTAGTACTTAGTTCTACCTCAATTAGTGATTTTCAAGAAGCAAGCTAAAATAGGGTTTTTTTTTAGATATGTCATCTTGTCATGGATGATTTTTAGTTGCAGGTACTATATCTTGACACGATAGGATCATGATCAAAGAGAAGGAGAAGGATACAGTGCTAGAAGACACTTGTGAATCAGTAAATACATATTGATCATTGAACAAGAAGATGTAGGGCCACTAGACTGTGATAGAAGTTGGAAGATCAAGATCTTAGTGAAGACTCCTTAGTTTTAGCCCATTGGAGGGTGAAGATTAAGAACAAAGTAGATATTTCAAGAAGATGAAGTACTAAACATACCTCTCATGAATATTGAAGGCAAAGCAATAGAAGGAGAAACTTGGAATTGCGACTTCATCATGGAGTCCATGCCATCATTGTCAAGTTGTGACTTGTACTAGTGCCATCAGAATGTCATTTATGTCCATGTGTATTACCACATCATTTGTGGATCTAATGATGTAATTATCAAAAGACAAGGATAAATTTAATGTGTGGAAGTTCAAGAGTCATATGTGGAATATGAAAAGTCACATAATCATATATGGAGAATATATTCTTTAGGAAAGGTCCAAAATCCATATAGAAGTCTAAAGGTCACATTATAACTCCAATACTCATGAGGGTAACTCAAGATTCATAGGGAATATGAAAGGACATTCCTCTTATTATAAAAGAAACCTCATAACTAAAGAAAAGGGATTTTTGAAGGCCTAAGATTTTGGAGAGCTAGCCTTGGCTTCTCTAACTTGGCATAGGAGATAAGGTCATTCTTTGGAGAAGAAACGAGTGACTTAATGTTCCAATATTGGATCTAGTGTCTCATCATTGTAACTATGCACTTGGATATTTAACCTAATAATCATAAGCTCACTGAACCAACACATTTTCATGCATGTATTGTGAATTTTGTAAGACTATTCTTGATATGTTTGTGGTATATGTCTTTTTAATATGTATTAAGGAAATTGAACTACTTCAATGGCTTTGGTACTTATCAAGTTGAAGGTGTGTTTTGTCTATGTGAACTATTTCACTAGATAAATAAAAGAAATTCCTTGCTCTCTTGTGCCTCTCTTAATATAGTACTGTTGGCTATGGGATCACCCCAAGGTAAGTTTTGGGGCTTAAAGCCCAAGTTTTGACTAAGTCTATTGTAAAGACTCCGCGATTTATGGGCACAGAGTGAGAAGATGGTCAATGAGTCAGAGGGTTGTCTGCCCTCATTTTTGTAATGTAATGTCGATTTGAGAGATCTACCCATGGTCCGTAGACAATGGGATTGTATAAATAGAGTGAGGCTCTAAGTGTAAAGACATGGAAAAAAGATGATCTAGGAAATCAATGATGCAGTGAGTTGAAGTGTAGAGTTGTGTCTTTGGATCATAGAGTAGGAGAAGGCTCTGCAGCTGAGTGCGTAGAGGCCTAGTAGTCCATAGCTGAGTGCGCAGGGCAGATCGAGTCAGTAACCATGGGAAGCATTTGTAAAGAGAAGTTTTACCATATTTCTGTGCATCTTTTCTTGTTTTATGCATTGGAGTATATCGAGTATGAATTACAAGTTCACTATTTATTTACTACGTGAACTTACATAAATGTGCTCAATAAATATAATGTAAGGTATCCGTTTATGCGAAGATAACTAATTGTTATAAGAAGATAAGTAAGATACATGGTGTGACTTAGGAAAATAGCGCATATCGCTACTCCAGCAGCATGAAAGCCCACAGCCCCAGGTTAGGGTTGCGCGAAGGTGAATATAACAGGGCGCAAAGTAACCTGCGCGAAGGTATTCACAATTGGACTAAATCAACCCCTCAGACATCTCAAGGGTGCGGAAACCTGGTTCCAGCATTCCCCCATACTACTTCAGGTGAGACCTCAGTCTGCGCTTTGTAGACTGTTACTGAAAGGGCCAGTAGTACAGAGTTTGTTTGGCTAATTAACTCTGAACCTGGGTCAAGCCCCAACAAGCCAACAAATGGTTCCATTTCAGGGACATAATCTGCATAGAGATGTTTGATGTCATATCATTGGAATGCAACTAAGAAATAAATTGAAAGTTGGTTAGATAGGAGAATTCACGAGTTCACGGTGCAGGAGAACAGCAATCCATGACTATCAAAATATGAGTGGTTAGACTGCTACCTGTACACAAAGATCCACAAAAGTTTCTTCACATATTTCCCTACTGAGATGTACGAGTGGATCATGAAGTTAGTAGATAGCCAAGGAAGGTGCAGGCTCGACAGTGCTATTGTGTCGACCCTAGAGTTGGTGTGCAGATTGGAAGCATCGGAGGATAAGATCGTGTGTGCTATTGATCACTGGCTCAATCAAATTATAGGAGAATTCATTACTAAGTTTGCAGTAGATACTTCAGTTAGCTATATCAAGGCAAAGCGATGCTTCCTCAAAGGACCGCGAGGTAAGTACATTAAGTCTTTGAACACTTGGATTAAAATGCTATTGTGTGAAAAGTGGATTATGTGAATACATTGATGTTTGGGGCTACGCGAAGTGGGAGAATTTACAGAAACAGAGGTAGTACATAACTAGAAACTAGCCCCTTAATTTCACCTCCACGAGGGGACGAGGAAGAGCTCGCAAAGGTTTCAACAAGAAGTGTGATCAATTTGATAAGGCAGAGGATCTCGCACATACCACCCCCACCCACACCACCACTATTTTCACCACCTTCACCCCCATCTTCACCCGTACCACCTTTGCCACCACTGTGAGTCAACATGGAAAGCTTGATAAAGTTTTCATTGTTCAAGGGAGTAGGAAATGATTATCTGGACAAGTTTTTGTTCGTGATAAAAGATGTATGGGAAGCGCAGGGAGTTACAGATGACAATATAAAGAAAGCGGTGTTGGTCAGTGCTTTGTAGGATTGTGCGTTGACCTGGGATATTAAGCATTCTAATGAGAATATGAATGCGGGGATCACAGACATCTAAACTGTGCTGAACAAAGAATTTAGCAGGCTGAAGTCAGAGGCGCAGTTGATCATTGGGTTTAAGGAGATCACAATGCTACCAGGTGAGACCCCCTGGGAATTAGATCGGACACTAAAGTGCACAATTCGCAAAGCTAACATGACTTTGACATATGGATAACACCGTGAATCATGTTTTGTAGCATCACTAACGCCGCATTTGAGGAACACGTTTTCACAACAAAGGTTAACAACTGAGGTAGAGGCCTTGGAAATCGCGATGAGGTTGCATGAGACCCCGATACAGGATCCTAACCTGGGAGTTCAGCAGATCCATGCGTAGTTGAAAAACTTGTGCCTTGAGATATAGAGTCTGAAACAGGACAGGATAGCTCACCCAGAAGTGCACGATGAGATATGGTGTGTTAAATATAAGGGTCAGGGTCATGATAAGGACCACTGCCTAGTGTTTGTGAATTACCTTGTGGGAGGAGGATCAATGTCGTTAAGACTGGAGGCCAAAGAAGTACCTATCGTGGTGCTTATGTTGTAGTGCGCAATTTGTCAAATAGGAGGAAATCATGCGACAGAATACTACCATTTGTTGCAGAAGTATAGGCAGAATTCATAGCAGTTGTTCTATAATTTATGTACAGGTTAGTGGGAGATGATGAGCACACTTGTAGAAGCTATGAGTTGATGATGGATAGGACTCCCACCTATAGAGTTCAAGATGAAATGCGGCCCATTGATCAGAACACAGGAGAGGCGCAAACCGGATTTCAGGGGCATGGACAAGGCTGAGGTGGAGGAGGACCTAGAAGAGGTCACGGACAACTAATATGTTACAATTTTTGGGGGGTAGTACATTATGCCTGTGATTGTACAAATACAACACGCACATCATGCTTGTATTGTACATTGTTTGATCATGAGATGGAGGATTGTCCCACACTAATAGCAAGGCTGCGCAACAAAGGAGCACTCCAACCTCCCTTGACTCAGAACCTACAAATGATGAGGTTTGAGCCGCGCAAGGAAGACCGTAAGATGAACATTATGCTTCAAAGTGGAGTTACGACAGGGGATGATAAAGGTAAGTAGCCTGAAGATAGTACTTGGGTTTGCAAGGCCTCGACAAAAGAACCAGAGTTTGATTTGGAGTGCGCTAAGGAAACCTTCATGGAAGCTAGGAAGAGCATCATTGATGCCTTCACTTCAAGAAGCAAAGACAGACCAGACCCAAAAATGGACCCATCAATGCTCACGATGTTCCTAGAAACATGCATGAAGCTACTACGTGATAGCAAGGCTATAAAGGGATTGCAGGAACTCATTAATAGATGCGTTGGGACTGCGCCAGGAGAACCGCCCATAGTTCAGAAGATTGAAAAGCATGCTGTGAGGATGGGAAGAGAAATGAGAATGACCACGCAGATTGGAGAATATGAGATGGACCAAGTGATTATGGATTTAGGATTGGACGCGAACATTTTGCCGAAGTAGACATGGGAGCACATGGGAAGGACTATGTTGCAGTGGTCTCCTATCCAACTGTGAATGGAAAACCAACGAAAGATGCTACCTATGGGAAGATTGTAGGGAATCATCGTGGATATTTAAAGAGCAAGTGCACTAGAAAATTTTGAAGTGATAGAGATTGTTGATGAAAACAATCCCTACCCTGCGCTATTAGGAATAGATTGGGCCACTGACATGAACGGGGTGATTGATCTTAAGAAGCGCAAGATGATTTTTGAGAAAAATTCTCTATGCGTAGTCCTACCTTTGGATCTTGCAGAAGGATCACTCTACATGAAGTCAGTGCATGAATATGAAAGCAATGACGACTTAGGTTTCATCTACAAGATAACAGCATGAGAGCAAGACTGTGTAAATCCCACCATGATGGACGAATCTCATGGGAGCACGAAAGCTCCTGTACATTGGATTCGGATGAAGAGATAGAGTGATGGAAGAATCGATTACATGAGGTAATCTTGCTGAACTGAAACATGATGATAAGATCATTGCACTGTGTATCAATGGAAGTACGATATCTCCCTACTTATGATGGGATAAGTGAGGTAGCCTTCCTGAACAACTTTACAAGAGAGGTATCAGAACAACAACATTTCGAGGCTTTGAAATGGATGCTATGCACTATGTTTGTGAGGTGGTGGGGTACCCACCAAGGAAGCTTTGAGGACTGGCAGAAATGTAGGAGAATGATGCGCATTCATTTTGCGAAGCCTCAGATGCGTCTAAAAGAAATGTATGACATATGAGATGATCCATGCACACATATGTCTGGGTGGGTACATGGATATGGTAAAAAACTAGTGCGGATGCACATGGACTTCACATTTGGAAATAAACAAGTATTGGCAAGGAAATTGCGCAAATGGTCCCTCCAGTTGGGATGATGAAGTGTGGAAGGAATGAGTGCACAGAAAGTTACCCACGCAGAAGCCTTTAACGAAGTGTACGAAGCATTGAACAGGGTATATAATGTGTAGCGGAGTGATTGGGACCTGCGTGTACCAGTAGTTCTATGGGCTTATAGTGCAACGTGTAAGAAACTGACAGGGCAGACACCTTCTAGGTTAGCTTATCGAGCAAACGTTGTAGTTCCAATCGAGTATAGTATGTCTAGTTTGTGCATAGTAGCACCGGTAGATATGACGGTTCATGAAGCCTTGGAAGAAGGAATAGTGCATATGAACGAAGAGGAACACTTGCTTCCTAAGGAAAAAATCCGACAAGGTGATCTTAGGCTCGAAAAACTCATGAAGGAAAGGGTGTGGTTAAGGGAGAAAAGTGCTTTGGTGGAAGCAGAAGTCAAGAAGCTTAAGGAAGAAATAAAAAGGTATTTTCTCGGTAAGAAAACTTGGGTGATAAAACAGGGTGCACATGATTACGTTGACGAATTTGGGGACTACCACTGACAGTTGATTAGCCTGATGCCTTGGATTAGATGGCATATTACTAAAGGGATCACCCATGATGGCACACCACAGATGGTAAAATGTGCGACAATAAAAGTAAATGACAAATTTTTTCCAGGGAAATAGATGGATGATCGGTTGAAACCCTATACCAGTGGCGCGGCCACCTGACTAGCCCTCGGAAGTACAATCATAGTGCTCCCAGGAGTTGAAAGGAGGCGTGAGAATATAAACTACTCTGCCTGAGAGCTACGTGATGTTGAGGATGCACATAGAAGCAAAGTCTCACAAGGTTCGGAACCACGTAAGGGGGGTTGCACTGCCACGCTGGTTGGCTGGAAAGTGACTGTTGTAGTCACTATTCATGATGTGATGCTTGACTTGAGACCAAATGGAGGCAACAAAAGGCATTTAAGATGAGCTTTATGGGAAAGATTTGGGAAAATCCGCCACCAAGGGAGCATTAATGGACTGGATTTCGGGGGAATGGTCGAATTCAAATTGAAAAGGCGCTATAAAATACAAAGGACTGCCCAACAAACAATACTTGGTAATTTGAGAATTGAGCTATTGTGTGCCCCGTGTATTCCAAACTGAGCCCTGTCTGTCCTGTGGAGAGTGTTGATTGAGCACCTGAGTGAATGGTTGAGAGATTTCTGGACGAACAATATGCCAGCATATGAGGAAGCCAGGGAAATCACATAGATGACCGCCAAAGAATCTGTGCAGGCCATGACCATAGAAGATGCCCCCGAGTGCATCAGGATTGTTGTGGAAATCCCTAAATCCCTGTGCACACCGAGACTAAAGAAAGACAAACAACCAATGATTCTAGTGAGTGTGTCCCCTCGAAACCCGCTATGAACCAGATTAACAATGGAGGAAAAAGAGAAAGCAATTAACTTGGAAACCGATGAGGATGAAGAAGACCTTGAGGATCTTATAATTGAAGAAGATGAGTACGAGGGAATGGAGGAAGAAACTGAGGCTATAAATCCTCCAAAAGAGTTGCCCGCATATGTCCCCCATGGAAAGGGAAGGCAAAGGTGCCCAAGGACCTTGACGAGAGAAAGAGCTCTCTGCAGACTCCACTCCTCCTAGACGACATCATCTTTGAAGGAACACACTTGGGAAGGGTGCTGAGCTTAAAATTCAAAGTCTGGGATCTCACTGACCATGAGAAATTCCCTCACTTGGAGACCGCATAGCTCATGAAGCCAAAGCAGAACACCGCGACGGGAGTTATAAAATTGGAGCCATGCAAGTGGTTACATGGAGTTGAAAAGGTAGGGTTGTTGAACCTACTCTAGGTGCTGCATTACCATCACGCCCCAGTGACTATCTATGTCATTAGGAAGCTACTCTACTTGGTGCATTGTGGGTGTTTATGGCTGGAGGAGCCCATCACCATCACAGACCACTTAATCCATTGAATTATCTGGCTCCCGTGTAAAGGAGAGGACCCCACAGACATTTCGTAAGGTAAGAGTAGTGATTTGGCCATCACAGAGGCCATGGAAAGGAAATACAAGCTAGAGAAGGAAAAGAGGGGCTACGCAATCTCCAACATCAACAACAAAGTAGTCAGACCTGCGACTCAAATACTGGCAGGTAAGCTCATGTAGAAGTGCCATGTGGATGAGGTTTCCGTGTCAGTGGTAACACTTGCTGAACAATGTGTAGAAGGGGTCTAGTTTAGCTGGTCTGAATTCTTGTGCAAGGAGTTCCTAGAAAATTGCCGCAAGGCATAGGAAAAATGAAAAATCCACTATGCATGGCTTCTACTGTCCATAGTGTTGGTGCCTTGGGAATTACCGAAGGATAGCTAGTTCCACACAATTGCAAGGGATCTCCCAGAGGCCACGAGGTATGCTTCACTGTGGGCCACCAGGGATGTGACCAGGATCTGCAACAACAAAATATTCTGGGTGTTCATGGAGATGAACCTTAGAATGGGGATTAACCGCAAGCCATGATTATCACCCACTATCTACCCTAGCCTGCAAATTTTTGTAGAATTTAAAGTGGAATTTCATCACATATACCTCAGGGTGCCAAAGACCCTGCAAGGAAGTGGAACGAACTGCCTTATATAGCCACAAATGATGTGATCTTCAATGTGCTTGAGATGTGCCCACTAGAGTGGCATGCTCCAGACATCTCTACGTTGGAAGAGTCTACTGGGCAGAAGAAGGAGGCAAAACTACGCATGGCACAGTTGGCAGAAAAGAGATGTAAAGAAGTAGTAGCAGCAAAAGAGCATGAGGTGCGGAATGCGGCACAGATATAGCAGAACAGAAAAAGGTCGTAGCAGCAGCACATAAGGTAGCAGAGAATGAGTGCAAGGGCTAGTAGTCACCTTCGCTTGAGCAGGAGTAGGAAATGGAAACAGAGGTAGAAGAGGGTGGTGCAGACCCACAGACAATGTCGACACTATTAAAGTGACAATTCCTGAGTGAGCAAATGGGGTAGCGCAAGAAGGTAAAAGCGTCGAAGCTGTCGATTGATCCGATCACCCTTATTGAGGGGGATCTAGATGATATAGGAGAGACAGTGCACGATCTCACCAAAGAGGCCTTGCAGAACTTCACGGAGGAGAATCGAATTGTGTTGGGGGCCCTACAAGTACATATTCAGGTGTTGTAGGTGTGCCCTCCTTAGGCTGGTACCCTCTCGACCAGCTTCGCAGTAGGAATAGCCGCAGCCAAGGAAATGCTACGCAGTCATACAAAAAACACAATAGTGTTACCAAAAGGGGCACTATTTACCATAAATGAGGCCAACTGGCCTACAATTAGTACATTGAAGGGGTTTTGGATCAACATGCTTGCGCTTCTGCGGGAGACACTCTATGTTCTGTAGGATGGAATTACTGCAGAACTGCAGGCTAGGGAGAGCCACATGTTGCAGGTGCTTAGTGAGCAGAAGATCAACATGGAGTAGTTGAGCTTGCAGCATGACAAGGTCTTGTCTCAAAATAGGCAAATGGTGCAGGTACTTGATGAAGCCTGCCAAATGTTCCTTGACCTAGCCATCCTAGCAGAAGCACTAGTAGAGGCAGGCATTCAGAGATTAGCAGTAGGGGTGTGCGAGGTACAAGAGCAAATGGCTAAGGTTTAACTGGAGATGAACCTTCAGATAGCAGAGAGGTAAGGGAACAAAGTGCCAATGCCATTACATCGAGGCTGGAGGAGATCAATAGTGTAGTATGGGATTGCACCAAAATGCTGGAAGAATCATTCAAGGTCTTCACAAATTTGCAGGAGGACCTAACTATACAGAGCTTAGAAATAGAGGCGGGTGAGCTACAGTAGTAGTATGAAAACATCAAAGGGTCCATGTAGATGGTGGCCCTCACTTAGAGGCTTGTGCGAATGCAACAAGCCAAAGTGCTGAAAGAGCAAGTAGACGCAGCGTGACACAAAGAAGTAGTTTTGAAAGTGTGTGTTCAGCCTTGGATCGATGAGGCCTTCATAATCACAACAACAATTGAAGGAAAGCTCACGTAGATGTAGGGGATGCAGGAACAAATACAGGGGAGCAGTTCCGACATCATGGTTTCAGAACAAAGAGTACAGGAGATTCAACAGGCAGTCACTTAGTGCGCTATTGACCTTGCAGCCATCCGAGTTGAGCTGGGAGCTCTCCACATGAAGATCTCTGCACCAATAGAGTGACTTGAGAGCGAGTCACAATGTTTGTGTTGGGGGCCTGTTGGGTGTGGGATCCCCCCAAGGCAAGTTTTGGGGCTTAAAGCCCAAGTTTTTACTAAGTCTGTTATAAAGTCTCTGTGATTTATGGGCATGGAGCATGAAGATGGTCAATGAGTCAAAGGTTTTTCCGCCCTCATTTTTGTAATGTAATGTTTATTTGAGAGATCTACCCATGGTTTGTAGACCATGGGATTGTATAAATAGAGTGAGGCTCTAAGTGTAAAGACATGGAAAAAAGATGATCTAGGAAATCAATGAAGTAGTGAGTCGAAATGTAGAGTTGTGTCTTTGGGTCGTAGAGTAGGTGAAGGCTCTACAACTGAGTGCACAGAGGCCTAGTAGTCCGCAGCTGAGTACACAGGGCAGGTCGAGTCTGTAACCATGGGAAGCATTAATAAAGAGAAGTTTTACCATATTTCGGTGTATCTTTTCCTATGTTATGCATTGAAGTATATTGGGTATGAATTACAAGTTCACTATTTATTTACTGCGCGAACTTACATAAATGTGCTCAATAAATATAATATAAGGTATATGTTTACGAGAAGATAACTAATTGTTATAAGAAGATCTGTAGTGTGACTTAGGGAAATAGTGCAGATCGCTACTCCAGCAGTGCGAAAGCCCCACAACCCCGGGTTAGTGCTTCGCGAAGGCGAATATAACAGGGCGTGAAGTAACCTACGTGAAGGTATTCACAGTTGGACTAAATCAACCCCTCAGACATCTCAAGGGTGTGGAAACCTAGTTCCATGATCCCCCCATACTGCTTCGGGTGAGACCTCAGTTTGCGTTCCGCGAACTGTTGCCAAAAGGGCCAGTAGTATAGGGATTTGTTTGGCTAATTAACTCCAAGCCTCGTTTAGGCCCCAACAAGCCAACAAGCACTATTACTTTCCTTCTAGAGACTCTCTCTTTACTTACCTTTCCTCAAATTCTCCTTTTACAAATTGCATTCGTTGATTCATAGTGTCAACTTACTTGCTAATTTCAAAGGTTATGTGCATACTCCCTTATGTGATTCATTGCAGCCAAGGAAAATATTATAGTTATGCTAACCAGGCTGATACTATGGATGGGGCTCCTACTCCAAATGGTGTGAGGTTGTTGGCTTGAGGGGGCCTCACCTAGGTTTAGTGTTAGCTAGCTAAAAAAATCCCTACACTATTGGCCCTTTTGGCATCAGCACGCGGAGTGTGGACTGAAGTCTCAACCGAAGCAGTATGGGGGGATGCTTGAACCAAGTTTTCGCACCCTTGAGATGGTTATGATGTTGGTTTATCCTAGCTATACCTGCCTACATGCAGGTTACTTAGCCCTCTGTTCCACTATTCAGTACTTTCGATAGAGGTTACAATTAGCTCTCGCGTAGTCCTAGCCTGTGGCATAGGGATGTTCGCACTGTTAGGGAAGCAAAATGGGATATCTCCCAAGCTAGGCTAAGTGTCTTACTTATCTTATTAACTGATCTTAGTTGGCTTTGTCTAAACACATGTCCCTACTTGTGTTCACTTAATCAACACATTTACATATATTCACACATCATATAAGCATTATAAGTGAAATTCATACCGAATATAAAAGATGCATAAATAGGAAATAAAGACGCAAAAATTATAGAATCCTTCTCTTTATTGATAATTCCAGACAATTACAGGCTCGACCTTCCCCTCGCACTTAGTGGCAAGGGTCTGCCCACTTAGCTACTGACTTCTAGGCCTCTGCACACTCAACTATAGAGCCTCTACCTACGGTACAACCCAAACTTAGACTTCTACTTTAGAGCTATCTCTCATACATGTCGATGCTTTCCTAATATCCTCTAACTACTTAGAGCTTAGTTCTATTTATGCAAGTCCATGGTCTACAGACTATCGGTAGATCTTTTACAGCTAACATTACATTTCCAAAATAAGGGCGGACAACCTTATGACTCTTTAACTCCGCGACCACAAAATGTTGAGTATTTACATTTGGATTACAAAATTGGACCAAAATATCGGCTTTTAGCCCCAAAACTGCGCTTGGGGGATCCCATGCCAAATAGGCCTCCAACACAAACATCGCGACTCACCCTCGAGTCACTCTGCAGGCGTGGTGATCTTAGTGTGAAGACCTCCCAACCCCTTTTGGATCACGACAAATTTGAAAGTGCACTGAGTGGCCACCTGTTGGACTTCTTCCACTTGCTGCTCGATGACTGTTGCCTTGAATCCTTTGCTGAGCTGCCTGTAGTTGTGCGATCTTTCCTTCAATGGAGGTTGTGGTCATATAAGCCTCGTTTATCCAGAGTTGTAGGCATGCTTTTAAGAATGCTTCTTTGTGCTAAGCGACATCCACCTGTTCCTTGAGCGCCTTTTCCTCCTACATCCGTGCAAGCCACTATGTAAGGGAAACTGTTTGAGGTATCCCTTTGACCTCATCATACCTTTGTTGTAGCTCATGCACCTCTATTGCTAGGCACACTACATTCGAGTCCTCCTGTAGGGTGGTTAGGACCTCGAATGATTTTTCAAAAAGTTGCACGCAGTTTGTCACTACACTATCAATCGCCGCTATTGCTATTGTAACAATGGTGGTATGCTATTCCTTGACTTTCGGTAGGGTTGAGGGTTGAGCCCTCAACTACAATTCTATGATCTACAGGTTCAGCTCCAGCTAACCCCCGACCATCTATACTCCAGTGTCGCACACCCCTGTGGCCAACTTGTGGATGCACGCCTCTATCGGTTCTTTTGCCTGAATTTCCAACACTGGGACCATTCCGTAGGCTTCGTCCACTACTTGCATTATTTTCTTATTCTCCTCCACTGCCTCATTGTTCTTAGGCTCAACTGGTCGATGTTGATGCGCTCCTCGCTCATCACCTGTAGAGCCCGAATCTCCCGAGACCTAAGTTCCACAGTGACTACATCTTATAAGAGGTAGAGTGTCTCTCAAGGGAGCATGACCATATTCAATCCTACCCCTTTCAGATTGTTGATCATGGGCTTGTCGACCTCATTCTCTATAGTAAGAGCCCCATCTGGTAGCACTATCATGTTGGTCACCCTTGTGCACAACATCTCCTTAATAGCTAAAGTGCCGATCGTGAGGCTGGTGGACACTGTGCCAGCCTATGGAGTGTGAACCTGCAACTCCTACAGTTCTCTTCAGAGAGCCCCCAATAGCAACTACTTCTATTCTTCAAACTGTTGGAGGGCCTCCGTGGTGATATCCCTCACCGTTTCACCGATATTGTGCAAATCCCCCTCCATGAGGGTGATTGGATCCAAGGATGTCTTTGAAGCTTTGGTTTTCTTACGTGATGCTGCCTTCTCTTTCGGGTGTGGATGCTTGAGTTTGGTGGACGTTGTCTACGGGTCTGCGCCACCTTGTTCTTTCAGCTCCTCTATTTCCACCTCAACCCCGGGTGAAGGTGGATTCTGTACTTCACGCACTTCTTCTCCTGTCTTCTGTTGTTCCGCCAATTTTTTGGCATTACGCACTGCCTGGGCCTTAGCCTCTACTTCTTCTTTCCTGTGCTTCTCAGCCGGCTATGCAATTCAGATTTTTTTTCCTTCTTCTTATGCTATGTGATGGACTTATCTGTTTCCACTGTGGAGCCTGATGGAGCATGCCACTTCAGTGGCTAGGACTCGAGGACTGCAAAGATCACATCATTAGTCGCTAGATATGGTATTTTATGCCATGTCTTCGTGGGGTCCTTCTCCTCCGTGATAAAAGCATGGTGGAAATCTACTTTGAACTCTACAAAGCTTTGTAAACTGGCATATATTGAGGGTGACAATCGCGGCGTACAATTGATCCCCATCCGGATACTCATCTCCATTAAGACCAAAAAGATCTTGCTTTCTTTTATGTGCTATGCATCCTTGGTCACCCACAAGGAAGCATACTTTGCTGCCTCTAGAAGGTCTGGTGTGACCAAAGGGAATTGGATGTCTTCTGGCCGCTCCCATGCCACTAGTACGATTGACAGTAGGAGCCATGCATAGTGAAATGTTTTTCCCTACTCTTGTGCCTCACCATAGTTTGAAACGAACTCACCGCAAAGATAATTTATCCAATTGAACTAGACGCCTTCAATGCAGTGGGCCTCTAGTGCAATTACAGGCACGAGCACCTCATTCGTACAACACTTCTGCATCACCTTCCCTGCTAGTACTTGTGTCACTACCTCGACTGCAAGGTTGTTAATACTGGTGATGGCATATCCTCGCTTCTTCTTTTGCAACTTGAATTTCTTCTTCATAGCTCCCGTGAGGGCCAACTCGCCACCTTTTCCTTCTAAAATATTGGTTGGATCCTCCCCTGAGTAAGGAAGTCGTGTGATCTGATGAATCAAGTGGTTTGTGATGGGAATGGGCTCCTCCAACCACAAACACCCATCACGCACCAAGCAGAGGAGCTGCCTGATGATGAAGATGGTCACTAGGGTGTGGTGGTAATGCGACACCTAGAGTAGGTTAAGCAATCCAGCTTTCACTACACCCTTGAGCCAGGTTCGCAGCTCCAATTCAATTGTTCTAGCAGTCATGTCAATGTGTCGGTGCTTTAGCTGATCAGTCGCTAAATGTGGGAATTTCTCATGATCTGCGAGGGGACAATCTTTGAATTTTAGTACAAGAACTCGCCCTAAGTGCGGCCCCTAAAAAATAATGCCATCTAGGAGCAGCGAAGTTTACAGGGAGCTCTTGCTCACATCTATGTCCTTCGGCACCTTGGCTTTTCCCTTGCGTGGAGGAACATATTTTGGTAACCGGGTAATAGGGTCCAGACCCTAGGTTTCAACTTCCATTTCCATGTCCTCCTCATCCACTAGGATTTCTTCAAAATCTTCCTCGTCGACCTCTAGATTAATGGCCTTCCCCTTTTTTGCAAGGTGAGGTTAGTCCTCTATGGGTTTCTTGGTGAGACTCACACCGAGATCATAGCCTTCTTATCATTCTTAGGTCTCGATGTTCTCGGCGGTTTAAGGACTTCAACTATCGCTCTGGCGCTCTTTGGGGCTTCCACTACCTCAATTTCTTGTGCGGCTTCCTCATGTGTCGACATCATTCTGGTCAGGAGGTCCTCCGTCTCCTTGGGCAATCTCTCAAACACTGAACTTGCTCTCAAAGCCTCAAAATTCAAAAGGTCCATACACAACTGATAGCGCAACAACTAAATTTTTAAAATGATAAGTGTTTTTCACTGGACAACCCCTTGTAATTTATAGGGATTTTTGAATTCAAATTCGACCATTCCCCCCACACTTGGCCCATTAATGCTAGATTGGTGACAAAATTTCAAGAACCTAACCCATAAATTTCTCCTTAAATGCCTATTGCCCACTCCATTTGTCCTCAAACTGACCATCAAATTGTGAATAGTGACTTTAACGGTCACTTTCTAGTGTACTTGCATGCTAGCGTAGCTATCTTCGTGTTGTCATGAACCTTGTGACACTTTGCTACTTTGTGCAGTCTTGATATCGCACAGCTCCCCAACCCGGGTGGTGTAGTTTTTAGTCCCATGCCTCCTTTCATCTACCTAGAGCACTAAGACTGTGAACTTTCATATAGTTACATGGCTAGATCACCGATATATGGCCTCAAGCGATTGCGATTCACCTTTCCTGGGAAGAGTTCTCCATTTAACTTAACCAACTAGACCGTGCCTTCGTCGGTAATCTCCTTAATAACATACGGCCCTAACCAGTGCATCCTAAGTTGTCTGGGGAAGTTATCAAACTTACTATCATACAACAAAACCAAATCATTTACCTTGAAGGTGCACAACTTAATGTGTCGGTCATGCCATGCTTTTTCACACTACTTTTGGACCTGCTGGTGAAATCCAGCCAGAAATCTCTCTTCTTTAAGCTCGTCCAACTGCGCGAGCCTCTCTTCTAGGGCACAGTGATCTGTCATACCCATAAGCACTTCTATGCATAGACTAGGCATGATGTATTCCATACGCATCATCACAAAAACCTCGTATATGAGCCTAAAGGGTGTCTATCCCGTCACCTTCTTGCATGTCATCCGATAAGCCCATAACACTGCAGGTATGCATAGGTCCCAATCACTTCACTGAGCATTGCATACCTTGGTCAGTGCATTTTCAAGCACATTGTTGAATGCATCCACTGTCCCGTTAGCCTGTGGGTGATAAGGTATGCTCTTTTGGTGATACACCTTAAATTCTTCCATTATTGCACTGATCATCTCATTTAGGGAGTGCATATGAAGATCACTCATCAAGATCCTTAGACATCCAAATTGCATCAGTACATGTTCAAATAGGAACTTCGCAGCAGTCACGCTCGTGCAATCCTTCATCGGCTACGCTTCTGCCCAATGAGTCAAAAACTCCGTTGCAGTGATAATGTACCTCGCACCTGTCTTCCTTTGAGGCTGAATGGGTCCCACAAAATCTATTGCCCACCTTTCGAAAGGTTGAAACATCATTTTTGGATTCAAAGGCATTTCATCCCTCCGCGATGGCCTACCTATTCGTTAACATACATCACATGCCTTTCAATATTCTTTTGAATCCTGATGAAGGGTTAGCCACCATAACCCTGCACGTAGAATATTCTGCGCGGTTGCTCTCCCTGAATAGTGTCTTCCCATGGTGCCGCCATGAGCATCTACGAGGATGATACTTCGTTCAAACTCAGGTACATACCTTGGTAGTATTTCATCGTTCCCCATCTTGTATAGATGCCCAGCCATGACAGAGAAGTCTGCTCTGCGCACCACTCGTTCCTTCTTTTGCTGGATAGAGTATCCTTCTAGTGTAGTTCCAGTTGTTAGAAAGTGCATTATATGCATGACATGTCCATCTGTGATGTGCACAGCAAAGAGCTACACGTCAAGTAATCCTTCCTCCAAATTAGTAGGTTCCTACCCTGTTTCGATCTGCGACAGATGGTCTGGTCTCGTGTTCAATCTTCTAGGCTTCACAACAACTTCAAAATCATACTCTTGAAATGATAAGAGCCATCTGTAAATTCGCCCCACCAACACAAGCTTATTGACCAGGTACTTCAGTGCGGAGTGGTTTGTATACATCTTAAAGTGGCCCCCTAGCAAGTAGTGTCGATACTTCTAGAGTGCATACATCATAGCTAGGCCTTCACGTTTAGTGGTCGAATAGTTCTTCTCCTCTTTGGATAATCGACGGCTTGTGAACGCAATAGGGTGGTCCAAGCTTTCTCCACCATCCTGTGTTAGTACTGCCCCTAGCGCTATACACCACGCGTCTACATGTACATGAAACTCTTTTTTCTAATTCAGGAAGACTAGAATCGGCGCGGTAGCCATATTTTCTTTTAATATATTCAAGCTTTTCTTACAGTCATCATTCCAGCAGAACATGCCATCCTTCTTCAAAAAAATTTCCATCAGTGTGGTGATCTGGGCATAGCCCTTGATAGACTTCCGGTAATATCCCATATGTCCTAGAGTAGCATGCAACTGTTTCACAGTCCTTGGCACTTCGAAGTTCAGAATCACCATGATTTTCACACGGTCTACCATCAACCCTTGTCTGCAAACCACATGTCCCAATAGGTTCCCAAAAGTAACACAAAATAGACACTTCTTGAGGTTGAGCATGATCAGGTATCTATGACAAGTATCCAACATCAAGCGCAAGCTTGCTACATGGCGCTTAACCAACCCAAATACAGTCCAGTCATCAAAATAGACTTCTAGGAACTTATGAATAAATTAATGCTGCAACAACCACGCGCGAGAAGATAGCAAGCACATTCTTTAGCCCAAACATTATTACAGTATATTGAAAGCAACCCCACTCAGTCATGGAGGTTTTCTTACTCCTATCCTTCAGCTCAATTTTGATTTGGTGGTACCCAGAGAACCCATCAGTGAAGGAGTATGCTTCTTGGCCACCTACATTATCCAACACTTCATCTGTGAACAGAGTTGGGAAATGATCATGCAAACAAGCGTCATTCAATTTTATGAGATCCACGCATATCCTTATCTCATCATTCTACTTCTTCTCTTGTACCACCATTGGGCTTGCCTAATTGGACTCTTCCATAGGCTCAATGATGCCTATTGCTAGCATTCTGTCTAGCTCTAAGCAGACCTTCTCCTTGTATTTCGGATTTAGGCGGTAAGGCCTTTGCTTAACTAGCTTTGTGTCAGGTTTTAACGTGATCTTCATCACTCCTAGATCTCCAATTATTCCTTTCAGGTCCATAAACTTGGTAGGGAATAAGTCCTGATATTCATGGAGTGATTCAACAACCTTATCCACCATCGCGTTGTCCCAGTAGTCTCCAATATTCATGAATTTGGGTCCTACCTTCATACCAATCTTCACCTATTTAGTTTTCACTGGCACAGTTATATCAGGGTTCTCAATCTGTGGCCCTTGAACCTCGCGGTGACCTTCTATTTATGGAATGTTAATATTCTGCGGATCTTTTTCCTCCTCTTCAGTAGTTACATTATAACATTCCAATGTGCGACTCAGCTAAGTAGCCCATTCAGGCTGAATCATGTCTAAAGGATCTCGTGGTATCCTAAAGATGGCTTCTTTCACCTCTTGTAGCACTTCATCAATACCGTCAAATCCATCCTCAAAACTGAATGTCATCATGAATCTTGCATGCTGGATATTCCATTCACCTGCCCCACGGTGGAGCTTTGTTTCTATATACCAATTTTGGGATAACATCGAGGGTATGATAGAATAGGTGCACCCACTCAAGTTGTGGCTTTTCTCCATAGGCCTATTTCCATTTGGCTAGATGTGTACATGGATCATACTGCCATCATACTTGCCTATCAGTCGCATATTAGGATTCCTAAATCATGCTCTCATCATCCTCCTACATTTGCGCTAATCATCAAAGCTTCGCTTGTGCGTACCACACCATCTTGCGGGCGTAGTGCGTAGTACCCAATACAAGGCCTGGAAGAATTGCTTTTCTGGAACCTCCCTTTAAAATGCATCCAGAATGATATCTACCTCATTTAGACCATCATAAATAGGAAGATTCCTTTCCTTTGATGACACACAATGTAGCGACCAGGTCATCATATTGCAATTCAACGTAGTTACCTTGTGTAACCGATTCTACCAGCGTTCTATTTCTTCATTAGAATTCGAGGTGAAGGAACTCTCATGCTCCCATGTAATCCGTCAATCTGTGGTGGGATTCATCCAGTCTTGGTCTCATGTTGTTATCTTATAGATGCACTCCAGATCATCATCACTCTCATAGTCGCAGAGTTGTCCTGTATAGCGCAATCCTTCAGTAAGATCCAGGGTATTATTACTCGTAGTGATTTCTTCTCAAAGATCATCTTTCACTTCTTCGGATTAATTACCCCATTCATTTGAATAGCCCAGTCAATTCCCAGGAGCACAGGGTAAGGTTTGATATCATCCACAATCTCTATTACTTAAAAATTTGCCAGTGTGCTCGCTCCCTCAATATCCATGGTCACTCCCTACAGCCACGCCATGGGTATGATTTTCTGTTGATTAACCATCCTCAGCTGAATCGGAGACCATTCCGACGCAGGTTGCCCCATTCGCTCCTAAGTTTTCTTTGGTAGAACATTTGCATCAGATCCCAAATCCATAATGACTTGATCCATTTCGTATTCTCCAATCTGCACAGTGAGTCTCATTTCATGCCCCATCCATGTCTTATGTTTTCCGATACTTTAGACTACATGTGGTTGACTTGCCACGGTCCCAGCACATCTATTGATAAGTTCATGTAACCCTTTCATAGCCTTACTATCGCGTAATAACTTCATACAGGTTTCTAAGAAAGTTGTGAGCATAGAGGGGTCCATCTCCAGCTCTGGTTTATCCTTGCTCACTGAAGTGGAGGCCTCAATGAAGCTCTTCTTAGCTTCCATGAATGCTTCATGAGCAGACTCCAAATCGAACTCCACCTCTTTTGCTGAGGCTTTGCAAACCAAATTATTGTCTTCTGGCTGTTTACCCTTGTCATCTCCCATTGTGATTCTACTCTGGAGCACTATATTTATGTTTGGATATTCCTTGTGTGGCTTAGACCTCATCATATACAAGTTTTGAGTCGGGGGAGATGGTAGCGCTCCTTTGTCACATATCCTAGCTATCAACATAGGGCAGTATTCTCTTTCATGATCAAACATCATGCAATACTTGCATGACATACGCGTTAGATTAGTGTAATCATGGGCATGTTTTCCGGCTACCTGACAGATAGCACACCATAAAGCAGGCACCACACTAGGTCCTACTTGAGCTTCTGGCCTTAAAGGCATCAAGCCTCCTCCTACATGGTAATTTGTAATGACTGGGCAGTGGAATTTTTCATGACCCTAACTCTTGCATTTCAAACACCATATCTCTTTGTAGACCTCTGGCCAAACCTTCCTATCTTGCTTCAGACTTTGCATCTCAAGGCACAAATTCTTCAACTGCACATGGATCTGCTGGACTCCTAGATTAGGATCCTACATTGGAATCTCATGTGATCTCATGGAAATCTCTAAGGCCTCTGCCTGAGTTGTTATCTTCTGCTGTGATAACATACTCCTTAAGTGTGGTAGTAGTGAAGCCCCAAACCACTCGCGTCGCTGTACATCTGTCAAATTCATGATGGCTTCACGGATCATACATTTCAGCCTCTAATCCAGTTCCCAAGGTGTCTCACTTCGTTCAATCGTGATCTCTTAGAATCCCACAATCAACTGTGCTTCAGATTTAGGCCTACTAAATTCCCTATTTAGTGCTGCTTGGATGTCTGCTACTCTAGCATTCAGGGTATTGTTGGAGTACTTAATATACCAGGTCAGTGCGTGATCCTGTAGAGTGCTAACCAATGTTGCTTTATTTATATGGTCATCTCTAACACCTTGAGATTCCCATACAACCCTCACAATGAACTAGAATTGGTCCAGGTCCTCATTTCCCAAGCCATTGAACAAAGGCAACTTCACACTATTTTCTGTACTGAATAGCAGTGGAGGTGGAGGTGGTACAGGTGAAGTTGGAGGTGATGGAGGTGAAGCCAGTGGTGGTGTGGGTAGAGATGGTATCTGTAGGAATCCTTGTTTTATCAATTGAATAGAGATTCATGGAGAGACCTTTGTGATCCCTTGTTTGTCCCCTCGCGGAGGTGAAATCAAGGGGCTATGCTATGGACCCTTATTTCCTTTGTTTCTGTAAAATCTTCTGCTTCGCGTAGTCCTGAACATCAAGGTAGTTGCATAACCCATTTTTTGCACAACAACATCTTAATCTAAGTATTCAAAGATTTTAGGTACTTACCTCGCAGGCCTTTGAGAAAGCATCGCTTTTCCTCGCTATAGCGCACTGAGGTGTTGATTGCGAATTCAATCACAAATCCTCCTATGATGTGATTGAGCCAATGATTGATAGCATGGGCAATATTTTTCTCTGATGCTTCCAACCTTTGCACTAGCTCTGGGGTCCACACAATAGGATTGTCAAGTTTCCACCTTCCTTGGCTATCTGTTAGCTTCATGATCCACTCGTATAGCTCAGTAGGAAAGGAGGCGAAAAATATTTCATGGATCTCCATATACAAGTATCGGTCCAACCATTATTATTTTGACAATCACAGGTTTCTATTTTCTTGTCTTGCGAACTTGTGAATCCTTCTATCCAACCAGCCTTCGATTTATTTCTTAGTTGGATTCCAGCGATATGACATCACTCATCTCTTATGTAGATTCTAGTCTCAGCAATGGAACCACTATTGGCTTGAGGGGGCCTGACCTAGGTTCAGTGTTAGTTAGCCAAAAAAATCCCTACACTACTGTCCCTTTCGGCATCAGCCCACAGAGAACCGAATGAAGTCTCACCCAAAGCATTTTGTGTGGATGATGGAACCAAGTTTTTGAACCCTTGAGATGGTTTTGATGTCAATTTATCTTGGCTATACCTGCCTTCACACAGGTTGCTTAGCCCTATGTTCCACTCTTCAGTACCTTCATGAAAGGGTACAATTGGCTCTCGTGCAACCCTAGCATGTGACTTAGGGATGTTCGCTCTGCTAGGGCAGTGAGTTGTGATATCTCCCAAACTAGGCTAAGTTTGTTACATATCTTACTAACTAATCTTAGTTAGCTTTGCATAAACAAATGCCCCTACTTTCATTCACTTAACCAACACATTTACATACATGCGTGCATCATATAAGAATTATAAATGAAATTCATACCCAATATAATAGATGCATTGTTGGATTATTGGGCCTTGACTCAGGTTCGGAAGAGTTATTAGCCAAACAAATCCCGCAGCTACCGGCCCTTTCGACAACAGCCCGTGGAGCGCAGATTGAGGTCTCACCTGAGTTAGCAGGGCAGGGTGCTGGAACCAGGTTTCCACACCCTTGGGATGTCTTGATGTGGTCTGGAGGGGGTCGCGAACCTTTCTGTGGCCTCGTACCACTTCTGTACTACTATCGGATTGCAGGTGTACTTTCTTATTAAGGAAATTATTATAGATCTGATCTTCTTGTTATAGTCTTTAAGCAAACATTTAACAATAAAACCCAGTACGCACAATTATAAAGAGATATAACAGATGCATAACCCAGAACACAATAGATCTGCGATATCTCAGAAAACAACTTATATTTATTAATATCTTCCATCACTACAACCAAATCCACCCTGCGCACTCAACTATAGGGGTCCATTCACACAGCTGTAGACTCTACCAGGCCTTTGCGCACACAGCTGCAGAGTCTCTATCTATCTACCAACACCCTTGACTGGGACTTATAGGCACAGAGAATATTTCCTTCACAACCCATAATCATCAAGATCCAAAACAAAAACTTCACTCCAAACTAACTTCTAGCCATAGAGCCTTGCTCTATTTATACATTCCCATGGTCCATGGACCATGAGCAGGTCGACTCACTTCCTATTATTTTACATTATTCTTGGGTGGACAACCCTTTGACTTGAATCGTTACAATTTTCACCTTGCGGAGTCTTTACCATCCTTCTACCCCAAAACTGTGGGCTTTTGAGCCCAAAAACCCTTACGTGTGCCCTTCGCTACCCAACAAGCCCCCGACACAATGAATTTGACTTGTCCTGAGTCACTCAGCTAGTGCAGCAATCTTCGCGAAAAGGTCATGCAGCAATTTCTATGCTTCACTTACACTTACAACAAACTCGTTTTCCATTTGCTGTACTTGTTCTACGTGAGCCATCGATGCATCAGTATTTGCTTCAGCCACTTCTCTAGGTGCATATGTTGCCTACATGTGGGCCACCTTTCACTTGATGGTGGTGGAAACCACGAATGCTTCATCAAGCCAAGGTTGGATCCGTTCTTTAATCACTGTCGCTTTCTACCAAGCAGTGTCAGCCTGTATCTTAAGAGCTTGAGCCTCCCTCATTTTGGGCAAGTGCTGTGTAATAGCAACCGTCTCCGCGGTCCCTTTGACATTATCATAGGCTTGTTGTAGCTCCTTGGCCTTTATTTCCAACCGTTGTAAATTTATATCCTCCTGGAGTGACGTGAGCGTAATAAGTGATTGATCTAACATGTTGGAGAACTTTTGCATAGCACATGCGATTGCTTCCCATTCCGATTTAATGATGCCTCTCCTTTATTTGGTGACCTCTAGTGGTGTAGAAGGTTGTGCTTTGAGCTTCAGCTCTACAATCTGCAAGCTGAGGGCCAACTGAATCCTCGTGGCCTCCTCCTTTGCTTCGTAGAACCTTGTAGCCAACTTGTGGATTCGTATGCCAACAGGCAATTCGGTCGCAAGCTCTAGCTGAGGCTCATGTGAACATGCCGCCCCCACGATTTGCTCCAACTACCAATTTTGTGTGACTGCTTCGTCCCATTGGAGGCTCAACTGCTCTATATTATTTCACTACTTGTTGAGTACCTGTACCGCGCGTCCTTCGTTGGCGCAGAGATCCATTGTTGCGTTGTCCTGGATCTGGTACAAGCTTTCACGCAGGAGGGTAGCTAAATTTAATCCAAGCCCCGTAAGCTGGCCCACCATAGTTTTTTCTGTCACATTTTCTGTTACTAACGCTCCTGCTGGGAGCGCGATAGTATTAGCCATTTGGGTCTTTAGTAGTTTCTCAGTAGCTGACATACTCGTAACTCCATGAGTAGCAACGGTTCCTGGCTGTGAGGTGCATGCCCCATGTTCTTGTATCTATGTATGGAGTTCCCCCAACACAGTCTGTTGCTCTAACATGGCCTCGTCGATTTCTTCCCGGGTGACTTCGCGAACTATGTCCCCTATGTCCCCTAGATCACCCTCGATCAATGTGGTAAGTTCTTCGTCCCATTTAGACACCTTGGCCTTCTTCCATGGCTTCGTCTGCTCTGTCGGCCGTGGTCGTTTGAAGAGTGAATCGGTGTTGGTTGGTGTCATTCCTTCCATCCTTGTATCTATGGCTGGTTCGGTGGTCACCTTCAGACCATTTTCATCCTTTTTCATTGCAGCCCCTTCTATGGGTGCCTTACCGGTAGAGACCTGTGCTGCCCCCCTGGCTGCCCGTACTTCTACATCGTGTTATTCATTCCTCTTTTGTTGTGCTACTCTTTTAGCTTCAGCCTTCTGTTTCTGGATATTAATCTCATCACGCACCACCATGTCAGGTCCGTGCCACTCTGGTGGCCAGGTATCCAAAACCGCATAGACAGCCTCGTTAATGGCAATGAAGGGAAGTGTGGATGCATTTGGTCTGGGTCCTTGCTTGCTCAAATGCATACATGGTGTATGTCCGCCTTAAACTCGGCGATGTTCTTCACACTGTCGTATGTTTTGTCAAACAGACGGGGTTGCTGGTTGATCCATTGGTAGATGTTTTCATCCATTAGTATCTAGAAAATCTTGATGCCCCAGATTCTTGCAATGTCCCTCGTCTCCCAGAGCGACGCATATTTGGAGGCTTCTGGAAAATCCTGGTCCATTGAAAGGAACTAGCTGTCTTCGGGTAGTTCACTTGTAAACAACATGATGGATAACAACAACCATGCATAATGGAAAGTTTTACCCTCCTCTTGGACCTCCCTGCAATTGGTCAAGAATTTGTCGCAGCAGAACTGCGCCCAATTGAACCACTCCCCTTCTGTGCACCACTCCGCTAGCGCGACGACTATTGCTAGGACCTCGTTGGCACGACATTTCCGCATCACTTTTCTTGCCAGCAACTGGGTAGCAACACGAACCCCTTTGTTCGAAATACTATTAATAGTATACCATCGATGCTTCTTCTCCAAATTGTATTTCGCTTTCAAGGTTTCTGTCATCATCATATCACTATTCATAGCAACTATTTCCATTGGGTCCCTGTCTTCACAGGGAAGCTGCGTGATCTTGTGAATAAGTACGGCGATGATGGGACGAGTTTGTCTATCCATAAGTACCCATCGTGTACCAAATAGAGCAATTGCCGGATGACCAATATTGTGATGGGGGGCCATTGAAAATGTGGAATGGACAGGAGATAGAGAAACCCAGCTTCTTCTACCTTTCATAGCCACTTCCTCAGCTAAAGTGTCGTAACAGTTCCCTCCACACTTTGCTTCATTATTTCACTAGTCGCCAAATGGGGAAACCTATTGGTCTCTGCAATGTCCCAGTCTTCAAACTTCATAGTTGAGATGTAGCCAGTCATCGTTCCTTCGAGCGACACCTATTTAGGAAGGGACGGGGTGAGGAGTATATTGTCAACGTCATCTAGATTTGAAGGTACCTGGGCTTTCCCTTTGCTTGGAGGAACATACTTGGGTCGTCGTACTAGCTGGATATCCTCTTCGCCTTCTTCTTCTATTTCTTCAACATAGGTCGGAGGTTCCTCTTCCTCATCATCTCTTTCAATAGTAATAGCTTTGCCCCTTTCTTCCATTGTGAGCTTGCTAAATTGCGGATTTCACGATGACATCCTTACTAGTCCTAGTATCTGGGGGTCCTTCTTGGTCTGTGGCGTCCTGGGTGATTTGGGGATTTCGGCTGCATGTGGTGTAGGATTCTATGGAACCTCCTTTATGGGGGTTATCAAATTGAGGAATGACTCTCATATTTCCTTTGGAAATTCCTGAAACCACAGGCTTTACTTCAGCAGTTTTTCATTCATCTTTCTCCTCTCAGTTTGAACCCAGGGCATCATATTCTTCGAATGATCAAGCATTGTTGTGTGCCCCTTCACTTGTTATATACAATTTTGAATTCAAATTTAGCCTTTTTGCCTATTCATGGCTCATTAATGTGATCTTGGCAGTAAACCCTATGCCTTAAATGCCCGCCGCCCACTCCTCGGTGTCGTAAATGGGACATCTTATCATGAACAGTAACTGCAACGGTCATCTTCCATCCCTCCCACGTGGAAGTGTAGCCCTTGGTATGCGGGTGTGTTCTATCTATTTGACTGGCCTTGCACGCCATGGCTGAACCACATATCTTTCTTGCAGCCTATTTTATAGTCCTGCGCCCTCTTTCAACTCCGTGGAGCACTGAGACAGGGCCTCCTACAAATAGTCAAGTGGTTGCACCTTTCGTGCGAGCCTTCCTTTTCCCTGCTAGCCTGGGCTGCGGGAAACCTTCATGTACCTTCGAATTGAATAGCTTCTTGGGGTGTGTACTCCTTTTTTCAGTAGCCTGCAGTCGCAACCATGATAGTAGGGTCATGGCTTGTGCCAGGATCATAGGGGGGCTGGCTAGGTTTGGTTCCTTCCCTCATGCTCGCACGGTTCGTGGGGGTCGCCTATTTTTATTTTGTCAATTTCTTCGTCTAGCCTCACACTTTTCCTGCTTAGCCTTGCCCCTCTTTCCTTGAGTTCACGAAGTCTCAGGCTACCACGCCGAATGGCTTCTTGTGATCACTAGATCCTTTCATGTAGGTTTGTTCTTTTAGTTCGAACGATAGGGGTAGTGGTCAAGGAATTTTCCTTTACTTACCATATGACTATGGATAGAGTTTCCTTAGCACACCCTGCCCTATTTATGGTCTTATCGGCCTAGAAAATTTTGGTTACGCGCAGATTCAGTTCGGTCGACGGTTGCATAACATACCACTGTGTCCGCCGTTGTAGATGGGTGGCCGCCCTGCTTCGTCATGGCTGCCCTGGATGCGTTCGCCACGTATGTCCTCCAATCCGTACATGGAATCGCCTTCTACCTCTGTGCTCATTCCCCCTCATCTTCCTTTGTACGCACCACCCTGGTGTTATTTCCGTGTGTGGTACCTCTTCCGTCACCCCTATAGCTTTGACCTCATGATTGAAGTTTCACCAGGAGTGACGAGACCCTCCTCCTTTGTTGCAAGGTTGTCCGCTGACTGTTGTCGTGCCTCGGTTGTAACGCATTGTAGCGATCTAATATTCATGTTACAGTTGAGTGTTGTGACTTCATGCAATCGGTTATACCATCATTCGATTTCCTCGTCTGAATCCAAGGTGCAGGAACTATCGCGCTCCCATGAGTTTCATCCATCCACTGTGGGATTCAACCAATCCTGGTCTTGCGTTGTTATCTGGTAGATGTAGTCTAGTTCATCGTCATTTTCCTTATCGCACACTAGTTCAGTGTAGCATGCTCCCTTAGCTAGGTCCAGCGGAACTATTACCCAGAGTGACTTGTTTTTGAACGTCATTTTTCATTTTTTTAAGTTGATGACCCCATTCATGTCCATGGCCCAATCTATTCCTAGCAATGAGGGTATGGATTACTGTCGTCAACAATTTCTATTACCTCAAAGTCGGTTTGAATACTTATGCTATCAATGTCCACTGTTACCCCTTGCAGTCGGCCCATCAGTAAGATCTTTTGCTGGTTGGCCATCCTTAGTTGATAGGAGACCACTACAGTGTAGGCCTACCCATGTGTTCCCACGTTTGCTTAGGTAGCACATTTGCATCCGACCCTAAATCCAGAATGACCTGGCCCATCTCGTACGCATCGATTTGTGCTATCATTCGCATCTTCTGTCTGGTGTGCAGAGCATGCCTTCCTAGTTTTCGGACTATGCGTGGCTCCCCCGACCCTACGCACTTCGTGATCAGCTCTTGTAGTCCTTTAATGACTCTATTGCCATGTAACAACTTCATACATGTCTATAAAAAGGTAGTAAGCATAGAGGGATCCATTACTGGCTCAATTGGGTCCCTTATACCTAGAGTAGAGAGTTCTGTGAAGCTCTTCTAAGCTTCCTTAGGCGTCTTCTTCACCTGTTCCACTTCAAATTCAGGTTCCCTTGTAGGGGCATCACAATCCTTCTCATCTTCTGCTGACTATTTCCGCGCATCCCCCACAATAGTTGTGCTACTCCTTAGTACCATGTTTACGCTGGGGTCCTCTTCGTGCAGTTTCGACTTCATCATTTGGACATTTTGAGTTGGAATGGGCTGTAATACCCCCTTATTGCGCATCTGAGCAATTAGTGTTGGACAATCTACCATTTCATGGTCAAACTACTCACAGTAGGGACACGATATTCTTGTAGGGTTAGTACAATCATGAGCGTAATGTCCCATCCTACCGCAATTATAATAGATCAGCTCTCCACGGCCCCATCCAGGCCCCATTCCTCTTCTTCATTTGCGTCCTTGGAATACCCCACGGGGCCCTGCGGCTAGTTTGAAACCCCGCACCTCAGTCTCCATTTGGTAGGCTGGGGTCCTCTCCATTATTAGGTCGTAGCTTTGACAATTTCTCTCATCGTGACCTACTGACCTACAGAAGTTGCAATACAGTTGTTGCAGGGTCTGGGTATATTTTTGCAATAGGTGGTAGTTGTCTATTACGTGCTTTCCTCCTACTTGATAAATTGCGCACCATAGGGCAGGCACTGCACTTGCCCCTGCTTGTACCTCCAACCTTAATGGCATGCCCCCCCGCCAGATAGTTCGCAAATATAGGGAAGTGGTCTTTGTCGTGACCTTGACTTTTACATTTGATGCATCCTACTTTCGTATGTGCCTCCGATCGGGGTGCTCTTTCTTACTTCAAACTTTGCATTTTTAAGCAAAGGTTTTGTAGTTGCGCATGGATTTGCTGAACTCCCAACCTTGGATCCTATATTGGAGTTTCATGCAACCACATTGCTGTCTCTAATGCTTCAACTTGGGTTGATATCTTTTGTTGTGATAGCATCGTCCTCAGGTGTGGTGTCAAAGATGCCACAAACCACATGCAGTGTTGTGCATCTGTCAGCGTCATGTTAGCCTTGTGGATTATATTTTTTAGTCTCTGATCTAGATCCCATGGGGTTTCACTAGGTAGCATCGCGATTTCCTTGAACCCGATCATCGACTGTGTTTCTGATTTAGGCCGGCTGAATTCTTCGTTCAATGCATCCTAGATCACTGCTATTCCCGCATTCGAGTGATCGCTCGAGTGCTTTATATACCACATCAATGCACGGTCCTATAGTGTGCTAAACAAAGAATCCTTTTTGATGTTCTCATCTGTTACGCCTTGGGCTTCCCATACAACCTTTACCACGAACTAGAACTAATCTGGTTCCTCATTTCCTACACCTCTAAATACCGAAAACTTGATCGCTCCCACCATCCCAACCCTCGATGGTGGCAGCAGTGGGGTAAGTGAAGATGGGTTTGACGTAGGTGAAGTAGGTAGTGGTGTGGATGGTGGTGGTATCAGTGGAATGCACTGATTTATCAGTTCGACTACACTTCTCAGGGAGAACCTTGCAAGCTCCTCCCCGCTCTCTCGCGACAATGAAATCAGAGGACTATTTTCTAATCCTCCGATCCTGCGATAGCCTCTTCCACTCTACGTTACCCCAGACATTAATGGATGCGCATAACTCGTTTTTCACATAACATCATTTTAATCCATGTATTCAATGATTTGATATATTTACCCCGTGGTCATTGGAGAAATCGCCTTTCCGCTTCGTTGTAACTTATAGCTGTGTCTATCGTGAATTCAGTGATAAACCCTCCTATTATCCAATCCAACCAGTGGTCTACTACCCGTGTGATTTTATCTTAAGATGTCTCTAGCCTGCACACCAACTCGAGAGTCCACACTACTGGTTGATCCAATCTGTACCTTCCCACTTTGTCCGCTAGCCTCGCGATCCATTCGTACAACTTTGTTGAGAAAGACGTGAAGAAGATCTCGTGGATTTCTGTGTATATGTAGCGATCTAGCCACCTTTCCTTAGACATCCCTTAGGTAGGTTCCGGTCCTGGCAACATAACCATTTGTTGGCTTATTGGGCCCTGACCCAGGTTCAAAAGAGTTATTAGCCAAATGAATCCCACTGCTACTGTCCCTTTCAACAACAGCCCATGCAGCGCGGATTGAGGTCTCACCTGAGGTAGCAGGGGAGGGTGTTGGAACCAGGTTTCCACACCCTTGGGATGTCTTGATGTGGTCTGGAGGGGGTCATGAACCTTTCTGTGGCCTCGCACCACTTCTGTACTATTATCAGACTGCAGGTGTACTTTCTTATTAAGGAAATTATTATAGATCTGATCTTCTTGTTATAGTCTTTAAGCAAACATTTAACAATAAAACCCAGTGTGCACAATTATAAAGAGATATAACAGATGCATAACCTAGAACACAATGGATCTATGATATTTTAGAAAACAACTTATTTTATTAATATCTTCTGTCTCTAGAACCAAATCCTCCCTGCGCACTCAGCTGCAGGGGTCTGCGCACACAGCTGCGAACTCTACCAGGCCTCTATGCACACAGCTATAGAGCCTCTATCTATCTACCAACACCCTTGACTCAGACATATAGACATAGAGAATATTGCCTTCACAAACCCATAATCATCAAGATCCAAAACAAAAAATTCACTCCAAACTGACTTCTAGCCATAGGGCGTTGCTCTAAAAGCCAAATCACTTCCTATTATTTTACATTATTCTTGGGTGGACAAACCTTTTATTTGACTCATTACAATTCACATTTCGTGCACTTCGCGGAGTTTTTACCATCATTTTACCCCAAAACTATGGGCTTTTGAGCCCAAAAACCCTTACGTGGGCCCTCCGCTACCCAACATGCATAAACAAGAAATAAAGACACAAAAATTATAAAATCCTTGTCATTATTGATAATTCCAGACAATTACATACTCGAATTGCCCTGCGCACTCAGCTGCATGGTTCCGCGCACTCAGCTGCAGACTTCTAGGCCTTTGCGCACTTAGGTGTAGAGCCTCTACCTACGCTACAACCCAAACATAGACTTCTACTTTAGAGCTATCTCTCATACATGTCAATGATTTCTTAATATCCTCTAACTACTTAGAGCTTAGCTCTATTTATACAATCCCATGGTCCACGGACCATTGGTAGATGTTTCACATCCAACATTACATTTCCAAAATAAGGGCGAACAACCCTATGACTCTTTAACACCTACGTGCTCCATGACCACAAAATTTGGAGTCTTTAAATTTGGATTACAAAATTGGACCAAAATATGGGCTTTTAGCCCCAAAACTGCCCTTGGGGGATCTCGTGCCGAACAGAGGCCTAGTTGGGACTTCACATTAGGGAGACCCCCTTGGTTGACATATTTCCAACGCCATCAACATGTGTATAATAGTTTCTTTTTTGGCTATTACTTGTAACATTGTTTACCATAAGGAAATGGATTGTATATCTCATGCAAGGAGAAATAATTAAATGAGTGCAAGACCGAGATCTGATGTGAATAATAGAAAATATGACCCTTTTGTTTCATTTTGTGGTCACATAATATGCTACACATGTGACAATTTTTGTCACATGTTAAAATATTGTAGAATGCTTAATTTTCCAATACAATCCAAAAAACAATAAGACCCATTTATTAAGGATCAACACACTAAATCATGTAAGAGATAATAAGATGTATAAATCAGAAAGAAGGCCACCAAAATTTGGAAGAAGAAAGTGCAACAAAAAACTTCAAAGAAAAACTGAAGTTCGCATGGCTCCAGGGGGAGCATACAGAAACATCATGATATTGTGTAAAGGACCATCAAAGGTGTAGCCATAGAAGAAGCATTGTGTGTCTCAAAGTACCTAAAACTGAAGGAGATATCTGCAGGATAAGAAGAAGGCACATGCACTCAGGGGGACATGCTCAAGTTTTGAAGGTTTTCTTTTCAATTTTGGTTTATCTTTGTTTCAATTTGATAAGTCTTGGTTTAGAAGTGTATGATTGTTGATATCATTGGAACAACTTCTTGTTATTACGTAACTTCTCATTTAGATAAAAGATTAAAGTAGAATTCTATAGTGTGAAGCACCTCAATGGGAGATCAACCGCAATATTGTTTCTTGAAGATGACATCCTAGCATATGATTCTTATAGTGGATGTTCAAGGCTCTGATTTGGTGCAAGTCAAGTTTTCTCCTTCTTATTTTTTTGAGGTATTTATATCTATATATGACCAATTTTTCAGGGAGAATGAGAATTTAAACCCACCAGAGGAAGAGTTGTCAAAATGTGGAGATCATGCTCTTGTATCAATGAATAGATGGTGCATGTAAAGGGACAGAATGTCAATTGCTTCCAGTGGAACAATAGTTGATTGTTGGCATTTTGATCCGTTCCTGATAGAAAGAGAAAAATGTACTTTCTAGTGTTGCATGTAGGGCATGTATTTTCTATTGATATGACTTTTATATGACATTATTTTATTGGAGGGGTTATCAGTTCTTCTATGTATAATTGTGCTTAAGATCATTTTTTATTGCGTACTTTATTTCTCATAATGGAGGTTGGTAGAATTATTTCGAATGAGTGCACTTTACCTTCATTCTTGTAAGAGGGGTTTTTGTTTGCTAGTGTTGAAGATTACAACATGTGTTGTTGATGCACCTTTTGTGTCAAACATGTGTGTGCATTGAGAATGTGTAGCTAGTTTTGGTATTCCAAGGCTCCTGTTATTGTTGTTGTATAGATCAAAGATATATGTTGTTGAACAAGTATCTATAGTACATTGAGATGTTAGTTTCTATATATTCATGGTCATTGTATCAAGGTTGGCTAGTGTTTCTCATGTATCATGTGGATGCTATTAGATTTGATATGTTTCTGCTATTTTAGACCATAGTATGAGTTACTAATGCTCATTACTGTTGAGAATGTAAAATTGATATTGTAGGTTTGGATTCCTTGCCGAGTTTGTAGACAAGGATGGCCGAGTATGTTGTTTCCATGTTGATTGTTACTCATTGTTTTCAGAGGAAATTGTGGGCATATTTGGTCTCAATCACACAGTGTTTTCATGTTCCATTATTGTCAAAGGGGAAGATACAAATTAAAAACATGCTTAGTCAACATTAGATGATTACAAAGAGAGATATCAACTGGTTTCAACAGTTATGTGTTTGCTGCTAGTTATGGTTTCCATTAATGTCAGGGGGGGAATTGTTTGCATGGTTGGCATGTTGGGAGAAGTCAACCTAGTGGATTTTGGTTGTTACACCAGGCAAATCCCTCTTGCGGGAAAGAGCAATCACCCTAGATCCTTGATGGAAACTAGAAACAAGAAAGACAATTGAACTCACTCTTTCCCTAAGTTGGAATTGTTTGAATTGTTGAAAATGCAACAAGATGATGGAGCTTAGTGAAAAGAAGTCACCTTACTAAGTGGGCCCGCAGGCTATTTTTGGCGCAAAGTCTATTTTTAGACTATCTCTATTTTTAGACATATGGATCATGGTATATGAGTCGCAGGCTGCTATTTATGGATGATTGGTCATGTTGGTAAAAATAGATGGACTTATATTTTTAGACATATGGGCGGAGTCTATTTTTAGACTACTAGTCTAAAAATAGAACAGTCGAATATTATTAGCTCTTAATAATATTTGTACTATAAACATTATCTTATCCTATTGGAGCACTTCAGTTCAAGCTATGGATGTGGCACATGCAACTACCAGAAGGAAATATGCTTTTCTTATGGGTCAATTGAGCTATTGCATGATGGACTTTAGTTAGAACTCAAGTGATTGAGTTAGGTGGAGTTGATTGAGGAGTTGATGGAGTTGTGTTCATTTTGGCTTAGTTGAACTAGTTGTATTTAGTCTAACTGTCAAATACACTAGTGATGAGTGATGTGAATTAATTATTAATTAATTCACTATTTATTAACTCACAAAGCAACTAAAGAATACATCAGTTAACTCAGTGCATGGATAGTTCAGTGGAGACAGGTGTTAGAGGTGGCGTCTATTATCAGTTGTGACTATAGCTGTGCATGAGATTTGAACAATCAATGATTGAGATTTCCAATGAGGATTGTGCAGTACAAGCCAAAGGAAAACGAGCTTGGATCATTCCTATTCTCACATTGGATTGCACAGTAGAGGCAGTCAGACAGCGGAGGAGATTTGAACCTGTGACTTGATTCAGATCTGAGCTAGTTTATGTGTAATAGGTGGAGATAGTACTGAGTACTTATGATGATTATTGTACTATGTATTGTTACATGTTCTCTATATTATAATATATAGATAGTTCAGGGTTTTCAGCTATATTCTTTCCCCATTACATACTGTGTTAATGTGCGCATGCGATTGATGTTTCATTGTTTTTAATTATGCAAAATTGATGATCAACATAGAGGAGGTTATGTACTATGCATGCATTCCACAAATAGTGTATAATCGGGATAATCTATGTGAATAAGTGTTATATTATTCAAAATTTCTACATGGCATCAGAGCAGAGTTGATCATCGGATCTATTATTCAGAAAGTGATTACATTTTATTTCTTCAGGCAGAGTTTGTAATCGGGCCAGGTAGCCTCTGGATTCATCCTTCTTTTGAAAGGTGAGATATCCAGTGAATTCCCATATAGTCAATCTCTGTACGAGAAATAATTTGTTCTAATTTTATATCAGAAGCGGTTGAGTTTTGAGCTCGTGGAATTCAAATTTGCAGCAGTATTTTCTTGGTGTCAAAGTTGAAATGTCTTTCAACGGATTGCGATTGGAGTATGCCCTTGAAGGCAGCTCGAATTATATTGCATGGAAAGATAGGATGGAGGTGCTGTTAGATGACAATGGGTTGAAGGAGTTCATAGAAGATAAGGTCCCAAAGCCTATTGATGCTACTCATGTTGAGGCTTGGCAAAAGAAGACAACAAAGTGTCGAAGGATTCTGTTGGAGGGCATGAAGGATCACATTGTATCCAGCCTGCATGGAAAAGCTTCTCCATACTTTATGTGGAAAGCATTGACAAATTTATTCCAAAGCAAGAGTGACCAGAGGAAGTTGGCACTCAAGGATAAACTCAGAAACATTAAGTGTGAGAAAGGAGACAGTATGCCCAAGTATCTCATGAAGTTCACTCAATGCCGGGATGAGCTAGGAAGTGTGGGGGTGACTGTCGATGATGAGAACTTGGTGAGCTTGGCTCTCATTGGTCTACCGAGGAGTTGGAATTACTATCAGGACTCTGTCAATGGTCGGGAGAAACTACCAGGATGGGAGAGACTTTAGTCAGATCTTGTGCAAGAGGAGATCAGGCAGAATACCAGGGATGGATCTTCATCAAAGGCATCTGATGAAGAAAATTGTGCTTTGGCTGCCAAAGAAAAGAAGGGGAAGAACAAGAAAGATTCTCATTCCGGTGCGAAAGGCAAGAAGCAAGACATGTCCAAGGTGAAGTGCTTTCATTGTCACCAACACGGACATTATGCCACAAATTTTCCGCAAAAGAAGAAAAATAAGCAAGTTGTTGGATCTGCAGTGGAAGAGGCCTTAGCCTCGCAGTTTGAGCTGGATTTTTCATTGATCGCATGCTTGGTATCAAGTGTGATGGGATCGGTATGGTTCTTGGACAGTGGTGCATCTTTTCACATGACAGGAGATCGAGATTTGTTTTCTGATCTGGATGAGAAAGATCTTGGAGTGCACATCGAGATGGGTGATGATGGTAGATACAGTGCGACTGATATCGGTACCATTTCCTTTGAGAGGGAGTCTGGTAAACCCTTCGTATTGAAGGAAGTGATGCATGTTCCAGGATTGAAGAAGAATCTTATCTCTGTGGCGATGTTAGAAGACAAGGGATATGATGTTTTTTTCAGCAAGGGAAAGGATTTCCTGTGCAGTAAGACAACTAGAGAAACCCGGAAGATAGGGGTTCGAGTCAGGAACCTTTATCAATTGCATGTAGATGGCTGCACAACAATGGCATGCAAGGCAGAAGAATTAGTGAGCCAGGATGATGGAAAGTTGTGGCACAGGAGATTGGGCCACCTTCACCATGGAGCCTTGGAGATACTGCAACAAATTTCTACTGGGCTTCCTAAAGGCACTCTTGCACAGTCAGATCAGTGCAAGGGGTGTACTTTGGGAAAATTTGTGAAAGCCACCTTTCACGAGAAGGATAGTCACGCCACGATGATCCTTGAGAGAATTCACACATACGTGTGTGGACCTTTCTCAGTAGCCTCAACAACAAAGCACAAGTACTATGTGATCTTTGTTGATGATTTCTCTTGAAAGTGCTGGATCTTCTTCATGTTGAAGAAGAGCGAGACATACTCAAAGTTCTATGAGTTCAAAGCACTAGTGGAGAAGGAATTGGGGAAGAAGGTGAAGGCTCTTAGGAGCGAAAATGGTGGTGAATTCATCTCTGGCGAGTTCAAGGACTTCTGCAGCGCAGAAGGGATTCGAAGAGAGCTCATAGCTCCCCATAACCCATAGCAGAACGGGGTTGCTGAGCGGAAGAATAGAACGATCGTGGGTGCTGCACGAGCGATGTTGCATGATCAGGGCCTACCCCTTCACTTGTGGGAAGAGGCATGCAATACTACAGTATATGTGCAGAACCATTGTCCTCATATGATACTTGGCATGAGTACACCCAAGGAGGCTTATTCGGGTAAGAGGCCTACTATTTTGCATTTGAGGATTTTTGGTTCTAACATTTACATGCATGTGACAAAGGATGCCAGGAAGAAGTTGGAGCTGACCGCAGAGGTTGGGATATTTGTGGGGTACACTGATACGCCCCACAACTATCATGTGTATTTGCTAGACAGTTGCAAGACTGTTGTGCGACGAGATATCAAATTTTAGGAGGAGAAAGCCATGAAGTGTTCGCTTGAGAGGGAGCCACACTTGCATGTAGATGAGGAGCTATTAGTTCCTAAGGATGAGCTTCAAGACGTGGATCAGCCACAAGATGAAGTTCATGGAGTGGAAGAGACCACTCATGTAGCACCAACCATCAGAGGGCGAAAGCGCACTACAGAAGCTGAGTGACTGGCTCAAGATGCAGAGAAGGTTGTAGGACCACCTACAGGATAGTGTAGATAGAGACAATCACCTGATCGGTACACTGGATACATGGCTCTTGTGAGAAAATGTGTCGTGATTGAGCCATCCTCTTTCGAGGAAGCTGTGGAGGATCCCGCATGGGTAGATGCCATGGTGGAAGACTATGATTCGATTGTCTGAAATAGTGCATGGGAGATTGTCCCAAGACCAGAAGGGAAATCAGTGGTGGGTTCGAGATGGATCTACAAAGTGAAGCAGGTAGCTAACGGGAGTGTGGAGAAGTACAAGGCAATATTTTTTTCCTGAGGCTTCTCACAGATAGAGGGGATCGATTATGAGGAGACCTTTGCACCTGTCGCAAGGTATTCTTCCATACGGATGATTCTTGCTCTCTCAGCACAGATGGGATGGCACATTCATCAGATGAATGTGAACACTGTGTTCCTCAATGGAGTCATTTAGGAGGAGGTGTACATAGAGCAGCCTGAAGGTTTCGAGATCTTCAGTAGCGAGTTGCATGTGTGCAGGCTCAATAGAGTGTTGTATGGGTTGAAACAAGCACCACGTGCTTGGTACACACGGATAGACAATTATTTCACCAGACTTGGATTCTCCAAGAGTGAGGCGGATCCTAACCTATACCAAATTGTGGTGGAGGGTAAGTTGCTTATCATTGTACTTTATGTAGATGATTTGATTTTGACAGGAGATGAGTTGTTGATACTTTCATGCAAGGAGGATCTTGCTAGAGAGTTTGAGATGAAGGACTTGGGCCTCCTTCATTATTTCCTGGGATTGGAAATTTGGCAGTGCAGTGATGGACTATTTGTTTCCCAGGGTAAGTATGCTCGAGAGATACTAGAGAAGTTCAACGTGCATGGCTACAAGCTTGTTGATACTCCTCTTCTTGGAGATTGGAGGAAGGAGGATGCTACTTCAGCGGAGGTAGTGGATGCCACTGTTTATTGACAGTTGGTGGGGTCGCTTATGTATCTGGTCAATACACGACCCAATATATGCTATGCTATTAACCAACTTTCACAAGCTATGGTTAAGCCAACCAAGCTCTTCTGGAAGGCAGGCAAGCATGTATTGTGTTATCTCAGAGGCACATCGGGATATGGATTGTGGTACAGACAGGAGGATGAGGTGAAGCTATGTGGCTTCACAGATGCAGATTGGGCAGGGAGCCCAATAGACATAAAGAGCACATCTGGAGGGATCTTCAGTATCGGGTTGATAGCAGTTTCTTGGTAAAGCAGGAAGCAGAGATCCATGGCACTCAGTTCAGTAGAGTCCGCCGAGTATATGGCAGCAAGTTTGGCTGCATGTGAGGCTATATGGATGAGGAAGATCCTGGTCAGGTTTTTCGGGTCACACTTGGAGCCTACTGTGATTTATTGTGATAACTAGAGTTGCATTAAACTCTCGGCTAATCCAGTATTTCATGATAGATCCAAGCACATCGACATCAGGTACCATGATATCAGAGATTGTGTGTAGTGGAGAATCATGTTACTTTCATACATTCCAACGGAGGATCAGGATGCTGATATCTTGACAAAGGCACTCACCAGGAGCAAATTCGAATACCACTGAGGTAGGATAGGGGTTGCAGATAATCCATATCTTGTTGAGAGGGAGTGTTGAAAATGCAACAAGATGATGGAGCTTAGTGAAAAGAAGTCGCCTTCACTAAGTGGGCCCGTAGGCTATTTTTGGCGCAAAGTCTATTTTTAGACTATGTCTATTTTTAGACATATGGATCATGGTCTATGAGTTGCAGGATTCTATTTATGGATGATTGGTCATGTTGGTAAAAATATATGGACTTCTATTTTTAGACATATGGGCGGAGTCTATTTTTAGACTGCCAGTCTAAAAATGGAACAGTCAAATATTATTAGCTCTTAATAATATTTGGAATATAAACATTATCTTATCCTCTTGGAGCACTTCAGTTCAAGCTACAGATGTGGCACATGCAACTGCCAGAAGGAAATACGATTTTCTTATGGGTCAATTGAGCTATTGCATGATGGACTTCAGTTAGAACTCAAGTGATTGAGTTTGGTGGAGTTGATGGAATTGTGTTCAGGTTGACTTAGTTGAACTAGTTGTATTTAGTCTAACTACCAAATACACTAGTGATGAATGATGTGAATTAATTATTAATTAATTCACTAATTATTAACTCATAAAGCAACTAAAGAATACATCAGTTAACTCAGTGCATGGATAGTTTAGTGGAGACAGTTGTTAGAGGTGGAGACTACTATCAGTTGTGACTATAGCTGTGCATGAGATTTGCACAATCAATGATTGAGATTGCCAATGAGGATTGCACAGTACAAGCCAAAAGAAAATGAGCTTGGATCATTCCTATTCTCACATTGGATTGTGCAGTAGAGGCAGGCAGACAGCGGAGGAGATTTGAACATGTGACTTGATTCAGATCTGAGCTAGTTTGTGTGTAACAGGTGGAGATAGTACTAAGTACTTGTGAGGAGTATCGTACTATTTATTGTTACATGTTCTCTATCATTATAATATATAGAAAGTTCGGGGTTTTCAACTGTATGCTTTCCCCATTACATACTGTGTTAATGTGCGCATGCGATTGATGTTTCATTGTTTTTAATTTTGCAAAATTGATGATCAACGTAGAGGAGGTTATGTATTATACATGCATTCTGCAAATAGTGTATAATCGGGATAATCTCTGTGAATAAGTGTTATATTATTCAAAATTTCTACATGAATTATAAGCATTAAGGCTAATGGATGGGCCTCTTACCTATTTCATGAAAGGGTCGATGAATATCCCTTGCTGTGATTTGATGTACCTCCTCAATGCTTGACAAGACCTGCAACCATAGACCATAAGAGGATCAAAACCATATGCAATATAATAATCCAAGCAAAAGTTAAATTAATGATCAAGGAAATTAGGATTTGAATTTTCCTTAATAAACATTATAAAAAATTAAAAACCATTCATCATTCCAATAAGACAAATCAATGGGATAAAGTGTTCATTTGTATTAATCAAATATAAAAAGGAGCCTTACAACCTTGGATTTGATGTCATGAGGCTCCTCCCAAATTCCTTCAATCCCTCATTAGATGACAAGCTTTCCAATCTCAAACTAACAACATAAGTTTATCTTCTCTGAGTTTTGATCTCCTCAATCCCTTTACCCTCTAGTAATTTTATAGGCCAACATGAATAAGTTTCAAATCCAAAAGAGGAGGATGAGACCCCTTAATTGAGGGACTAGGTTTCCATGAGGAAAGGGATTAAGATGCATCATATGAGGGTTGTAGTTTGAATAATCATCACCTGGAAGATTTCAGTTGGGAAATATTGAACCAACTATGTTTCTAGAATGTACTTTTTATTTTTACTTTCTTGAATTCATCTGTGTAGGTTTATAGTGGTAGACAGAGAAAATCTATACAATGTTCTCAAAGTTAATTCCAACGAATGTGCAGGAAAAGCTAGGAAAATCAATGCAGCTGAAACATGACAAGGTGTGACAATGTTATTCCCCAAATTTCTCATCTACTTCAAGATATTTTTGGTTGTTTGACTTCTAAGGGAGTTCATTCAAACATGTTCATGGATGGTAAGAGACCCATAAACTGATCAAGTGTCATGGTGAAAAATTGACATGTCACAGATTGCCCGCTAAAGTCTGAAGTCTATAAAACACATTTAAAAGATTGAAGCGCTTTATCATTCCAAGGATCAGATCAGGGACAATGGTTGAAATCTACGTGGAACATTCAAGGATTACAATGAAAACGTATATAAATAATCATCATTGAGGTAGGAATTCCCATAATCAGAGTAAAGTGAACTCAATAAAAAAGCATGGAAAAAACAAAATCATATAGATAGTAGACACATCATGGATGCAACCATTTGTCATAAATGGGTCTACACAATCATGAATATAAAATATCCTTGCAACCTGGATTAGTGAAACTAGATCCAGGGTCTTGATCTCCATCTCTCGATCCACAATATGAATCTAACCATGTGAGTGAATGTTTCAAAGTCAAACATGGGAGAAACCACTTAATTATCGGTTAATGATGTGAAACATTAACAAGTGTGAGAGAAAACACCAATAATGAAAATGGTTCTCAAGGTAATTTCAATGCAATCTATAAAGTGTGAATAAGTGATCTGAAGTCAAACAGTCATAAAATATTTCGATCAAAGGCTGATGATGAGAACCTATCGTCGAAGGTGAGAAACATGCCATTATGGAATGCAGGTCTTAAGACACTGATGGTTTCTAAAGCAACTTCCTAGATAATGAGTTGAAGTCAATAAGAAGTGACCCATTGTAGGAAAGCCTACGACATGAAACACAATGTCAATTTTTGAAAATAGTTTGCAAGGATTGATTGAAGGATGGGTGACGCAATTGAAGGTTAAAATTTGCAAAGGGAATTGAACTGAGGATGCACTTATCTTGAACACATAACGACATGACAATTGACTTGGCAGTATTTGACTTAATGACAATACCCAAAACCTTGAATACTTTCAACAAGGTTTTATTAATTGTAATACAATTGGATTTCCCAACCCAGACATGAATGTGGCAGAGTGTTGTGTTCAAGAGTGACATGGTACCTTTAGAAATGAAAATGTAAAACTGACACCTTTTCCCAATTTTCCCCACCATTACTAGAAAGTACCTATTTATTTTTCACAAGCTTGAGGAGGATAACATATGTTTGGACAATAAGCTCATCATTCAGATGAGTCCATCGAAGTATTTTTAATGTACCCTAAGAAGCAATGGCTTGGTCCCGTTATGCTTAAGGAGTCCTATACTATTTATTTTTTACGAGTCCAGTAAAGGAGTAACTCGATGTTGTTTTCTTTTAAAGAGTTTAAAAAAGACAAAAAAATGTAACTCATTCAATTCTTTTACCTTAAATTTCACTGAGCCTGGAGAAAGTAAAGATTTTGTGTTTTTTAGTTTTAGGGAGTGAGAAGAAAAACATAAGTAGACTCCATTAGATTCTTTTTTGTAAGTTTTGGTCCATCAGGTCTGAAAAAGGATAAAATAATACAAGAGAGAACTCTATTGACCATGTTCAATCAATGTATCCCTTTTTCATAAATAGCCCTAACTCATTCCGTTAAAGGGGTAAACTTACACTCAGTGGACGGTTGTTCATTTACTTTTACGAGTTCGAACAAACAAGTACTCGACAATATTTTCATTTTTAAAAGAGTCTAAAAAGTTCTTAAAAGAGGACTCTATGATTTTCGCTTTTCAAAATTTTTTAAGAGCATGAAAAGTGATAAAAGTCTACTAAATAGTAAAATTGATTTATCCATGCTTTGTAACTTATCATGCACATTTAAACTCAATAAATCGTTGTAAATGCTCAGAAATATAAGATTTTCCCTCCTAAAAGGTTTTAAATATAAAAATAATATTTATTCTTAGCTTCAAAACCCTATAGAAGTGCAGAAAGTAAATTATTTTTCACCATTTATTTTTACTATTTGAGAGCAGATGAGGAGTTTTTACCACTAGACTTCTAGGACTAATTCCGAGCTAATCGGTGGACGAAATCACAAACTGCTTCTTCCAGGTAGAAGTTATTTCCTTAACTTAGCTTTTTATCTGTTCAAATTTCCATTTTAAGCTTTCAGTTAATTTTTTGGTGCAAGGTTTTGCCCAAAAATGTTCCCTCTGCCATGTGTTGATTTCCTTTAGCCAGGCCCATGCATTCGGGTAAAATTTTTCCACATGGAAAATTGCGGCCTGACAGATATTTTCTAGAAAAATCTGCTCAATTGCACCTTGTCTATAAAATGGCAGTACTGTAGGTGGTGAGGGTTCTTTTTTGAAATATTTGTGCCACAAAAAACATGAGATTGATCTAAAAAATGATTCTAATATTTTTAAAATGGTCATTTTAGGCTAATTGATTGTTTAAAATGGAGTGGAGGGAAATACAACATGAAGCCAATGATTTGGAAACTTTGGAAGATCTAGCTACCATGCAGGCTCTAAGAACTTGTGGCTTCAAACACATGTAGAAGTCCAAGAGGGCTAAAAAATGGTCAAAATTCAAAGTGTTCAAATTTACACAAAATTAGAACCAGATCAAAGTGATCGTCTCTTTGATTCCAACAGTGTGAATGACACTCAAATCCGAGCTCGTATGAAGAAGTTAGAGCAAGTCAAAGTTTGGGTTTGACTTAGACAAGTGGTAGGAGAAAATGACATGGTAGAGTCTCAGTGAATGGGGAAGCACCAAGTGGCAGCCTACCATTGGCCCCTGCATATCGCATATCGCAGAAGGAAGAGGCCATAGCTTAAGAATATTGGCCCCAAGCAAGTCATTGGTATGATGCAATAAATCACAATTGTTGATCGAAAAAGATAGAGGTCGGCGGTTAAGGAATCGGCCCCAGCAGACATGATGTGATGATCGACCCTGACAGATGTGATGTGATGATCATCCCTGATAGGATCCAGGTTGCGATGCAATATAACATATCATGGATCGGAGGTGGATCAAGTATTTACGAGTCGGCCCCTGGTAGTCAGGGTTGCGATGTGATAATTGCAATCACAGATCACAAATGGAAGCACCAGATTGGTTATATGCCATATATATATTTAGACTAAAACTGGTGGGAATCGAACCCACCATCAGTGGGTCCACTGGGATTTCCCGCATGACGGCTTCACAAAACACAACACAATGCTAATCATGTCGTGGCTCCAACTAAAGCCACCCTAAAATACACAATGAGTTGGAAGGGGTGGGATTTGATCACCCCAACCTCTCCACATCATGAAATTTTCCTAACCAAAAAGCTAGCAATTCCTTCTTTGTAAAGTCCATCACCCGACTTTTATTTAATCGCCATTTCTCATAGACACAGAAAAGGGGGCACTTAAAGGCTATATTAAACCTCTCATTTTACACATAACAATGCTTTTTTGCTTTAATATGTTCTTAGGAAGGTTTAGAGATGATTGCATGTTATGTGCCTAATATTGTTTATCTTTGAAGAATATCGTAAGAATATTGAGTAGATTATGAAAATTTGGAGGAGGAGATAATCTAGGGACATGTTACCTACTACATGAGGATCAAAATTAGATGATAAACGAACAAAATATCATGAAATTATTGACACATTCTAGAGCTCTAGTGACTGAGAAAATATAGGAATATGTTCCCTATCATTTAATGCAGATCACTGGTGTTGGGAACCAAATCCACTATTTGAGGGATTTCGGAGGGGAAAGGTTCATCCTTTTAAGGAGAATGCTTCCTCATAAATTTTTATAAGTACCAATTCGAATTTTCCTCTAGAGGCATGTATTTCTTAGCCTTATTGTGGAGAAAATTTGTTATTTAGTAGCCCCACTTTCATTTCTAGAAAAGATGTACTTGGATTGATTCAAATAATGAAGTTTGGTGCCATTTTTAGCTTATAAATCTTGGTATCCTTCATAGGACTCTGAGTATCCTTGAACATGGACATCCCAGGAGTCTTAGAGACCTTTTGTATAATTTTATTTTCTTCTTTTCACTTTTTATTCACGTACATCTCTTATTCTTGTTTTTTCTATTTCTGCATTTAGTGTGGATGTTTCTTTTGATCTAGGATTGGGTTAAATGATTGAAGTAAGTTATTTTTCAGGTTATTTACAGAGTCACAATCATGATGCATCCTTATAACAACTTTGAAAATCATTTTCATGATTTAGCTACTGGGATTGGTTTACTAGTTCACAAATATAGAATTTCTAGAAGTCTCTTGTAGAAAAATAGTAGTAATTTTATGTTATTTTTTAGAATGTATTAATGAGATTAATTTGAGTTGATGCCACTTGTATTATATCATAAATACATTAATTTTAATAAAATAAATCACCCCATTTCATTTTAAATTGATTAGGTTAGGCATTTGATAAGTTAACTAGCTCACTAGTTCTTGAATTTTCAATTTTTAGGGTAGTAATTTTCTGCTATTTTTTAGCACGTGTTAATAGAGGTATTTTGGAGTGATTCCACTTGGAATTGACACATAAGACATCCTAATTAATCAAAAAAAAAATTCCATCCCATTTGAGTTTGATATACCATTAGGAATCCAGAAATATTCTCGGTCCTGTAGCATTAAAGGCCTCCTTTAGCAATTGCCTATAGCAAGCCCGTAGCATCACTTTCCTTCACTAGCTTTGATTCCCACTGCTATTTTCACTTAGTATAGGTTAGTAATGATCCCTAGTCTCTAAATACATTATTAGGGAGACCTAAGGACCACTCTATAAAACTCTTAAATTCTTTCTCTTTGAATTTGAAATCCATTATATATTTTATGGTTACTTACTAAACACTCAAAAGTTGAGATTGTTTCCGGAAACATTGAAGGATAGAGCTCTTAAATGGTTCATGAGTTTAGGGAATAATTCAATAATATCATGGAATGATATAAAAAATATATTTCTAGAAAAATATAATGATCATCATCTTAAAGAAGGAATATTTAGAATGACTCAAAAAGAAGATGAGAGCCCTGAGGATCTAATAAAGAGGTTCATGTATAATGTTAAGAGGGGAAAATTACATCATTTAGGATCTGACACACTAAAAACCCTCTTACTTAGAATAATTAGGAATGAGTGGATTAATCTCCTTGATCTCATGAATAGAGGTGATGTACTCCAATTATCATTTTCAAGAAATTTGTGAAACATGCAAACACATATAAGGAGGAAGGGCAAGAATAGTAAATCAACATCAAAATTGTAAGTCAAGCTGAACTTGGAAATTTTCTTGATAAATTTAAAATAAAGATTCTTAGCAATTTAAGTGAACACGTATAAATGTTAAGAATGCAAGATGAGAAAAAATAAGATGTTCATATTTGTGTTGCCCACGCAGAATCTTATTTCCCATCATTACCAAGGTTGAAGGAAGTTTACGAAGATGACAATGACGCAAGTCAATCACCAAAGAAGCTATGTTATGTAGCTCAAAGAAGGCCATGGAAACCTAGACAACCTAATATGATGCAAGAACCTAATTCACAATTTCAAGGTTATGCACATCCATTTTAAAGTAATTGGAACACATCCTTTACTTGGCAAACTTGGCCATCTCAACCCAAAAAACAATCTTGGCAACAAGGTTGGAAAGAACCTTATGGAGGAAATCCACAATATCATCAATATTCTCCTCAATGTCCTCCATACCCAACTCCATGTTATCCCTACCATCCATCTCCACGAAAACCATAACCCCAACCACATCCATCTCAAAGATCCACTCCAACTCAAGTAATTGTACCACCATTTCAAAAGCCACACAAGGAAGTAGCTAAACCCACTTACAATTCTAAGGAACAACACATCCTAACATCTCCTCTTGATCTAAATGGTATTCATCTTAGTTTAGGAAGATTATTGCAAAAAAGAGATAAGGACAACATTCAGAAAAAGAAGATTCAAATGAGAAGACCAAAGAATCATGGGATGCACTTGATGAAGAGAATAATGAATAAAATGAGGAATATTTGAATGTCATGGTAGAATAATACATGAGGAATGATAGAGATGAGAAAGAAAACCAAGGGCATCAAAGCTATATTGAGATTTGGTTCTATAAAATCAACAATATGGAGCATCACTCTCTTCTTAAGTAATACTTGATGTCGTCATTGTCAAAGCACTTGGTATCTAAAATTTAGGTACATGCCAAGGCATACATTTAGAGCCTACATATGAGTTTATATGTGATCTTGATGTGCACCTGGCTCCAATGGAATTATTCATATACTTGAAAGAGATTTTGTTTTTTTAAGTAGAGTAGGATATAGAAAGAAATAAAAAATGACAAATAAGAGGAAAAAAATAAAATCTCAGGCAAAAACCTCCTTTGAGCCAACTGAGATTGGCTCATTGATTGAAAACCTCCATGAGGCAGTCAATGGGTTGGAATAAGCAATAGGCAAGAGAAAAATAAAATATCTTAGGTGAAAGCCTCCTTTGAGGCACCTAGGCAGAACTTCTAGTTGAAAATCTCATTGAGGAAGCTAGTAGGCCTAAAAAATAAAAATAAAAATAAATTCTCCATCTATCTCTCTCTGAAGAATGTATGTGCTCTCCAACCTCTACAATTAACAAAAACAAGTTAGGTACCAAAAGAAAAGTTGATCAAAAACTTATTCAAAGAAAGCCAAACTTGGGATTTGTCCTCCTTTTCTCAGGTGTTCCAACAGGACTAAGGCCATGTCAATCCATCACCCTCATCCATTTTCAACATCCACCATTCATTTCCAAGACTTTCCCATTCATTTTCCTTGTTGTCCTAAAATTCTAGAGGAGGCCAAAATACACAAAGAAGAAAATTGTTTTTAACATATCTTGAAAACAATGTATCCATTTGCTGAGTTATTTCATGGGGAGATGCATATGGATTATGGTAACATTATTAAGAAATTGCAGCGAATTCTAGTGCACACTTTTCAAGAAATTGGCCTTAGTCACTTACATCGATTTTTGAGTTTTATCGAGATTCATGCATCCATTGGCCAAGATGTTTTATGGGGAGGTGCATAAGGATTATGAAAACATGCTAAAAATAATTCAGGTCAATTCAGTCTACCATTTAAGATATATGAACAAAACAATTCTACTGCAAGAAACTATTTTGAAATGCTACAGGAGAGACCAGAATTGCTACAAGAGCTCACCTATAATTTATCGTCCATCCCTCCAAACATACCATCTCATCTACATACCCCTCACTCATATAACCATTTCTCTCCACCCTCAAATCAACAAGAATGTCAAATCTCAGCTCTCGACTATAATGCTCCAGGAGGAGTTTGTGCAGCTATAGGAGATCCAATAAGAATAAAAACCCGAAAGGCCATGATGCTTCGAGGAAATTATGAAGAAATCCCTCCAATGATTTCATCACCCATCTATCACTCATGAACTCCATTTCCCCTAAACTTTCTCAAAAGGTTTACTCTATCTTTCTTAAAAAAACACACAAAGACCATTGTTCTCCATTTTTGCATTATTGACACTACCTCCTCATGATTCCAAGACTATTCACATGGATTTTCATCACTCCCCTCAACACCACCATTCCAACTGAAGACTAGAAGAAAGGATCAAAAGGCTTCTACAAGAAGAAAATCCTCCTATAGCAACCTGTGCAGTCAAAAGGAATCTCGAATATTTCTTCTTTTCCACCAACAGGAAGCATGAAGGAGAAATGTATACACCCAGAAAGGGACTCATAACACTCAAATATGCACTCCACCTGTAGATGCAGCCCAATCATGAGAGAAACACCTACATATGCACAATAACATCATCAACCAACGTGCAATCTAGTTTAGAAGACATGCACATCAACCTTACCTCTGTTTATAAATAGCATATGATCAACTGCAACACTCACATGAATAGCATCTCCCATGAAAAGCAACAACAACAACAACAAAACCTAGAGGGACTTCCATCATATTATCACATGCAGGTTTAGGATCATCAAAGGTAGTCTCCAAAACTACAACAACATCCTACAAGAACAAAAGGGACACTCATGGTGAGACACATGTATGAAACTCTCTAAACTCACCCTTTGAACCTATTCTAGCTTAGAAAAACATTAAATGTTTGAGAGTGAAAGGTCTTTTATAGCTAAATTAATAGCACGAAGCCTCAATCTTTTCTAGCAAGTCACTTCACTTTTCTCCAAAGGACAACCACACATGTGGGAGATTAATGAGACAAAAGTGAAAAAAGACTTAAGAGAGTGGGATCTTATCATGGAGTTATAAAAGTACTTGGAGGCCAACTCAGTTAACTCAAAGCACTTTGATTTTATATTGCATGCAATGAAAAAAAGAGAAAAAAAAATGAAAAAAAACAATAAAAAAATTAAAAATTAAAGAATAAAAAGGTGGACCCAGCACCTCTTGGCATTCAAGGAGGAGATGCTTCAGGACCAAGGTTGGTTGCTGGAGGAGAAAATGATGCCAACTTAAGCTGCATATACCTCAATGAGGCAGCCTAAACCACATATACCCATAACATGCAAATACAATTGCATGTCACACTATGTGTGTCCCAGGAATTCCAAAGTTCCTTACTTAGGGAAACCTTCCATAACCCAAGGTTTAATGCTACTTAATTAAGTGTTTAAGGCTCCTTAAATAAATTCTATTTGGAAACATTCATTTAACTATCCCATAGGGTTCGACTTTGGGTTATTTTTTCAACTCCAGCCCATATCAACCATACCATTTGGTTAAAACCCAAACTTAACCCATAAAATATTAACCTCACTTATTTCTATTATAATTCCCATATAATACAAATATTCATAAACCACACTTAAGCCTTACCTTTTTGCCATTCCACAAACCTTTGCACATACATCAATTCTCTTGCTAGCACATAAAATCTCCACTTTCGATCCCATTCTTCGATCCAACGGTTATCGCGTCACCTGATCATTAACTAACCTGGACGATCTCTACTGTTGATCTGTTCTATCTGATCCAATGGCTATCGCATCACTTGATCGCTAACAAGCCCAAACAATCTCCACCATTAATCAATCTCGCTCGATACAACAAATATTACGCAATCTCACATGAAATTAAGCATGACCGATATCAGGTCAAGAGCACATGAGAAAAGTGGTTTTCTCTCTCCATCATTTTCTACGTGTCAGTCACTAAAAGTAATCGTGTGAAATTTTGAAAGACCGCTTACCACCTTTAGGGCGCACGAGAAATGGCTCACCCCTTGCGAATACCACTTCATCCTTCTACTAACAGGTGGTGTTAATCTTGACCATTCATCTTCTTAACTTTACTTTGCGTGACTTAATATTATTCATCTATCACACACAATGTCATCCGTTGATCTGACTGATCCAATAGTCCCTATGCACTATTACGTTCTTTTGGTTCTTACTATTGTTGCACTAAAAATTGTCACCTTGACATTCTGCTATCTGTGTGAGTTCATTACCACTCACACTTTCCTCCTTTGCAAGTCTAAAACATCAATTGCTCATATCAAGTCTTGAAAATAAGAGAAAAGCTCTCAAAAGTTTTTAAAACTCTGGTTCCGCACTTTCTCTTTGTCTTACCTATGGTTCCACACCTAATGGTCATGTCTCCAGTGCACCTAACTACACTGTCTCTATGTTAAAGGTGCGAACCCTTTTAAAGTTAAAAAAGCGCAAGTATACTCTGAAAAGACTCACTTTCAGTTATTTCTAGAAGCTTCTAGAAGGAATCTTGAGGTGGCAAGTTCGCTCTTTTAAGGTTCATGTAACCCATACCTTAAGGAGCTAACCCCTTGATGTGAGGAGCTTACTCCTTTGAAGGAGGATTCTATCCCTTCATAGGTGGACCAGTAACCTCCTCCTCTGCACTATAAAAAGACGCATTGAGCTGTCCTCTACACTATAAAAAGAAGCATTGAGCTGGTTAACTGAGGGTTAGAAGCTTAGTATTTTTTGAGGTAAAATGCTGCTGGAACTTAGTCTTCTTTAGTTGAGTTTTTATGAGGAGAGATTACATACCTCTATATATCTCATTTGGAAGAGTGCAAGGCTTGTCAAAGTAAAGGAAATTCCTGTTTCGGACCCTAGGAAGAACTTGTTCAACATCAAGGCTGAAAAGGTTGTAAAGTTCTTCTACTATTAAAAGTTGATACAAATATATTTGTTTTTCTCAATAAGCTGTTAATTCATTGTTTGTTTTATGGATTCCTTGATCACCATAATAGACATGATTTATAATATTTGCTATGCAGGTGCTATTTTATGTTTGCTTGTTTGTGATTGCAAGTCTTCAAAGGTAACTCTTTCAAATGATTGGAGGATGACTACTACGAACAAGCACTGGATCTAAGGTAGGATCTTAACACCTTTGTAGTATTTACTTATAAATCACATATGTCTAGAGAAAGATAGGTTTGTTTGTCTGTTTGCTGCTAGAATATCTTCTGATACTAGGGAGATCGATCTTGTCTACAAGATCGATTTATCCGACCAACAAATTGGCGACTCTGCTGGGGAAGGTATTTGATTTTTGGCTTTCCTTTGTTTTGACTTGAGAAAATTGTTTTGTTTTCTGGTTTTTGATTGATGTATACTGGCTTGGGTAGATTTCAAAATCTTGAGCTATTTTTTTTTTTCTTGAAATTTTTTGGGGACCTCACTTTCTCTTTACAGACAGTGCGGGCATCTCCGCATTTTTCCTCCAGTAAATAGTGCGGGACCGCACTTGTTGCTTCTGGAGGCTGCGGACCCTATAATTTTCTTTTGAAAATCTTGAGATATATTCTTCCAGTTAAGTTTAGGTTTGATTTAAGAATTTTAGTGTCTTCCCAGATCTGTATTTTTCCTGTCAAAAATATCTTGCGAGTGAGTTCCGATAGTATTTTTGTTTTGAATGATTTCCTAAAAGTTTTGCATGCTTGGAGTGGTTTTCACTTTGTCTCTGTAGTGACTCAAAGACCAGAAGCTTGAGAAAACTTACATCACCCTGGTGTCCTTTCATCTTCTTGATGAGTTTGACTTGGTTGTCAAATCTATCATTTGTGAGAAATAGATTTAGTTTTCTCGTTGCAAATCTTTGAACAAACTTTGTTATAGGTTTTGAATTTCATTTTTACAAAAGAAAACATATCTGGATGTTTTTTATTGGTTTGTTATTCTGTGCTAATGAATCCTTAGTTTACTGAACAACTAAGTAAAATGTCCTCAAAAAAGAATTGAAGCTTTTATTCAATTAGATTTTTAAATTTTTTAGATCTCAAAATTAGTTTTTGTAGTTTTGAGTGTTTCTTTAGAACTTGTAGATCTCTTTTGAAGCAAATTGTTTTTTTTGTCGTTTCGAGTTTTGAAAAAGGGAAAGGGATTTATTGTGAGCATTAATTATTTGTCTCATTTTGGGTTCTTATTAAACAAAAAAACAAAAAGATTTTCTTTCCATTTCCATGTTGAAAGAAAGAATTGTTTCTTAAAGAATTGCATTCTCAAACTCTTTCTTTTAGCTAGAATTTCATTGAAAGAAAAATGAATTGATTATCATTTTAGGTGCATTTTTTAGTGTGTTTGGAGTCGAGTCTTCACACCATCAAAGTTTCATTTCCATACCTATCGACTTAAAGAAAAACCCATAAAAGCAACGCTTAATTAAAATTGATCTAGTAATCTTTTCTTTTTATAGGGCTCTTATCACCAATATAGCTTAGGCTAGTATCTTGGAGTAGGGAGTAATTGACTCTCCAAGATAGTTAAAAAAAACAAGTAGATACATATTGCAGTAGGAAATAAATCCAATTGTAATTCATACATTTTGGGAAGCTTCTCTTAAAGGAGTCAATCATGAGATCATGTCCAAACCTTTGAGACAATCAATTTTGTTTCATTGGGAAAGATAGAAGATCTATGCGTATTATAAACGGTAAACCTCCGATTAACTATTGTCGAGGAGCTTGGGGTCACTTGTTGGTAAGCCTTGGATTGACCATGTCGAGGAGCCTTCAAGGGGATTGAACTTTGTTACTCTGCCCTTGTGCATAGAATCAGATCATAGACTGTCGCCCCAGTTGTATTTTTTTGTTGTTCGTAACCTTAGTGTCCATAAACTTAAGATTATTTCCTAGGGTGACAGTGAAGGAAAGATGTCACTATACCTGGAGCAGACGTTGATTAGACTCACTTGGACTCTCTGGGGGGTTCTCTTCACTCGAGATGGCTTTGTGAAGAAACTTCTGCTAGTCTGTTTCATTAAGCAGGTTGTGGGGTATCTGTTCCAACTGCCCTTTCTATACTAAACTTCTACTAAAATGGATTTTATCACCAACTAGTGTTTTTAGTATAGAAAGTAACTATTTGTACATGGTTTGAACTCAGATTTTTTTAGGCGTGTGATTCAGCTGTTTGTTTCTTTAGAGACTTTAGGTGTTTTTATTGAAATTTTCTTTGTTTGCGTGTGATTCATTAATATTTAATTGTGGCCAAATTACCAAGACAATCTTGTAGACTTCTGGGCAAACCTCCTGAGTATATACCAAGCCAACTTGAAGGGCTACAAGATCTCGTATTTCCTAGTGACAATAGAGTTGGATCACCAAAAGCCGGAGAGTCATCTTTAATTGTTCATCCTGATTATCAAATACAAACAGAAGAGCATATTCAAGAGCCAATTTCATTTTCCAAAGTTACTGGTAGTATTTCTCCTTCCAGTGAATTAGCTGAAGAACCTGAAATTTTTGAGCCTGACACTGAACCTGCTGTTTTGGAATCATCTTCGAGATTTGTTACTCCAACTTCTAGTGATCCTGGTTCACCTAGAGTAAGAAATATCATTACTCAAAATCTTCCTTCTGGCCTCATTTTTATTGAAGAACTTGTTAGTCTAGATGAAGATGTAACTCTTCTCGAAAGCCAACAGACTTTAAATCTTAGGGAGCGTGAATCAATATTCTACAGTCCTTTTAGGAATGACGCTTGGTATTTATCATTGACAAATTTTTTAGAAAACTCGGGTCTTAGTTTTTCACCACCTAGAATTCCTTTTCATCCTACACCAAGAGGTTATTATCCTTCATCGATCATGTCAAGACAGTCATCTATGTTTTCCCAATCACCGGAAACATTTTTATACGACAGTCCTTCTATTCCTTCGGGGTACTAGTCACTCTCTGGTACTTTTTCAAGAGCAACTCCTTGACTGACTGAACAAGAGTTATCATCTGGTAGTAATGGAACTCAAACGTTGAACGCAGAGCAAATCCATATGATGTCTAGTAGTATTCCAAATCCTCAACCTCAAGGTAGTCAGTTACCGCTTGGTAGGAAACCCCAGGATAGTCAGTTACCACTTGGTGGGAAACCCCAAGGTAGTCAGTTACCGATTGGAGGGATACCTCAAGGTTTTCAACCTTTAGGACAGTACATACCCCAAGGTCAACCCCAGATTTAGTATGTGCCTCAGGGTTATCAACCTCAAGGCTAGTACCCAACTCAAGGTTTCCAACCACCTTCTGGTCAATCATTTTTACAAGGACCTGGAAATGTACCGCTTAATTATCAGCCCTACATTCAACCATGTTATGGTCCTCCATATGCACAACCTTTTATGGGTCCATACTCCGAAATGAACATGGTGTGGAATCCGTCTCAAACTCAATAGACTATGCAACCTAATGTGCAGTTACCTAATCAACCTGGACAACCTCTGGTTTCTAGTCCAACCCAGCAACCTTTCCAACCTACTGTTCAAATCCCTGCACCTGGCTTAGTTCAGCAGCCTGGGCTTAGCACACCTCACACTCTGCCTCAAACTGCTACAACTACTGCAACTTCTATTCAACCTACAACACCTATTTCTGGAGTATTTGTAGCTTCAATTTCTACTATCCCTGCATCAGTGCAAATTCCTCAAGTCTCTGTGCCACAGTCAGGACCTACAGTTGAGACTTCGGTCCAGATGGCTGTAGGACAAGCTGGTACAAGTACGATTGCCACAAGTCAACCACAATTCATCTATCAACTGTACCAGGGACAATATCAATTTGGTCCTACTGTACAAAACCCAGTTTATTAGTATCAACCGTATCCTGGCTATACTTATCAACAACCTCAACAACCGCAGTTTGGTCTGGTTAATCCTGGTTTTCCAGGAGGTTATAACATTCCTAATTCAAATCCGATTCCAAGTTATCCTGGATATCCTCCTCCTGGAACTGGTCTCATTACTCAAGGTTTTCGCGACCCTAACCATCAATTACCATTTATTGCAACTTTGGATTTACCTAATTTGTTGTTCCTTACGAACGATTTGATTTACTATCTTCCATATTGGCCGCCAATGCATAATAAGTTGCCTAGTGATATCCCGAAATTCAAGGGTAAGTCAGGAGAGGATCCATCAAATCACGTTATGACTTATCACCTCAGGTGTGCATCTAATTCAATCATTGATGGTTCAATTCGATTGCGTCTTTTTCAACGAACTTTTATTGGTCTTGCCGCCAAATGGTACATTGAGTTACCATGAGGCTCTTTTAATAATTTCAATCAGTTAGCCATTTCTTTCTTAACTCATTTTCAATTGCCTGTCAGATACGACAATGGCACGGAACTGTTAACTTCACTGAAACAATCCACGTCCACATATATTTCTGATCATATTCATGAATGGCGACGTAGAAGGCATTTAGTGAAAGTTTTCGTTCTGGATCAAATTTTAGCGGAATGGTTCATTAAATCATTGCTACCCAAAATCACTGAAGATGTAGCTAAGGGATGAGTTTTCACTGAAGAGCAAGTCATTGCTCAGGCTCAATATCTTGACCTCGTCTATACGCAGTTAGGTACTTTACATGAAAATATCCTTGATCTTCCAAAACACGGTCAAAGAACTGCAGCTTCTTCAGGGTCTCATGCCGCTGATGGTATGATTGGTTCAATTAGTACTAAAAGTAAGAAGAAATATTCAAAGAATTCTTCTCCTATAATAACTTTACCTCATTCCCCGAAAGGAGATTCTTCCGCTGAATTTTCTACTGACATCCATGCCGTAGAATCATCTACAACCGAATCAAAATTCGGTAGTAAAAAGAAGGGGAAGAAGAAAAACAAACAAAATTCAAAAGATAAAATGGATAAAAATGAATCTACTGATGAAAAATAGAAACCTCGCTATCCTTGTTTCATTTGTGACGAGGATCATTTTACCAAATAATGCCCACATCGAACAGAGGTTTTGAAATTCGTTAAAGGTTCTCAAATTCCTATTGTCTTGAAGGATCCTTTTCCTACTCAAGATAGTAATATGATTGGTTCTTCCTCGAATGCCTCAGAAGAACCCATTATGATGGTGTCTCATGTCAGAATTGCGATGCGATCACAAGATTATGGTAGTAAAAATCTTGTTGGTGGTAAAGAAGTAGAATCTTCTAATTCAAACACATCAACTACACCTCCTCCTGGTTCTGATCCACTACAGATCGAGAAACCCAACCCTGACTTAGTAATCAAACCGCCTGCTAAAGGTGTACTTCATAAATCAGCTTTCAATCCACATGCGAGAGCTGCTCAAAATTACAACATTGTTGAAGACTTAGTTATTTCCCCTTCAACAATGTCGACTTTGGAAGTGCTGCAATCGTGGCCAGCACAGCGTAAATTACTACTATCTGCTATAGGAGTTGTCGATATTCAGGATTCGAACCTAATAATCTTCGATTTGGAGAATAGTACACCCTGCCTACCTCATCAAATGGCTTTCCAGATTCCACTTTTAGTCAAAAACAGACCTTGCTTTCGGACTGTGATTGATGAAGGGGCTTCTACGTGTATTATGTCGATCCAGTGTTGGAAATCACTTGGTTATCCCACACTCAATCAGTCTCTGACAATTCTAAAGGCTTTTGATGGCCGAGGGTTCCATCCTTTTGGTATTTTGCAGGATTTACCTATACGGGTCGAAGGCAAAATCATAAATATAGATGTGGAAGTGGTTGATGCCCCTCTAGATTACAACCTTCTCTTGGGTCACAGTTGGTCTTATGCTATGACTGCTATTGTTTCGTCGGTTTTTCAGCTTATCAAGTTTCCTCATAATGGAAATATCGATACGATAGACCAACTGATTATTTCTCATTCGACCCAGCCTCTACAGATAGTATTCAGCACGTTGATAAAATGACTATCCCTTACAATGATGTTGACGTAGGTTTGATTAAAGATTCTGGTTTACTAGGAACTTTTTCCTTTCCTCCCCCTAACGTATCACCTTCTATTGCAAATATTCATATGATTTCATTGAATACTGTTACATTTTAATATCCTTGGTGTTGGCATTATGACACAAGTTTGGCACTATGACACAGGTGTTGTCCTTGATGGCAACTCACTCAGATGATAGATCACAGTTCAGGCTCTCAGAATGAAGGAAAAAGAGATATACGTAGGTTCCTCTTAGCCAAGTCACGTATACATGTAGGATCAACAATCAAAAGGCGTGTATACGTATGCACGCACTTTCATGCAAGAAATATCACGTACATGTGGGAAAACTTATTTTTTGGTCCATGGTATTTAGTCCTTGGTATTTGAACCTATGGTTTTGGACCATGGTATCTCGTCCAAAGTGTTGAACCCAGGTATTTGGACCATGGTATTGAGTAAGGCCTAAGACTATAAAAGGGGAAGGAGATCATTAGGCAAAGGCATTCACTCAAGAATTGAATATCTTATGAAGAGAAAGATCTAGAATTTGGTTATGGTGCATAGCTGGATCTAAACCAAGAAGGAACCTGAGCGTTAGAAGAAGGATAAGTTCTCTTGATGGGTCAAGATCTTAAGGCTTGAATAGTAATATCTATATGTGATTTAGATCTATTATATTTGGTGCATGACTTGATCTATAAATCTGATAATCTAGGTATAACTGATGTCTGAATAGGTGAAAAGGGTAAATTATCTTTTATAGATCTGTACGCAGGTTCGGCACAGCAGAGGCGCATATACACGCTAGTTCAGTAAGTCAAAATAGCGTATACGCTGGTTGGCCTTAATATAAAAGCGTATGCACACAGGTTCTACATATTGAAGTAGCGTATGTCTCATGAAATATGTTTTAGCTACTTCTGTTTATTGTTGCAGTGTTCTGGGTTCAGGATTGGTTTCTGGTTACTGTTAATATATTCTGGTTACAGCATTCAGAGAAGTAATTGTTTGATTCAGTTTTGATTGAAGCAAAGGAGATTGGTTGATGCAGATGTATTTGATGTTTGATTATTGTTATTGATGGATCCAGTCTGAAAATTTATGAAACATGGTCCCTGGAAGAAAAAGAGAAGGTTGTAGCCTTCTGTAAGTTAGCACCTATGTACTAGTACATCAGCTAGTACAAGAGCTAAGGGGGTTGCAGCTCCCTTCCAGGAGAAGCTGGAGAATGGGAGAAGGCTGTAGCCTTCGGCAGGTAGAAGCCTGTGTACTAGTATAAGACTGCACCAGTACAGAAATATTGTAAAAAGAAGGTTCTTATTAAAAGAAGATAGAGACGAATTGCAGCAGGTGGTTTTCACCCACATTAGGTTTCCACCTTATATCTTGTGTCCATGTGTGTGATGATATGTTCTGTTTTACTGCTCCTGCTTACTGTTCTTATGGTTAAATAAGTTCTGATGCATTGATTAAAGATCATGATTTAATGAATCATAAGTTTACTGATATACATTGGTTTCTTTAGACACAATAGTGTATATACGCAGTTTCCCATAACTGAAGTAGCATATAGAAATCTGTTTGTGAAATGAAAAATAATTGATTTGATAATACTAATTCACCCCCCCTCTCAGTATTATTTCCAACAATTGGTATCAGAGGGGGTCCTTCAGAAGAAGCTTGATCGCTTGATGGAAGATCTATCATCATGAGCATCTATGAAAAAGAGGCATCTATCAAGCCACCAATATTTGAGGGCAGAAACTTCGTCTATTGGAAGGTAAGAATCACATCCTATCTTCAATCTCTTGGTACAGAAGTTTGGGATATCATAAAAGAAGGATACACATTTCCATCAGCAACTCCTATAGATATGGCTGGTAAGAAGTAGTATGAAACAAATGCAAAGGTTTTTAATACTCTATTAGGGAGTTTATCTCAATAAGAATTCGTCAAGGTTATGCAGCTCAAAACCACAAAAGAAATATGGGACAAGATCATTCTGAGCTATGAACGAGATGATAAGGTAAAACGTGCAAAACTACAAACTCTTAGAATTCAATATGAAAATCTCAAAATGCACAATGATGAAAGTGTGGCTAGTTATTTCTTATGTATAGATGAGATTTTTAATCGTATGAAAAACTTGGGTGAAGAAATAAAAGAAGTTACTTTGGTTGAAAAGGTACTAAGATATTTGTCTTCTATCTTTGAATCAAAGTTTTTTCCATAGAAGAAAATCAGGATCTACAGAGAATTACCATGTTACAGCTACATGGAATCCTAACTGCTTTTGAAATGAGAAAAGGGGGACCATCAGATAGGAGAGAAGCCACATTCAAAGCTTTATGAAAAGGAGATTACAATGAGTTAGGACATATGTCAGAAGGAGAGGAAGAATCAAACTTTGTCAAGAACCTTCAATGGGGTTCTGGAAGATTCAGAGGTAAGCTACCTTTCAAATGCTTTGCTTGTGGAAGAGTCAGTCATTATGTAGCCAAGTGTCCTCATAAAGATAAGCTTGACAAAGGTAAGGAACCAGTTAGATGAAACAAAAAACATAATGTAAGTAAGAAGAGCTATTATAATCATCAAGACAGTAATGGATTTTCAATTAGTGATGAAGATGAGCAATGTAATGATTATAGACATTTGATGGCTTTTGAAGATGATGATTTCTTGGATGCTATAGATGAAGATGATCTCTATGAAGAAATTTCTAAACTTAAAATATTTTTAGAAGAAAGGAGTATGATCATAGATATTCTGACATTCCAACTTGCTGAGAGGGAAAAACACAATGAAAAGTTAGAATGTGAAATTGCGGGACTTAGAAAAGATATTGAGAAAACAAAAGCTCTTAATCTTAGATTTGCTAAAGAATCTGAAACTTTAGATGAGATTATCAAAGTGTAGCTTTCTCCTCTAATCAAGACAGGTCTCGAATATTTTGAAGAAGCATCTCAAGAACTGAAGCCATCCACCTCCAAAATTTATCTTGATGCAGCAAGGAGAAGTGAACAGGTTGACAATTGACAGCAAAGGCATAAAGTAGATCACCAGGTAAATCACGGTCAATATACTTCAAGGATGAACAAAGATCACCAAGTAAATTGGGGGCAATCTACTTCAAGGATGAACAGAAGCTACAACCAACCATAGGTAAATCATTCTACCTCAAGAATGAATTTCTATGGAAACTACAATCACCTCGATGGTAGGTTTGATAATCGAAGGAATTTCTTCAATGGCCAATGTTTCTCTTGTCATAAATTTGGACACAAAGCAGCTCAATGTGTTGCCTGCAAGACCATCATGACCAGAGAAGCACAAAATCAAGGGAGTGTGACTGAAATCATGAAAAGAACCTACAATAAATTTTCTACTCTTGAAAATGAAATAGAATGTTCTATTTGTAACAACTTCGGTCATGAAGATTCTGAATGCAGGAGTAGGTTTCGATAAACAACTCAGAAGGAGCAAGCTTCATTGAGTCCCAAAACATGGAGAAAGAAAGAACCACAACTAGAAAGATGTGGTATAGCCTTATATGCGGAAGGACAGGAAAATTAGTGGTACATTGATAGTGGATGCTCGAAACATATGATAGGTGATAAAGAAAAACTTCAGCCATATAGTGCTTTAGAAAAGGAAAGGAAGGTCTCGTTTGGAAATGACACCCCTGCGCTCATAAAAGGTAAAGGTTTTGTTCTTTTGAGAGAAAAGGTCAAAGCTAGAAATGTTATGTATGTTGATGGCTTAAAGCATAATCTATTGAGTGTCAGTCAAATGTGTGATCAAGGAAATGAGGTAATATTTAGATCAAATGGATGTATTGTTCATGAACTTGATACAGGAGAAACAACAATCAAAGGTGTAAGAACTCCAAATAATTTATACATACTCAATGGAGGACAACAATAATGCTATCTAAGCAAGAATGATGAACAATGGCTATGGCACAGAAGATTGGGGCATCTAAGCTTCTCTCTGATAAGGAAAGCATGCAAATATCAGGCAGTTTGTGACCTCCCTAACATCAGAATTCTAGATAATACAATATGAAAATCATGTCAGTTTGGTAAGCAAACCAAAACTAATTTCCTTAAGAAGGAAGGATTAGCTAGTAAGCCACTTGAACTTGTCCATACTAATGTATGTGGTCCATCCAGGAAACGATCGGGAGCATGCAAAGATGAATCCGCATGTAATAGCACCCATAGATCGGAAAGTGTGCGAAGCCCAGGATGAATAAATCACACAACTACGCAAAACAGAACACATAAGACTTCAGGAAGCAATTCGACAGGGAAACTTTAGACTTCCCAAACATGAAAAGGACTAGGTACGGCTAAGGAAGAAAGGAATTTTAATGGACACAGAAGTCAAGTGGCTGGAAAACGACATAAAGGGAGCATTCCTCATCAATAAACTAAGGATGGAAAGGAAAGGTACGAATGATCATACTAATGAATTAGAGGACTATTGCCAAGAATTGGTTCATCTGCTACCATGGCTAGGACTGGATATCACCAAACAAAGTAACCAGGGAAACACATTACAAAGGATAGAGCATGCAGCGCTGATCGCCACAATGACAGATAAGGATTTTCTATGGAAAATTCTAGAGGACGGAATGGAGCCATGCACAAGGGGTGCGACCACCTGACTAGCCCTAGGAAGAATAGTTGTAGCACTCCAGGCAGTTGAAAGGGAGTGCGGGACTATAAATTATTATGCCTGGGAGCTGTGCACCCTAAGAGGTGCGCGCAGGAACATAATGTCATAGGGTTTGCGCCTGCGCATGGAGGGCTACACTTTTGTTTGGGTTGGCTGGGAAGTGACTGTTGGTGTCACTGTTCATGATAGGATGTCTGATTTGAGATCAAATGGAGCGGCCAGCGGGCATTTAAGACATGATTTGTGGGCAAGATTTGGGAAAATCTTCCACCAGGAGAGCATTCATGGCCCGGAAATGGGGGGAACCGTGGAATTTGAATTCAAAATGCACTATAAAAATCAAAGGGATAGCTAGCAGAAACCACTTGGTCATTTGAGCATTGAGCAGTTGAGCAGAGCACAGAGTGTTGAGAGCCAAGCAATAATAGAGCCCCTAAGTTTGTGAGAGACAAAATACTATGTAGAAATGATGACGACCACTAAGGATGGGTTTTGGATTGAGGAAGGAAATGCCGGCGAGGCTGCGCAGACCCCCATGGTACAGGATGTTCCCGAAGGCACTGGAGTCATGACAGAAATACCCAAATCACCTTGGGCACTAGGATTGAAGAAAGATAAGCAGGGAATGGGACCAGTACACGTGTCCCCGAGGAATCCACGACATAGTAAGTTATCAATTGAAGGAAAGGTAAATGAAGTTACCATTGAAACAAATGAAGAGGAAGAAGACTTGCAGGCCCTGATTTCTGCTGCAGAGGAAGAAGAAGACGTGGAGGAAGACATCCAACCGTTGCGCTCTTCAGCGAAATTTCCCGCGTATGTCCCTCTGTGAAAAAAGGAAAACCAAAATACTGAAGGATCTGGATGCAACAAAGAGTGAACTTCAGACCCCGCTCCTCCCTGATGGATTCATCTTTGAGGGCTTGCACCTAGGCCGTGTACCCACCATGAAATTTGAAGACTAGGATCTCGTGGACAGTGAGAAGTTCCCACACTTAAAGACGACAAATATGATGAAGTAGAATACGGAGGGGTAGGTGATAGTGCTAGAACCACGAAAATGGTTGTGGTGTGGAAAAGGTCAGATTGCTACACTTGTTATGGATTTCACATTTCCACGACACGCCCATCACCATTTTTTTCATCAGGCAGTTGCTCTACTTGGTGCACGATGGGTATCTATGGCTGGAGGATCCTATTCCCATCATGGCAGACCTCATCCACTAGATTTCTAGGCTTCCCTATAAAGGAAAGGATCGTGCAACAATAGTCAAGAAAAGTACCAATTTTGGCTCTCGCAGAGGACATGAAGGCAACGTATAGGCTGGAGAAAAAGAAGAGGGGCTAAACCATCTCCAACATCAAGGATAAGGGGGTGCATGTAGGCACACAACTCTTGGCTAGTAAAGTGATGAGAAAATGTCGCGCCGATGAGGTACCATTGCTGGTGGTTGCGCTGGCTGAACAGTGTAAGGAGGGGGTCCAGTTCAACTGGGTCGAGTTCCTCTGCAAGGAGTTCTTGATAAACTGTCGCGAGGCCCAGGAGCAGGGTAAGACCTTCCACTATGCGTGGTTGCTCTTATCCATCTTGCTGGTAGCCAGAGAATTGTTGGAGGATAGTTAGTTCCCGAGCATTGACCGAGACTTACTAGAGGCTGTGAAGTACACTTTGCTCTGGGCCACCGAGGACACAAAACAGATTCGCGATACAAATATTTTCTAGGTGCTCATGGAGGCGAGCATCTGCATGTTGATCAATAGGAGGTCACGCCTGTCACCTACGGTGCACAATAGTCTGCAGAGTTTTGTAGACTTCAAGGCAGACATGCACAACATATACATCAGGGCATGAAAGGATCCGATGTAGCAGTGGACAAAACTACCATTCATAGCCACTGACGATGGGATCTTTACTATGTTGAAGACATGGCCTCCCAAGTGGCGCGCCCCAGAGTTGGCAGAACTGGAAAAGGTGGCAGCATAGTAAAAGAAGGATGATGCCAAGCTACGCATCACCAACTTGGCCAAGAGAAGGCAGAATGAAAAAGTAGCAGCCAAGGTAAGGGTGGCCCATGAAGTGGCATAGGAAGCTGCAGAGCAGAAGAAGGTCACAGAAGCAGCAGCAGTAGCAATGCAGACAACAGAGGCTACCACAGTACAAGCAGAGGAGGGCCAAGCAGCATCCTTAGGGCAGGAGGTAGAGGACATAGAAATAGTAGAAGAGAGCACAAATCCAGGGACCACATCTACATAACTCAAACAGTCATGCATCACAGAAAGATCGGGTCCAAGAAAGAAGGTCAAGGCCTCAAAGTTGGCCATCGACCCGATCACCTTAACTGAAGGAGATCTCCATGACATTGGTGAGATGGTTCGCAATGTCACCAGTGAAGCGCTCCAAGAGTTTATGACGGAGCATTAGAGTGTGTTGTGAGCCCTCATGGTGAAGCTGCAGGAGTTAAAGGTACGGCCCCCTCAGGAACGTATCCTGTCTATCCATGTCACAGGGGGAACTTCAACAACAGAATAGATGCTGCGTGTGAGGATGGCCAACATAATAGTGTTTCTAGAGGGAGCGTTAGTATCAACAGATGCAGTGGGCCAAATTATAGTTAGCATGATGAGAGGCCTTGGCCTTAATCTAGATTCCATTCCCTGGGAAACACTCTATCAGCTAGAGGATGGAATAACAACAGAGTTGCGCTGCAGGGAGAGTCACGCGATGCAATTTCTAAGCAAGTAGAAGATTAATATAGAATACCCTAGCTTGCAGTGCCAGGAGTTGGTGTTGTAGAACCAACAGTTGGTGCAGACAAAAGATGACACTTGCTGATGCGTCCCAGAGCTAGCTATCATAGCAGATCTACTAGTCGAAGTGCAGATTCATATTTTAGAAAGTGGAGTTTGCGATGCCAGAGAAGAGACAACAAAGGTGTAGCTGGCACTGAATCTTCAGATTGCTAAGCTACATTTGAAGGCGCAGCCTTCCACTCCCTCAAAGGTCAGAGAGCAATGCGCTAGTGCTCTTGTAGTAGGGATGGAAGAGATTGGAGCTGCAGTGCGCGACTGTACCAACATGTTCGAGCAAGTGCTTGAGGTGCTCACGACATTGCAGGAGGACCCCACCATCCAGCAGCTAGAGATAGAGGCACACAAAATCCAGTGACAGTATGACAACATCAGAGGGACTACACAAACAGTAGTCCTTACTTAGTGGCTTGTAAGGATGCAGCAAGCCAAGGCATTAAAGGAGCGGGTGGACGCAGCGTGCCATAAGGAAGTCATTCTCAAAGCACGTGTCCAGCCATGGATTGATGAAGCCTTCACAATCACAACAGATATTGTAGGAAATCTCGCACATAGTTAGGGGATGCATGCACATATGCGGCGCAGCACATCAGAAACAGAGGGCTCAAAAGACAAAATGCAACAGGTTCAACAAGAAGCAACTCAGTGCACTGCAGAAATCAAGATCGTTCGGGACAAGCCAGAGGGATTCCACACCAAGATCACGTCACCGACAGAGTGACTCGAGGGTGAGTCATGATGTTTGCGTTGGGGGCCTGTTGGGCATGGAATCCCCCCATACCATGTTTTGGGGCTGAAAGCCCAAGTTTGAATTGTTATTATTGTAAAAACTCTACAAATTACGGGTGCGGAGTGCAAATTGTATGTTAGTGTCATAGGGTTTTCTACCATAAGCTTTAAATGTAGTGTTATCCTACCTGTGGTCCGCGGACCATGGGATTGTATAAATAGAGTGAGGCTCTAAGTTGTAAAGAGGAGAGTGAACCAATGGATGGAGTCTGTGGGATAGTGAGCATATAGTATGAGTGTAAGTGTCTTTGGTTGTAGTAGTAGGAAGAGGCTCTACAGCTGAGCACACAGAGGACTAGTAGCATCCGCAACTGAGTGTGCGGACCCCTGCAGCTAAGTGCGTAGGGTATAATTGGGTCTGTAACCAAAGAAGGAGATAATAATGAGAAGTTTGTTTCCAAATCTTGTGTATCTATTTTGAATTATTGTATGGTTGATATCTTCTGTAATTATACTATTTGATTTATTGCACACACTTGTATAAATGTTGAACAATGTTAAGTATAACTAACCACGTATAGATAGCCATTTTGATCAACTAATATCGGATTGATAGTGAGGATTTGGGTAATAACACTGTTTGGGCCCAAATAGGGCTACGCGAGGGCAGCATCATAGACTGCGAGGTACTAATAGGTGCACGTAGAGATGTGGACGTAGAGTCAAACCGTGAACCACTAGAAATCATCAGACATCTCTAGTGTGTGAAACCCTGGTTTTAGCACCCTTCCATACTACTTCGGGTGAGACCTCAGTCTATGCTCCATAGACTATTTCCGAAAGGGCTAGTAGTACCAGGAATTGTTTGACTAGATCACCTCTGAACTTGGGTCAGTCCCATACAAGTGATGTAGGGTTACCATCGCACATACCCACAGTATGCATAAAAATGCATAAATACATTTTCCTAGGTGTTCGACTCTTCAAAGGAGTCAAAACTTCAAACCATAAATGGTTAAGGCCCTTTTATCACAGTTCCTTTATATTAGAACCCAATCACCCCGCCAAAGCCTCCTATCGGGACTATATCAACCCTTGAGCCTTCGTTTAAGACTTTGATTAAAGTCTTTTCATTAACTTTCTTATCAGGACTTGAGCTTCCTCACTCAACCCTTATGAACCCATAATTCACATATATATAACCATCTCCCTTTATAACATTGGTTACGTATGGGTTTAACACATGAAATACACTATCAGAGCTCTTTTCCTTTATAAGCCATTTATAAAGGAAATATAGGTAAAACCATGTAAAACATACCTTTTCCTGCTCTTTGTATGGTCTTTGCACATTTCTCGATGCTGCACCTTTATCACAATCGGGTATCGACCCTTAGTGGTCATACATACATGCCTCACCACCTTCCGACTCTTATATGCCTTAAAAGACTTGGCCAAGCCCTTTATAGAATACAAAGGGATTTCATTAAAACTCTGCTCCAAAACCTTCATTCGGATTTCAAATTCTATGCACGTGCATATATAATATCGTTGAATCTGCCTACTCCAATCTGCCTCCATGCTCTCCGATTGCTCGACCTCTAATCCCTCCGATCTCTGACTCTATCTCCGTCGTCCGTTTCATTCACCAACCCAACGGCTATCGGTGCATTTTTGATTGCCTATCAGCGTTCCGTCGCATTGTCCCTTGACTGCCAACATGTGATTCGTGATTAGATCTGGGTTGTTGATCTAGACTCTCAATTCGACGGTCCAGGATCCATCGCACTATCGCAATCAATCTCCTCTATAGTTGAACCCCTTCTATTGCAAAGCGTCGATCTGATCAAACTTCTGGATTCGATAAGGGTTTAGGCCAACCTTCATAAAATTTCAATTCTGGTTTCCAGACTCAAACTATGTTTTGTGCCAATTTCCAATGTAAATTGGTTTTAGGCTTGCAGGACTTAGACTATGAATTAAACTCTGCCGATGTGATATTTTTCCTTGATCCTTAGCGAAATTGTCTGGGCTATTGATCTTTAAAGATCCAACGCCTACTGAGCATCGAGCTTCACTTCTCTATTCTTCCTTTTTCACCTAGTTTTTACGCTAAGTCTTTAGTTCTTCTGTGGTTTTCTCCTCTTCAAAGGTTTCAGCCTTCTTGATGTTTTGTTGAGCGATTCCTCCTGAGCTTTAGGTTTGATCCCTATAATGGATCCAATGATCCATTATGATCCTCCGAATCGCTCTTCTCCTCTGTGTAGTTCTTAAGAACTCTACCTTTTTCTTCCGCTTCTCAGCTTCTTTGAGCTTAACTTCACTCCTCCTCTCCAGAACTTCACTCTGCTTCTTCAAATGAATTCTAAGATCCTTTTACGATTCCTCCGAATCACTCCATTCCTCTGTGTCCTTCAGAATTCTTCCTAAAACCTGTTGTAGAGCCTACGAATTCACAAGTAATTGATCCATGAAAAACCCGATTCACACAATTTGACACAGTCAGGAATAAACTCTGTATATATATGTAAAAACAAAATATTACATTTGAGACTTCTCTGTCTCACATAGCCCTGATCTTCTTCTATCAGTGGCCTCTCTCTCTACTTTGCTTGTAGGCTTACATATATCCAAAATGGTTCTGTTGAACTAATTCTGGGGTAAATCCTAGATTGACTCCTAAATCCTCTATTTCCACTTCTAACTGGAATTAATTCCTGAGAACTCTCTCTTAGTTCCTCGAATCATGAAACTGCCTAGAGAGTTATATTTGACTTCTGACTCTTGTCATTTATTCACCACTCAAGTTCTCCTTTAATCGAGAGTATTTACCACTTCCTCTCATTATCTAATTAATTCCTATTCTATGCTCAAAAGCCTAATATTACATTAATTTATCACTTAGGAATCCAACTTCCTAAAAATACATGACCCCCTATGTCTACTAAATTACAATAATTTTCTCTTGCGTGAATGCTCCTACATCAAACTCCCAAAGTAGAAAGTATTCATGATCTCCTGATCATGTGTCTTCTGATCTTTGTCTTCCTGGATCCGACACTTTATTTTGTAACTATCCACATGCTTTGTTCCCTTGTTGCTACTGTACTTCTGTTGTTTTTTGCTCCATTTTCTTCTTCTTGTCAATAAGGTTCAAAATCTGATTGATCTTGTTTCCTACTGCTACCATTTTCCTCCATTTGAACTACTTCATCATCATTTGCCACATCTCTTCAATCTCTTTTTCCAATGCATCCTTGGACTGGTCCATACTTCTCACTTCTTCCTCTTTCTCTTTGCTTCAGGTTGTTGTTGTTGTCCACTAATTCCTCAAATTGTTGTTGGTTTCCTTTACTTATTGACTCCCTATCATCCTTACCCTCTTTCATGATTGAATCATTGTTATAGCTCCAAATCTCACTCTTATGGTTTGTGTTGCTGCACTCATGGCCTAGGGCAACCCCTCCTTCCATACCTGGTCCAAAAATTAAAAAAACAGTGTTTTATCCCTTATACGCGACATTGCCCTGAGTTAAACACATGTATACATGGGTAGGCATATACCCAACCCACGTATATGTATTAAAACACTTTAAAAATATAAAACTCCTTAATTTCGGGCGGAGATCACAGGTTTTACCTGTTGATCACCTGTTAGTGCCTGTGGCCCAACTATTCCCAACCAACTCGCAACTAAAAAACTACTTTGGGAGAAGTATAAAAAGGCTTGAATGGGAAGGCCTAAATGAGGAGAGAAGAGAGAGAAAGGTTATTATGCTGAGATTTCCCTAACCAGGTCTGAAGATCCTTTTGCCTCCTGCACTTCCCCCATTTGTATAGGAAACCCTTGTTTCCTTGTGTGTTGATGTCCATCCACTACTTGTGATATCATGGAGTAAGTCATGGAAGCGGTTTGTTAAAGGCTTGAGGCTGGACGAATCCGGAAGAAGGCTTTGCTTGGAGCCTATGAAAGGACGACTCAGGTGAAATTATTCCTTTTCTATACTTTATTTATCTATAATAAAAGAAACACATGTCTTGGTTCCTGATATAAATCTTCATGTTTATCATATTCATGTTATAATTCATATGTGAATGTTTGTTTAAATTTCATAACTAACTACCTTTCTTTATAATATGAAGATGGTTTCTTTCTAAGATTTAGTCCATATACTGCTGTACTCTCTTGAATTGGTTGTTTTGCAGGTCAAAGGAGCAAAAGGAACTCCAAGAAGGGTTTGGACCCTAAAGGACCTTCTCAAACGTAGGACCTCAGGTATGCCCCTTGTCATAGAGTTTGCTTATAATAGCATAATGGCTGTGTGAATGTGTGTTTCTCTGTATAGACAACTTTCAGTCTTCTAGGGTTTCAACCCAAAAAGCCCTAGGGGAGCATTTCCATTAACAATCATGATTATTCAACACCCTCTCCAGCAATTTAACATCTTTGTTCCATGGACTAAATTCTTCCATGGACTCTTCTTCTTTAACTTTATTTGGCTATTCACTTGTGCCAAATCTCCCCCAGCAATTGAAACAAAACTTGTATTCACAAAACACTTGTTAAAATAAAAAACATAAGGCTTCTATTCCTTATTTTCCTTTGGAAACAATTCAGTTTGTTGCCTTGTTTCTTTCTCCTCTGTCAGCACATCAGTATGTTGATTTGAATTCTCAAAAGAACTCATGAGACTGTCAACTAGTCTCTCCTCCACATCATTTTCTTCAATGATATCTTCCTTCTCTTGTTCACTATAGTGAACTCCTTCTCTTGTAGTGTCAATCTACTAAACTTTCATATCCATCTCCTTTTTATTGTGACTGTCATTCATGACAATTCTTTTGTTTTCCCTTTTCAACAATCGATCTTGAACATTTATCCTCTATTTTTCCAACTCCCCTCTTTGAAAATCTAATTTTCTATATAACTTAATAACTTCAATTGGAGTAGATTTTGGAAATTTTACACAATTCTCCATACCTTCCTTTGTTATGGATAGATCATCAAATGTCCTTTTTCCCTTTGCTAAGTCTTTTGCATAGACTTCTTCTTCCTTAACATCTTTTAGTAGATGTTCTTCTTCTTCAGTACATTTTGCCTTGCTGTCTCTCTGTAACTCTTCTCCCAGAGTTATCCTTGTCTCATCATCTTCATTAACATTCTCCTGCACTTGTTTTTCATCAATAACATTAATCAAACTCACTTGATTACCCTTCTAAGACAATATTTCTTCCTTCTTCTTCAGAATAAGATCCTGTTTCCTCATCTCCATGACAGCTTCTATAGACTCATACATAGACTTTTCCTTCTGTATGCAGTCAAATTCTTCATCTTCTAGAAAGTTTTCTTTGTCACCTTTTATTCCCAGATCTTCATCTCCTCTGAAGATATTCTCAAAATTTTGCTTTTCTCCTACAATGCCTGCCATCATATACAAACTATTAGTTTTAAAACCATAAGACCCTGTGGTCTCACTTGATGCTTCAGCCATCATATCTTCTTCCTGTTCCAAATCCTTCATATGATTCAAAAATTCTTCGATGGTCTCCTCTTCAATATCCTCAATCTCTTCACTTGGTTTCTTCATATCCTTCTCCAACTGTATATGAGACCTATCTATCTCATCTTCTTCCAGAACAGAGTTTAGATTCAGGTTGTCTTCCTTCTCCTTTATGATAATATCAGCTAATTATCCTTCTTTACATGTTTCACCTGCATACATACACAAATTTTTAGTTTTAAAACCATGTGACCCTTTGGTCTCACTTGAAGGTTCAGTCTTCAAGTCATCATCTTCACTCTCTTTGAGAATTTCTCCCTGTTCTGGTTCACAAATGGACTTTTCCATTCCCAACTCAACTTCCTTGAGTTTTTCCATCAACCACTTTGCTTGCTTTTGTTGTAGCCTTCTCTATATCTCATGCCACTTTACTGGCTTCTTTCTCAAGACCCAACCTTGTATCTGGCTTTCCTCAAGTATTCTCCTTAGTGCATCGAGTTGTTCTTTTAACTCGACAATCTCTTTTTCAATCTCCTCTTGATTCATCCTCTTTCCATTTGTCTTGGCATTCTCTTTCCTCATCTTTCTTCTGTTGTGGCTTCTCTCTGAACCTCTGCTATGAGTATCAGTAGTCATCTTCTTCTCTTCCTTCATGACCTCCTCACTTATCTGCAACAAGCCTCTGCAATAGCTAGTCGTCCTTGCTACAATCTTACCTCACTAAGCTCTCATCACTCAGTCTTTTGGTAAGCAGAGGTCCTCTATTTTGAACCTCCTCTTGAGCAACACCTTTGCTCCTTCTAGACTTCCGCAATATTTCACTCTCTCTTGAGAACACTTCAGCTATCCTCTCTGTCTAATATCTTGTTGGATTCTTCAGGTTCACTGCCACTTTAGAGTGTTTTCCTTACTCTGCCTTCAAGAACACATCTGGTTCTCCTCTCACAGCTTCTCTTACTTTCACCTGTGCACTAGTATAAGAACACACATTCTCAATTTAAAATAGAACATGTTACCTCACCTTCAAGATATTAGCATGATCTTGTTTCACCATTCCTCCTATACTTTGAATGGATTGTCCTCTAAATCACTCTTCTCCTCTGTATAGTTCTTAAGAACTCTACCTTCTACATCCGCTGCTCAGATTCTTTGAGCTTAACTTCACTCCTCCTCTCCAGAGCATCACTCTGCCTCTTCCAATGGATTCTAAGATCCTTTTATGATTCCTCTGAATCACTCCATTCCTCTGTGTCCTTCAAAATTCTGCCTGCAACCTATTGCAGAGCCTATGAATTCACAAGTAATTCATCCATGAAAAACCGGATTCGCACAATCTAAAACAGTCAAGAATAAACTCTGTATATATATATGTAAAAACAAAATATTACATTCGAGACTTCTCTGTCTCACACAGGCCTGATCTTCTGCTATCAGTGGCCTCTCCCTCTACTTTGCCCATAGGCTTACATATATCCAGAATGGTTCTGTTGAACTAATTCTGAGGTAAATCCTAGATCGACTCCTAAATCCTCTATTTCCACTTCTAACTGGAATTAATTCCTATGAACTCTCTCTTAGTTCCTCAAATCATGAAACTACCTAGAGAGTTATATTTGACTTCTGACTCTTGTCATTTATTCACCACTCAGGTTCTCCTTTAATTCAAGAGTGTTTACCACTTCCTCTCATTATATAATTAATTCATATTCTATGCTCAAAAGCCTAATATTACATTAATTTATCACTTAGGGATCCAACTTCCTAAAAATACATGACCCCTTATGTCTACTTAATTACAATGATTTTCTCTTGGGTGAATGCTCCTACATCAACAATCCAACATAATACAGATCCCTTATTCATAATGATATCTCAGGTCCCTTCTACACAATATTTTCAATAATATATGAGGTCCCTTCTACACAATATTTTCAATAATATATGAGGTCCCTTCTAACATGTAATTCAAGTTCCTTCTGCAATTTAGCTGCTCAAACCATTTGCATAGTTTTATTACAAACTTACCCCTTGCTTATGTTAAGACTTGTCCTCAACTCTTGCATTTCTTGGAAGATTATTTCTGCAAAATCAAACAAGTAAAGGTAAAACAAGGTAAAGAATTCATATAGGCCAAGCTACTTGGTTTTCCTATATGAATTTGAGTTTGTATTGTGCCAGTTTCCTCAATTTTCACAACCATTTTTTTTTTTAATATTCCTATGGATTATGGAAGGCATATTGCTATGCTATTCCATTATTTCCAGATCAGTGTCTATCAAAATTTCTTTCATAAAATTTTCTTTATTTATAGGCTTATAGTAGACATTAAGCCTATGTCCATTAACTACAACTGAAATAGATGCTCCACCAATTGTTTTTATTTTTATTTTGATAGCTGTGTTGTTAAAGATCTCTTCTATCTCATATGGCCCCAGCAAATGAGTTGTAAACTTTTCCTTGAAATCCTTAAACTTGGATTCAAACAATAATGCCCTGTCTCCTTTATTAAATGTTTTATTTTGTTAAATTTATCATGCCATTTTATTCTTTGTTGTTGCACAAGAGATGTGTGCTCTACTATTTGTTGTCTTATTTCATACAGTTGATTTAATTCCATAACTCGTTGTTGTGCTTCAGATAATTCCATTCCCAACTTTGCTACTAGTTTGAATGTATGTATTTGAAATTCTCTAGGTAACAAGACTTATTTTCCATACACTAATTGATATGGACTGAACCCAGTTGTGTTCTTCCATGTTATCCTATATGCCCATAATGCATCTCTCAATTTCTCTGACCAGTCGTTTCTATTCATTTTTACAATTTTTGTCATGATATTCTCTAGGACTTTGTTTGTTGACTCCACTTGTCGATTTGCTTGAGGATGGTATAGAGTTGATTTTCTATGTTTGATCTTCTACTTCTCTATAAGATCTCGAACAAGCTTGGAGGTGAAATGTGTGCCTTGGTTAGTTACAATTTGTCTCGGAACTCCAAATCTGACAAATATTTGCTCAAAGAGGAATGTGAATATTGTGTCTTCTGTTTCTCTTACCACTGCCTTTTCCTCAACCCACATAGTAACGTAAACGACACATACTAGGATGCAATTCTTTCCATTTGAAGGTGGGTTTATGGGTCACACAAAGTCTAGAGCCAATTCCTCAAATGTCTCTATGAATACTTGTGGCTTTAATGGCATCTCATCTGATATTATTGGCCTTCCTATTCTTTAGCAGTTGTCACATCTTTTGACATAAGCTTTGGAATCCTTGAAGATCACTGGCCAGTAGTAGCCAAGCTTCAGCACTTTCTAGGTTGTTCTCTTATTTGGAAAATGACCACCACATGGCTCATCACAACATGATTTCAAAATATCTAAGATTTCATCTTCTCTAACACATTTTCTTATTATCAAATTAGAACTAGTATAAAAGAGATCACCATTGACCCAACTATATCTAGCACTTTCTCTAATTATTTTTCTTTTTTTTTTAATTTGTGAAGTGGGATGGTAATATTACAGAAGATAAATAGTTGGCTATATATGCAAACCATGGGGTTTTGACAGTTACTGCAAATAGATGCTCATCTGGAAAATTATTTGAAACAAGATTTGGATCACCAGGTGAATGAAGCCTTGAAATAAAGTCAACTATTTTATTATCTTTACCTGCTCAATCTTGAATTGTAATTTAAATTCTTGCATTAACAACAAACATCTAGTAATTTTTCCATTTGTAATTGTTTTATTTATTAAATATCTAACAGTTGAATGGTCTATGTGAATGAATACTTGATAGCCTGTTACATAATGCCTAAATTTATTAACTGCATGTACAACAACTAGCATTTCTTTTTCTGTAACTATGTAGTTCAATTCTGTCGGTGTTATGTTTTTGCTTATGAAATATAAGGCGTAATTAAAATAGTTTTCTTTCTATCCAAGTGATGCACCTATAGTTGTGTCATATGCATCAATAGATATATGAAAGGGAAACGACCAATTTGGTCCTCGAAGAATGGGCACAACTGACAATTTTTCTTTTAATAATTAAAATGAATTTTGACAATTATTTGTCCATTGGAATTCAACATCTTTTGAATGTAACTTGAATAGAGGCAAAGCTATTTTTCTGAAATTTTCAATAAATCTCCTATAGTACCCTGCATAATCGAAGAAACTTCTTACTTATTTTTTAGTTGTAGGTGGCATTAAACTCACAATGACTTGTATTTTTGTTGGATCCAACTTAATTCCTGATGAAGAAATATTGTGTCTCAACACTATCCCTTCTGCTAACATCATGAAGAATTTTTCATTGCTTAGGGATAGATTTTTCTCTATGCATCTTTTCGAAACTTTCTCAAGATTTTTCAAACAATCATCAAATGTGTTTCCATATACAGTGAAATCATCCATATAAACTTCTATACATTCATGGATTAAATTAGTGAAGATTGCAAGGACTACTCTTTGAAAATTAGTAGGTTCATTACATAACCCAAAAGGAAAAACATTATATGCATATGTTTCCCATGGGCAAGTAAATGTGGTTTTGTCTTGGTCTTCTAATGCTATCCTGATTTGATTATACCCACCAAATCCATCTAGAAAAGAAAATAGCTTCTTCCCAGCTAATGAATCTAGTACTTGGTCAATAAATGGTAGCAGGAAATGATCTTTTATTATGGCTTTGTTCAATTCCCTATAGTCTACACATATTCTCCACTTTCCATTTTTCTTTGGCACTACAACTAAGGGAGAAGCCCACTGACTGTCAGAAATAGGATAGATGAATCAAACTTGTAACAATTTCTGCAATTCTTCTTTCACTATTTCTTTCATCATGGGATTCATTCTTCTTTGAGGCTACCTTACTGGTTTGATATGATCATTAGTGTAGATGTGGTGGATACATGTGTTTGGATGAATCCGCTGCATGTCTGCGTAATCCTAGGCAAAAGCTTTTGAGTATTTCTGTAACAATTCTATTACCTATTGTTCTTGTGATGATTGTAAGTCATTATGAATATTCAAATTCTTTCGAGGATAAATCTCAATGATTTTTCTTTTTGAATTAGTAATTGAGTTAATAGGAAAAATATTTGCAAATGAATTTTTCAGTGATTGAATTGTGCAATTTTCTTGAAAACAATGATTCAAAAGATTACTTGCAGCTTCATATTATGTTATTCTAAGCTACTCTGAAATATCTAGTTCTAAGATGGAAATGTCTAATAGGTCCTCATTCTCTTCTTCTTCTCTAAAATCAAAGACCTGATTAATACTAAGAACAAATTTAGTTTCCTATTGTTCTTGTCCATCAATCCATGATAATAAATAAGGTGATTGTGTTGTAGGATAGAGTGTGATATGTTTCCTTTCATCTCTACATGCAATAATCATTCTTCTCGATCTGCATCCAATGAAGCCATCTGCAGTGGCCAACCATGGTCTGCCTAAAATTAGAGGCTGGCCTCCTAAATTTGTTTTTGTCTGAAAAATGCGGAAGTCTACAAGATACTCCAATGAATCCAGAGAGACAATGATATCTCCTAGTATTCCTTCTAGCACAACTTTAGATCTATCTGCAAGCTCTAAAATTGTAGTAGTAGGTCTAATGTTGTTTAAGCTCAAATGTTTCATAGTCTCTGTAATCATAACATTTATAGATGCTCCCAAATCTATTAAAGTATTTGGAACTAAAAAATTATTAATTGAAATAATAACCATACGAATACTAGCCTCAATATATTTTTCAACTCTTGTTTTTGTAGATAGGAGACTAGCTAGTTTGCCAATGACCTAGATTGTAGTAGGATCTCTTTTCTTTTTTCTAGTTTTCTTGATGCATAACTCCTCTATTGTTTTCGCATAAATTGGAATAACTTTTATTGCTTGAAAGGAAGGAATTTTGACATAATTATTTTTCAATTCATCCAAAATATCAAATTCAAGAAGAGACATTTGAATTGTCTACTCTACTAACCTATCTGGATAGGGTGGTGTTTGAGTCATTATAGCTTTTCCTTTCTGATTTTGACTTTCTAAACGAGATATTTCAGCTTGTTCTCCTTTTTCATTAGGTTCTTCTATGATAGGTGGAAATTTTTTATGTAATACCTTTCCAAACCTTAAATGGACATTATTTTTGGGAAGAATAGAGTATGTTGGAAATTATGTTGCTTCTTCCACATTGTATGATGGTTTGTCCATTTTGTTACTTGGATTTGCTACTAGCTGAGCTGGTAGTTGAGCTGGTCTAGGTGGGGGTAGGTTAGAAGGGATCTGAAGCTGTTTGGGTTGAGTTAGTAATGGCGCAGGATTTTGTTGTGGAAATGGCATGGGTTGTTGGAACTGTTGGTATTGAAATGGAAATGATTGCTGATATGGATGTTGATATGGCTGCTGGTATTTCTGTTGGTATTGTTGAGGATACATTTGTTGAGGTGGCTAGTTTCCATAACTATATCCTCTCCAACCTTGTGCGGGTTGGTTTTGATATTGTTGTGGAGGCCAAGCCTACCACAACATTGGAGTATTCCATGAATTTTGAGGAGGATACTGATAGTCTTGGGATATTTGTCGAGGGAATTGTTGAGGAATCCTTGGTTGCCAAGGTCTCCTTGTTGCCATATAGTAAAGAGAATCTATTCCATGTAATTCTTCTACTGGATTCATTTGAAATTATTTAAGCTTTGGACAATTGTCTATTGAATGATTTTCTGTACAAAGTCCACATACTTGAATGTTATCCAAAGGACATTCACATAAAATATGTTTCTTCCTACACATAGGACAAAAGATTGACATTGTTTGTTCTTCTTCTTGTTGTTTCTTATTTTCTTTTAACACATCAACTTGTGTTCCTAATGTTCTCAAAAGATCTGTTTTAATTTTTTCTAACAGAATCCCTATTTATGCTCTTGTTACTCCTCCTGTTGTTGATTTAGAAGCTCTAGAAGGTATTTCTCTGTTTCCTATTTTAGATCTACCTCTAGAATATTTTTTACATATTCAACTATTTCATCAAATGGTATATGTGAAATGTCTCCTTTACCCATTACATTTAAAATGTCAATATATTCATCTTTTAATCCTTTAAGAAAGATTGTTCTAATGGTATCTGGATTTAGAGAATGTTGTTTGGATTTTCCAGGTTATACAAAAATAATTCCAAGTACTCTTCCAAACTTTCTTATTAAGACATTCGAAAAGTATATTCTTTTGAATCTCTAGGCCTGCAATAGGCTTGATATTTCTTCAGAAAAATTTTCTTCATCTCTTCCGAACAAGTGATAGAGTATTCTCATAATCCCATGAACCATTTCAAGGAAGTTGCTTTAAGAGTAGTATGAAAAAGTCGAATTTTATGAGTATCATCAGTATAACCATAAGTTCTACATAACATATCAAATTTGAACATGAAAGAATTAGGATCTTCAGAAGACATTTGATGAAAATTTGGTAAAACTGAAGGTGGAATATTCTTCATTTTTACTTCTCCTAGAATTTCTCCAGTGACTATAATTGGAAATCCAAAAGTAGTTTCTTCTTCATCTTCTCTTCTTTTATTACCATATTTTCTTTTCGCATCTTCTTCTCTTTTTCTTTTTACTTCTCTCCTTACCCCTTCCTCCCTTTGTCTTTGCAACTCTTTCTGTTGTCTTTCATATTGAAACCTTTGTTCTGGAGTGAGGATAGTAGATCCTTGCCCTTCTTCTGTCATAGTTTCAACTATTTCTATAGGAATTTGAGATTCACTTGTTGTTTGTTTTCAAAAATAGGTTGATCTATTTGTTCAAGAATGGGTTGATCTAGTTATTTTCATGTCTCTTTTTGTTTTCTTATGGAAGATGTTCTTTCGTGTGTTTATTATTCCTCCACTTTATAAGCTAACCTCTGTCCTGAAAGTTATTTTTCCTCTAATTGTTTCAATGTTGGTTTACAAGCAACCACCATAGCTAGTCTTGATGGTCCTGCCTTTATGGATGGTTGAATTTTTTTTTTCGGGGGGGGGGGGGGTGTTCCTAATGAATCTACCTTTTTTGTGTCTATCTCTAGGCATAAAGAAACATAACTAAAAAAAAAACGAAATTTGTGTTGTTTCTGTTTTTTTTATCCTGTAATTGACTATGTTGATGAATTATTCCTCGACAACAATGCCAAAAATGTTGGGTCAATTTATTGAGTAAATTAACACAAGTATTTTAAATGTCAATCTGGGTTTGTAGAAATTAGAAGCATGTCCAAAATATATGGATATCAACTATAATCAGCTTTAGAAGACAAGTTATGGAAATTGAAGGAAATGGAATTATAACCTAAATTACAAGTGCATATTACAAATATAAAGTTTAACTAAGTAATTTCTAATTCAATATATAATAACCAGGAAAAGTGGCTCCTAACTTAGGAGAACCAAATTGACCTTTGTCTATAATACTACTTCATGAACAGAAATAAAAAACCACTAGTGAACAATAGCTCAAGATATATAAAAGAATAATATAAGAGGCTCCTAATTAAGGAGGTCCTTGATTTTCTTCATTATAAATTCATTCATTGTTAATGCCATTGTTAGAAAACTCGAAATTCAGAAAATCATTTAAAAGCAAGAAAGACGAATTCTAGTTTCTAATCCCTGATAAGATAGAAGGAGAGTTTAACTTAAACACTAGTTTGTCCCTTCATATGTAGATTAGAAGTAAACCAAGATTCATTAGAAAACATAATAAATCCTCATTCATCTAATTAATTGAAGAAATCTGAAGCAAAAATAGTTTATGAAAATTAAGCTAAATTAACCACGAAGTGTACTTAGCTTGGTGTGGGGGCCCTCCACCCTTGCCTTGCACACTTGAAGAAATTATCAGCTACTAAAAACTCAGTCAGTCATCCACAGCATTGAACAATAAAAAGAAAATAGAATTGGTTCCTCAAATTAACTCACAATATTCAGAGGTCTCAATATGAAATTATACAAATTGTACATATTCATGCCTTCAATGTTTTTGGCTTAAATAGAGAAATATGAAACAAACTTAACTAAAATGTCTCTAATAGCTATTTCTATCCTTATTCTATCTATGTAAGTCAATTTCATCCATCCTATCACTCAAAATCTAGAAAATCCCATAAAATCCTAAATTTGGCCTATTTCCTAGGGATTTTCTGAATGACTGGACCTGTTTGACCAGCTTTGAACGAGCCTGTTTAAGCTAGGTTTGACCGAACCAATAGATACACATTCATTATTAGTTCCAGATATTTCTAGAAATTGTTTCAGTTCGTGCCCATGTGTCCTACAAATATGACATAAATGAAGCCATTATGTGAATTTCTAATCATGTCCAAAAATGCACTTAAAATCCATTTTTTGTAAAAACATCTAAAAATTGCAAAACTTAATTTATATACCTGAATATGGATAAATTGGTAAAATAAGTTGTATATGGATGGTAAATGGGTGAATAACATGGAAATTAAGTGTATTTAATTAAGCAAAATTAGATAAAAAATGAGGGCAAACAACCACAATCCTAGATCAATCCTAGATAAATTATATGGTATAATGTAATTTCAAAAAACCAATTACATTGATGTGATTACTAATATCACTGATATTGTACTAATGATGTAAAACATTTTTTTAAATTAGGATTCTAGCGATGATGAGCAACCCACCTAGCATCTTTCAAAGCACCGCACTACAATGTCAACTTGAGATAAGGTTGTATTAAGAGCAAGAATCAAAGAATAATCATACAAAGAATGCTTGAATCAACCACTTGTTTTTTAGGAGGACTAATCCTTCTTGCAGACAAGAAGGATCTCCATATATTTCAAGCAAAACCTAGTAACAAACATCAAAAGAATACTTAAACATGAAACATGTAGTACAAAAAAAAACACTTACCTATTTAGCAATGTACTTGCTGAAGTCCTTTCAATGCTTTCCACAACTAGATTTTCCTCAATTCCTTAGAGGCTTTCCCAACACTTTCCACATCTTCTCCATGATTCTTCAAAAGAGATCTGCATAGACAAAAACATTCAAAGGCATCAAAGAATCTCACATATAAAATGAATGGTAAATGAATCAATAATCAATTATAAACCATGTGAGTGATCAAGTAATCTCACAAATAACATCAAAATAGTTGCAATTATGAAAGAACAAATATTATATATTAAATTCAAATAAGAACAAGCTTGCAACCTGGTTTCCTTCATGTCATAAGCCTCTTAGGATGGTCTTCGTTCATTCCCTTGATGACAGGCACCTCAAACCCAAAATCAGTAGATAAGTTTACAAATCCAAGTCATTTCTCATCCTCTAATCTTGTGCTCAATTTATAGGCAAGAGGAGGAGGTTCCTAGTTCTTGTCCTCAAGTGATATGCTACTTAAGAGGAGGATATTAGTTCCATGAACTAAGGGATGAGGCACATGTATGTAGTGGTTTGAGGTCTCTAGTTTGGATAAGATTCCTTCATCCAAGCTTCTAGAGTTTGATTTGGTATTTTTACTTGTGTGAATAGGATTACAAAGTTTATAGTTGAATACAATGCACAAAATTGTGTAGGCAACAATCGTAAAAACTAAACATGTGTAGGTAATGGCTAGGAATACTGCACAAATACTCAAAAATGGTTTTTAAGAAATGAAACCCAAAATTCCTTTTGTTTGTGGTATTGGTTTACTTCAAGATTTGTAGGGGATTCACTTGAGAGACTCATCAAATGGTGAGAGATCTGAATCGACAGTCATGGTGACAAAATTTAGTGTAACAGATTTCCCCCTAAACTACAAAGCCAAAAAATATGTTTGATCGCTGAAGCACTTTATCATGTCAAAGGTTCGGATCAGAGACCAATTGGTTGAAGAACTAAAACAAACAATCAAGTATTATCATATCATGCTTTCATATTAACATCACTGAGGTAGGAATCCCCATACCCAGAGTACAATTATCTCAAACAATCAGTATGGAAATACATCTTAAGATCCATGTTAACAGAAGACATAGTATGGATGCAGCCATCAATGGATTTATGTTTACAATCATGAATATTTAATAACTCCACGTACCTTAGATGGATGAAACTAGATCAAAGGTCTTAATCTCCATCACTCTATGTATGAGTCTAATCATGCGAGTAAAATTCTTGAAGTCAAACATAGTAGAAACCACTCGAAAGAGTTCCTACATTATTCGACTTCAAATACAACAATGGGTGCTAGGAGTCACTAAAGGTGAGTCCTTTGGAGAAAATTTATGGTAGAAAATGCAAACTCCCTTTAATTTGAATGAACCTAACATGATGAGAGAAATGGAGCAAGAAGTGATTAATATCAGGTAGAGTTTGAAGGAAACCTGGGATAGGAAATTGAGCTATGAAAAGTAGTAGAGAATACAGAAAGAAGGGCCAATTTGGAGAGAATGTATATCTTTTCATCAGTCCAAGGAAAATCTCATTGAGAATGGGATCATGTACTAAATTAGCACATGGATTTTGTGGAGCGTTTTATATTTTTGAAAGAATAGGACCAATAGCTTAAAGGTTGGCCTTTCTAGACATAGTGAAAGCACACGATACATTTGACATTGGGAATCTTGTTGGTATTATGATGCATGTATTGTACTTGATGGCAACCCACTCGTAGAAGAACAACTCGCTTACATATGAATCTACAGAAGATATATCAGATGTGACACAATACATGGGAATCAGATGACAATTCTAAGTATGACAAGCTAGCTTTGCCATCAAGTCCAAAGGGGGAGATTGTTGGAATTATGATACAAGTATGGTCCTTGATGGCAACTCACACAGATGACAGATCATAGTGCAGCAAGTCAGTAGCAAAGAGTTGATGATCAGACTACAAAGAATGAAGAAAATAAGGTATACGCAGGTTCCTCTTAGAAAAGTCACGTATACACGTGGGATCATCGATCAAAAGGCACGTATGCGTATACACGCACTTTCATGCAAGGGAAGGTGCATACATTGGGTTTTGGTCCATGGTATTTAGTCCTTGGTATTTGGACCTATGGTTTTGGACCATGGTATCTCGTCTAAAGTGTTGAACCCAGGTATTGGGTCCAAGGTATTGATTATTTATGGTTTTGGACCATGGTATTGAGTAAGGCCTAAGACTATAAAAGGAGAAGAAGATCATTAGGCAAATGGATGGAAAAGTCTTGAATATCTGATGAAGTATGAGATCCAATATGCAGGTTATGGGTTCATGATGCATTGTTTGATCTAAGCTAAGGAGGAATCTCAACAGTTGATGGAGAACAAGATCTAAGGACAGATCGGGATCTAATGGCTTGGAATGAATCATCTCTATACAGTATGACCTTGTTTAGTCTAGATCTATATACTGATGCATGTAATGTTCTGTAAATGTTATGATCTGGGTATGACTGATGTTTAGAATAGCTGCAAAGTTTTGAGTTAATATCTGCAGATGTGTACGTGGGTTAGCTTTAGTAAAAGCACGTATGTATGCCGGTTTGGTTCATTGTAGTAGCGTATACATTATGAAGCAAGATATTTGAAGTTGCAGTTGTGTCTGATTGTTATTGCAGAGTTCTGTGTTCTAGTGACTATGTTGTTGACAGGGTTTCAGTGTTTCAGTATTGGGTGATTCAGAGATTAATGATGCAAGTGTAGTTGATGGGTGTATTGCAGTGATGGTTAATTTTGTGCTTCAATGATATTGATGGGTCTAGTATGAAAATTGGATGAAACGTGGCCTTTAGATTATGATGTTGTGTTCCATGAGTATCCAGTCTGAAAATTTATGAAACGTGGTACCTGGAGGAAGAAAGAGAAGGTTGTAGCCTTCGGTAGGTCAGCACCTACGTACTAGTACATCAACTGGTACAAGAGAAAAGGGGGTGGTATCTCCCTTCCAGTAGTAGGTGGAGAACGAGTAAAGGTTGGAGCATTTCTGTAGGCCGACACCTACGTACTAGTAAATGGATCGGCAAGTACAAGAGCTAAGGGGGTTGTAGCTCCCTTCCAGGAGGGTCTGGAGAACGCGAGAAGGTTGTAGCCTTCTACAGGTAGAAGCCTATGTACTGGTATAAGACTGCACCGGTACAGAAATATTGTAAAATGAAGTTTCTTATTAAAAGAAGATAGAGACGACTTGCAGCAGATGGTTTTCACCCACATTGGGTTTCCACCTTATGTCATGGTGTTCATGTGTGCTTCTTATGTGTGATGATCTATTCTGTTTTACTGCACCCGCTTACTGTTCATATGGTTAATGAAGTTCTGATGCACTAACTAAAGATCAACATTTAATGGATTAACTGAATCATGAGTATTCTGGATATACGCTAGTTGCATTAGACTCAGTTGCGTATACACGCGGGTTCCATTAACTAAAGTAGCGTATATGTATCTAACTGTGGAAATGAAAAAGTTTTATTGATTTGCTAATACTGATTCACCCCCCCCCCCCTCTCAGTATTATTTCCAACAATTGGTATCAGAGCAGGTCCTTTGGTAGAAGCTTGATCACTTGAAGGAGATCCGTAGATCAATGGGAAAGAAGCTTAAGAAGAAGGCGCCAAAGAAGAAGAAGACATCTTAGAAGAGCTATGACAATGGGAGAATCGATTGGGGAATATGTGGAAGAAGCACTTCAGATTTAGAATCACTTCAATATGAAGAACTATCAAGTATGAATTTGTTATCCTCTGGTGATACATCTATTTATCCATTTGAAGACGATGAAAGCAATAGCAAAACAACTGAATTTGCTCTTATGGGTGAGCAAGAAAGATATCGAATAGAGACAGTATTTAAAACGCTTACAGACAAAATTAGATACCAACAAGATCTATTAAACAAAAGGGAATGTGCCTTCAAAGAAGAAGCTACCAAGTTAAAATCTCAACTAGAGGAAGGTAACAAGGTAAGGAAGCTATTCAAAGAAAAGGAAGATCAAAGTCAAAAGTTGCAGGATGAAGTGAATGAAAGGAGCACAATAATCAAGAAACTCAGAGATAGATCCAATTACTATGAAAGGCTTGAAGCTATGGTCCTCTCGCTAAAGGAAGATCTTGAAGAATCAAAGAAGGAGAATAAAGAACTACTCCAAGCTGGTGAAAAACAAGAAAATGAAGTTATTGATCTAAGACATCAGTTGGAGGAAGGAAGAAATGTTGAAGGAAACATGAAGAAGCAGTATCTTGAAAAGGAAGAGCAACATCAAGTTGAGGTAAATATTCTAAAAGATAAATTAGAAGAAAAAGATAAGCTCTTACAATTTCAAGATAGTACTAAGATCTTGGATGATATTCTTAGTAGTCAAAGGTCTCTTACTATCAAAGCTGGTCTTGGTTTTCATGAATCTCTTGAAGAAGAATCTAGTTCACAAAGTAAGACAAGGGAAATGAAAAATCTGAAATGCTCAACAAGGAGATGAGAGGTCAACCCCATTAACAGCCAAGGAAAGAAATTCTTCAAATAAATTCTTTTACTCCTCCGATGAATAATCTTGAATGTTATGTATGTCATAATCTTGGACATGTTGCAGCCAGATGCAGAAGAAGAGTGGTTCAAGACCGTCATGCAGAAAGATCATCACATTCCAAGTACTTTAATGGATATTGTTTTTCTTGCAATATGTTTGGTCACAAAGCCGTTGATTGCTACAGGAGGAATATGAAACATGTAAGATGTTATGCATGTAATAAGCTTGGACATACAACAAAGGAATGCAGGAACAAAGTATGGGCACCATACCAAAAGGAGAAAACATCACCATCACACTTGAAGATATGGAAGAAGAAGGAAGTACATACAGAAAGATCTGGCACAACACAATATATAGACATAATACACTTAGAGGGAGCTAAAAGTGTAAAAATTCAGTGTCCTAAATCTCATACACAAGTTTCATAAAGGGAAGTCGCGTATATATGCGAGTTACTTAATTCACAGTCGCGTATATGTTAGTTTGAGGAAAAGCAGTAGGGACAGGCTCAAAAAAAGGGTCTGATATGATTCAGTCCATTATTTTCTCTATTTGATAATGATTACAATCTGCTGATGATGTGTGGAAATGTTTGGACACTTGTAAGATGTTTTAAAGTATTATTGATCTTAAATTAATGGTGATGATTCCTTGATACTTCTTGCTGATATATGCATGATCAGATCTGACAGTGAACAGATGGCATAGGTTCAGGGGGAGTATATGCTTTTAATAATGCATTGTTGGCATTATGGTTAGTAGTCCTTGGTAATAATGCTTATATGACTAAATGATATATCTTGCTATGATATGGTTATAAGTTGTCCATGACAAAATCTCATATGATTCTTGGGGTTACATAGTTGGTGTTCAGATCATATTTGTGGATTGATTCTTTGATGGTGAATATATGATGCTTACATGGTGATCTTCATAAGGATAAGGAGAAGTACAAAGCTCGAATACATATCTTCATTACTTGATGATGAGTCATAAGGATCATATAATGCAACTATGATGCAGGATTCCTATAGTTCTTTGCGCTCACATGGATGAGGATTGTGGTTGTTGATGATATCAAGAGGTCTTGTCAAAAGATCTTGAGCTTTAGATACATAATGCTGGATACATGGAGTTGCATTGTTGGAGATATGATGATGATGAATTCTTACCTATATGATGATAGGTTGATACTCACATATGATGATTGATGATTATCAGATAAGGGATATTTCCGCGTAATGGATGGTATATAAGATCATGCAGATATTGATGATGATGAGATGAGTATGGTGTTTTTCACATATGATATGATGTGAATAATTTTATGATGATGTTTAAAAGGATGAGTTGATATTTATATGTAGACATACCTTGTTACAGGACATTTACAGGTTGCTGATCTGGAAGTGGTTGTACGCGAGTTTTATGAGGAATATCCGCGTATATATGCCTATTTCTGTGGATACAGTCACGTATATGTTGGTTTGAAGGAAATCAGTGGGCTAGACTCAATGTTAGAAAAGTCTTATATGGGTCTGACGGAGACCATCTGGCACAGATGGAACAGGTGCAGAGGGAAAACATGATTGCTAATGACTATCATACTCTTGATATTCGGTCTCTATGTCACGTATTTCTTTTATTATCAAGGTCATGTAACGGCCTATGTTGGTTTCCCCACTATGTCTGGGATGGATGATGTAATGTTCTTGTTTTACCACGTGTAAACTTTTGATGTATCCCCACTTAGTTGGGTGGACGAGTCAATATTGGTATATCCCCACTAGGATGGGAGATGGATGCATGTATGAGTCTTTGGTGATAGGAAGGTCATTTATGATAGAGTCATGTTCTTCTTATAGAACATATTTTTGTATACCTTTCTTACAGTCAGGGGGAGCATGAACAACACTCTTCAGTAGAGCAGAGACTTCAGCATGTACTCAGAGGGAGCATGGACAGATTGGTACACCTTGGCTTATACAAAGGGGGTGCTCATTCAGAGATTTCAGCAGGTACTCAAGGGAAGTATGGACAGCAGAATGATTATCAAGGAAAGAGAATATCTTGGTCTGCCCTTTGCCCTTGATGTCAAAGGGCGAGAGTGATTTGGTGTTGTTGCCATCAAGTCCAAAGGGGGATTGTACTTGATGGCAACCCACTCGTAGAAGAATAGCTCACTTACATATGAATCTACAGAAGAGATATCAAATGCGACACAATACATGGGAATCAGATGACAATTCTCAGTATGACAAGCTAGCTTTACCATCAAGTCCAAAGGGGGAGATTGTTAGAATTATGATACAAGTATTGTCCTTGATGGCAACTCACACAAATGACAGATCATAGTGCAACAGGTCAATATCAAAGAGTTGATGATCAAACTACAAAGAATGAAGAAAATAAGGTATACGCAGGTTCCTCTTAGCAAAGTCGTGTATACATGTGGGATCATCGATCAAAAGGTGCGTATGCATATACATGCACTTTCATGCAAGGGAAGGCGCATACATTGGGTTTTGGTCCATGGTATTTTGTCCTTGGTATTTGGACCTATGGTTTTGGACCATGGTATCTCGTCTAAAGTGTTGAACCCAAGTATTGGGTCCAAGGTATTGATTATTTATGGTTTTGGACCATGGTATTGAGTAAGGCCTAAGACTATAAAAGGAGAAGAAGATCATTAGGCAAATGGATGGAAAAGTCTTGAATATCTGATGAAGTATGAGATCCAGTATGCAGGTTATGGGTTCATGATGCATTGTTTGATCTAAGCTAAGGAGGAATCTCAACAGTTGATGGAGAACAAGATCTAAGGATAGATCAGGATCTAATAGCTTGGAATGAATCATCTCTATACGGTTTGATCTTGTTTAGTCTAGATCTGTATACTCACGCATGTAATGTTCTGTAAATGTTATGATCTGGGTATGACTGATGTCTAGAACAGCTGCAAAGTTTTGAGTTAATATCTGCAGATGTGTATGCAGGTTAGCTTTAGTAAAAGCGTGTATGTACACCGGTTTGGTTCATTGTAGTAGCGTATACATTATGAAGCATGATATTTGAAGTTGTAGTTGGGTCTGACTGTTATTGCAGAGTTCTGTGTTCTGGTGACTGTGTTGTTGATAGGGTTTCAGCGTCTCAGTATTGGGTGATTCAGAGATTAATGATGCAAGTGTAGTTGATGGGTGTATTGCAGTGATGGTTAATTTTGTGCTTCAATGATATTGATGGGTCCAGTATGAAAATTGGATGAAACATGGCCTTTAGATTATGATGTTGTGTTCCATGAGTATCCAGTCTGAAAATTTATGAAACGTGGTACCCGGAGGAAGAAAGAGAAGGTTGTAGCCTTCTGTAGGTCAGCACCTACGTACTAGTACATCAGCTAGTACAAGAGCAAAGGAGGTTATAGCTCACTTCCAGTAGCAGCTAGAGAAAGAGTAAACGTTGGAGCATTTCTGTAGGCCGGCACCTACGTACTAGTAAATGGATCGGCTAGTACAAGAGCTAAGGGGGTTGTAGCTCCCTTCCAGGAGGGTCTGAAGAATGAGAGAAGGTTGTAGCCTTCTGTAGGTAGAAGCCTGTGTACTGGTATAAGATTGCACCAGTACAGAAATATTGTAAAATGAAGTTTCTTATTAAAAGAAGATAGAGACGACTTGCAGTAGGTGGTTTTCACCCACATTGGGTTTCCACCTTATATCATGGTGTTCATGTGTGCTTCTTATGTGTGATGATCTGTTTTGTTTTACTGCACCTACTTACTGTTCATGTGGTTAATGAAGTTCTGATGCACTAACTAAAGATCAACATTTAATGGATTAACTGAATCATGAGTATTCTGGATATATGCTAGTTGCATTAGACTCAGTTGCGTATACACGCGAGTTCCATTAATTGAAGTAGCGTATATGTATCTAAGTGTGGAAATGAAAAAGTTTTATTGATTTGCTAATACTGATTCACCCCCCCCCCCCCCTCAGTATTATTTCCAACAACTCATAGTGAAAGAATATGATTTATTTCAGATTTATTTGCTTAAGCTTTATGTACATGACACTAATAATGTTATTGATTGACATGTGATAGAACTGGGATATGACAAATAATTCCAGCTTGAACTAGTGTGCACCTTGGATTAGAGATAGGACACAATCTGGAATCAAGTAATAAAGTAGGTTAAAGTTCAAAGGAAGCACTTTATATTTGATAAATAATGCTGGGAATTTGAAGAGAAAATCAGGGAGATTTACCCAATTTTGGTTAATGTATATAATGATTTATGAGTTGTTAGTTATATATATATATAGAATGTTGAGGGAAATGTTCCTTTAAGAGGGTGGGGTTTGTGACAACCCTTTCATTTTACCCCCATTTTTTTCAATATGATTATGTAATGTCAGAATGTGAGCCATAACTAGCTGAGGAAATATGTTTTAAACACATATAATTAATTTTTGTTATGGCCAACTAAACTAGGGGACTACCTAATGGATCCAATCACTAAGGGAAATTATTTTCAGGCCTTGAAAATCTAATCCATGAACTTCATTATTAACAACCATTTGTAGGTCAATTGAGAAACATCTTGATAGGAATTAATGAGAAGTGATTGAGGGAGTGGGGGCATATGATGGTCCCCATTCCCTCGCGTTAATAAAAGGGACATGCTTAGTAGCCCCTTAGAAATGTAGTGAGAGGTTGGGAAGATGGTAGACATAAAAAAAAAGAGAGAAGGAATGCATAATGGAGGATGACTCTCTTTGTTGGTTCCTATTTTTTTTGTGATTGGTTCTCTCTCTCTCTTTCTCTCCCAGTACAAAATGTGGAACTTGTTGTTGATTATGGAGTGCATGGATTTATTGGAACAATAACATTTGAAGATAGAATGATGTTGGAGTTTATTGTGGATCCATGTGCATGAATTAGAAATCGATGAATTATGTTATAGTCCCCGTGAACTGTGTGAAGCCACTAGATTATGTTGCCTAATAGTGTGTGGTTAGTAGGAGTCTTATTGGATGACCGAATCACTATGGTGTTTTTTTTATAGATGATAAGCCAACCAGAAAAGGAAATAAAGGTCACTTTGGTGCTTACTACTAGAGGGTAGGTTATAAACCACCTAGTTAGTGGATTGAAAACCCCTATGGAACTTTCTATGAAAATATAGTTGATAAACCTCATAGACAATGGATTCCAACTGCTGAATTGAGTAATACCCCATATAGACATTGGTTTAATCGATATGAATGAAATTAGAAGAATGAGTGGGTCACTATGGTGCTTACTTCTAGAGTGAAGTTGGTAAACCACCTAGATAGTGGACCCCAAAAAACGAGTATATAACCAAGCATTTGGTGTGAATTTCCCTGAGAAAGAATCCACTTAGACATTGGATCCATCTTGAGAGTGGTCAGATGTAAGAAAGTTGTGGTGTATCTGGCCTATTGATGGGTCGACACTAGAACTCCCTCCTTCAGTTTCTAGCCATCTTAATACACATTGATAATTATATTATATTTGTATATTTTAATTATGAATTGTGATGTTCAATGCAATGTGTATGATTGAGATGATATATTGCATTTTTATGATTATAATGGATGTTTGTACTATGCTATTTAATATTATGTTCATGCACTCTCCTATTTGAGATAAATTGATTATGAATATATTAGTTCTTCATGCACAAAGGCTTTGCACTATCTATTAGAGGGACTAGAATTCCTCTTGTATTAATATAAAATCTTGGATCATTATAATTAGTTAATTGATAATCATAGGCACCTAAATAAATTTGACCAATTTTCCAGTGGTTTGAAGGTTGGTGTCTAGTAACCTTTATCCTTGTACAACATTAAAAAATTATGTACAGTTCGTGTTGGGGCCTTTCCTAAAACCTATATATCCAATGTTATGGGCATTGGTTCCCTTTACTAATTATTAAGAAACAATTTGAGGTTCATGATATTGGGCCCTTGGATCATAAAAATTAGAGTTAGGAGTGGATAATTCACCATTTTTAGTTTTGTGAAAACAAAAAATTCAGTGTTTATATCGGTTGTCGAGACACACGAGGTGGAATAGATTAATACACATATGCATGGGAAAATATTGACATTGAGGGATGAATGGTGGAACCCATCCCAATAAAACCATGTAATGTGGTCCCGACACTAGCCATTAGACATCAACCTATTAGACCTACACTACAACTTAATGTATGTGTGTTGGAAGATACAAGTGTCAGTCTAATGGAAAAACCTAGGCTAACAAAGTCATGGAATGTGGTCTCCACATTGAGACATAAAACCATGAGATCATCAAACACGTTTGGGTGAAAGGGCGAACCTAACATGACATAAGTGGGTGGATTCCATTGAGGCTTTGAGCCATTGGACTTGCGAAGGAGTTGCATGAGATAATTTCTGGCTGAGAACCAACCTAAGGCAACATGTGATGGGGTGGATCATCTAGGATTTCAGGCGTTCTAGCCATTAGGCTTTCAACAAAAGTTGTTGAGAAATTTGGCAGTTGTTGTCATCGATGCCAAGTTTAGTGATGTCAAATGTTGTGATTAATTTCAAGTGATGTCAATTTCATGGGAAGCTTGTTGTGTATTCATTATGCTTACGACATTATTGATGACTTGGTTGTTTCCTGAGTAGAATATATTTGAAGGTAATTTTCCTATAATAACTTTATTCAAAAGCACATGTGAAATACTTAGTTTGATAGTCTTGTTAAAGATACTTCCAATGGTTTATGAAACTTAGCCTAACTCCCAAGGTATGAAGAGAAATATCAGTTTGAAGTCTTGAAAGTCAACATGGTTGCAAAGGCTCATGGTTCTGAAAGGGCCCCACTTTATCGGATTGGTGAATCTACAATAGAATGATGAAAAACTTAGGAGGAATAGTTTGATGACCAACAAGAAGTGGAGCAACATACTGATGGTCATATTAATTGGTCTTAAGAGGCCGTCATGTAGTGCTAAAGTGATTATTAGACTATCTAATCCAAACAACATGCATAAAACATAATCAGGAAGCAAGTGATGAGTGGTGAGTAGTAAGGTTGATGGTAAAAACCCCTAATCATAGAGGGATAGGTATAATCACCCAAGTTCTTATCAGATCGTGAGGCTAGGAATGTTGTTCCAAATGACTAACATGACTAGTGCACAATGATCGGTAATCATGGGAACATTTTTTGAGGTAACATGTGGTAGAAATAGGTGGTAGGATAATGACATGGTCTAATGAGGTGATGATACATGCTGTTATATACATTTTTGTGCCTTACAGCATGAAGCATGAAATGTCCATAATCTAAGGGATCCAAAGTCCCTAAACATGTTGTTCCTACCCCTAGAGGAACAAGGTCAGCAAACCACAACACTAAATATCAGTTCTCCACCTGAAAACACTCAAAAACAAGCAAATTCTGGATCATGTCAACTGCTCCACAGAGTATCTGCGCTGAATGTCAAGTGCTCCACTCTGTACCTGCGTTGAATGTCAACTCCAACAAAGGCTACCTGTGCTGAGCGAGTTTTGACATGTGGAAGTCTCATTCCTCAATGTGTCAGTGCCCAGGAAGCTTCCAAAGTGACACTTGGATCAAGGAATTCGCCTAGTGATGAGTAAGAGGTTCTTAATCTCCAAGTGGAAGCAAGGATCTCCAAGTGGACTCAAGGACTGAAGAATAACTGAAGTGGGAGAGGACACTAGTCAGCTCTCAAGCTGACTCATCCTTTCTCCAAAACTCCTATATATAGAGCTCTCTCATGAGGTCTAGGGAGGCTGGAATTTTGTGAGTGTAAGGAAGTGCTGTTGGTTTGAGTTTAGAGCTATTGGGTGATTGCTTTGAAGGAGGTGAAGAGGAGATTTCTTTCTGCTGGGAGGTGTTGCTAGATTGGGCCTTTTATGGTTGTAACACTTCCTGAACTTTACTTCTTCCATTAATAAAGCATTTGAGGTTCTTCTATATGCATGTGTCTCAATGGTGTATTGTTATACTTATGTATTTGATTTATTCTAATCCTTGAATCAATTATGAATGTATGCTTCTTGTAGTTTCCCTCTCTTGCCTTTTTGTAGGATCTTTGTGTAGCTGGGCCAGTGAAAGAGCAAGGAGCTGGGAGCAAGCAGCATGGAGAGAAGATTGGATCAATCATTAGCGAAAGACATCGGTTAGTGGATCCCTTTCTCCCATTTTTTACTTTCATAAAGAGGAAATCTTAGATAGCTTTGCTTCGGTTGTTGCTGAGGTACTATCACCCTTAGAGTGGGATAGGGTCATTCCGTATTGGATACTTTTCCCTACAACAAATTGGCAACTCCACTGGGGATCGTATCTTGTTGGTTGTTTGTGTTTTTGCTATTCATTTCATAAACACAGGGAGTACCGAATCAAACTGCATTTGGATCTTTCAAATGCAAAGTAGAGGGCAGCTACTCTAGCTCAGTTTCTGGGCATGTTTATGATTTGAAGAGCTGATCCACAAGGACTCTGAACAGCTCTTAGTGATAGCTTTTCATCCTCCTAATTACCCTTTAGTGTGTACTTGATTGATAGCTTTTGATTTGGCCAAAAACTGTGAATTTTTTAGCAATCTGTGACCCGGAAACCAAGAGAAACGCAAGTTTCTCTCTTTAGTGCAGGCACTGTGAAGGCAGTGTGCATTTCAGCGGAGTTCCCGAAGGGGGTACCTAGGTTGAATGTCAAACTGACAGTGTACTACCTACGCTGAACCAGTCTTGCCTTGTGCTACTGGGGTTCCCTGCTGTTTCTTGCCCTGTTTTCATCCTTGTTTTTGCAGCCTGTTATCAGTCAATGTACCTATCTGAAACCAACTTTCCTTGCCACTATTCCGCCTCGGTTGTATAAAGAAACTGTGATTGTTCTTTGTGTATTTCTTACATCATTTGCAGTTTCCCATAACGAAAAGTGAACTAGTCTTGCTGTGGCCTCTTAGATCTAGACCTGTGATAAGTGTCGTATTGATCTTAAGAGTTAGTTTGTTTGTTGTTCATAGCTGATTGAGCTTTTGCTTTCGTCATATGGTTTGAATTTATGTATTTCTAGTGTTGAAACAAGTAAATCTTAAGGTGTCTTTTGATTTTGGACAAGCTTGTTTGCTTTCACTTGAAATTGAATTCAAAATTATACAACAACTTTCTTTTTGTAATACATCAACATTAAGAAAGAGAAAAGAAATACCTGCATTGTGCATGTGCATTTTGATAGTTTGCATGTTGATTTAGGAGAAAGTGCATTAGTGTGTGCTCTATGATCTGTGTGAAAAGATGATGTCTTTCTTTTCCCTCAGTAGTTAAGATTTTCAAAGTTGAAAGATTGAAAAGCTTGCTTATCATCTTAGACTGCATTTAGGAAGTTGTATTATACATCTCGTGGTGATCCATAAAGGCAAACTGCTAAACAAGATCAACTTAAAATGAATTGAATTTACATAACAACGCTTTGAAACATAACGCAAACACATAGAGGTCTAAGCTAGAGACGTGTTCCGGCGTCGTTAAACGTGATATCTTAGCGTTGAGTGGTTGGGTGATTCCTCCACGGTGAAGCGATAAGTATCAATACGGACTTGTGCTCCCACGTACCGTCGCGTATATATTGGGAGACCCCTATAGGAACAAAGCCTTTATCCTTAGGAAGCCATGTCGGCCGCCCTACTGATCGCGATGCAGTGAACACAGCATTCACGAAGATCGACCACATGTACCGTAAAACGTATTCTGTGGTTTCACGAAAGGTTTGGCACACCCTCTACCTAGATTTCCAGAGCAGTTTCTTTTGGCCTTTTTCAAACTCTATAACTGAAAAAGTCCATCCGAGCATTTGTCACTTCGGGCTCGTTAAAACATCGAAGGAGACTAGAGTCATCTTTAGCTTTTTCTCGACTCTTAAAAAGTGAAAAAGCAAGTTGTGTCTAAAGCGTCGTTATAAAATATATTTTAAACGGAACATAATCACCTCCTATTCCTGCGTTGATCTGTAGGTTGAGAACATGGAACGCCCCAACCAAGGAATTCCCCATGATGGAAATCCTAGTCCTTTCTCCTCTTGGGGAGAAGTTGGTGCGCCCCACATAGCCACATTGTCGCTTCCAGGACTGACAATTGGCCTGCCAATTTGGCTATTCTCAACCAATGTAGTTCAGAACACCATGGTTCCTGAACAGTCGAGTCAACAGTTAGATCAGTCTAGAGCTGCCCACTAGCCTTCTACTTCCTATAACTCTTCCTCCAATCCCTCGTCTTCGCAAGGTAGAGCCGGCAAAAGCCAAGCTCCCATGGAGAAGAAGGAGAAGAAGAAGAGAGAGAAGAAGAAGAAGGAGCCTAAGGCGACTGGGGGCAAGCAAAAGACATCTGACAAAAATCCATACACAGCACAGACCGGGCCTAAATCGCCATGTGTCATATGTAGAGGAGACCACTTCCATAGAGATTGTCCCTGTATTCCCCGGATACTAAGGGACTGGTCCCCTCATTTGCACAATTCGGGAGCATCAACCTCTGATAGCCATGTTGAATGCTTACCGTCAACCAGCGAAAGTGAAGGTTCAAGACAAAGAGGGGGAGTAAGATTCCCCTGCAGACTGTGTGAAGGCGATCACGCCATCCACCGTTGTCCCTTCTTAGACGAAGTGAAGAGTTTTGGAAGATCGTCCGGTTTCACCGTTAAGACTTCCTCCTGGATACAAAAAACTCGTGCCAAGTCCTTCGTTGGTTGAAAATACAGCTGGCCCGCTCAAGTGGTCGGCTGAAGCGTTAGTCACTGAAAAAGAACCTACCGAATCCAGACCGGACGAAAGTCCAAAGGTCAAAACGGCAGTTGACCCGGTTCTCCCTTCAGAAGTTTCATCTTCAAATGACACCGTCACTGAAGACTCATCTTCAAATGACACCCTCACTGAAGAGAATAAGGATGACACCATCCAGATTCTTTTCATCAACACAGACTCTGATGAGCATCAGGGCAATGCGCCCATTCCTTTATCGCAGGAAGGAACATCGTCAGGGTCATATCCGGCTGTATATTCGGTCCCACCACCAAGCAACCTGGTTGTATCCTTTGATTGGAACCAACTAGGCAGACCCCGGTTACCAGCCAGTGTACCATTTAGAATTATAGTCCAAATATACAGAATGATAATGGCTGGCACTATCATTGATGAAGGGGCATCTGTGAGTATCCTTTCCTCTATTGCTTGGAAAGCACTGGGTTCCCCAGCGCTTTTACCTGAGATAAGAAATCTCTCGGGTTTCAATAAAGGAACCAGTCGACCATTAGGGATCCTCCCCAATGTGCCTGCTACATTGAAAGGGAAGACCGTTCAAATGAACGTGATGGTCATTCAAGGACCCTTGGATTATAACCTACTCCTTGGACGAGACTATATATATTGCATGGGAGCAATAGTCTCCTCACTCTTTAGAGTAATGTGTTTTCCACACGAAGGAAGAATGGTCAAGCTCGTAGACCAACTTTCATTTCCGGGATCACGCATCGCAAATAGTCAAATACCAACCCTGAATGGTCTATTCAATCAAGAAATGTCTCCACCCCCAGTCCTTCTTCCCGATGAGTGCGAGTGATTCAGAAAAATAGGACTGGAACCCAGGGGGCATGCATCCTGGTCTGCTTCGGGCAGAAAAAACCCTGGGTATAAGGTAGAATTTCCATGGGAGAATATGACTAGTCCGTACCCCATCCGAAGAGGAGAGAGGGTTGTTCTAGATTCTTTTGTCAAGGTTATGTGAGTGGAATAATCTGCGTTTCACTCACCGTTGTCTATTTAGGTAGACATCGCCGAAGAAATGTTTTCGTTTGAAGAAGTTAACAAAACAATCTTTGGGTAACCAGAAAGAGGTAAGCCTCACCCGTTAAAACAAATGTTTTGGCGGATAAGTAGGGGCAGCCTTGAAATTATACTTTATACCTGGGGGCATGCAACCTTTTGGAGTGCAAGCAAGGGACGACTATTTATTTTTTTAAATTTTTAGGTCCTCCCTTTAAACCTGTAGGTCTAACCCTTTAAACTCGTAGGATTAGCCGTTTCCGAACTTGCATAAAGAAAGGATATGGAGCATAGCTTCGTGAGATAAAGCTCCATAAAAAATAGCTATCTCACAGGAGACATTCTTATCTTATGACTGGTATTATTCGAGCAGTTTTATCACATAGTTCATGCTCGTTAAAAAATAAACGCAAGATCCGAGCAGTTTTAGCACATAGTTCATGCTCGTTAAAAAATAAACATAAGATTGTGAGCAGGCTTTCCCTTAGAGTTCAAGCTCATCCAAAAAAAATGAACCGGTAAATAACCATTGTGATCGTAAATTTATCAGCCATAAAAGCCTTGGTCGTGTTTGCACCTGTCACCTCCACCGTCATTTGGCCGATCGTTCACCTCCATATGATTGTTTACCCATTTTGAGGAACAGCTGCGAAGAGTGATTTCACCTAGCCACCCTTGTGACACTGCCGTGATTGGAAAATTCCAACCTGTACCTGGAATCTGCTGCTATCCCTGTTCATCACTCGTTCCTCAAAAGACGAGTCTTCTTTAAGCTCTTTTCATCTGACTCGTAAAATATGAAAAGTTTGCCGAGTTTTGGCCTTCCAGCTCGTTAAAGTGACCGGAAGAGCTATCCCTCCTCTAGATTTTAATCTTTTTGGACCTGAGGGATTATTGCACAAAAAGATCGAGCGCTTGTTTTGTTCGGCTCGTTAAAAGTACCGAAAACTCATCCCTTCTGTATTGTTTTATACTTTTTCGGACTTAAGGGATTAGATGACGAAAAAGGAATTTTGGAGTTAATTTTTTGTACCTTTTCAGACTCTCTAAAAATGAAAAGGACCGAGTTTTCCTTGTCGTTAGACTCGTTAAAATGATTAAATAGCGACAAACTTGTCTTTAGACGAGAATGAGTTTCCCTATCACTAGGCTCGTTAAAACATAGTGATGGGCCTGCCCGAAGGGCAGGTTATAGAACAAGCATATGTTATCCTCCTCAAGCTTGACAAAAATAAAGAGGTACTGGTCAGAAATGACTGGGGAAAAATTGGGAGAACCTCAAAGCTTTAATGGTAGCAAGTCGCTCTTGAACATGACACTTTTCCTCCGTACCACATCGGGTTGGGTTGTTTCATTCACCGGTCTCATCACCATGGTCTTCGCCAAACCATCCACATTTGGGGTAATGCTACCGATCCATCGCATCAGTGTCGTTATATGTTCAAGAGATGTCGTTCAGAAAGAGTCAACCGTGTCCCATTCACTACCATACATTATCCTTCATCCATTCATGACCGCCACCCTGAATCATATGTCACAGATTGTTTTCACCTCCACTAAAATCATTAGCTCTGTTCCGTGTCACTGATGTGGGATTCATTAAGGCCCTCCTTTGACAGATCACTTCTTGTCGACTTCAGCTCATTATCCAAGAAGTTGATCTAGGAACAACCCCTTCAGTACTTTGAAGCTTGCATGCCTCAATGGCAAGTTTCTCACTTCCGGCGACAGGTATACATCAATGACCTTCGACCAGAAGATTTTGCGTGGTGTTCGATGCCAAGTCCTTTATTCACATCACGTGAATTGTACTGCAGTACCTTGAGGGTCATTATCATTATCAGTGATTGCTCTCGCGCTTGTTAACGGTTTACATCATTGACCGGTAATCAAGCGATGTCTTTCCATGTTCAACTTCAGCGCAATTCTCACATGGATCGACTTGTACTTAGAGTGAAGATCGAACGAGTTTGAAGACCCCGGATCTAGTTCCATCCATCCGGGCTACGATATATATTCAGGAAATATAAAGACATTTGACATGTACATCATTGCAGCAGATGATCATCCTACTCAAAGGATGATAATTTCAACAAAGAATTATTAGTCTACCATCAGACGATCGTCTGTTCTATGTACCAAAATGAATTTATAAAGCTGAGCATGGGAATGCCCGCCTCAGCTAGATCATGAAAGCAGAATGAAAAATAATGTATTGTATTGTATTTTATTACAGGTCACCTCTCAGCGATTGAATGAACTTCGGATCCTCCTGATAAAGCATTTCACCCGATAAACGACCTCACACTTTAGGGGGCAACTGTTATAGACATTTTTGTGCCTTACAGCATGAAGCAGGAAATGTCCATAATCTAAGGGATCCAAAGTCCCTAAACATGTTGTTCCTACCCCTAGAGGAACAAGGTCAGCAAACCACAACACTAAATATCAGTTCTCCACCTGAAAACACTCAAAAACAAGCAAATTCTGGATCATGTCAACTGCTCCATTGAGCATCTACGTTGAATGTCAAGTGCTCCACTCTGTACCTGCGTTGAATGTCAAATCCAACAAAGGCTACCTGCGCTGAGCGAGTTTTGACATGTGGAAGTCTCATTCCTCAATGTGTCAGTGCCCGGGAAGCTTCCAAAGTGACACTTGGATCAAGGAATTCGCCTAGTGATGAGTAAGAGGTTCTTAATCTCCAAGTGGAAGCAAGGATCTCCAAGTGGACTCAAGGACTGAAGAATAACTGAAGTGGGAGAGGACACTAGTCAGCTCTCAAGCTGACTCATCCTTTCTCCAAAACTCCTATATATATAGCTGTCTCATGAGGTCTAGGGAGGCTGGAATTTTGTGAATGTAAGGAAGTGCTGTTGGTTTGAGTTTAGAGCTATTGGGTGATTGCTTTGAAGGAGGTGAAGAGGAGATTTCTTTCTGCTGGGAGGTGTTGCTGGATTGGGCCTTTTATGGTTGTAACACTTCCTGAACTTTACTTCTTCCATTAATAAAGCATTTGAGGTTCTTCTATATGCATGTGTCTCAATGGTGTATTGTTATACTTGTGTATTTGATTTATTCTAATCCTTGAATCAATTATGAATGTATGCTTCTTGTAGTTTCCCTCTCTTGCCTTTTTGCAGGATCTTTGTGTAGCTGGGCCAGTGAAAGAGCAAGGAGCTGGGAGCAAGCAGCAAGGAGAGAAGATTGGATCAATCATTAGCGAAAGACATCGGTTAGTGGATCCATTTCTCCCCTTTTTTACTTTCATAAAGAAGAAATCTTAGATAGCTTTGCTTCGGTTGTTGCTGAGGTACTATCACCCTTAGAGTGGGATAGGGTCATTCCGTATTGGATACTTTTCCCTACAACACATGCTAGTGACATGTACAAGATGACATGTGGCACTCCATGCTCACGACACATGATAGGTGGATTTTTCCTTCTTGGGTAGGTAAGTGGGAGTTTTTTAAATGACACATGGCAGTGATGTGGTAAGATAGGTGGCAGAGAGTGACATGGAAGGATAAGGTGAATACATGTAGAAATTGTGTGACATGACATACCATAGATAATGACATGGAAAATGAGGTGGAAGAGCCTTAGGATTATGGCTAGGAAGTAGTCATGCAAGGCTCTATAGTTTTTGGCAATTTGGCGGGAATTTGGAGCTTTTGAAGTAGATGGTGGCCAATATTTGTTAGATGGGAGATGATCCCAAGCATATGACAAAACATTAGGTGAGATATATCCTAGTTGGACTACTCAACTAGCATTGTGTCAAGCACACCAACAAGTGAGGAGATACAAGATGTGAGTGGTGCACCAATGGATGATCATCTTTTGGCCATAGCCCTCATTTGTAGGACCTAGGAAATGAGTTACCAAGGGCTTATCATCCATTGGCCTTCAATGTAATGGGAAATATGTACGTACATGGGAAGATAGAGTGGAAAGAAGAGAGAAATGAGATGATAATTTCCTTAATGCTTAAGCCATTGGTTCTCACATGCATTCTTCTAAGAAAAAGAGTTGACAACTAGGGGCTACAAAAATTTGTATTTTTTATATTTCAAACAATTCGAAAAATGTGGCATTATGGGCCAAATGTCAGAAGAAAAAAAATTAAAGTCTAAATTTGAACACGTCAAAGGCTTTCCATCTATAAATAGAAGGAAAACAACATGACAAGTTCAGTTCCCATGCAAAAATAAAATAAGTAGTTTTTGTTGACATGAAGACGAACACGTAGCTCAATTTGGATGAAGAAAAGAAAGGGAACCCAAAACTATAGAAGTTGAAGATTGCATATTTGAAGCAAAATGAATTGAATCAATGAATCAAAGGAAGAGAGGTTATTTCATAAAAGAGTGATTAGATATGACAATTCAACTGTTGTTTCGAAATATTTTAATTTCCATGGATCTAAGTTTGAAATTATATGGAAGAACGATCTGAAAGGTTGAGCAAGTAGGTTCTTGTAAATATATGGTGTTGGATCCTCCTTTGGGTTGGTACTTATAAATATCATGGATTTGGTGCTTCTAGCAAGTGGGTGTTTGCAAAAAAAAGGGGGTTGGAGCGTCTTGTTGGGGTGCCTACATAATTTGTTGTAACTTGGAGTTGGAGATTACATTTACATCATAATAAAAAAGATTTAGTGGCTTGCTTCCATATGGGTTTCTACGTAAACTTCTTGTGGTTCAAATATTAGTATGATTGATATGTTGTTGTCTTGTTGAATGTCTTTAATTATACAATTATTTGTTAAAAATGTTAAAATATTAATTCACCCCTCATATTATTTTCTTGTTTTCCAATATAAGTCAAGTAGAGATCATGACTGAAAGCCCTGGATGTCGTGGTTATGTATTCCAAGGTGAACTCCACTCAGATTTTAGTTCTTTAGGCCATTGGTATTTTAGAAGAAGATAGGTAGAGGGTGAGGCCTAGAAATCCTAGTCTAACATGAATTGTGTATGTGGACCCTGCTTTGACCAACAACCTTAGCCTTTAGCCTTTTCACATAACGAACATTTTTAGGATGTTGAGTAACTCGATCTGGCATGGTGTGAATAGTCTATAGACCTATTGAGGCCTTGAAAATCACTTCTTCAACACAGGGGAAAACCACCCGGTCCAGACCTTAAGACAACTCCATTTCCATTTACGTAGTGGCTCCGATTGGATATGATGGGACCCGTTTCCCAATGAAAGGTGATTGAATGTATGTATAATGATTATAGTCGAGTGAAATAGATGGATTTATAGAAATGAATCAAATGAAAAACATATGCATTAATCTATTCTATAACTCGGGATTGTTTAACATTTATCTAGATGCGATCTATAATGATTTTCCTTAGTAAATGACAATACAGATTGCTCAAACACCAATGGAAATGAAAATACTTCAAGATTATTATTATGATTAAATAGTTAATCAAAATAATGTGTATAAATCATATCGCATTTACAATATCAAAGAAAATTTCTTAACTTGTATTTAAAAATATCAATGACAGCATGATTGGAAATGAATACATGTAACATTTTTCTTTAAATACCATGTAATAAGCAATGTGAAAAAAGACAAATTCACTATTTATTTATGAACAAAACAGAGGTGAAAAGATATAAATACTAGATGTACGTTGCTCAACTCATAAAATAAATAGCAATAGTTTAGTCCTTCTCACAAACATGATTTTTGGGAGTACAAAAATGCAACTTCTCACAATTCTTTATGAAAATTCCTAAAATAATGTTCCACTCGTTCTATTAAGAAAAGTATGAAAGTACAATAGTGCAAGATATCATAAGAATTTCTCCATATAGTTTAGGACCTTCATTTCATACAAAAAGTAAGCTTAAATAGTAGAAAAACAACTGAAAGTATTGTGTAGAGCATTGAGGGTATTTAAACAAATCCCTTCAATAACGCTTAAAGGAAAACAATTGTTTTGGTAGAAATTTTTGAATGTGATTTGTTGTCTTCATAGGTTTTGTCTGTTCCATTAGGTTATATGGATGTTTTTGCATCTTTTTGAACTAAACTGTTGCTTATCATCATAACTATCCTCTTCTGTCATGAACCTGAACACGGAAAATAGGAATTGATAAGTAAAACTTAAACAAGACTGATAAGCAAGTTTCATTTGAAACAAATCATGTTTTGCAGGAAATTAGGAAAAATTGTAGAGTTTAATAATTCTCGAACACAAACATCATGGAGAAGAATGCGAAGTGAGGTCTGTGATAAAAGAGGCACACTTTATGGTCTTATCATAAATCACAAAACATAGAGATATCATAATCATAGTTATGGAGTGGCAGACTATAAGGGGTGGTGAAAGGCTTGTGATTTGCGATATGTAGAATGTTGTGATGGTAACATCACTATGACGTGGAAGATCCATGTGGAAATATGATGTGGTGGATGAAGTGGTAGATGATATGATAGTGGAAAGGGTTCATCGTAGATCGCAATACCGACGTTGATGAAAAGGGGAGGTTTAGGGGTTTTTTCGAAGGGGGTTCGAAGTGGTAAGTGGTTTATGAAGAGGTGAGTCCAAAAGAACAAATGAGTGACATGTAGATATAGGGCTAGAGGGAAAAACCACGAGTGCAGGGGGCTCTAAAATCTTCTTTGCCATTGATATAGGCAAATTAGATATGACCCGTTTATTTTGAATCCCAAGAAATACCAAATCACAATTTCTTTTAGGTCGGGGGGAGAAGTCATAATAATCACAATTGCTTTTTAGGTTGGGAGTACTCCAAACAAAATCCAAAGGGGGCCTTCTCAAATCATATTTCAATCAGCCTTCAAAGTGGAGGAGGAATGGCTTAAGTTCCATGGATTTTTCGATTGCACTAACGCGGGGGATGTATGAAATGGCATTTATAATCCTATCAGGTCTGGGCTAATCACATATCACAATCGGTATGAGTTAGGAGTATGAACTTAAGTTTTTTGGAACTTTTGCAATATCCATGGAGGCAGGGTTTTATCAACCAGAGTGTATGGCTCCATCAGGTCTGGGCTATCGCAATCACATAAGCTATAGGTAACGAGACTTGGGAAATGGTTCTTTTGATTGTGCGGACGCATGATTTTAATGAAGTGAAGTTTATGATCCCTTTGGGTCTGATATCATATCGCAATCACAAATGGAATTAGCAGAGGGGTTTTACCTTAGTGTATTGTTCATTTGCGATGCGGGGAGTGGTAAAGAATGAAATTCCAATTATTTTGATTTTTTGTTTAAATAACCCATGTTTTAATACTTAGGGATTTAAAATCTCAAGAGTGATCTCGGTATCGAAGGCTATTTTTTTTTTTTTTTTTTTAATATAATCAAGGTTTAATACTTGGGTTTTCATTAAAAAGCCTAAGTATTAAACTTTGATTATAGGATTTTATTAACATTTTTTATGTTGATTTTCCATTTTTTTTATTTTTTTGTTTTTTCTTTTTAAACAAAATCAAAGTCTTTTTAAAACTAAAGGGTCCCTATTTTAATATAATAAATTTCATAGGAAATTTATAATATATTAAAATGGGGTTTGTTGAATAGTACAACAATTGGCAATTCACTGTAAGAACCAATTACCTCTGATAATAATGAAATTTTCCAAAAATTCAATAAAAATAATTTAACAAGTGAAATCTAATTTTCGAAATATTTAGATAAATAAAATTACTATGGCTATAAAACTCATTAAATTGAGATTTCTTTTAAAAACTTTCGTGAACGAAAAACACCTATTTACTTGTATCACTCATTAATTAGTCTATAAAAATAAAGTAGGAGGCCTTTTACGACTTAGTTTGTAGTGTACTTGTTTGCCATAGGTAGAGCCACTACTATCGGTAAGCAGTCCTAGCCTTGACAGGGTAACCTTTTAAACAACAACCATCCAATATCCCATCCATTTAATAGTGCAATAATTAGAGGTAAATATTATTTTTTATTTTTTATTTTTCTGATGCTTAAAAGGCATTTTCCTGGTTTGGTGACTAGATAATGACAATTCCATTCACCGACAATAACTAAAATTGATCAAGCTGGCTCGTGATGAGACCCCTTGTCTTACAATTAAAAATCATAAGCCATTACCCTAATTTGGTGTTTAGTGTGGTAATGTCAGTTTAATTGGTTCCCTATAAACATGGTAAGTAGGCTCATGATGAGACCTCTTATCTTTTTGGATTTATTGTATTTTAGAGTTACACTCTAAAAATTTCCCTTTTTAATGGATGGGGAGGATTATTGACTCCTTAAGAGTTTTGGATGACAAATTTGAGTTGAAAGTGCTTTAGTCGTAAGACAGTCTTTACTTTTTAAGGATAACCTTTTTGACTGAAACTAGAGTAAAAGGATATAATTTTTGAGGTTTTTTAAAGATTTTACAACTTAATGGAAAAATTTCAGAGTTATATAATTATTATCTAGTTTTCAATTTTGGTAACCACTTCTTAAAAAATTCCTATTGAAAAAATTAAAATAACTTCAAGAGATGTTTGAAAAGTGAATAGGGTACTATTTAAAATTTTATTAACAAACTCCGTAAAAGAAAAAATACATTGCAGTTGGATGTAAAATGGAAGTGATTCTTTACAGATTTGTTTTTATTATTAATAAAAAAAAATTAATTCCTAAGAAAATAATTTCTTTAAGATGAGCCCATTTTACAAGAAGATAATCTCTCTTTCATGATAAATCTTGAAGTATAAATGTATATGGGGTTATCTGTTCAACAATCTGAAATGGACCAAGCCATAATTTCTGAAATTTGGTATCTTTCCCTTTTTCTTCGTGTGCTTTTCCCACTTGAGAACTAGATCTCCAATTTGGAAGGATATTTGTGTGACATAACTTGCATCAAAAGAGGCTTTCACCATCTGTTGATGTTTGGTGTGTGTGAGTTTGGTCTTTTCCCCTTCTTCTTCTAGTTTTAGGATTTGTGTTGTAAGGAAGAAGAAGGTGTTTCTTCAATAAATTGAACTAGAGCTAATAATGGAGGAGCTAAATGTGATGGAAAGATGGCTTCCTTCCCATATACTAAGTTGAATGGAGAATTGCATATAGAGGACTTTTGAGTTATCTTGTCATCCCATAGAGAAAATATTAAAGCTTTGTGTCAGTTTCTTTGACTTTGATCAGTAGTTCTTTTGATTATTCTAAGGAGATTTTTATTAGTGGATTTTGCCAAACCATTTTCCTCGGGACAACAATTAGCAGAATATTTGAGTTTGAAGCCTCTCCTAATTGAAAATTCAATCATATTGGTATCCGGAGAATAAGATGCATTATCAAATATAAGTGCAGAAGGCAAACCAAATCTTGTAATGATAAATTGATCAATAAATTCAATAACAGATTTAGAATTGACTACTTTAATAGAATTTCTTCCACCCACTTAGTGAAGTAATCTGTAGCAGTCATAATATATCTATGATGTTTAGAAGAATGAGGAAAGATCTCACCTATGATATCCAGTCCCCATTGTTCGAAACATTGTTTGAAGTTGACTTAGCTGCAGAGGCAAGGTTGGTTTTCGTTGTCTTCCAGAATCAGTTTGGCATGTTTTGCATTTCATTAGGTATGCGTGGGTATATTTGAAGAGAGTGGGCCAGTAGTATATATAATGTAATATTTTGTGTGTAGTAGTATCTCCTCCAAAGTGTCCACCTGTTGGTCCATCGTCAAGTTCCTGCAAAACTCTTTGTGCTTCAGACTTTTCAAGGAATCTTAATAATATGGAATCATTGTTTCTTCTAAATAACACATTATCAACAATCTCATAATGACTTGAATTTAATCATAAAGCTCTTTTTCTTTTATGATTTAGTTTAGGAGGAGCATATCCATTTTTGAAATAAAAAATTAAATCAGTGTATTTGGACTCAGTATCAATTACACTTACCTCATAAATGTGTTCATTGTTACATCTGTCCCCTTTGGCTGGTATGTTGGATTCTCTTATAAGCAGCTTGCGGAAACCTTACCCTCTGACCATTTTGGCCGGTTTAATTTCAATATCGCACTCCTACAAATATGTTACCCAATTTTCTCTCTTTTCTACTAATTCATTCTGCATTAGTAATTGCCTCACTGCTGGGAATGGGACTATTATTTTCATGTGTGTTTTTAAAAGAAAAGGTTGAAAATGCTTTACAGATTTATATACAACAAAATCTTGTTTTTATACTTTTGAATAATTCAATTCAGCACCCTGAAAAATTGAACTCAAAAAGGAGATGGGTGCTTGAATTTTCTGATTATTAAGCTGTGTCAAAACAAATGCAGAAGAAGTTGAGGAAGAAAAGGTATATAAGATGAAATTATCAGAGAACTTCAAAGTATTTAAAGAAGGAGCATTGATAATTTCCTGTTTGATTAAATTGAATGCTTGCTTTTCATGATGTCACCATTTAAAAACTATGTCTTTCTTAGTCATTTTTTGTAATGACAATATAGTTTGTGAGAAATTAGGTACAAAGCTTTTGAGAAAATTGATCTGTCCAAAAAATGATTACATGATTTTTTTGTTATATGATGGAGAAATTTCTTTTATTCTATCAGGGTCAATGTAAATTCCATTTTTTGACACAATGAATCCTAAAATTTTCCCTTCACTGAGTGCGAAAAAATACTTTTCGGATTTAATGAAATTCCATATTTTCTACAATGTTCGAAAATTTTCCTTAAGTTATGCAAATGATTATTTTTGTTCTTTGAATTAAAAATAATGCCATTCAGATTAGCAACAATCGTTTTGTTTAACAGACCTTTAAAAACTATATCCATGGCTCATTGGAAAGTGGCCCCTGTGTTTATTAAACTGAATGGCATTTTTTTTGGTAGGCATAAGTTCCCCATTTAGTTCTAAAAATAGTCTTTAGCCTATCATCTGGGTGGACCATGATTTCATTATATCCCGAGAAACCATCAAGGAATGACATAAGTTTGGAACCAGCAACTAATCGTAAAATCTATTCCATAGTGGGTAGTAGGAAATTATCCTTTTGACTCACCTTATTGAGATTCCTAAAATCTATACAAATGCGGATATCACCTTTTTCTTCCTCACAGGTTCCAAGTTGGAAACCCATCTTGAATGCCTAAGAGGAAGAATTATTTTAGAATTAAGGAGTTTATTCACTTCCATTTTAATTTTATTTTCTATGTTCGGATGAATTTTCCATAATTTTTTTTGGACAGGTTTATCATTAGATGTCATCGGAATTGTGTGTTGAATGATAGAGGTGTCAAATTTTTTGAGATGTTCGTAAATCCAAGCAAATACATCCTTATATTTTTTAACAAATGAATGAAGGATAATATTTTTTTAGACGAGAGACCAAGTCCTAAATTGATGTTGTAAGGTTTAAGATTTGTCCCAAGATTTATTAATTCAAATATCAAAGTTGAACTCTGTAGTTTTGAATTAGTAACTCACTTAAATATGTCTTTTAAATCATAGAGATCCTCAAGTTACTATAGATTTAGGTATGGGATTATCATCGATTTTGTATTTTAATTTATCATTATGTTCATCTTGATCAATTATTTGGTCATAATATGATTTTTCAGAAGTTAAGAAGCTAAAAATGTCTTCATCATCATTAAATACCCACCAATTGGTGATATTATCAGGAATGGATGGTCTAAAGATTAAATCTACAAAAAATCTATTGGTGCTGTAATCTTCCTGTGGGATCGGTTTTGATGCACGTTAGCAAGAAGGTCAGCACTAGCACTCTGATTCCTGGGAATAGAAAAAATTTTAAACTCTAAAAATTGTGATGTGAGAGATTGAACCAAACACTGATAATGCTTCAAGTGTGTAGAGATACAATGGATCATGTTTCCTACTTGTTTAACTACAATTTACGAATCTCCAAAACCTTGAAGATATTTAATGTCAAGGCTAATTGCTTTGTACATACCTTGGACCAATGCCTCATATTCTGCAATATTATTTGTGCATTCAAATTCTAATCTACAGGTCAGCATTGTCTTCACACCTTCAGGATTAATGAATATACAACCTGCTCCTACACCATCACTTGATTTCGAGCCATCAAAATACAATGTCCAAAATAATGAATTAACTAATGGTTTTTCTAGCATATTGGCACATTTGGAAAAGTATATCTATGAAAAAATTTCAATTTGAGAAGTTACATAATTACTCAGAATGGTGATGTTTGTGCTTTAAAATTCTAAAAAATTGATTCAGTAGAGTAGTTTCCAAGAATGTTGTTATTAAATTCTACTGCCTCATTTTCACCTTCGAAATATATTATCGAATGTTTCATGTGTTTTTCTCAGTTGATTCTAATTTCATTCAACTTTCCATTAAATGGGATCCACAAGTGAGATCAATCAGTGGAAAAATAACCATGTAGTTTTTCTGACCAATATCTACTAAGAATTAAACCGTAGAAATCTAGGATATCAACAACTAGTATATCAATTATTTGACAAACTTCAAGATTTGAATATAATCTAATGAGAAATGAATTGACTTCTCCTATGACTTTGACTTTTTTCCTATCAAGTTGCACAATGTGAACTGCAGTTTTCTAGGGTGACATGTTTAATTTCATACAAACTAAATATGACATGATATTCAAAGAAGCCCCTGAATCTACCAAGCAATTATGTACATTTTTATTAAGTATTTCAAAAGTCAAAAGAAAAGGAGGGGTATGTGAATTAGACTTGTCCCCTATTAGAATAGCATCAGAGGAATCAAATAATGAATGAATAGGAGGTTTACCCAATACGTTAGAAGCTTTGGATACCATGTCAGCAGGAACAGGAGAAGCAGGTATTGCGTTCAATTCTTTCAGTAAAAATTTCTGTTGTTGTTTGAGTTTAGTGAGTTCTTTAATGGAAATGTTTGTTTTTATTTTCTTTATATCTTCAACTATATTGTACTGAATAGTATCTGAAAATACTAAGGTTCTGGTTGAAGATGAGGAATTGTATGAAGAAGAAATTACTTGGGGAGAAATGGAAGTGGAATTTTTAAAATCAACTTTATCTTTAGCGATGGAAGTTGAAGGTTTCTATTTTTGAATTGGTTGTATAGGATTAACTCGACCTTTACTTCCTGTGCCAATAAGTAATGGTTCATATTCATTTTCACTATCAGAAATAGGAAGAATAAAATCCCACATTCCATTTAACTCGGCTATTTGTTCATCGTCTTCATCATCAGTTTCTGCATTAGAGATCATGTTTGGAGGTTGTGGATTAGGTGGTTGATTTCTTCTGAATGTTTTGAAAGGTTTTCTGGAAGAAGATTCAACTACTTGTATTTTTTATCTCTACTATCTCGTTAGACAAAGTTTTAAGGACTTGTTGCAATCCTTCACGATCAAAGGGATCTTTAAGTACTTTCTTTTTAGATTCATCCTTAAATGTAACTCTTTTTAATTTTCTGTCTTCCTGATCCTTTTTATCTTCTAGTGCATTTATCCCCTTGTCTACAGACACATCTTCTTTCATGTTTTCTACCAATGTATTTTTATTAGTTCTATCTACAAAAAATTGTATGTTAGAAGGAAGAGATGAAATATACTATTCAATTTCTACGTCGACAACAAGTCTAGAAGTAGTCGGGATTTTATTTAACAATTTGGTAAATCTAGAATTGAAGCCTTTTATCTTTTCTCGTGAATTTGTTTTTAAATTGGAAAGGTCATTGATAAGAGATGCGGTTGAGCGATCATCACCAAATTTAGTCAAAAACATTTCTTAAAAAATATCCCAACTAGTAATAGAATTGGCTGGTAATGAAAAGTGCCAAGACCATGTTGATCCTATAAGAGCATATGGGAATAATATAACAACAACGTCTTGTTCAACTAACACATTAAGATTGATGACTAACATATAACTATGAAGGTTCTCTTCAACAAGTAACCCATCATCAGGATTGAATTTGGGACGCCATCTTTCAGGATGTTTTGGTAGTTGATGAAGTGGTGCTACCATTTTAGCAACTCTAAGATTGGACCATGGTCTAGCTGCCATTGTAATAGTTGGGGAGGTGGATGTGATTAAAGAAGAACTAGCAGCTATGATAGTACTACTTGAGGCAGCACTAGTCATTTGTGTAGAGGAAATGGAAATAGATGAAGTGATCGGTGGAGAAAAAGGAAATGAATAAATGAATAAATGGAGATGTTTGTGAATGAGAGAATGAGGTTGTAACAGTCCAAAAATAAATATCTAATTAACTTTTCTGTTTAGCATTAAATTCAACTAATAATAGTGCTTACCTGTCGTAGAAGTAGGCTTACCGCAACAAGGTTTTGGGGATGACTCTCCACCCAAACATAGGCTCAATTGTGCAAGGATTCTGCTACAACTGGCCACCCCCGAGCCCTCAATCAACGTACTACTGCCAGTGACTCCTAAGTCTTAGAACACCATTCTCCCAAGAGAATGAAAGATAGAATCTCGGAATGATGGAATGCAGGAATGCCTCTCACCTTCCTCACCATCTATTAAATAGAACAACATTGGAAGGGGAACCACATGCACACACTCCATGTGTCTACATGCAACTTTCTTTTGATTTTTAGCTTTCTTGTTTTATTTCCTTCTTTTTGATAGTTTTCTTGTTTTATTTCTATTTATTCTTATTTAGAGTTTTAGTATGGTTATTACTATTTTTATTTTTATTATTTTTATTTATTTTCTTGTATATATTTTTAATATCATTTATTATTTAACATTTATGATTTATTATCTTTATTATTATTTTTATTATTTATTATTAAGTGATTTATTTATTATTATTAATTATTATTTTTGCATTATTTATTATTTTATTATTTATTATTTATTATTATATTATTATTTACTATTTATTATTAAGGGGAGGGATATTACAGAGGTAATCTCACTAGTAAATGTTTATGTCTCTGATGTAGCAGTTTTCGTTAGGCGGGATTGAAGTGGCAATTCAAATGGCGAGATGCCAAGTTTTTCACTTCAGGACTGAGTGAAAACACCAGTTCCGTGAAAAATAGAAGTAATACTTCCTTCATAAAGTTCAGATGATTCAGAATGTTCTGCTGAAATGGAGACCTCTTCTAATTTATTTATCAAAGCTGTAATTTCTAGTCATTTTGGAGTATAATCCATAGGGATTACCTCAGGAAGTATTCTAGGAGGCTTGGGAAGTGATTGTACAACTCTTGATGTAATAGTAGGAGATTTTGGAGGGTATTTGGAAGTTGTAGGAGTTTTGGAGGGGGAATGACTCTTGGAATGGCCTTTTGTTTTTGGATTGGACTTAATTTCCATTCATAGTTTGTAGGCACTCCTAGCGCCAAAAGTGTTGAGGCCTTGAAAATTGTTACTTCAACACAGGGGAAAACCACCCAGTTCGGACCTTAAGACAACTCCTTTTCCATTTAGATAGTGGCTCCGACTGAATATAATCGGACTAGCTTCCTAGTGAAAGGTGATTGAATGAATATATAATTCTTATAATGGAGTCAAATAGATGGATTTGCAACAATGAATCAAATGGAAAACATATGCATTAATCTACTCTATAACTCGAGATAGTTTAACATTTATCTGGATGCGATCTATAATGATTTGCGTTAGTAAATGACAATATAGATTGCTCAAACACCAATGGAAATAAAAATATTTCAAGATAATTATTATGATTAAATAATTAATCAAAATAATGTGTATAACTCATATCGCATTTAGAATATCAAAGCAAATTGCCTAACATGTATTTAAAAATATCAATGACAACATGATAAAAAATGAATACATGTAACATTGTTCTTTAAATACCATGTAATAAGCAATCTGAAAAAAGATAAATTCATTATTTATTTATGAAAAAAACAAAGGTACAAAGATAGAAATACCAGATGTATGTTTCTTAGCTCATAAAAGAAATAGTAGCAGTTTAGTCCTTCTCATAAAGATGATTTTTGGGAGTACATAAATGCAACTTCTCAAAATTGTTTGTGAAAATTCCTAAAACCATGTTCCAGTACTTCTATTGAAAAAACTATGAAATTACAATATTGTGAGCTTTCATAAGCCTTTATTCATAAAATTCAGGACGTTCATTTCATACAACAAGTAAGCTTAAATAGGAAGAAAAAACTAAATGTATTATGCAGAGCATTGAGGGCATTTAAACAGATCTGTTCAATAATGCTTAAAGGAAAACATTTTTTTGGTAGAAATTTTTAATGTGATTTATTGTCTCCAAAGGCTTTGTTTTTTCTGTTGAATTACCTGGATGTTTTTCCATCTATTTGAACTGAACTACCACTTACCAGCACAAATGTCCTCTTCTGTCATGAACCTAAACATGAAAAACGAGAATTGATAAGTAAAAATTAAATGAGACTGATAAGAAAGTTTCATTTGAAACAAATCACGTTTTATAGGAAATCAGGAAAAAATGTAGAGCATAATAAATCTCAAACACAAGCATCATGGGGAAGAATGCAGAGTGAGTTTTGTGATAAGAGAGGTGGACTTTACAGTCTTATCGTAAATCACAAAACATGGAGATATCACAATCGAAGTTATGGAGTGGCAGACTATAAGAAGTGGTCGATAGACTTGTGATTTGCGATAAGCGGGACGACGTGAGGGATGACATGATGGTTATGTCACTATGACATGGAAAATTCATTTGGAAAGATGATGTGGCAGATGATGTGGCAAATGAAATGGCAGTGGAAAGGGTATTATTGTAGATCACAATACAAATGTTCATGAAAAGGGGAGGCTTATCTGTTTTTCTGGAGGGGGTTCGAAGTGGTAATTGGTTTGTGAAGAGAGGAATCCTAAAGAACAAATGAGGGACATGTAGATATTGGGCTAGATGAAAAATCTAGTTTTCGGACCCCCCCTTTCAGAAACATAAAATTGAGCACAAGGGGGTCCGAAATCTTCTCTGCCATTGATCCAAGAGAATTAGATCTAAGTAATTTATTTTAAATTGTAAGGAAGACCAAATTTCAATTCATTTTAGACCGAGGGGACAACTTAGAATAATCGCAATCACATTTTAGGCTGGGAGTACTCCAAAAAAAATCTAAAGGGGGCCTTCTCAAATCATATCGCAATTGGTGTTCGGAGTGGAGGAGGAATGGTTTAAGTTTCGTGGCTTTTGCAATAGTTCGGATGCAAGGGATGTACAAAATGACATTTATAATCCTAGCAAGTTTGGGATAATCGCATATTGCAATCAGTACGAGTCAACAGTATGAACTTAAGTTTTTTGGAACTTTTGCAATAGCTGTGGATGTGAGGTTTTATCAACTGGAGTGTATAACTCTCTCGGGTCCGAGCTATCCCAATTGCATAAGAGATAGGTAACCGGACCTGGGAAACGGTTCTTGTGATTTCGCAGACGCGAGATTTTAATGAAGTGATCCAAGAGAATTAGATCTAAGTAATTTATTTTAAATTGTAAGGAAGACCAAATTTCAATTCGTTTTAGACCGAGGGGACAACTTAGAATAATCGCAATCACATTTTAGGCTGGGAGTACTCCAAAAAAAATCTAAAGGGGGCCTTCTCAAATCATATCGCAATCGATGTTCGGAGTGGAGGAGGAATGGCTTAAGTTTCGTGGCTTTTGCAATAGCTCGGATGCAAGGGATGTACAAAATGACATTTATAATCCTAGCAAGTTTGGGATAATCGCATATCGCAATCAGTATGAGTCAACAGTATGAACTTAAGTTTTTTGGAACTTTTGCAATAGCCGTGGATGTGAGGTTTTATCAACTGGAGTGTATGACTCTCTCGGGTCCGAGCTATCCCAATTGAAACGGTAACCGGACCTGGGAAACGGTTCTTGTGATTTCGCAGACGCGAGATTTTAATGAAGTGAACTTTATGACCCAGTCGAGTGCAATATCATATCGTAATCAAAAATGAAATTAGCGAAGGGGTATTTCCTTAGTGTATTTTTCATTTGCGATGTGGGGAGTGGTAAAGAATGAAACTCTGATTATTTGGATTTTTGTTTAAATACCCCATGTTTTAATACTTATGGCTTTGAAAGAAAGTGTGATGTAGGTATTGGGGGCTTTTCAATTTTTTATTTTTTATTTTACAATCAAGGTTTAATACTTGGGTCTTGAATAAAAAGGCCAAGTATTAAACTTTTATTATAGGATTTTATTAACATTTTTTATGTTGATTTTCCATTTTTTTTTTTGAACAAATAAAATATAAGGCTTTTTAAAACTAAAAGGTCCCTATTTTAATATAATAAATTTCATACGAAATTTATAATATATTAAAATTGGGTTTGTTAAAGAGTACAACAAGACCCCAGATGGTGATGGAATGGAAATTCCACATGGCCTAGATGGGGCCACATGGTTTTCTAGTAATGACATGGACCCTTTTAATGAGTCAAACTCCTAACAAATATAATTTTTATCTAGGACTTGGATTTAGGTATAATTTATATCACCAAAAATCTCTCCTTGAGCTAAACATAGTGGTAGAATTATTTTTAAGCTTCAGATACTTTAGGATAATATGTTGTTGTAACCAAATATTCATGACAAACCTTGGAGACCAAGCCAAAGAAGTAGCGCTCCCCATAAACTAAGATAAATAAGGGGGGTGGGAGCTGATTACAATGGTTGTGTATAGTTAACCAAGGTAGACTATGGTTGACTATGGAAGACCACGTTAACCAAGGGTGACTACGATTTTTTAAGATTGGATAATAATTTGTGTTGTTTATCATTATTCTTGATACTTTTAGAGTGGAAATATTGGACGAATAAACTCACAAGACTAGCTCTATCGGTTGGACACAATTAACAAATTAGGGATTGAAATATTTTAGGAGAATTTCAGGGAATCAAATGATGTTGTTTCAGGGTAAAATTTTTGCTCTTTAACCTTACAGTTTTTTTCCTATTATACACACATATACTTTTCCAATGACTCAAGAATCACCTCATTTGGAGTGAGTATGCAATATTTATTCCTTGGATGTTGACCTTCATGTTTGGCCACCATTATTTGATAGCATGCGACAATAACACCCGTTACTCATGGAAAATGGATTAGCCACATGATAATGATGAAGAATACTATGAAAGATTCCACATTGTAACTTCAACTCAGAGTCAGGGAAGTCAAACCTAACCACTAGTAGGCTATTAGGCTCTATTATAACTAGCCCACTATGATGGAAAGGGGTTCCATTATTTTCAAGTGCACTTGTTACAAAAATGAGTAGCCAAGAGGGAAATTGTAGTATCCCATGGGCCACAAAAATTACTTCTTTGTACTCACAACTATTTTCTATTATCATAAAGAGATTAGAGTGACCTCACCTTCCTGTTGGGTTTTCTCCCAAAAGGGTTTCCTAGGATATTTCTTGTGTCAAATTTGGTTTGTTGGTTTTTATTTCAGTGTTATCTATTTTCTTCATAAATTTTAATTTTCATGCATACACAATAAACACTCATCTACAGATACAAAAACATAAAGAGAAAAAAACCTCCATAGTGTAGATTTTCATATTTTTTATTAGAATATATTAGATTTGTTGTGACAAATGATCCAATGAAATAGCCATAGTAGTTTATGGATCATATTGGTATTAGCGTAGGTTTCTTTAGGTATTTTGGATATTTGTGGGGGACCTAGATCAGTGAAGCCAAAAGTCAAAAAAACATTGTCATGGTTATTGAATTAGAAAATAACTCTCATGATCTTACAGAGGAGAGGTTTTTGTTGTTGGAAGCACAAGTTGCAGATATAATGTGAATCCCCTGATGTCATCCCTAAGTAATAAGATTTATATATTAAAATAATATGGGGGTTCTAAAATAGAGGATGGGTCAAAGAGGAGATCAACAAATCAAGAAGAAACAATGAATAAGAAAAATAAAATACCTGAAAGAGATCAAACTAGTTTGTGTGCCATGAACCATTCACAATCCCACTTCAAAATGGAAGAGAATGTACACATCAAATGATACCAAGGTGAAATTAATTTTGTGAAGGACAATCACTGGTTGAAAAAATTACAAGATTTTTTCAGTGTTCATCACATAGAGGAGGAGAAAAGGATTTCATTTGTGTGGTTGAAATTAAAGGGCCATACCCTGATCTAGTGTGAAATCCACTCAAAGACCTTGAGGTTGGAGGGATAACCTCTAGTAACCAAATGGATGGATTTAAGACCATCATAAATTCAAAATTTCACCCTATTAGTCATGTAGACGACCAATGGATCCAATGGCACTACTTCATGGATAAGTAGGGGCAAAGTCTACAAGAGTACACCCAAAAATTTAGAAAGATGGCCATAATGCTAGGTATCTCTCCAAAGAACCAAGATGCACTCCTCAAGTGTCTATGGGTTCTAAAAAATCATCTATGGAAGGAAGTGAGTTTTTTTTAGCCCAGGTCTATGGATGGGTATTTTATAAAATACTTGGAGTACTTAGGCCCAAACAAATGTAAATAAAGTGGATCAAAGTAGAAGGAGAAAGAATACACCTCTATGGAGGGGAAGAAGAAGTGGAAAGGGGGAAAAGATAAAAATATGTTATTGAAAGAACAAAAATAGAATCATCTGAACAACAACTACAACCATTATAATATTTGTATTAATACAAAGGAGAAGTGTTGGAAGTTACATCCAGAGCTTAAACCAAAAAACAAAAAGAAAGAAAATAAGAAGAAGAATTTCACATCCACTTATTTCGGCAACCAGATTGAAAGTAGCTTGGATGTAAATGAGAATATCATTTGTACATAAATGAAGAAGGAGGTGAATTTGAGTATCCTTCAACAATAGGAAGATAAATAAATGACCAAATTCTTCCACAAAACAAAACAGGTTAAGGATAAATTTTGATGCTTTGTTTGATTCGAGATTGTAGATGAATCTCATTATAGTAGAGCTAGTTAAAGAATAGGATTGGAGGTTCGTGATCATTAAAAACCATATCTATTGGGATGGGTAAATAAGGATGCAAAGTTGACGGTAACAAAATAATGCAAAATTAGATTTTCTATTAATGTTGATTTTATTGAATAAGTAGAAGTAGGTGTAATTCCCCTTGCTTTGTGTGGGGTGGTGTATTTGGAGGTCCCTACATGTATATGATGGATGCAATATTCATGTGGAGAGACAACCAATAATAGTTCATCAAGGATGGAAAATCATTCACCATCAACGTGCACAAAGCAAAGAATAAAAAATCATTGTTAAGTGCTAATAAAACCAAGAAACTAATTAGCTCCAATAAGAAGTAGGTTTTACTTTTTTTAAGAGAAAATAGCTCTGTAGAATAGTCAGTAGGAGGAAATTCATCATTAGAGGGGTGTATTTGGAAGAATAAATAATAACTATAAGTCCCTATAATAATAAAAGGATGTATTTCAACAGCCTAAAGGGTTACCACCCAAGAGGGAAGTGGAGCACAAGTTCCAACTGTTCCAAAGCTCCCCATTACCAAACATTGGGTCGTACAGGAATTTTGTTATAGAAGAAATTGAGGTGAATAAATAATTTCAATATGGGTCACCCATCATCATTCTGCCAAAGAAGTATGGGACTTGGTAGATATGTATTGATTACAGGGTGTTGAAAAGGATCAGACTGAAGAAGATGTATCCTGTTACCAGGATAAATGATCTACTAGACCAATTGCAATAAGAAAAATACTTCATCAAGTTGGACTTAAAGCCTATATATTAGCAAGTTCAATTAAAAGAATAAGATACCCAGAAAACCAACTTCAAAACGAAGCAAGTTTTGTATGATTAGTTAGTCATCACATTTGGCTTATGGAATGCACCAACTACGTTTATGAGGCTAAGGAATGATAAATTGTGCCCTTTTATATATGTATTTGTTATTTTATATTTGGAAGATATACTAGTATATAGTGCTACATGGGGGGAGAAAATCTCACATTTGATGTAGGTGTTAGAGACATTAAAGAAGCACTAACTAAAAGAAAATATCAAGATGTGTGAGTTTGCAAAGCAGTCGTTGGTGTATCTAGTGTATGCCATAAGTGAAGGAGAGTTGAAAATAGATCCTACTAAGATGGAGTCCATCATGAAATGGTTAGTTCCTAATAATGTTTCTAATTTTAGGATTTTTTTTTTTTGGGAGACGCAGTGCCTAAGGAAACTCATAACCTGAGTTTTAGTTGTAGAAACATGACTCCATGCCATGGCAACAAGTGGCAAGAGTTTCTAGAGGGGAAATGGTTAGCATAGGGCCTTTGAAGAGTTAAACAAGAATAGCATTGAAGCACTAATTGTTGCATTATCAAACTTTTAGCATCCCTTTCAAGTGGAGGCAGATGATAGTGGGTATGCTATGGGAGTGGTATTGATGTAGGGAGGAAGACATGTATGCTACCATTCTAATTTTTTTAATGGGGAAGTTATTAACCACACTACCTATGACAAGCTCTACACCTTGGTGCAAGATATGAGGAAGTTGAAGCACTATCTAATGGGAAGGGAGATGGTAATCCACCCAAATCACCTACTACTATATTAATTGTAGGCCTAGAGTAAGAAAAAGTAGAGCATACATTATATGTGGATGAGGATTCTACAACAATTTCATTTAGTGATAAAGTACAAGAAAGGAAACATAAACATGGTGGTGAAAATACTTTTATGGTGACCCACTTCAAAGATAAAAAATTTGGGAACTCTAATGCACATGTAGGAATTCACCCATGATGCATTTATGGAGGCATATTTGGGGGATAAGGGATTCAAGTAGGTGTTTCAGTAGTTTCAAAACCATGTTAATGTGTCTGATGGTGACAACATTGTTGAATACCATCTCAAAGATGGGTTACTTTATAGGATGGATAAGTTATGTATTCCTAAAGGTGATCAATTGAAACTAATTAGAGAGGATCACAACTTGATGGTTGTAGGGAACTTTGGTGTAGAGAAGAAAGTGACCAACTTGCAATGGTATGTCTATTGGCCCATGATGTAAGAACAAGTAGCTAGGTCCATAAGAGCATGCATATTTTGTTGTAATAAGGCTAGTAGTAGGAAATAGGCTCTACATCATCCCTTACCTATACCCACTCGTCCATAGGAAAGCATTTACATGGGAATTATGGGAGGTTTAGCAACAACTAAGAAGGTAGATGAATACCTATTTTTGGTAGTTAATAGGTTCAACAAGATGTGTGTTCTAATTCCTTGTAAAAGCATCATCAAAGGAGAAGAAGCAATGAAATTTTTCTTTGGACAGGCCTAGGTGAACTTTGGGATACCAAGGAGCATCATTTTTAGATAGGGATAGAAGAATTCTCAGAGTAGTTTGGACTACATTTTTGGAGAAGATGAACACAAATTTAAAGTGTTCTACAAGAATCCATCTGCAAAAAGATGGAAAGATAGAAATAGTTAATAGGAATTTGGTGCAACTTTTGAGGGGTTACGTATAGAAGCATTCAAATAATTGGGATGTGTTAGCTCTGCTATGTTCTTTGACATTGATGGATAAAAGGTATATTGGGCAATACTGATTTTGGTGGCAAAGAGTTTGTAGTAGTTTACTTTATCATTCGCCTTCATTTGCCTTATTCCTTTTACTCCGTTTTCCCCCTTTTCTCCTTCCTTTCCTTTCTCTTTATTCTCCCTATATTCATTATTGTTGTTAACCTTTTAAAACCCCCGATAACCTTAAAACCCCATATCAACTTTATAAAACCCTCATAACCCATTTAAAACCCTATATAAACCCATTATTTGTTTATCCCCGGGCGCTTAAGTCTTAACATTTAAAAACCCGCATGACCGTAGTCATAAACCCGTGCCCTCACCTGTCATATCAACTAAAACACGTGTTTTGATTTGTCGACCATCCGATCATCCTGCGGAGATCCGACGGTATACGCTTTCCCCACTCCGTGAAACCACATGTCCGTTAACCCGCGGGAAAGTGGTTTTCCCCGCTGTCTTGCCAGCCATGTGTCATTATTTCATTGCATCACTTGCCCTCATAAGGATACGGATGAGTGCCAAGAGCAGTGCGGGGAAACCGCTTACCGCCCTTCCGGTACGGTTCCCTGCTCATTAACCCATGTTCAACTCCACTGCCCATCAGCCGTCGGATCTCCTTGATCATGATCTGACGGTCCACGATCCTCCTTTTCGAATTTCTTCTTGATAGCCTCTCAGATCCAATTTGCATCGTTCGTTTTCACGATCCGACGGCTGCTATTGATCCCTGCACCTCTATGTCTTCCATCACCTCCCACTATCAGATCTAGGTCGTCTATTCATCAAATATGAGGGTCAGTATTCATTCACATGCCATCGTCCATTTTCATGCATTCTTCAGTGTTTTCAGCCTATTTTGTGAGCACGAAGAAGGAAGGGATGATTCAATACCCTGCACGTTAAAATCTCAGCTACCTGCATTCATGTAACAACACGGTCAAGGACAAGAAGGACTGCCTCGAGCAGATCAAGGTATTAATCAGTCATGGAGCCTTGTACACATTACATTCCATATGCTCAGAAAAGGACAACAGAGAAGCAAAAAGGTCGATTTATACATTAATACCATCAGATTGTAGCAGACAAACTATCAGAAGAATTAATTTGTGTGGGTGGTCCATTATGAACCCTCCTCGTGTAACCTAGCAGAATGTTTGCTGTAAAAAAATTCTATATATACCCTAATAAAGGATGTAATGAGGTTGATGAGTGTTATTTTGCTGTAAGTTTCAACTTATGGAGATTGTAACTGCTGTGATATCTGGAGCGTCTGGTCTTCACTTTCAACTAATACAAGCTTCTTTTGTTGTTAATTTCTCATTTTCCACTTCTTCTTCTTCTTCCAGGCTATGCATGTTTTGAATTTATTCATGTGTTGTTAATGTTTAGCATTAGAGCGGCTGCCATCCCACCTTTGTGTTAGGATTTAGCATGTATCATTGAATTTGTTTGGAGGTTTTTGTTATTTTAATGCCAGATAGCTGTCATCCTGTCTGTGTATTAGAAAATAAATTTACAGACCTTTTAACTGGTTGCAGCTGGCCATCACAGGGTCCTGTGCATCTGCTGGTGTGATCAGTGTTCTCCATCTTCACATTTTCTTTAAAACTGTGAGTAATTGGTGGTTGAAATCCTTGTAGTCTGGGGGTTTTCACCCATGTCTGGGGTCAAGCACAATAGAAGTGGTTATCTGGCTTGAATATGCAGCATTTCTTTCATTCATCCACCATTTACCAACATTTTTGTTGAGTTTGTAATGTTCCCGAGCATCTCTGAGATACAACCTAGGAGAGTTTCTTGGGGTGATAACATTAATTGGCGTCGTTGCCGGGGAGAGGAGAATTGAAGCTCAGCTTCCCTGGGAGAATGACACAGTTCTAGATTTTGATGATAGACAAGGTATAGGCACATAATTTGGTTGTAATCATCTATCTGGCGACTCCGTTGGAGGAAGACCAACCTTTGGGGACTCCACATCGAAGTTCTGGCTTAGTTTGTGAGACATACTCGAAGAAATCCTTAGAAATTACCAGCTGAACTAGTGCCTGAACCCGAGAAGACTATTAAATCCAAGAAAGCTTCATAGAAAGGGGCATCAGGATCAGGTAAACCTAAAAAATCTCATGCATCTCTGAAAGATAAAGTTATTTCTAAAGATGTACAGATTGACGATTTAGAAATCAGCACTGTTAATAAGGAAAAATCTTCAGAGATTAGTTCAACCCCTTGTGCAGTTAGTTCCCCTTTGAATCTCAGTCCAAAGAAAGCTTTCCATTTAGTCCAAAACATCCCTTTATCTCTGCCATTCATCACATTACTCCCTACCATTCAAGCTGCTAGTATTCTCCAAAATATTCCAATCATGGCAGGACAGCAAGCACCTACGAGGATAGAAAGAACTCTAGCTGCTAGATATGGACCATTGGTATTTCTTGTGCCTTTAAATCCTATTCTTGTGGGAGAATATAAAAAATATATGCCTAAATTCACTGGTATAGAGGGAGTAACAGTAGAAGAACACCTTGAAGCTTTTTACAGCTATGCTGATAATTTAGATATAAGTGAAAATGATGTGTGGATGAGAGTTTTTGTCCAAAGCCTTGATGGAGAGGCTAGGAAGTGGTTTAGAGAAATACCCTAGAGATCTATAATATATATTGAAGCATTAGATGATATTTTTTTGAAGCAATGGGGAGATAAAAAAGACTTGTATTATCATACTAAGTTTGGTATTCTGAAGAGGGAAAATGGTGAATCTTTGCCTGATTTTAATAAAAGATTCAATCGAATGTATAGTAAGATACCAGCTAAGGTAAAACCTACCCCCACCTCTGCCAAAATCACTTATTCTAATGCTTTTGACTCTAATTTCTGCCTGTTATTTAGATAAAGGAGATGTGCTACGCTGGCATACATGCAGGATGCAACCTTAGAAGTGGAATCTAATATGATGGCTGTAGAAAAGCTTAAAGGTGAAGCTGACAAAAGGAGGCAGAGAGGTTAGGCTTCTACTTCATCTTCAAAGTCTAAATTAGACAAAATGTTTAAGATGATAGAGTCATTGGCTGCTGAAATTTCTAAGCTGAAAGTTGAACAGAACTCAGGGAAAACAAGGCAGCAGAACACATTTGCTCCAAGAAACCCCAATCCATTCAGAAGAGCAAATGAGCAGTTACAAATAATGCAGAGGGGTGAAGATTCAAAAGAAGATCAAAAAGTTAAAGCTCCTTTCCAAAATGTAGTCATGGAGGAAGAACAATTTGAAGAAGATGAGGATGAAATTCACTACATGGAAGATAAAGGCAACGCTGCATTTTTGACATTAGCTGAGTATGAACAATCATTGCTGCAGGAACAAGATAGTCAAGAATGGGACAGAGGAGTTGTTCTACAATCTGGTGAACAGAAACAGAGATATAACTTGAGGTCGAATGCAAAAAATGTCAAAGAAAATTCTGCCCAAAGAGTTGCTGTCCAAACAGAGCCACATAATATCAAGCAGAGAAGACCAGCAGCTGATCCAGTCATCCTCAAAGCTCCAGTTCAGGAGGTAAAATGTTCTGATAAGTCATCTTCTTCTTTTAGCTTTGAGTCAGAAGTTCAAAAACTGAAAATCGCTGTGCCTCTGGTTGAGTTGGTGAAGAGTGAAGTATTTAGGAAGCCTATCCTTGAAGCCCTTGAGCTAGAAACCAAACAAACCTCCAATGACTCTATTAATTTGCAAGATGACAAGCCTACCATCGTGCTCAGCCCTATTATTGAACCTGCTGATAATAATTCTCCATCTTTTTATGTCTCATTGACCATTCATGAAAAAATCCTCCGCAATTGCCTGCTAGACACAGGGGCCAGCCACAATTTAATGCCTAAAGCTGTCATGGAAGAGTTAGGCCTTGATATCTAGAACCTATCATGATTTATTTTCTTTTGATTCAAGGAAGGTGAAATGTCTTGGATTGATTAAAGATCTGGCCATTACCTTAACTCAGCTGCCCGTGAAAGTATGATGATGGATATTGTGGTAGCATATGTCCCTCCTAAGTTTGGCATGCTACTGTCTAGAGGGTGGATTAAGATACTAGGTGGCACCTTGCAGAACGATCTATCTTATGCCACTGTCCCAGTTTTTGGAGGAGAAAGCAGGAGATTATATAGAGAGGCATAGTTGGCATACATCATTAGTGATGAGAACAATCCTACAAATCATCCTATATATGCAATGGACACTAATTTTGGAGCATGTATCCTCCAAATAGAAGAGTATCCTCCAAATAGAAGAATCTTAGAAGGCCTCATTGTAAATCAGGAAACCAACAGCTCAGGCTGAGGAAAAGCAAGGAAGTCAGGTTTGGGAGATGTTCTTTGATGGAGCATGTTCCAGGGAGACTGCATGAGCAGGGGTGGTGCTAGTGTCTCCCGAGAAAGAAAGCATTCAGCTGTCCTTTAAGCTGGTTTTCCAAATCAAAAACAATATAGAAGAGTATGAGGCTTTGCTGTTGGGCCTTAATGTAGCAAAAGACAGAGGAATTAGGAGCATAAAGGTATTTAGAGATGCTGATTTGATCATTCAGCAGGTAAATAAAACATTTCAGGCAAAGCACCCAAGGTTGAAAGCATACAGAGATGAGGTATGGATAATCAGAGACTTTTTTTATTACTTCTCTATTTCATAGATTCCTAGAGCCCAAAATCAGCTTGCTGATGCACTTGTTGTTTATGCTAGTCTATTTATTCCTCCTATGCCTCTCAGACTAGTTTATGAAGTCCAAATGAAATACAGACCTTTCTTGCCTGATAATGTCCACCATTGGAAAGTTTTTGATGATGATGATGAGATAAATAGGTTCCTTGAAGTCATTGATGAATTTTCTGAAATGCAAATTGACCAAGAAAATGAAGCCTTGTTAGAAAATCCCAAATCCCAGTTTAGAGATAAAATTGGTAAAGACAACATTGTTTAGCTTCCTAGTATCCATATTCCTAAGGGTCTAATTCCTCTTGAAAGGTTATTTGACCAGAATGATGTGCCTTATAAAGCTGCCCAAAAAGAAGACCAATCTGTAGTCTGTAAGCATGATATAGGAAGTCCAAGTCAGCCTAAATATGTAAATTTGTCTGCTCATTTGTCTGCTGATCAAAATGCTGAGTACTGCAATTTAATGAGGCAATTTGCTGATGTGTTTGCCTGGGAGTATAGTGATCTGAAAACATATGACAAGAACATAATTCAGCATAAAATCCATCTGGAGAAAGACACAATACCATTCAAATAGAAGCTGAGACCAATAAATCCTATGCTTCTTCCTCTAATAGGAAAAGAAATTAAAAAGTTGTTGGCTACCAAGATTATTGTCCCTCTCAAGTATTCAAAATGGGTAGCCAATTTGGTGGTGGTGAGGAAGAAGAGTGGAGAAATCAGAATGTGTGTTGATTTCAGAAATTTAAATAAATGCTCCAAGAAAGATAATTATCCTTTGATGAAAATGGAGCATTTGCTGCAAAAAGTCTCAGGATCTAAAGTGATGTCATTTTTGGATGGATTTTCAAGCTTTAATCAGATTGTTGTGCACCCAGATGATCAAGAAAAGACTGCATTTACCACTCCTTGGGGCACTTTTATGTATGCCAAAATGCCTTTTGGGTTGATGAATGTTGGAGCCACTTTTCAGAGAGCTATGGATATAGCATTTGTGGGAGAAAAGGATAAATTTGTGCTTATCTATCTTGATGATATAACAGTTTACTCCAGTAGCCATCAAAATCATTTGCAGCATTTGAAAAAAGTGTTTCTAAAGTGCAAGAGATTTGGAATTTCAGTCAATCCCAAAAATCTTAATTTGCTTTAGATGAAGGCAAGCTGTTAGGACATGTTGTGTCTACTACAGGTGTTCAGATTGATCCAGAAAGAGTCAAAGTAATACAGACTTTATCTATCCCTAGATCAAAGAAAGATATCCAATCCTTTCTCAGCAAAATTAATTTTGTCGGGAAGTTTATTCCAAATTTCGCAGAATTGGTTAAGCACGTGACCTCCATGTTGAAAAAAGGGTCAGAGGTACGATGGACTGATGCAGCAAGAAAATCATTTGATTCCATCAAAAACGATATTATGGAGGCTCCCACTTTAATAAGTCCTTATTACAGCAAGGAGTTTCATATATTTTCATTTGCCTCTGAAGATACTATTGTAGCAGTTTTATTACAGCAAGATGAAGAAGGTTTAGAAAATCCAGTGGCATTTTTCAGCAAGAACTTGAGGGATGTTGAACTAAGGTACGATATTATAGAAAAACAGGCATATGCTCTTATCAAATCCTTAAAAGCTTTCAGAATTTATATCTTGCATTCAAAGATAGTTGCATATGTATCCTCTGCTGCAATTAAACATGTTTTAACACAGCCTGATGTTGATGGAAGAAGGGCAAGGTGGATTGCAAAAATGATAGAATTTAATATTTAGTTGAAGCCCACCAAGCTGGTCAGAGATCAGGGGCTTGCCAAATTATTGGCTGAAGAAAATTGCAGGTCATTAGATATTGATTTCATGTACGCTATTGCAAAAAATGGTCAGACAGAGAAAGAAGAAAAAACAGCTGAAACAGAGAGAAAGCAGTCAGTGGCCGAGAGTCTAGCTTCATGTAATTGGTATGCTGCAATAATTAGTTTCTTGCTAAAGCTAGAAATCCCTTCAGAATGTACTCAAAGTCAAGCTAGAACTTTAAAACTTAGAGTAGCAAAATATTGTATCAACGAAAATCTTCTTTGCTCGAGGGATCCATCTGGAATATTTTTGAGGTGTCTGGACAAAGAACAGTTAAAAGAAGTTATGCAGCATTTTCATAATAGCATGTGTGGAGGGCAACTTATTGGAAAAATATAGCCCATAAAATTCTCAGAGCTGGGTACTATTGGCCCAATTTATTTTCTGATGTATTTTCTTTTGTTAAATCTTGTGATAGGTGCTAAAGATTTGAAGGAAAACAACAGTTAAAATCCTTGCACCTAAAACCAATTAAGGCAAAAGGACCTTTTTAGCAGTGGGGTTTGGATTTCATTGGTGAAATCAATCTGCATTCCAGTGACCAGCATAGATGGATATTAGTAGCCACTGATTATTTCACTAAGTGGACTGAAGCAATTCCTACGAGGAAGGCTGATCATAATGTGGTTATGAAATTTTTGACAGAGAATATCTTCAGCAGATTTTGTTGTCCACATAAACTAATCACAGATAATGCAGCAGCTTTCAGGGCAAAAGAACTAGTGGAAATATGTGATTCAATGGGTATCAAACTTGTTCATTCCACCTCATATTATCCTCAAGGAAATGGTCTGGCAGAATCCTCTAAATAAAAGTTTGATCAGAATAATTAAAAAAATGTTAGAGGACAATAAAAAGAATTGGGATTCAAAGCTCAAGTATACACTGTGGGCTGATAGAGTGACCATTAAAAAATCCACAAGCAATTCTCCTTTCAAGCTGGTATATGGCACTAATGTTGTATTCCCAATTCAATTAATTCTCTGTGTGGCAAAATTCATTCAAGAAGAGTAGGATGAGGAATAATACATGGGAAAAAGGATCACTGATCTAGCAAAAATACATCAAATTAGAGAACAGATGGTTGAAAAAGCTGCAGCACATCAGAAGAGAGTCAAGGAAGCCTTTGACAAGAAGGCAAAATCAAATAATTTTCAGGTTGGTGACTTGGTTTTGAAATGGGATGCACTAAAGGAGAAGAAAGGCAATCATGGGAAGTTTGATGCTTTCTGGACACGGCCTTTCATCATTTCACAGGTTCAAGGGAACAACACCTTCATACTGAAAAGTATGGGAGGAGAGACAGTCTTTGATGGCCCAGTTAATGGGTAGTTTTTGAAAGTTTATGTTGTTTAAGGTCTTTGGCCTTAAAAGTTGTAAATATTGTGTTTTTATCAGTTTTAGTACAGATGCAGTAGACTCCATGCCCAATGGAACACTAGGAATTTTGGTTAATTTGTTTGCAGCTGGAAAGGCATTGATCTGCAGGTTCTTGAGACCTCACAGGGAGGATCTCATCCCCAGAAGGAGCCAGTGTTAGCTCTGCTATGTTCTTTGACAATGATGGATAAAAAGCATATTGGGCAATACTGATTTTGGTGGCAAAGACTTTGCAGCAGTTTACTTTATCATTCCCCTTCATTTTCCTTATTCATTTTACTCCATTTTCCCCCTTTTCTCCTTCCTTTCCTTTCTCTTTATTCTCCCTATCTTCATTATTGTTGTTAACCTTTTAAAACGCCCATTAACCTTAAAACCCCATATTAACTTTATAAAACCCTCATAACCCATTTAAAACCCTATATAAACCCATTATTTGTTTATCCCCGAGCGCTTAAGTCTTAACATTTAAAAACCCACATGACCATAGTCATAAACCCGCGCCCTCACCTGTCATATCAACTAAAACACATGTTTTGATCTGTCGACCATCTGATCATCCCGCGGAGATCTGACAGTATATGCTTTCCCCACTCCACGAAATTGCATGTCTGTTAACCCGTGGGAAAGTGGTTTTCCCCGCCGTCCTGTCAGCCACGTGTCATTATTTCATTGCATCGCTTGCCCTCATACGGATACCGCCGAGTGCCAAGAGCAGTGCGGGGAAACTGCTTACCACCCTTTCAGTACGGTTCCCTGCTCGTTAACCCATGTTCAACTCCACCGCCCATCAGCCGTCGGATCTCCTCGATCATGATCCGACGGTCCACGATCCTCCTTTTCAAATTTCTTCTCGATAGCCTCTCAGATCCAATCTGCACCGTTCATTTTCCCGATCCAACGGCTGTTATTGATCCCTGCGCCTCTGTGTCTTCCATCGCCTCCTGCTATTAGATGTAGGCCGTCTATTCGTCATATTTGATGGTTAGTATTCATTCGCAGGCCATTGTCCATTTTCATGCATTCTTCAGTGTTTTTGGCCTGTTTTGTGCGCGCGAAGAAGGAAGGGATGATTCAATACCCTATGCGTTAAATTCTCAGCTATCTGCATTCATGTAATAGCACGGTCAAGGACAAGAAGGATGGCCTTGAGCAGATCAAGGTATTAATCAGTCATGGAGCCTTGTACACATTACATTCCATATGTTTAGAAAAGGACAACAGAGCAGTAAAAAGGTCGATTTATTCATTAAGACCATCAGCTTGTAGCAGACAAACTATTAGAAGAATTAATTTGTGTGGGTGGTCCATTATGACCCCTCCTCGTGGAACCTAACAGAATGTTTATTGTAAACAAATTTTATATATACCCAAATAAAGGATGTAATGAAGTTGATGAGTGTTATTTTGTTGTAAGGTTCAACTTCTGGAGATTGTAACTGTTGTGATACCTGCAGCGTCTGGTCTTCATTTTCAGCTAATACAAGCTTCTTTTGTTGTTAATTGCTCAATGTTGACTTCTTCTTCTTGTTCCAGGCCGTGCCTGTTTTGCATTTATTCATGTGCTATTAATGTTTAGCATTATAGGGGTTGTCATCCCACCTATGTTAGGATTTAGCATGTATCATTTGAATTTGTTTGCAGGTTTTTGTTATTTTAATGCCAGAGAGCTGTCATCCTGTCTGTGTATTAGAAAACAAATTTACAGACCTTTTAACTAGTTGCAGCTAGCCATCACAGGGTCCTCTGCATCTGCTGGTGTGATCAGTGTTGTTACCGGGAAAAGTGTCTATTTAGAACTGCTCTATCCCACTAAGGTGTGACAGCTGCCTTAGAAACAAACGGAGAAAACTACTTTTGTATTTCCTTTATGAACTATAGATAGAGAGGAATAGAAAGAACCGACCTGTGTCTTGCGCTAATCCTTTGATCCAATCCCTCTCTTCTTTGACAGCTTCCAGCTACCTGCTCCCTTACTTGCCCAGCTTCACCAAGTACCTGTAAGATCACAGAAGAAGAACACTATACAAAGACATGGATCTATTTTCATAAACAACTTAGGATCAGATTTAAGTTAACCATACAATTGTAACAAGCATCAATGATACAAAAGCATGGAGGAAAAACTCAAATAGTTTTTATTGATAAACAAGAAGATCCAGGAGGAGTTACAACCGATGGTTCCTGACCCAGCATCAACCTCCCAGCAAAGAAGCCCCTCTTCACCTCCAACAAAGCATAAATCACCCAATACTTTGATGTTTGTCTCAAAACCAACAACAATTCCTTACAATGTGCAAAATTCCAGCCTCTGGATCTCTGGGATGAGGGATCCATATATAGATGTATGTAAGGAAGATGAGTCAGCTTGTGATTTGATTAGTGTCTTCTCTCTGTCAGTTCTTGCTTCCACTTGGAGACTGAAGGCCTCTTACTCATCCTTGGTCGAATTCAGTGAGGCAAGTGTCATAGGAGAAGATTCTAGAAGCTTCCATTGTCTCTCCACCTCGCGGAATGACACTGCCATTTGTCATTTCTCATCCAACGCACCCTCATAGTGCATTTAGGTGCGTTGCAACGCACCTAGCCAGTGTGTTTAGGTGCTATGCAATGCACCTAGCCAGTGGAGCAACTGAAATGATCCTGTTTTGACTTATTCTGAGCAGTTTCTGGTGGAGAACTTCTGGGAGAAGCTGTAATTTGTTGACCTTGTTCCTTTAGGGGTTAGAACAACACTTTTAGGGACTTAGGAGCCCTTGGTTTATGGACATTTCATGCTTGGAGTTGTAAGGCACAAAAATGTCTATAACAGTTTCCCCTTAAAGTATGAGGCCGTTAATCGGGTGAAATGCTTTATTATGAGGATCCGAAGTTCTTTCAATGCTGGGAGGAGACCTGTAATAAGATACAATACAATACATTATCTTCATACTATTTTCATGATCTAGCTGATGCGGGCATTCCCATGCTCAGCTTTATAAATTCATTTTCATGTACATAGGACAGACAATCATCTGATTGTAGACTGATGATTCTGATAGAGCCATCATCCTTTTGGTAGGATGATTATCTGTGCTGCAATGCTATACATTTAATGTCTTTATTTCCCTGAATATATATTGCAGCCCGGATGGATGAAACTAGATCCGGGGTCTTCAATCTCGTCCGATCTTCACTCGAAGTACAAGTCGATCCATGTGAAAAATGTCCTGAAGTCGAACATGGAAAGACATCGCTTGATTACCAGTCAATGATGTAAACTGTTAACAAGCGCGAGAGGAATCACCGATAATGATAATGATCCTCAAGGTACTGCAGTACAATTCACGTGGTGTGAATAAAGGACTTGGCGTCGAACACCACGCAAAATCTTTCGGCCGAAGGTCATTGATGTAAACCTGTCGCCAGAAGTGAGAAACTTGCCATTGAGGCATGCAAGCTTCAAAGTACTGAATGGGGTGTTCCTAGACCAACTTCTTGGATAATGAGCTGATGTCGATAAGAAGTGATCCGTCACAGGAGGGCCTTAATGAATCCCACATCAATGACACGGAACGGAGCAAATGATTTTGATGGAAGTGAAAACGATTTGATGATATATGGTTCAGGGTGGAGGTCATGGAAGAATGGAGTATAATGTATGGTAGTGGGTGGGACACAGGTGGCCTCTCTGGATGACTTCTCTTGAACATGTCGGCGACACTGATGTGATGGATTTGTAGCATTAACCCCAAATGTGGATGGTATGGTGTGACCATGGCGATGTGACCGGTGAATGAAACAACCCAACCCGACTCGGACACGGAGTGGAAGTGTCATGTTCAATAGCGAATTGCTACCAATAAAGATTCTTTGAGTTTTCTTCCCAATTTTTCCCCAGTCATTGCTGACCAGTACCTCTTTATTTTTGTCAAGCTTGAGGAGGATAACATATGCTTGTTCTATAATTTTCCCTTTGGGCAAACCCATCGCTATGTTTTAACGAGCCTAGCGATAGTGAAACTCGTTCTCGTCTAAAGACAAGTTTGTCGCTATTAATCTTTTTAACGAGTTTAACGACAAAGATAACTCGGTCCTTTTCATTTTTAGAGAGTCTGAAAAGGTATGTAAAGGTAACTCCAAAATTCCTTTTTCGTCATCTAATCCCTTAAGTCCGAAAAAGTATAAAACAATACAGAAGGGCTGAATTTTTGATAGTTTTAACGAGCCAAATAAAACAAGCGCTCGGTCTTTTTGTACAATAATCCCTTAGGTCCAAAAAGATTAAAATCTAGATGAGGGATAGCACTTCCTGTCCCTTTAACGAGCTGGAGAGGCCAATGGCTCGGCAATCTTTTCATATTTTACAAGTCAGTTGAAAAGAGCTTAAAGAAGACTCGTCTTTTGAGGAATGAGTGATAAAATGGGTAGCAGCTGATTCCAGGTAAGGTTTGGAATTTTCCAATCACAGCAGTGTCACAAGGATGGCTAGTGAAATCACTCTTCGCAGCTGTTCTTCAAAATGGGTAAACAATCAATTGGAGGTGAACGATCGGCCAATGAAAAAGTGGAGGTGACGGTGCAAACACGACCAAGGCTTTAGTGGCTAAAGTACTTCATTCACGGTGGTTATTTACCGGGGAATAGTTCATTTTTTAACGAGCTTAAACGTGGGTGGAAACATTTGCTCGGTGTGGGTTTATTTTTTAACGAGCTTGAACCTTGCGGTAACACTGCTCGATTAGTCCAGTCGTATGATAAGAATGTCTCATATAAAACGACAATTTTTAGAGTTTTTCCCCACATCCTTTCTTTATGCAAGTTAGGAAACGACCAATCCTACGGGTTTAAAGGGTTAGAGGTCCTAAAAATTTAAAAAATAAATAGTCGCTCTTCGCTTGCATGCCAAAAGGCTTGCATGCCCCCAGGTATAAAATAGAGTTTCAAGGTTACCTCTACTTCTTTCCGCCAAAACATTTGTTTTACCGAGAGAGGCCTACCTCTTACAGGTTACCCAAAGATTGTTCTATTCACGGCGTAAACAAAACACTTCTTCGGCGATGTCTACCGAGATAAACAAAGGTGAGTGGCGACGCTCACCAACTCACATAACTTTGACAAGAGAATCTTGTTCTAGAATAACCCCCTCTTCCAATCACGGATGGGGGTATAGACTAGTCATATTCTCCCGCGGAAACCTACTCTATACCCGAAGTTTTTCTGCCGAAGCAGACCAGGGTGCATGCCCCCTGGGTTTCAGTCATGTCCCCCTGAATTACTCGCGCTCATCGGGTGGACGGACTGGAGATTGAGACATTTCTTGCGCGAAAAGACCATTCAGGGATGGTATATGACTATTTGCTATGTGTGATCCGGGAAATGAAAGTTGGTCCACGAGCTTTACCATTCTTCCTTCGTACGGAAAACACATCACTCTAAAGAGTGATGAGACAATAGCTCTCATGCAATAAATGTAGTCTCGTCGAAGGAGTAGATTGTAATCTAGGGGTCCTTGAACTACCATTACGTTCATGCGAACTTTTTTCCTTCTCAATGTTATGGGCACATCGGGAAGGATCCCTAAAGGTCGACTGGTTCCTTTATCAAAGCCTGTCAAATTTCTCATCTCAGGCAAATGCGATGGTGAACCAAGCGCTTTCCAAGCAGTTGAGGAAAGGATACTCACAGAAGCCCCCTCATCTATGATGGTACCAGCCATAACCATTCTATATATTTGAACGATAATCTGGAATGGTACGCTTGCTGGTAAACGGGGTCTGCCTAGTTGATTCCAGTTGAAGGAGACAACTAGGTTGCTTGGAGGTGGGACCGAATAGACGGCCAGGCACGGCTCTAACGAAATTCCTTCCTGCGGTAAAGGAACGGGTAAATTGCCCCCATGTTTGTCGGAGTCTGTGTTTATGAAGAGAATTTGGACGGTGTCATCCTTGTTCTCCTCAGTGACGGTATCATCTGAAGATGAAACCTCTGAAGGCAAGACCGGGTCAACTGCTGCCTCGACCTTTTGACTTTCATCTGGTATGGATCCAGATGGTTTATCTTCAATGATAGGTGCTTCAGCTGACCACCTGAGCAGGCCAGCTGGATTTTCGACCAGTGACAGACTTGGCAAGAGTTTTTTATATCCAGGAGGAAGTCGTGACGGTGAAACCGGACGATCATCCAAAACTCTTTTAGCTTCGTCTAAGAAGGGACAACGGTGAACGGCATGATTGCCTTCACATAGTTTACAAGGAAATCTATATTTTCCTTTTTGTCCTGGGGCTTCACTTTCACTAGTCGACGGTGTGTTTTCAACATGATCATCAGAGGTTGACGACACCAGGTTGTGCAAACGAGGAGACCAGTCCCTTAATATCCGAGGGATGCAAGGACAATCTCTGTGAAAGTGGTCTCCTTTGCAAATGACACATGGCGATTTAGGCCTGGTCGGTGCAGTGTGTGGATTTTCGTTAGACGACACTCGTTTTCCCCCATTCGCCTTTGGCTCCTTCTTCTTCTTCCCTTTCTTCTTATTTTCCTTCTTCTCCTTAGGAACTTGAATTTTGGCTTTACCAGCCCCATCAAGCGAAGAGGAAGGAGGAGAGGAAGAATTAGAGGAAGTAGAAGGCTGGTGGGTAACTCTGGATTCGTCTAATTTCTGATTCGATTGTTCAGGAATAGTGGTGTTCTGAACGATAGAGGTTGAGAAGAGCCATACTGGCAAACCAATTGTCAGCCCTGGAAGTGACAATGTGGCCATATGGGGCGCACCAACATCTCCCCAAGAGGAGAAGGGACTAGGATTTCCTCCAAGGGGAATTCCTTGGTTGGTAGACTCCATTTTCTCAACCCAAGATCAACGTAGGAAAGGGTAATGAATATTCCGTTTAAAATAAATTTTATACGCTTTGACACAACTTGTTTTTTCAGTTTTTAAGAGTCGAGAAAAAACAAAAGATGACTCTAGTCTCCTTCGATTTTTAATGAGCTTAAAGTGACAAGTGCTCAGATGGACCTTTTCCGTTAAGGAGTCTGAAAAGGAACGAAAGGGACTGCTCTGGAGGTCTAGGTAGAGGGAGTACCAAACCAATCGCAAAACTGCAGAATACTTTTTACGGTACGACAGTCAATCTTCTCGAATGTTGTGTTCAGTGAATTGCAATCGATAGGGCAGCAGACACGGCTTCCTATGGATAAAGGATTTAAGCCTATAGGGGTCTCCCAAAATATACTCGACAGTACGTGGGAGCACAAGTCCGTACTGGCACTTATCGTCTCAAAGTGGAGGAATCACCCAACCATTAGTGAAGACAACAGTTACCAAGCTTTACAACGCCGAAATACGTCTCTAGCCTAGACCTCTAAATGTTGTGCGTTAAGTTCCAAAGCGTTGTTAGATTCATTGAATTTATTTTAAGTTGATCTTGCTTATGAAGTTTGCCTTTTGGGTTCACCACGAGATGTAGATGTAATTCCTAAAATGCAATCTAAAGATGATAAACAAACTTTTATCTCTTTTGTGCAATGAAAATCCTAGCTACTAGAGGAAAAGAAAGATACAATCTTTTCACAAAGAGCAAAGAGCACACTGTAAATGCACTTTCCTAAATCAAGCCAAACAGACTGTCTATATGCAAATGCACATGCATGTATTTGTTTTTGACTTTCTTAGTATTGATGCTAAAAAGAAAGTTGATGTACAAATCTGAATTTGCTTTCAAGTGACAAACACAAACAATCTTCTTTTCGAAATCAAAAGATAGAGATGATTACGACACCTTGTGATTTTTGAAATGAATACTCATTTTGACACTAGAAAATCACAAATTCAGACCAAAGGCAATAGTAAAAGTATAATCGACCATCAACAACATTCAAACTTTCTCCTATGATCGAAATCGACACTTGCGACAGATCTAAACCAAAGGACGACAGTACGACTATTCTACTTTTGCAATGGAAAACTGTAAACGACTCAACAAACACACAAAAACATCTACAGTTCCTTTGTACAAAGGAGGCGGAATAACAGTAAGGAAAAGGGGTTTTAAACAGACATATACTGATCACAGGCTACAAAATTCAGAGACAGAACTGGAAAGAATGAAGCACAAGAACCACAGCTGCACAGGGCTAGTCTGATCAGCGCACCTATAACACAGAGAAACTGGATTGCAGCGCAGGTTGCCCTTTCAGGAAGTGTGTTGAATTGCAGGATCTCTTAACAGTACCTGCGTTGGGCCAGAAATGAGAATCTGTCCGGGTTCTGGGTCACAGTTTGCAGTTTAGTCTCTAGTTTTTGGCCGAGTAAAAGCAATCAGTAATGCACAATCAGGGGTAGGTCTAAGGAGGGTCTAAGAGCTATCACAAGGGAAATCAGATAGTTTGTGGATCAGCTGTTCAAATCATAAACAAATCCAGTGAATGGATTGAAGCAGCAGATGTCTACTTTGCATTTTTTATAGCAAATGCAGTTCGAATGCTACTTATGAGTTTATGAAACAAACAACAAAGAGATACACAAACAAACTAATTAGACAATCTCCCCAGCGGAGTCGCCATTTTGTTACCGGGAAAAGTGTCTATTTAGAACTGCTCTATCCCACTAAGGTGTGACAGCTGCCTTAGAAACAAACGGAGAAAACTACTTTTGTATTTCCTTTATGAACTATAGATAGAGAGGAATAGAAAGAACCGACCTGTGTCTTGCGCTAATCCTTTGATCCAATCCCTCTCTTCTTTGACAGCTTCCAGCTACCTGCTCCCTTACTTGCCCAGCTTCACCAAGTACCTGTAAGATCACAGAAGAAGAACACTATACAAAGACATGGATCTATATTCATAAACAACTTAGGATCATATTTAAGTTAACCATACAAATGTAACAAGCATCAATGATACAAAATCATGGAGGAAAAACTCAAATAGTTTTTATTGATAAACAAGAAGATCCAGGAGGAGTTACAACCGATGGTTCCTGACCCAGCATCAACCTCCCAACAAAGAAGCCCCTCTTCACCTCCAACAAAGCATAAATCACCCAATACTCTGATGTTTGTCTCAAAACCAACAACAATTCCTTACAATGTGCAAAATTCCAGCCTCTTGATCTCTGGGATGAGGGATCCATATATAGATGTATGTAAGGAAGATGACTCAGCTTGTGATTTGATTAGTGTCTTCTCTCTGTCAGTTCTTGCTTCCACTTGGAGACTGAAGGCCTCTTACTCATCCTTGGTCGAATTCAGTGAGGCAAGTGTCATAGGAGAAGATTCTGGAAGCTTCCATTGTCTCTCCACCTCGCAGAATGACACTGCCATTTGTCATTTCTCGTCCAACGCACCCTCATAGTGCATTTATGTGCATTGCAATGCACCTAGCTAGTGTGTTTAGGTGCTATGCAATGCACCTAGCCAGTGGAGCAGCTGAAATGATCCTGTTTTGATTTATTCTGAGCAGTCTCTGGTGGAGAACTTCTGTGAGAAGATGTAATTTGTTGACCTTGTTCCTTTAGGGGTTAGAACAACACTTTTAGGGACTTAGGAGCCCTTGGTTTATGGACATTTCATGCTTGGAGTTGTAAGGCACAAAAATGTCTATAACAAGTGTTCTCCATCTTCACATTTTCTTTAAAACTGTGAGTAATTGGTGGTTAAAAGCCTTGTAGTCTGGGGGTGTTCACCCATGTCTGGGGTCAAGCACAGTAGAAGTGGTTATCTGGCTTGAATATGCAACATTTCTTTCATTCATCCACCATTTACCAACATTTTTGTTGAGTTTGTAATGTTCCCGAGCATCTCTGAGATACAACCTAGGAAAGTTTCTTGGGGTGATAATAGGATGAAAATTAGGTATATATAAAACACTCTATTAACATAGTGGTTCACACTTCTATTGGTAAGTCCCCATTTGAAACTTTTTTTGGATATTTTTGACCTTCACCTTAGGATATTTCGTATGGGAAGCAAGGACGAGTAACAGAGGATATTAAAAGGGATTCCTTAAGGGATAAAAAATTTATAGAAAAGATCAAGAAAAACCATATATAGGCACATGAGACACTACACAAGTTACAAAAAAATATAAGGCCATGCAAGATTAGCACAAGAAAAAGAAGTCATTCAAAGTGGGAGAAAAAGTATGGTTTCATTTTAACAAGGAGGGGCTGTACAATCTTGTTGGCCACCCAATAGACCCCGCTCTCATATTTTCATGATATGGGCCCCCATTTTTTTATTGTTTGTTTTAGGATTTGATACCTTTCTTTGAACTAGAACAATGATTACAATTCAAAAACAAAGATTTTATTCTATATTTTGACATGGTTTTCTCTTTTATTGATATGTGGTTTGATGAGGCACAATATTAATACTATTGATAGGGTCGATGATTATGGTGTTGTATTTAGAATGCTTCTTATTTTTCATTAAGTTATATTTATCTGATATCTTCTAGGCAACCTTGTAACAACATAGGTTTATTTAATTGAACCTACATATGAACATTATGTTTTTATTGTGTACTCATATATTCCTTTACCTATATTATTGGTTAAAGTTACAAAGTCGTAATGTTTATATAATATACAAAGATCATGAATCATGGATCCTTTGAATGTTGTCATACCTTTTTATGATATATAACATAGGTGTTTATATTTTTAATGTTTCATGCTCTTTTATGTGTGCAATGTCGTGATTTTACGACCTTATAATATCGTTTCACATTATTAAATATCATGATATATAATTCAATAGTATTATGGTTCAACATATCAAAATTTAATATCATAACCTATGGTTTTGTGTATAATTTAACTATGGTAAGGAAGGATCTCGGTGAATTGTGCAAGGAGTTAATTCCTAAAATTAGTGGGTACATTCAATGGGATTTCATATAAATAGATTATTCATTTTCTGATGACTTGGCTTAATTTATCCAAACTAGTGACCACGACTCTCAACACTTGGTTATACCATTAATTTTTGTCATTTCTTGAGTTTTGAGGTTACATTATTTTTTTGACTTTTATCATTACTACCAAGTACACCACGTTTCCTATGCCAATTTTCCAATTCAAGGCCTGGGGCTTTTATTCGGGTGTTCTTTCCGTTCTTGCTTCGAGTCCTTTCCTTGCATGTTGCTATGTAATGCTTAGGATTTATTCTATAGAGTGTTGCCTAGCTTGTTTGAGTGAAACCATTGCCTAACCACCTTGTCTCATGTTGTAATTTTTAGGGCTTGAAACTCTTGTTTTCTTCGTATTACCTCGTCTGTAAACTAAACCACGCTTAAATATTATCACATGTCTAAAAATTCCTTTGGTTGTTGGTACTAAGTTGATTGCGGGTCATATCATTGAATCCTATGAAGAGTATCTCACTCTGTTTTCAGAAGGTTGGTTGGTGATATTTTGTCCAATGCTTCTAGGTTTTTAATGAAAAGGTGGCTAAGGAATTTGCTTGAACCTTTAATGGAAAGAAATATAAACTCAATGATGTCAAGATGTAGGTCAACATAAATTTTGTAGAGTTAGTTAGACTCTCTACGGAAGGTGAGAATTGGTCAAAGAATCTTTTTGTGCATAATGTGCCATTGTGGAAGTTCTTGGCATCCAAAATCTATGTGTATAATTTTGAAAGTATGACAATCCACTTTCTGAAACCTAAATAATAGGATTTGTTATACTTTGTTAGCGGTTTATAACATGTGAGGGTAGATATAGTTTTGTTTTCATGTACCACATACGTTTGTTGATGGTATTTTTATTTTTTAAACTCAATCTCCCTTTCTACCTCCACAAGAGCCTCGATCCAGGCCATATCCCCTTTGTTGACAAAAGGTCAAAAGCCTGTGTCAATAGGTCTTGGGAAGAAAATAAAGGCTTCACAGTGTTATCCCTTTGAGATACTACAAAATATGGGAGATAACACTTATGACTCAATATACACCCATACATGCATATTTACACAATTGCGAATGTAGAGGATATGAAACTCTGTGAACCTTCCATACCTGATTAGGAATAGGAAAAAGTCATACATTCTATAGAGGATTTTGTACCAGGTGCTTAAGAATAGTTAATAAAGGATATATATCTATAGAATAGTTATAGAACGATAAGGCAGGGGAACATGAACTTTGGAAAATTGAGTTGAAAGGATAACTTCCATGGAAGGCTAAATGGTATAACAAAGTGAAGGTGGAGGAAACATTTCCTCACCTCATTTAGTAGAAACTTTTGGCAGCCCAAAAGCATCTAAAAGTGGAGAGGTGTGATCTGTATTGGATCATTATATTGTTTCGCATCCATATTTATGCTTTAAGAGTGGAAAAAGTGAAGGAATCAACTCAGAGGACTAGTTTTAACTATGGGACCTACTTTGGAGAATTTAGGTTTGAAACCTTTTGAGAGAATTTTCAAGAATCAAATAATGAATTTTTGGGTAAAACTTTGCCACTTTAGTGCCATATATTTTTTTCCTAATATAAACATAGATACCTTTCCAACAACACAAGAATCACCTCAATTAGAGTCCATACACAAAATTTATGCCACTTAAAGGTGTACCTTCCTATTTTGGGCACCATAATTCGAGAGGATGCCACACCATCCCCCATTACTAATTTTAAAGGGGTTGAACATGTGATCATGATGAGTGACACTATAGAAGACTCCATATTGTAACTATGTTTAAGAGTTTAGGTGGTCAAACATAAGCACTAGTAGGATATTGGGTTGTGTTATAACTAGGCCAATAAGAGGAAAAGGGGTTTTATTCTTTTTTATTGCACTTGTTCCATAAATGAGAAGAGTAGCCAAGATAGGTAGAGAGATAACACATAAGGAGGATTTTGTCACTATAGTATCCGATGGGCCATAGGCCTTAATTATAGTCGTATTTGTTTTCTATTCAGTGAAATAGAGCGAAGCGACTTCATCTTCCACCTAGGTTTTCTCCTAAAATGGTTTCCCAAGATATATCTTGTGTTGAAAGTTGTTTGTGGGTTTTATTTATTTGTTATTTATTTTTTACATGAATTTTAATCTACATGCATATGCAATAAACATTAATCTACAAATCCATAAATATAAAGAGAAAAAAACCTCATAGTCTATGTTTTTGGATTTTTAATTAGTAGAATTTATGAGATCTGTTGTGACAAACTATTTATTGGAATATCCATGGATATTTATGGTTCAATTATTAACCTTTGTTAGCTATTTATGACCATAATTATATATGATTTACCATGGTTGACTATAACTATGGTTGACCATGGTTGGCTATAATTTACTATGGTTATATTACATCACAATGTAATGTTTGTGGCTAATTATGTTTCACTGTGACATCAGGATATGTTCATAATGTTATCAAGTTGGGTTGTGTTCATCATATTGTGACATTGGGTTTTCTTTTAATACATAAACATATTAGGTTATATTTGTCACATTATAATATCCAATTATGTCATCAAACTATGACAATAGGTTTTGTTCATCCCAATGAAACATGAACTTATAATTATCACATTGTGATGATCACTTATGTCAGTATATTTTGACATTGGATTTTGTTTAACACATTATGATGTCAAGCTATATTTTTCGCATTATGATGTCAATTTTCATCACATTATGGCATTATTTTTTATTAATCCTAGTATGGCATCAAGTTATGGTCATCACATTGCAATATCGAGTTATGCTTGTCTCACTATGATGATGGATTTTGTTCAACACAAAATGTGGTAAAGTTATTTTTGTCATGTTGTAATTTTGAGTTATGGTTCTCACATTATGACATCAACTTTTTTGCATCACAATCCAACATCCAGTCATGATTGTCACATTATAAAGCTATGTTTTTTTCAGCACATTAAGTGAACAGGTTATTTTTGTCACTTTTGGATGTTGAATTTTGGTTGAGGTATGGTCATCACTTTGTAAAATTAGGTTATATTCATCATAGTACAAGATCAACTTATGGTCATCGCATTGCCATGTAGGGATTTTTTTCACGTTAGGATATCTATTATGTTCATCACATTATGGTTTCAAATTATGTTTGTCACATTATTATGTGAGGTTATGCAAATCTAATTACAATATTGGCTTATGTTCAGTAGACTAGTAAGTTTGGCTAAGTACATCACATTATAAACATCGAGTTATATTCATCACTATGATAATGATAATTTTTCATTAGAATTTCACATTACGATATATTCTATTACATCATAATGTGAACCATGGTCGAATATTGCAACATCTAACCATGTTGACATAAGCATGGTTAACAATGTCACAAACATAATTAATATTTATATATCAATTGAATATATTAAAATATGATAAAATATATATCAAAATAATAAAATATATATCAAAAAATATACTATATATCAAATTATATAAACTATATATATAAGAAAGTCGATGCTCAAAAATTGTAGTAGTTAAGAGGAGACACCAAGAAAAACAATCTATGATAAGGATTGGTGTGGCATAGGCCAAGTGAAATCCTTAGGTGATTTTAATGATTTAGATACCCCCCATTCATGGTTTCCTATACCAAAAACTAGTGCACTAAATCATGTATATGATTTGCGAGACTAACTTGTGGTTGGGAGTTTCACCTCATTGACTAATAACTTATTGAGCTCATTCATAGAGATTTTAAAATTATGAAATAAAGAGTCAATATATTATAGCTATGGGTTTCTTTTGGGGGAGAGGGGAGTTGTGGGATAAGTGGATTTATAGGTATTAGGGAATATAAAATGGGTGTTAGGTAAAATGAGCGGATATGCATTAAAACCAAGGGTTATTTTATTAGAAACTTGTATTGAGATGGAGGTTTAGCAAAAAGATTTTGGGGTGTTAATCACTATCTAGTGAGTTTAGAGGCATTGTTCAATATCCTAGGACTAAAATATTTATGCACATGATGACTAAGTGGATATCATGTGGAAACCATGGCTTAGGGTTACCTAAGCCATCAAAATACCCTAGGAATTACAATTGGCCTATGCTATACCAACCGTCAACATAGGTGGATATATTTTTGTATCTCCATGTGGGTTTTAAGCCTTGTCTTCTATAAAGGAGAAAGAATCAAAATTCAATCATGCTAACATAATTTCACCTATTAAATTATTTATTTCACACATGTGTATAATAAATTATATATTAAATATCATTTAGCTATATAAACTATTAAACTTTATATCAAATTAGATGATTAAACATGTGAGACTAATATATATTAAAACATAAAATAAAATACTAAAAAATATTACTAAAAATAATATGAATTGGATGATTAAATTTTTTGTCATCCATCTTGATGTTTTCAAAGTGGAAAGAGTGGGGGAATCAAATCACAAAACCATTTTTAGTAGTGAGAAATAGCTTGGAAAATTGGGGTTTGAAACCTTCAAAGAGCATTTTGAGGAATTAAATAGTGTTTTTTAGGGTTAAATATTTGTCACTTTCATTCCACACCTTTCTTTTCCTATTCTACACAAATATACCTTTCAAACAACACATGGACTACCTCCATCAAAATTCACATGCAGATTTTTTATCACTCGAAAGTTGACCTTTTTATTTTGGAAACCATAATTCCGGACGATGTTATGTTATGCTGCATTATTCATGGAAAAGGGGTTATCCATGTGATCATGATGAAGAAGACTCTAGAAGAGACCATATTGTAACTCTACTTAGGAGTTGAATGAGTCAAACCTAACTACTAGTAGGTTAAGGGGTTGTGTTATAGCTAGGACACTAGGAGGTAAAGGGGTACCAATTCCTTTCAAATGCATTTTGTTCCATACATAACTAGAGTAGTTGATATGGATACAAAGATATTACATAGATGATATATGTGCATTGTAGTATCCTATAGGTCATTGGCCTTACTTCATTGTACTTTAAGCCATTTCATATTCAGAGCAAGAGAGTAGAGTGACCTCACCTTCCAACTCACGTTTCTCCTAAAAGGGTTTCATAGGATATATTGTGGGTCAATTGTGGTTTGTGAGTTTTTTGATTCCTTATTCTCCATTTTATGCATAATTATAATTTTCATGCATACACAATAAACAATAATTTACATATCCAAAAATATAAAGAAAAATAAACCCTCATAGTGTAGATTTCATACATTCTAATATATTTTATCATATGTGTTGTGACAAACTGTCCAATGGAATATCCATGGTATTTTATAGATCAACAAAATATTAGGATATAATTATGAAATATTCATTAATAAACATAAAAAGTAAAAAATTAACACAAAATATTAAAATATATTATCACATACATTATTATGAAAAGGTTAACAATTAATAACCTATTTTTTCTTGTTAGAAGTCACATGTTCAAATTCAAAAGAAAAAAATATATACATCTTACTAACTTGTCCCAGAAATCATACACTAATATTATTAAAAACCATGAAAAAATAAAAAAATAAAAATAAAACATAGCAAAACACAAAATGAAAAGAACATATACGAAAATATAAAATACATATTAAAATGAAAATATTAAAAAAGTTATTAAATCCTCTCACGGAGAAAATGGAGGAACAACTTTTTATATTAAAAAGTGTGTCTCTCCTCACATTTGGTTGAAATATTTGACAACAAGGCTTAGAGTATTTATATCTTAGTTTGTTATTTTATACCTATTAAATCTAACCTTTTATAAGGAAATCAATCTAAATAAGAATTTTACTTGTACTAACTTAGAGAAGGATATTCATGGTCTAATGAATGATGACAATATCCTCTTATTAGGAGAGTTTAATGCTAGAACCACATAAAACCAAGCTATTCTTGTAAGTGATTATTCAAACCCTAATCTTCTTTGGCTATATGAGCACCTTGATTTAGCTAGTACATTCAAAAGAATCTCTAAAGACCTAACCAATAATTTGTTTAGTATTGAGTTAGTCATAGTATGTACTTTTCAAGATCTCATAATTTACAATGGTGTAATCAAGTGGCCAAAATCTAACTACATGAATTTTATATAGAACTTTAACCTTAACTCTAAACATTTCCCTCCAAAACAAACACATGCATGAGAATTATGAGGGTCAAAGCCAGATACTTTTTCAAAACAATAAGATGATCTCTTATTAAAAGATTTCAATAGGGATTTACACCTCTTAGAGGAAAGGATAACATTGAAATCATCTATCATAAATTTACTACAACCCTCTCTAATACCATTACTACTTTCTCTACCAAACTGTCATATAAAAAGAATAATAGAGCTACCAACCCTTGCTATGATAATGATTAAAAAAATTCTAGAAAATCAATTAGGGATGCTCCTAACAAAACCATAAAACTTGATAAAACAAACATGTAAAATTTTTTATTAAAAGAAATTAAATATACTACATAAGTAAAAAGAAAGAGAAGTTATTGCACCTTTCTAAGTCTAAAACTAGAAAGTTTTGGAGAACAGTTATGATTTATAAGAGTAAAGAAAATCATTTAATTGCCTTGTAGAACTAGAATATTTAACCTAAAACCTCTATAAATATCTCAATGCCATGCATGCCATTTGAATTCCCTTATTTAGGGTGACATATTTTCTTTAGTAGACATTGATTTTGGAGTTAAGCAACTTTCTAATGGGAAAGATATGGCTATTGAAGGATGCCAAGGTCATTTTTTTTAAATGGGAGAATAAATCCTCATCCTACACATACACAAGGCTTCCCTAGGACTTGGACACAAAGCCTTATTGTGCCTATCTTTAAAGGAGGGGATAAAATATTTCATCTAATTACAGGACAATTATGATTGGCCATGTATTAGCCAACTTGAAAGACCTTTCTTTTTAAATAGGATTATCGTTTGGCTTGAAATCCATGGTAAAAGAGCTAAAGACCTAGTTAGGTATAGAATATATCAGTAAACCATGGGCGATCTTGTTACCTGTAGGAAAATTGCAAAGGAATGATACAATAATAAGGCCGATCTCTTCTATTTTTCTCTTGACTTTATAAAATATTTGGACGTAAATCCTAGAACAAAACCATGGAAGAGGCTAGAAGAGATAATGGTTCCTCTTGCATTGAGGGTTGTTGTGACAAGGCCATATGAGTGTAACCCCCTCCTCCCACACTTACCCAAGCTTATCGGTCCACCATGGAAAATATGTAATGAAGAGTTACAATGATATGATTCAAATCCCTAAGTACTGTTGAGGAAGTGGAACTGATTAACCAAAACCTTACAAAACTCCCTCAAGTGCTATAAAACCTCCAGGAGCTAACCAAACACCCCAAGTTCCCAACCCTTGAGTTAACTTAGCTTTACATAGACCTGGGATCTCGGTTGCTCCCATGAAAGGGTAAGCTAGCGGTTGAGACCCTCCAATCACTCTAATGAGCTCACATCCCAGATATTGTAGCCTCTTTCACTTATCTTTGTGCCAATGACCCCGAGATCTAAGCCACTTTTTCTATACTAAGACCCAGACCTCTGCCCAGAACTTAATGAAACTCTTAGAGATAATAATTAATAATGAGACAATACCTCTAAAGTATAACATGAACAAGGGCTTAACGTGACTCATCCTAACCATGACAGGAATTTTGTCAAACACACCATGAACATGTAATCTGCAAGTCATAACTACACATCTGAACATAGGGGCCTCATACTTATCTGAGATTTATCAAGAAGGTCAAATGCCTTCTCACAGTAGTTGCATTATCATCAATTAGGTCATACATCCATTAACCATTCATTTACTAATCTAATCATGATGAGAGACATAGCTAAAGTGTATCATTAAACCATACTTATAAGCAACTCATAACCATAATAATAACAATGATTGAAAAACAATCAATGCCACATAATAACAAGTACATTTACACATGAAATACAAAGGAAAAGAGGTATTATTAACATATGCAAAATCCAACCCACTCAGGGAATTCCATGTACCACCTGATTATATATTGGGTTGAACAAATCTTTCTTTCAACCAATTACCCTCATGCCATATTCTAAGCATGAATGTGGGAGTCACAAAAAAACCAACCAGGGCTTCTCAGGCTTTACCTTGTATCCCTCCATTACTAGTCAATGGATTCCTATGCTCAAAACCCTCATCTATATAACCATAATTTATCATTGGTCCCACCATTACCTGACAATGGATTCATAGGCCCAAATAAAGAAACATACACTATAGGATTTACCTAAATCCCACCATTACTAGTCAAGGGATCACCAGGCCTGACAAGCATGGATGCCTCTCGATTTCTTCACCAATACCTGAAGGAATTTTCCCATCTCCACGCTCAGGATTTACTATGTATCTTTCCATTACCAATTAATGGATTCCTAGACCTTTGGGAATTTTCTTCAGACCACCTCACATAGTTCAAAAACCATCCGACAATCCATCTTAACCAAATGAAAGAACCCTATCACACTATGGCTATCTCTAAATGGTAAGGCAAGGCTCAAACCACTGTCACACCTGGAAAAATCCATGCCAATGACAACAGAGAACCAAATACACACATGCATGTACCATGCATGCCAAAACTAGCGAGGCAATCATACATGCAACTCGATACGTGCAAGGAATCTCGTTGTATCCGCATGATCCAACCCTTCCTTATGTGATATTTTCTTCCATTTTCCTCCTTTTATTCCTTTGCCTTCCTTTCTCCATAGATAGATTTCTCCAAGAGGGCTCTAAGTGTGCAATAGTATGAGAAAGTAGAGAAAATAGAGAGAGAGATCCAAAATTGAATTGAAAAAAGCTTTGAACTGATCCTCATAAGCCTTTTCTTTCATGAGGAATCTATTTTCTTCAATTTCCATTATTTTCCTTCAACTTCCTCCTCACATGAAACCTATGACCTTTCACCTTCCTTTTCTCCTAATTTCCTTTATTTGAATAAATAGAATGCCAATTAATGCCTCTTGCCTTTCCAAAGCCTTTTTCATTGTCTTTTCCAATTTCTCCTTAGTCATAACAAACCAAATGAACACCCACTAGGATGTTTTTCCCAACATTTAGCTTGGAATATGTGTCCCATGACCTTGGTCTTATTTTTCATTTATTAACTTTATTACATGAACTTTTAACCTAGGGTTGTTACAAACCCCTCCCCCTTAGGGAACACCTTCCTCAATGTTCTATGATACTTACAACTAGTAAGACTTGTAAGAAGAAAAACATACTTCCCATGGATCTTTATAACTTAGCTCAATGCATCACTTACAATGATAAACCTACTGAAAATAAAACCAACATGATAACATAATAGCATGACACCCATACCACTTATTGGAGCTTTACAACATAGGTCATTGCAGTATTGACAATAACAACCATACATAAATATGTACATATACAAAAACTCATTTTCCGTCGCCAGAAAATAATGAATGATGCATAGCCCACATCAGATCAATTGTATCCCATGTATCTTCATCGCTCCCAAAGTTCTTCCACTTCCCTTTAACTTGCTCAATTGCTTGATTTCGGAGCATGATCTTCTTTTGTTGTAGTATGCACTCAGGTCCTAGATGGAATTTTCCTTATGGCTCCACCAGCAATACATACTAATTAATAACATGAACAACGTCCCTTACATATAGTTTAATAAATGAAACATGTAAAACATCATGTGCTTTCACTGTAAGAGGAAAATAAAGTTTGTAGGCCACTCGTCCAATCCTCTTAAGGATCTCAAAACACCTACAATACCAAGTTTCTAACTTCTTACATGACACAATCCTCAAGGAGTTGTTCTTGGGTTTGATGTGAAAGTACACATGTTCCCTAACCTGAAACTCATTAAATTCCTTGTCTTAATCTACATAAATATTATGTCTATCCTTTTCTACCTTAGATTCTTCTTGATAACCTTCAGTTCCTGTTCCATCTCTGCCAACATGTGCGGTCCAATCAACACCCTATTCACTAGATCACTCCAACTAATGGGAGTATTATAACTCCACCCAAAGAGTGCCTCAAATAGGCTCATCCTCAGTGACTCCTGATACCCATTATTGTAAGAAAACTATACTAGTGGAAGATACTCTTCCCACTTCAATTGTTGATGAATAACATCCATTCTAAACATGTCCTCCAAAATCCTATTGATCCTCTTTGTCTGTCCATTTCTCTATGGATGATATGTTGTTCTGAAGGCCAAATATGTACCCAAACTTGCAAATAACTCCTTCCAAAACCTGGAAATGGACTTTACATCTTTCTTTGACACAATATTCTTCATAATACCATACAACCTCACTATCTTCCTAACAAAAACCTGTGCTACCTCACTAGCTAAATAAGTAGACTTCACTGGAATGAAGTATGCTACCTTTGTCAACATGTCAACCACAACCATAATACAATCATATTGTCTAGATTTGCTCAACAAAAATGTAATGAAATCCATGAAAATGACCTTGCATTTTCCCCTTTGTAATTAGAATCAGTTTTAGTAGACCATTAAGATGCTTACACTATTCTTTTCGTTGTTAACAATCCAAACATCTAGCCACAAACTCTGCCACTTCCTTCTTTATATTTAGGAAATAGTTGAACTTTTCACCATTGCCAATGTCTTATGGTATCCTTGGTGACCTAAATAAAACTTATCATGAAATTCCCTCAAGATAATCTTTTTGACCTCAGTGTTGTCGGACACATAGATCCTGTCCTTAAATCCAACCAAACCATCCACTGTGAAATGATAGTCCACATCTGGATCATCTGTACCATGCTACTGTAACATATTCCTAAGCTCCCTATACCTATCATCCTTCTATCCTTCCTGTAAGATCTAATCTTGTAAATACGTCCCATATGAACTCATAGCGGCTATATGATTAACTTGTATTATTCTACTAAGAGAATCTACAACCCTATTCTCTTTTCCATTAATGTACCTGATCTTGAAGTCCAACACACTGATTGTGGTTAATCATCTAGATTTCCTGAAATTTAGATTCTATTGGTCAAATAGTTATCTCAATCAACTCTAGTCATTCATCAATACAAACCTCCCACCAAGAATATAGTGTCTCCACATCTTCAATTCACGGATGATATTTTTCAACTCAAGATCATGTGTCACATAATTTTTCTCGTGCTCATTCAATTTACTTGATTTATAATGTACCACCTGTCCCTCCTACATAAAGACTCCACCAAGTCCTCTCTTCAAATCATCTATACACACCACAAATTGTTTATTTGAGTCTGTAATCTTGAGAACAGGAGCATTTTCAATAATTTCTCAACTACTCAAAACTTGCTGCACATTTCTCTGTCCATTCAAATTTCTTTCCTTTCCTCTACAATGAGGTTATAGGATATTCAATTTGTGAGAAGTTCTTGATGAACCTCCTGCAGCAACCTAAGAACCCCATTAATGATCTTACCTCATCCACATTCCTTGGAGCTACCCATTTGATGATAGTTCTTATCTTTTATGGATCCAGTGCTATGCCTTCCTTGGAAACCACATGCCCCATGTAATGTACCTATGTCTAAAAGAAAATTCATTTACTAATCTTGGCATACAACTGATGCTCTCTTATCAATCTCAATATTGTTGTTAAGTGTTCGACATGCTCTTCCTCATTCTTAGAATATATCAATATATCATCAATGAATACAATAACAAACTTGTCCAGATAAGGATGAAAAACATTATTCAACAAGCACATGAAAGTAGCTAGAGAATTCGTAAAACCAAAAGGAACAACAACTAGCTCATACTTCCCATACCTGATACGAAAAGTTGTCTTATAGATGTCCTCTTCTTTAATGTGTACCTAATGGTATCCTGATCTCAAATCAATCTTTGAGAACAACGTTTATCCCTTCAAATGGTCAAATAAGTCATTAGTCCTTAGCAACAGATACCTATTCTTGATTGTCACCTTGTTCAAATACATGTAATCAATGCACATTCTAAGTGTGCCATCCTTCTTCTTCACAAAAATTATTGGTGTACCCCACGACAATACACTTAGCCTAATGTATTCTTTGGAAATAATTTCCTTCAATTGTAACTTCAGTTCCACTAAATCTAGAGTTCTCATCCTATATGGTGCCTTTGATGCTAGTGCTACACCTGGTACCAACTCAATAGAAAAGTACACTTTCGTGTGAGGTGAAAAATCTGAAACCTATGCTAGGAATATATCCTGAAACTGTTGCAAAACCAGATACTTCTTCAAGACTTGTACATCCTCAACATCGTTACCATTATCACTCAAAATATCTACGGCAAACACATCCTTTTTTGTAACTACTCTTTGCCTCCATAGATGTAACCATTATAACTGACGTTTCTTTCTTCTTACCCTACAAGATTCTTTGTTCTTCATTATCATCCAAGCACTCAATAGCCTTATCATCCAACTTGTGACCTATGTCACTATCCAAATACATTAAATGCTTGTAAGGAACAACATTCTCCTTCTCACCTACATCATGAGGTCTTGTTTGTCTCGGTGGTTATTTTCCCTTAGCTTTGTTTACCTTTCCAACCTTGTTATGGCTCTATCTTACACTTTGATTACTCATACTAGTGTTTCAACTTTCTAATGGCTTCCTCCAATGATTTAGGCTCATTAAACTTGATCATGTCTCTGAACACTATCGAGAAACCACTAATGAATCTCTAAATCTTTGCTTTCTCCTCCTTAAGATAAAGTGCATATCTCAACAACTCCAAGAATCTGGTAGTATACTCTTCATCGATCATAGACCCCATATTCAACTCATAGAACTCCTTATCCCTGTCATCATAGGATCTATAAGATAGATACTTGTTCCTAAAAATACTTTCAAACTCCCTCTAATTCGATTTCTCTTCATGAATGCCTCTGACATTCTTCAAGTCTTTCCACCAAATTCCTACTCGACCTTTAAGAGTGAAGGTAGCTATCCTGTATTTCATGTTCTTTGAATAGTCATCCAATATGAAGAACTTATTCATCCCAAGAAACTAAGCTTTTCATCCTGTGACTTCTTCATTTCTCCAGAAAATGTATGTGTTTTTACTTTCTTCTACTCATCCAAAAAATATCCCCTAACACTCTTCCTCTAAGGATGATAGTGATGATGACCATGGTAGTTGTCTCAAACAGAACTAGAATAAAGGCCATGTCCACTACCTCTCCTATCAGGTATGTCCAAGAATGTTCCATCTTTGAAGGTATCATCCCTATCCGACCTATGTCCATCATGAGGTCTGCTACCATAAGCTCCATTAGTATCATTCTCATGTCCATAACTGATCCTAAGTGGTCATTGTCTATGTAAGTTTGACAAACTTTGAAGAATAACTGCATTGACCTTTTCTTATTTCTCTTATTCCCTAGCAAGTCTCTCTTGTGACTGAAAGACTATGTCATTATATTCCTTACAAATTCTTATTTATGCCTTCAAACTTCTCAAAGTTTGTGCTATGTCGAGGGAGTACTCATCACCATGCTACTCATTTGGTATATAGGGAGAATCTCATGAACAATAATCCACCCTTTTGCTAGTCAAGTTTGATCTTCTTCTTCCTGCAAGCATATCATGCAAGCTAAACCAAAATATAAATATAGCCAACATACCTCAGTATAGCTCAGGGGAGGATATATCATCTGCAAGATCAACCAAATTAGCACAATACATATATAATCATAATCATAATAGTATATCGACATCATCTTAATCATCATCCCAGTTACCATGCATGACACCAACTAGACACAATGCATGCATACCAACATACAGACACTGACATGTATAACGAATTGATAGATCACAGACATGCATTCATGATAAATGCATCCCAACAACAATGCTATCAACTTCTATATGCCAACACAAATGAAACAATGACCAACACCATGTATACACAGTAAGCAAATATACAACATCTATGAATGCATGAGAAACACATTCCTCCCATCTAGTCCAAGGGTTGAACTATGCTATGATACCACTCTATGGTATCAGAGATTACCCAAAGAGAAGGCAACCCATATGATACCAGTATGTAACTCCCTCCTCCCACACTTACCCAAGCTTACCAATCCACAAGGGTAAATATGTGATGAAGAGTTACTATGGTATTTATTCAACTCCCCAAGTACTGTTAAGGAAGTGGAACTGACAAACCAAAACTTTACAGGCCTCCCTTAGGTGCTAGAGGTTCCCAAGGAACTAACCATCCACCCCAGGTGCCCAACCATTGACTTAACTTAGATTTTAACTAACTCGGGCTCTCAGTTTTATTGAAAAATGAAATTAACTTAGACAAATATATAAAGCACACATAAAAACTAGACACAAAATATTGGGTGAAAAGCCTTCAGCTTCATGGATTCCTCAGGTATTCTCTCTCTTTTTCATTCATTAAAATAATTGAATATAGTGTTACAAATAAATAGATGAGAGACAGTGTTCTCAAGATAGTGCGTACTATCTTAGACACTTTTGGTTGAGATAATTTCTCCTTCGGTTGAGATAATTTCTCACCAGACACACACCAATATAGGAGTTACCTAAACTAACTCCTATCTTAGAGGAACAACCCAAGAGTTAGGCACAAATTCCTAACTTGTAATATTTAATTAATTTATTTATTTTTTGATTTATTATTGTTTTATGAGAGAGGCTAACATTCCCCCCTTCAATGGTAAATCCAAAATAAGAACAAGGAACCATCTTCCAAGTTCTCTTGTTGATCCTTAAAAACATTGCCTGAAAAAACTACCAAATCTGGATGTTGAAAAAATTGCAATATGAAGAGACTTAGTCAGCTGCATGACTGATTCATCACAGAAGGACGCTTGACAACTCCATCATGTTCCAAGCCGCAAAAGGATCCAACTGTCCTTTGCTTGAAAACATCATCCGATGTCCACTGACACAATTTGATGAACGCCCACTGGTGTATTTGCTGATGATGATCACCCAGTGGCTGAAGATGTCGAAAAAGAACTCAATGTTGCTTTTGATATGATGAAAGTTGATCACTGCTACTTTGGCTATCGATTGCCCACAGACGAATTTGTTGATGCTCATTGCTAATGACAAATGCCCACTGGTTGATGAAGATGCCCATTAGCTGCTTCACTGATGTTGTCGAGACTTTCAGTCTGACAACCACTTGTCAACTTCATTGACATTTTCCCCCCTTTGTCAGCTGAAAGGAGAGACAATCTTCTCCAAAATATATCTGAACTCCCCCCCTTCAGGTGTAGGAGAGTTTCACTATTGTACTCCCTCATTTAACTGCATGAGAGTACCATCATTGATTCACTTCTCGCTGCACTATGTGTGATTGTAGTCGGTTGAAGAACTAAGACAATATTTTGACTGTGGATGACCATTCCCAAGGATCTATCCATTCATAATGTATCTTCAATCTAGCTGATCTTTTTTGGTTGCAACATTTTTTTGAGGTATGATTGGACTTGCCGCAATGGTGACAAGGATGGATATCAAAACACTGATCTTCCATATGACCGGTTCTTTGACAATGAGAACATTTCTATTGGACATCAATTTTAGGTTGCGTGCAATTCTGTTTGTCTGCAACTTTCTCAGAACCTGCTGAGGTGTGTTGTGCAAGAAATCCTACACTGACGAACTTAATTGGCTTGAAATAATCTGGGATATGTAATTTGGTGTCATCAGTGACATATCCTAAGCCTCGTCGATTCTTTTTATTTTGAAGCTCTTCCCAGGGCTTGATGATGGGTTTGGAAGAAATTTGAATTTGATCATGAACAACTTTGACACTTGAAGTTGTTGGGATGAACGACTTATCATCTGGATGGTTCAAAGACTGGAAAGTATCACTCTTTTCTTTCAATTCATTCCTTTGAAGTTTCGATTCGAGTTGAAGAAACTCAATGGTTTCATGTGTTTGTCGTAGATGCCGTGAAAGATCAGAAAGAGTTTCTTTGTTGATGTGCACCATGTCTTCATCACTAGAGATGATCAAACTGTGAAGAATGTTTAACAACTGAATATGTTGTGCCATCTGAACTCTCTCACTTGAAATAAAGCTCTCTTGTCGTAGATGTCATGCTTTGAACTATTTCACTTGATTTTGTTACTTGAATGACATGCTCGCTTGATATGGGACTTGAATGGCATGCTCGCTTGATTTGTTGCTTATTTCACTTGCTAGGAACACTTGCTAAAGTTGTAGAACTTTCTTGCTTAAACTCCGGAATTCACGCTCGCTTGATGACGATCATGTTTGCATGAATGCTCACTTGCCTTAGTTGATGATTTTATGCTCACTTGAAGGAATAGCCACACTTGCTTGATGTCAATCTCAAATTGCTTGATTGGTGTTAGAGTTGAACTTGTTTGGTTGCTTTGATGGTTGCTGCAATGAATTTCACTCTGGCTCGCTTGAAGCTTTGAACTTTGTACTGTTTTGACACAAATTTCTTGAATGAATAATCACGCTCACTTGCAAGAGATGTGAACTTGTTGCTTGTTTGCGTTAGAGTTAAAATTCATGCATTCACTTGATTTTGCTTAAAGGAAGGGTGTCGAACACTGTCGAAAATGCACCCAAAAAATGCTTAATGATTTCAATGATTCACATAAAACAAGGAATTCACTTGTCTTAATTTGACTAAGTTGAAGAGAATTGACGCACTTGACTTCTGATCAAATAAAAAACGTGGGTGTCGGTTTCAACCGAGAATGCACCCTTACAATTCAATGTAATTTGAGTTTGATTAAGAGTTCAATAATGTTGATGTATACTGTGCTCTGAAACGTTGAAGTTTACAAATTCATTAACTTGATTCTAGTGATGTAGACTTTGCTTTGAAATGCTGGAGTTTGCAGATTTAGGAACTTGATTGTATTGAGTGAATTTTTTTGTTGAGGTAGAATGCCGATGTTGAAAACTTTGATTATTTGTTGTATTTGTTGAGCTTAATTATCCTTCCTTGAAGCTATTTTGTTACAAGTGTTGTGCTTTCTTGCGTTGAACTTTGTGTGTTAAATGAGATTATTTATGTGTAAAAACTAGACAAAAATAAAAAAGCAACAACATGAAGCATGCACCATCATCAACACACTCTTCGTGTACCTAAGATCCCCTTATTCAATTTCGGGTGGATCTAGGACACAAACACCACAAAAAAATGTCTTTATTAAATAGTGAATTACATCAACCTTCAACTTCACACAACCCCTTGTCTTCAAAAATAAAAGTATACTCTGCTAAAAAGCTTTCTTTGAAAATACAATGATGAGCTTCATTTTTTAAAAAACTTCACTTATCACTCCAAAATTACAAAATATGCACCTTATCCACTCATCTTCTTTCTTATGTCACTCCTTATATCTCCCAAAAACACTCCAAATTTTTTTTTACACATTAAACGACATACCTCATTAAAAAAATTAAATAAATATTATCCACTCCTTATCTCTCCAAAAAACACTTTAACTAACTTATGCCCACTTAAAACTCAAACATAATAAAATCTCCGCTTCACATTACATGACTCATTCTTTTTTATGTAGCAAGCTTAAGAAAAATACAAGTAAAAGGCTATAAACTCACGTTTTGGAAATGCACATTTTCCCAAGCATAAAACCTTTAGAAATATTAGTCCATTAAGAGTGCTTTAAAATGTTCTGACTTTGAAAATTTGATCTCCCTAACAGATGTGAAAGCTAGAATAGTTGGAGGGCATTCTCTTCAATGGCATGGTTTGAATCAATCCATCAACGCTTTAATGAAACTCAACGTTACATGTAGGTGCTATGCGGATAATTAAAACAACTCCACACTTTCCTTCAGTGACATGTGTTGTACCTTTGGAAGTAACGCAGCCACAAAGAAGTAACTCTTGGGATGCCTGCATAATAGGAAACCAACACAGGCTCAAAACTCAATAGTAGCGATTTCAAGCAAGTTCTCCACGAAGGTTCTGGTCAGGTAGCTTGTTAGGCAGCTGGTCACATTGTTGTATTGTGAAAGAAACACAACGTATATGCTGTTGTATGCTAGTCCTCCAATTTCTTGTACGTTGGAAGTCTAGCACAGGCCTTCCTTACGCAAGTTGCTTCCAGAGGTGGCTTTATGCTTGTTTATGAATGCAGGTGCCTTCACTATGAATGCTTCGGCTATGACATGACTGCTAGAATCTTTAGCAAGGAAGAGAACCAAATGGAGGACAAGATTAGAATGGAGATGAACTGCAGAAAAGGAAGAAACCCAAACTTATCACCAGTTAGCTTTATGTCTCTTACATAAAATCTATTCGATTGCAGCACAAATCCTCCATTAGCAATAGCTCTCCATTAATTAGTCAACTCTTCTCATTCAACAACTCTGTGGAACAATTAAAGTTATTTGCTCTCACATGGAGCAAGCTAGTCTGATATTAAGTGATGCAGCTAAGGGTCACAGTGATGAAATTGCACAGAAAAAACATGGAAGCAATTGAAAATTAAACACAAAATTGCAATGAGCCAAAGCACCACTTATTTATTTCATCGATCGACAAATCGCTACGGGCCTTGGGGCAAAATCCCTTCTTCGATCGATTGACAATATTAAACAATAGATCCTCGGTGCTTGAACTGTCACAGTCAAAATCCACCAATCACATTGCTAGGCCATTTCAAGTTTAGAATCTAATCGGTTAGAATGCATTCATTCGGGTCAGGCCCAACAAATTTGGTATCAATGACCTCAATTGGAGCTTCATCACCAACTGGTGCAGACACAGGCTATGTGGAATTTATTTGTCTTCAAGCATAAATCATGTCATCCTCTTCGGAAGCTTTGGCAATGACGACCCTCTGGATCTCAAGACTGTAATTTCCATGGCAACTCTTCTTCAATGCTTTGGTAGCTGTCAATTGCCTCCATAAATCATGCCACAGGTCTTATGCATAAGCTGAATATTGTTCTATGCACAAGTCCTCCATAGAATTCTACGCTCCTTGCAAATTTTGATTGCCCACAATACAAATGTAGGTTACATTGCTCTTCAATAAACCAAAGCTATAATATACAAACAAATCAAATATGTAATCCACGTTACCAACACAGCCCGATGACATAGATCTGCTAAGATCGTCTGAGATGCATCCGTCTTCTCGCCCCTCGATGGTTTTGGCCTTTTTGTTACAGGTTCACGCTCACACTACAACAACCGCCTTACAAATAACTTGCAGGCTCACGCCTTTGGATGCAACCTTGATGCAGCCTCACACAGGTCTAACATAGCTCTGATACCACATATTGAAAACTGAAATTAACTCAAACAAACATATAAAGCACACATAAAAACTAGACACAAAATATTGGTTGAAAAGCCTTTAGCCTCCTGGCTTCATCAGGTATTCTCTCCCTTTTTCATTCATTAAAATAATTGAATATTGTGTTACAAATAAAATAAATAGATGAGAGACAGTGTTCTCAAGATAGTGCATGCTATCTTAGACACTTTTGGTTGAGGTAATTTCTCACCAGACACACACCAATATAGATGTTACCTAAACTAACTCCTATCTTAGAGGAACAACCCAAGAGTTAGGCACAAATTCGTAGCTTGTAATATTTAATTTATTTATTTATTTTTGGATTTATTATTGTTTTATGAGAGAGGCTAACAAGTTTCTCCCTTGACAAGTCAAACTAGTGATGAGATCCCCAATCTCTCTCACGAGCCTGCATCCCAGTGACTGTAGCTTTTTTCACTCAGTTCTATGCCACTGACCCCAAAATCTGAGCCACTTTTTTAGGGTTAGAACCCAGGCCTCTGCCCAAAACTTAATGAAACTCTTAGAGATGATAAATAATAAGGATACAAGGCTTCTAAAGAAGAAGTTAAGGAAGGAACTAACTTGAATCATCCTAACCATGACAAGCATTTATTCAAATACATCATGAACATGTAATGTACAAGTCGTAATTACACATATGAACATAGGGGCCTTATACTTATTTGAGATTTGTCAATAAGGTTTGATTCCCTCTCATAATAAATGCATTATCATCTATTAGGTAATACATCCATTAACCATTTATTTACTAATCAAATCATGATGATATTCGTAACTAAATTCTGTCATAAAATCATACTTATAACCAACATATAACCAAAATAATAACAATGATAGAAGAACCATCAAAGGCACATAATAGCCAGTACATTTACTCATGAAGTAAAAGGGAAAAGAGATCTTATTAACATATACAAAAGTCAACCAAGTGAGGGACTTCCACATACCACCCCACCATAGATTGGGTTGAACCAAATCTTTCTTTCAGCCAATCACCCTCGTACGATATTCCAAGCATGAATTTGGGACTCGCAGCAAGACCCACTAGGGTTTCTAAGGATTTACCATGTATCTCACCATTACCGGTCAAGGAATTCCTAGGCCCGACCCTCATCTATACAACTAGGATTTACCATGTATCCCATTATTATCAGTCAAGGGATTCCTAGGTCCAAATAAAGAAACATACACTACAAGCTTTACCACAATCCTGCCATTACCAATCAATGGATCACTATACCTAACAAGCATGGATGTCTTAGGATTTATTCACCAATAACTTGATGAATTTTCCCATCTCCACTGTTAGGATTTACCATATATCCCACCATTATGGGTTAAGGGAATCCTAGGCCTTTGGGAATGTTCTTGAGATCACCTCACCCAGTTCCAAAACCATCCAACAATCCTGCTCAACCAAATGAAGGAACCCCATCAAACCATGGCTATATAGAAATGGAAAGGCAAGGCTAAAACCACTATCACACCTAAAAATATCCCCGCCAATGACAACAAGAGAACAAAATACACAAATGGATGTACCATGCATGCCAAAACTATTAATGAAATCATACATTCAACTCAATACCTATAAGTAATCCAATTGTAGCCGCTTGATCCAACTGTTCCTTGCTTGATATTTGCTTCCCTTTCTCTCTGTTATCACCAAAAATTGATCATCTAGCCATAATTTACTAGATGGATTGAAGTACACCATATAGCACTAATTTTACCATAGTAAAATTGCTTTCAATGTAAGAAATTACTTAGTAAACTACATTTGTTAAGTTATTTTTGGTTAAACCCATGGAAAATAATTAAATAAATCATTATTTATTTAATTATCTTCTAGGAATAATTAATTAAACCATTTGAAACTAATATTCCTTGTCATATTTGGCTAAGTTATGAGAAATAAATAGATAAATCATTAATTATCTTATTTTTCTCTATGAATAATTAATTAATCACTAATTAGTTATTATTCCTTGTCAATTTTGACTAAATCCCCTAGGAATACTTAAATAAATCATTATTTGTTTATTATTCCTTAACCATATTTCTTGAGATGATAAATAAATCATTTATTTATTTCTTATTTCTAAATAAAAGTTTAAATACCTTTTCCCTCGAAACAAATATAATAAAATATTCCAAATGGTTAATTCTAGAATTTGGTTAATAATATTTTATTATTTCCCATTATTTAAGAATAACATAATATTTGGTTATAAATAGAAGGGTTTCACATTCATTCTTTACTTTTGATCATTTTCATTGTTCCACTCATTGTTGTAACCTTGATTATTATCATTGTCGCACACCATTTTCTTTTCTATTTGAGTTCTCATTGAGCTCAAACATTTTGTTTGTTGGGTTTTACACATTATAGAGGAGAGAGACTCTACAAAAGCTAAATACATTGAAGACAGCCAAGAACACATCCCATACAGGGGGACTGGTAACATTATTTGTTCCCTTCATAGGTGTCGTTTAATAAAATATATTATTTATATATTTGGTTTCCATTGAATTATTGGAGTTACTTGTGCTTATTTTCTCATTCCATTCTATTGCTTAACTATTTATGTTGCATAGATCAGTGATTTGGCAAGTTTTGTTTCTATCATTTGCTACAGATCTACATTGTTTAATAATCATTTTTATTGCTAGGGTTGTTTCTCATCCACAACCTAAAGTGGTTTCCTATTGTACACTCTCGATAAGAGAAAAACCCCAATAGTTTCCTTGTCCTTCCTTTGCCTTCCTTTCTCTAAAGGTAAAGTGCTCCAAGAGTGCTCTGTGTGTGCAAGGGTATGAGAGATTAGAGAGAATAGAGAGAGAGCTCCAAAACTGAAATGACAAAAGATGTGAACTAATCCTCACAAGCCTTTTTATTAATAGTGCCTCTATTTTCTTCAATTTCAATTATTTTTCCTTCAATTTCCTCCTCACATGCAACCTATGACCTTTCACCTTCCTTTTCTCCTAATTTCCCTTATTTTCATAAATAAAATGTCAAATAATGCCTCTTTCCTTTCCAAAGCCTTTTCCATTTCCTTTGTCAATTTCCCATTAGTCATAATAAAACAAACGAACAAGCACTAGGATGTTTTTCCCAACATTCAACTTGGAATACGTGTTCCATGACCTTGGTCTTATTTTTCCTTTATTAACTTTATTACATGAATTTTTAACCCGGGGCTATTATAATGAGACTGTTATTTCGAAGGTTACGAACACTAAGGTTTGGTTGAAAGAAATCAAACACAATATTGGAGTCAAGTTAGGGCATTCCTTATCCTCTACCCTTTTTGGCATCTATATTGATAAGCTAGAAGAGTATTTGGAAGATGCAAGTTGTATTTGGCATCAAGTTTTTAGGAAAAAAACTCAAAATCCTACATGATTTATGCTCCAAGATGGATATTACTATTATTACTAACAAAATTTATTTCATGATACTTAAACTGAAAAGGATAACCTATGATAACTTTATTTATGAGAACAACTCCTTGAAGGAAGTTCCTTCATACAAATATATGGGGATCAACATCCATCATAAGCTCAATTTTAATTATAACATTAAGTAAACAATAAATGGAGGTTAGAAGGCTTATTATGGGTTTGAAAATAATTGTAAATTGGAATCCTTGGATTTGGCTTTGAAAATATTTCCACTCATATTATTTTATATGGATGTGAGGTTTGGTATTCCAGTATGTCCGAAGAGTCATGGAGGAATATTGAACAAATCCAAAAGCAGTTTATAACCTACAACCTCAATATGAAAGGAAATACTCCCTACCCTATACTCTTGATTGAAGAAAGCCTTTACCCCATTAAGAGGATGGATATGAATAGGTATCTTATGTGTAGAATAATTTATACAACATGGATTCCAAGGAAAACTTTTGGGGCTAATATTTGTAGGAGGGCTAATTTTCTATCATTTTTTTGAAAAAAAAATAAAAATTTGTTGATTTCCCTTTTTTCTAAAAATGATTCACAAAAATATTATAGTATAAAATTATTTAACCTTGAGGGTCTCCAAAATTTTATGGAAGGTTATCTAAAAAATCAATATAAATTTTAATGCTTTTAAAAAGATATCACCATATATTTTAAAGTTTGCATATTAGGGAGTAGTAATATTAGCCAAGGTTTCTAAACTTCAAGATAAATTTCCATCCCTAAAATTTTACCCGATGGATGACAAAAGTTTTCCTAAAATTTATTCTAACCCTAGCCAAAACCTCCACCTTCGGCTCATGCGAGGATGGCATAAGGATGCCTATTCTTGTATGTACTATTAGGGAATAAAAGAGGAGATTGTCTTGCATAATCTGGTTAATATAAAATAATATTGTTACTTTGAAATTTAATGAGAAATTGTGCAGAAATAAAGTCCCTCGGGAAAAAGGATACTAAGATATTATAAGGATTTGATAAACCCTGAAAACCAAAATTATCTCTCTATCTTGACAAATTCTCAGAAGAAAATCCATATTGCTAATCTAAGAACTAATTCTCATGAGCATCATAGTGAAAACTAGGAGTTGGTTAATTTATAGAACACCATAGGATGAAATTGTTTTTCATATGCGCAATCCTCAGAGAGTTGAAGATTAAAATAGCGTTCCCTTATATTGTCCCTCTTGTGCTCACATTTAATTTAATTTTCAGAATATTTATCACACTGCCAATATTCTTGGTCTTTTAACTCAACAAAACTATGGTGGTTTGGGAAAAAATTATGTCACTTTTCATTGAGAATAAAAGTAAAATGTTAACGAATTTTGATTGATCTCTTACCAATTTAAGGTTTGGTAAACCATGTATTAGTAAAATTTCATCATTGTCGTCGTTATCATCATCCTCATCCTCATCCTCATCATCATTATTGTCTTCATCCTTGTTGTCATTGTCATCATCACCATCATCATCCTCATTATCATTTTCATTGATGCAGTCCTCATCCAAGAATACCATATATGTCTTTGTGGAAGTTTGTCATCATTAGTGTCATCATCATTGTTGCTGCTAAGGCCATTGTCTTCATCATCGTTGAGGACTACCATATAGGTCTTAGTGGAATTTCATCATCATCATCACCATCGTCATCAAGGACTACCATATAGGTCTTGTTGGAAGCTCATTGTTGTCATTACCACTATCGTTGTCATCATCATCATCATGCTCATCGTTGTTGTCCTCATCAAGGACTAATATATAGGTCTTAGTGGAAGTTTGTCGTCATTGCCACCACTATCACCTCCATCACCACCATCATAGTTGTTGTCATTATCAAAGACTACCATATATGTATTAGTCAAACCACCACATATTAAACTAAAGAATTATATGTTATGACATTAAACATTTATATTAGAACATAAAATAATCAATTACATATATTTTTAATATAAAATATTTATGTCAAAATGTTTCACAAGACCCACAAAATGTTTCCAATGCATGATTTAGGTTTAGATTTTATAATTTAAGTCAGTTCTCTTTTTATTAATAATTTTGTTTAGTATTTATTCATCTTCCCTTTTGGCCTTTGCATGATTTAGGTTTAGATTTTATAATTTAAGTCGGCTCTCTTTTTATTAATAATTTTGTTTAGTATTTACATCTTCCCTTTTGGCCTTTTGACTCTTCTTTCATTCAATTCACTCTCTTGAAGATGGATTACCTTTGAAATTTGAAACGTCGACAAAATTCAAATTATACTGTGGAAAATAGATATTAAATAATTTTAATATATATTTTTATTCAACAAATATATATATATAAACGAATATCATAAGATCACAAAATATAAAGAAAGTTAAAATATAAAGCATAATACTAAAACACACCGTCACAATCTATTATGACTTGATTTTCCATGATTAGATTTTCCAAGATAAATCTTGTTTGTGATTTATATGTAGTTTATGTTTATTAATAGTTTCTCACCCATTTGTCACAATCTATTATGACTTGATTTTCCATGATTAGATTTTCCAAGATAAATCTTGTTTGTGATTTATATGTAGTTTATGTTTATTAATAGTTTCTCACCCATTTTATTTGTAACACTCATACACTATCATTTGTCATTAACAATTGTTGTAAATCAAACTTAGATTAGACTTCTCACTAGTTGTGATATAAAATCGAAACAACTCGAGTCAATAATGTTATAATCATAATGTTATAATCATATTTAGTAAACACAAAAAATAATAATTAACGTATAATCAATATACCATGAAGTTAATGTTCAAATATCATCCATGGATATAAAGGAGCATCTTTAATTCTATTAGATCAAAATTTATTATAAAAAGTAGATTACACTACCCCTTTTAGTAAAAAGGTCTTAACAATCCTTAACAATAAAGTATGCAAAATCCCTTATATAACAAGTGCCGCATGCAGGCGGGAATGTTTGATAAAGAAGTTCCTAATTTGCATTATTGTCACCAATTCTTTGATCGAGGTCTCACAAATAGTAAAAATGTTTTGTAATGTTTTGTTTATTTACATGCAGGAGATCCATGTCTGAAGGGTAATATAAAACTTACGATATGGTTGCAATGAGTATGTAGAAATTTCTTCAAAATAGTTCTAACCACAAGAGAAAAACATAGGAAATAATTACTGATATTAACTATATTCGGTATTGAATTGTATATAACGGAAATCTGATCAACAAAGTTAAGCATAGGCCCCGTTTTCCTTCAGGAAAGTCCTCAAAATGCCATAGGCCCCCAATCTCTAAAGATGTCTCTGCGAACAACATGGCACCTCATTAATCTTAGGTTGCCCTAAGGAGCCCGGATACTGCTGCTGCCACTGATATTATTGATGCTTCCCCACCAGGAGGTGGTACTGGAGCTACTCTTGTCCTCAATGTATTCTTTGCAGCGGGAGGTTGTGGGTTCATCTTATTAGACCAATAACCCGCTGAAGATCATGTCTGTTGTTGTTTCTCGTGAGACCTATAGGGGTAACTCCGGCAAGAATGAGTTCTTAGTAATTTTTGACAGGTTTTAAAAGTACATGAACTCTGGTTGCCCAAATGAACATGGACATGCTAAATTCACTTAAAATACAAAACGACGTGAACTCTGGTTGCCCAAATGAACACGGACATGCTAAATTCACTTAAAACAATCAGATCCAATGAGATCCAAAGTAAAACCCGAGTTTGAAATAATGAGAATTCTACCACAGGCCTGAAGAAAGGGAATTATTCTGAACCAACCCAATGAATATTGTTTATTTCATCTTCCTGTATGATGCTATATTTCATGACTTCTGCTAGGTAAAGTTATAGGAAAGACCTTTGATGGGAATTAAGGAGGATATATCTCCTAGAGAAATACATCAAAAGAAAGGATTCCTTTCGAGAATACTGTTAACAACTTCACTCATCTATCATACACAAATTGATATATCAAAATACTTCAAAATTCCATTATAAAATGAAATTGGGTACCAAAAAGCTGCATACAACATGTACAATTTGCAAAATGCATAAATAATGGGATTCCTGAATGCAATTAGATTATAAATTGGCTTTAATATAAATGTCCTCACTTGTGTTGTCCACATAAGAAAAATAGCATACGGGCTAGTCATGAGGCATTTGAGGCTGAAACTGTGTACATGGTTCATGATACAATGACTCTGAGAATCCTCCCACTAATGAACAAATCCAGAATGGCTCTGAGGTAACAATGAACTAAATGTTTCATAAGAAAATGGTATTTGGGGCTGAAGCTGTGTACATGGCTACGGATACAGTGGCTTTGAGAATCCTCCCACAAATGAACAGTTCAATAAGGCTCATAGCAAACACTAAACTGAATGTTTGATAAACAAATATCTTTGAAGGGAGCATTTCGATTGCCTTCTATAAAACCTGCAACATCTCTTGGAACCTTTGCAAAACCTGTAATGGATTCAGAGATGTACCTTTGCAAAAGACAGATGTAATGCAAAGTAGAAATAAATCACAAAGTTTTACGCGGTTGGCCCACAGTTTTACCATTTGTCTAACTCTTTGGGCCCACTATCCTACAAGTTGTCTGGCATGGCATAGCGCAAACTGCAAGATGGGCAACACAAAGAAGACACACTTTGATATTTCATTGATTTTCCATTTGGGAGCTGCAAAGATTACACACAGATCTCGAGTAACTGTCTCTGTAACAACGGGATGGCATGCATTTTCTACTTGCACTGTCTCTGTAGCAACCAAATGGCACGCATTTACTACTTGCACATCCTACGGAGCCTCTTATCCTTCACAGAAAATTCATCCCCGATTTATCACGGTCGCCTCCAGTACATGAGGACAATTCTCTGATTCTTCAACATGTGTTGATTCTGCCAGCAATTCCAAATCACCTGAAGTTTTATCCAAGGATACTTCAATGAATAACCGCCTTATACATTCGACAAGCCTTTGCTAAGCTAGTCTCAAACTCATGTCCGTCAGGCAAGACAGAAAAGGTGAGAGACGAGTAAAGGCGAGAAGGAAGTAGTGAAGCGATCTCCCTAGACAAGGTACCTATAACCAGATGTGTCTGCAGAACTCTGTAGTGAAGTGATTTGATAGATGGCAAAGGAACAAGCTTTGACAAATAACTGAACCCATGGAAAATATACACCTGCAACATAGAAAATAGAAATAGGAGATCCCGTGAGCTCAGAGATTAGTCATTATTCCTTTTTTCGAGGGTCATCAACAACCTCTCATGGGTATGGCTCTCTGATGGGTACTCTATGGATCTTATTCCAATTGGTGCGTACACTAAGAAAGCGAGGAGCTATGAAATGTAAGCTAAAGAAATGTATTTTTTTAATATAGAATTTCATCAGTAAGTACACTTTCAACTTCATAGGTGCATTCCCTGCATGGGAAATTTATCAAAATTGACTTCTCATATATCAATCTCTGTCAAATTCAATATTACTATAAAACATTTAGAATCTTCCCAGAATTATTGCATAACAAATGGTGGATGACGTCTTGCTTCTTGAGCCTTCTCCTCTTCCTATTCAATATCATTTATATCCTCTACCATTAATAAACACAGTTAAAGCACAGAAAATGGATTCATTTAAAGCTCAGGAAATTAAAAAATAAAATGGGTGCATTTAAAGCATAGGAAATTAAAGAACGAACAGGATGCATTTTCCCTTGAGTTTTTGAATAAGCTTTTGGTAAATTCACCTTGAAGCTGTGCTGCTAAATCTTGAATAGGTTTTTCATCATTGTGTTGTCTATCAATCACAATTAACAAGTTCTTCATAGTTGTCTGCAGGTATAGGAATATCATAGAATAACTAGGTGAGGAATAAAAGAATAACAAGAATGTCTGAAAGGCACCAAGGTACCTGCAAAGCAATTCTTATTGTATCATGCAAAGCAATTCCTATGCTATCAAGTGTCAGACATGTAGCATCAATTGCCCAAGCATAAATCTGTGTGCTGGGGTTGTGGTTGGCGGTGGCTTTAGATATGGGGTAACTTGGATGTGGTCGTGGTTGGCGGTGGCCTTAGATATGGCGTAACTTGGATTATGCATTGCAGGGGAGAGAAGAAAATATTAAATGTTTTCCTAGCTAAATAAAAACTAACATGTATCTGAAGTTTAAAACTTATTATCTTAAGTTTTAATAAAAGCATAAGTAGTTAACTGAAGTTTAAAACTTATTAAGTTTTAATAAAAGCATAAGTAGGATCTAAAACATTGGATAAAATTTAAATTTTGCTTCATCAGATATTTATGTTAAAACATTGGTTAAAACGTTTTAGAAAACAATTGATCTAAGCACATTAATGCTGGTGAACGCCTATCAATCTCTATAGTCCGCCAAAGGTAGGGACTAATAGGGTTACTCACTTGCTAATGAGTGGAGATGTAAGGTGATCCTAAAAGGGAAGGTGTAAGGTCCTCGGGTGCACATGCGGTTGGGCGCCGGGCGAGTTGGGCCGCACGACGGGCGCGCGGGCGAGTTGGGCCGCACGACGGGCTCGCGAGTGAGTTGGGCCGCACGACGGGCGCGCGAGCAAGTTGAGCTGCATGACGGGCGAGTGGGTGAGTTGGGCCGCACGATGGGTGTGGGCACGGGTGGATCGATGAGATGGGTGTGGGCACGGGTGGATCGATGAGTCACGACACACGCGACGGGTGCGCGCGGGCGAGAGGACGAGCTGGCACACACGGAGATGCGACGATAGTTGCGACGAAACGTTATAACATTGCGACACTTATGTGGATTGCGATGGAACGATGGAAGATTTATACGACCGCTTGAGCGTGGATTGGAATGCTTGGAGGCCGACTTACAATTAATGATAGGCCGACATATTTCAACGCTTGAAGGGGTGTGTAAAACATATTTTGGTGGTCAGCTGGGTGAGCCACCACCCCACAACCATGTGTATATATTGGTGCACGTTTGGAGCATCAAACAATCAATTCAATCACTCATTCGAACAAGGACTTCACATAAAGAGGTGCAGGTTTAGGAAGTGCGCAGAAAGGACTTGTATGAGCGCATAGCTCATGCGCTTGAGTTGGACTTGCGCACGATTGTGACTCGCACTTGGTGAAAGTCGAAGGTTTGGGCAAGGTGTGCCGTGGGTGAATTGAAGTGTCGGATTGTGTTAAGACTTGACGAGGGTGTCTTTGTAGCTCAGGTGAGCACCTGCCCACCGTGCAAGGTGTGCATAAAGGTGTGTAAAGGCAGTTTTGTCATAATTGTAAATTGGCTAAGTATAGACTTGGATTTTGCCAAAAATACTTGTAAAAGCTTGTATTGTTGAAAGATTGATTAATACATATATTTCGGGCAGACTCATTGTTTGGGGAGTTGCCCTTCCCTTTACACTGTGCAATTGTGTTCTTGTTATAATTGCTGTTGATAATGAATGAGTATGGGTGTTCATTGGTATAAAGGCTAAACATAATAATACTTGGTTGAGAAGCACAAACTAAGTAAGAGGAAATGAATTAGGAGTAGTCCATGAACATAAGTATTGTTAAAAAGAAAGTGTTTGGTGGTGCCGCACCTCGCTAAGAGCGGTTGAAAGACGACCGCCCGCTTGGGGGCGTGACAGAAGGGGCCTCATAAAGGATAGTAACTACACTTACAAGACATTGATAGAGGGAAAAGGATGGAAGCCCATGAAGAGATATCGATCCCTGAGGCCATGAAGAGATATCACTAAGATGTTAACATTTCTTTTAAACCACTAGAGACTAGAGAGGAGAGAGCTAAGGGCATTGAGTTCAGTGAAAGGTAACGAAAAATATGGTAGTCATAAACTCATCAATCAATAGCGAGGAGTCTGCCCCTTACAATAACCTTCATGCAGTGAAGATTGAGCCACTGAGTGTTCTGTTTTTGAAGCTTCCGAGAACAAGGTTCCAATATAAAATTTACTAGAGAATGTTTCCATATATTCTAAGTTACATCGGGCCAAATTTCTCCCTGAAACTGCTATAATTGAAGCAATGCTGTGGGAAAGTGTTTCCATCGATCAGGTATCGTAAATCACTGTTGCTAAATCTCTCCCTGCAACTGCCATAATTGAAGCATGCTGTGAATCGTATACCACACGGTCAACTTTTCCTGTAACGTAACATCTGTCACACCAAGAATCTTTCAACGTTTCGTGGCATGCTGATCTATGACAGTTGTATTGCTGAAATGGTTGTTGAAGGTGAATTTCTGGTGATTGTCGGTCAGGTTCTTGTAGAAGAACAACCTATAAAGTCTGTTAACTTTCGTAGGTCATCTTAATAGAAATTTGATGGTAAGGTATAGATGGTAAGGAATAACGGTGCGTAAATTGACACTTCAAAATCGAGAAATATCAAAAGTAACATAAAATAATAATTGCAGACAGCAATTCATCAACTTTATATAGATGGGCAGCACGACGTCTCTGTGTTAGAAACATCAACTTAAAAGTAGTACAGGTTTGGTACTTTGTTTTCTGCCTCGACATAATATATTCAGTCCTCTGGTGTCCAGTGGGAGATGACGGAGGACATAGTATTATTGTTTTGTACGCGATTAAGATGTGCAGAAAAAACAATGGAAGTATGTGTCAAGTTGAACTCTCTAACGTGTCTTCATGGATGGCCTCCTTTTAAATTTAACATGTATAGCCATTAGTTACTCATTTAATCGGATCGGTTCATTGAACATATTTATGGATTTTGGTGAATTTATTCCACTAGTGTTTTGGTGAATGGTAAAGATTTAATTTTATATATAATATTTATGTCAATATTTTCTTAAAAACTAATATTTATTTTTAAATTATTTATATTTATTTCAAATTAATTAATTAAAAAATGTTGTATTAACATTTAATATTAGACATATGGTATTGATAAGCGATAGTATTGGTTTATGATATTATAAAAAGAGCTATTTACGAGCATGATAAAGTAGAAATAGATCTTTATAGTTAAAAATATGATTACATCTCTTTTAAACTATGTATGTGTGTGTGTATATATATATATATATATATATATATAACACTAATACATTAATTCCTTTTATAAATAATAATAATAATAAAAATATAGTTAAACATTATCATTTTTTTTATAAATGTTTTGATGTTTATAATATATTGATGTCTTCCAGGTGATACCTATGTAAAACATGCGATGAGTGCACTCTATCTTCCACCTCCATCACACAACGAGAATGAGATTACATGATGGGCCAAATAGTGTGGGAGCTAGATCTCATTCATGGCAACCACTTCCCAATGTAGTAGGTTTTAATCACCCAAAATTTGGTTTAATGTTTCACTATATCACTAGTTCACTCATTAGGGTAATGTGGTTTTAGGTTTACTCCTTCTCAGAGAGCGAGAATTCATGCAGTTCAGCCTTGAGCTACTTCACCAATTTAGTATTTTCGTCTACCTCTTAGCTTTTTCCATTCTTGCACGGGGATTTCTTCCTCTGCAAAAATGCCAACCCTCTAAGTATTTCGAGGGGAAGGGCCTATAACGACGTAATTCTTGGAGTTGAGCGAGATTTGTGGAAAGATGGAGCTCATGTATCTTATGGGCTCATTGCAATGAGGTGGCTTCAAAAATTGCAAGATGGGGTCCGTGAGGCCATTGGTTGCCTCCAACCCCTCTATTGGTCCTCACCCTTGGTTATTGGATTCTTTTGATTTCCTATCATCACTCTCACATGCCAACACGTGAGATGAAATTGTGGTTCGATTGACCGTGGATTGGCTAGCCATGGATTAGTGGGTTGTGGAGCAGGAAGCTCATGTGCTCGCTCCCGTGCGCAACAAGTCACTAATTTGTTCTCTGAAGATACTTTGGATGATATTGAGCACAATCTCAACTAAGCAACATTGGATTCTATGCATGAAAGTGATGCATATCCTGGCTAAAACATCTTGGAAAACATGGAATGACAACGAGATCTCAAGCATACTAGAGGTCGCCAGAACCTCTACCTATGCACCATGGAATCATACTGGCATATGAAAACTTTGATGGGGAAAGTAATGGGGGCATGAAATGATAGCAAGAACTAGCTTGCTATTCATCTATGCAAAATTCAAGCATAAAACCAACAATTAGCCAAGGACCACTGAGCCATTTACACCAATTTATTTTGGATGGAAGCTCAAAGGGAAGGGTCCTACATCATTGGGGACACCTGCGGCTCCAAACAAGCTCTCCAACTCTCTTTATATGGTTAGATTTTATGTCGCTAGTTTTTTCTATATGTTCGTTATATTTTTGCTAGTTCGTTGCCTCTTTTGCAGCATTAGATTATGTTCAACTTTATCAATTTTTAGCTCTCATAGCTATGGAACACCCAAAAACAAAATATACAAAATCCTTGTATTTTTTTGGATAAAAATTCCCCATTTATTAGTTCATTTGGCTTCTCGTCCGACAAACCACAATGAAACTAACTCGGTTGTATATCTTACTTAACAAAGCAATAAAAACTTAAATTACAAAGAAATATAGATTGATATTAATAAGCTAATTATTTAATTTATATAACTACACCAGTTAATAAACTAATAATTGCTTTTAATGATGTAAATAAAATATATTAAAATATATAATATAATAAATTTAATATATATTTTTGTATAATAAACCATAATTAACCATAAATATAAACTTAATCAAAATCAATTATTTTTTTGAAAATATTTATAATTATATGACATTCATTATATAAACCATTCATTTAAATGATATTCAAAACACAATTAAAGAGGATAATGGTATTTTTCAAGGCTTTCCATTTCAATTTATAGCAATTAACCATATAAGATTAGAAGATTTCACTCTCTTTTTTAAAAATATGATAAAACTTTGAAAATTATATATATATATATAATTTCTTTTTCAAAACATTTAAAAATATTATTTAATTAATAAATTCTACTCATACACCATTTAATTATAATTTCTTTTATATCATAAAAGTAAAGATATAGTCTTGATACTGGTGTCAATTCACTACAACATAGAACAAATACCTTTACGCAATCACTTAAATATAATTTAACATAAATAAATATGTAATAAATTATATATTTAGAGAAATTTTAAATTGAAAAATACAGTATTTGAAAATTATAAAAAATAGAAATTTATGAATTCAAAACATAAACACTGGTAACATTCAAGTTTACAGTGAAGATGATTATATATTATAGTACAAAATTAAATAAATCAAATACTCTAAATTATTAAATGTTAAATTAAGATTCACATGATATCAACATATTTCCATCCGAGACTAAACTTCGAAGGGGACAAAATTTTTAACTATTAAAAATTATAAAAATCGTTTTAGTAAATGACATTGTAATCCATTGAATGGAATCGGCCCAACTTCCAACAATTTTTTATTGCGCTTAAAGATGCTATGTCTCTATTATTTGTGTAAATAATAATAAAAAGTTTACATATAATGAGTCATATCGTTTTCTTATGACTTTGATTTTCATAATGTGGCACTAAAAGGGAACAAAATCAAAGTGCAATTCTTATATGGTTGAAATCATGGATAACATGGTCCCATTGTTTGCAATCATAGATGATATAGCACACAATTACACTAGATGATCCGCAATTATTAACAAATGATTATTTGTGATGGAGACTTTCCTTTTCCAGATATTGCAAATCAATTGAAAGATTTCTCCCTTGCAAACACCTTGAAGGAAATTTTACATTTACACACCATAGTGGTACATATTGAAAATGTTTCCACCCACATATTTTGGAACTTTTGTTTATAATTATAAAAATATAAAAAAATTGTAAAATTTTGAATTTTTATTTATTTATTTATTTTTCGGTTTATTTGGATATGTTAATTTTCATATAAATAATTTAATTTGAAAAAATTGAAAATTTATAACTTTTTATTTTTATTATTATTAGTATAGATTAATTTTAACTTCATATTTATTATTTATCAAAGGATTTATTTCTCAAGATTCAAATTTTATTTTGAGTGTAAGACTTGAGGAAAAAATTACAGCTAAAGAAATTTGGTTCATATCAATGCTTCATCAATCTAGAATTAAGTGGATCTATGCTCGTTCTTAATAATATCATTCATACTTATGTACATTTCACATAGAAATATTTATATTCTTTATTTTATTAAAATCCTCCTAATACATATAATTACATGTTTTATAAATTTAATTTTTTTTAATGTTATATGCACCCACACACACAAATTGTAAATATTAATATTTTATATATCCCTTAATTAAATTTAAATATAAAATTCTAAATTATAATGCTCTTGAATATGAATTATTATTTCACTTTATATGATTTAAATTATCATTAAATATATATGTCTATTAATTAAAATTTTGAGTCTTTAATATGTTTACTAATTATATGCTCTAAAATACTATAGTTGAAGAATTTGACATTTCTAGTGGTTTTGTTATTTCCTTCTCTACGGCATTGTGACCTTGAGTGCCCCTAGTTTGCCTCCCCTCATTTTTTTCTAGAAAGAAAATCATGATATTATATTGAGGTTATATATACAAGATATTCAGATAGTTTTGTATGAGAAAAAAACTCATGATTTTGCCTCCCCTCATTATATCCATTGGGCTTCACAACTCTATGATTTGACTTTGCTGCTTAGCAATCCCTTATCCATTGCCCTTGCTTTAGGTTGATTTTCGTTCCTACCTTGTTCTTATTTTGCTGCTAACTCTATGATTGGAGGTGCCTACCCTAGGCTGGGTGGTCATCCATGGCCAATCTAACCTCTCCTTCTAGGCTCGATCCAAATATAACCACCTTTAACGTGCTAGTTTATAATGGGCCCAAGTTTCAAAAGGCTTCATCCTCCTATTTTGTCAAAAAGTTTGATGAGATCCCAAATGTTCAAAGTTATGCACCCCAAGATAGGTTGTGTGCTCTTTAGTTGGTAGATTGAGGACTAGTGGGGAAATTTACGAGCTTGTGACCTTCCCCAAAAACTATCTTCCAACGGGTAGTGAACAACTAGAAACCACTAATCAAGGGTGAAGTTACCTCCTCATTCTGTGACAAGAGCTATTTTACATTTTTCTTTGAAAAAACAAAGCAGATCAAGATTCGATCTTCCATAATGGCCCTTATTTTATGGGAGCACGAGGGATTTACCTAGATCACTGGAGCCCCAAATTCAATCTGAATTACAATGTTCCCTCCACGCTTTATGTCTCAGTTAAGTTATCATTTCTTCCCCTGCACTATTAGCATGATGCAACCTTTCAGAGGATCAACAATGCCATAGGAAAATATGTTGATTGCATCGAACTGTATGATAGTCATTTTTCTTGTGCCTATATTTGTGTCAAGGTCAATTTGGATAAAGGATTACAAGCTACAGTCAACCTTTTTCTAGAGAGTTGGACCCATATCTAGGAAGTGGACTATGATCAACTCCTATTTAAACACAAAATATGTCATGACTATGACAACGTTATGAGAAAATGCCACAAGAGACTAGAAGAATAGGATGAGCAAGGAGAGCTAGGAGACCAATCGAAAGAAGTCAAATGGAAGAAAGGTTCCCAAAAGAAGCAACCTCCAGCTAAACAGTACATTGAGCAAATTCATGATAAATCTAGTGCTAGGGCAGAAGGATAAAATAAAAAATTCTACCCTTGAAGGCACCAACAAAAAATTACTTCCCTAAATAATGAAATCAATGATGGGGAGATTCCACAATAAAACCCCAACAATTTTGAACAACCTCATATTCCTTTGGTTCCTCAAGTTCCTTCAGAGCCGATGATTGATACTAATTCCAAGGAGGAACTAAAGCCATAATAAGGGGAGTCCTCAAATGATGAAGAATATTTCCTTTTTTTATGAGCTAGCACCACTGGAGTTGTATTCACAAGCTCTACTGATGAGAAATCTAAAGAATAAGTTGTTGTTGAGAGGAATTGTCGAACCAAACATTCTTGTCAGAAATCCAACATAGAATTACGTATAGAGAAAACCAAAAAGGAAAAGGAGTTCAACCATCAATCCATTCTGCAAATCATTCACATTGGAGATGCATTTGGAAAAGGAAATAAATAAAGTTCATGCACTGCCCCTCCCAAGTGGGGCCCCCATCCAAAAATTAAACAATGATAGTTCTCTCTTGGAACTGTAGGGGATTGGAGTATGATAAGAGATGATCAAAGGATAAATGTTTAATAAAAAAGAACGATCTTCAATCAACCTATTTCAAATGACTATGCTATAAGAAAGGGAGGTTATAACTCACCAGCATTAGTTGTGGACCAAAAGAAGCATTGCCTCAATTAGTGTTAGAGGTGCATCGAGTGGCCTCTGTATGCTATGTGATCTAAATGAGTTCCATTGCATAATTTTTTTACAAAATGTTCATTGGTTTGCAACTTCCTTTCTAGATTTAAGTACAAATCAAGTTTGATTTGTAGTTAATGTTTATATGCTAGTCCATTTATGTGAAAATTAAGAGTTTTGGGGATCTCTCCAATGCTATAGTGACTATGTGTTCAGGGATTTCAACATATATAGGGTAGACTCCAATAACACATTGCATGTTTGGGAAAATAGAGAAGGCTCGCCTTTCTGAGACCCCTTTCAAGAGAATATGGAAGACCATATTAATCATTCCAAATTAATTGATATTAATCCTTCGAGCGTTGACTACACATGGGTGAATAGGTGAGTTGGTCAAAATCATATGGCTGCTAGGTTGGACAACTTTCTCATCTGTAACAATTTTGTGCTCTGTAATATTCGCATGAAATTTGATATCCTTCCCTAGAATCGATTTGATCATAGACCCATTAAACTTGATCTATTTCTCCCAGTCAATTATGGCCCAATCCCATTTTGATTTGACCCCTTAAGGATTCATAACTTTGATTCTCATAATTTGGTCACCCAGGCATGGATCCCTTGGCTAGAAGGAAACTCAATTCACGTATGGGAAAGAAAAATCAAGCACAAAAATCCTACATCAAAGCTTGGGTCAAATCCTATATTCCTACCAAACAATCAACTGTTTAAGAGATCAAGTAGAAAATCGAGCATCTCCACATCTCCATGGATTTGAAAAAATGTTTCCTCTGATATGTTTCTCTAGGATAGTTCTTTATTTTATAAATATCACTCCATGATGAAGAAAGAATAGGAATATTGGAGCCTAAAGTCCAAAAATGTGTGGCTCCAAACTAGAGACAAAAACACAAAATTCTTCCATAAACAAGCTAAATATTGGTAGAGGAAAAAGACAATCCAAGAGATAAAAATGAATTACATCAAGGTAAGGGACTTCCAACAAATTAAGGAAGAATTTGTGGCATAATCCCTTTTAGGAATCTAAATATTACATGCTAGAAAATATCCCAAAGCTTATCAATGTATAGTTTAACCAGTAGATAATTCTCCCCCCTTTCAGAGGATCAAATTCACCCTCATAGATTTACATCCTATTTTTACTAGTATTTATGGGGTTTAATAAAATGTGACTTATGTAGAATGATTGGATATTCGTTAAATAAAATATGTATTGGAGGCAACATCAATTCACCATTCCTCACATTGGTTCTTAAATAGAAAAACCCCTCCTCCTTCAACATGTTCAAACCCATTTCCTTGTGCAATGTTTCTTATAAAATTATTTCCAAACTTCTTGTTGAATGTCTTAAAAACCTTCTCCCTACTATCATATTAGAGAATCAAGATGGTTTCCTCTCATGGAGGAAAACTTTTGATAATATTATTCTTGTTCACGAGGCCATGATTTTGAGCACCTAAAGAAGAGACAGGGGGATTTCCATCAAACCATATATGGTGAATGCATTCAACAGAGTCAACCACAATTTTCTTGTTAAAGTTCTAAGAAAATTGGGATTCAATAACATCTTTATCCAGTGGATTTTCCTCTCTATTGTATCTCCATGGATTTCCCCTATGGTAAATGGTAGAGTTATCATATTCTTTTGAGCTTCTAGAGGTTTATGCCAAGGGTTCCTACTCTACCCATTTCTTTATATTCTCCTTGAAGAATCTAAGAGTTGCCATCCAGAATTGAAACACAAAAATTGTTTCCTTATTAAACTATGTTTCACCTAGAATATTAAAAGTATCAATCACACTTAATTTATGAATGATACCATCCTTCTTGGGGATTCTTTTGTTGCAATAGCTCTCGCTTCGAATAAGTCCTGGGAAATTTTCTAGCATCTTTAAGGGGATTAACCAACTTAGTAAAGTCCCATATCTTTATGTGGACCATCTCAGTGGCCACAAGGATGCAGATTTGGGAGGTGTTCGACTTCAGCACTATTGACAACTTGAAAGATTTCAAACATTTGGGAATTCAAATTTTCCTTAAGAATCACTCTTGTCGGGCTTGGAAAAGTGCCTTCTCAAAGGTTAAAATTAAATTGGAACCTTGGGTAGCCCAATGGATAACTCTATCACGATGTTTCATTCTCATTAAAGTTATTTTTGATATTATGGTTTTGTACCAATTCTCTATGTTGCTATCCCCTCAAAATATTCTTCAGGTTCTTGGGAAAATTATTAGGAAATTATAATGGGAAGGTAGCAAGCCCTATTCTAAATATCCCACTTGGTCAATTAGGGCTACCATTTAAGCACCCGTAGAGCATGCAAGTTTGGATATTCATTATCTGAGTCCCATGAACTAAGCTATGGGAGAATAATTGGTTTGGAAAAGTGGAACTTATCCTGAAGAATGGTGGGCTCAGGTCCTCACAACCAAATATTTGCTAAATAATCATTAGACTAACAAATAACTTGTTCCTCCTTTGAGACATTGCACTCCTGTGTGAAAACTCATTTCAACCTCACCAAGTTTGGTTTCCAACCATCTCAGCTAGACACTGAGGAGTGGGTCCAGCACTCATGTTTAGTTAGACTCCATATTGAACCATCCCCTTCTAAGTAACTTTGAATTATTAAGACCTTTGTAGCATTATTTCACAAATCAACAGATATCTATGTTGGCCAAAATTCCAGATAACCTCTCTAGGCTTATGGATCTTCTCAAAGACAATCTGTCGAGTTGTGCTCCATGGAACTAAAAATCAGAAGATGGTTTAGGCTAGAAGTCACATGTGTATATGGTAAAATATGGATATGAATAACCTCTTCTCAAAGCATATACCCCTAAAATATTCTCTTTCGAAATAAATACGGTTAAATAATGCCATTCCGAAATTCAATACATTTTGTTGGATTCTCATGCATAAGAAAAAATTTGCCTCTCAAAAACCTCCAAATAAGAGGCATGTAGGGACCTTCATGGTGTTCTATTTGTCATCAGAAAGAATAATTGATTCCCTATATTTTATTGTCTCGCTCCTACACCAAACATGTATGGTCACTAGTTGTGGGCCCCTTTTCGTCCAGGTTACTTTTGCCTCCCAACCTCCCTGTCTCATTTTCGATTGGCACAAGTAGTACTCTAGATCTCTTACAAGGAAGGAGAATTTTAAGTGGATTTGGATCTCCCTTTCAAAGTACATTTTTTGGAATATCTGGTTGTATAGAAAGAACTCTATTTTAAAAATATATCCATTTCTCCTAGAGATAAAACAATTAAAGCTCTCTTATTGTGTTGAGCATAATAGAAAGATTTTAAATGATCGACATTATTCTTTAGATAATCAAGAATGCATGAGGTGGGATTCATTAGATGGCCCTTGAGGACATTTACCCACTCATGATTCTGTAGGTTTTAACCCTATACAGAAATTACTTGCATATGAATTCTAAAACACAGAAAATAAACAATGCAAGAGAATAACACAGAAAACACATATACACAGAGATTTTCCCCTAGATCCAAAAACCAGGACTACCAACCTGATTTTTCATTATGTTACTTTCAATGTTACAATACATATTTATACATGCCGAAGCATTCAATACCATGGACTGAAAAACCATCACGTCCAAAACCATGGACTGAAAACCATCACGTCCAAAAACATGTGTAAAAATCATGGACAAAACCATAGGTGGGTCCGCCCAACCTAACATAAGGTCCAAAACCAAAATTTTCTGGGGCGCTACCCTCGACCCCATAAAGTGGGGTTACAGGGTACCCCTCAAACCCCTTGTGGCCTCCCCTCCTTTAACCCTTGGATAACTACATGGGATAGTCATGGAAAGAATATAACACAACCCAACATTCTCCCACTTGTTGTTTTCTTTCCACAGTGGGCCATAAGAGAGCTTAGTCATTTATCCAGCCCTACAATGCCCATTGTTTCTCTACACCAAGAGAACTTCTCAGAGCTCACATATTTTGTCAATATGCAGTATTCTTCAAAGCGTCCACCTTTACCAGCAACACCTTTTTGTCTTCTATCATATCCCTCACAAAGTGATATTGAACATTAATGTGCTTTGTCTTTGAATGATATGCAAGGTTATTTGCCAAGATAATTGCACTTTGGCTGTCATAGTATATCCTTATAGATTCCTGTACTAACCCCATACTTGAACACAATCTCTGCAACCAAACTGCTTCCTTGCTTGCATGAGTGGCTGCCATGTATTCTGCCTCTGTAGTTGATAGTGCCACTATAGATTGTTTCTTACTCATCCAACTAACTGGACCTCCAAATAGGTTAAATACATACCCACTTGTAGATCTTCTCTGATCCAGATCTCCAGCCTAGTCTGCATCAACAAAGCCACAAATATCCAACACTCTGTTCAATCCTAGTCTTCCTTGGTAGCACAAACCATAATCACTAGTGCCACACAAATACCTGAAAACTCGCTTCACTGTTGTCCAGTTCTCCTTCCCTAGTTTTGACATAAACCTGTCCAATACTCCCTCTACATGTGCAATGTTTGTTCTAGTACAGACCATTGCATACATTAGGCTACCGGCTACACTTGCATATGGAACATGGGACATGTACTCTTCCTCTTCTTGTGTCTTGGTACACTGTTCAACAGAGAACCTCACACCTACATGAATAGGGACCTTCACCAGTTTACTATCCTGCATATTGAACCTCTACAGTATTGTCTCGACATACTTCCTCTGGTTTAACCAGAGCTTCCTATTTTCCCGATCTCTTTTAATTTCCATGCCCAAAATATAGTTTGCAGCACAAAGATCTTTCATGTCGAATTTGGAGGACAATTGGGTCTTCAAATCCTGGATAATTTCTTTGACATTTCTAACCAGCAGCATATCATCCACATACAAGACCAGATAAATAACATGGTCACCAATTAATTTAAAATACATACAGTGATCTACTTTGCTTCTAGTGAAGCCAAGTCCCCGTATAAATGTATCAAATTTCTGATACCACATCCTTATTGATTGCTTAACCCATACATAGACTTCTTTAACTTCCATACTAGTTCTTTCTTACCCTTCACCACAAAGCCTTCATGTTGCTTCATGTAGATCTCCTCTTCCAAATCCCCATGAAGAAATGTTGTCTTCACATCCATCTGTTCTACCTCAAAATCAAAACCAGTAGCAACAGATAAAAGTAATCTAATAGAAGTTACCATGGCAACAGGAGAAAAAATATCACCAAAATCAAATCCGACACCTGGGAATAACCTTTTGCTACCAACCGAGCTTCGTATTTCTCCATCTTTCCTTCTGCATTTGTCTTGTCCTTGAACACCCATTTTCTGCCAATGGGTTTCCTTCTAGCTGGAAACTCCTCCAGATCCCAAGCCTCATTTTTGTGCAAAGATGCCATTTCATCAACCATGGCCTCTTTCTAAAGTTTTCCATCCTCTGAATCTACTGCTTCCTTCACAGTTCTAGGATCATCATCAGTAATAGATAAAGCAAAAATTGAATAGAAAGTAGATGGATTATACCTTTCTGAATACCTTCTTTCTTGAATTGATCTTCTCACACCCGGAGTTTGTGGCTCTTCATCTTCTAATTCCTTCTCTGTTGTAGGGTCTAATTCTTCCTCCTTAAGCTCAAACTCTATCTTCTCAGGTTCTTTTGGTTGGACTTCATGTTTAATAACATCTTTTACCTCTCTGAACACCACATCTCAGCTGTACACAACCTTCAGTGTGACTGGGGTCCATAGCTTATAACCCTTTAAAGCATCCTTATACCCAATAAATATGCACTTTTCAGATTTACTATCCAACTTGGTTCATTTCTCCTTTAGAACATGTACATATGCATCACATCCAAATACCCTCAGATGTCAAAGAGAGGGTTTCTTACCAGTCCATACCTCTTGTGGAGTCTTATCCTCCAATGCTGATGAAGGTGACCTGTTGACCAGGTAACATGCAGTATCCACTGCCTTTGCCCAGAATTCCTGTCCTAACCCGGCACCACTGAGCATGCTTCTTGCCCTTTCCATCAATGTCTTATTCATTCTTTCTTCCTGCAACTCCATTTTTCTGAGGTGTATATGTAGTAGTCTTCTGTTGTGCTATACCACACTTCTTATAGAATTCTTCAAATTCCTTACTACAAAACTCTTCACCATTATGTGTTTCTTAGCACCATTATCTTCATCTCTGTCTGGTTTTCCACTAGAGCCTTAAATTCTTTAAACCTGTCAAAGACTTCAGATTTCTTCTTAAGGAAATATATCCATGTATTCCTTGAGAATTCATCTATAAATGATACATTGCACACAGACTTACCCAGTGATGGAACCTTCACAGGCCCAAACACATCACTATGCACAAGCTCTAATATTTGTTTCGCCCTCTTACTACCAGAGGGAAACTCACCCAATTCTACTTCCCATATACACGATTTTCACAGAAATCAAAGTCCAGAGAGCTATTACTCATACCTTCTACCATACCTTTATCATGAAATATTTGAAGGCCCTTCTCTCCAGTATCTCCAAGCTTTTGACGCCACAACATGGTCTTCTCTCCAGAGACCACTAGATTTTATGCTTCACTTTCAGGAACCACATAATTGTTGCACCCATCAATAACAGTGCTACCTTGCAGCTTGTACAGAGTTCCAATTCGAACTCCCTGGATCAATACCACTGCTCCCCGAACCATTTTGCATGTATCCTTCTCGAACACTATTTTTACACCTACATCATCCAACTTGCTTACAGAAATCAGATTTCTGGCTAATGAAGGAATATGCAGAACACCTGGAAGTGTTCTAACCCTTCCACCTTGCAACTTCAACTTTACTTTTTTGCGACCAAAGATTCTAGCCTTCCTATCATCCTCCAAGAAGACATCACCACCATCATATTTCTCATACTCGTAGAACCACTCTCTATGGGGAGTGAAGTGAAAGGATGCACCTGAGTCGATCAATCATGCCTCATGATCTACATGTGTACTTGAAGAAGCCAAGTACACATCCCCACCTTCATCTGAGGTGGCTTTTGCCTCTACAAAAGGAGCATCATCAGATCCCTTTCCTTTATTAGGAGCTTTATATTTACAATCCCTTTTGAAGTGCCCTTCCTTTCCGCATTTCTAGCACACCACCTTTATAAGTTTTCCTCGAGATTTAGATCTCCCTCTAGATTTAGATCTCCCACTTGATGACTTATTTTTGTTTCTGTTCTGGGACCATCATTGTACAGACAAGGCATCACCATTTTGGCTCTCCATATTTTTCTATCTCATCTCCTCCATCAGGAAGGATGAGACTATTTCATCAAACTGCAAGGCAATTGCATTACTACCTATTGCAATAACCAGACTATCCCACGAATCTAGTAGAGAACACAACAAACTGATGCACTTATCCTCATCTGAAATTTTAATATCAACAGATGCTAACTAACTTACCACAATATTAAATGAATTCAGATGATCCGTCGAGTCTCCATCTTTCATCCTCAGGCTATACTGCTTTTTCCGTAGGAACATTTTATTCACCAGAGACTTAGATTGGTACAAATTCCCTAACTTGTCCCACAAATCCTTCATCATAGCTTGCCCCGATACATTCATCAATACTGAATCTGAGACACACAATCGTATTGTGGTCTTTGCCTTCTGATCCAACTTCTTCCATTCTTCATCGGACACTCCTGTTGGCTTAGTACCTGGATCTACCGTGATCCACTGATCTTTATCCACCAACAGATCCTCCATCTTGAGTTTCCACGACTGAAAACTCTGACCATTAAATTTCTCGATTTCTATATTTCCACTACTCGCCATCTTCCTTCACCAACAGAATCGATCTCGCAGATCTCCCATTGAACAGGGTGTACCACAAGCCTGAGCGAAACCCCTCAGCAGTAAAAGGGGTCCCCTTGAAGCCAAAACTGCTCTGATACCAAATGTAGGCTTTAACCCTGTATAGAAATTACCTACATATGACTTCTAAAACACAGAAAATAAACAATGCGAGAGAGTAACACATAAAACACGTATACATAGATATTTTTCCCTGGAACCCAAAACTGGGACTACCAGCTTGATTTTTCATTATGTTCCTTTCAATGTTACAATACATATTTATACATGCTAAAGCATCCAATACCATGGACTAAAAAACCATCGCGTCTAAAACCATGGACCAAAAATTGTCGCGTCCAAAAACATGTACGAAAATCATGCACAAAACCATAGGTGGGTCCACGCAACCTAACATAGGGTCAAAAACGAAAATTTTAAGTGGGGTTACGGGGTACTCCTCAAACCCCATGTCACCTCCCCCCCTCTAACCCCCAGGTAACTACGTGGGCTAGTCATGGAAATAATATAACACAACCTAACAGAGCCTTCACACTGCTCATTAGACAATCCCTAGAAGCTTCGACTTTCAGATGTTTACTTTGAGAATTTAAAAAAATCACATAAAACTTGGATCCTATTCCTTCGCAAAACCTTCAAAAAGAATCCTGGGGTGGTAGGAAGGGGAGGGATTCTATTGAATCACAATGAAAATCAATAATTAAAGTACTCATGGGGCCTTGATTACAGGTCAAACAACCTCACTGAGATCTTTTGGCTTATGTTTGATCTACAAGTGGCCAAAGATTAGGAAATCTCCAACATCACAATTCTTATCGCCTCTCTTATAAATGTTCAATATATGCAACAAGTTTCTCTCCCTAAAAATAATCATTTAAGGTTTTATTGGACACAATTCTGAATGTCTTGCATTTCTTTTTTGTCAAGACCTTATAGCACATTGTTTGAACTGAAAGTATAATAGCATATGAGCAAGAAATCAGTGCATTTCTCTTAGAGCCTGGAAACACAATCATTAATGATGCATTTGGATGCAAATATATACCATGAAATATTCTAATAAATTCTCTTTTATCATGTTCTACTGTTACAAACCATTATATTGTGAGCCATTTATTTCACTACTTAGTGGTTCCAAATTGGTTCCTTTATAAGCCACCCCATTCCCTTCTCATTGCACACTTAGACGTAGGGATCATAGGGCTTGGATCAGTCATCATGGTCAAGGTGGATGTCGCGGGTCATTCAAGCCATGTGCCCATTCATTCGCGACATGTGACATTCTAAACTACTAATTAGAAATTCATTTATACTCCATACTTTGTTCAAGGTTGTATGATAACTCCAAGGTGGTGTGAATTGATGGGAATTATGGTTGATGCAATGAATGAGGCATGTGAATCCCCTTATCTAAGGCTAAAATTTATGCACAAAGGTGATGGGATCAATGGATTTTGGATGAGGGAGCTTCTCTGTGAGCTCAGTGCACCTTTTGGGACGCCAGGGTATCTCCTCAAAGGAAAAATGATTCACCAACTGAAAGAACTTTTGGTATTGTTCTATGTTTCAAATTTTCATATAAAATTTTACCATTAAAATTTTGGAGATCCTGTGGCAAGGTCTTGTTGTCAAAATTACTAATTGATTGCAAGTGAGGAAAGTTCTATGCATCATAGTTATGTGGGAGGTCTCTCAAGGTGCTACTTCGTGCAAATTTTAAGGTCTCTGAATGTGTGTTGTTGTTGCTTCATTGTCTCCACCTCTGCTCAACTAGGAAAAGCATGGAAAAGTTTGTTGTGAAAAAGTAAGCATCAAATCCCATGCTAATTGTGTCTTCTTATGTCTTTCAAGGCCTCTCGTCTTGTTCTTTCAAGTACACTTCATTATTGTCCCTTGATTTACCCCTCTCCTAATCATTCATGGGGCTCATAGTTGTGCTTCTCTCAATTTAAGTGGCACTTTGAACATAGTACATGTTGTCCCTCCCCCTACTCTATTTTCCCCTTTTCTACTTCCACTTCTCTTCTTGTGGTCACATGTTTCACTCTAAGAACTCCCATTCCCTTCTCTTGTAGCCTTGCTTTTCTGATTTCATCGTCAGTTACGGAAATTGAATATACTCCCATAGGTCTATGCACCCCTCATAGTTATTAAAATTCCCCTCACCCTGCAATTGAGAATCGAGTGGATATTTTTGTTTTTCAAGGGAAGATTCTTCAATGTACCAATACCACTTAATTTCTGGTTAAGGAAATTCAGAAACTACAAACCCATATCATTCCCCAAGATAATGAATTCTAATCCATAATATGTCAGTTGATTGAGTTTGATCAAGTTGGATATTGGTGGAAACCCACCTATCCCACCCAGACCTCCAGTTAGTTTGATTTGTTTCCTTGTTTATTTCAGCGTTTACAATTTTTAGCAGTTTTTCAGGTCCTGAACTTCTAGAGTCATATTGACACCTGGAACGGTGCTTTTTTTAGGTCCACTACAGACCCATAGCCAAAGGCAGGGGCCTATGGTAAATATTGTAGTACTCAGAGAGACCTTTCCATCAAGTTATGATATGTACCAAATGCAGATAATATGACCAGGTTATGACCCCAAGAAGTTGATTGCCCAACTAACCCCAATGGGGCCCACAAACTCTTGGTGTGACATCTCCTGGGTTAGGTTTTTAGTTGTTAGGGTTTTCTAATTTTTTTCAATAATAAATAGACCCTTGAGCTTCATTGTAACATAGTTCATAGGCATGTAGCCACCACATCTCTTCTCAGAGATATGCTGCCATCACCCAAGATAGTCTTATTTCCATTTTTTGTAGCATATTTCAATATTTGATATTAATGAAATGAAGTGTTAATTCTACTACATCTTTGTATTCATGGTTGTATCTATAATTTTTTGTGTCCCTGTTTAAATTTAGATCAGAGTTTCAACATCAAAGAACAAGCAGTAAACTATAGAAATTTCCACCTGTGGATCACCTGATAATGCAATAGACTAAAGCAAAATACTTGATCTACTTCTACAACCAATTTAGCGGAAGCTTAATTGAACATGAGCAACATCAATAAGAACACATATAACTGATATGGAGAAATCAATCACACATAACACAGAAGAATTTACTGGGGTAGAGCTTAAAAACTAAAAACCCCAACTCTGTATTATCATACAATGGAAATATAGCTAGTATTAGAAAAATAATCAGCTGAAAAGCATCCTGCTCTCTCTGCAATACCTATGATGCTCATA